>OZ020560.1:13740290-15127805 GCA_963971465.1 Lepidochitona cinerea | reverse complement strand
TCATATTTTGTAAAAAAACTTCGATTAAAAAAAGAAAAACGAAAGTGAATGGTAATCTGAATATAATCATCTAAAATGTATTTAACAATTTTTGTCATGATCTGTGTAAAAAAATATGGGTTTGTCTCCACAAAATAAATTCACGTTTTCTCATTGTTGTTTTATTTAAACCATTTCACAAAGAACTTCAGTTTTATTGTATTAAAATCTGTACACTCAGTATGACCCCTCCGTTTTCCCATGCCCATTCATGAACTTATATATATTTGGATTGTAATAATTGTCATAAAAGAAATGTTCAAATATGATTAAATTATCTGACAGGAGGAAGAAAATAAATATGCTGGTCCCTGTGTGAGGTTTTTACCACTCAAGCTGGGATCAATATTTCTGTTTTTCTAAACTTTTTTTTTTTTAAACTTAGCCAAAATAGTTTTTTTTCAGAACTTTGTGACCCAAAATAAAAGATTTGTTGCTGGCTGGCCAGGTGAAGAGTTGTATATTTATATATAAATATATATATGTATGTCCGTTGCTAAGATGTTAGTTGGGGGCAGTTTCTCAAGATTTATGCTGGACAGTCCAGTGTAAGGTCTAATTGTCATGACATATACTTTCAACGACCAGGGGCTAGTTCTACTAAGCAAAGTAACGCATAGGTTTACAGCATAGAGTTGCGCCTCTAGACTTAAAATGAACCCCAGCACAAAGTTACAGCAGGGGCCTGTTTCACAAAGCGGCGTAGATGTATTTTTTGCATAACTTTCATACTAACGTATCTCTACAGTATGGGTTGCTAAGGCATTTACATAAAAACTTACGCCATGGCGCTTTGTGAAACAGGCTCCAGGTCTAAATGCGTTGAGAAACTGCCCCCAGCATGGAATTTAAATTGTTTTGCACTTTATTGGAAAACGGCTAAGTATTTATTTCTGATCAATGATTATTAGTCCATGAATCCAACATTATTTATCTTTGGAATATCGGCATCTTACCCAATATAGGGCTTGATTCATAATATTTATAGATGGTTTAAAGTTGATGACGTTATGTTGCAGACTATTCGGTGAAATGTACCATACAAAGGTCATTATTTGTTCAATTTAATTTTCAATGATAACTTTCATACCATGTGATAAACAAATTATTTGTTCTTATTCAATTTAGCAACAATCAAATATTTTCAAATATTGTAACATATTCAGAATTGATTTCAGCTGAAATCTTCATTTTTGAAAATTCATTTATTTATTTGCTTGGTTAGCAAAATAAGACATTTAGGAGAAAGACTCCACATGCCAGAAAATACTACCCTTACCGATATTTGTGTTGTGAAATTTTCTTTTGTTTGTTGCTGTAGCGTATTGCAAACTTTTCTGTTAAAACCTCTATTGTAATAATTTGCAATTTTGAACAGTATTACATGTATTTCCTATAGTTTTGTATTTGTATTATTGTCTTTAAACACTCAGTTTGCCCTTTGTCCCCTTTTCCAGGCTCTATTTGTCTCTTTATTATTCAGCATTCATTTTGTTTTCCATTAGACAGCTTTTCCTTTTACCATTTTCTGAAATAGTTTCTTGAAAGTATTGAGATATTTGTTTTTTGGAAAAGTTTTTATGTTTCCCAAGAATTAACGAAGGCATGAATTGCGATAGTTTTTTTTTCAAGCTTATATCCCGGTAGATCATTTGTGATTTAAGTCATCCCAAATAAACATTGTGAGAGAAGCTCATTACCAGTGTTAGTGGTTGATATTTATACATTGGACCTCAAAAATGTTGATGGTATATGGTATACCATCACCATCTCTCCGTTCATCACATGTTTTCTTCCGCTCCAGGGTGCAGTTTCTCAACACATTAATGCCCGTCGTAACTTTGCGCCTGGTCATAATGTAATGTTGAAGGTGTATGTTGCCATGACGTTACGACCAGGCGCAAAGTTACGACAGTGTCGAGAAACAGCCCCCATAACTTGAAGAGTTTTGATCTGTTCTTTACAATTCTTTCACTACATATACCTTATTGGTAGATGGTATGTCAACCATTTATGGACCAGCCCCAATAGCTCAGTCGGTAGAGTGTCTGCTTCAGGCCTGGGAGATCCGAGGTCGAGTCAGACCAAAGACTTTAACAGTGGTAGCTGTTGCTGCTTCGCTTGGTGCTCAGCAATAGATGTTATAGCAGCGACTGGTTGGCCCGGTGTCAGTATACTGTGACTGGGTGAGGGGGCTTGCTGGTTGTCGTCGGCAAGTCGTCTTTGTGAGACAGCACCTAAAAGAGCGGTGGAAATCCGCCCTGCAACAAGGAGATACCCTCTTCATATAACTGAAATACTGTTGAGCAGGATGTAAAACCCAAATCACTCACTCACTCAACCATTTATGACATCTCTGGTTTCATAGTACGGCATCTATATTGGATTATGTAGTTTTCTCTTATTTATACACAAAGAAAAAAGTTAAGCACCCCCCTGGAAAGTCTGCACAGACCGATAAAATCATCGGTGTAGGGAGATTGTTTTGCAGAAACGATTGTGATCATCAAGGGCAACATTCCCCCATATAATGAGAAGGGTAAAAAAAACATAAATCAAATTTAAGGAATACAGAATTTGACAAAACTGTTTAAACAGGGTACATCATGTAATACCCTGTGAAAGGCTCAGTTACTGTGACTGATGTCCACATGGAGACCATGCAGCCTTCCCTGTGCCCGGTTTCCTTCCCTACTAAATCTGGCAAAGCACCGTATAGGTTCAATAATCAAGAGTACATTACTCAATGCCAATAAATGCATGAACGGCACCAATTAATTCATTAACGACACACCTGCCCCAGTCTACTTTTTGATATTTGTAAACAATTCAAATTAACACAAGTTAACTTTATGTACATTGATTGATTAATGTTTTACGCTGCACAAGATTATCTCACTTATATGGCGGCGTTGTCAGGTTTAGTGGGGGGAGAAAACATGTACTTCGTACATGTAAGTAGTCCATAAAATTAAAGGCACATCATGTTTCTCCTGATGAAATATTCCATTCAATCCATTTTGATTATTTGGGAGATAACCATGGTAGGAATAGTTTAATACTCAGACGTTTTATCTAATTTCCAGTGAGACAACCAAAACTCAATCTAAAATTAGAAGTTACCCTAGTCCTAAAGTCCAGAGTAGCCACCTCTAAAGGAGATCTCGCGATAATATGATTGAACCAAAACTCATAAAATATGTATAACAAAAATTTATTAAGCAAATCTGCGTGAGAAAAACTTATTATGGCAGACATTCGGGGCAAAAAAAAAACACAACAAAATATTCTGAGCATGTCAAAAACTACTAAGTAAAATAAAATAACAACTCAATAAAAAACTAATTTTTATGCTTGGATTTGTTGAGGTCCTCATATCACCCTTTATACCAAAAATTAAAACAAAATCAGAGATATTTACAATTGTATTACTTACATTTTATACAAAGATGTTGTTAGAAGTATGAAAAAAGCATAGAGAAATAAATCATAGTCAACAATTAGACTTTGTCAGAGCAAACATAGTAAATATTCTACAAAGAAAAATGAATGTACACAAGAGCTGAACTAAAAGGTCCCCCCCCCAAAAAAAAACAATCGTGTTTTCTATCAGCAGTGGTAGCAGACCCAGAAGCCTTTGGTTGATTTATTTTTTTTCTCTTATGCTGAACTTGACATTATTTCACGTGTATGGCAACATTGCCAGGTTTAGTGGGGGAAGAAATCAGCCTCTTTGCAGGAAAAAATCCCCATTTAGCAAGTACCTGACAACTCTTGCGTACAGAACGATCAAGTAAAATTTGGACTCAGAAATGATTACATTTTTATTCTGATGGCAACCAGTAGCACAGCGATGGAAGTACTAGTGTTCTGCCGAATGACGGCCTTGAAAGCTGGTGGAAACGCTATACGAAAACAATCGGACTGTAAGGGCTTTCTGTCGTTCAAATTCCACGATATTTATTATGACTTACTTCACAGCGTAGGTCAAATGGCAGTAGTATTGAACAGCCAACCAAAAGGTCAAACAGCCAGCCAAATGGTCAAACAGCCAATCAAAAGGTCAAACAGCCAACTGAAAGGTCAAACAAAAGGTCAAACAGCCAGCCAAAAGGTCAAACAGCCAACTAAAAGGTCAAACAGCCAACTAAAAGGTCAAACAGCCAACCAAAAGGTCAAACAGCCAACCAAAAGGTCAAACAGCCAACCAAAAGGTCAAACAGCCAACCGAAAGGTCATACAGCCAACCAAAAGGTCAAACACCCAACCAAAAGGTCATACAGCCAACCAAAAGGTCATACAGCCAACCAAAAGGTCAAACCAAAATGACCAACACATATAACAAAACCACATACAAACTAATAAATTGTTCTTCAGAAACAGAAGAATTGCACATATCAACCTCATGTATGGCATCAGAGAATTATATATAATATAAAGATTAATAAAAATCACTGTAAAATATTTACAAAGATGGTTTCATAAACCTTACAAAATACCTGGATACCCCGAAAAATAAATCAAAAGAAAACACTTTGCAAGTAAGTATAGAACGAACATGTTATATTTCTAAACTATTTTAGTATAATAAAAAACACTTTCTTATACGCCACAAGTATACCAGCACTATTGTTGTCAGAATCGTTCAGAAAAAAATATAATTATAATCTCAAAAATTTGTTACAAGAAAAAAGAAGTTACACCGACATAGCCTGAGGCGGACATTGTATAGAATTATTTTTATTTTAAAATTGAATAATTTCTTTCAATGAGAGTTTGCACAAGAAATTGATCCCACCGTCGTTATTTTCATGACATCAACCCGTCGTATTATGCAGAAGTCTGAATATGTCGAAAAATACAAAATCTGAGAATTAGAATAAAGTTGCAAAACCTGCATCTAAAATGGATGTTGAAAAAAGTGGAATGGTAAAGGAAGGCTAGAAAAATCTACCAAAAAATTCCTACCCAGTATAATTAGGGAGTAAATCTTCCAAACGAAATCTATGTTATTTTAGGAATTACGGCTCCAAAAATGAGAGCTCCATCAAAAATAGACATGAAATATTTCATAATCTCTAATTATACATGTTTAACTAACAAGAGGAAAACTAGAGCATCTTTGGGAAGGAAAAACAACATGTTATTAAGGTTCCTAGAATGATGTCATTTTTTGTCAAAAAGTGAACTACGCATAATGATATTTGCCGAGCAACCTCTGGCCTTCTCCTGGTAGCCTACTTAAAGAGTGATTTCTGTGTTTAAATATCTAAACTGCTACTAACGCACCAATATTTGTATTCGTAAAAAGTATGCAAATATTTGTATAACTTTGACGCAAGTTCACCCGACAAGATACTTGTCACAAAGTCTACCACCTGCAATGAATCCAAGCTTATTACTGCGTTTAACTATCTTAACTGCAACTAATACACCAATATTTGCACTCGTAAAAAGTATGCAAATATTCATATAGGAATGAAATGATATTGACGGTAAAAATTTAATTTTATAAAATAGAAGATTATTTACTATTACTGATAGACACAGGGCCATTATGACATAACACCAAAGTAAAAAAGAACAGACAAATGGCTTTGGCACCTCAACTAATAATTTCTTCAAGCTCAGCATGACTTAATTACAGAGTTATTTATTTAAGTGATATTACAGGCGTCACAAGACATTAAAATATTTTTTTTATTTCAATAATTTTAAGTTTGTTTGCAATTTGCATAAAATTACTTTACTTATATAGGTACAGATGTAAAACAAAACTGAAAGTTGGATCTCTAAATAGATTATTCTTTCCTTGTATTAAAGCTGATTTCCAAAGGCTAATTTCTAGAGGAATGCACTGAGCTTGGCTAGTGTGTCCAGGTCTGTGAGCTTTGGCGTAAGTTCACCCGACTATATTCATCTACTGTTATATACTTGTCACAAAGTTTACAACCTGCAATGGATCCTTATTTGGTGAGGAATTTTTTGAGTGACAACCAATCACAGAGCTAATGTATTCAGCCAATCAGATAATTTGACAGAAAAAGATAACACTCTGTTGTGAAGGGAAATATGGTTCCATTTCTGAACAAATCAAAATGTTGGTCCATGTTGTAGTAATTTTAATGATTATGATTTCACTCTCTTGAACAGTCTGCTGTGGGAACGAGAAACCTTAAATCAGCTAGTGACGAAGAACATCGGAGAGTCTATGTGAGAGGCAGCCAGAAAAAAAAACATTGCAAACCCATCTGATTGATTGATGCTTTAAGCCTCAGTCAAGATTATTCCATTGCATTTTCCTGTTTAATGGGGAGGAAAGCAGGCTTGTTGCCCTGAGGCAAAGTCAAAAACTTTTGGTGGGTGCCTGAAGACTCTTCCACATAGGGTGATCGAGTGAATAAAGCCACTCAGAAGCAAACCTATTCAAAGCTTCCTTCTTACTTTCTTAGACAGGTTGTTGTAAGAACAACCAAAGTTACCTATTTCCTAGCTGGGAAGGCAATATATAGGCCTACATACTTTCTAAAGCAGGTTGTTATTAACAACCAAACTGAATAAACTATTTCCTAGCTGGGAAGGCACAATATACATGATAAAGCACAGATCAGCAAAGCTTTGAATATACATGTAGCTTAAAACTGCACAGCAAATTTATGTGTAAAATAAGCTAAAGCCATATTGTTAATACTTAAAGAGTTACTGGACAATCCTTCATTAAAATAGCGATTTAACAATAATGTCATTACAGTACTAAAATGACATCCGGATCCGACCGGTTTTATACCCAAAGTGGATAATGTGTGACATCTTGGGACTACACGTTGCTTTTATAAGTCGAAAATCTGCAATACCGGTTGGCAGGCGGTAAGTCATGTAAGCGCTTGGCTAAATGTCAGCTCCGGCGTCAACAGCACAATGGGTGGCTAATCACCATGGTCGGATTCGGAGGTCACTTGCCATAGGACTGGCTCAAAGCTTTAAGTTCTAATACTACAAAAATGATCACAAATCCTTTTAAATAAAGGCGAATAGCTTTGGTATTATGACACAAATTGCTGGACCATAAAAAAAGATCTGAGAGAATTTGCTAAGATATATTTGGTGAAAGCTAACAGTAGAGAAGCTAACAGCTTCCTTATTCTTATATACATGATACTATCATTTCACTTTTTTGTACAAAATTTTTATTATTAAAGTACATGGTCAATACATGTATATTCTGTATTAAGTTACATATAGAAACACTGAAAAAGGTCAGCTTTAAGTTTTTTAATAGGTTTCTGTAGTTTAGACAATAGAAAGGGTTAAAAATGTGTTAAGCACTGACAGGATATAAGTATTTCACAGTTTTATTGAATTCTGTTGAAGAAATAATAGTTCCTAAAGTTAAGGATGATAACAGAAGATGGTACAGGACGGAGACAAATGTTTAACAACTATAGAAAAACACTAAAGTTTCTTTACATGTGGAATACAACAACAACAACATGTTGAGAATATTTTGCATAAGGCAGTGGGGTTATTTAAACGTTACCAAACATGTTAAAATCTCAAAACACAAATAAATGTAAATTCTATGGGAAAACAACTTTTTGTATTTTTCAATATAAGTATAAGGGTTCCTGACAACTTTTTTCAATATAAGTATAAGGGTTCCTGACAACTTTTTTCAATATAAGTATAAGGGTTCCTGACAACTTTTTTCAAGATAAGTATAAGGGTTCCTGACAACTTTTTTCAATATCAGTATAAGGGTTCCTTACAACTTTTTTCAATATCAGTAAAAGGGTTCCTTACAACTTTTTTCAATATAAGTATAAGGGTTCCTTACAACTTTTTTTCAATATAAGTATAAGGGTTCCTGACAACTTTTTTCAATATAAGTATAAGGGTTCCTGACAACTTTTTTCAAGATAAGTATAAGGGTTCCTGACAACTTTTTTCAATATCAGTATAAGGGTTCCTTACAACTTTTTTCAATATCAGTAAAAGGGTTCCTTACAACTTTTTTTCAATATAAGTATAAGGGTTCCTGACAACTTTTTTCAATATAAGTATAAGGGTTCCTGACAACTTTTTTCAATATCAGTATAAGGGTTCCTGACAACTTTTTTCAATATCAGTATAAGGGTTCCTTACAACTGTTTTCAATATAAGTATACGGGTTCCTGACAACTTTTTTCAATATCAGTAAAAGGGTTCCTTACAACTTTTTTCAATATCAGTATAAGGGTTCCTGACAACTTTTTTCAATATCAGTATAAGGGTTCCTGACAACTTTGTTCAATATCAGTATAAGGGTTCCTGACAACTTTTTTCAATATCAGTATAAGGGTTCCTTACAACTTTTTTCAATATAAGTATACGGGTTCCTGACAACTTTTTTCAATATCAGTAAAAGGGTTCCTTACAACTTTTTTCAATATCAGTATAAGGGTTCCTGACAACTTTTTTCAATATCAGTATAAGGGTTCCTGACAACTTTTTTCAATATCAGTATAAGGGTTCCTTACAACTTTTTTCAATATAAGTATAAGGGTTCCTGACAACTTTTCTCAATATCAGTGTAAGGGTTCCTTACAACTTTTTTCAAGATAAGTATAAGGGTTCCCAACAACTTTTTTTCAATATCAGTATAAGGGTTCCTGACAACTTTTTTCAATATAAGTATAAGGGTTCCTGACAACTTTTTTCAAGATAAGTACATGTATAAGGGTTCCTGACAACTTTTTTCAATATAAGTATATGGGTTCCTGGCATCTTTTTTTCAATGTAAGTATAAAGGTTCCTGAACTCACTTCAAAAAGAAGGAAACTACTAAGTTAGATAATGATTGTGCTGTTTCTCTTTCAAAGAAGTTACCAAGGCATTTGCAAAGACTAAGGTTCAAAATCCATCAGACTACCACTAGCCAATTAACTGTCGAACTTAGAAATTGGAAATTACAGCTGGCTTTGTTCAACAGTTTTAATAACGGAAGGATAAGAAAATGTAGTTTTACCGACGCCCTTTTCAAAGAAAGTTACTTTAAAACAGGCAAATAGGACATCTTAAAGAAATGACCACCCTTCTGTATGAAACTGATAGAAAACTTTAGAGTCTTACTTAGGACGGCTTTTGACAACTGAAATAGGTAAACAAGCCAGAAATATAAGACAAGAAAAAAAAAAACAACATGGACAGATGGAGGTAAAGAGTATAAAATCAAAGACAAAATAAAACAAGATAAAAAATTAACAAAATAGTTCACAACCACATATGGCACTTTGGTAAACAGTGTTGATTTCTGCATAAAACTTCGCAACACTTCTATAGAGTAAGTACTTCATTCAGATATGAATGTATAACTATATCAGATGAATGAACCATTTTATCATATGAATGTATTATTAGTTAATATGAATGTATGATTAGTTCATATGAATGTATTATTCGTCCATATGAATGTATCAACCATTGGTTCAAATATTACTTTACCACCACGGAATAAATCATCTGAAAAAAAAAAAGAGAAACAATATAAATTGATTGATCGATTGATTGGTATTTTACGTCGCACTCAAGATTATTTCACTTGGGCTCTTTGCCTGGAGGGAACCCCTGATCTTGGGCGAGTATCTGACAACTCTTCCACATACAGCGATAGAGTGAAAAATTCACCCAAATTTTTTTCAATTTCTATTCTATGCTTTTTAGTAGATATTCAGTTATCTTGTATAGTTTTAAAAACACATGTTTCGTACAACACATATCTGACCATAATAAAACCTATAATGGGTTATTATTTTAGCTGTTTTGTTATTTTACAGACATTCTTTTTTGTACTGATGCTATTTTTAACCATTTTGTTCTCAAAACTAAGTTCAACAACAAATACAAATTTACCTTTGGTTAATTATTTTTTTGCAAATAGTATATTATGCTTCTGAGGAGAGACTGAGTTCTTCCCCTTGATTTAGATTTATCATTCCTTCAATCTTCGAAATTCTTTGGTTTGTTTCTTTACAAGCGGCATCGAGACGTTTAAAAAGCTCTTCTGTGTTTTCAAGTTCTGTTTCTGATCTGGCTCGTAGTTTTTTATCTCGAGCTTGGATTCTGAAAACAAAAAGAATATCAGAGAGGAATGGTCACGTCACATTGGTTAGATTGGATCTGACGTGCTAAAATCGCCATCATAACTATGGGATACTGTCTCTCGAAACGCAAATAACGTTTTTCTATGAAGTCACGAAAGAATGGTCAAAATTGACGTCACAATAGTGTTTTGTCATAATGTCATGACGTAAATAAAGCAGTGATCGTATTAGGGCTAGTCACGTCGTTCTCTTTCGCTTTCTCTGTAACGTCGGATCATAAGTGTCATCTATTAATAATGGCGACGCTCATTGTACTTCAAATGTCACGTGACAGCCAATCCACGCATATAGATCATTGAGAGTTACATTTCTGGCCTTCACAGTTGTATTATTCTTCATAATACAAAACCAGAAGAGATCTATTGATTGACACGACGACCCCGACTGAAGATGACAACCTCAACATGAAATTTATTGATTCATTACTTCACACTCAAGATCATTTCCCTTATAAGGCCAGGTTTAGTGGAGGGAGGAAACTGAGTTCTTTGCCTGGAGGAAAGCCCCGATCTTTGGCAAGTATTTGGCTACAAAAACTGAAGATTGACAACAACACAATATAATGCAGCGATTGATTGATTGATGTTTTGCGCCACACTCAAGATGATATCATTTATATAGAAAGGTTGCCAGGTTTAGTGGGGGACAAAGCCAGGCTCTGCCCAATGGAAAGCCTTGAACTTAGGCGAGTATCAGGCAACTTTTGAAATAAACTCCAGAGCAGCGTAAAACACCAATTCATCAAGGTTACAGAAAGCGTTTTGCTGAAAGTGGTAAGCATTTTGGATGGATTAAGGTTTGTTTGCTGCACTTATATTGTTGAAGAAACCGGGATTCTTACATGAAGGAAACTGACAACCTTCCACAGTGGACGAAATAGTGAAAACCCAGGCCAAAAGTTTTCTCATCAGTTTTCTCATTTTAGATGTCTACTGTCCAGGGGGAAAAATTGTATTAGTGCAATGCATATTACTGAATAACCGACACAGATGACCCGGTAAAATAAATCTGGGCCCACCACTAAGAGTTAATGTCTCATCACTCCACCAACTGAGCTACCAGCCCTGCTGGGAACGGTTCCCTTGTTAGATTCTCTTATACACGCAGAGCTTAAATCCAGCCCATTATTCAGTTTTGTTGAATAAATGCAGCTGGCTTACGTAAATAAAGCTATAAAATGTCTTTTTGTACAAACCTATTTTTCTTCAAATCCACAAGTTTTCTTCTTAAAATATCTAATTGTTCCGGCCAGTTGTGAGAACTTAAGTCTCCAGTGATAAGATAATCATGGTCCTTTTCAAAATGGCCGCTGGTCTCTAAAAAATCTTCTGGTAACATCTTGTTGCTGAGTAACAATACATCACCGTTGAGGCTATTTTCACTGCTTACAGAAGTGGTTTTATTTTTACTGCTAAAAACTTCGTCGCCGTCTGAGTTGAGGTCATCCGGTTCATCAGCGTTTGTCTCAGAACTCGAGTCAAAGCCAAAATTGTACATGTCTGAAATGGAAAATAGTGCAGCGATAAGTTCATGACTTCATTCTATAAACTAGTCATTCATTGATGTTTTATGCAGATTATTTCACTAACATTGATTCATTGATTTATTGATGTTTTACGCCGCACTCAAGATTATTTCACTAACATGGTGGCATTGCCAGATTTAGTGGGGGAGGAAATCCCCGACGATCTGGGAATACCTGACAACTCTTCCACATATGACAATCGAGCGAAAACTTTGTCTGAGTGGGATTTAATCCTGTGCCGCCTGTCATTCATTGAAAGATTAAGTTTACATTTTTCCTGATTTATTGACTGTTATAATTATCTTACTGATGAGGCGATAACGCAGGCTTATTGAGAGAAGGCACTGGTGCTAGAGGAAACAAACGGCCTTCTGTTGGTATCGGACATTCATTGTATACAAAATTCAGACATTTCTTCTCTTAATTAATGTTAATGACTGATCATGTCACTTATAATGATGGTCACCACATAAGTAAATCTAATAAAGAAACAAAGGCAGAAAATTTCAAAATTCTTTTTGCACTGATCCGGGTAAATGATTGATTGATTATTTGGTGTTTTACGCCGCTCTCAAGATTATTTCACTTACGGCTATGGCGGAGTTGCAAGTTTTATTGTGGGAGGAAACCGGGCTCTGTGCCCGGAGGAAACCCACGGCCTTCCAATGGTAACTGCAGCCCTCGACATAAGAGGCGATCGAACCGGAATCTCTGTGGCAGTTAAATGCGTTGTCCGGTTCAGTTTAAGCTCTTATAGCTGAGCGCATATGCTTAGTAGTTCCATGTAGATGTCCGACAGCAAGAGAAATCACAATATGTAGCCTACAGGGGATTAAATGATCACTTTGACTCTCCGGTGACCTGACCTTGTTTTGGTCGCGTGAAAGTATTATTGCAACATTATTATTATTGCGGTGACGTGACAAGATGACATGTTTTCTTCCTCTTATACCAGGAGACAAGCTAAGTACAGCCCTTGCAATTAGCCTTGGTAAAATTGTGTATAATAAAGGTACTATGGGAGTCCAAACGCTATGCCAATGTTTATTGTCTTATTAGCATTCAACTGTCAACACGTGGGCGTGGAAATTTCCACCGTGGCAGACTTAAAGCTGTTTTATAACTAACAATTCAAGAGAATATACATTTCTTATCAGCGAATAGGATGTTATACACATGTATTTTGACATGGAGGATTCTGTGGACATACTGCTTTTTCTACCTTATGGAGATATACCATCAGAATAAGCGGCTGACGTGGAGGGGTAAATGCAATTGAACGGATTGTACTGACTGCTCGCTGATCTACGTAACAGCTGACGAAGTTCATACGGGTCATTTGTAATTCGCGGACCTGTACGAAAGCATTACAAATCAAGACAGTTATCGTCGAATAGATTTCTCAGAAATTCTGGGAAGTCAGTCTCGCGAACCTAAACCATAGCATTTTAACTTGACATGGACATAGAATGATTTTTACAAAACCAGGCGATCTTCCATCAGATTATAGTCGTGGATAATTCATTTTTTTGTTGTAGGCCTATAAATGCGTCATTTGGTAAAATTAAACATTGTATACGGCTTGAAATGGAGTCGTCCAGCTTATAGCCCAATTCAGGCGCTGCCACATCGTCAAAGTTCCATGTGTCTTCGTCCTGCGCAACTTGGCCGAACTGGAAACAATTAAGGATAACTAGATCATGGGAACGATCTATTCTTTTAAATTTAACGGCACTGGTGGATTTTACGATTTACCGTATAGTAGACTGATAGTATACAGCCATTGTAGGCCTTGGGCAAATCTTAAGACTGCCAAACGAGGCGATCGATACGGGCGATCGAACGGTTATCTGACAGCTTTGAGGAGAACGATTTTCCGCTAAGCAAAGTCCAAAATCGGGAGCACGATTTTCCGATCATCATATTTTGCCTTATGTCGAGGGCTGTAACTGGCAAGAAAATTTTACAATTTTTTTTGGACTGAGTGGGATTCGAACCCATGACCCATTGGTGGAAACCTGTTCGGATTGAGCGTCTAACGCTCTACCTACTGAGCCATGGAGGCCCAGATTGGCGTACAGCCTTATGACCCATTATTTTAAGTTTGGAAATATTCCACTCACTGGCTTCCTGACTACTGTCCCAAGAACTGCAGGATGTGGAAGGTTCAGTACTGCTCTCCCGCGATGACCTTTCAACAGTTCCCTCCCTTGAATCTCGATGTTCAGCATCCTCTTTCAGTGAGAAACCATTTGATTGGTCACCCTGAGATTTTTCCGAGCTATTTCTATACTTTTTTTCTGTAAAATGATTTTTAGGTAAATTTTCTGTATCTGAGTTTGTTGGAGTTTCATGTTCAGAAGTCGGAACAAAGTCTGACGAATCGGTTATACACGAATCACTTCCCGCTGGCGACGCTAAATATGAATCAGTGTCACAAGAATCTGGGTCACATAATGAGGCTTCACTATCCTCTCGCAAAGGCAACGTTGGTTTATAGTTCACAGCTTCTTGAGAAGAACTAACACTATTTGTCTCCCTTGAATGTAAGTCTTTGGATTGGAGGTTAGAAAGTTGATCAATGTCTTTTAGAGTTTCCACAGAGTCACTATTAGCACTAGAGTAAGTAAAATCAAGGGAGACAGGTTTTAAAATTTTGGGGCTCGAACTTGGAGGTAAATTCTTATTTTTGGATTGAGAACGTTTTCTCTTTGGTGGTGTCGGGGTAGGTGAAGTGTCACTCGTGGATTTTTGTTCAAAAGCTATAACTTTGGTTTTGACACCTGCAACTAAAGTCTCATCGTTGCAGTTTTCTGGTAACATGGAATGTTTATGCTCTTCTTTTGTTTTTTCTTTTTCTAAATTCAGAATTTTCGCTTTGACATCCCACGACTTTAATAAAGAATCCAACGAGTTCTGCTGGTCAGGAGATGTGACTAGGCTTTCGGGCCTAGTTTCACCGCTTGAATTCTGATTGGCTGATGTAGGACTTGTCGCCGTTGTGTACCCAGAGTCCGTAACAGCACCACTATAAAATTGTTTGATTGGTTGAACATCAGGTGTTGACCCTTGACCTTCATCAGATGTAACAGATGACCTTGAAACTTTCGCCCCTTCTTTCTTTAGAGAAGACTTGGAAGAATTTCGCTTTGTTTCCCACAAAACAGGAGAGTACATGTCTGCGATGTTGGTTGGTTTTGCTTCTGAGCTTTCCGCCTTTTCTGTGACCTCCCCGACCTCTTTGTCAGGGACACTTGTAATACTAGTATTGGCAGACTGAAAATGAAACAGCAGTTATGTTAATTCAGCAAGTAAAATTCGCTATTTTCAAACGTCTTTTTTATTTTTCAGTCTGTGTTGGTTTACCCAAAAACTGTTCACACTACATGTATATTATGATTGATTGATTGTTTGGTGTTTTACGTCGCGCTCAAGTGTATATTATGAGAAAATATCTCGAATCTCCTGAAATATCTTCTTGAAACTCATCAGACAGAGTTCTATAAAATAGGCTTTTAAAATGTCGTACAATTTACAAAAACCATCATACAAGTGTAACAATCAAAACCCTAAATAAATCATTACAATATCGTGAGAAAAGTCTAACGAATAATTGTTATTTTTAATCAAAAACTGACCAGGTCTTTGATACAAGAGTACGGGTCGTCGGGATCTTCCTCATAGTCAAAACCCCCGATGTCTTCAGGCGGAACTTCATACGCTTTCTCTGTGTAATATCGCTCCAAGCCTTCCGGGACTTTCTTGGTCTGTGTTTCCCGTAGCAACACAGTTATCCAATCATCTACTGAGTCAAGCTTCAATGCCTAAAGAAAGGAAAACATAAAAGAAAACATACATGTACAAATGGTCAGATTACCTCAAACTTTTTAAATAACAATTTGAATAAAAAATATTTTCAAGGGTTAGGCATTAAATCATAAATGACAAACCTTTATAAAATATTTTTCATGGATTTGTAAGAATTAAAAAACACCATAAATTAGATATTTTCAAAAAAGCTTGGCTGTTACGAATGCAATTGCAGCTAGCCTAAATCTCCGTGAGATGGGAAAATGTCTCTTGCTTTTAAAGGACGGAAAACATTTAAATTTGATATTCAACACATAAAAGAATTTTAAAAAAATGGTTTAAAATCGCAGATTAATTCCTTACCTCGACAGTGATTTTTTCTGCTTCTTTTTCCAGTATCATAATAGATGTTTCACTTCCTGTCACGTCTTTTGCATGTCGGAATGTACATCGATTTAGAGGAAAGCTCATTTCACAAATTTCGCAGTCGTCTTTTGGATAGCATTCAAACTGATTAGCTCGGACCAGACACCAACGCTTTCCTATCCTTTTCCGATTAAAACTACTGAATACATTGAGGTAGCCTGGAATGAAATTAAAATTGTCAAGTTTATATTTGTATGGTTAATAAGTAGTTGTAAGTTGCTAGTTTACAAGGGATTCAATCGTGGAGAATGCATAGAAAAACAGTTAACCATGTCAATGATTGATTGATTGATTGTTTGGTGTTTTATGCCGCGCTCAAGATTATTTCACTTATATGGCGGTGTTGCCAGTTTTATTGTGGGAGGAAACCGGGCTCTATGCCCGGAGGAAACCCACGTCCTTCCGTTGGTAACTGGCAACCAACCCCACATAGGTGGTTCGAGTGAAAACCCAGTCAGAAAATCTTCTGAGTGGGATTCGAACCCGCGACCCATTGGTGGAAGGCTGGTTGGATTGAGCGTCTAAGGCTCTACCTACTGAGCCACGGAGCCCCCCCCCCCCCCCCCCATGTCAATGAAAATTTCATGCCTACAGCTGTGTATAAAAGAAAGTTCAACACTCCTCGGTACCTAGGTGGCTCAGTTCGACACAGGACTCCCATCAAAATTTCTGAGTGGAATTTTCACTCAATCAACGTATGGGGGAGAGTTGCCAGGTACTTGCTGAAGGCCGGGGGCAATGACCCAGTTTCCTTCCCCACTAAACCTGGCAACGCCGCCATATAAGTGAAATAATCTTGAGTGCAGCGTAAAACATCAATCAACACCCCTCTCCACCCCCCTAAAAAAGTATGTTGATGCACGTTTTGTGCCACTGATATGGTGGAGTAGCCGGATTGGGAGGGAACCTCGTGGGGCGACTGACAACCTTGCCACATACCACGCAGAAAATTTCTTTGAACTGAGTAGGATTGGAACCCGCGATCTGATAGACTATCATTCGGCCGACTAAGCCAACGAGGTCCCCCATTTATAAAAAGAGGCAGACAATCAACAGAAAAACACTGATATAACCAGGGACTAAAAAGTTCCAAAATTACTAACTTTCTTGAGATGGAATGGATTTCTTGACGGCTTTCTCGCTACCACAGCTTTGTGACGAGGGACTCATGGGTAAATTCTTCTGACGATTCAGGGTAGTTGTGGAGGAATAAGTTGAAGGTCGTGGTCTGGCTTCGCTTAAAACTTCAGCTGGAATTCCAATAACTGTCATCTTCTTTGCACGTTTTTTAATTAAAAATGTTGAAGCTCTCTGAGCCAATGAGATTCTTGATGATCTATCACGATGGTCTGAAAATCAAAAAAAAAATATTTGCAATTTCACTATTTAATATATTTATGAACACTATAACACACGGGCACAGGGAAAATCTTCTTGTCTAAAATAACCATGAAGACAAGTTTCTTTTTTGTGTTAAAAAAGAGACATGTCACTTATACCTTTATACCTAATCATGAGTTATTGTAATAAACTAAACCTACGATATTTCATTACGTTGATGGACAGGAGCTTGGCCTTTGTCAGTATAATAAGTAAAAATAAAATACATATAGTATAATAATAAGTTTGTTAAAATAATAGAAATCGATTAACAAATAGAAATAAGTCTCTATTGCTGAATATAACAATATACCTGTGGATATATACCTGTCGAGGAGTTTAATTTTAGAGCGAGGGGCTTTGTCAAACTGGGAATCAGGCATATAGTATAATAAAAGTTGGTTTTAAATCAGGTTAAAATAATAGACATCAACTAAAGAATTGAGATTAATATTCAAGTCTCTATTGCTGAATTTAGATCTGGGAGATGTGGAAGAGAGCTAGGGGCTTTTTCAAACTGGGGTCAGACAACAACTATACGATTGTCCAACCTGACAGTAATCCAATATTTATACAACCGGGAGCCTGTTTCACAAAGCGGCATAGTGCAAGTTTTCACGTAACTGTCATAGCAGCGCCATACTGTAAGGATAAGTTAGTATGAAAGTTACGCAAAAAATACATCTACACCGCTTTGTGAAACAGGGTTCTGACCACCGTTGTTTAGATTATGTACATTAAAAGTGTTATAATGATGTTTATGTAACTTACCTTTTCTGCTTGTCGATGACCCGTCACTACTGTATATTGAGTTACTGGAGGCTGACCGAGGGTCACTCTACAACGACAAAAATCAAATACATTTTTAGGACTAAACATAGAGTTTGGCGGCAATTTAAAAACCCCAATCATATAACAAAGCTCAATAATTCATCAAAAGATTTCAATCAAAACTTACGATTAACACCGCTCTTTGGAGAACTTGTTCAACACAACTTTTGCAGTGGCTGTTTTATTTCTAAGTTTTAGGCCTGTTATATTTATGAGCACTAAAACACACGGGCACAGGGAAAATCTTCTTGTCTAAAATAACCACGGAGACAAGTTTCTAATTGTGTTAAAAAGAGGTATATCATTTAGACCTTTATACCCCATCATAAATTGTTGTAATAAAGTAAACCTATGATATTTCATTAGGTTAACGACTGACAGGAGCTTGGCCTTAGTCAGTAGAATTTTCTGGAACACTTTGTATTGCATTGAAAATGCTTATGCATCTTAAGCTATAGTAAGAATATCGTCAGACTATATATTATGGGGTCATGGGAAAAGACAGTGAAAATCCCCCCATCCCCCCCCCCCCATACCCCTTTCCCAGAAAACCTAGGTAGAAAGCAGACAGGGGAGTTTAGCCCTGACCAGTATGTCTTTCAAACTCTTGTTCTTTTTATAAGCAATGACTGGCCTTTGGGTCAGAGGTCGAGCAAGTTTACTTTGAAGTAGTTTGTATTCTTCTACTATTATCTTGGCCATAGCAATGCTAGCTTTGTTATACTGAAACACAAATGGTATTATAGTTTTTTCACGACATCTTCCGGGGTCCAAGTTCAAACCCAAAGGATAAATAGTTTGTAATGTTTGAATCCAAAAACTTTCCCTTTCCAAACGTTTGTGTTTGGTATCTGCAGCGGAAGTGAGAAAAGGGATTTTCTCAATAGGCATAATTTCAAAATGGTCCTTGACCGAATGACCTTGAGTATTGAAATGTTGTGCCACGGGTACATCATGTTTAAGTCTTATACTAGATAAATGGTTGGCTGCTCTTTGTCGTAGAGAATTCTGAGTTTCTCCGACGTACTGTTTGCGACATTTTTTGCACGTGATTACATACACGATATTAGAGGAGTCACAATTAAGATTCTCTGCCATTTGATATTTGTCGCGAGTTTGTTCTCCGAAAAAGGTACCGCGATCGGGTACGTATATATCGAGTTTGCATCGCGTCTTAAGGCATTTCATTGATGTACCTGAGAGAAATGTTGGACGGTAATGGTACACTCGTGAAGGGGAGGTAAGCGTATCGGGGGATGAAGGGGGGAACATGATTTGTCTTACTGTGTTAGATTTAATCCTTCGGAGTAATCTAATAGAATACTTCCTAGGGAGGAGAGCTTTAAAAAGAACAGAACAAGCCTAGTTAAAAATATCTAAAGAACTACAGTTTCTATAGAATCTAAATATCTGAGATTTAATGACTCCCTTGAAAGTGTGAGGAGGATGGTATGACCCAGCATGTAGCAGCTGATGCGTGTCAGTAGGTTTGAAGAATACTTTGTAATCTAGATACCCAGTAGTATGATATGTATGACCCTTGTAAATAGTTACATCCAAAAAATCCACAGAAGTGTGATCAATAGTAGGCTGTAATTTAATGCTTGAGTCGTGACAATTAAGAGTATCAATGAAAATATGAAGGTCTTCCAACGTATGTTGCCAAATGATAAAAATGTCATCCAGATACCGAAGGTAAATAAAAGGTTGTTTGTGACATTTGTGAAGAATGTCACTCTCCCACCCAGCCATAAAAATAGAGGCAAAGTTAGGACTAAAACGTTTCCCCATAGCACACCCTTTAATTTGCTGAAAGATCTCCCCATTGAATTCAAAATCGTTTCCTTTTAAGCTGAGTTCCAGCAATTCTAAAATGTCTTTATCCGGACGACGGTGGTCAGGATATCTTTGGAATGCTGATTTTATGGATTTAAGACCCAAATCTATGTCAATGTTTGTATACATAGACTCAACATCCAGAGTAACTAAAATCACATCTTGTGGGATGGATTTCTCAGATAATTTGGCCAATAAATCATCCATATTTTTTATAAAGCTAGGATGCCGATTCGCTATAGGTTTTAGATAGTAATCAATTAGCTCTGATATTCTGTAACTTTCACTGCCACAATCTGAGATAATAGGACGCCCAGGGGGCATTGTAGGCTTCGGCCATTTTTCAATGGGTTTGTGAATTTTCGGAAGAATATAGAAGACCCTGTTTTTAGAGTTATGATCAGATTCCAAATAGCGATACTGTTTTTCATTAAGTAAGCCTTTATCTTGAAGAGAAACAAGAATTTTATTAAACTTCCTAACATTTTCAGGCCAAATTTCCTTATCAAGTTTTTTGTAATGAAGAGGGTTGCTTAGCTGCCGTTCTATCTCTTCAATATAATCCTGTTTTGACATAATAACTGTTGCCGAACCTTTATCAGCAGGTTTAATAACTATGTTTGGATTTCTCCTTAGCTTACTTAAGGCAAGACATTCTGAATGAGTAAGGTTATGTTTGTTTTTCTGATTAGTTAAAACATCAAACTTCCTAGATACAGAGTCACGACTAATGTTTATCTCTGGGTCATACATGTGAGAAGGGGGTGTATAGCCGCTTTTAGATGTAAATGGCTTGCGTACCCCACTAGAATCTCGGTAGATATCAGCCAGACTAAGATTTCTGGAGAACTCCATAACATGCACTAATTTACTAATAGAAAAGTCCCTATCAGATAATGGTTTTGGGCAAGGCACAAATGAGAGTCCTCTATTGAGTAGAGATATATCATCAACAGTGAGTTCCTCGTTACTAAGATTAACAATATTACTTCCTAAGCCGAAAGTAGGGTGGCACATGCCCTGTCCCAAATTTAGTTTAAATCTAGTGTCTGAAGCCAGTGAGTATACAAGCAATTTGCTGTATCTTCGGTCCAGTGAATTTTGTCCGTGGATACTCTAAATTTTGAATTGGGAATTTTTGGTATGACCATAACTCTCTTCATCTTGGAAGCAGAAGAGTTATATAGGTTCAGGTTCGAAACTTCACTGGCCGGTAATTTTGTGGATGACTGGATCTCTACAAAGTAGATGAGCGAATTGGAAAAAGTCTTCCTAACCGCTGTCATCATGTTGCGCATTTGATTTAACGAAGCGTTTGGCTCAGTAGTTGTCTTGTTATTGATACCAATATTCAAGATAACTTTCTCAGGTTTGGGACCTTGATACTTTTGAATTAGCGTTCGAAATGAATTGAAATTGGCACCAGGAAAACATTCTACCTGCATATCAGGGTGGGGGTCAAGGTTAATTCTAGATAGATTAGAATCCCCAAGTAAAAGAACTTTCTTAGTTACATTAGGAAGGTGCCAATTAGAGGAGGTGTGCCGAAATTTCCAAAATTTAGAATTAGCTAAATTATTCCTAGGGCTGCGCTGACCCCTCGGAGGGGATCTCACTGCATCTGAATATCTCATAGGAGAATGGACTGACAAAACTGGGGATGGGGGAGGAGGAGAGGGACTAGATGTACTGGGTCTAGGAGAAGTGACCCTAGTAGAAACTGGGGAGGGTGGAGGCCGAAAGGGGACAGAGGTGCTACTAGGTCTAGGGGAGGTGGGCTGAGGGGATGAAAAAGAGGGGGCAGAAGTACTAGGTCTAAGGGAGGGAGCACCAGTAGGGAAAGGCGAAGGGGAAACAGAAGGTAAAGTTACAGACCTAGGAGTCTGTGACTGCAGAGTAGGAGGTGAGATAACGGGTGTCGACGGACTGACAGGCGAAAGGGGTTGGGGAGACGATGGTGGACTAAACTGAGTAGTAGCAGCAGAAGTGACAGATTTAGTGATGGAAAGAAAAGAATAAAAATTTTGAATGGTCGAAAGTTGTAATTTACCTTTATACATGTATATGTACTTCAAGAAATAAACTATACAATGAATTACCTTGGTCCGATAAAGTAGGTCAGTGAGATATGACCCAGAATGCCGATATAACCTGAGAGCTCTACCTGGGGGGTCTTTACCGTCAGCCGCAGCTTGGATATACTACAACAAAGAGAACACGTCATAATCGGAACACGGGAAATCAAATATGTTCTTTTGCTTCAGCTTGCAGATTTGAATCTAATCAGGTCACTGGTTCATTGTTTTAAGTTTTATATAAACACTAAAACACACAGGTACAGGGAAAATCTTCTTGTCTAAAATAACGATGGAGACAAAGTTTCTAGGTATATCATTTAGACGTTTATACCCAATCATAAGTTGTAATAAACTAAAAACCATGATATTTCATTATGAAATAAACTAAAACCTATGATAATTCATTAAGTTTTATATATATGTAAAACTCAGGTTATTTCACCCCCAATGACAACCTCGGTGGGTCGATTTAGGACAAAAAGCATGCCCCATACCCAAGCAGAGGAAACCCTGTTGTCTACATCAAACATCAATAAAAAAAAACATCAGATAGACTGTATAAGTACAGATTCTGAAAGTTTCCTTCGTCTTTTTTTTTTATTTTGCCGTATGTGGAAGAGTTGCCAGTTACTTGGTGTACATGTAGGTCTGAGTTTCCTCCTGGCAAAGAGACCTAGCAATGAGGACATACAATTGAAATAATCGTGAATGTGGCATAAAACAATCAATTGATCATTTTAGAGAGAGGGGGGAATCTGGTTTGTTGCTTTCCAAAACAAATAACATTAATAAAGTGACAGAGTAAAAAGTAAAACATAAAATTACACGGTCTCGGAAAATAAAGATAAATGTATTTTTTCTGATCCCAAAAACACAGGGGATACCTTAAATATATAAAAATTCAACTAGGAAATACAGGTAATATATATTTGCCATTAGTTATGTAAATAAAATCCAACTAATAATTTGTAATTACAATTTTCACAACAGAAGCTCTTAATAACAAATATCCAAAACTATAGAAAATATTAAAGTAAAGCATGGTTATTTACTGACCTCACACCAAGACTGCGCCCACTCTAATAATTCCACCGAAAAGGCGTAGTTTTCCGCCAATGGATGATGAAGCAATATTTCAAAACCTTTACGATTTTCTCGCTCGTTGTATGTTGTCTGATATCCTGGTAGTTGGACGACCAATGAGGGCTTGGACATTTTTTCAGGTTTATAACACAGGAGTCTTCGATTGGTCACGGCAACCAGACGTCGATTCCATGTGATCTTCCCATGTAAATTGAGCTCCCCGCAAATGATGACTTCCTCTAAATCTTTAAAACTGAGGTGTAAATCCCACTGAGAGGATGACGTTGATTTACTGAAGGCTCCACGTTTCTTCTTCTTTCTGTTCAATGGCCTATAGAGAAGAAAAAAAAATGTAAATATTTTAATGATTCAGACAAGGGAGATAAGTAATATGATTGATTGTTTGGTGTTTTACGCCGCGCTCAAGATTATTTCACTTATATGGCGGCGTTGCCAGTTTTATTGTGGGAGGAAACCGGGCTCTATACCCAGAGGAAACCCACGACCTTCCGATGGCAGCTGGCAACACCCTACAAAGGTCATAGAGCGAAAACCCCGTCAGAAAATTTTACAATTTTTTTTTTTGGACTGAGTGGGATTCGAACCCGTGACCCATTGGTGGAAGATCCAATAGGAACCGAGACATTAATGGTGCGGTCAAAACATTTATTTTAGGCTAAGTCTAGACGTTTGGAGGAGAAAGAGCCTCACAGTCACTTTGTGACATCATGATCTGTATCAAAACTTTTTTTTAATAATCTGGTAGAGAAAATTTACACCATATGTGTCAATCAAGGTTGGAAGAGTTAATATCCTGTCAAAAATTATGACCTGACCATGAAACTAAGGCCAAACCCTAAACACACCCACAGATCCTCGAATAAAGAAATTATAAAATTCGTTTGCAAGCCAAGTCATTCAAGCCAGGCCATTCCACAAATTTCTAATAAGTAATCAAAACCAAATTGAAATATTTAAAACCAAAATTTAAATCCAAAACAAGTACAAGTACATACATGTAGTCTATAAGCAAAATAACAATATAGATAATTACTTTTTACACCATAATTTAAAAAAATCAATCATATTAAAGAGCTTTTTAATTGGACAAAAAGCTGCGTAAAATGAAACCTACATGCATATATGTGATATATGAGAATAACATACAGTTAGCTACACACAAAAAGCAAAATACATAAATAAATATTCCACATGGACACTACTTTCTGTG
The DNA here is from genome assembly GCA_963971465.1 of Lepidochitona cinerea. Lineage (NCBI taxonomy): Eukaryota > Metazoa > Mollusca > Polyplacophora > Chitonida > Tonicellidae > Lepidochitona > Lepidochitona cinerea. The sequence continues at coordinate 15,103,427 of OZ020560.1, read as the reverse complement.
AATGTGCAGAGTAAAATCCAGTATATTTAAGAACACTTAAAACACACGGGTACAGGGAAAATCTTCTTGTCTAAAATAACCATTTCGAAGCGAGTCGACACGAAATCGGGGTGTGGTTGGTTGAGATCAGTCGGTGTGACATAAGCGAGTGTCTAGTCAAAATATAAACATATTCTGCTAGATACAGGGATACTGATCTAAGAATATTTACAAAACAATATTATGTAAAATCTACAAGTAATAGTTTCACTCATTAATCAATGGTTATTGGATTGTACAGTGCTTTATCAGCCAGTCCCCAATGACAAGCTAGGTGCTCCCTTTCCAGCCCAACTAAGGCTATTTCACATGAAATCCACGATTTTTTCTCCGGTTTAGTGGTGGACGACAACTACATGTAGTTCTGTGCTGTTGCCAAGTTGTATCTCGAAACTGAAAAGGGCTCCACGGCTAAAGTATCTAAAATTAAGCCTAATTTCAGACATTACTGAACGTAAATCTAATGCAATTAATGGCAGACATAACAAACACATGCTCAAGATGCAGTGCTAACTGGAAATCATATCTCATGAACAAAAACGTTGATCTTACCACTGGGCGAGGAGCCGACTACTCGTACCACTTAAAGATCTTATTGGTATACTAAGAAGAAAACAATCAGAGTGGTTTCGAAGGAAAGAGTCAACGTAGTTTCCTAAATATTTTCTTTAATTACTTAAAGAGGCATGAGCTGCCAAAATTAAGATTTTTTTCATAAATTCTGATTGTCAAAAGAAGTTCAACGTATGAAGTACCTTGAAAAACTAAAGGATTGAGGTTGAAATAAAACATATTGGTACAGTAAGTACCCTGCACGAACCAAAGATATGTGCTAATAACGGACAAAATTCAAATAGCTAGGATGTACGAGTTCATTTTTGGGACTTTTGTTGCTTATAAAACCACCTTAACGCACATCCTCAAGATTGGTATCAACTGAAAGTTGTTATTTTGTAATATCAGATAAAAAGAACCCACAATTCTGTTTCAACGAAACTTTCCTTATATTTTGCAGTTCATGCCACTTTAATCTCCATGTTATCAAAGAAAAGTGAATTTCAAAAGAGTCTGTTTTCAATATAAATAGCATGAACTGGCATCTGTCTAAACTCGCATTGTTTTTCTCCCAGAGACTTGTCGGTATATAACGTTTCACTATACTAGTATCTGTACTTGTTCAAGTAGACCCTTTCAGCTTGGAATATGTTTTTTAGGATGTTGTTCGAACTGTATGGCATTGGCGTCATCTCTCTGTTGCAGGTGCTGTGACACGCACCTATCACATTACGTCAATGCACAATTTCAACGTCAGATGTGGGGTGGTTGCCAGTTAGCACCGGAAGGTCGTGGGTTTCCTCCGGGCATAGAGCCAGGTTTCCTCCCAAAATCAAACTGGCAATGCCGTCATATAAGTGAAATAATCTTGAGTGCGGTATAAAACACCAAACAATTATTGTCAGATTTACCAAAACTTAAGGTGGGGTAATTTTGTCATACACAGAGACTACTGCACAAACGTCAATTCTTGAACCGAAAGGACCAGTTTGTTAATAATCATGTTTAACGGATTCATAGAAATAGAAATAATTTTGGGCCACCAGCACATTCAAACTGTTGGTCAAAACAAGATTGGATGATTGATGGTATATCTTTCACTTTTAGCCTTTGTCAGATTGATAGGATGGGAAGAAAAAAAACATAAAGAAAACCGCAACTTCCTCAGGGCACCTGCCAAGCAAGATCCCAATGGAGAAGTTTCACATTAAGAAGACACACAGAAATGAAGAACTAGCTGAAAAATAAATTAACTTGAAATTGAAATTATAGCTTGTACATACATGGGAAGTTTGATATTCATTTTGGTGAGAAGATCGACATCTTGTGAGTTCCTGCCGGTGTCATCTTCATACGACTCGTACGATGTTCCTGTCTCATCTATAAAAACACAGCAAAAATAAAAACACAAATAAAGAGAAGAAATTATAGTTCTATTTTTCTACACCAGTCTATAACAGTCTTTGGAATATTCGAAAATATTTTAATTTGCGCAAAGTGTGTTGCAGAAATGTCTGACCAAAAAAAAGACCATACAAAATTCAGTGCTATATTGCCCGCTCTTCAATGCTTACGGAAGTTAATTATCTTAGTGACCTATGACATCAAACTTGACCCCCATTGTGTATGTGCATCTTCGTAGCAGTTTGTACAAATCCGAGTCGCAAAATATGTATATTCCCTCCTCACTGATGTTTTTTTTAATATACATTCAGTCCATATAAAAGGACAAACCAGCTTTAAGGAAGTCGTAAGAAATGACCGGTAATTTCCAAATGAAAATCAGCCAAAGTGAATCCAATCTGAAAAGGTTATATCTAATGTGGTTCATACCATTACAAGTCTAATCATTACTAAGTGATAGAAACCATCCCAATGCATTATTTACACATGTGAGTAAGAATTATAACTCTATATTGTCCTACATGGGAGATAGCTGTAATTTGAAAAAAATATTTCCGAAATGATATGTTTCATGAAGCTATCGCAATGTGCAATCAATTGCAGTTGCCATGGCGTCATATAACTTCACTACGATATCAGTGACAACTAGGCTTCGTTTGCGATGTGACTGCTTTGTGAAACGAGCGCCAGGGCTTTACTGTCTTGGCAATGTCTCTAGCTTGTATTCTCCTAAAACCAGTTTGCCACCCATAGGTTGTCGTTTCAAATGATCACAGCAGCCATTTCATCAACTTTCCACCTATTAAACAAGTTTCTGTGACACTAGCAGCCCGCAAAGTCAGCCATTTTCTAATGCAGCAATGGCAGTGGAAACTGTTTAAATTGGCACCTCTCAGGGAACGTAGAAAGCGTCCGTTTAGACAGGTGCTGGTTTATAAGGGTTGTTTAACATGCATTTTAATACAAATGACAATTGTGACAATGATGGATTTTACCAGTGGGTGCCTCGGTGGTCCAGTGGGTTAGAGTGATAGTCCCTCAGTCCCACGCAGACCTACCATCGATGCGACGCGGGTTCAAATCACTCACAGATCAAATAAAAAAGTGGATTTTTTACTCGGTCACCGTATGTAAAAAGAGTTGCCAGGTATGCGCCGAAGGTCGGACGTTTCCACCCCCAGTAAACCTGGCAATGCCGCCATATAAGTGAAATAATCTGGAGTGCGGCGTAAAACACCAATCTATCAATTGTTCATCAAGGTGTCTTCTCAACTAAATGGAATTGATATTGAAGGTTGCTTAAAACACAAACCTTTCAGAGCATTGAATATAGAAATGAACACCCTTGAGTGATGGCCAACTCTATGTTAAGTTTAATATACTTGCTAAAATTAATACAAGTTCAAACTATATTTCTACTTCTATATTCCAAGAGACCTATATGAACAAATACACTCATTGTTCATTCCTTATTTTTTATCAGCTCTGAAAAAGTAACGTAAAAGACTGATTGATTGAGTGTTTGAGCCGCGCTCAAGATTATTTCACTTATATGGCGGCGTTTCCAGTTTTAGTGTGGGAGGAAACCGGGCTCTATGCCTGGAGGAAACCCACGACCTTCCGGCGGTAACTGGCAACCATCCCACATAGCTCGTTCGAGTTAAGTAAAAGAAAGACATGGAATGTACGTCCTTGAAAGAACCTTGATCAAATAATTCTCTTTGCAAACACTCAAAAACTTCTGTCAATCAAATAAAACTAATGCTAAAAGGACATGCAAGATGAAACCAAAAGTACCCATCTAATTTCTATAAGCCTAGATGATTCAAGCTGTAATCATCATCAGGGAAATTACTGAATTATTAAAATTAACTGAGAACTGATTGACCCTATTCTCGTTATTTTGGGTTGTAAGTTAGATCCTCACCCTGGCCAGAATTTTTTTCCGGGTCAATCAGTGTGGGTTAATTTGCTACTTTAGATGATTGACATATACACAATGGTCTCGAACGACCTATGTGGGATGGTTGCCAGTTACCACCGGAAGGTCGTGGGTTTCCTCTCGATTTTCTCCCTCAATAAAACTGGCAACGCCGCCATATTAGTGAAATAATCTTGAACGCGGCGTAAAACACCAAACAATCAATCAATCATATACTCGAGAGGCAAAGACATCTATACCTCAATTTTTGACAATATCATTTCGCTTTTAAGAAAAGAAAAGAAAAACAAGGCATCACAACCAATACAAATCCCCTCGCGTGCTAACACAAGAATTCTGACGCAAAATGGGGGGTGGGGATGAAGTTTGGTCAGAACCCATTTAAAAATGAAGTCCCAAAAGCGGTAACGCGTTAGAGGTATTGCCATGCTGGACCCATATAGGAAGTTTGGTCAGGATCCAGAAATGAAGTCGCAAGAGTGATGGCAAAGATTTTCTATAAATAGTAACGATGAACTTGACCTTGACCTTGGCACCCTGAAACACGAACTCGTTCGAGGTATTCCCATGCTGGACTTATATATGAAGTTTGGTCAGAATCCGTTAAAAAATGAAGTCGCTAGAGCGCTGACAAAAGGTGAACATACGTATGTACGATTTTCTATTAATAGTAACGGTGACCTTGACCTTGGCACCCTGAAACATGAACTTGTTCGAGGTATTCCTATGCTGGACTCATATATGAAGTTTGGTCAGAATCCGTTAAAAAATGAAGTCGCTAGAGCGCTGACAAAAGGTGAACATACTATTAATAGAAAATCGTACATACGTAACGGTGACCTTGACCTTGGCACCCTGAAACATGAACTTGTTCGAGGTATTCCTATGCTGGACTCCTATATGAAGTTTGGTCAGAATCCGTTCAAAAATGAAGTCGCTAGAGCGCTGACAAAGATTTTCTATAAATAGTAACTGTGACCTTGACCTTGGCACCCTGAAAAACGAACTTGTTCGAGGTATTCCTATGCTGGACTCATATATGAAGTTTGGTCAGAATCCGTTCAAAAATGAAGTCGCTAGAGTGATGACAAAAGGTGAACATACGTACGTACGTACGTACGTACGTACAAACGCAACGCTATATCCCTCCCCGACTTTCGTCGCGAGGGGATAAAAAGCTCTACAAAATTACCTATCACTGATTTTCTAGTTAGGCAATGAGCAGCCTTCCACTTTAAGTGAACAGGTGTACTCAAGATTATTGCACTGCTTCCCATTATAGTGAACAGGAATACTCAAGATTTCTGGATTCTAACCAGTAATGTATACAGGTAGGTTATGGTTTTAAAGAACAGGTAAATAACTGGAATAATAGTTTGATACTAAAGCATCTACAAATTTGTCCGTTCACCTGCCCGCAGTAGATTATTTAACAGATTATTTATCTAACAATCTACAATGTACAACATATCCAGAATAGTTTCTGCTTACTTCCTTCTATTAAACTTTGATAAAACACTACTACAACAGAATTACCTTTCCAAGTTTTTTAAATGATGAATTGGTTCATAACAGACAGAAAACAGAGCGGAGAAACTTTCCCTTTAAAGCCTTAATTTGTAAATACAGGTCCTTTTATATGCAAATTTTATTTGTTTGGATTTCATTTTTTAGTCAATCCACAGCTAAGAGGAGGGACTTTCCCTTCAAAGCCTTAGTTTGCAAACACAGGTCCTTTTAAATGCAAATTTTATTTTGTTTAGATTTTCATTTTTGAGTCAATTTACAGCTAAGAGTGACTTACCCTTCAAAGCCTTAATTTGCAAATACTGGAGCCTGTTTCACAAAGCTGCGTAGCGTAAGTTTTCACGTAACTACTGCCATAGCAACCCATACTGTAGAGATACGTTAGTATGAAAGTTACGCAAAAAATACATCTACGCCGTTTTGTGAAACAGGCTCCAGGTCCTTTAAGTAAATTTTAGTTTGGATTTAATTTTTAACAAAAACGTCTGCTTGAGGTTATGATGGATAAAGAATGGCCAGCTACATAAATGCTATTAAATAAAGCCATGCCAGCAAAGTTCAAAGTTAAAACTTGTTGTTAGACAGCTAATTTTTTTAAAATCTCAATATATAAAGCTGTATGAGGAAGCTGCTCAGTAAATATAATTGAACAAATATTCTGCTCACTAAATTCCTGATCCTCTTTTTTAAATTGAAACTTTTAGAAAAAACATTAACTTGAAGATTATTTCACTTATAAGGCAATGTTGTCCAGATTATTTGAAAACAAGGACTTTTTTCTCCACAGGCCTTTATCTTGGGCACATCAAGACAGTCTGATCTAAAGAATTTCGAAATAATTTTAGGGACTCGTAAGACGTTGCAGGTTTCATATATCTTTATCAGCCTGGCTTCGATGATTATTAAGTGAAATAAAATCATGAGCTAAAAGAGCACCAAGTCAATAAAAATCTCAAGAGTCAATCCAAAAAAAATGTCTAAAAATATGTGCTAACAGTTAAATAGTTGTAATTGTCTAAGAATTGAAAATACTTTTGCTCAGTGACTAATCTGAACAATGTAGAGATCGATAATATTGATTGATTGATTGGGGCTTAATGCCACACGTAACGGCCAATGTGCTTTGTTCAACAAAAGTACCAGGCGACCCCCCCCCCCCCCCACCTACGTGTATCCACCCCTTCTAAAATTTTGCTACGACACTAGTACATGCTTAGTAGCAGATGAAAAAACTACATAACACAAGCAAGAATAAATATGAGAAGCTAAAAGCAGAATCATGGATTATATAAATCTGCAGATATATAATTAGAGCTGATTTTCCAGTTGACTTTACTTACAATCCCATGAACAGAAACAGCCACATTGTCCACCGTATAGGTTCTTTACTGGTTACATAAAGAAAATTACATAATATAGAAAGGGGTGTAATAAAAGGAGTGTGATAAACTTTTATGGTTGATTTGTTTGGTGTGTCAAGATGCATTGAAGCTGGGATGAATATCAAAGGGATATGAAACGCCTTTGTATTGTAGTCAGTCTACTGGCAGAACGTTTGGCTCGCTATTGTTCGTTTCAGACACCCAGTGACGGCATTCCGATCAGCCTCGAGAATAGACGAAACCCCATTCGGAACACACTTCGGCTATCTTCGCTTGCTACCGGTAAATCCCCGAAGTTTTGTGTTGTGTATTCCCATTCATTCAGAACCTTACCGATGCCGTGGATATATGGACTGCGAATGAATCGGAATGCCTTCACAGGGTGTCTGGGGCAGACAATAGCGAGCCAAACTGCTGCTCGTAGACTGACTATAATACAAAGGCCTTTCATATCCCTTTCATATTCATCCCAGATTGAAGATTGAAGATCATTTCCAGGATTTGACTGAGATGTGAAGATTATTTGCATTCCAAGCTGCAGTCAAGACTGTTTCACTGATGTGGCGGACGTGTTAAAATTATCACTGTCAAAACATTGATAACGCAAATTGGACGTGGAACTTGCTGTCTATGAACAATACAACAATACGACAATAATCTGGCATTTGTTACCAGCCAATAATAGCAGAGGTATCACAGACCACAAATTTCACCAGACCAGTCAGGCACAGTCGTTAACCATGTTCATATATCAACTAATCAAGAGTAACATTCAAGGTCTTGAAAATGGTAAGTGCCATAGACAGTTTCGACTTAAGGATTGACGCATGCACAGTAGCCTCTGTGTATGGCAAAAATGACTCTACATTGAGTTTTTGGCTCAATCTGACGTTGAAAGCGTGCGCATTTTGTCTATGACGCATTGTGGTAGTGAGGAGTCACAGCGCATGTAACACAGAAATTACGTCAATGCCATACAATTCAAACGTCATAAAAACGTCATTTCAAGCCGAAAGGGTCTATTGAAGGTGTAACGCCTCGTATCCTGATTTACTGAGGGAGAGTTGTGTACATGTATACTGATATATGGATGCTGCATTATTAATGCTTTGCTCAAGGTCACATGTGCTTGTCCCCTAATCTAAATTGCTGACTTCCTAATGTGTGTTTTAACATGACACCCAGCGTGTTCGCTGATGTTACCACCCGATGGGGTCCTCAATGGGGCAATCTGACTTCGAAATTAGAATTTTGGTATCAGAGTTAATGGGATTCTGATTATAGCAGAAGAGAAAAACAAGAAAACAAAAATTGAAAGAATTGAAAAAAATACTGAAAACAAGGAGAGTGAAGGTTTACAATAAAAACAGATAAAATGATAATTATTTGTGATGAATAAACAAAAGAACAAAGATTTGTTAAATTAAGCATATTTTGTAAAATTTTAAGCGATTTCAATGCTTAAAGTTTAACTTGTTGCATGCTTCAAAAATTAAACCAGAAAATAAAACGCCAATTAGAAAAAGCCCGCTGTTAAAAAGTGCACAAAATATTTTTTCTTAATTATTGAAACTAAGCTTAGCCAACATGCAATGCCCGCCGCCATGCAGCTTTTTTTTTATCAAGTCTTACTAATAATTTAAATTTAAAACATTTAAGTTTAAGTCAGCCATCGTAAAATATTTTAATTGATTTGTAAAATTACAAAAATCTAAAAACTTGACATAAAATTTCTGATCTGGGTTAACCTCTTCAGTGATACAAAGAAAATAACATAACATAATTGGGGCAGTTGATCGTAAGGGGTTTCCTTTAGTCTTTGGTTACAGTTCCCTAAGGGTGCTCCCTTATGAGCGATATAATCTTGAGTATGGCATTAATCAATCAATCCACTACGAGTAATCCACTACATGTAGATCTCAATTCATGATATGATTTCTGTTAAAAACAATTAACTTTTCCAACAGAGAATTAACAAACATTTTTTTCAGTATGAAAACATATAATTCTGTAATTTAGCGAATAAATATTTGCTTTTTGGCGTTTTTATTTATTCCTCAAGCATGCAAATCGTGAGTGTAAAAAAGCAAAGCTATCACAGAACTGTTTGTCTGAGGCACTTGAAGAGAGATTCCGTGTCTGTTATCTAAGTCTTTTCAATTGTAACAATGACAAACCCATGCTAATCTTTTTTCCCTAACCCAAAAGCAAAGGCCAGCAATACATTCGCCTCAGACTGTCAGTTTCACCAATTGGAGTATAAACATGTTTAAGTCATCCAAACAATGTGATATATGATGGGACAGAAAATACCTTGGAATAAAAAAAATATTTAAAACCAAGAGGCACCAATTTATACTTGACACAAGGTTCTTCACTTTATAGTCAATCAGGAAAGCTAAAAGTAATAAGCTATGGCAAGAATATCGACAGAGTTGAGATTGAGCCCCATAGGATCAAGGGAAAAGACAGTGAAAATTTTGGTCTCAATAGGTATATAGCTTAAGTCTAACATATTTCACTAAATAATAAATATAGTTGCTGAAGCAGTAGTGCCAGGGTCTCACAATAATTGTGTTTTAATTTGATGATAATTCGTTTTCTTCAGTCTTTTCTTCCTTTCATGTTATGATACATGTACCATCTTGAAGATCAACCATTATGTCATAATCTAACCAAATAGTTATGTTGGCAAGAAAAACTGTATGTCATTGTCAGGATTATTTGTAGGAATGCTTGCTTTTCTCTCAACTTCAACTTTCATAAATAAACTTACATCAGATATCAACTGGCTATAAGCATAATACATGCTATTCATTTATCCCAGTAACTCGTTGTTGTTGTTGTTCTAAAACCATGGAAACAAAATCTCTTAGGAATTATGAATAGTGTGTATTTAGTATGAGGTACACGACGATCATTTGTTGGTTTCCTAATCTATAAAACTGATAACAGATTTCCCTTGATCAAGGAAATTGCCTGGACTGAAAATATTCCAAATAATATAGAGGCTGAGCATCCCAGATGAAAGAACTCAGTTTCACACTGAAAAGCATATACAAATATACAGTGGTTTGCCAGAAACTGGTCTGGGTTCAACTGCAAACCAATTTATCAAAATCTAATATAAAATGGCAAAATCAACAAATTCCAAATACTGTACAGGGTGTACATGTGGTAAGTTGACAGATTCCAGATACAGTGTACGAGTAACTAACAATGTTACCAATAACCAACATTAATAAAAGTTAACCAACATTTAACCATGTGAGACAAAGTTTGCAGTAAGTAAGACAACGACAACAGGTCAATGGCAGAAAATTAACAACATAAACAAATGAACGTGGGAAACAGTGAGAAAAAAATTGGAAAATTCAAGGAATACGGATCCGATCGGGTTAACATTAAATGCTTTCAAAAATTGGCTCAACTATATCGTAAATGTATCTACAGGAGTATTTCTTTTTCCATTTTCAAGAGAAAAAAAATAGGTGATAAAATTATGGACTTAGAGACTGACAGGGGAGTAGGAGAACAGAAACAAGGGAGATAACAAGAGTTAAAATCAGGGAATCAAGGGCAAGTAACTTTTGTTTAAACTTGACAAGAGGTATGAGAAAATAACATTCTTTGAGGAAAAGGGAAAGGGGAATTATATGGTCCAAGGAAACGTGAACATTCCACGGTACAGTTCCATAACAACGGGTACATCTATACCATTGTTGAAGAAATAACCAGCCTCAGAAATAACGAACAAACAACAAAACTACAACAACAATCATAACACCGTACTTACTTGGGGTAACTTTTATATGACAACCATCTGAGAATTTGCATAAAAAAAATAAATGTAAAAGTTAAAAATATGAATTATCAGTCTGTTTCACGTTATCTGCTTAGGACAGTATGTCAAAGTCACATTTGACTAACAGAAGACTTCTAGAGTATGGTGACCTCAACACCTCAGTTGACTTTAGCCATAAGTGAGATTTGAACCTGGGACAAATCGATGGAAAGCTTGTGTCGGAAAGAGGGACAACCGTTCTGCCGACTGAGCCTTACTAGAATAAATAATGTAAGACTTCCATATGGGTAACACACTTCTAGGTTTATTTAATGATGACTTTTCTGTCTTTCTTTATTAGAATAGTTGACTCAAACATGCAACAAATTTTGCGGACGTCTTATGTGAGTCAAAATGACTTCACATCATGGGTGGCTATAACAAACCATCAATCTCAATTTAAGATTATAAAACGGCGGTTTTAAAGAAAGGAAAAGAAATTTTAAACCAACAGACTTTAAAAGTGGACAAAAATGCTCAACAGGTGATAGTATTTCCCAAGCTTCATATGAGGTGCCGGAAAATTGCAGAAATATGTTTTTTATTTTGTCGGAAAAAAACAAATGTCTGCCCCTCTATTAGACTTATAGTTATAAGTAAATGAGTCAATAGCATACACTTTTGTTTTTTGCTTGGTTAAAGCTCTAAGTAGATCAGCCAAATTATAAATTTTGTTTGTATGGATATTATATTATACAATTATTGATATATCCCACCATGCACCACATGCATACTGGTATTTTGTTTTATATTTTTAAAACAATAATTATAATGTATATATAAACATGCATATATGAATATGATCTCAAACCCCCAGTCCAAAAGAAAAAGCCAAAAAAGCAAACCTTTAGCCCTCTTAGCCTATTTGATTCGAAAAGACGGGAATAAACACAAACAAACAAAAAACGAAATCCTACGATATGAATGACTGGTCTGTTTGTGAAAATAAAATCTGAAGTGTTGTTTAACGTTAAAGAAATCAATCTTACCAGAAGCGTAATCCGTGTGATCTTCAGACTTTTCAGATCGGTCAGATTTATCTGAAGTTGAACGTTCAGAAAGTGCGTAAATCTCTGATCGTGGAGGGAGATTTGGCCTGTCAGGTAGTTTAGGTGGCTCATCCAAAACTAGGCTTGTGCGGAGAGAGTTAGTGTTTGTGTCACCGGACGAATGACGGTGATGTCGTGGAGGGAGGGGAGGTGGGGGTGCCGGCCCTCCTGAGTAACTAGCAACAGTTCCGGTGTCGAGTAACGTTAAACTGTGACGGGATTGGTTATCTGTCAAAGTTGTATCACCACTCTCAGGAAAGTCACTAGAATCAACGGACTGAAAGTCAAAGATCGTAGAGGTTGGTCCAAGGTCATCTGTCGAGGCAGAGGTCACAGGAACCTCGTAAACTCCATTCTCCTCCAGTTCTCCTTCACTAAACGAAGAAATAAAACACAATTTGATAAAAAAATGAATGGATTTCAAAACCCATATACATGTAGAAACATCGTTAAAAAAAGGCCTGTAGCCTGTTTCACAAAGCGGCGTACCATAAGATTTACGTAACTGCCATAGCAACCCATACTGTAGAGATACGTTGGTAAGATAGTTAAGCAAAAAATACATCTACGCCATTTTGTGAAACAAGCTCCACGACTTTCTAAACCAACATGGCAAAAATTGCCCTATAAGAGACAGTTTACTAAAAAATAGTTCTTCACCGATGGAGAATTCACTTTTATGGGGATGAATTGTGTCCTGGGAGATTATTCAAAATATTAATTTTAAAATGAATTTATTTATTTTAAGAGTTAATCTCAAACTAAAATGACATTTAAATAACATTGAATCAGAATAATCTGATTATAAATCTTTAAAGGAGAAGAAAACAAAAAAATACTTCATGGTTCAAAACAAGCGCGCTTGTTTTTCCTTTCCAATGGTACCAAACACATATTTTCGCGATTTTTTCATGGGACATGATGCAGTTTATAAAATACCGTATTATGTTACACACACAAAACAAATTGGTCAACTTTAAAAATCTCCCATAAAAACCCAGGTTAATTTCACTCTCTTCGAAGTATTCTTATGTCCAGCAAATTGCTTTCAGTTTCACGAAACTTATATTGAATTACAAAAGAAGCTTTGAGGAAAATGTGACTAGCAAAAAAATTGTCTGCATGCCATATTGGTGAATAACGAAGGCCTTGCAGAGGATGAATTTAACTAAGGCTTAAATGGGAGATTTTGAAAGTTGACCAATTTGTTTTTCTTATTGTGGAATTTTATTAACTTCACTGTTAGGAGTAAAAAAAATCACAAAAATATGTGTTTGGTATCGTTGGAAAGGAAAAGTTAGTGCCCTTCTTCTGAACCATAAAGTGATTTTTTGTTATTTTCCTTTTTACTTATTTCCAGGATGACTTACCTCCCCCTGTCCTCAATGTCATCATAAACTTTACCCTCCTAAAACACACAGAAAATACGAAACAAAGAGATCATTATTAGGAAGTAGTATTTATCATTCATATCTGAAAGTTGATAAGTTTTTAATTCCAGACCCAACACCTTGAATATTTTGGTTATTGTTTCCAACTGGACACTATATTATTGAACATTGGTGATGTTACTAGCAATGCAATGGTCCGTCAGATTCAAAGTTGGCTATTTTTTAAAAGACTATCACCTATTCATAGAGGTTTTTTTTAGCATTTATTATACGAAGAGAAGATGACATAACTACTCCATGATTTAGGAAGGTCTGACGATGGTTTGTCAAACAGAACATTTCTTGCAGTCATTTGGTCTACTTTACAAAAAGTACATTGAATTAATCCAGAAGCCCTAAATGACAAAAGAAATTTTATAAAGCAGCACAAATAATTCCTAATTTGAACTTCTTACATAATTACCAAATGCTTTCATAAACAAAAAAAATCAAAAAAAATTTTGTCAGCTCATGGGGTTAGAACTCTAAATATAATTTCTGAAAGACAAAAAAAAAAACCTGCTTTCAAGTTTAAAAAAAATAAATAACAGAAATATTTTAAAGCCCATGTATCAATCTGATTATATATCATTACTTTTTATAAAATTGACATGATTATAAATTGTTAAGAAAATAATATATAAAAGCGTATATTACATGTATGTGTGAAGCATGCAATCTTAGCACAAGTCACTGTCAGTATTAAGCATGTGTTCTTTATGTTCATAATAATAATAATTACATATTTTATGATAATATTTTTTTTAACAAAAAAACAAGACAGTGTCGAAGACATAGTTGCAGTGATTTACATGTATATAATATACATGGATTTTTAAGCGAGTGATGTGGCGTGATTTGATCGTTAATCAATAATGCATCCATCAAAGAAGCAATGTGGCAAATATGGGCGTCAAGATGTCAAATAGGTGATCATGAATATTCATGGTAAAAAATCTGCCTATGAATTATGAGCTGACTCAAAGTGAAAGAAGATTTAAAACCAATGCTTTCAAATTATCTCAGGAGTCCAGTGAAATGTGAATAAATTAATTTGAAATCATTCACAAGTTGATGTTGAATTAACATTCAAAAGAATTTAAAAGGGACTTTTAAATCCTCAGGCCAATCATAGCAGCGAGGTCACAGTTTGACCTTCAGAGGTCAAGAAGCCAACCAATCAGGAGACAAGGCCAATTACAGCAGCGAGGTCACAGTTTGACCTTCAGAGGTCAAGAAGCCAACCAATCACTGGACAAATACCTTTTTCAGAAATGGCCTGAAGAGAGAAGACTGTTGGCATAAACTGTGCCATTCCTGTAACATGATTTTAACATATTGTGGACTCATTATCATCCATTAGCGGCTAGCCACTATGGCTAGTGGGTTCCTAGATCGACTCTGCATTCCCATCCTCCGGACCTTCTAATGACTTTAAAACTTCGCATATTTTCAAAATTGTATGCTAAAAATTTTGCAGTTTAAAAAACTTTCTTGTCAGAAGTAATTATTTTGCAGCATGGTGTTCTTGGCTTTCATAACATGATTCACAGGGCCTCGTTGGCCAAGTCGGCAGAGTCAAAGTTCCTCATTGACAAATGTCTGTGTGGATTTTAATCTCAAACATATGTGGAAGATATGCAACGGTTTCCCTCTAGCAATGAGCCCGGTTTCCTTCTTCAATAAACCTGGCATCACCGCCATTTAAATGAAATAATATTGAGCGTGGCGTAAAATCATAAAGCAAATTAATTATGAAAAAGGCAACCATCAATCTGAATCATATTCATATTTGAGGACTTTTTTGTTCCCTCTTTTCTAACTTGATAACAAATCTTAGTATGGTCGAACAGAGGCGGGCGGGTCGCACAAAAATGTCATGTTTCATTCTAGAACAATCTGTGGGATTCTAGTTAATTTTTCTATATAGCAGAAGAAAGTGCCCATATACACAAAGGGCAACAGATATGAAAAACATTTGATGAATAGGCTCAAATAATCCATCACCATGACTAAAAGGTTTTAAAATTAAACAGAAAAAATGAATTCAGTTTAAAGATTTAGATATAAAACAAAAATGCATGCAACAAAATTTTGACAAATAGCAGAATGAAAAAAAAAAAACTAAATAAATACATTTTCTCAAAGTCTCTATTTGCAACAGTGTACCAATATAAAACCATAGTTGGAAACAGTTCTGGGCCCTGTCTTACAAAGCTGGCGTAAGTTACGTCGGACGTAAATCAGTGTTAAAGCTACAGGAATTTACGCCTAGTCGTAACTGGTCCATGTTGTAGGCCTATGCGCAACTTTACGCCAGCTTCGTAAGACAGGGCCCTGGTTTATATCTGTTCCCTTTAAATTTTATCAGTTGACAGAATAGTCAGGGTGAAGTATATTTGCTTCAAAGTTACCTCCCCTTGGACACAAAGCGATCAAGAATGAGTATATAGATTTTTCGAGAATAAACTCACCCCATCAGAGTCATCGTCGGATTTACCGAGTAGCGTACGAGATAACTCTCGCTGTAATGCCGCGAAATCAACATTCCCTTTACTTTGCCGAGCTTCTTCTTGAGGTACTTCATCTACAGGCGGGGCGTCTGTCTCCGTTATCGGCTGTTTTTTTATTGGTTCATCGTGATGAAGCTGTGATACTAAAAACAGAAAAAAGATCAAAACTGTTCAGTTCATTGACTGAATTGACTTAAATAAAGATAATGTTTGACATGGACTCAACACGGTGATTTTGAAATTTTGGCAAGAACATTAATGATATAAGAAATGTTTGAAACTCTCTTAAAACGTCGGTTCCATACTAATGAGAAAGGATAAGGCATCACCACGGTTTTGGTAAAAACATTAATGATACTTAAATTGACTCCAGTCAGAACTTAACTGAGATCGGATAACCCCCCCCCCCCCACCCCCCGCCCCTCCCCCTATTGAATAGAAAGGGTCAACAACAAAACTTCTATAAATCTATATATAGGTATCAACTTTACCCATCTTGGCTAGGTGAAAAATCCACTCTGAGTCAGAGTGGGATTTGATCCTGTGCTGCATTGTTGGAAAGGAAATGGTGAAAATTGTACCTGATGTTCTAGGGGGGCGTGTTGGAGGGAGTTTAAGGATGTCAATTCGCTCCACGAAATACAGACGTAGCTCCTCCGCATCGGATGACAGCTTCTCATTGGCTAGCGTCTCTGTGAGGTAACTCTCAATCCCAGGGAGCAACTCTGAAATACAAAAATTAAAAAAAAAAAGATAGTTGGGTTGATGTCGTCTTTCCGAAAACCATTTTGAATTGCTAAAATAGATAATGGGCAAACGAAAACTATTACATGTTGGCATATAACTTTTTTTTTCGAACTCTGTTCAATAAAATACGTTGTGACAGTGAAACATTGAATTTGATTGGCCCATTACATATGCCCAGCATGTAAATAAGCAGTCTTTTTAAAATCCAGTTGCCCAGCATTTAAACACAAAGTATTATTTTTAAAATCCAATCAGTCAATATAATAATTAAAGTACATGTATCAATAAAAACATGTCTATTTGATCAAATATTTTCTATCAATCCAATCAATTTGAATACCTGGAACCATTAACGAAATTGAAAGCACGGACAAAAGCTAAATAATGTGTTAGAAGCATGCAATAGTCATTAGACTTGGGAGCCATTCTATATTGACATTGATGGATTATGTCCCCTTATCAGCTAGACAACCTGGTCAAATTACTTCAGTATCATATGGCATAATCAGTTGACACAATAAATAGGTCATCATAACATGCACAGAGCTACTGTAAAGGTTTTAATAATCCTCATATATATTAATAATAATACCAATTTATTTCAGTCGGAGATCTATATAGAAAAGAGTGTACCAATAAACACTGCACATATAATTTGCATGCGTGTATCAGTATCACAGGCCATAGGATTTCACGGTAACGATCTGTTACGATAGCCTGTTGTTACTTTGTTCTAAAACTACGGAAACAAAAATCTGTTAACCATGAAAGCCTGTATACCCGGTATACCGAAACTAAATGTAGCCTCGGTACCGGTTGGTTCCCAGCATTTTAATATACGGAACCAATTCAATGTTTCTGATGGACACTGAAATTTTATGGCCTGGTATCTATACATTCATCCAGGATCTGACAGTGGGGTGTCTTAAATAGCTATTTTCCGCATTGTCCACAAAAGTGGTGTCATACGTTTGTATCTTGACCATGATAAAATGTTGGGTTATTGAGTGTCCAAATGAGATGAAATCTGAACACAGGATGTGCAAAAGGCACCTGGACAATGTCGACAGAGATTGTACACTTAAGAGCTGACGAAATCAAAAAATTTCTAATTCATTATGTTTATCAAGTTACCATTCATCTGCACATATCTATATAAACCTGGCAAATTGATAGAGAGAGAGAAAGTTACTGCTATAATGTTATTCCAATAATTGAATAATAATAATTAAAGCTTTATAATGAAAATAACCCATAATGAGACTTGTTGTAGTAACTTTTTCTTAATTTAATTATTTTGTTACATTTCCTTTTTAATTCATTTTGTTACCTATCTTTATTTAATTTATTTTGTTACCTATCTTTTTTTTATTTATTATGTTACCTATCTTTTTAAGATGATGCATTTTTATGTTCAGATTATACAACTATGAAAGTTTTCAATACATTGTTCCCATAATTGAGAGCTCATCTAAAAGTCAATTTCATTCTGTGATCACTTATGCTAAAATGCTAAATACCATCCCAGCTAATTCCAACATTGACAGCCAGTATACATGTACAGTATGTGATACAATGGCCTACATACATGTATTACCTACTGTTTACCTACATACTGCCATCATAACACATGTATGAACAGCTGGTGACCTTTCACCCCATAAGGTCATTTCCTCCTCACATGAGCAATCAACTTATAGTTAAAATTCCATATTCAGGCCCTGGAATATGGATAATAAATAGTACTGTCATCAAGTCTCCATTAACCTGCAGTGGAGACTGTTTCTGTTGCACAGTGTGTGACTTCCAATAAATCGTCTGGCAAACGTTTACCAACCACTTTCTGATTCACCGTCAACGACTTAGAATTATTATACGCAAAGATATAAACTTCAGGAGCATTTGTTCAAGTAACTTAGGCTGGGACCTCTGTAGCTCAATAGGTAGAGCGTTGGACGCTCAATCTGAACAGCCTTCCACCAATGGGCCGCAGGTTCGAATCCCACTCAGTTAAAAAAATTGGAAAATTTTCTGACTGGGTTTTCACTCGAACGACCTATGTGGGATGGTTGCCAGTTACCTCCAGAAGGTTGTGGGTTTCCTCCGGTTATAGAGCCTGGTTTCCTCCCACAACAAAACTGGCAACCTCGGCATATATTTAAGTGAAATAATGTTGAGTGTAGCATAAAACACCAAACAATCAATCAATCAACCAAAAAGCCTGGTGTCCTCGCCTATTCTCCTGAGTGTGGTACAAATCACCAAACAATCCATCAATTATTTTAGCCTGTAGCTGTTTTGGTACACCCTGGTTTTCAATCCATGGAATAAGGGCTTCCTTACCCGGTCAACTATAACATCCTCACACTAGAATTCTTCATAAATTTTTGGAAACAAAACTATCTTCTGGAATTAAATATTAAATGGATGTCTTGATGGTACTCAAGATTATTTTCCTAACAGGGTTGTGTTGCCATGGTTTGGTGGGAAAGAGAGGAACAGGTTTCACATAGTTCTACAGTTGCAGATGGCAACCGTCCACATAGGGCAATCGAAATGAAAAACTTACTAAGAATTTTTTTAATTTTGTTTAAGATTGAGTGAGATTCGAACCTTTAGCCCAATGTTGCAAGGCTTGTGTCTGACTAAGAGATTTGGGCGATGACAATTAAGCCGCTGAGCTCACATTCAGTAGGAAAATGATTCTTTAACATACACGGACCTATTTCAGAGCTAAACAATTGCTCTTGTTGGTTGTTAGTTTAGCATTAAGTTGTCACATCTGTTCACCATCAATCTCCACATGCAGCATTTTAATGCATCAAGATAAACACTACAAAATCTCCAGTTAATGGAAGGGGGGCTAAAAAGTAACAATTATGGCCCTATTAACTATGGAGAAGCTTCAAAGAGGCTGGAAAGTGGCCTGAATTCCTTTCACAGGCATGTCCTAACCTGCTAAAAAAAAAACCAGATTCACTTGTATCTAAACAGAAAAAAGCAATGATAATAGCTTTTTCTGCAACTTGCAAAGCAAGGAGCAGGATGCTGATATAAATTCACAGATGCACATGTCCATTACCTGTTTTACTTGGTCAATTAAATACCTGAAATTTCGATTTTAATTAGTAGTGTTATAAACTACATGTATCTGATGAATTTTACTTGTTAAAGTGGCACGAGCTGCCAAAATTCACACTTTTTTCAGAATTCCTGATCGTCCCGACAGTAAGAGGCTTTGAAGGTAATCGAAAACTTAATGATTGGCGTTGGAATGAGGAAAATCCATACAGTATGTGGCCTGTACAAACCGAAAACGTGTTTGAAAAGTAAACCGAATTAAAATAACCGGGACGACCATTCATTCATTCTAAGCATAAGTTAGTTGAAAACAATACTTTATCGTTCATTCTCGAGACTATAAGTGCTTAAAAGCTTCTGAATTGTAAATCTTGAGAAAAATAGCCGATAATTCTAACATTCTCGAATCTGTTATAATGGCCAAATATCTCAATTTTGGCAGCCCATGCCACTTTAAACTTTGATTTCAATAAATAGTGTTATAATCTAACTTGTATGATGTATATGATGAATTTTACTTGTCATAGTTGTCATAGTTTTATACCACACTTGAGATTATTTCACATATATGGCAGGTTTACTAGGGGAAGAAACCGAACAAAGAGCCGACAGGAAACCACAGCCTTCGTCAAGTGTATGTACATGTAGCAACTATTTTTATTTTGAAAAGAACCATTCAATATTATTTCACACATTAACCGCATGCATTATTTTAGTAACCGAGAGAGGAAACCGCAAAATGCTAACAGGAAATACTTCATATTAGATTTAGTAGGAAATGAACTTGGCTAATCCCACTTACATTGTAAATAATGTTTCATAATAAAGTTTCTGAAGGTGATCACGAATTGCTCAATTAGAAAAATTAGTGATTGAATTAGTAAATTAGTGATTGACTTAGTAAATTAGTGATTGGATTAGTTAATTAGTGATTGACCGGTTAGGAGTGGGATTCGAACCAGCGTCGCATCGTTGGAAGAGAACTTTTGAAGTTGAAAAAGTTAAGCATGGTTTAGTTTGCTAAAATAGGTACGCCCACATGTACTTATGATCACTAAAACACACGGGCACAGAGAAAATCTTCTTGTCTAAAATAACCATGGAGACGTACATGTAGTACTTGTACATACATATTATGTATGACGGGCAAAGAGCACAGTTTTCTGTATGTTCAAACTTGACAATATATAGGCCTACATGTAATATATTGTGTCAGAGAATAGGTGCCCATGAACCCTAACCACTAGACATTTTTCCTTCAAGATATTCTTGAAATATAAAAAGGAATAAAAAAATCCCTTTTGAGCCCCTTTAGAATTCTGTTGCTAAGGACATCTGGCAAGGGGAATACATTTCTTTATGTCACATAGATGATTAGACATACAATAGGGGTGCTTCAATATGGGTGATATGGCCCGGCTTTATAGACCTACTACATAACCCCACAGGGCAGCTGGTGCCCTAAGTTGCCCCCCTGCACAATGAATAATGATTCCTGTCAGTGATAAACATTCCTGACACAATTCAGAAATGTTGTCATACTTGAGGTTTCTGAAAGTCTTTTACAGACGATGGGTGAATCATAACAGGTAGAATAGTTAATTATATACTATAGAAGAAGGACGGCTTGCTCATGGCTAACAACTTCTTCATTCACAGCTAATTGGGAGCGCAAGTCACATGGGAATTCCACATATTTCCTGTCACCGGCAGTGCATTGCGCATGTGACTGAGCGTTTTTCATTCCAATATGACGTTTAAATCTGACGTTATAGAACAAAATATGTCAAATGGAATTGTAGCGTCATCAAAACGCTCTTAATGGGGCTCTTAATCTGTCACCGGATATCACAAAATCTCGTAGTAATTCTTTTGAGACTTATGCTGTTACAACTTACAGGGACTTGTATGTTTCCAATACATACACATATATGGCAATACTAACTATGAATATTTAGTAATAATCCTGTTTTGTTTTGATGAATTAATTAAATGGCTATATTTTCAAGTTAACTACTGTACCTGAAGACCAATATAAGAAATACTTTGCTTCTATAGTATTATTTTGTACCAATTATTCAATATTACATCCTTGTAGAGAATCTTGTAAGAGCAAAGTGGTCCAGTGGGTCAGAGTGATCATCCCTCAGTCCGGCTCCCACACAGACCTTCCAATCGATGCGGTGTGGGTTTGAAACACACTCAGACAGATCAATAAAAATTTTAAAATTTCTGAGTGGATTTTTCACTCGGTTGGGGTATCCTCCCCCCACTACAAGTGGCAACCCTGCCATATAAGGGAAATAACCTTGAGAGCACCGTAAAATATCAATCAATCAATGTATGAGCAAAATATTTTTTCCTCTTTTCATTAGAGAGCACAGCAAAGGGGTGGGGGGTGGGGTAAATTTTACTTTGATGGAAACAAAGTATTAATCATACATGTATAGTACCTGATTGACGATTACTGTGACCTTTAATTCCCTACCTAAATGCAGCAACTAGTCAACAATATAATGAGACCAGCCAAATGTTTTAAATGTGAACAATTATTACATCCAACCATAAACATACCACAAACATTCCAGAAATGTTTGAAAAAAACTAAGCCTTTTTTTTTAGCATTTTTTCTGTAAAGATAGGGAGTGGTTTAAATATGTACCGAACGACCCAAGTCAACCAATGTAATCCTTCTGCTACACAGAATAACAACCTACATTGATTTTCCATTGAGTCGTTGTCGGGGCTTTCGAAAACCCTTCCGATTCACTTCCCAGACAGAATTGTTGCGTGTTACCTTTCAGAAAAGTCCATGTACAATAGAATGTGACTCATACATGTACATACTTAAATACGTCTTGGCTGACTTACAGCCATGGATTCCTTGCTTACTGACTGTTGTGCCTTGACTGGGTCGACATAATGACAAAAGAAGTTACATACATGTATACATAAACATTAAGCTCCTGTCAGTCGTCAACCTAATGAAATATCATAGGTTTACTTTAATACAACAATTTATGATGGGGTATAAAGGTCTAAATGATATACATGTACCTCTTTTTAACACAATTAGAAACTTGTCTCTGTGGTTATTTTAGACAAGGAGATTTTCCCTGTGCCCGTGTGTTTTAGTGACCATAAATATACATAAACTTGTCTAAGGATAAGGTTGCTAGCGTCTTGACTACAATAACTTCCATAGCTAGTCCATCAACTTGTTTGTAATATTGTTTAAACGCAATATTAAAGATTGAGAATTCTTTGATGAAATCAAACAGTCCTAAAATTAGAAAATGGAGCTTGAGTGTTAACACATTATTGTCCAAAAGAAAATCCAGTGCTTCTTTTATATGTATTTTCTTTATGTTAGTGTATAGGGATTCAAAGTCGAAACTGACAAAGTGGAGTTAGTGGTTTTAGTGACCATAAATATACATAAACATTCCTTCACTTAACAAGGTACTCAATATTTTTACCATTTACCTGGAGAAATTAATATTTAATAATGAGATATTCAGTGGCTTTTCAGTTTCTTATGACATATATTTATGAACACTACAACATAAATATATACTGGATTTAGGGCAGTAAGTATAACTATATAGACATTTTTTCTCGCCCTTTTCATTAAAAAAAAAGAATGCACTCAGCTCCCTTGGAAT
Organism: Lepidochitona cinerea; assembly: GCA_963971465.1. Taxonomy (NCBI): domain Eukaryota; kingdom Metazoa; phylum Mollusca; class Polyplacophora; order Chitonida; family Tonicellidae; genus Lepidochitona; species Lepidochitona cinerea. The sequence continues at coordinate 15,080,249 of OZ020560.1, read as the reverse complement.
TAGATAACTAGGTTGATTGATTGATTGTTTGGTGTATAGATTATTTCACTTATATGGCGGCGTTGCCAGTTTTATTCTGGGAGGAAACCGAGCTCAGAGGAAACCCACGACCTTCCGGTGGTAACTGGCAACCATCCCACATAGGTCGTTAGAGTGAAAACCCAGTCAGAAAATTTTCCAATTTTTGGGGGGATTCTAAATTCGCGAACCATTGGTCGTTCGAGTTAAAACCCAGTCAGAAAATTTTCCAATTTTTTTTTTGGGATTCGAACCCGCGACCTATTGGTGGAAGGTTGTTCAGATTAAGCGTCCAACGCTCTACCTACTGAGCCACAGAGGCCCCAGCTCCCTTGAAATTGGATAACAAGGAAAATGTCTGTTGCCGACAGAAACAGACTGCTCAACAATAACCCTAGACAAGGTGGAATAAAATTGCATCAGAAAAGATACAAAATAGTTAAATTTGTACATAACAAAAGTGATAAATTTTTACAAAAATGTTTAATTTGTACAAAAATGTTTAATTTTATAAAAAAAAAACATGTTTAATTTTAACTATGTTCAAATATCTATGAGATCAAAAAAAAATTTAAATACTGAAAAAATTATTTTTAAAACCATTAATAACATACATACAATAGTTTTAGTAATTTAACTGTCATTTGAATGTTTACTAGTGAAAAACATAAACAGGATCTCTATATATGATTATCCTTTGAGATGGGTCACATTGCTTCAGCAAACACCCACTTTGTTGTTCTGCCATACCATAATAGGTAAGGTCAAAATGGGGCTATTGGGTAAAATCATGGGAACACTTTGGGAGATAAATTACAGGGCAGCTAGGGTCAGGGCAGAAAACCATTCATCCATGCCCTAACACAGCTTAACAAAAAACGAGGAGATATAAATAGTGTTAAATCTTCTCCTACTAACCTACATGCCAGCATCATTAAATTCACCTCAAATAAAAAAAGCGGAAAAAAAATGTTCACTTTAATTTTTCCCTTTACCATCGTAGCTTCAAGTCCTTCATGCTTTTTAAAAATAATTTTCATTTATATTTGATCTTTCGATTGATTGATTGATTGATTGATTAATTGATTGATTGATTGATTGATGCTGTATCCAGGATGTCCAAGACTGTTATTGTTTCACTTCAATGACGACATAGCTAGGTTTAACCATACAAAGGGGGTAGTTTTCAGTTTTTGTTTTTAAACAAGGCATCTACATGTATCTTCAGACATTATTATTGTATTAATTGATGCAAAATGCAGAAAAACTAAATTAGTCAGAATAGGATTTGGACCCAGCGACCCATTGCTGAAATATTTGTACATGTCCAATTGATTGATTGATTGATTGTTTGGTGTTTTACGCTGCGCTCAAGATTATTTCACTTATACGTCAGTGTTGCGAGTTTTATTGTGGGAGGAAACCAGGCTCTATGCCCGGAGGATTGATTGATTGCAGTAGCGTAGCCAGAAATTGGCTCAAGGGGGGGCCAATTATCACAGGTCAACAAGGCGAGGGTCCAGGGGCCGCCGAGGCCCCGGAAGCTCTGGGGTCCTAGATCGCCAGAGGTGCGTTCTGAGCGTTTTCCAGGGAATAAATCTGAACTTAATTTGTGAAGATTTATTTTTCTATTTCCGACTTATTTTTCAAAAACAGGAAGATCTATGGCAAGCCGTTTCAGCCTATTTAACATATCTTGAATTGAATTCCACATATGTGCACATCTTGAATTCATTTCCTGATATGTACATATCGGGAATTGAATTCAACATATGTGGAATTCATTTGCACATATGTGCAAATCAATTGCACATATGTGAAAATCATTTTAAGATATCTGGAAATAATCCTGTGCTGCACAAATCAATAATTGACATTTCAGATATGTAGAATTCATTTCCAGATATGTGGAAATGATTTCAACATATCTTGAATGCACGTCTATTTAAGATATCTGCAATTATTTGTGTGATATGTGCCCTATATTCGCCGGGTTGTTTTAGTAAAGAAAATGCATGCTCCCCGAGTGTGTCACCACACGTGTCACTTCGCGCCAACTTTATTTGTCCTCTTTCAACATCGCGCTGCCCGTCGTTGTGGGACACCGCGCATGTGTATAATTACCTTCTCTACTTCCGCCCAGGGAGCGGTGATTGTGATTTCTACAACGCTGCGCAATTTCACATATGTGGAATTGAATTGCACATATGTTGAATGTAAGGGCCTTTCAAGATATGTTAAATAGAATTTCAGATATGTGGAAATGAATTCAACATATGTTAAATACACGACCCACATATCAAGAAGTCAGTGCTATTTCAGATATGTGGAATTCAATTGCACATATGTGCAAATGAATTGCACATATGTGGAATTCAATTCCTGATATGTACAAATCGGGAATTGAATTGCACATATGTGGAAATGAATTCAAGATATGTTAAATAGGCCGAAACGGCTTGCCATAAAGATCTACTATTTCATAATCAATATTCGTTTATTTTGTTATCATTCTAAATGCAGCGCTGCAAGCCAATCATGGTCTCCGGATCTCTCCATGAGCCTGTTTTTCATTTTTTTTCTATATATAAATAGATCCGCCAATGGGCCCTGCTAAAGCGCCATAGAGCGCTAATCCCAAACTGGAGGTACCGGAAGACACTTCCCTGGAAATTTGTCTGTTTGGAGACCCAAACTTCCGATTTTCATACATTCGAACTCGAAGAGACTAACATCCACCTAGAACTACACTTTGGTTAGGTACCCCTCACCAAGTCTCTCTGAATGTTTGAAATTCAAATTTGTAACAATTATTACAAAGTGCAACCTTGTTGTTGCAATCAAACAGTGCTCTGTGCTGTGCTCTGACACACATTTTTTTGGGGGGTGTGGCTGAGGGGGGGGGGGGGGGGGGGGGCATGGCACCATGGCCCCCCCCCCCCCCCCCCCCCCTGGCTACGCTACTGATTGATTGATTTATTGTTTGATGTTTTCAAGATAATTTCACTTATATGGAGGCGTTGCCAGTTTTATCGTAGGAGGAAACCGGGCTCTATGCCCTGAGGAAACCCACAACATGATATATTTTAATGCGGAAATTATCAGCTATTTTTCTAAGAAACACAATTTTCAGTGCTGCTTGTCTCAAGAATGTACATGTATGCTAAAGTCCTTTTTGAATTAACTTAGAATGAATGAACATTTGTCCTCGTTATTTAAATTTTGTTTAATTTTAGGACACTATTTCATCTCATACAGTTTTCCTCATTACAACGGCAATCATTTAGTTTTTCGATGAGTCTCAAATCCTCTTACTGTCTTGACAATAAGAATTAACGAAAAAAGTTAGAACTTTGGCAGCTCATGCCAATTTAATATATTATATTGAGGTTTAAACTGCATTAAAGTAAGTTGTAAGACTGCCTGAAAGTATGACTGCACCCTAAGTATAAATAAACAATTCTTCCTTACCGGTACCAAAATAAAAAGGTCAATTAAGACCATTTGTTAAAACCAAAACAATTGCACTAAAATTAGGTCAAACTGAATTGTATGTCAAAGGTCAGATGTCACAATGTCACAGGCATTTTGATTGATTTACCTCATTTCAAATGTCAACCTGAACATACTATATTTTTCATGTTATGTGCATGTATAATGGCTCATAAAAAATGTATGCAGAACGATACATGAACATGTCTATTTAAGTAACGATACATGAACATGTCTATTTTCATTGAAGTTGAAAACTGCAGTAAAAATAATTACATAGTTATTAATACTACTTCACTTCAGGAAAATGACATATCCGGTAACATAACTTTCACGGAAACTAAGATTTTTTCAGCTGTTATAATTTATAACCTGCCTTGAGGAGGTCAGCAAATAGCTTTTAAAATCTCAATAAATGTTAATATTATTATTTGTATGAAAGATATAACCTACAATTAACGCAAATCGAGCAAACATTATTTGTGAGGAAGGAGAAAGAGTTCACAAAAATTAAATTTTTAATTACAAAAACTCATTATAGTAAAAAGGCATATATATTTATGAACACTAAAACACACGGGCACAGAGAAAATCTTCTTGTCTGAAATAACCATGCAGACAAGTTTCTAACTGTGTTAAAAAGAGGTATATCATAATACATTTAGACCTATTTGTATAAGAAGATGTGTGGAGAGAATTGATGAATTGTTTCTGAAAACATAATTATGCACAAGGATTCAAAATTTTGCAGTCAAAGCACAGATCTACAGGGGATAATGAAACATACCACATTTCTTCCAAAGATTCGGCCATTTTCCATTGAGCCAGACAAAAACAGAGACATGGAGTTGTTTTTAATAACCATTTTCACACACTGCTCGACGTGTTGTATTGCCTTAAATTCCTTCTAATGGGAAAATTTGTCTAGTCACACTTAGCATATTTCTTTTCTAATGGTCGAATCCTTAAGTGGCTGAATCTTTAGAAGAATTACGGTATAGCATTTGAAGGTACAGAACTTCAAAGGCTCTTTTCTCACTCGCCCAATACTACAAGGTGGTTGTAAAACATAACATCTTGACACCAGGTTATAATAACACCCTCAAGAGTTAACCAGACCTATATATTCATATACTGCAGATCTGATACAGGGGCTGTTTCTCAAGACATTTACGCCCGACGTAAGTCCAATGCAAGGTCTAACTGGCATGGCAACATATAGTCCGAAATATCTGTGATGATGATGTAAGACATTTTCTGACAGATATGGCCTATCTGTCAGAAAATGTCTTACATCATCATCGCAGATATTTCGGACTAGTCAACATATACCTTCAACATTACGTTACAACCAGGCGCAAAGTTACATCGGTGTTGAGAAATAGTCCCCTGATTACTAACGATACATGTAAAACATAGAGAATTAAGAGGGTGTTTGGTAATTTTAATAGTTTATACAATAACCCTATTCTTTGTCAATTCTCATTTCCTTTTCACAAATTGAAGTACATTATCATCCATTCCATCAGAAACTTGGAACCATCTGAAGGTTGGAGGTATTAAGGTTCCCTCCAAGGAAAGACCTGGGGCCGTTTCACGAAACCGTCGCACAGTGCGATCAATCGCAGTTGCCATGACTTCGTATCTCTTCGATGCGGTACTTATTGGCAACAAAGCTTCGTTCGCGATGCAACTGCTTTGTGAAACGAGCCCCAGTTTCCTCCCCATAAAATGTGACAAAACTACAATGAAATAATCTTGAGCATGGCACTACAACATAAGACATCAATTAACCAACAAAAAGAAGATTTTTTGATAATGATGTATGATAGATGTACATCTGCCGATCATAATGGAATGAAAACATTACTGGATGTTCTTTTTATTTATAAGCACTAAAACACACGGGCACAGGGAAAATCTTCTTGTCTAAAATAACCATGGAAACAAGTTTTTAAAAAGAGGTATACCATTTACAGCTTTATATCTATAAGCAGGGTTTCTAATTGTGTTAACAAGGCGGTTACATGTATGTCATTTAGAGTACCTTAATACCCAGTCATAGGTTGTTGTAATCAACCAAAACCCATGATATTTCATTAGATTGAAGACGGATAGGAGTTTGACTTCAGTCAGTAAAATATTTTCTGAAATACTAAGTTTGTATACGTGTATATTGATTAAGTTATATAGATATAGATATAGATCTATAGATATTTATATATATCTATTATATTTATATATATCTATAGCAAGACCAGGAAGTCAGATAAAATGAAATAGAACAAAATATAATAATGGAAAAAGAAACTGAAAATGTGATGTTCTTTTGGTTGATATGGTGCTCACTAGATTATTTTGTCATTAACATTGTACATAGCTACATGTACATGTGGAAGAAGTGCAGCTAGAATTTATGGTGGGAAACATTGACTGCTTGATTGGTGATTGATCGCCGCACTTAATATCATGTCGATTATATGTAGGCGTTGCCAGGTTTAGTGGAGGAGGAAACCAGGCTCTTTGCTCGGAGGAAACCCCCGACCTTCGTTGAGTACCTGGCAACTCTTCCACATACGGCTATTTATTTCGTCTGAGTTGGATTAAATACTGTGTCACCTTAATGGAAGACCTGTCCTGTGTCGGTCAGAGGGACAAACACACTACATGTAACCGACTGAGCCACCGAGGCCAATAGCGGGAAAGAAACCAAAGTGAAATAGACATAGAGAAACCTACATACGTATACTGACCTTCCTTGGTCTAATGAAGTGACGTGTAATGCTTTAACTTTGTGATCAAGAGGTCTGACATTTAACCCCACAAAGACAAACCAGTTATGGTCGCCAGTAAAAATGACCAGCGAACCACCATTAGCACAGACATTGCCAGTGTTTGTGACCAATTTCTGTTGTTAATAGTACAGAACGCTATGCTGTCCTAAGCGTGATGCACAGATTGCAAGTTGCACCGAAACTATCAACTTTTTCACCGGTTGGCCATGCACATGGTATATTTTTTGGGCTGGCTGAATGGATCAAAAACTAACATGCTAGCTAAACGTTACACTTTTGTCTTAGTCACATTTAGTTTATAATACTAAAGTTGTCATAATAATTGTATTAGTATTATATATTTAGCACAGTCTCTTACCTTCAATGATGGCCATTTAGAACAGGTACAGGTAACTTCATCAAAAAACTAAACAAAACACCTGTGGTTAACGAGCTGGCCTGGGCAGGTGAGAATCTCAGGTAGATTAGAGGTGAATTGGGATACAGAGAAAGTTAGCCCATTAAAATGTTCATCACAACTCTCTGTTTGTCTTCAAATTCACAAGGATGAGCCGGTGTGAAATACCGGAGAAATCTCCATCAAAATAGTCCACATTAGTATATATAGTTTACCAGGAAACCAGTCCACAGTGGATTCAATACAATAACGTTAGCTAAGAACACTATGTGGCTTACTTCATGCTGTATCCCTCACCGCAACCGTATTTATAAAAGATGAAGGTACAATGTACGATGCTTTAGGAAAATGTCCTTGTCGACTTACATGGATTTGACAGCAGTTGTAGACTAAATCTTGACTTCAGTATGGCTGAGTAAAACTTTTGAAGAACTCAAATCAAGGTAACCTCAATTACTAAATTTCTTAGTCTAATGAATGAATAGTGGGGCAAAAACACGCCTTGGCATAGAACACAAAATAATAGGATGAAAGCTTGAATCTGCAGACTGACATAAATCCGTTTGGGTGTCCGTCAACAAAAAACTTCTTCCATCCATCATTTTTCTGAGTGAATCATAGTGTCATATTTTGTTCCACGCCTCATGGAATACAGCTATCAATCTGACGATATACGTGACCAAACGTCTGAATCTCAATCACATCTGTGACAATATGAATAAAGTAGTCCCTATAGGTAAATGTACCTGTTAATAGCATTCCACAGAAATCGACACTGGCAAGATATCCCTCAGTCTTTGTATTGGAATAGTTCAACGATGTTACCAAATCCTTCACAAACACAGTAATATTCAAATTTGAACAGACTGTTTTTAAGTTTGGATAAACAATTCTATATAATACATGTAGACGATTCCAAATTGAATAAATTGAATTAAAGAAAACGGTAAGATGGACTCAATGATACATGTAGGTGCTTCCAAATTGTACCAGTTGAATTTAAGAAAACGGTAAGATGGAAACACTAAATCAATGTTTATCATCAAAATGAAAACACATAGTCAGGTGCAGTACACATAGAAAACATAAAACTTGCATGGTTTGTACATGTAAATCCATTGACCAGGAAGATGAAATCCCAAACACTAACACTGACAACTGTTAATGTGTCGGTTTAAACCATTATCATAGAAAAAAATCCAACAGATCGTATACCATCATTACCATGTATATCCTGCAAGAGCCCAATAACCTATCAAATGTACATGCACAGTTTAGTTCATCCATACAACAAAATTAATTTGGAAATATTTCTACATTCAACGTTGGAGTATAGATTTCCATAGAATTCAGAAAAAAAAATCTTCATAAATTCAGTTAAGGTTTTAAGCATCATATATGTACATGCTTCTACTAAGGAACATCAAATTTAAAGCATATTTGTCACAACGCTCACTAATACGGACTTGAAAAACACAGATTCCACGAAAAATCCGCACAAATAACAAAATATTCCAATTTTGTTTTAAAAAGCTTCACAACGGACACATGATGCATTACCCAGGATTCCATCATAAACGATTCAAAAGAAGAATGTTTGAAGAAAAAAACACATTGCCCCAAAAAGTCTCGACTTGAAGAATTTACACGCTCTAAAAAACATGAGCCTTGAAAAAAACATCTTCCATAGTGATTTTTCATTGGACTATGGGACCATACCTAGCCGACTACGGCTCTGAGTGACAACACAACACAATGGCTGTTTCTGAGTCAGTTTAATGGGCGTGATTTGATACTGCCAGGTAAAGGGTCGTAAAATAGCGGCAACACAAAGGATATTGAAGTAAACAAACTGCAGACAGACGACAGACACCGTATATAGCAAAAGGTGATACTGTTTTTACCATACAAGGTTTCCAGAATTCCGATTACCATACGTTTGATCATTTTAATATAATGTCGCAGGACAGTGAATACCTAAAAGAAAACAAATACCCTACTGAACTCCTGTTATTTACTGAGAAGGACTTTGTTAGTGATTTTCTTTTCATTAAAAAATTGTTGGGAAACATAAATTTATATAGTATATAAAAATACTATATGTATACATGTAAGTTCTGGAGAGAAAAAATTTATATTTTTATATATCTAAAACTCTAAAACTAATATTGATCCAATAAACCTAATTTTCTCAGCGAAAGCTCATGCATGTACATGTACTGATACTGCATACCATTAAAATGGACTTCTCTTTTTGAGATAAACAAACTGAAGTAGTTTAGCCTGGTACTGGTACAGTTAGGTAAAATTCAAAATATGAATCACAGAAAATGTGCCGCAACAGCTGAATTGTTTTTTGGGAAAACTCCCATAATGCAATGAGCCAAACAGGGTGCGCATTGCATGCAAATGGACACAGGTACAATGTACAGTGCCCTTGTCTGGGCTGATCCAGATACAAACCAGTGAAACAATGGGGGATTAAATAACAGTGAGTTATGCCACTGATAGAGTTGCTATAAAACACACAGATGAAGTATTGTATTTCAATAGCAGCACATGTACATGTAATCAATATCCTCAGAACTAAATTACTTAACATAGGAATTATATCAAGGGCTAGTCAGTATTAGTCTACTGTATTTAAACCAATAAGTACATGCTGCATATCACTAACCCTGAAATTAGTTTTTAAAAAAATGTGCTTAAAATTTTGCTTACTTTCTAAAAACGACTTAATCTTCGCCTTGTGCATAATTCAACTTAGATCACTTCATTTTTGAGAACTATTCCCCCCCCCCCTCCCCCACTCTTGTAAGATAGGAATTTTATGAAGGGATAGTCATTAAACTAATGCTAGTCTATTGTATACCTAAGTACATGCCAATCACTACCTCTGAACTGGGCGTAAAATTTTATCTACTGTTCATAAACAACTTTAGCTTCGCCTTGTGGATAATCAATTCTGATTTAAACTTCGATCAATCAATTATGTTTTGATGACCTAAACCCCCCCCCCCCCCCCCCACCCCTCAACAAGGGTGAATGAATTATAATTCTGGCATGTAACTTTAACAGACAAAATATATCAGATATTTTTCCACGCAATTAACATGCAGTTTTAGCAATATTCACACAGGGATAAGGTTCTGGTGTTATTCTAGATACCAAAGAGTTTTATAGAAACCTGTGAGTTATTTGATGAAGAGGATAATAAAACGTAAGGGTCGTTTAAATTCAAACATTCTAGGGTATAAAGCTAAAAGCTTATAAAGAATTATCCATGGATCATTGGGTATTTTTAAAACGGTTTTTGCAACATGTTGTGATGGTCTATTTTTACCAAGTGGCTGGGGAACAAAGTCACTTCAAAGGGCTAAATGTCTCAAAGATATGAATATTCAATAAATTCTGTGCGCTATTTAAGTTGCTATAAAAGATCAAACGGTGACAGTGTCAGGGACTATCTAAACATTAAACAACACAGCTATAATCGACTGATGTTACATGACCCTTAAATACCTAGTACATTACCACACAGACGAGACGTATTTAAAGCATTTAAACAATTCTTTAGAAAAAATACTTTCAAGAAAACATGCCAACAAGAAAATTCCACTTCAATAAAAAAACCTAAATTCATCATGATGACATTACTGCCAGATATCTAAATACATGTACAAGCATCAACTCAGCGTGTATGACTAGGGCGTTTTTATTTGTCATGGTTATTTAAAGTTGCAACAACTGCCAAAATGTTAATATCTTTCTGTTAAAACAGCATTTGGAAAATCAAATTATCAGCTATTTTTCTCAAAATGTGCAATTCAGAGACTTTATAGTGCTACTAGTCTCGGGAATGTAACTTAAAGTAGTGGTGTTTTGAACTAACTCAGGCTTAGAATGAACAAACGTGTGTCTGAGTTATTTAAATTTTTACACCAATTTGGCTGAAAAAATAACAGGTTAATTTTATCCTCAGTATTTTTTACCCCTAAATTCCAATAATGGGTGTGTATTTCCATATCACTGTGAAATGGTGTAAAAGTTAGATAACACAAAAATGTGTAGGACAGGTTAATGCATTTTACGTAAAACAAAACATAATTCTTGACCCCAAAAAAAGGCTACAAGATTAAAATTTTTAATTAAAATTCTAAGAACTATCCACAATTTGAGTGATTAATCTACAGGCTCATTTCAGAGTGCTTAGAATTTAAAATAGATTGACTCAGGTTTTACGCCGCACTCAAGATCATTTTAGTTGCCTTGTTTATTGGTGAAGGAAACCAGGCTCTTTACGCACAGGAAACCACCAGACTTCGGCCAGTTCCTTCCATGTTGAGCGCACGTTTTTCAAACAGTCAAATAAATTTAACTATGCAGTCGTCAACCTAATGAAATATCATAGGTTTGGTTTGTTACAACAATTGATGATGGGGTATAAAGGTCTAAATGTTGTAAGCCTAGCGCAGACGAGAGGCGCCGGCTGAGCTACAAGGCACGCGTGGCCAAAGGAGCAGCTACAAATTTCAGCGCAGACGATGAGCTCTCGGCTGAGGCCAGTTCCTTGTCACCCAAGTTCACTGACCTGCACAAGTGTCACTACCCGTGTTACGTAATATTCTAAGTGGTCACATGATTGAATAAGTACGCGCCATTGGACTATCCCTCGTCTCAGCTCAGCTGGCAGCTCACGTTGTGCGCACACGGTGAGATTCTTGCCACGAGAGGCAGAAAATATCAAACATGCTATATACTTTCCTCACCGCCTCGAGAGGCGAAAATCTCAGCAAAATTTACGCGCACACGGGGGAAACAGCTTAGCTCCCAGCCACCAGTGACCGGCAGCTCAGCCGGCGCCTCTCGTGTGCGCTAGGCTGTACCTCTTTTTAACACAATTAGAAATTTGTCTCCAATGACCATGGTTATTATAGACAAGAAGATTTTCTGTGTGTTTTGGTGTTCATATACAGTATGTGTTTTAGTGATCATAAATATACAGTATGAGTTTTGGTCTTCATAAATATATATGTAACTGACTTTGGACGCCACTAACTTATATAAGACAGAAGTTCATTCAACCATGTTGTCACGTCAAAGAAGAAGTTATACAATTACTACCTCAGGTAAATTAGGGGTCAATGAGTGCAGCCTATCACTCCAGCTTAGAGCCATTAAAGAAAACAAAAGAATCCATCCTTAACAATTTTGAGTTTGTTATTAATTTGCACTTTGATTGTTGATTTGAAGTTTGTATTTTTGACATGGATGGCCGCCCATATCCATCCTTAACCACTTTCACTTACGTCACATGCTTCCTAACGAATAATTAACACATGCTCATGACCTTAAAACTCAAAGGTTGAATATGAATCATGTAAATATGCTTTGAGTATTCAGATTAATTAGGATTAATTAATAAGAAGATTTAATAAAATAATTTAGTGTGGACAGATTCATTTTTAATGTAAGTGGGTCTGTTGAAATGACAAATAAGGAACATTTCCTTGAAACAGAATTAGCTTATAATTGGTCATTTTTCTCAGAAAGTACAAAAAACAGCTTTCTGTTGATACAAATCTTGCAAATCTATGTGCATGTTTACGTCATTTTATAAGGAGCAAAATTAACTCAAATATCCCGGCTATTTTAATTTTGTTCATTATTTGTGCAAATCTTTGGTTCTCCTTTTGACAATAAGAATTTATTAAAAATTCTGATTATTTTGGCAGTGCGTGTCCCTTTAAACCGGACTTTGGCTACATTTCCAAGGTGTTGCAGACAAAAATGGCAAGGCTAGATTAGAACCAACAGGAATATACAATGTGAACTTGTCTCCATTTGTATAGTTCAAAACAAAGTTGAGTTTCTATGCAGCCAGCAGAGCTATAGGTCAAAGAATCCAGTTTCTGTTTTTCACCCAATAAAAATTGATCTCTTTTATGCTAGAGCTACATGTAGGAAGTGGCTTACATAGCGATAGTTTTGTATCTGGGTTATTTGAATATTGGATTGAAACTAACGCAGGTCTACTGTACAAACCATAAGCTTTCAATCAATGCCTGTCAGAGTAAAGATTTTTGTGTGTGTTTATTAATTTCTAATTTATTTGACTGAGAATTTGTAAGCTTCAAATTGTCACAATGATGGAACCCATGCTGAATCGTGTGTGAAACCGACATAAACTCGGTCAACTTTATTTATTTATGATCACTAAAACACACGACACAGGGAAAATCTTCTTGTCCAAAATAACCATGGAGACAAGTTTCTAATTGTATTAAAAAGAGGTATATATCATTTAGACCTTTATACCCCATAAATGTTGTAACAAATCAAACTTTATTTGGTAGTCAAGGATGTCTCATGTGTGGATCTATTTGAAAATGAAAGGAAAAGCCTGAACAAGATTTTGGTCATTAGCCAAAAATTAAAACGTTGAGAAATGGGAAATGAAACTATATCCCCTAACCTATAAAACCACATGAAATGGATAAGATAGGAAATTATTTTGCATGTAAAATCTACAAAGTCAAAGAAAATTGGATAGCCATTGATACACAAAGTGACGTACATACACCTACATGTACCTAACCCATTAAAGATGATGTTTATTCAAGGGGATTCGACTGTGTTGCCACATTGATAAAAATAAATATTTAAATTATGATCACTAAAACACACGGGCACAGGGAAAATTTTCTTGTCTAAAATAACCACGGAGACAAGTTTCTAATTGTTTTAAAAAGAGGTATATCATTTAGACCTTTATACCCCATAAATTGTTGTAACAAACAAAAATGAGTTTGTTTTAGTCTTCTTTTCGACATAATCTTGTGAAACCTAAAACTATTTTTGCATCAGCAGCGAACAATTTTCTTTTAACGATGGTAAATCAAATCTAACCTGCAGTCTTTCAATGTAAAATAACAGAGTACGCCTAAATGCTGAATGTAAACTGAGAAACCATTTGAGGTAGACTTCAGGTAGAAACTAACAAACGCCAGTCAGCAGCTCACAAAACACGACGTCAATTCATTCTGTGATGTAACATGGTTTAATCTGTTCGTTGTAACCGTCCGTCACGTTCAATCTTCCCACACAGAAAACCACAAATACAAAGGTTAAAAACGAAATTAAAGAAGCTACATTGAGGGAAAGAGTGAATAATAACAGGAGTACTGTAGAGTTACCTAAATGTAGCTGTTGAAATAGCTGAAGTAGATTTGCAAGAAAATTTAACAAGCATGTCTAATTTTTTTCTTTGAAGTGGGTGTCCAAATTTTCAATGTGCGTATCTCCGACTCTCGGGTGTGAAAAATACTTACATGTAAGAAAATAGCCGGGTCATATTGAACAATTTCTAAACTGCATGTTGACAGGAGACGGTGCCTGGGCTGGCTAGTCCAGCGGATATTATTCTCAAAGTTTTAAATAATTATTGAAAAGTTATGTTTGTCACAAGCATGCTTTCAAGCATCTGTTTGAACTTTGATTGATTGATTGATTGATTGTTTGGTGTTTTACGCCGCGCTCAAGATTAGTTTGAACTTTGACCAATGAACTATATGTATGTGGTGGAATGTACACGTCTCATTGGCTGGTTTAGAACTGACTTTGTAAAAAGTGCCGCCATTGATAGTTGATGAGCATGTGCATGATCGATCTGGATTGATATTGTAGCATCTCTTAGTAATGGCGGTGTTTGATGCGAATCAAATACCATGCGACCACCATTCCACTGGTATAGTTCATTGTGTTTGACAATCATCACTAAAACATTAAAAAATTAAAAACAAACAGAATTTGTTTTCCATAATTTATTTTGCTTTATGCAGACAAAACGGTGCACAAAGAGTGCAGCGTGACAATTATAAATTCTTCAATGTGTACACCTTCATGAATCTTAATACTCTTGAGGCTAAAATATATTAGGCATTTCAATCACGTCACGCTATTGCTACGATAAGCAAGATGTTAAGTACATAGTCCTAATTATAGATAATCGTTAGTGGAGACGGTGAAAAATGTTGGCTCGTTAAGACACACGCTTTATCTGTCAATTTTTACCTCGCTGTAAAAACTTTTTTTATAACAGGCTGCCTTTAACTGCAGTAGAAGTTAATCAACAGGAAAGTCTACTTTCTGAGACTCGCTACTCTTTATTTTAAACGGAGTTGTTTAATGTACATAGTGATGTTAAGCTGACCTGGCTACATGTATTCGCCAGCCACATAAGCAAACTGATTTCAGTGATTTGCATGTGGGTCATTTTTGAAGCATTTTTATTCAAAGTCACAGGAGGTGCCAAATTGTTGATATTTTTTGGTTAAAACAGAATGTGGAATTATAAGCTATTTTTTTTTTTCACTGCTTAGAATAAATTAGAATTAGCTTAGAACGTTCGCCTTGGTTATTTGAATTTGTTTCACTTTTAAGACACTATTTCAAACTGCATGGATTTTCCTCATTTTGAAGTAAATGGTTTAGCTTTTGGATGACTTTTGAAGGCTCTTATTGGAATATGGAAGAGTTGTTCATTGTTTATTTAACATTGGTAGATAATATTGGAATAAAGTTGCACCCTTGGTCAGAGTCCTGATAGTCTGCTTAGTAAATCTTGTTTTTGGGTTTTGGGAGTTTGAGAAAGACTAAGGCTGAGATCAGTGTTGTATACTCAATCTCAAGCTTGCAGATAGTGCAATTGATAATGAATATGAACTTTTTAACCTAAGTTACAAAGGCATTGTGAGATAATTCTGGAACCAGTTCAATGAGTCCATAAAATTCATTTTTAATCGTGATTTTAATTTCTCACAGTGTGGAGTTTATCATTTGAACGGATGATAATCATTGTGTTTATACCACACAGAATACTGGGCTGGTATTAAAATGTCACTGGATAATAATAGTCTACTGGTACATATATATAAATACCTAAATACCTAGATATATATAAAGACGTATTCATCACACCTACTTTAGCTTAGTGTAAATGTAAAGTATGTCAAGTTTACTGACAGGCCTTGTCAAAACTCACAAGCCAAATAATCAACACAAACTGAAAGTGTCGAAAAGCTTGATTTAAAATGTGAAAAAGATCAGCTTTAACGCGATGACATTTTATTTGTTTTTTTTTTAAATAAAAATATTTTGAAAGCTACAATAATAACAATATCCTAATACCGTACTAGGCAATAATCGGTATAAGTTATGAAAAAAATTTTTTAAAAAATAAAATAAATAGAACCACTAGGTCGCCTGATGCATAGTATTGTTCTGTTGACTTATAGCTCATAAATACAAATCTGTTTCACTTTCAATCAAAATAAAAATAATTTAATTAAATCAAGTTTCAAGGATGAAAAAAACAATTTAAATGAAAAAAGTACATTAAATTAGCACATACATGATTTAACTTAAAGTTCATCCAGAGTTCATGAATGATTAAAGTGACATGAGGTGCCAAAATGTTGATATTTTGACGTAAAAACAGAATGTTGAAATTATTGGCTATTTTTCTCAAGACGTATAATTCAGAAGCTTTTTAGTTCTTCTAGTCTCGAAAATGTACGACAAAGTATTGTTTTAAACTAACTTTGGCTTCGTACAGGCCACATACTGTATCGATTTTCCTCAATCCAACGCCAATCATTTAGTTTTTCGATGGACTTCAAAACGTCTTACTGTCATGACGATCAGAAATTATGAAAAACATGTGAAATTTAATAGCTCATGCCACTTT
Organism: Lepidochitona cinerea; assembly: GCA_963971465.1. NCBI lineage: Eukaryota > Metazoa > Mollusca > Polyplacophora > Chitonida > Tonicellidae > Lepidochitona > Lepidochitona cinerea. The sequence continues at coordinate 15,063,799 of OZ020560.1, read as the reverse complement.
AAGTAACAGTTATCTACAAACTCCTTCAATCTTCTCTCGGCTCGAACTCCGTCACCCTTGATGACGTAACACCATTTTGCTGTCTTTTACTTAGTCTTAAAATATAAGATCTATGATACATAAATGGTATAGACAGAAAACTTAGAAACAGTAGGAAATTGTCTTCATTTGGCCCTGGAGACAAATTTGATAATTTGAAACGGGGACATAGAAAGGGTGGATGTTTGAAACACTACATGTATAACAAAAACGACTGGTAATAGAATTTCAGAGGATGATTACTATTTATTGGCTGTTCCTGTTAAGACAAGCTACACATGGATAACTAGCTTGATTATAGTTACGGCTTTTTTATTTGGAAGGACTTCGGATTTCAGATTTAAGCTAAGTCTTAACTATCCTTAATCTCAACTACCTTTACCGCCTATTATATCTTTGAAACATTCCTCTTTTCACTGAACCAGTTGATTTCTTCGAAATCCGTTGTTAAACTGTAAAATCGCTCTTTGTAAAGCATAGCATAAAAATTGGCCTAATGAGGTTACATTAGTTATCTCACCCTTATAATGGGGGTTTAATGTGTGGCTTTACCTGACAAGCAAAGTAAGTAAACCAGGATAGAGACACACGAGTGCGGCTAGCTTGATTATAGAGGCAATAAAGCCACTAAATGTTTGGAGTAGCTTTATATTACTCTTTCACTATCTATATCAGATCTGACCACTTCAAACTTGTCTGCCCAACAAATCGGATGTAATAATTTTACTCCGGATTTCGGATGGCAATTGACTAATACTATTTTTTTTAAATCAGGAACTCATTCCGAGTCCTCGTTTAAAAGTTTTAAATTCAATTTTAAGGCAATAAAATTGTAAAAGAAAGAAACCCACATGCAAAACTCCTGATAGAATTACTATTGCTGTAAGTTTAATGTAGTATTATACTATAAGTATAAGAGTGAAAATTCTTCTTGACAATTAAATAATGACGATCGAAATATAGGCCTTCCCCTAATAAATCATGTTGATGAATGATTTTGTCGATAATAATATTAAATTCAAATATGAAATTAACTTACCTTCTAATTTGTCCATCTGGCCCTTTAAATTATCCAAAATCATATTGAAAGTTATCCAGGGCTCAACGCCCCACAGATATTCAGAAAACTACATTAATGTCCCCATATTCAGAAATCCGTACAACGGTCACCGTGTTTTCAATCAAGCTGAAAACTGAAACGAAAGTGTCGCACAACGGGACGTTGTTGATGTTACAGTTTACACACTCCTATCTTCTGTTTAAAAAAGAAATATTTTCTCTGAGTGACGAAATAAGTTAAGATCCAACCAGCCGTAGGTATCCTTAATGAAGTGTAACAGCTGTTAACACGACTTTATGAAGGATAGAATGAGTAAAAGCCCTGAAGGTGATCGTTGGTAGTCGAGAAAAAAACTCACAAGCCACTGGACCAGAAAACTACAACCGATATAGCTTTCTCTCTGAAGCGCCGATGTCTATTTTTAGCTCTTCTTCTTGCATCAGACTCATACCTTTCATATATTTTCGCAGAAAGGTACTAGTGTAAACATGCGCAGTTCCATACTTCCGCACGTGCCCGGCTAAAACGAAAATGGCGCATTTCAACTTTTTTCATGGACGCAATCAGTAATTTAAGCACATTATTGAATCAGGCCATTGGATTGATTCGAAGGTATTTTAAAACATATGAAATATTGTAAGCATGATCTGGTTTTGTTTGCAGCTGCCCTAGTGTTGACATCAGCTTTAAGTGACTTATACTTATTCCGAAATATGTTTCGTTGCAACAACAACTAGTGCTGTAGCTCCAGGTGACTGACTATCCTGCTTAGTGCTATTCTGTTGTATTGTCACAGATCGGTGTCATTTCGGCTCTGTAGGACGGTTTAAACTTCTAGTCTTGTAGCCTTTATCAGGCCTCTCCATGGTTAAATGCCACACTTTATTGACAGTTTGGGTGTCCTGCTTGCATTTCCGATAGTAAAAACTAAAATCCAAATAAAAGTCTAAACACTAATTGTACGGTTCATTTTGACCTACGATTAGGGATGTAGTGTCAAATTTTAAATCTTCAAGATTAAAGGCTCTTAAATGTTTAGGCAGTAGATAAATAATATGTAATAGGCAAAGCCTAGAAGTGAGCGCAGAAAATAACTTAAAAGTAAACTTAAAGTCCATAATTTATCTCGGTGTAGTTTTTTTAAACAACCCATCAGATGTTCTGTAAAAAAGAGGCGCGAAAGCGGAATCAGTATTTGAACAAAAATGGCGGACGTTTCGAACGCCGAATGGAACGTTTAGACAAAAAACAAAGTTGACCAGACTTCGCTGCGCTCGCTATTACCTCAGTTGTTCACTCTAAATTGGTTGGGGAAAGTCGCCGATCGACGGGTTGTAGAGCCCGTCGATCGGTGGGTAAAGTTTGGACAAAAATGACGGAGCGTGCACTACACGTCACGTGGATAGGTGAAGCATGTGAGTAGATAAATTGGTTTGTTTTAAAACACATGCTTAAAATGGCGGAATTTTTTTTAGAGTTTTAAGAAATGAATTTCACTGGCTTTGGCGCACGCGGCGAGTTGACTTTGAAGGTAGAACTAGCCATTAACAACAAGCTTGGGGCATGTACTGTTGTCGTAGAACTCGATTGTTCGGCGAAAACGCAAATAAGCGCAGATAGAGAGGAAATTGGCATTTTTGTCCAAACATTACCCACCAATTGACAGGCTCTATTCTCTGTCGTTCGACGGTTTATCCGTCGATCGATGGACAACCCGTCGATCGGAGACTTTCCCCAACCTGTTAAAGTTTCAAACCTGCACCAGGACATCGTGATTCTGAAAATTCAGCCTTCAAACTTTGCCATTTCATTTTCAGTAACTGATGCCATAAGAAAACCTGCCTTCATTGTAGACTTCTCAGAGCTGTTAGCACCGATCAAACAATGCCAGAAATGTAAACCTCTCAGCCCATCAGATAATGACTAGACAAGGGCATGTTCAAAGGGCTTACATTTAGGTGCACAATAAGGTGACAAGTGAGGTACATGTAGACTATACATCCCTTCTACGATACCCCTTGAGACATCACACGAAAACAAAATGGCGACTGCTCCCTCTGTATAATGTACTGTTGTTTTGTATAATGCGCTCCACTGTAAAATTCCAGTCTGATATACAAAACGTGGGTCAAAATGGATCAAAGAAAGAGTTTTAAAACCTATTTAGATTTTTACCATTGGAAATGCAAGTGGTACAACCAAACTGTCAATAAAGTATGTTATTTAATCATTTAAAGGCCTGATAAAGACTACAAGACCAAAAGTTCTAATCGTCCTACAGAGCCAAATGGCACAGATCTGTGACTATACAACAGAATGACAGGATAGTCACCTGGGGCTACTAGTGCCTTACAGTTCTAAATCAACAAACGACTGAATGCAACTTTTTTTTGTACATCAATAATAATTTTTTGTACATGAATAATCAAGCTCACATAGCATGAAAGGTTACTATATATCGTGCAATTTAAGACTTAGATGCAATCAAAGAATCTGAGGCGATTTTGAATACTCTACCCGAGGATCCAATAATCGTTTGCGCAAAGTAATTCCCGGATTACCTTTGGCGAGTATAGCGAGCATCTTTTCCACATGGGAAAAGCCAAGGCCTATAGCCTGATACATTCATCGCGTTTGCATCTAGGCTTTGCCTACATCATATTAAGTACAGAGATTTTTACAAGATAGGGTTTTACCTTTACTTCAGTCCTTGTACAAAAAATCTTAAATAATGAAATCGCTCAGTTGTTTGTATTTAACCTGGCTCTGATTTGTCTTTGAATAAAGACAAGGGCTCTTGACATGTAGCTGTACATCTGCCTAGACACATGGACCAAAGTTCAATTAGTATTCTGACTTCTCATTCCTCTAGATTCTCTACAACTTCCCAAGTGGTGCCAGACTATTTAGCTATCTTTGATGTCTCCATCAAATCAATTGATTTATCACTAGGATGGAATATATATTTAGGAACCAGTTATTTCCAAATACAGGTCATTTCATGTGGATTTTATTAGGAAAGATTGTGAAGATAAATTCACATTGATGCAGGGGCGGCGCCATGATGGCTCAGTTGGTTTGAGAGATAGCCCCTCGGCCTGACACAGGCCTTTCATCGATGCAGTGTGGGATCAAATCCCACACAAACCAAATAAAAATGGATAAATTTCTTTGTGGATTTTTCACTTGATCACTTAAACTGACATATGGGGCAGGGGGCCTGTTGGCTCAGTCAGTAACAGTTATAGTCTCTCAGTCCGATTTCCATTGATGCAGCGCAGGCTCAATTCCAACTCAGGCCAAAGACAAAACTTTAAAAAATTCTGAGTGGATTTTTCACTTGATTGCCATATTTGGAAGAGTTGCCAGTTATTCGCCCAAGGTCGGGGATCTCGGCAGCTCATGCCACTTTAAATGCATGTTTTTATTGACCTTGTATGAAAGCTTAAATTAAAACTGTTATTAAAATATATTTCTGTTGCAATTAATGTTTCAGTTGAGGAACTAGGAGGTAACCATGCCTCCTACGTTGCCTGGAGCAGCCATTATCAGTGACCTGAAGCCATTTCAAACAAGTCAGGGGAGATTACTCAAGGATGAAGACCAGGATACTGACTATCTTATACCAGCTTTTGTCTTCAAAGGTTATTTTTCTTTCCAATATTTAAGGACAATCAGGTGTCCACAAAATATGTATTTTTCATTTTAGTCCTTATGACAGTCTTGTAGTTATTCTTGCTCAATGTTTAAAAACTTTGCCCAATTGACGATTCTGATGAAGAAATTTGTCCATTTATTGTCTTCATCTTTGTCTCTTCCTAATCCTTAGACAATCCTGTTGATTATTATAATCAGTATTTACAATTTTCAGATGGACGCATGGGTTGTGTTGTACGAGAAGATAACATCGTGGAAGTGTTCTCCTTAGCTACAGGAAACTTGATTGGGTGTAAAAAGTTTGACTCTGAAATTCAAGACTTGGGTTCAAAGGTCACATATGTAAAAGAATGCTGGTTCGGGCAACAATGCAGCTTGCTGGTTGGCATGGAGACAAGTGCTGGAGCTGGACTCTTATGTGTCTTCAATTTTGTCAGATCAAGAATCGTCAAATTAATAGAAGTTCCACAAAAGGTAGTGTTAAAATCTGTCAAACAGCATTTGGTTTCAAACTAACATGACATTAATTTGAATTTGTTCATGTTGGGGATAAGAATTTATCTTATTTGGTCACCCAATAATCCAGCAATTTTTTAACATAATGAAGATGTTGTTACAACTTTATTTCCTGGGAGTAAAAGTGCTTATGATTGGCTTAACTATTGCACTTTTGTTCGATCAGATTTCACTAAACTAAAATCTCCCAATTAGAAATCCGTGACAAAACACAAAATGAAGTCCGCTGCAGCAATACGGACACATGTATTTTTCACAGCGCTTGGCAAACCAGAAAATAGACAGAGAGGCACATAAACATCTTGAGAAAAACTTGAAACTTGTGTAGCATATACTCACTAGTATACAATATATCCATTCAAAGTCTAAAACTTCTTAATTTTTCAGATTTCTAGCTTGGAAGTTGTCTGTACATCAAGTGGTGACTCTCTTCCTGGTTGGGCTTTGTGTGAGCAGCTTAGACATTTCTGTGGTATTGTAGCTATCGGGACCGTAGGGGGCCATGTTTATTTCATCGGTAAGTGGTTATTTATATTCCTTTTAAATTCCATTTTTTATCTGGATAGAAAATAACACCAACATAGTTATGATCTTTCACTCTAACCCTGATAGAAATTCACTGAAATGTTCTCGCCACCATTTTATTCCAGATTTAAGGCTTGAGGAGTTAGGAGAATTAACAGGGGAGACAACCCCAGCAGGTCTGTGTGTTATCTCCCCTAGAACCAAAGACATTGCTGTAAAAAGACAACAGGCTGCTACAAAAGGACAACATCTTTGTATGCACCTTGATGGTATGTATGGCATTTCAACACTTCTTATTTGTTCTTCCACAAGGAGATAAAGTCAGTAAAGAATATTAAATTTTTTTTTTTCATCTTTAACTTTTAGATTTCACCATATTTCCAAAATCAAGATTTTCTCATCTGTGTTTTGTTTGAACAATTTTTACGGACATTTAAAACAATCTTATGTCTGTCAATTTTCTTTCAAAATTTGCAATTCTGATCAGGTAAGTTAGAATAAAGAGTAAATCACCTAATCAACTTCAATGTCCCAAGCATCTCAAACCCGACTGGTATGAAATGTCGCTAAATATTCAGATTGTATCAACACGTGTGTTTATAGGTAAATGTTTGAATGTTTTCAGATTCCAGTCACCACAGAAGAAGCTTCGTTTACAGAAAACCTGATGACAGTTCTCTGAAAAAATACCTTTCTGGTAAGTGAGCTTATTTCTATCAACATTTGGGGGCTCAGAGGCTCTGTCCTCTCAGTTTGACACAGGTCTTCCATCAACAGGGGGGCGGGCCTCCATGGCTCAGTAGGTAGAGCGTTGGACGCTCAATCCGAACAGCTTTCCACCAATGGGTTGCGGGTTCAAATCCCACTCAGTCCAAAAATTGGAAAATTTTCTGGCTGGGTTTTCACTCGAAGGTTGTGGGTTTCCTCCGGGCACAGAGCCCTGTTTCCTCCCACAATGAAATTGGCAACGCCGCCATATAAGTGAAATAATCTTGAGTGCGGCGTAAAACACCAAACAATCAATCAATCCATCAACAGGTAGTGGTTTTAAATCCCCACTCAGTCCAAAGAAAAAAGGAAGAAAATCCTGAGTGTGGTTTTCACTTGAGCTTACCATGTGGAAGGTTGCCAGGTAACTATAAGGGGTATCAAACCCAAAAAGCTAAGTTTCTCCCCATCTTAACCTGGCAACACCGCCATAAGTGAAATATTAGCAAGATCCTTTTTGTCCCTGTGCCAGTGTGAATTTTTAAAAAATATATATATATGTGAACAGGGACTGATCCAGGGAAAATTTGGGCATACCATTTCGGTTCAAAATGTTCCTACAATAAGACAAAAACAACATCTCTGGCCCAAAATTCAACATTAAATGCTATTTTGACATTTAAATCTGTTGGTTTTAAGAATTTGGGCAGATTTTTTGCTTGTGAGTTTGGGCGCCCATACCTGTATACAGGTATCAAAATGTCTCTGGATCAGTCTATGGTGAAATAATCCTGAGTGTGGCTTAAAACATCAATCAATGTAAGTCAAATGAACATATAGCTGTGATTAAATCATCTTTAGTACAGCACTGGTTTCCAATTCATTTTTTAATTCATGATACTATGATATTGTCTTTTGTAGATGAGGTATCTGTAACATGCTTGCAATACATTCCTCAAACTGGCATGTTAGCTGTGGGATTTAACTTTGGTGGATATCAACTTTGGAAACTTTACAACCCTGTCTTAGAGTAAGGACATGTTATTGGCAAAATATATATTCATGAATATAATTTTTTTGTCTCAAAGTATACTTGGACGTATTAAAAGCAGATAAACACTGATACATGCTATGTAATCGTAATCCCTGAAAGGTGAACCACCACTATCTTGTCTGTCTATTCACATTACACATAAGGTTTCATAATCTTGAGTGCTGCGCAAACATCAATTCATCTGAGTTTGCATGATTTATTTTAGTCTCTGCATGTGAAACGTTTCATTCCCCCATACGCGGGGCACTGGCGCCTTTTCACCCAGAGGTCACCTTAAACTGCGCCCTCACCAAAATGGGGATATCAGAGTCGTATGCCGGGTAAAGCTTTTATAAGAACCAATACATACTCCGAATTGCAGTTACTGGGTGGAGAGTGAATTTATTGTTTGATCTGAAATTGTGACAATTTCAAAATCTACAGCGTATAAGCGTCACATAATGTAGTATAAGGGGCCGTTCTCACTGTGCGATCTGTTGTAAGGACGCATGCGATTCAAATGGATGCATTTGATTGGTTGACAAATCTTATTGACCAATTAAAAGCATCCATTTTAATCGCATCCTACAAGTCGATACGACAAATTGCACCAGCAGAACGGGGCTTAAGCAGGTCAGTGCCCGGAATATGATCTAATAAGACGTTTCGCACTTTCCCATTCATAGACTTCTGTTCTCCGTCATTATTAATCATGAAGCTGCTCTTTATGTCATCAAACAATATGAGTTGATTGTTTTTGTAGATACACCTACAGGTTGGAATCTGAGTTGCCACCAGTCACAAACTTTGCTCATCAAGAGCCAGAAAATGATCCCAAAAACTTTTGCTATCTCTGGGTAGCCAGGAGTTCCCTAGCTTCAGATCTGGAGTAAGTTATGAAATTTTGTAGAAAATTAAAATTTATAATGCTTTATAAGATTTGAGGAAAAAGGGAAAAGAATTGTGTTTTGGCTAACATGAGAGAAAAGAATTGTGTTTTGGTTAACAATATAAGAAAAGAATTGTGTTTAGCTAACATGAGAAAAAAAAAATTGTGTTTTGGCTAACATTATAAGAAAAGAATTGTGTTTTGGCTAACGTAATAAGAAAAAATTGTGTTTAGGCTTACATGATAAGAAAAGAATTGTTTAAATGCTTTACAGAAATGAAAAAAGTTGAATAATGCTAACGCATGAGAAAAGATAGCAATGGTTTTATGCCTAACAGAAGAAAAAAATGTAACATATGACATGCTGTTATTGAATGTTTTTCTTTCTGCAGTCAGGATTCTGTAGCATCCATCAGTCTTTATCAACTCTCGTATACCAGTAAGGAATGGTACAGTGGATATGGGACGTTCTACAAGGTAACAGTTGTTATAGAACAAATCAGCTCTTTATTCATAGTCTGATGAAATTTGTCCTTGTCCATTAAGAAGGGAAAAATATCGTTTATCATTTCAGAAACACCTCAAATCACTCTGCAAAATATAGGGAACATTGGAGGGTCAGTTTGTATATTATAGCAAGTCTCTCATTGACTCAAGCCTTCCTTTGATGGGCCCAGTTTCCTCCCACAATAAAACTGGCAACACCGCCATATAAGTGAAATAATCTTGAGCGCGGCGTAAAACACCAAACAATCAATCCATTGATGGGTCATGGGTTGAATCACTAGCAGTCAATATAGAACAACATATTTTATGAAATTCTTGATTCACTCGACTAATCGATGTGTTCAATACAGCCCAAATAAAAATTCAGAGGACTTTTCTCTGATGGCTGTTTGTAGAACGCTCGCCAGGTACCTGTTGAAGGTCAGCCTGTAGGGGTTGCTTCTTTCAAAGACCGGAGGTTCCTCCCTTACCTAACCTGTAAAACGCTGCCATACAAGTGGTGTTATACACCAATCAATCATTCCAGGGAAACCCAAATTGAAAGAATGAGTTTACCCAGCTACCTGCCAGTAGAGGAAGCTTACAAACTCATTTTGGACAGGAATGATGTTGTCAGCATTTTAAACACAGGAGTTATAGAAATGGAAAGTTTGGACACTCAAGAAATTTACTTATATACATGTAATGATGGGGGAGTCAGAAGAGCAATAGCCTTTCAGTCCAGCACAGACTTCCTCAGCAATGAGCCATGGGATTGAATTGCATGCAGTCCAAAGAAAAAATTAAAATCGTCCAGAGTGGCTTTTTTGTTTTATTGATTGGTTGATGTTTTACGCCACACTCAAGAGTATTTCACTTATATGGTGGTGTTGCCAGGCTTAGTGGGGGCGGCAACCAGGCTCTTTGCACATGGAAACCCGACCCTTCAGTGAGTACCTGGCAACTCAACCACTGTTTTTCATTTGATTGGCTATGTGCAAGATTTCCTTGGTACCCCTCAAATTAAAGTATTTGCTTTTACAATCTAATTTCAAACTGCTTTTATTCCTATTTTAGGATCTAATGTCTGTGGGTGTACGATTTGAACTTGACCTTTCCCATGACCCCTTCTCTCCAAACAGTCTGGATTTCACATGGAGTCGAGTGTTGACCTGTTACACCATCCAGGACCAATTCTTTGATTTCACACAAGACACAAACCAGGAGGAATCATTTGAGGAAAGTAAGACATTATACATTGTTTTCATGTTGTTATTTTGGTATTGATCAAGTGAGCCACGTTATGTCAAACTGTTAATTTACTTTACAAATTCTGAACACTTTACAGTGTTTCATTGGTGTATTGATTGGTTAATTCTTGCGTTTTTCACTGCACTCAAAATTCTCTCCCAGTTTCAATCAGGCAGTAATTGAGGAAAGTAAGACATTACATATTGTTTTCATTTTGATATTGGTCAATTGAATTACGTTAGGTCAAACTGTTAATTTACTTTGCAAGTTCTGAACACTTTACAATGTTTCATTGGTGTATTGATTGGTTAATTCTTGCGTTTTTCACTGCACTCAAAAGTCTTTCCCAGGTTCAAACAGGCAGAAACTGTGTATTTAAGGTAGTTCACTCTACAGCGAATTCTATTTTTAAGTTCTTGAGAAACTAGACGATCTGTTGATACTGTGTGACCATACCACTTACGTAGTTAAAAAAACAATGAAATAACACCCACAATGACACTATCATAATAAAGGTATTATTAAACTTTACATGAGAAACTTAGTTGTTCTGTCATCCAATTGCACAGAAAAATACTCACATTAGAATTAAGAAAATGGAAGTCATTCTTATGAGAATTAATATCCTTTTATCATCAGATAATATATATTTGTTGATGCGTCATGTCCTTGGGAGACCTTGGTGGCTCAGTTGGCAGAGTGACAGTTTGTTAATCAGACACCATCCTCCCATCAATGAGGCCCTGGTTCGAATGCCACTTAGCCCAAATATAATAATTGATAAATATCTATTTGGAGTTTTCGCTTGATTGCCTTTTGTGGAAGAGTTGCTTGCAGCACTTGCAGAAGGGTTTCTCCAGTCAACGAGCCTGGTTTCATCCTCATAAGTGAAATAACCTTGAGTATGTGGAAACGGATCAGTCAATCAAGTAAGGTTACTACACCATAGAATGACAACTTCATCTATTGCTGTTTTTTTATCTCAGGTATGCACGGGCCAGATTTAAGCCTGAGTGTTGTAGTATGGGAAGCCCAGGAAAATGGAAGTTCTGTCAACACTAGACGATTTCTGGGAATGTTTGATATGAATAGATGGTACCACGCACAGATGCCATTTGCTCTCAAGTCAGTGAACATTTTATCTTAGACTTTTTCTCTCAAACTTATTTTTGTCCAATCCTAGTTAAGAGGTAGGAAACAATATCGGTCTAATAATGATCAGATTGTCTTTAAAGGGGCATGAGCTGCCAAAATGTTGATATTTTGACGTAAACACAGAATGTTGAAATTATCGGATATTTTTCTCAAAACGTATAATTCAGAAGCTTTTTAGTGCTTCTAGTCTCGAAAATGTACGATAAAGTATTGTTTTAAAATAACTTTGGCTTAGAATGAATGAATGGTCGTCCCGGTTATTTAAATTTTGCTACTTTTCGAACACGTTTTCGGTTCGTACAGGGCACTTACAGTATGGATTTTCCTCATTCCAACGCCAATCATTTAGTTTTTTGATGGCCTTCAAAGCCTCTTACTGTCGTGACGATCAGAAAGTATGAAAAAAGTGGGAATTTCGGCAGCTCATGCCCCTTTAAAGCTATGGTGAGTTGTTATTGCCACCAATAATTCAGACATTGGAAGTCAGGAGTGCTGGATGAAAGAGCCCAAGCAAGTGTATCTGTCAGACAAAAACCTTTTCTTCGATTAGGCCTAGGGGGTCTCTGGGCCCAGACTGGGATAGTCGAACGGTATCGGTGCCCAAGTTTTTTGCCCTTTATAAGACTCTAGGAACCAACAGGCCTTCTCTTGTTAAACTAGAATCTGACTTTATCCTGACATTTAGTTTAATCCTAATCTCAACTTCTAAAAATCAAATAAATTTTTTTCTTTTCAGATCTCCTGTAGAGAACTGTTCATTTTTCTCCTTCTATAGTTTAGATCCAATTGTTGATGTTGCAACCCCTGACAATTTACTGGTGAGTTCAGATGGAAAGTCTTACCAGAAATTTAAAAAGCATAGTTATGTAGATAAGCAAAGCTTCTAAATTTTTCAAATATTTTTAGGTGTCGTGATAGCTCAATGGTCATAATGCTGGGCTTTATTTTTTATCTCTTTTTACAGACAGTGTTTGTGGGATATGATAGTTTGAGGAAATTCATCAACTCTGCCCCGTTGGCCCCAGAACAGCATTTCTACCCTTCATCATTAGCTTTTGGTAAGCCTTCTGTCATGTCTTAACAGTAAATGCATTGTTGTAGTGTATGTCATGACTTCCTAATTAACCAATGATTTATTTCTGTCTACACTGCCAGGGTCTTTTACTCTTTTCACGACAGCAGGCCTACGATTTTCTTCAGATTTAAAACACAGGTTTTCTCCATCGTCCCAATAAGACTGAAATAATGTTGACAGCTATGTCAAATCTTCTATCACTCACCAGTTTCGCCCTAAAAAAAACCCCGTTCTGTTCCAGTCCTTGACCCCAGTAAGACGATGGCATAAAAGAATAAATCGTGAATCTGGCGTAAAACATCAAATCAGGAAGTAATGATGCATCTCATGAGCGTTGGTTTAAATTTCATTATTTCTTTGGCTGTTATCTTAAAACACTGTGCCAATATTTGAAAATTATAAATATAGTTTTGCTTCTTTAATTAATAAAACCCAAATAATAAATATTTAATATTTATTTAACAGAAGCAAAATGTGTGTTGGAAACTGGCGTGATATCAGCCAAATTCCTAGGGAAGCAAAGACAGGTAAGGTTTATAGCCACAATATCTCTGAACTTTATACGACACTAGTTCATGTGGTCAAGTCCCTCAAAATAGTTTTACTTGCAGGAAGAAATGTTTCCTGTTTTTATTAGTAATTTGTAAACCAATTTAATTTATATATTATTAGATGTGTTTAATGAATAATTTAGTAACCATTGTACGTTCTAAGGTTGTAAGGAGTTGGGAAGGGGAGGGGCTTTGTGGCTCACCCAGGCGTCAAGGTGACTCTCAGTCTGACTCCAGCCTCTTATTGATAGGTCGCGTATTCAAATCTCACTCAGTCCAAGAAGAATTTGAAAACTATTTGAGTTTGTTTTTTACTTGATGGCTGTATATGTGAGAGGTATTTACTGGAGATCAGTGATTTCCTCCTGGCAAAGAGCCTGGTTTCCTCCACGACTCCTAACATTCTCGAATGTCTAATTAAAGTCTGACCCAAATGTTTGATAATTCATCTATGGGTATCATTTATGTATGTATTTATGACCGTAATCAGTGGCCCTATTTGTTGTTTTGACATAGGTATTGATGAGTTTACAGAAACAAGGACCTTCTGCTCTCCTATCTCCCAGTGAAATGTACAACCTGTGTATGTATGCTGGCCTTATACCACACGGAATGTCATCACAGCAAACAGTAAGTAGGCACTAAATAGACATAGACAATAGACTAAATAGACATGGTCATAAGTTATCTTCTCAGTAATACTTTTGCTAACAATTGTTCAACCTATGGGACTTCTGAGTGGATTTTCCACTCGGTCGCCGTATGTGGGAGAGTTGCCAGGTACTTGCCTAAGATCGGGGTTTCCTCCGGGCAATGGGCCTGCTTTTCTCGCCCACTAAACCTGCCAATGCCGCCATATTAGTAAAATAATCTTGTGTGCAGTGTAAAACATCAATCAATCAGTGTGGGATGGTGCAAGACAAAGGTGGGGGTTCCTTCTCTCCCAGATTTCTAGCCACATAACCACATAAACTGATTAATGACAACATAATCTACATATAATTGTTTTTCTTATTTTCATGTGCCCAGATACAACAGAGAAGTGCATTGTTATCTTTATGTTTGGATTACAATCTTATCAGTTTTATCAAAGCCTGTGTCTCCCAATGGGCTGATGGAGGTAGGTTTGCCACTAATGTCTATATGTATTTAATGTTAGTCTTGTCTTCCATGCATGCTTTTGAGGTTGATGGAAGGTTCAAATCCCACTCGGTTCAAAAGCAAAATTGACTAAAATTCTGAGAGGGATTAGACTCCATTGCTATATGTGGAAGAGTATTGAGATGTTTGGTTGGGTTTTATGGTTTGTTTTTATTAAACAATTAAATATACACCTGATCTTCTCCATGCAGGCTATCTGTGAACTACATTAATTGATTGTTTGATGTTTTACGCAGCGCCCAGGATTATTTCACTTATATGGCAGAATTACCAGTTTTATTGTCGGAGGAAACCGGGCTCTATGGCGCCGTTAACCCACGACCTACCGGTGATAACTGGCAACCATCCCACAGAGGTCATATCTGTGAACTTTTAAACTATTTAATTTAATGCGTCATTATGTAACAGGCTTATTGTGCTTAATCAATGGTCATTGGAACGAACATTCAATTTTAAGTTTTTGTAAGTTTCCTCCACAGAAATTGTATAAATGAAAATATTCTTATTTGTTCATTCTATAAAACTGTTTGTTATACATAATACAACGATGATGTTTTCAAACTGCCTTTCCTCCTGACCAACTTAACCACTTTATGGCATTCAAAAACAACCTATTTCACTTTTAATTTGGCTTACGTTTTGACTTTTTTTGTTCAAATATTTTAATGGAAAATCTTTCTTTATCAGATTATTGCCTACAAGGTTGTTCACTAAAATATCTCCTGGACTGGGCCTGGGAGAAAGTGGGACAGATCAAAAATACCATTGATAATACATGTAAGTTCTGAGATATATCCTTTACATTTCTCCTGAATTCCCTGCCATAGCAGCCTTGTTGGCTCAGTTGGTAGAAGGATGCTGTCTCATGGGAACAAGCCTTCCATCAATGTGAGATTTGGTGGTTGATTGCCTGACCTGACTGGGACAATTGTTCAATTTTGTGATGGGTCGCGGGTTCGAATCCCACTAAAAATATTTTCTGACTGGAAGGTCGTGGATTTCCTCCACAATAAAACTGGCAACGCCGCCAAATAAGTGAAATAATCTTGAGGGCGGCGTAAAACACCAAACAATCAATTTTGTGATACACACCCTACATGCTTTTAAAGATCTTGATACTGTTTTTTTGTATACAAGTTGAAAACAAAGTTTTTTTGTATAAGTTGTTTACAAAGAAATTATGGTTTTGGAAGTAATAGGGAAATATATGTGGTGTTCAGCGCAGCGAATAAACTCCAATCAATCAACGCCATATAAGTGAAATAATCTTGAGTGCTGCGTAAAACATCAATCAGCCAATGAGTTCAAATTTTAAACAAATTCTCATTGGATTTTCACATTTGATGGTCTATGTGGAAGGGTTGTCAGGAAAGTCTGGTTCCTTCATGCCAATAACCAGGGACTCGTTTCACAAAGCAGTCGCATCGCAAACGACGCATAGTTGCCAATGGATATCACAGCAAAGGGATACGACGTCATGGCAACAGCGATTGATCGCACTTTGCGACGGCTTCACAAAACAGCCCCCAGGTTTTCTCCCCCCACTAAACCCGCCCGATGTCACATTATGAATAACATAATCTTGAGACTAGTGTAAAACATCAATCTGTATACAAACATTTTGAGTGGTTGAAAAGTTAACTGGTTAAGCCCATGTGAAGTACTTTCTAACTCTTTCTGTTTATTCTTCATTTGCCATATCATATTTGAACTGATTATCTTCATTTTGATTGGTCTAGGTGAGCTTCTGTATGATTGGTCAGGAACACCAGTTGACCTCCGAACTCTGCAGACTCTACATCAATGTCAACAGAGGCTACTCCATATGCCTGTCATCTTTCAGGCTTTTATTGCTCAGTCGTCATCGGCAACAGAACAGGGTGAGAAAATATAGATTTTTCAAGTCCGTGAAATGTTAAATCTGTAATAAGGTATTTTTGTGTTCTGTCTTCACATGGTCGCCCTTTGTAGAAATGTTCTCGCCGAAGGTTTGCGTTTCTTCTGAGCAAAGAGCTTGGTTTTCTTCCTCGCATAAACCTGGCATGGTTGCCATATAGGTGAAATAATCCTGTGTGTGAGGTAAAACATTAATCAATCAAATGTTAAAAAAAAAAACAGAATATTATTATCTACTCTGATCATAGACACAAATTTCCAGTAAGTCGGGACAAAACCGCTTAAGAGAAATCTTCAGTTTTCTCTTGTATTTCATTTAAATTATCTTCTGTAAAAAGACAAAATACTAGATAAATCTGTTAATCAATTGTGCTAATTGCTCTGGATATTTGACCGCTTTTAAGCACAAAAAGGGGGGGATGGAACATGTGTTTAAAAAAATCGACCATAGCTTGTTTATACATTTTATTGGGTTTTATAACACTTAATTGGTAAAGTATGTTCTCCGACAAAAATGTTCTGTATTAAACTCATTGTTTTTATTATCCCGAAGGGTATTGTCGTTGCCTCCATCGTCCGTCTGTCCATTGGTCCTTGTAAACACATTATCTAAAAAAGTCTTTAACTTACAACTTTGAAACTTCACACATTTGTTTATTACAGCAAGTACAAGAAGCCTATTGAAAATCAACGCGCTCGGATGTTTTTTTTCTAGAGTTATGCCCCTTACATTGCCGCTGCGGTAAAAAGCCTTGTAAACACATTATCTAAAAAAGTCTTTAAATTACAACTTTGAAACTTCACACATTTGTTTATTACAGCAAGTACAAGAAGCCTATTGAAAATCAACGCGCTCGGATGTTTTTTTCAAGAGTTATGCCCCGTACATTGCCGCTGCGATAAAAAGCCTTGTAAACACATTATCTAAAAAAGTCTTTAACTTACACCTTTGAAAGTTCACACATTTGCTTATTACAGCAAGTACAAGAAGCCTATTGAAAATCAACGCACTCGGATGTTTTTTTCAAGAGTTATGCCCCTTACATTGCTGCTGCGCTAAAAAGCCTTGTAAACACATTATCTAAAAAAGTCTTTAACTTACAACCTTGAAACTTCACACATTTGTTTAATACAGCAAGTACATGAAGCCTATTGAAAATCAACGCGCTCGGATGTTTTTTTCAAGAGTTATGCCCCGTACATTGCCGCTGCGATAAAAAGCCTTGTAAACACATTATCTAAAAAAGTCTTTAACTTACACCTTTGAAAGTTCACACATTTGCTTATTACAGCAAGTACAAGAAGCCTATTGAAAATCAACGCACTCGGATGTTTTTTTCAAGAGTTATGCCCCTTACATTGCTGCTGCGCTAAAAAGCCTTGTAAACACATTATCTAAAAAAGTCTTTAACTTACAACCTTGAAACTTCACACATTTGTTTAATACAGCAAGTACATGAAGCCTATTTAAAATCAACGTGCCCGGATGTTTTTTTTTTCAAGAGTTATGCCCCTTACATTACTGCTGCGGTAAAAAGCCTTGTAAGCACATTATCTAAGAAAGTCTTTAGTTTACAACTTTGAAACTTCACACATTTGTTTAATACAACAAGTACAAGAAAACTATTTAAAATCAACGCGCTCGGATGTTTTTTCAAGAGTTATGCCCCTTACATTACCGCTGCAGTAAAAAGCCTTGTAAACACATTATCTAAAAAAGTCTTTAACATACAACTTTGAAACTTCACACATTTGATTATTACAGCAAGTAAAAGAAGCCTATTTAAAATCGTGTTTTTCAAGAGTTATGCCCCTTACATGACTCAGCCAAAAACCTCCTTGTAAATGTGATGCATGTATGTGGAGTAGTTTTTCACTCACAACAAATTGTCTGGAAAATAAAATATCTTCGGTTTCTTTGGCCCAGACCCGAGGGGTCCTGATGGGGACAGCCACTTATTTGGTATAATTTGGGTTAAACTTAGAAAATATTCCTTTCACAGGTAAACAGGAATTACAAACTAGATTATCTGTGATAGAGATAATAACTCAACAATTGGGTGTCGTGCTGTGGTTCGTTCATCGAGAACTTCTACCAGAGATAAATGGTAAGTAACTTCTTTTTGAATTACTGTGTTTTTAGTTTATTTTTCGATATATCCTGGTTTTTCTAGCCTTCAGGTTTTAGACTTGGATAACTCGAACTTATGCATTATAAATTTATTTTTTAGTCATCAAAATGAATACGCTTGGCTTCACCACAAAGTAACCATTTATATAATAAAAAGGGAGATTTTCCCTTAGCTTGTGTGTTTAAGTGTTAGTATATATATATATATAATGATAAAAAACTGATATAAAGGTCAGAATGACACAATTAGAAATTTCATGGTTATTTTATTCAAGGAGATTAGCCCTGTGCCTATTTGGTTTAGTGTCTAAAAAAAAAATAATAAAAAATATTTAGATTTTGTTTTAACCAATTGAAAGTTCAAGAGCCTATTTTGTGAAATGTAATGAGAAGTAAGCATTACAAATATAGTCTGGCTATATTCTTTATAGAATATTTTTATTTGCCTTTACCTGTAGAATAAGGTTTTCTCACCAAGAAACAAAACAATGATAGTGTATAATATTCTCCACTCCGGCGTTATTCAATCAGCGCTTGGTTGCCAGTTACCAACGGAAGGTCGTGGGTTTCCTCCGGGCATAGAGCCCGGTTTCCTCCCACAATAAAACTGGCAACGCCGCCATATAAGTGAAATAATCTTGAGCGCGGAGTAAAACACCAAACAATCAATCAATCAATTAGTTCTTGCAGGTCAATATCTTCCCATATTGTTTTTGTAGAAGTAAAAGATGTAGGAAGTGGTCTGTATGTTTACCCTGTGAGCAGTTTGGTGAATGTGTATAGAACTCGTAGACAAGAGTTAAAAAAGTTACACAGGTTAGTACATGTACTTTATTCAATTTTCTACTGGGGCTCAGTTTGTTCAACAGTTTCTCAAGGGATTCAAGGTTTAGATCGAATTCAGTCCATATAAGTGAAACAATCTTGAGTGTGACAAGAAACATCAATCATAACTTTTCGATATGTTGACTTCTTTACAGTAATGTTGAATTATTCCCCTATTTTCAGTTATATTGATTTTTTCTTAAATCTTAAAGTGGCTTGAGCTGCCAAAATTCACACTTATTTCATAATTTATGATCGTCGCGACTGTAAGAGGCTTTGAAGGCCATTGAAAAACTAAATGATTGGCCTTGGAATGAGGAAAATCCATACAGTATGTGACCTGTACGAACCGAAAACGTGTTCGAAATGTAAACAAAATTTAAATAACCGAGACGACCATTCATTCATTCAAAGCCAAAGTTAGTTCGAAACAATACTTTATCGTACATTTTCGAGACTAGAAGCACTAAAACGCTTCTGAATTATACGTCTTGAGAAAAATAGCCAATAATTTCAATATTCTGTTTTAACGTCAAAATATCAACATTTTGGCAGCTCATGCCACTTTAAGTAATGTTAAGTTATTGTCCTATTTTCAGTAATGTTGAATTATTGTCCTATTTTCAGTAATGTTGAGTTATTGTCCTATTTTCAGTAATGTTGAGTTATTGTCCTATTTTCAGTAATGTTGAGTTATTGTCCTATTTTCAGTAATGTAGAGTTATTGTCCTATTTTCAGTAAGTTGAGTTATTGTCCTATTTTCAGTAATGTTGAGTTATTGTCTTATTTTCAATAATGTTGAGTTATTGTCCTATTTTCAATAATGTTGGGTTTTTGGCATAGAGCCCGGTTTCCTCCCACAATAAAACTGGCAACGCCGCCATATAAGTGAAATAATCTTAAGCGCTGCTTAAAACACCAAACAATCAATCAATCTATTTTTCTGTAATGTTGAGTTATTGTCCTATTTTCAGTAATGTTGAGTTATTGTCCTATTTTCAGTAATGTTGAGTTATTGTCCTATTTTCAGTAATGTTGAGTTATTGTCCTATTTTCAGTAATGTTGAGTTATTGTCCTATTTTCAGTAATGTTGAGTTATTGTCCTATTTTTAGTAACGTTGAGTTATTGTCCTATTTTCAGTAATGTTGAGTTATTGTCCTATTTTCAGTAATGTTGGTGAGACAGATCTATTGATGATAGATGGTTTACTGGAGAGGATGGGTCCTGCTGTTACAGAGTTATGGGAGAATGAGGGTGGGCCAGGCAGATACCCACCACCAAGTTTACATGTAAGAGAATGGTTGATCACAGATTATTAACATTACAATCACATATTGTTACACTTTTAGGCAAAGTCAAAAAGATGAAGAGGAATGCTAAGTCTTCTTCACCATAAGAATGCCAGGCTTTCACACATGTGACTACCATATTTCTTCTAAATATTCAGCCATTCTAATGGCCTAAATTTTCCATTGAGTCAGACAAAAATGGGGACGAGGAGTTGTCTTAAAGGATATCCATTTTCACTCACTGCTCAGCGGGTCATATTGCATTAAATTCCATCTATTGGGAAAATTTGTCTGGCCTCATTCCGCAGATTTCTTTCCTAATGCTCGAATCCTTATGAGGAAAAAAGTGGCTGAATCTTTAGAAGAAATACGGTAACCATTCTTGATGCCATAACAAAACATGACTATTGTTAAGCTGTAGGCTGTTTCTCAAAATATTTTATACTATTTAACGTAATGTTGATGTATTATTTGTATAACAGTTAAGCTTAGCGAAATTGATTTGCGATGAGAATAAATCTTTTGATAAACAGCCCCTTGGATTGATGTTATAATGGATTCTCTTACATTTTTCATTGGACATGGGCACTGGCATCTTCCCAAAATAATCATGGCAACCCAGGACATACAAGTGGAGTAACCTGAACATTACAAAAGCAGAAAACGGTCGATCAGAAAAAAAATTACTGACTTAAGTCAAACTACTGTCTGTCCTTACCCCAATGAAATATCATGGGTTTTGGTTAATTACAACAATCTATGACTGGCTATAAAGGTCTAAATGGCATACCCTCTTTTAACTCAATTAGAAACTTTAGTCAAGAAGATTTTCCCTGTCCCAATGTGTTTTAGTGACTTTAAATATATATTTATTTTTTAACACTATAACACACGGGCACATATTGATACCTTTTTATTTTTCAGGCTTTGATGAACATGTATCTTTTGGAGAACATATCCCTGTTAGAGAAACATTGTGTGACCTTGTACCTGTTGTTAGACTTGGTGTATATTGCCAGCCCTGAGGATCAACAGGTATGTTATTGTCATCGTTACGAATGTTAAAAAAAATCTAGACCCCACTGTATTTTCTCATGCTCTTTCTCTGCCTCCAACTCATACATAGAAGAGTTACCAGGTACTCATTGAAGGTCGGGATTCCCCCCAGTCATACAGCCCTCTTCCCTCCCTACTAAATATGGCAACACCACCATATAAGTGAAATAATCTTGAGTCTGAGGTAAACATCAATCAGTAGCACTACTATAAGTGAAATAATGTTTACATTAGTGGTAAATACCAATAGAGAGCGGTAGTATCGTGAGAATTCCACAAATTTCCTGCCACCTGTGCTGTCAATGCGCATGTGGGGAACCTTTGAATATGATGCTCAGTTCTAAGGTTAGAACAAACGCCATCTGTCACCAGATATCATGAAATCTTTCGGCAAACTCACAAGCCCTATCGAAACAAGTTTTTATTTTCTGTTTTTGTGTTACAGTTTGTGGAGAAAATATGTCGGTTTGGTCAGGCAATGTCTTTATCAGTGGGAATGGTGCGTCTAGTACAGGGTCTTTGGCTTTTAGACCATAAAGATTTCCAGGTACTCCACTTCAAACCAGACCACTGCATCATATTACACAAGAAGTGTTAACCCAAAACACTACTTGTGTATTATATTAAACTAATCAGTGGAACTTATGGATTTTAGTGCATCATATTTCTATCATTTATATATGGGGTCAGTAAACGGAATGTTTGACAAGGCGTTAGCGAAGCTCAATATACTGTTTACTGACCCCATATATTTCCGTATCCCCCCTCGAACAAACCTTGTAACAAATTTATCCCACCGAAGACCTAACTTATATGATATTCTAGCCTTCTTTGTCAAACTTGACTTTCATAAAAGGCACAAAATGTATGGCACAACCAGACTTGATTGACAAGTGTCTAGACACAACGTCATAAGCCATATATGGTAGTCGCCCTGTATGGATCAGCGAGGCGACGTAATATGGAATTTACAGGGTCTCCACGTGACAGGTTTGAACCAATGAACAGGAAGTATTCAGTGTGGGGTGGGATAATGGGTATTCCCCAGGCATTGAGCGAGGTTTCCTCCCCCCATTGAACCTGGCAAGCCTTCATATAAGACCAGTAATCTTAATGTGGCATAAAACATCAATTAATTAATTTATAATGGATTTAGATGTATTTTATCTTAGGTGAGCTAAAATGACTGTAGCTGCCAAAATTCTTACTTTTTCCTTGAATTCTGATTATCAAGAGAAGTTGAGTGTTTGAACTTCCTTGAAAAACTAAAAGATTGATGTTGAAATAATAGATATCGTTTAAGTCAGTTACCCCTACAATGTTTGCTAAAAACATGCACATTTAGGTCAGGCAATGACGAACAGCTAGCTACTGGTAATTTTGTTTCAACAGAATTTCAACTATATTTGGCAGTTCTCGCTACTTTAAATAACCAGTAGGATTTTTGATATAGTCCCTTTGAAAATATAACGGTTTCCATACTTGTGTTCTTTACAATTAATTGATACCACCGGAAGGTCGTGGGTTTCCTCCTGGCATGCAGCCCGGTTTCTCCCCACAATAAAACTGGCAACGCCACCATATAATTGAAATAATCACCAAACAATCAATCAATGTACAATTAATTGAAATAGGACTTGGTAAAAGGTCTTATTGGATGTTGTTGTAGGAGGCTGAAACTGCATTGACCCACCCAATGATTGTTACTGATCTCGGCTCGTGGCAAAGACATCGTGTTGTTAAAGCTTTACTATATCAAGGAGAAAGTAAACTGGCTTTACGATATCTCCGTACCAAACCATTGACAAGTGTTAGCCAGGAGGATATCAAACTTCATCTCACTGTATTGTTAGCTAACAGGTAATTGAAGGTTTACTTTTCATTGCTTACGTTTGCTTCCTGAGTTTTTTTTTTTTGGTAAATACATGCTTTAAACCGTGTCCCTATCACTGATTTTGAAAGATTTTAATAATGATCAATTCACAAAAGAGTTGCCAGGTACCCACCAAAAGTCTGGAGTTTCCTAAAGAAGCCAGAGTTTCGATAGGAGTCAAATAATCTCCCCCACTAAGCCTGGCAACGCGGCCATATAAGTGAAATAATCTTCAGTGCAGCGTAAAACATTAATCAATCTATACCAATGTCTTCTATCTTTTTGCTATTTAGGATGGTTGCCAATTACCACCGGAAGGTCGTGGGTTTCCTCCGGGCATGAAGCCGGTTTCCTCCCACAATAAAACTGGCAACGCCGCCATATAAGTGAAATAATCTTGAGTGCGCCGTAAATCAATCAATCAATACCAATGTCTTCTCTCTTTGTCTAGATTAACAGCCAGAGCATGGGAGTACCAAAGACAATGCTGTGATGATTTTAACCAACAGGAACTTCTCCATCATCTGTTTCTGGGATGTCAGCAAAGTAAGCCGCTGAAAATATTTAGCCACAAAATTATTCTCGATTTTACTTTACCATGAAACACAGACCTTCCTTCAATGTGGCGCGAGATCAAATCCCACTCAGACCAAACACAAATCAAAGAATTTCTGAGTGGATTTTTCTCTTGAGTGCAGTATGTGGAAAACATTGAAGCAAACTACTTAATTTCCAACATGTTTAAATGAAAGCTAGTTCATTCAAGATAATCAAAACGTAAAGAAAAATAAAGATGCCATTGAGCTAGTATAACTGTTTGTAGTGTGACGGTAGGTTTAGATTTCACCAAAATATTATACATAAAAATCTTTACGGTGATGTTTTCATTGAAACAGCAAAGACCTTTGTGGCGTTACTGGAGTTACCATTATCAGAATCAGAAGAGCGCCATCTAGTAGAGTATTTAGAAGAAAGTTCGGAAGCAAACTCGCTGGAACTGCTGGTGATGTATTATTTACAGCGTGGGCGATACATTGAGGGAATACGACTTAACGAGAAACTCAAACACAGGGTCATGGTAAGTACTGCAGACTTACGTAAACAGGAAAATACTAAATTAGTTGAACAAATACTATTCAATAAAGAAACTTCTATTAAAGCCGGGGCCTTCCTGGTCCAGTGGCTTAGTGTTATCGTTCCTCAATGCCACACAGACCTTCCATCGACGTGGCACGGGTTCGAATCCCACTCAGACCAAATAAAATATTGACAAATTTCAGAGTGGTTTATTCACTGTACATCAATGGCTTCAAATTCTACTCAAACCAAATAAAACGAAAACATTTCTGTATGGATTTTTCACTCTGCCAGGTACTTGACGAAGGAAAGGGGGTTTCCTCTGGGCAAAGAGGCGGTTTCCTCTCCCACTGCAACGCTGCCATATAACTGAAATAATCTTCAGTGCGGCGTAAAATATCATCAATGTTTACTATAAATTGTCACTGATACGGAGTGGGTTTAAATCCACCTCCAGTGTACAGAAAATGTAAAACTTTCTTACTTAGTTTTGATAAATTTTTGTGGACTGGTTACCAGGGGAAGACAGAAGTTGATTTCCTCCCATGATAACTGTAGGAATAGCACGAAGCCTGAGTATTCCTTTCAGCTTGGAAAAAAAATCAACAAATATTTCTCCAAAATAATCCTGAAGATTCTCTGCATTATTTGATATAAATGTTTGGACTACCAAGTACCAGCGACTAGCCCTTCTCCAATAAATCTGACACCTGTAAACATTTCACTGAAAAGTGTTTATCCCTGCCTAAGTATGGTGTTGAATGGGAAGCAGTGTTGAATAGAGATGCAGTTTATTACACCAGTATTCTCTGAAATTGTCATTATACAGCTAAAATCAAAATGAATAAACCACCTAACAAACAAATTGTTTTTTTTTTTTAATTTTGTTGTTTTCAGGGAGAGAGTAATCCTCGGGCTCGTGAAAGAGCAGCCGCCAGAAACGCTCTCGTCAATGGCTACCTTAACATACTCCCTGCCGTGCAGAGAAAATTGGTGTTTGAAAATCTACCTTCTGTGAAGGAAAGACAGACAATAACACGTGTGGGTAAGTGATTGAAAATTAGTCACAGTTTGTGTTGATTTGGATAATCTTTGTTTTTGCTCCCATTCCGACTCTTACCGTCACTTTCATTCCCTGTCCCAGTTTATGACTAAAGATACCCCGCCAGGTTCAATTGAGATTGATTGATTGATGTCTTAAGCCACGCTCAAAATTATTTCATTTATATTGTGATGTTGCCATTTGTAGTTGGGGTGGAAACCGACTCTTTGCCCAGAGGACTCTTTCAACCTTTGGCGAGTACCTGACAACTTTTCCACCTGTGAATCCATTACGAATTGATTATTATAAAAATCTTTCAAAGCTGGCGTAGGGGACTCTGGCTCAGTTGGCAGAGTGATAGTCTATCACTCCGACACCTGCCTTCCATTGATGCATCTCGGGTTCAAATCTCGCCCAGACCAACTAAATTTGGAGTTATGAATTGCTAAATTGTATCTATTTTGGCAGCACGACTTCAGGTTCATGTACATCCTTTAATAGAGCTTAATGATAAGTCACCAAGCCACAATCGTTTTTAGCTGACCAAATGATTCTTCAAGCTGAAATTCTGTGTTTGTGTTGTATTTAAAGCTTTTTTTTAATATTGAATATATAGATAGTGTGCTGCAATGAATTTACCATGGCTGGGTGTATTATGAGTTTATGTTTGTTTTTTTGGTTTTCTACGTTAAAAATAAGATTTCTATCTGTTTTCACAGTTCAACGTCCAAAGCCTCTGTCAACCATAGTCTCTCAATCAGGCCATGCCAAGATCATTTCACAATCTACTCTCATCAATGCTGTCATGGAGAAACTTAATGAAATCAGAGACTTAGAGGAAACAGACTCACCTTTAGTTAAAAGGTAAGAGGGTAATTTAATACCTGATTTCCACACAGTTATGCATCAGTTTTTGACTATACTGGAACTTGCGTTTTACTTGCACTTAATTCCCATTATGACACTATTCGACTAAAGGTAATCTATAGTAGAGTGTAAATGAATATGTTGTTCACTTATTGTTTTGTCTTTTCTGAAATAAATATTTAGAACAAAATAAGGTTGACCTGGTTAACTGTCTATGAATC
The DNA here is from genome assembly GCA_963971465.1 of Lepidochitona cinerea. NCBI lineage: Eukaryota > Metazoa > Mollusca > Polyplacophora > Chitonida > Tonicellidae > Lepidochitona > Lepidochitona cinerea. The sequence goes on along the minus strand of OZ020560.1, from coordinate 15,037,413 downwards.
AGAGCACGGTGTCATATAGCGTCATTATGGGGTAATGGATAAAACACTGCATGGGGCAAAGAGTTAAAGTACTTCAAGCACTCAGTTCTTTTGACAAGCAGAATTTATGAAAAAGTCAGAATTTTGGCACCGTAAGGGTGGTTAAGGGGACCAGGACTGAATGTTCACTGTGTTCTTACCTCGGCCATGTAAGATGAGGTCATGAAGCAAACAGTGTATTTGTCATTGTCTGACTGGCGGAGGTTGTCCTCATACCGTGTATTGTTAATGTTTCAGACGAGACACAGACATTGGACCATTCATGAACACTCCTGTTACACCAGCTACACAATCAAGGATCAGGTCTGTCACATTTAGTCTCTTAAAATTGAAAATTGAAAAAATGTGTGTGTGGATTTTTCAGTTGGTTGCTGTATGTTGAAGAGTTACCAGGTACTAGCCGAAGGTCGAGGTTTCCTCCGTGCAATGAGCCCAGTTTCCTGCCCCATTGAACCTGGCAAGTGAAAAAGTCTTGAGTGTGGCGTAAAACATCGATCAATCAATTTTAGAGAAAATCCCATACTTGTTTTTCTTATTTGTGAAACCTGATCATGCACAAATATTTTAACTGTTAGCTTATTGCAGTTAACAAAGTGTAGTCCCTCAATCCGATACAGTATTTCCATCGATGTGTTACAGGTTTGCATCCCACTCAGGCCAAATAAAATTTATGAGTGGATTTTTTCACTGGATTGCCTTCTGTTAAAGAGTTACCAGGCACTCCTTCTGGCAAAAGGGTTTTCTCCCCCCACTAAACCTGGCAACATCAATCAATCACTCAAATTGAAACCCTCTCTCTCCAGACCCTCCAAGATAATATTGAAAATTGCTCTCTCTCTCTTTTTTATTTTAACCTCAGCAATTATCTGTGAACTCATTGTTGTATAGTCACAAGGCCGTTGCTAAATTTCCATTCAGGTTCTTTGTGAATGACTTGTTTATATTTTTACAAGGTGAAGAAAATTCAAAGTTTTTGTGTTTCAGTCAAAACCAGAGCATTGTGTACCCTCGGCTGGAAACCCCCACCCTCCTGACCCTCCCTCAAGATGATGAAGATGAAGATATGGACCAACAATCAACACTGTATCCATGGCAACAGCTTAATGATGTCACTACTGAGGTTTATGGGAAATCACCTCCAAAAGGCTTTGTGGCTAAAAGGTTGGAATAAATAAAACGTAAAACTTAAGATAATATGTACAGTGTATAAATATGAAGCCATTGCTGGGTTGTTAGTTCTTATCCGACTCAAACATTTTAGGAATACAGTCAAGGAAAACAATTGTGATATGGTTTTCACTCCTCGCCCTATGTGGAATTGTTGTAGCCTTCTCCCAATTGATTAAGGGTTTGAATCCTTTAAGTTTAGAAAAATGTTTTAAAAAATCATTGCTGGTTTCTTGTCCATTGGATTTTTTAAAAGGTTCACTTTATTCCAGTGAAAGATCATGGGTTTCCTTTGTAAATAGAGTCTGGGGCTCGTTTCACAAAGCAGTCGCATCGCAAACGAAGCGTAGTTGCCAATGGATACCATAGTGAAGAGATACTGAGTCATGGCAACTGCGATTGATCACACTTTGCGACGGCTTCGTGAAACGGCCCCCCGGTTTCCTCAGTCTTATTGTATGTTGATTGATTGTTTGGTGTTTTACGCCGCGCTCAAGATTATTTAACTTTTATGACGGCGTTGCCAGTTTTATTGTGGAAGAACACCGGGCTCTATGCCCATAGGAAACCCACGACCTTCAGTTGGTAACTGGCAACCATCCCACATAGGTCGTTCGAGTGAAAACCCTTTCAGATTGTATGTTGAAGTGGAGTAATCTAAAAACGCTGCTTAATCAAACATTTAAGTGGCATGAGCTGCCAAAATTCACACTTACGACAGTAAGTAGCTTTGAAGACCATCGAAAAACTAAATGATTGGCATTGAAATGAGGAAAATCAATACAGTTTGTGGCCTGTACGAACCGAAAACGTTCAAAAAGTAACAAAATTTAAATTACCGGGACGACCATTCATTCATTCTAAGCCAAAGTTAGTTCAAAACAATACTTTATCGTACATTGTCGAGACTAGAAGCTCTAAAAAGCTTCTGAATTATACGTCTTGAGAAAAATAGCCAATAATTTCAACATTCTGTTTTCACGTCAAAATATCAACATGCCACTTTAATACTCCTTTTTCTTACAGACAGATGGCAAAATACATGAACGCCAGTGCCTTGTCACTTCTAAAAACCCCACCGGTGAAGAGAAATCCTTCTCGATTGTCGTCTGCAACATCTTCAGCACAACCTACACCACAATCAATTCTAAAAGTTAGACGGTTGGTTCAGAGTAGTCCAAGTCCTAAAGTTTTATCTTCCTCGTCACTCGAGAAAAAAAGTACCTGTAAGTATATACGCCTTTTCTCGACGATTTGCTGATAAGAAATTTAATTTACTTTAATAGTGTAATAAGAGTTGTTTTACATCCTTTAATGAGACACTGATGACTCGCAGTTTGCAGTGCTCCAAATGCCTACACCCTATGTGGGATGGTTGCCAGTAACCAGCGGAAGGCCGTGAGTTTCCTGCGGGCATAGAGCCCGGTTTCCTCCCACAATAAAACTGGCAACGCCGACATGTAAGTCAAATAATCTTGAGCGCGGCGTAAAACACCAAACAATCAATCAATCAATCCAAAAGCCTAATTAATTCAATTTGTTGCATGGACCTTATCCAGGGCTCTGAGAAATATCCATACTGCTCTGTACAAGAAAAATTACCCATAAATATTCCAATATTTTCAGGGGCCTCCGTGGCTCAGTAGGTAGAGCGTTGGACGCTCAATCCGAACAGCCTTCCACCAATGGGTCGAGGGCTCGAATCCCATTCAGTCAAAAAAAAAATTGGTATATTTTCTGACTGGGTTTTCACTCGAACAACCTATGTGGAATGGTGCCAGTTACCACCTGCAGGTCTTGGATTTCCTCCGGGCATAGAGCCAGGTTTCCTCCCACAATCAAACTGGCAATGCCGCCATATAAGTGAAATAATCTTGAGCGCTGCGAAAAACACCAAACGATCATTCAACCAATATTTTCAAAGCAGATTCCTGTCAAATCTATTGTAAGCTACATCTCGCCTGCTAAACAAAATAATCTTCAACGCGACGTTTAACACCAAACTATCAATCAATCATTGAACATCAATCAATCAATCTGTTCTCCCACCAAATTAGGCTTGAAATGGAATATTAAGTGATGTATTTTATAACGTTAAAAGAATCTCTATAATGTTCTGTTTGTTTTTAATTCCAGCACCTGCGAGACCGACTTCTCCTAAGAGATTGGCTGTTCCAAAGAAACTCAGCTTGACTGATGTTGGCCCCTCACCAGTGTCATCAAGAAGCATTGTGGGTACACCCAAACTTCTACGTTTTGCAGATAATGTCAAATCAGCTTCACCATCCCCGACCTTTCCCGCTGCTAGAGGTCCGCCCAGTCCACGATCAGTTAGAGACAGAAGCCCTACTCCTGAAAAGTAAGCTCTCTCTAATTTACTCTTTTTTTTGTCAATAAGACTATTGTTTAAGGGACCCCCTTCCAGCATGGTTTCCCCTTGTTTCCGATTTCTAGTCAGATAAGTGAAAATTCCATCTTTTATTAACCCTGTTTCAAACATTTGTTTTCTTTTGATTTATGAGGTTTTTTTTCCTTTGCCTCATCTCTTTTTATATAGCCTTTTTCTGGTTTGCAGGAAATAATAAAGAACATTTCTTCTGTTTTCAAATATTGTAATGTTTTCTAAATAAGATTTTTCTTTTCAAATTATGGCTAAATGGCTTATAAGTTAATAATAAAGTAAATAATCAGAAATTGATTTTAATAAAGCAACTTATTGCAGACTGTCTCCGAGATCTTCTATGGGTGTAGATCATATTAATCCATTGTCACGGCAACCTCTCCACCAATCAGAAGAGGAGGATGAAGAAATAGAAGTTGACGTCGTTGATGATGAAGTTACGTTCAACTACAGTCGTTCACATCAATTGAATCCAAGTAGGAACATCGTAAAATATTCATAACTTTTTAATGATGATGAATCAAATATCCAGTTGATTTAAAGTAAAGTGTTTGATTGATTGCTGTTTTATGCCACACTCATGTGTATTCCCTTCTATAGCGAAATGGCCAGGGTTAGTTGGTAGGTAGGGGATAGAAAACTGGGCTGATCCCAGAGGAAACCCCTAATCTTCGTTGAATACCTAACAACTCTTTCACATGGGGCAACCCAGTGAAGAACACACTCAGACATCAATTTTTATTTGGTCTGGGTGATATTTGAACCACAGCCCATTGATTGAAGGCCTGTGTCAGACTGAAAGACTATCACTGACGACTCAGCCACAAAGGCCGCTTAAAATATATCAGGTGGTACAAGAAAATCTGTAACTTTAGACAACCTTTAACTTTAGACAACGGCTAAAATGAAAAGTTACAATTAAGTTCAGTTTACCAGACGGTTATAATAAGATAGTAATACAACAAGCGTGCTATTTGCTTAATTTTTATATTACATTTTTAGTGATTGGAAGATCAGTTTCTCATGTAAGCTATTCTATCAAAGTTCACCACAGCAACCTCAAAATGGATCATAGGTCACTCCTTCAGTCATAAAGTCTCAAATTCAGCATATAAATTCCCATTCAGCTATTGAATCATTTTCGGTAAAATTTCAACTAAATATGGGGTTACATCACCTTTGTATTTATCTACCCAAAATTTACACATGTAGAAATCCTTGGGGACAGGTGAAACAAAACATTTAACCAGTTTGAGGCAAGACCAATTTTTACAACATTTTGACCCTGATGTGAGTGATATTACACACCAAACAATGCATTTCATCCACTGTACTGATTGATTGATTGATTGTTTGGTGTTTTACACCCCGCTCAAGATTATTTCACTCATATGGCGGCGTTGCTAGTTTTATTGTGGGAGGAAACCGGGCTCTGTGCCCGAAGGAAACCCACGACCTTCCGCTTCGGCAACCATCCCACATAGGTCGTTCGAGTGAAAACCCATTCAGAAAATTTTCCAATTTTTGGACTGAGTGGGATTCAAACCCGCGACCCATTGGTGGTCAATTGTACTGAAATATATTATAATTAGTAATGATTTTCTCTACAGTAAACAATGAAGTGGATATGGAAGCTGAGGGTTCAGAGGACGGAGAGGAGATGGGGGAGGATGTTGACATGGTGGAAGAGCCAGAAGATAATGAGAACATTGATGATGCTGAGAGTGAGAATGAAGAAGCACAAGTTACTTCCTCAGTCGTTGACTCGCCTCGATTGGTTACGTCGACCAATCAAAGATCGGGAAATGAAGCCTACACTTCAATCTCGGCCAGACCCTCAATAAGAAGTCAGTCGTTCTCAGAAAGCACTAGCGTCGTTTCAGTTTCAACTACGACCTCACAGGTACTGTAATTAAACATAGAAGTTTAGTATAAGTGAAATAATCTTGAGTACAGTGAAAAACGTTTATTAATTATCAGCATTCAAGTGCATTCACAGCTTATAGATTATAGAATTTTAGTTAAAATGACTTTTCTTTTAATTTTAAAATGGGAATTTTTTCTGTTTTCCTTTATAGATTGATGAAGAAACGTTTGTTCTTCTTTGTTTTCAGGAATTCATTGAGAAAGATATTGTCGATAAAGGTGTAGATGAGGTTGATCATTTTGAGACGTGTGTTGAAACCAGCCAATCAAAAACCTCGCCACAGTCGTCTATTCTTCACCAGGCCTCTGCGGCCTTGTCTAGACTGGATACACCGGAGCCCTCTCCCGTGACGTCACCGTCACATTCGTCAGTTACTGGAACCACAGATCAAGCTGAAGAGAATGAGTTATCTCCCCTGAAACTGCAAATGACCCCGACGTCAACAGAAGCATCATTAGCTGGGTCAAGTTTTGTCGCAGGAAATATCTCTGCCAGAAAGTCGACTTCTTCCACATTTGAGAAAGCACCACTTACGATTGACACTTCGTTACCGCCCCATTTTCCACTGCAGGAGGAACTGTCACCGTGTCGAAGATCTCCGAGGCTACAAGCTAAAAGGGTATGAAATAAAAGTTCAGAAATAGAATTGTAGTAGCTGTAAAATAACCCTGGCTAAGATTGTTTACATGGATAATAATTTCATTTTTTTATGTTGCATAAAACATCAGTCAGTCAATGCGTGGGAAATAAATTAGTAATTTACTTCTGCAGGGCACACCACAGCATTCCCCCAGCAGATCTGGTCAAAGTAAAGGGAAATAAATTTGTAAATTTACTTCTGCAGGGCACACCACAGCATTCCCCCAGCAGATCTGGTCAAAGTAAAGGGAAATAAATTTGTAAATTTAATTCTGCAGGGCACACCACAGCATTCCCCCAGCAGATCTGGTCAAAGTAAAGGGAAATAAATTTGTAAATTTAATTCTGCAGGGCACACCACAGCATTCCCCCAGCAGATCTGGTCAAAGTAAAGGGAAATAAATTTGTAAATTTACTTCTGCAGGGCACACCACAGCATTCCCCCAGCAGATCTGGTCAGAGTAAAGGGTAATAAATTTGTAAATTTACTTCTGCAGGGCACACCACAGCATTCCCCCAGCAGATCTGGTCAGAGTAAAGGGTAATAAATTTGTAAATTTAATTCTGCAGGGCACACCACAGCATTCCCCCAGCAGATCTGGTCAAAGTAAAGGGAAATAAATTTGTAAATTTACTTCTGCAGGGCACACCACAGCACTCCCCCAGCAGATCTGGTCAAAGTAAAGGGAAATAAATTTGTAATTTACTTCTGCAGGGCACACCACAGCATTCCCCCAGCAGATCTGGTCAGAGTAAAGGGTAATAAATTTGTAAATTTACTTCTGCAGGGCACACCACAGCATTCCCCCAGCAGATCTGGTCAAAGTAAAGGGAAATAAATTTGTAATTTACTTCTGCAGGGCACACCACAGCATTCCCCCAGCAGATCTGGTCAGAGTAAAGGGTAATAAATTTGTAAATTTAATTCTGCAGGGCACACCACAGCATTCCCCCAGCAGATCTGGTCAGAGTAAAGGGTAATAAATTTGTAAATTTAATTCTGCAGGGCACACCACAGCATTCCCCCAGCAGATCTGGTCAGAGTACACCCCAGGGATCCCCTTACAAATCTCTCAGTTCTCCACAAGTCTCCTCATCAAAAACATCCAGTGTTGCGTACTCCCCGCCGTCAACTGCCCGAGATTCTCCTGATTCCTCCATGCCCGGCACACCAACATCAACAGTCAGTGTTCCAGGTTCCCCTCACTCAACGAGCAGTCTTCCCAGCTCTCCTGTATCAACACGACGAAGTACACGACGATCAGCAAATCTCTCTGTCAGTCAAGCCCGTTTAGAACATCTTAACACAGCTGAGGTAGGTACATGAGTATGTATGGAAAAAGTTGACTTTTTTGGGGTGGGTTTGTTTTTTTAATTTCAAACAGAGAGCTCAGTTTCTTCCCTCACTTCACCTGGCAAAGCCACCATATAAGTGCAATTAACTATCAATCAATTATTTTATGTGGAAGAATGTTAATGAATGTTGCCTTAAGGTGGCATGAGCTGACTTATTTTTCATAGATTTTAATAGTCAAGAGCATTAGGTACCATGTAAAACTGAAGGACTGCCATTAAAATGAAAAAATATTCTTGAAGCTAGTAAACAACCAAACCAAAGATATGTGCTAATAACGGACATAAGTCAAATACCCACTAGGTAGGTGTACATTTCCAGGTGTGTATTGCTGATGAAAACTACCTTAAAATACATCTCCATGATTAATATATGAGGAAAGCTCCAAGCATGATCTGCCAAAATTCAGATTTTTGTTATAAGATTCTGATTATCAAGAGCGCTAAGTGCCATACAAACTAAAGAATGAAAAATAGTGTTTAAGGCACACTTGCCGCCGTAGCCTGTTTAAATTTGCTAAGAAAACCAATTTACATGAGCTTACTACGACTAATACCACTAAACTTAAACATAGGACACATAAAACATGTCTAGTTAGCTTTAGACTGTAAAAATGGGGTGAAAAACAAACGAAGAATCGAAGCCTGATTACAACAACAACGATCAGTGTTGGTCAACTTTCGTGTTGGATTACCCTCCTTTCAGGCCTTTGTATCTGTGGTTAACACTCAAACAATTATCAGCAGGCTTTTCCAGTCGCTGTTAACCGATTGTCAGTCTGTATTTCTCAGATAAATAGGCCTACGTAAAATTACACTGTGCCGTTAGTTCACTCACTCGACTGAAACATAAAATCGCCAATAGGGGGCAGATCGGTTTGTTTACGTTCCGGGTACGTAACAATTCCAATTTTCAAATTCAAATTAAAAATACAAAGTGACGTCCAAACTTTTAAATTTTGGTAAAAATAGAAAGTTCCTAACTTATATTGTCTGGGAAAAATACAGAATACGGTCTTTCTTTTTTAATGTAAACAATATTCCTGATTTTCGCGGCAAGTGTGCCTTTAACCAAACCAAAGATATGTGCTAATAACGGACAAAATTCAAATACCCACTAGGTAGGAGTACATTTCCAAGTGTGTGTTCGCTTATAAAAGCTACCTTAAAATACATCTTCAAAATTAAAATATATGAGGAAAGCTCCAATTTTTCTTGATAAAAATTACTTACAATAAACTTGTTCTGCTTCAACGAAATTTCCCGCCATGTTTGGCAGCTCACTTCACTTAAAAGTCACACTTTGTTTTCGGCTTGAATCTTGTAAATCGCCCTATAGGGTTTGCAAATTTAGCAACCAGATTTTGTGATATCCAGTGACCGTTGAACATGCGTCATGCTTGAATGAAAAACGCTTAGCAACGTGCTCAAGGACGGCACCGGTGACAGAACATTTGTTGATTCTTACAAGACCTGTGTGCCCTATTTGTATTACTGTTAGAATTTTATGCACTTGAATTGTGGCTTGACATTATACAGATTAATGAAATAACAAAAGCTTTTCTCTACAGTAATCTCTATTGGCTTTGAAAATTTACAACACATTGTGTTCTCCTTGAATTTTTCTCAGGGTCCTAGAACACGAAGTCGTTTATCTCTAAGTGTGAGCCCACTTGTAGAACCCCCATCCACTATCTCCTCCTCATCTCTGGCTGACTCTGACCCAACATCCTCCTCCATAATGCTATCAGATTCATCAACCATTGAAGGGATGGATGTTTCAAAGGCAGGGGAGACAACTACAAAGGCAGGGGAGACAACTACAAAGGCAGGGGAGACAACTACAAAGGCAGGGGAGACAACTACAAAGACTGAGGATACAGAATCCATATCCGAGGAGCTGGAAACCATGTCTGAGGACACCGGGACGATGTCGGAGAGTGATAGGGAAAAAGTAAGCCTTTTTTATTGCTTTATGACATCATTGGGGTATATTGAGGGACCAACATGGCCGCCAAAAAGAATTTTGCACAGAAAACATATATAGGTGTGCAGTCTACTTGTGACTACAAGGGATTGTAACAAAGTGGTCACTGCAAACCAGACCCATGTAATATCCCATATTTTTCTGGAGATCACTTTAGACTTGTTTCTTATGATCTATTCTTTGTCAGTCTGAAAAAATATTTAATTTGGAAGATTTTTTCATCACAGGAAATTGCTTACTACGTATTTATATGAGCTTGAATCCAGTAACAACTTTTAACTTTTTAAACAATGAGCTTAGTTGTCAAGGGATACATGATAAAAACCTAGAAAAAAGACTCAAGATTTTTTTTTTTTTTTTTTAGACCTAAGACATTCTATACTGCGTTGTTGAAATTGATTTTGTCTGTTTAGATTGTTCAGATACAACTGGCGTCAAAAAGGCGTTCATCAAGACGCAGCTCTTCCCGAACCCCAGCTGCCCCCGTCACTCCAATGCGTCAGAGTTCAAGAATAAAGGAGCGAGAAGCTAACCTCAGTACACCTCCAGCCTCACCTTCAGTCTCACCTGTTGGCACCAAGACTAAGGCGACCAAAAAGTCCCCTGCTCGATCCCCGGGGCGTTCCCCCGGTCGCTCACCTGGACGACCACCTAAAGGATCCACATCAAAATCTGCTCTCAAAACAACACGAATTAAAGAACTCAGTAGGTGTTTTTTGATTATTTTTTAATATTGCTAAAAAGTGCACATTTTTATGAAAATATGTGATTTTTTCTCGAATAGGATTTAGGGCTTTTTCTTTTTTGATGTGCTGCTTAGAAGGATTTAGAATTAGGATTGAATTAGTCTTAATATGTGATTTGCCAATTACTTGAAAATGACGTAATTTAGCGACGTCACAAATACGGCCCTATGTGGTAGACCGGACAAAGCATCCGTCTGTTTTTTACTCAAAATTTTCAGCATTTTCTCAGCACTTTTTTGGAAAGAAACCGGATATTGTGAGAGTATATGTCTGAAATCACCAAGTAATGCGAAAAAATATTGAATGAAACGTTAGCTCAATTGAATATAGTTAAAGTATTAATGGGAAGCTGGGCTTGTCCGGTCTAAGATTGGTGCCACGACGTCATGCCATTGTTGCGTGAAAACTGGCAAATGGTCTATTCCAAACAGTGTTCTCTTGCAATGATATTTCATGTTATTCGCCGGTACTCTCCTATTTTGTTTGGGGCCTACGTGGATCAGTAGGTAGAGCGGTGGACGCTCAACCCTAACAGCCTTCCACCAATGGATCGCGGGTTCAAATCCCACTCGGTCCAACAAAAAAAATTGGAAAATTTTCTGACTGGGTTTTCACTTGAATGACCTATGTGGGATGGTTGCCAGTTACCACCGGAAGGTCGTGGGTTTCCTCCGGGCATAGAGCCCGGTTTCCTCCCACAATAAAACATCTAAATAATCTTGAGCGCGGCGTAAAACACCAAACAATCAATCAACCTATTTTGTTTATTCTGCAGGTGAAGAATTGGCCAAAGAACCGAGTTTTACTTTTTCTGAACCTGTCCATGTGGAAGGGGAGACAACCAGTAAGTGACAGTGGAGAAAGTAGTCTAGAATACCACACAGCAAAGTCAACCCTCGCAATTCAGATTTTTACCACGGCAAAAAAAAAAAAAAAGTTGCCGCGGAAAAGTCAATTTTCCACGGCAAAAGTGATTTCACCACGGCATTTTTATCCAAACAATTCTCAATGCTCTGTTAACTGTATTTAAAGCGGCAAATAGCAAAAACTGACATCTAAAAGGTGCATTGACAAAAGAAAAAATGTTCAACAAAGATTTTTTAAATTTCTTCTTTGATTATCATAGAAACCAGCACAGAGAAAATGCTAACTTTGTCTTACGTCTGACTCTGAAAGGCCGTAATTCTTTCCTCATAAAATCCACATGAAATCCTTTATTTGCATGGAAATAATTTGTTGTTAAATGTATATTCCTGGTGATTTATAGTCACTTCACTCGGCAAAGCATTTCTTTTTCAATCTCTATCAATCTCAATCTCTAAAACCTAACCTAAAGATTATAATAGCCTTTTGTGTAATACTGCATAGTTAAATCCATACAGACACGTGCACAGCTGACCAACAAAGCCTGGTTGAGTCCATCTCTAAAGTTTCTGTGGGGTGTAAGTTTTGAATGTGTTTATTTACAAGTTTAATCGACAAGAAATATATTTATTATTTTGTAAGAACCCCTTCAAATCGCTTTGTTTTAAATAAAAATTAGAACCTCAATAAAATCGGGGTTTTTTTGTACTAAAAATAAAAATTCTATTTCTTGAACAACAATAAACATGTACACGAGGGTAACACCCCTATTAAACTTGAACTTGAATGGGATTACCCAATGAGACATATCTGACAGACAGTTGGAGACATTCTGGAGCCACCTGCAGAGTTGAACATTGTTTCAATCAAAGAACTTTGTGTGGGAATTATCACTTCACATAGGCCAATGTATAGAGCTGCATATATGCAGAGAGTCCATGGCTTCATTGTGGCCGGATTAAATACAAACGAAATGAGTGGTTTCTATATTAAATACGCCCTGGTTCTGAACAACGGTCGAAGGTAAAACTATTACTTGTAAAAATCTCCATACATAATATTCTATTTTCCCAAGATGAATATTTTATTTTGTCTGCGGCATTTTTGACTGCCGTGGAAAAGCAGTTTTACGGCGGCAATCTCTGCGGCATTGCCGATTGCCGCGGTGAATTGCGAGGGTTGAAAGTGCTACTTTGGCTGGGTGACTTGATTTTTGGGAGGCTAACTTTCTTAGGCCTGGCTTAATCCAGTTGAGGACAGGTCCAAGTTCTACCAACCCATTGAAAGTTGAGGTCTCACCAATATTAGGAAACTTTTCCATTGATATCCAACTTGCTGACAGACCTGGGCCCAGTTTCACAAAGCGATATTAGCTAAGTGTGATCTTAACTACCATGGCAACCAATGCCAAAGGTATACGTTGCCATTGGTAATTAAGATCACCTTAAGCTAAGATCGCTTTGTGAAACTGGGCCAATGTGCATTTTTCTTGAAGGGAGGTAGGCATAATTTTTGTATATAAGTCTCATGACAGGGCATCTGTATAGGACTAGTTGCCAAGATAATTTTCGTGAAAACTCACTCCACAAAATGAGACTACACAACCATATTGTAGATATGCACTTAAGGCACCTCGTACATTTAGAGGGATTTGTTCACTTTGTGTCCTGGGGTTGGTTGTTCAAAAGAAAATTAGCTTAACGGCAGGTTAGATAACGTCGCGTCACAAAGGAATTCTTTGTTACGCTATGTCATTTAACAACACTAAAGATAACGAGTGTCTGAAATCCAAACTTTTTATATAATTATAGGTACTCCAGACAATTGGATTGTTGGCATAAAACATCAATCCATCAACCAGCTGTCAATACATACAGTTTGGATTTTGAATCAAAAGTTTCCACATGAAAAAATACTCTGAAGATTTTTGTTTTCTGCTGATAGGAACGTTCCCTATTACTTTGAACGTCTTCATATGACTGAAATACTGTTAAGCAGGACGTAAAACCTGAATCACTCACCCCTATTACTTTGCTAATCTTTAAGGAATTATTAAATAAAAGAAACTGGTTTGTTTCTGGCTATATTTGATTTATTTTGATATGTTGTAGGTGAAAATGAACGCCCTTCCACACCGATCCATTCCTTTATTTTCTCACCACCTTTGACTCGTTCACAAAGACGGCGCGGATCTACTGAAATGTCTGATGTATCATCAGAGTCTGGAGTTATCCCCCCTCCACCAGACGTACTGAGAACGCCTGTACAGGAAAAAAAGACACCCAGGTAGGAATTTGATTCGATAACCTTGGAAACCAAAGTCTCGTTAATGTAACCTTGGAAACCAACGTTACATTAACGTGAAGTGCTTGTTATAACAACAACAAAAAAACAATCTTTTTTTTCTTTGGCTTAAACTTTTGGATTGGCATTTACTGTAACCTCACCAAAAATCATTTATCTTTTTAACACTATGTTCAAACACTGGTTGTGGGTTTACAAGAACAAACTTATCACAACAAAGTTTGGTCTACAAACTCAACACCCTTTGTCACAAAAGTCCAAGGATTTTTTTGTTGCAAAATCACAGCCCTGAAAGTCTTCTTTTAGAATTTCTGTTTGATTTTTTTTGTATGAGGTAAGAAATTAAAGCAAAGTGCTATCAGACTTTTGCGACGTTTCGTATCGAGTGTACAGACCAAATGTTGGTGTGTTTGTTCATCCCAACCCACAAAGAGTGTTTGTTTAACTAATTAACACTATGAGTTTGCAACAAGAATTATCGTAAAATTTTATCCAAGCATAAGGATTTTGTTTTAGGACAATTAGAGATGATATTAATGACTTTCTTTGAGAAACGGATGCGCTTAGCAGTTGAGTTTAATGCAGATTCATTGATGTTTCATGCAGTCGCTCGCAATATTATTTCACTAAGCTTTCACTTGGCATCTATCCAGGCAAGCTTCCCTTATTGGACATGAAGACTGTGCCTCAAAACCGTCCCCTGTTAAGCTGCCAAGAACGAGAAACATAATCAGTTTATCATTTATTTCTTTTTTTTCTGTGACAACCAAAATGGGAATCAATTTTAGCTTTTATTAACTGTTTTTGTCTCTTTCACAACAGTCGCCGTGGCAGAAAGAAAAAAGACTCCGTACCCCACTGCTCACCTACAAACAGCCCTCTGAATTTGATCTCGCCCTTACCTCCTCGCCCTTACGCATCAACGGCGACCACGAGTAGAGGAGAGGAGACAAGTTCAAATACACACAATTTACGGAAAAAAGTTTTACGACCTCGGAAAAAGTATGGAAGTGGTTCTTGGTGGTAACATCAAGTTAACTATCTAATGTTGTTGCTTTTTTTGTTATGTGATTTTCTGTTAAGATCTCTAAATTTACTTTGCCAATTTCACAAGTCTTTTGTGTTCTTTTTTATTTTGTGTAGTAAATGCCGTCTTTTTCGTCTATGTCCAGAAGGGCTAGGGAAATATATGTTTAAGGAAAGAGCGCTATGAAAATTTTTATTGTAGTGGTTTTGTATCAAAAGAAATGTAACTCAAACAGTTCAGATGAATTCCTTATATTGCTGTGCAACATTTTTAGGTCATGGAGAAAAAATTAAATAAATTTATAAAATATCTTCTACTATGATAAAAGGTTTTCAAGGATTTATTAATGTCATAATTCTTTCTGATGCATTTTGTCTACCTGTACATTCTGTATACCTTAAAACTGATCAAGATTTAAGATAATCAATGAGTTAATTCAAGGACTCAAAGAGCCCCTTTACTTGTCTCATTTGATACTACCTGTAAAATATGTGCGCAGCTTTGGCTTGGCTTTGTATATATTTTACAATGGATTGTTTTTCACATATTCTGAATTTAGACATCTTAAAAGCGCTACTTGAGTCCTTGAATTGACCCTACGCAGACTCCGCCCCTCACGAGCGAATCGACCAATCAGCTTGCCGGAATTCCGCCACACCTCCAGCTCCTGACCGACCTCGGACAAACAAAAACAAAAAATGGCGATCAAATAATGCTATGCGTGTCAAACGGATTCTTCTGAAATTACGTTTATCTGCTATTTACTTTTTGACATGGCAAAGTATTTAGTCGGATGATGACCATTGATCATTTCCACACCAAAAAGAGCGGTTACACACTGTTGTTAACGGTTGTTACCCTCGGACAGTCGATATATTCCGACCGTATCGTAGGGTACCGGTAGGCGGTACGATCAAGGCGTATAGATAGTCTATTTTAGTATTTATACGTACGGTAGTTTATTTTTCACCGCCACCCCGTAGCTAAAGCCACATTTTATATTGCCTATTTTTCGCTGTCGAAAGTGGATAAAAACTTTTAGTTTTACTAAGTTTTAGAATAGGCCTACCCCAAAATGCGAAGACGTGACTGCCTACGGTAAAAAAAATGGCCTTTCGAGACTCGAGTTAGAGTTAACGAAACGAAAATCTGTCGTCATTGAAAAAAAAGATTCAGCTTGGACTAAGTAAAGGCTAA
Organism: Lepidochitona cinerea; assembly: GCA_963971465.1. Lineage (NCBI taxonomy): Eukaryota > Metazoa > Mollusca > Polyplacophora > Chitonida > Tonicellidae > Lepidochitona > Lepidochitona cinerea. Next base: position 15,021,762 of record OZ020560.1, on the reverse strand, counting down.
TTTCATAATATGAATGGAAGAGTAAGTTTTGGTGAGGTTGCCATTTTCCCTATGGACTGTGGATATCACATACCACTACATGAAAGGTACACAATTTGTACAAATATATACCGTTTATACGAACATTCACTGATTCAGATTGTGAGGTTTTTCAATACTTTGTTTTGTTGTTGGGCATGCCGAGAAGGTACTAGTATTACTTAGTGACCCAAATTAAAATGGCATGAGCGGCCAAAATTCACACTTTTTTCATACTTACTGATCGTCACTACAGAAAGAGGCTTTGAAGGGCATCCAAAAACTAAATGATTGGCGTTGGAATGAGGAAATTCCGTACAGTATGTGACCTATACAAACTGGAATAGTGTTCGAAAAGTAAACAAAATTTGAATAACCGAGACGACCATTCATTCATTCTAAGCCAAAGTTAGTTCAAATCAATACTTTATCTTACATTTTCGAGACTAGAAGCACTAAAAAGCTTCTGAATTATACGTCTTGAGAAAAATAGTCAATAATTTCAACATTTTGTTTTAACATCAAAATATAAACATTTTGGCAGCTCATGCCACTTTAAATTAAACTTGGCAAACACTATCTAGAGGGAAATAATCTTCAGCATGCCGAAAATAAAACATCTATCAATAAATCTGTCCATCAATCTAAAGCTTGACAGGATGGCGGCCAACTAAAATATACCAGGAACTTCAGGAAGTCAAGCAGCTTTTCAGATTGTAGGTCTTTCACTAAAACCTCAGTTAGATTTCATCTATGGAATCTACACTCTGGATACAATGCTGTAAGCACAAGTTTTCAAACTGGTGACCAACAAATTTATTAAAAGAAAAACATATCACACATATTAAATTTAATTATTTTCCTCCACGCCATGATACATATATAAAGACATACTTCCTTAAAGGGGCATGAGCTGCCAATTTTCATAGTTTCTGATCGTCACGATAGTAAGAGGATTTCAAGGCCATCGAAAAACTAAATGATTGGCGTTGGAATGAGGAAAATCCATACAGTATGTGGCTTGTACGAACCGAAAACGTGTTCGAAAAGTAAACAAAATTTAAATAACCGGGACGACCATTCATTCATTCTAAGGCAAAGTTAGTTTAAAACAATACTTTATCGTACATTTTCGAGACTAGAAGCACTAAAAAGCTTGTGAATCATACATCTTGAGAAAAATAGCCAATAATTTCAACGTTCTGTGTTAACGTCAAAATATCAACATTTTGGCAGCTCATGCCCCTTTAAGCATGGTTAATGCATATCTGCCTGATTGGATTTATGGTATTTTATTTTATCCTGCTCAACTTTATTTCATGCCAACAAAGTCAAAATAAAATTCTGTGAATTCAAAACAAAAATATATTTTGCATAAAATCGAGATTAGATTGAATTATTTCAATACTAGTAAACAATTCAATCACAGAATGGAAAACAGTAAGTACAAGTTGACGAGTATTTATGTGAAATGTTCAGGATGTTGAATCAGCTCTACACCTTATTTATTCTGTTGGCAAAATGTCTTTTAAATATTTGGGAGCAGTTTTCAGACAGGGATTTCTTTGTGAAATGTGCAGAATCTGGTTTTCACAATTATGGCTTTTGCATCCAAAAACGTTCATAGAAATTAAAAGTCAGGTTATATCTTGAGGCCAGTCATGAATATGATGCCTAGTCTGAGTCTCCTAGAAGAACACCTCACCGGTGATTCTATCTGTAAGCGTTCCATAAACTAGTCATCAAAAGGGAGTTTATGTTGATACTCAATCCCTATTAGCTTTGGGGTTTTAAATTTTGAGAAACTCGAGACCGTCAAAGTCTCCGACCTCTTTTGGTATCAAAGAACACTTGTAAGTTGTATTTTCCTCCACTTTCCTGCCAATCTCCGTGTTTTACGATATTGTACTTTGGGCCGAGGCACCTCTTGTTTTACGGAAACGTTGCCTTTTGGCAATACCAAGGGGGCCTATAAGGAAATAAAAAGCAAAACAAGCAAATTACAAGTGTGCTCTGACATGTAATTTTTTCTCTAAGTTGGGCTCAGCAACTTTGTGAGTTTAATCCTTTGGAGTTATTCTGTAATATCACATATCAACAATAATATATCATTTTGGAGTATTAATTTATTATTTTTAAATTATGACTGACATTAACAAATGTTGTGTTGAGAGTATTCATTCAATTATAAGTTTTATACATCAACACTAACAGTAACACTAACAGCTGAACGACCTAGTTCTCATAAAACGAAAATGATCTATTTACTATGCAGACCAAATGACTTACAAAACACTTGATTAGTAAGAGGAAAAACTGATGACAGCAGGTCTACGAGGCATGTCTTCGCAGGATTACAAATACAATACATTGACAGTTGTTGTTGTATCGGTATCAACCATTTGACGCTTCGTCACTAAGCCGTAAGCGAACAGCATAAAGCTTAAGTATTTATTCAATGACTTAGAATACATTAATTATCTTTCTTGTAATCTACTTACCCAATCGCACATCTACATAGCGCCACTGTCAGGTGTATATCGGGGTGGTTGAAATCTCATGATTCACTTTTTCGTACGACGGAGTAATCATCGAAAACACCTTCAGTCTTCACCTTGCCGAAATACTCGAAGGCACATGGATTTCACTCGCTGTGAACGATATTTTCACCAGCACATCGTGCATATATATTCCCCAGACAGTTTTGTTATACTATAATACAGTCGTGCGCTTCTGGAGAACTGCAGACAGAAAGTTATCGGTAAGAACCGTGTGCAGTTCAACCAACAACCACACTAGCGGCCATGTTTCTCTCAATGTTTGTCCGAGGTGCCCTCATTAGCATAAGTGGGCGGGGCCTGGCGAAAGGTCAATTAACTCAGGGATTACAGTACTCTTAATGAAACTATATTTAGTTATAAAGAAGAACATACTAATATTTAAACACCTGAGCCAAATTTATTATATATATTATTATGTATATTACTAAGTACCGGTATGTTGCTGTAGTATGCATAATTACTACGATGTAACTAATGTACATGTACCTTCTGTTCAAAAACTGCCGGGGTGATCGTCCATCAGTCCCACATAGACCTTCCATCTATGCAGCGCGGGTTTGAATCGCGCTCAGACCAAATAAAAATTGAAAAAATTTCGAGTGGATTTTTTACTCTGTCGCTGTTTGTGGAAGAGTTGCTAGGTACTGGCCGAAGGTCGGGGGTTTCCTCCCCCACTAAACCTTGCAACGCCGCTATATAAGTGAAATAATCTTGAGCGCGGCAAGACATCAATCAATCAAAAACTGTCTGTAAATCAAACTTCATTGATATTACCATTCATGTTACCATGTTATATACATAATTAACAAACTGTACCCTCTTTTCAAATACTCCAGGAGCCTGTTTCACAAAGCGGCATAGCGTAAGTTTTCACGTAACCGCCATAGCAACCCATACTGTAGAGATATGTCAGTATGAAAGTTACGCAAAAAATACATCTACGCCGCTTTGTGAAACAGGGTCCTGATATTACCATGCTACATGTATATTTAAAAAATAAAAATACATTTAGACCAAAAAGAACATTTTTGTCTATATTCTGAAACTCAATTTTATTATTTGTAATAAACAATCTGATTTTTCTGCAATTCATCATATGGTATAGAAGCCATCAATAACTACCATCAAGCTAGCTGTTGACTATCAAACTCATTGCAATGTATTTATGTGTTCTATACAAAGGTGCTAATGTCCTTATATGTAATATTTCTCATATATGTGATCAGATTTGCTTTAAAAACCAAATAAACCAGGATTAATGCATAACCTGTGTATTTCATTTGTTTGTTAGACTTTACATTGAGTAGATTAGGCTATCTGGAGAAAGACATGTCTTATTGGTCTAAATGCACTTCCTTCAACCATAATTACGATTTCAGTTAAAAGGGTTTTAGTCATCTTTTCTGTGTATGTCAATTAATAGGTCATTTGGTCTTGCCAAAGCCGAAATCCAATGAAAATAACATCAAAATCGATGACAATTAAAGTGGCATGAGCTGCCAAAATTCACACTTTTTTCATAATTTCTTATCTTTACGACAGTAAGAGGCTTTGAAGGCCATCGAAAAACTAAATCATGAGCGTTGGAATGAGGAAAATCCATACAGTATGTGGCTTAAACAAACAGGAATAGTGTTCGAAAAGTAAACAAAATTTAAATAACCGGGACGACCATTCATTCATTCTAAGCCAAAGTTAGTTCAAAACAATACATTATCATTCATTCTCGAGACTAGAGGCACTCAAAAGCTTCTGAATTATACGTCTTGAGAAAAATAGCCGATAATTTTAACATTCTGTTTCAACGTCAAAATATCAACATTTTGGCAGCTCATGCCACTTTAACTAAAAAGTGGTTCACCATGAAAAGAAAACCCCTGTTTGTGGAACAATTTGTAGGCCTACTGCTGAAAATGAAGGGTTGAAATTTATCCACGGTTTGAAGCTGTAAATATATGGAATTCCACAAGCTTTTATAGTCAAATTTAACATATTTCTGTTATTTACTAGTGGTGGTTTCTTGATGTGTCCATTCTAACCTCGACAAAGTTTGACGTTTTCAGTGAATTACGCATACTTTAAACCTCTTTTACCACGTTCGAAGATTAAAAAAAAGAACGCAAAGGGTGATTTTATTTATTCATTCTCAAAATTAGTTAAACTTGTCAGAAAAATAGCCTGTGTGTTAGCGATACGACGTCAGTGGGGTTTTGGTCGACTTTTCAGCTGTCACCACACGACGTCTTCGGTTGGCCTACTCAAGCAGACAGGCACTGATGCATATGGCGACTGTGGAACCGAATGGGTTACATTCGCACTGGCTGTTAGCAGTGCTGGCTGTTAACTGTTAGTAAAAGGAGGAAAATCCTGAGCGATTCCTTTTAGCGGATATCCCCCTCCATACATTTCACCGTAAACTCACCCACGCTGAATTGAAGGTTCACATCTTGGGTAACCAAATAAAGACAGCGGCGTTATCTTTGATTGATTGAAGTTTTAGGCTGCACTCAAGATTATTTCACTTATATGGCGGCGTTACCAGGTTTAGTGGGGGAGGAACCCGGGTGCATTGCCTTCGGAGATTACTGGCAACTCTTTCACATATATATATTAACGCTGATGGCTTAAAAAAAATCCTCCAAATTTATATTGGTCCGAGTCTAACCCGCGTCTATCTTTGAAAAACAACAGCTAAATATTGAACTTGAAAAACGGCTTTATAAAAAATGTTTTTGGCAATCATATTAATTGCTAGCATCAAATCCCAAGTAAGTATATGTACAAAATTTTTGTCATTCTTCAAAATTGTTCTTATGAAATCCTTACGACAGGTGCCTTCTTCGCCTCCGTGGCTCAGTAGGTAGAGCGTTGGACGCTCAATCCGAACAGCCTTCCACCAATGGGTTGCGGTTTCGAATCCCACTCAGTCCAAAAATTGGAAACTTTTCTGACTGGGTTTTCACTCGGACGACCTATGTGGGATGGTTGCCAGTTACCAACGGAAGGTCGTGGGTTTCCTCCGGGCATAGAGCCCGGTTTCCTCACAATAAAACTGGCAACGCCGCCATATAAGTGAAATAATCTTGAGCGCGGCGTAAAACACCAAACAAACAATCAATCAATCTTCGCAACAAAAGTCACTTACAACATGCAAATATTGCTGCATGCCTTGGGGCCATTTGCGCTTTTTCATACACGCTTTTGTAACAAAGCTAAATACATGTATTGAGTTAATCAAAATGCCTTATACATTTCGTATTCGGAGTCAGTCAATTAATAGGTCATATCAAAACCAAATGGAAAATAAGAACATTACAAAAATGACCATTAACTAAAAAGTTGTTCACCATGAAAACTAAAAAAAACAACAACAATTTTTCGAGGAATAATTTGTTGGCATAACGTTGAAAATAGTCAAGTACAACATATCTCAAAAGGGTTGATAATACTAATAGTCTTAAAATATACAGGGTTGTATTTACATTTGAAATTTATTTCAAGATCATCTTTATAATTTTATAAATAGAATAGAAAAATACTGTTGATGTTTGTAAGGCTTTCTAAATTGAAAATTCACCTTTGATTTATAAATTGTAGATTCATATAGGTTCATTTATGAGAGCAAAACAAAAACAAAACAATGGCAATTTGTTTTCCACAAAGCCGTTATAGAGCGCCCAGAAACAGACGAATCCCTAAAACTCCCCCTTTTTAACATGAGAAATTCAGCGGAATTCTTATACCCTAAGACCTGTCCCGTGGGTAGGGACGATCAATTTGTATAAACTCTCAACCGTGCGACAGAGACAACGGGAGAGTGAATATGTGGAATGTGTTATAGAAGGGACAACTAACCTAAACAGGACAGCCGCTTGAATCCAGCGATATATGTTTAGTTGTGTCACCAGGACACACGCTCCGTCAATTAGTGTTAAAACATCGCTTTATAAAGGAGGACGCCTAAGGTATTGCCTCGGTTGAGGGGCCTATATCCTTTACAGTAAAACACGTTGGGCGCCGCGTTATTGCTCATTTTGTGATAAAATTGAATAAAACCCTTGCAAATTGTGAAGTGAAGTGTTTGAATAATACATACAACTGAAAGCAATTATTTTTTATATTATTTATTTTTTTGTGAAGGTTTTCTTAGTATTTTTATATTATCGAGTTTACATCCAAATTGGGAATTATTGGGTCCATATGAGACGAAGAAATCATAGTAAATTATAAACTTGAATGTTTGAATAATACTTAGAAAAGGAAAGCAGTCATTTTTATATTTTGGAGTGGTTCTACTTAATATTTTAATATTATCAGGTTTCCATCAAAATATTTAAATTGTTAATAGTACTATTTCCATATTATCCGTTTTTCGTCAACATTGGGCTTTATTAGTTCATATGAAAACACGAAACCCTCACAAATTATGAACTGAGATGTTTGAAGAATACTTAGAACAAGTTAACAATTGTTTTTTGTTGTTGTTTTTTTTTTTATAATTTTGAAGTTTGTGTTAGTTCTTCTTAGTATTGTGACTTTCTTACCAGGTTTCCGTCATAAATTTGAATCAATGAGTTTATTTGAAACGAGGTAACTGTGGGCATTGGGTATTCCAAAGAAAGCCACACATATTGACTCAATATTTTGGTTTATTTACATCAGGTATTTTTCTTTTTCTATAGATAAGTTTGTATCAAAACAAAATACATGTACATGTATTGATTAATCAAAATTCCTTTGCATTTTTTATTTTGTGCAATTAATAGGTGATATCAAAACCAAATGGAAAATACGAACATCACAAAAGTCTATGACAATTAACTAAAAATGTATTCACCATGAAAATTAAAGAAGAAGACAATTTTTCGAAGAACAATTTTTTAGCTGGCATATCGCTGAAAATAGTCAAGTACAAAATTTCTATAATGAGGCTGATAATACTTACGGTTTTGAAATCTGTTTACATTTGAAATTTATTTCAAGGCCAATGCTTAAATCGTCTTTATAATTTTATAAATAAAATAGCAAAATATCCTTTTAAATTGTAGATTCATATAGGTTCATTTATGAGAGCAAAAAAAAGAACGAATGGCAATTTCTTTTCCACAAAGCCGTTATAGAGCGCCCAGAAACAGACGAATCCCACAAACTCCCCCTTTTAAACATGAGAAATTCAGCGGAACCATTATACCCTAAGACCTGTCCCGTGGGTAGGGACGATCAATTTGTATAAACTCTCAACCGTGCGACAGAGACAACGGGATAGTGAATATGTGGAATGTGTTATAGAAGGGACATCTAACCTAAACAAATCAGCCGCTTTAATCCAGCGATCTATGTTTAGTTGTGTCACCGGGACACACTTTCCGTCTAACAGAGTTAAAACATCGACTTATAAAGGAGGATGCCTAAGGTATTGCCTCGGTTGAGTGGCCTATATCCTTTACAGTAAAACACGTTGGGCGTCGCGTTATTGCTCGTTTTGTGATGAAATTGAAGACAACCCTTGCAAATTGTGAAGTGAAGTGTTTGAGTAATACATACAATTGATAGCAATTATTTTTTATATTATTGAATTTTTTGTGAAGTTTTTCTTACTATTTTTATATTATCAGGTGTCCATTAAAATTGGGAATTACTAAATTTATGTGAAGCGAGGAAAGCGTGGGCATTGGGTTATCCCAATAAAAAAGGTGGAACACATATCGACTCAATATTTCGGTTTATTTACATAACTTACTTGTCTCTTTTTATAGTTGGTTTTGTAAAATAAAATAAAAAATGATAAAATATTTATTTTTTATGTCAATCGTTCAAAATAGATAAGGATTTTTTTTTCAAAAGAACTGATAATACCGATGGTCTTGAAATATATTCACATTTAAAATTCATTTCAAGATCAATGCTTAAAGCGCCTTTATAATTTTAGGAATAAAATATTTTAAAGTGGCATGAGCTGCCAAAGTTCAGACTATTTTCATAGATTCTGATTTTCACGACAGTAAGAGGCTTCGAAGGCCATCGAAAAACTTAATGATTGGCTTTGGAATGAGGAAAATCCATACAGTAAAAGGCCTATACGAACCGAAGCAGTGTTCGAAAAGTAAACAAAATTTAAATAACAGGGACGACCAATCCTTCATTCTAAGCCTAAGTTAGTTGAAAAGAATGCTTTATCTTACATACTCGAGACTATAACTATAAGTACTAAAAAACTTCTGAACTGTACGTGTTGAGAAAAATAGCCGATAATTTTAACATTCTGTTATATTGACCAAATATCTCAATTTTGGCAGTTCATGCCACTTTATGAAGTTCTAAAATGAGTTTTTAACCTGGTTGATTTATAAGACTAAAAAGAATGGCAATTTGTTTTCCACAAAGCCGTTATAGAGCGTCCAGAAACAGACGAATCCCTCAAACTCCCCCTTTTAATCATGAGAAATTCAGCGGAACTCTTATACCCTGAGACCTGTCCCGTGGGTAGGGACGAACAATTTGTATAAAGTCTCAACCGTGCGACAGAGACAACGGGAGAGTGATTATGTGGAATGTGTTATAGAAGGGACAACTAACCTAAACAGATCAGCCGCTTTAATCCAGCGATCTATGTTTAGTTGTGTCACCGGGACACACGCTCCGTCAGTCAGAGTTAAAACATCGCCTTATATAGGAGGATGCCTAAGGTATTGCCTCGGTTTAGGGGCCTATATCCGTTACAGTAAAACACTTTTGGCGCCGCGCAATTCCTCATTTTATGATGAAATTGAAGATAACCTGTGCAAATTATGAAGTAAAATGTTTGAATAATACATGGAAAATGATAGCAATTATTTTTTTATTATTTTTTTTTTTTGTGAAGCCTTTCTTACTATTTTTATAGTATCGAGTTTCCATCCAAATTGGGAATTATTGAGTTCATACGAAACGAAGAAAGTCTAGTAAATTATAAACTTGAATGTTTGAATAATACATAGAAAAGGTTAGCAGTTGTTTGTATATTTTGGAGTAGTTCTATTTAATATTTTTATAATATCAGACTTCTTGTATAATTTTGAATCAATGAGTCTATGTAAAACGAGGTAACCGTCGGCATTGGGTATTCCTTATATATTTCGTATTCTGTGTAAGTCCATTATCGGGTCATATCGAAACCAAATAAAAAATAGCAACATCACAAAAGTCTATGACAATTATACCTAAAAGCTGTTCACCTACAAAAAAAAAACAACAACAAAAAAAACAACAATCTTTCGAAGAACAATTTGCAAGCTGGCATACCACTGAAAACAGACAAGGACAAAATGTCTCTAACGAGGCTGATATAATACTTACGGTTTTGACATGTGTTTACATTTGAAATTTAATTCAAGATCTATGCTTAAAGCATCTTTACAATTTTATAAGTAGAATGACTCCAGAGATACGCTTACTGGATTCATTATTTTCATGGGTTGATTTTTTAAACCAAAAAAAAAAAAATGGCAATTTGTTTTCCACAAAGCCAAACACATATTGACTCAATATTTCGGTATATGTACATATCGCACTTCTCGCTTTTCATCGACACTTTTGTAACAAAACGAAATATACAGAAATTTACTTAAAATCGAATAGCCTTATACATTTCATATTCCGTCTAAGTCCATTAATAGGTAATATCGAAACAAAATGGAAAATGAAAACATCACAAAAATGACAATTAACTAAAAAGTTGATCACCATGAAAACTAAACAAAAGTCTACCATTTTTCGAAGAAAATTTTACGTCAATCTCTGAAAATAGACGAAGACAAAATTTCTCAAAAGGGTTGCTAATACTTATGCTTTTGAAATATATTTACATGTAAAATTTATTTCAAGATCTATGCTTTGAAGCACCTTTATCATTTTAGAAACAAAATATCTAAATATTTTAAGGAGTTCTAAAATGATTATTTATCCTGGTTCATTTATAAGACCAAAACAATGGCAATTTGTCTTCCACAAAGCCGTTATAGAGCGTCCAGAAACAGACGAATCCCCCAAACTCCCCCTTTTAAACATGAGAAATTCAGCAGAACTCTTATACCCTAAGACCTGTCCCGTGGGTAGGGACGATCAATTTGTATAAACTCTCAACCGTGCGACAGAGACAACGGGAGAGTGAATATGTGGAATGTGTTATAGAAGGGACAACTAACCTAAACAGATCAGCCGCTTTAATCCAGCGATCTATGTTTAGTTGTGTCACCAGGACACACGCTCCGTCTCTCAGTGTTAAAACATCGCCTTATATAGGAGGATGCCTAAGGTATTGCCTCGGTTGAGGGGCCTATGTCCTTTACAGTAAAACACGTTTAGGGCCCTTTTATTGTTCCTTTTATGATGAAATTGAATAAAACCCTTGCAAATTGTGAAGTTAAGTGTTTGAATAATACATACAAATGAAAGCAATTATTTTTTATATTATTGAATTTTTTGTGAAGGTTTTCTTAGTATTTTTCTATTATTGAGTTTTCATCAAAATTGGGAATTATTGGGTCCATATGAAGCGAAGAAACCCTAGTAAATTATAAACTTGAATGTTTGAATAGTACTTAGAATTGAATAGCAGTCATTTTTATATTTTGGAGTGGTTCTACTTAATATTTTAATATTATCACGTTTCCACCAAAATATTTAAATTTTTAATAGTACTATTTCCATATTATCAGTTTTTCGTCAACATTAAGCTTTATTAGTTCATATGAAAACACGAAACCCTCACAAATTATGAACTGAGATGTTTGAAGAATACTTAGAACAAGTTAGCAATTGTTTTTTTTTTTTTTTATAATTTTGAAGTTTTGTGTTAGTTCTTCTTAGTATTGTGACTTTCTTACCAGTTTTCCGTCATAAATTGGAACCAATGAGTTTATTTGAAACGAGGTAACTGTGGGCATTGGGTATTCCAAAGACAGCCACACATATTGACTCAATATTTTGGTTTATTTACATAAGGTAATTTTCTTTTTCTATAGACAAGTTTGTATCAAAACAAAATACATGTACATGTATTGATTAATCAAAATTCCTTTGCATTTTTTATTTTGTACAATTAATAGGTGATATCAAAACCAAATGGAAAATAAGAACATCACAAAAGTATATGACAATTAACTAAAAATGTGGTCACCATGAAAACAATTTTTCGAAGAACAATTTGTTGGCTGGCATACCGCTGAAAATAGTCAAGTACAAAATGTCTATAATGAGGCTGATAATACTTACGGTTTTGAAATATGTTTACATTTGAAATTTATTTCAAGGCCAATGCTTAAATCGTCTTTATAATTTTATAAATAGAATAGCAAAATACCCTTCTAAATTGTAGATTCATATAGGTTCATTTATGAGAGCAAAACAAAAACAAAACAATGGCAATTTGTTTTCCACAAAGCCGTTATAGAGCGCCCAGAAACAGACGAATCCCTAAAACTCCCCCTTTTTAACATGAGAAATACAGCGGAACTCTTATACCTGTCCCGTGGGTAAGGGACGATCAATTTGTATAAACTCTCAACCGTGCGACAGAGACAACGGGAGAGTGAATATGTGGAATGTGTTATAGAAGGGACAACTAACCTAAACAGATCAGCCGCTTTAATCCATTTTTGGAGTAGTTCAACTTAATATTTTGATATTATCAGGTTTCCATCAAAATATTTAAATTTTTTAATATTTCTGCTTACTATTTTTCTATTATAAAATTTCAGTCAAAATTGGGCTTTATTAGTTTAAATGAAACTTGCCAACCCTCACAAATTATGAATTAAGATGTTTCAATTATACTTAGAAAAAGTTAGCAATTGTTTTTATAATTTTTAATCAAATTTTGAAGGAAACTCGATGATATAAAAATAGTAAGAAAACCTTCACAAAAAATGCAATACTAAAACAATAATTGCTAACATATTTTATGTAGGCTATTATTCAAACATTTCACTTCATACTTTGCACGGATTGTATTCAATTTCATTATAAAATGAGCAATAACGCGGCGCCCAACGTGTTTTACTGTAAAGGATATAGGCCCCTCAACCGAGGCAATGCCTTAGGTATCATCCTTTATAAGGCGATGTTTTAACATTGAGTGACGGAGCGTGTGTCCTGGTGACACAACTAAACATAGATCGCTGGATTAAAGCGGCTGATCTGTTTAGGTTAGTTGTCCCTTCTATAACACATTCCATATATTCACTCCCCCGTTGTCTCTGTCGCACGGTTGAGAGTTTATACAAATTGATCGTCCCTACCCACGGGACAGGTCTTAGGGTATAAGAGTTCCGCTGAATTTCTCATGTTTAAAAGGGGGAGTTTGAGGGATTCGTCTGTTTCTGGACGCTCTATGACGGCTTTGTGGAAAACAAATTGCCAATTTTTTTGATCAACCAATATGAATTTTCAATTTAGAAAGCTTATTCTATTTATAAAATTACAAAGGTGCTTTAAGCATTGATCTTGAAATAAATTTCAAATGTAAATATATTCCAAGACCATCAGTATTATCAACCCTTTTGACAAATTTTGGAACTGACTATTTTCAGCAGTATGCCAGCTAGAAAAATCTTCTTCAAAATTTTTTGTCTTTTTGTTTAATGTTCTTTGGGAATAACTTTTTAGTTGGTTGTCATAGACTTTTGTGATGTTCTTATTTTCCATTTGGTTTTGATATGACCTATTAATTGACTTATACAAAATAAAAAAGGCAAAGGAATTTTGATTAACTCAATACATGTACATGTATTTTGCATTGTTAAAGACGTGTCTATAGACAGAGAGAGATACCTGATGTAAATAAACCAAAAGATTGAGTCAATATGTGTGGCTTTGTTTGGAATACCCAATGCCCACAGACTGACAGTTGCCTCGTTTCAAATAAACTCATTGATTCAAATTTATGACGGAAACCTGGTAAGAAAGTCACATAAGTAAGAAGAACTAACCAAAAAATTACAAATTATAAAAATTATTGCTAACTTGTTCTAAGTATTCTTCAAACATCTCAGTTCATAATTTGTGAGAGTTTGCGGGTTTCATATATACTAATAAAGCCCAATTTTGACGGAAACGGATAATATAAAAATAGTAAGCAGAACAATTAAAAAATATAAATATTTTGATGGAAACCTGATAATATCAAAATATTAAGTAGAACTACTCCAAAGAATAACTGCTAACCTTTTCTAAGTATCACTCAAACATTCAAGTTCATAATTTACTATGGTTTCTTCGTTTCATATGAACCCAATAATTCCCAATTTTGATGAAAACTAGATAATATAAAATAGTAAAAAAACCTTCACCAAAAATTCAATAATAAAACAATAATTGCTATCATTTTCCATGTATTATTAAAACATTTCACTTCACATTTTTATCATAAAATGAGAAATACCGCGGCGCCCAAAGTGTTTTACTGTAAAGGATATAGGCCCCTCAACCGAGGCAATACCTTAGGTATCCTCCTATATAAGGCGATGTTTTAACACTGCATGACGGAGCGTGTGTCCCGGTGACACAACTAAACATAGATCGCTGGATTAAAGCGGCTGATCTGTTTAGGTTAGTTGTCCCTTCTATAACACATTCCATATATTCACTCTCCCGTTGTCTCTGTCGCACGGTTGAGAGTTTATACAAATTGATCGTCCCTACCCACGGGACAGGTCTTAGGGTATAAGAGTTCCGCTGAATTTCTCATGTTTAAAAGGGGGAGTTTGAGGGATTCGTCTGTTTCTGGACGCTCTATGACGGCTTTGTGGAAAACAAATTGCCAATTTTTTTGATCAACCAATGTGAATTTTCAATTTAGAAAGGTTATTCTATAAATAGAATTATAAAGGTGCTTCAAGCATTGATCTTGAAATAAATTTCAAATGTAATTATATTCCAAGACCATCAGTATTATCAACCCTTTTGACAAATTTTGGAATTGACTATTTTCAGCGGTATTCTAAAAAATTGTTCTTCGAAAAATGTTGTCTTTTTGTTTAATTTTCATGGCAAACAACTTTTTAGTTAGTTGTCATAGACTTTTGTGATGTTCTTCAAAACTTATGGGATTCAATCTCAGTCCACCGATATTCTTGCCATAGTTAAGATGCGTAACCATTGTCAGTGTGTTACAAAAGGATTCCAGAAAATTCTACTGACCAAGGCTAAGCTCCTGTCAGTCGTCAACCTAATGAAATATCATTGGTTTGCTTTGTTACAACAATTTATAGGGTGTAAAGGTCTAAATGATATACCTCTTTTTAACACAATTAGAAACTTGTCTCCATGGTTATTTTAGACAAGAAGATTTTCCCTGTCTCCGTGTGTTTTAGTGATCATAAATATTTTCTTTGTTACACACGCGTCTATAGAAAGAGAAAAATACCAGATGTAAATGAACCAAAATATTGAGTCAATATGTGTTAGACGTTTCAAATAAACTCATTGATTCAAATTTATGACGGAAACCTGGTAAGAAAGTCACAATACTAAGAAGAACTAACAAAAATATTCAAAATTATAAAAAGAATTGCTGACTTTTTCTGAGTGCTCTTCAAACATCTAAGTTCATAATTTTTTTAGGGTTTGCGGGTTTCATATGAACGAATAAAGCCCAATTTTGATGAAAACTCGATAATATAAAATAGTTAGAAAATCTTCACAAAAAAATCCATAATAACAAAATAATTGCTAAAATTTCCATGCGTTATTCAAACATTTCACTTCACAGTTTGCAAGAGTTGTATTTAAGTTCATCATAAAATGAGCAATACCCCGGCGCCCAAAAGGTTGTTTTACTGTAAAGGATTATAGGCCCCTTAACCGAGGCAATCCGTTAGGAATCCTCTTTTATAAGGCGACATGTTAACATTAATTGACGGAGCGTGTGTCCCAGTGACACAACTAAACATAGATCGCTGGATTAAAGCGGCTGATCTGTTTAGGTTAGTTGTCCCTTCTATAACACATTCCACATTTTCACTCTCCCGTTGTCTCTGTCGCACGGTTGAGAGTTTATACAAATTGATCGTCCCTACACACGGGACAGGTCTTAGGGTATAAGAGTTCCGCTGAATTTCTCATGTTTAAAAGGGGGAGTTTGAGGGATTCGTCTGTTTCTGGACGCTCTATGACGGCTTTGTGGAAAACAAATTGCCAATTTTTTTGATCAACCAATATGAATTTTCAATTTAGAAAGCTTATTCTATTTATAAAATTACAAAGGGGCTTTAAGCATTGATCTTGAAATAAATTTCAAATGTAAATATATTCCAAGACCATCAGTATTATCAACCCTTTTGACAAATTTTGGAATTGACTATTTTCAGCGGTATGCCAACAAATTGCTCTTCGAAAAATTGTTGTCTTTTTGTTTAATTTTCATGGTAAACAACTTTTTAGTTAGTTGTCATAGACTTTTGTGATGTTTTTTTTCCATTTGGTTTTGGTATGACCTATTAATTGACTTATACAAAATAAAAAATGCAAATGAACTTTGATTAACTCAATTCATGTACATGTATTTTGCTTTGTTACAAACCTGTCTATAGACAAAGACAGATACCTGATGTAAATAAACAAAAATATTGAGTCAATATGTGTGGCTTTGTTTGGAATACCCAATGCCCACAGACTGACAGTTACCTCGTTTCAAATAAACTCATTGATTCAAATTTATGACGGAAACCTGGTAAGAAAGTCACAATAGTAAGAAGAACTAACCAAAAAATTCAACATTATAAAAACAATTGCTTACTTTTTCTAAGTATTATTCAAACATCTTAGTTCATAATTTGTGAAGGTTTGTGGGTTTCATATAAACTAATAAAACCCAATTTTGATGAAAACCTGATAATATAAAAATAGTAAGCAGAACATATATGTTATTAATCGAGTGTTTTCGTATTGCCTTGGTATTGGCCTGAGGGTGGCCGTATTGGCCCGAGGCCGCAGGCCGAGGGTCAATACAACCACCCGAAGGCCAATACCATGGCAATACGTAAACACTCGATTCATAATATTTTTATTAATAGACTGTGGAAGTTATTTTCATTCGTTTGTTGGATGCTTTAAACAAATTGACGTCCGACCTTGTTTTTCTTCCTGTGTTTTTGTTCCTGGATAAGTAGAGACGTTTCTTCCTCTTGAGCTGTACTAAAACGGCAATCGGATTCACTTACAGTAGTTTTTTCTTCCAGCTCTAATATCCTGTCAATAAGACCTTGTACAACGCGCACTAGTGTAGACATTTTGATATCAACAACTGTCGTCTGTTTCTGTCAAACTCTGAGACGTCACATGTTAATTGCGTGTTCAGCCGCACTCCGTGAACTCGGCCAATATGACTTGAACTCGGCCTATATGACTTGAACTCGGCCAATATGACTTGAACTCGGCCAATATTACTTGAACTCGGCCAATACAGCCCACGGCTAATATGAACTTGATTCGTCTGCTGATATTACCCGGCCGCGAAGGTCGTATTCGGGTAATAACTTGCACAGTCAATTAATAATAAAAAAAAAAAATATTTTGATGGAGACCTGGTATTATAAAATTTTTAAATAGAACAATTCCAAAAAATAACTGCTAACCTTTTCTAAGTAGCATTCAACTTCATAATTTACTATGGTTTCTTCGTTTCATATGAACCCAATAATTCCAAATTTTGATGAAAACTAGATAATATAAAATAGTAAAAAAACCTTCACAAAAAAATCAATAATAAAACAATAATTGCTATCATTTTCCATGTATTATTCAAACATTTCACTTCACAATTTGCAAGGGTTGTATTCAATTTAATCATAAAATGAGAAATACCGCGGCGCCCAAAGCGTTTTACTGTAAAGGATATAGGCCCCTCAACCGAGGCAATACCTTAGGTATCCTCCTTTATAAGTCGGCGTTTTAACTCTGTTAGACGGAGCGTGTGTCCCGGTGACACAACTAAACATAGATCGCTGGATTAAAGCGGCTGATCTGTTTAGGTTAGTTGTCCCTTCTATAACACATTCCACATATTCACTCTCCCGTTGTCTCTGTCGCACGGTTGAGAGTTTATACAAATTGATCGTCCCTACCCACGGGACAGGTCTTAGGGTATAAGAGTTCCGCTGAATTTCTCATGTTTAAAAGGGGGAGTTTGGGGGATTCATCTGTTTCTGGACGCTCTATAACGGCTTTGTGGAGAACAAATTGCCAATTTTTGGTGGTCTTGTAAATTAATCAATACGAATTCTCACTTTAGAAGGCTTTATAAACCTCAAAAGTATTTTGCTATTTTATTTATAAAATTCTAAAGATGTTTTAAGCATTGATCTTGAGATAAATTTTAAATGTAAATATATTTCAAAACCATCAGTATTATAAACACTTTTGAGCAATTTTGTCTTCGTCTATTTTCAGCGGTATACCAACAGATTGTTCTTCGAATTTTTCGGTCTTTTTGTTTAGTTTTCATAGTGTACAACTTTTTTGTGAATTGTCATTGATTTTTGTGACGTTTTTATTTTGGTTTTGATATGACCTATTAATTGACTTACACAAAATGAAAATTGCAAAGGAATTTTGATTAACCAAATGCATGCACATATGTGTTTTCTTTGTTACAAACGTGTCTATAGACAGAGGCAGATACCTGCTGTAAATAACCCAAAATATTGAGTCAATATGTGTGGCTTTCTTTGGAATACCCAATACCCACAGTTACCTCGTTTCAAATAAACTCATTGATTCAAATTTATGACGGAAACCTGGTAAGAAAGTCACATAAGTAAGAAGAACTAACCAAAAAATTACAAATTATAAAAATTATTGCTAACTTGTTCTAAGTATTATTCAAACAACTTAGTTCATAATTTGTGAGGGTTTGCAAGTTTCATTTGAACTAATAAAGCCCAGTTTTGACTGAAATTTGATAATATAAAAATAGTAAGCAGAACAATTAAACAAGAGATCCCTTAAAGGGATCTTAACGCCCGCGTTCATCTATTCATATTAAATTGATTGATTGATTGTTTGGTGTTTTACGCTGTGCCCCTGGTGGCCACATTGAATATGCAAATGAGATGAAAACGTACGGTGCACAACTAGACCATAGGGTGATGTTGTATGTTAAGTTTGATTAAGATTGGACTGGTAGTTTTCTTGGAATAAAGGTAACAAGCAAAAAGTTAACGGACGGACGACGGACCACGGAAAAGCGATTTGAACAGCCCTCCATCAGAATGATGGCGGGCTAAAAATATAAATATTTGGATGGAAACCTGATAATATCAAAATATTAAGTAGAACTACTCCAAAATAACTGCTAGCCATTTCTTAGTATTACTCAAACATTGAAGTTCATAATTCACTAGGGTTTCATGTGAACCCAATAATCCCTAGTTTTGGTGAAAACTCGATAATATAAAATAGTAAGAAAACCTTCACAAAAAGCAATAATAAAAAAATAATTGCTATCATTTTCCATGTATTATTCAAACATTTCACTTCACAATTTGCAAGGATTGTATTCAGATATATCATAAAATGAGCAATAATGCGCCGCCCAACGTGTTTTACTGTAAAAGATTTAGGCCCCTCAACCGAGGCAATACGTTAGACATCCTCCTTTAAAAGGCCATCTTTTAACTTTGGTTGACGGAGCGTGTGTCCCGGTGACACAACTAAACATAGATCGCTGGATTAAAGCGGCTGATCTGTTTAGGTTAGTTGTCCCTTCTATAACACATTCCATATATTCACTCTCCCGTTGTCTCTGTCGCACGGTTGAGAGTTTATACAAATTGATCGTCCCTACCCACGGGACAGGTCTTAGGGTATAAGAGTTCCGCTGAATTTCTCATGTTTAAAAGGGGGAGTTTGAGGGATTCGTCTGTTTCTGGACGCTCTATGACGGCTTTGTGGAAAACAAATTGCCAATTTTTTTGATCAACCTATATGAATGTTCAATTTAGAAACTTTATTCTATTTATAAAATTATAAAGGTGCTTCAAGCATTGATCTTGAAATAAATTTTAAACGTAAACATATTTCAAGACCATCACTATAATCAACCCTTTTGAGACATGTTGTACTTGACTATTTTCAACGATATGCCAGCAAATTGTTCTTCAAAAAATTTTCTTTTTCTTTCATTTTCATGGTGAACAAATTTTAAGTTAATTGTCATAGAATTTGTGAGTTTCTTATTTTTCCCTTGGTTTTGATATGACCTATTAATTGACTTACACAAAATAAAAAATGCAAAGGAATTTGTACATGTACTGTATTTCTCGCAAATTTCCGGTCAAAATTTGCAACGGTTTCACGTTTCCATATGAACTAAATAGAGCACAATTACTCATAATAGAAAAATAATAAGTAGAACTATTAAAAAATATAAGAATAACTGCTAGTCTTTTTAAAGTATTATTTAAACATATAAGTTCATAATTTACTAGGGTTTCTTCATTTCAAATGAACCCAATATTTCCCAATTTGGATGGAAACTCGATAATATAAAAATGGTAAGAAAACCTTCGCAAAAATGCAATAATAAAACAATATTGCTATCATTTTCCATGTATCATTCAAACATTGCACTTCACAATTTGCAAGGATTGTATTCAATTTTATCACCAAATGAGAAATATTGCGGCACCCAAAGTGTTTTACTGTAACGGATATAGGCCCCTCAACCGACGCAATACCTTAGGCGTCCTCCTTTATAAAGCGATGTTTTAACACTGTATGACGGAGCGTGTGTCCCGGTGACACAACTAAACATAGATCGCTGGATAAAAGCGGCTGATCTGTTTAGGTTAGATGTCCCTTCTATAACACATTCCATATATTCACCCTCCCGTTGTCTCTGTCGCACAGTTGAGGGTTTATACAAATTGATCGTCCCTATCTACGGGACAGGTCTTAGGGTATAAGAGTTCCGCTGAATTTCTCATGTTTAAAAGGGGGAGTTTGAGGGATTCGTCTGTTTCTGGGCGCTCTATGACGGCTTTGTGGAAAACAAATTGCCAATTTTTTTGATCAACCCATATGAATTTTCAATTTAGAAAGGTTATTCTATTTATAAAATTATAAAGTGCTTCAAGCATTGATCTTGAAATAAATTTCGAATGTAAATATATTCCAAGACCATCAGTATTATCAACCCTTTTGACAAATTTTGTATGCCAACGGTATGCCAACAATAATATAAAAATGGTAAGAAAACCTTCGCAAAAAATTCAATAATAAAACAATAGGTATTAGGGTATAAGAGTTCCGCTGAATTTCTCATGTTTAAAAGGGGGAGTTTGAGGGATTCGTCTGTTTCTGGACGCTCTATGACGGCTTTGTGATTGCCAATTTTTTTGATCAACCTATATGAATGTTCAATTTAGAAAGCTTATTCTATTTATAAATTACAAAGGTGCTTTAAGCATTGATCTTGAAATAAATTTCAAATGTAAATATATTCCAAGACCATCAGTATTATCAACCCTTTTGACAAATTTTGGAATTGACTATTTTCAGTAGTATGCCAGCTAGGAAAATGTCCTTCAAAAAATTTGGTCTTTTTGTTTAATTTTCATGCGGAACAACTTTTTAGTTGGTTGTCATAGACTTTTGTGATGTTCTTATTTTCCATTTGGTTTTGATATGACCTATTAATTGACTTATACAAAATAAAAAATGCAAAGGAATTGTGATGAACTCAATACATGTACATGTATTTTGCATTGTTAAAGACGTGTCTATAGACAGAGAGAGAGATACCTGATGTAAATAAACCAAAATATTGAGTCAATATGTGTGGCTTTCTTTGACATACCCAATGCCCACAGTTACCTCGTTTTTAATAAACTCATTGATTCAAATTTATGACGGAAACCTGGTAAGAAAGTCACAATAGTAAGAAGAACTAACCAAAAAATTCAACATTATAAAAACAATTGCTTACTTTTTCTAAGTATTATTCAAACTTCTTAGTTCATAATTTGTGAAGGTTTGTGGGTTTCATATAAACTAATAAAGCCCAATTTTGATGAAAACCTGATAATATAAAAATAGTAAGCTGAACTATTAAAAATATAAATATTTTGATGGAAACCTGATAATATCAAATTATGAAGTAGAATAACTCCAAAATATAAAAATAACTGGTAGCCTTTTGTAAGTATTACTCAAACATTCAAGTTCATAATTTACTTGGGTTCATTCGTTTCAAATGGACCCAATAATTCCCAATTTGGATGGAAACTCGATAATATAAAAATGGTAAGAAAACCTTCGCAAAAAATTCAATAATAAAACAATAATTGCTATCATTTTATATGTATTATTCAAACATTTCACTTCACAATGTGCAACGGTTGTATTTAATTTAATCATAAAATGAGAAATACCGCGGCGCCCAAAGCGTTTTACTGTAACGGATATAGGCCCCCCAACCGACGCAATACCTTAGGTATCCTCCTATATAAGGCGATGTTTTAACACTGAGAGACGGAGCGTGTGTCCCGGTGACACAACTAAACATAGATCGCTGGATTAAAGCGGCTGATCTGTTTAGGTTAGTTGTCCCTTCTATAACACATTCCACATATTCACTCTCCCGTTGTCTCTGTCGCACGGTTGAGAGTTTATACAAATTGATCGTCCCTACCCACGGGACAGGTCTTAGGGTATAAGAGTTCCGCTGAATTTCTCATGTTTAAAAGGGGGAGTTTGAGGGATTCGTATGTTTCTGGACGCTCTATGACGGCTTTGTGGAAAACAAATTGCCAATTTTTTTTGATCAACCAATATGAATTTTCAATTTAGAAAGCTTATTCTATTTATAAAATTACAAAGGTGCTTTAAGCATTGATCTTGAAATAAATTTCAAATGTAAATATATTCCAAGACCATCAGTATTATCAACCCTTTTGACAAATTTTGGAATTTACTATTTTCAGCGGTATGCCAACAAATTGTTCTTCGAAAAATGTTGTCTTTTTGTTTAATTTTCATGGCGAACAACTTTTTGGTTAGTTGTCATAGACTTTTGTTACACAAAATAAAAACTGCAAAGGAATTTTGATTAACCAAATGCATGCACATATGTGTTTTCTTTGTTACAAA
The DNA here is from genome assembly GCA_963971465.1 of Lepidochitona cinerea. Lineage (NCBI taxonomy): Eukaryota > Metazoa > Mollusca > Polyplacophora > Chitonida > Tonicellidae > Lepidochitona > Lepidochitona cinerea. Next base: position 14,999,056 of record OZ020560.1, on the reverse strand, counting down.
CGTGTCTATAGACAGAGACAGATACCTGATGTAAATAAACCAAAATATTGAGTCAAAATGTGTGGCTTTCTTGGGAATACCCAATGCCCACAGTTACCTCGTTTCAAACTCATCGATTGAAATTCATGACGGAAACCTGGTAAGAAAGTCACTATAGTAAGAAGAAATAACAAAATAATTCAAAATTATAAAAACAATTGCTAACTTTTTCTGAGTGCTCTTCAAACATCTCAGTTCATAATTTGTGAAGGTTTGCGGGTTTCATATGAACTAATAAAGCCCAATTTTGATGAAAACTGAAAACATAAAAATAGTAAGCTGAACTATTAAAAATATAAATATTTTGATGGAAACCTGATAATATTCAAATATTAAGTAGAACTACTCCAACATATAAAAATAACTGCTAGCCTTTTCTAAGTATTACTCAAATATTCAAGTTCATAATTTACTAGGGTTTCTTGGTTTCATATGAACCCAATATTTCCCAATTTGGATGGAAACTCGATAATATAAAAATGGTAAGAAAACCTTCGCAAAAAAGTCAATAATAAAACAATAATTGCTATCATTTTCCATGTATTATTCAAACATGTCACTTCACAATTTGCAAGGATTGTATTCAGATATATCATAAAATGAGCAATAACGCGCCGCCCAACGTGTTTTACTTTAAAAGATTTAGGGCCCTCAACCGAGGCAATACGTTAGACATCCTCCTTTAAAAGGCGATGTTTTAACTCTGGTTGACGGAGCGTGTGTCCCGGTGACACAACTAAACATAGATCGCTGGATTAAAGCGGCTGATCTGTTTAGGTTAGTTGTCCCTTCTATAACACATTCCACATATTCACTCTCCCGTTGTCTCTGTCGCACGGTTGAGAGTTTATACAAATTGATCGTCCCTACCCACGGGACAGGTCTTAGGGTATAAGAGTTCCGCTGAATTTCTCATGTTTAAAAGGGGGAGTTTGAGGGATTCGTCTGTTTCTGGACGCTCTATAACGGCTTTGTGGAAAACAAAATGCCAATTTTTTTGGTCTTATAAATCAACCAATTTTTGAAGACCAATTTGGATCATGTTTAACTTTCTCTGAAGAAATTGCTATTAACAGCATTTGATAAAGAGAAGGGTAAGGCGTCCAAGTTTACAAGCGATATAAATCGCCCACTGGAGTAAACACTTGTTTAAAATGACACGAGCTGCCAAATATAGGGAACATTTCGTCGAAACAGAATTAGCTAATTGTTTATGATTTTTTTGTCAAGAAGTACAAAATAAAAACATCCTGTTGATATCAATCTCTGCAATAGTTTTTAAAAGCAACAAAAATCCTTAAATGTACTAATCCATCCCGGTTATTTGAATGGTGACCGTTGTTAGCAAACATTTTCAACTCGATCAAGTGGTTCTCAAACGCGTTATATCCATCAATTTAACAATTAACAATACATCCCTAAAATAAAACGGATAGAGATCGCGAGGCGAGATTGCGAGATATATCATCTCACGGTCTCGCCTCGCAGTCCCGGCTCGCGATCTCGCTAGGGCGAGATCGCGAGATGGCCTCTATCGGCTTCCATAGATAACCGTTGTATACAACAGAATGACAGGTTAGTCACCTGGGCTCTAAAGTAGCCAATAGTGATATATTCAAACTTAAAATGAAAGCTTCACCATGAGTGTTCTGATTGTGACAACTTTGTTTCGGTAAATTCTCAATTGAGGAGACGCTTGTAGACTATCCCATGGCCAAGAGCTAGATGTACTATAAACCGCTGAAATATATTCTAATGTTTCATTAGTTTTGCTGGGCGAAAAGAAGCCTATCATTCCACACCCTGCGATGTACCCAAAATGCCCCTTCAATTGGTGAATAAAATCCACGCAGCTCAACCAAGACAGTCTACTAACTGTGACACTATTTTAACCCATTTTTAGTATTTTACCGATCATAACCTACCTAGTTCAACTCCAAGGCGCTGTGATGTACCAAAACTTATAATTGTACCAAAGACCTGTGAATAAATATGTCAATTTTATGTTTTTTTAAAGATTTTAATGTTCACTTTAGACTGGTTTAAGTCGGGAAACTTTAGTCAGATATGTATTCACTTTCATTCTTCCTTCGACGGGGTGTGGAATCGAATCGAATGCCGCCAAATAAGTGAAAATTAACTCTTCAGTGCTGCGGAAAACACCAATCAATCGATCTTCGTTACTCGGTGTAGGTTAGTTCAATTTTACCGAACTTATGGTGATATTACATATACCAATATATGTAATATCACCATAAGTTCGGTAAATTGAACTAGGTGTAAGTCTACTTTTGACTCCACAGAAAATGTTCACATGCTGAGATTGAGTTTTTCTATTATCTCACTGAGCATGCGTCACATATCAACCGAGAATGTTCACATCCGGAGATCGAGGTTAGCCCTCTTGCGTGCTGTTACAGTTACTGAGTTTTTTAAAACGTTTGCCAAAGATTATGTCACAAGAAACGGTAAGTTGGAATTTGTCTACTTTAAAATACGATCAGAGAGGGAACAAATATAAGACTGTATACTCGTGACTGGAACCCTGCCCACTTCACTATCTTGTTAAAATTTAACTGCAACCTTACAACAACAACAACATCACTGATTGCTGCAAAAGAATTACAGTCAAAACGTCCGATAACAAGAACGCCCGATACCAAAACACCCAAACCAAAAGTCAAAACGCCCGATACCAAAATGCCCGATAGGTGTTAGTGATTTACCGTTTTAACTCGCCATTACAGTTGTCGTGTCATTACATGTATGAGTCGATAAGAACTAACAATGATCAGGTTGGGGAAATGTGCCGAACGGGAGTCCACTCCTGAACAGGAGTAACACTCCGGAACGAGCTATAGACCGCACTCTTGATCGGGAGTTCGGTGGGTAAAAAAACAAAACACGCCGTAATGCACGCTTTGCAGAGCAACAACAACGCAGTAGACTTCAAGCTTTGCCTCCGTGTGTTTTTTTCTTTAAAATTATTTATAGTCACATGCGCTGACCACTTCAAAGAAATTCACGCAAACTACAAAAAGTGAATTCGCCATTTTCAACAAGCCATAGCAGCGTCTAAATAAATGTTTACCTTAGCCATTGATGTTTCAAATTGAAGATTGGTGTCTGTACTGTAGTGTTGCATGCTTCCCACGTCGTGACAGTCTGTCGTTCACCCAAGCCACTGACTTAGACGCGCAAATTTCAGGTCTTTAAATATTGCCAGTCGGCGCGATTATACGGTGGTCATTAGTGACCATCGATGCATTTTTATTCTGCACACATCGTTTTTAATTCATTTTAAAACTGTTTGATAATGAAAATCTTTTTTATTTACTTCATGCACTAAAACAGTTTATTTGTTAATTGTGTATTTAATTTGAATTGTAAATTTTAGATGGCAGCACATTTACAAGACTTTTTGCATCTCTTTATGTTATTTGTCATAAGGCGTGTTTTCCGTAAACTGAGTGGATGTGTCGGATGACATCATAATTTATTCATATCCGAGAGGTCAAAGGTCAACTGTAGCAAAATCCGTGAGGTCAAAGGGCATTCAGCTCACATATGGCCTTTGACCTCACAGATTTTGTCACAGTTGACCTTAAGTATTCTGTGTATCAACACGATAGCAAATTATCTTAATGTTACGAGTCTCTCGGCATGCATGGACGTAATGGCAGCCTACTTAATTAAATCGAAATTGGAGCGGGACACGTTTTCCGATCCTAAGGTAGAGGACTAAAAATCTCATTTTGTCGATTTTACACTCCTGTTAGTCTAAGAATGCGAACGCTTCGCATATAACTTACTCCAACTGTCAAATTGTGTCAGAGCGATGTCCATGAATAGTTAAGTTTTATGTTTAAGTGAATTTAGGTTTGAAAACTGAAAACTGTAAAAAAAATTGTTTTGTCATCATTGGCAAGGATGACTCAAGCATTGTTTAACATTGGCATAATTTTCACCATAGATATCTTGACAATATTTTAAATCTCCCCATATACCTACAGGTTATTACTTCTAATTTTATCATAGACCAAATGGATTTACCATAGATTTGGCTATGGATCCATTGCTAATGTCACGCACTGCTCAAGGATGCAAAAGTAAATTCAGGGATGAATAATATATACTGAGTGATCATGCTCGTCCATATATCGGACACTACTAGTGGTAGGTAGCTAAATCATTCATCAGCGCATGAAACGTTCCGGTTTAATATGGCTGCCGGTTTAACAGTTAATTTCACATCTTAAAGGGTGATGACGTAAACACATTTGTGATGGCCATTGTGGATTTTGCGATTTCATAAGAATCTAGATACACCTTTGTGCAACCGGCCCCTGTTTCACAAAGCAGCCCAGTGTATGTTTTTACATAGCTCCAATGCCAACATATCTCTACAGATACAGTTGCCATTGCAGTTACATAGCCTTAAAACTTGTGCTACATAGCTTTGGGAAACAGGCCCCTTTTTACTTTAACTGTTTTCAGCTACTTTCCCTACCTTACTTACATGTAGGTTAAGTGAGTAAATCTGACTTATCATTTCTGCTATTTACTAGCCGTCAGATACTTCATTCCAACACCAATCATTTAGTTTTTCGATGGCCTTCAAAGCCTCTTACTGTCGTGACGATCAGAAATTATGAAAAAAAAGTATTCATTTAATTTTGGCTGCTCATGCCACTTTAATTAAAACATTAATTTTTTTATAGGATCCATCAATATGGCATGAGACGTTTATTAAGTATGGAGAATCAACTGAAGTTGTGGAGTGCATGAATGATGACTGCGTCTGTGGGAATAACCCTCATTTCCATTGTCCGTACTGTAATGTCCTGCATTTCCGGGGAATTCAAGCTGAAGATGTCATCAAACATTTAGAAATAGTTCATTGGCCAACAGCAGTGCAGTTCAAAGGTCAGTCTTGCATTTAAAAATACAATGCCCCTGTTTCCTCCGGGCATAGAGCCCGGTTTCCTCCCACAATAAAACTGGCAACGCCACCATATATGTGAAATAATCTTGAGCGCGGCGTAAAACATCAAACAATCAATCTTGTCTCTTTACTTGCCTGACATATTCATCCGGGTTGATGTTTTTGTGATCCCTCAAGCTCCCCTCCCACAAAAAATAAAAAGCCTCCTATTTGCATCAAGGAAAAGCTTTCCCCATTGTTGTCTTCTCTAAGAAGGGAAATTACGTAATTGTCCCACTCACAAATCTCACCTTATTTAAAATGCATTTAAATTTTTTTTCAAATTTTAATGAGACGTATGGTTTTACAATAAATTTAAGGCACCCTCATCTTAAAATCCTTAATACTGGTCAAAGTAACAATAGCAAATGCCTTTCCAAGACTAAGAAGTTAAAAACTTTATATTTTTTGCCAAAATTTCCAAGTTTTGGTATGATTTTGAATTTCTTATTCCAAAATAAAATTTTGATTTATGCCTGAAATCTTTAAAACGAGCATTAAGTTGGGAAGGAAACCAGGGTCTTTGCCCGGAGGAAACCCCTGCTCCTCGGCCACTACCTGGCAACTCCCCCCACATGCGGTTATCAAGACAAAAATCCACTCTGAAATTTCGTATGGATGGAGGGCCTGTGTCGGAACAAGGGACTATCACTCTAGCCATCTCAGCCACCGAGGCCCTAATAACCATGGGAACATATATACATTAAAGTCATTTATGTGTTATTTAAATTACGAGCAAGTCATCATAACAATTATAAACTCTTGAAAGCTATCTTTAAGGATAAATCAGTTGTATTTTTTTTAATAATGCAAGTATACATGTGCAAATTTAACCACCAATAGCTTTAGTAATTTGGTTAATTTTCAGATGTGACTATTGTATGTTGTAATTGTGGTAGGCTTGGTAAAAGTCATTATCACTGTCCTCTGTGCTCCGAGGTTGAAGAAGAGAGAGGGACATTCCTCAACCACCTTCAAGAACATCTTAAACACAAGGTAACATATGAATGAACTCAATCAATGGGTATTCTCCCTTCTCTAGTATCTGGGAAGGATTTCTCATCTTGTACTGCAGGGGTCGGGGGTCGAATCCCACTATGTCAAAATAATAACTTGAAAACTTTTAAAGTATGTTTTGCTCCTGATCTTCCTGGGGGAAAGTTGTCAGACACCCGCCAAAGGTCCTCTGAGTAAAATAGTCTGTTTTCCTCACCCAGCTTAAAGCTTCGAAAAATGTCCGCAGTCGCCATATATGGAAGAGTTGCCCGGTGCTCACCGAAGGTCAGGGTTAGGGTTTTCCTCCGGGCAATGGGCCCGGTTTCCTCTCCCAACTAAACCTGGCAACGCTGCCATATAAGTGAAAAAAATCAATCAATCAATCTAAAAATGTTCCTTCAAAAATAATTGAATAATAAGAGTAGTTAAGAGCTGACTTACTTACTAGGGCAATCAAAGCAATCAAGCCTTCCTTCAATGGGTCGAAGGTTCAAATCCCACTGGATCCCACTAAACCTGGCAATAAGGCGAAGCATTACTTATGGATAAAAATTCTGTGGTTTTACTTGCTGGCAATTGACTTTGATACCGATGTGAAAACAACATCCAATCAACCAAGAATTTGTCATAGCAATTCTTCTCTTTTATTGTAACCGTTCTATTTTTAAATGCCATTAAAGAATTGAAACCTGGCAACATGACCAGAAGTTAAGTAATCTTGATTAAGCCTAAAAATATCGATCAGTCAATACAAACATATAACTTTCAACTGAATGACTTTTGGTTTGTATGATTATTCCCACCATAATTTTTTCTGTTTCCCCTTTCCTCCCCTCAGGATGAAGATTTGAGTTTGGTATATGCCCCTGATACTGATAAACCTCAGCATGTTGTATGTGAAGGTATGTTAAAACTCTCATTTATTTTCAAGATATGTCTCCGTGTGTGGGTTCCGGGGAGATAAGAATAGACCCTCAGCCTCCCCAAGACGACTATTAGTCTGGGTAAAATTTTTAATTATTATGGTATAGACCAATTTGTTGTTAAAACTAAACTCTGAGAACAAAAATACATATTTACAAATTTGTATATTATAAAAATGGTTATTTCTGTAAATTGTTTATTGTTGTTCCATTGGAGCTAATTGTGATATTTCTTGTTTTTAATCTCTGAAAATGATTTACACGGTGTTTTACCAGTTTTTATTATTTCTGTTTCTGTCATTTTTCAGTTCCAATGTATTTTTGATGTAAAAAATGTATGATGATTTAATTTTTTTCGCCTCCGTATAAGTGAAATGATCTTGAGCGTGGCGTTAAACTCTAATCAATCAATCAAGTTATGTCTACCATTGACATTAGGTTAGCATTTGACAGGTTAAGATCATAAAACTTGTTAGACATGGTTCTGTATTAAGTCCTGCCATATACCTCCTTTAATATACACAAATTGACATGACCTAGATATAGATTATAAAGTCATTGAAGAGACACTCTCCATTCTTCACTGAACAACTCATCTTGGCTTAGCAGAAAACTCAGTCAATATTAAATGTGTCCCAAAACGCAAAAGTAAAAAAAATAATTTTTTTTCACTCAATGGAAGAGTTGCGAGGAAGAGGTCTGGAGTCTCAGTTTTAATACGGCGTTTAACATCCATCAATTAAACTTGGGTTAAACAGGCTCTTAATTTCTCCTAATTTGAAGCCTACAGTTTACAAATATATCAAGTGATATTCATATTCTTGTCCGGTGGCTCAGTCTGTTAGAATGATCGTCCCTCAGTGGGTTAGAATGATAACACAACACAGTCCTTACATTGATGCCGTGCAAGATGGAATCCTACTCAGACCAAATAAAAATTGAACGATTTCTGAGTGGATTTTTCACTTAATTGCCGTATGTGGAAGAGTTGCCAGGCACTCGCCTAAGGTCTGGGGTTTTCTCCGGGCAAAGAGCCCCCCCACTAAACCTATCAACGCAGCCATATAAGTGAAATAATCTTCAGTGTGACGTATACCATCAATCAATCAATCAATCATATACCTGTGAGCTTATCCTAAATTTATAAATGTCTGTTTGTAGGGCTTGACATAAAGTTATGTGATAAGCCATGTGTACCTGACTCAGTGGGTCATTACCACTGCCCTGGATGTTTAACCATCTGTACCTCGTCATCTGTTATCTCCAACCATATCAGAAATTGCCAGGGTATCGCTGAAGTGGGAAATAATACAAACATTTGTATACAGGATCCTAGGAAAGAACTACCAGTGGTAAGTGAACTACAGTTTATTTAAATCTCCACCTACAATCGAATCGGTTCTGGAATAAAATCCATCTGAAGAAATCATATATGAAATCAATGCGGAGACTTCAAACACTATTAAGTCATATTTTCGGAAGGTCGCAACGCAGTAGAACAGCTGTCACCATCAAGTTTGATGGCACTCTTTCCATTACCAAATGAGGTCATAATTATTAAATCTTCTGATGCCAATGAACGTTTAAATGCTTCGGTGCGTCATCTCCCATGATTTTTCAACACGTTCACAAGTACAGTAGGACCCGCTTAAACGCATAGGCTTGGTCCGGACATAAAATATGCAAATAAGCGGGTTAACCGTTTAAACGAACCTAGCGAATTTAGATGTCCGCAGTTGTCCCCCTTGACTTCATGCACTATCGTAAGTAAGACTAGGACACTGACCTATATAGATTGCTGTAAATGGATTTATTTCCTGGTTTTATAATAATACGTAAAATAAAAATTTACTTTTGGACAAAGAAATTTGTTATTGTAGATTGTTTTACTCGTTGCCTAACAGTGTACAATTTCAAGCTGCTGTGCTTTTCCCGGGCCTTAGTTATCAACAGTGGCCCGCTGAGTGGTACGTCACGTGGTACGCTGTGTTTGCAGTTCAGTTGTGAAAGCGGGTTTCGTAGCCAGTTGGGATTAATCCCGTAGTTTTTTCGAGCTAGCCTGCCGATTATCCGGGTAAATTCTCAAACCACGGGATGTTTGTTATGCAATTAAGCGGTTTCTGCATTTAACCGATAACCGTTTATCAGGACTTCAAACAACAGGCTGGTATAGGGAATGATTCCGTCCCCAGACATTTTATTCGAATAAGCGGGTTATTCCTTTAACCGCAATTCGATTAAGTGGGTCCTACTGTACCTGTACATCTTTGCGCAAAATGGCTGTGAACCGGCTGGAGTACTTTATTGTCTCAGATATTCTGTCTCTGCTTTCCTTAACACTATAATGTTAAACAAGGCTGTACATGTAAGTGTATAAGAATTATATATGCTGTTTGTCTTCTACTTGCAGTGGAATAAATCTATTATACGGACACCGTATGACCTCCCTGTAGGGAAATGTAGCAAGGCCTGTTGTAAAAGGCCCACTGCTGCCCAGCACCACTGCCCACTATGTATCTTTAAACCAATAGGATTTTCAGTACCCAATATAAGGAAGCATTTCAAAATACATTTTGACAAGTGTGTTACCTTCAAAGGTTTGTACCTAAAATATATTATAATTGGAACGACCCATGTGGGATGGTTGCCAGTTACCAATGGAAGGCCGTGGGTTTCCTCCGGACATAGAGCCCGGTTTCCTCCCACAATAAAACTGGCAACGCCGCCATATAAGTGAAATAATCTTGAGCGCGGCATAAAACACCAAACAATCAATCAATCAATCAATATTATAATTGGTCTGTGTGAGGTACTATTGCTCTAAAGACTGTGCTGCCAAATGTCCCTTTGCTATTTAAAAGAAACAAGTTCATAGAAAATTTATGAACATCAAAATTGTTTTTTTCAAAACTTTGGTAGGGAAATGTTTGGGGGAATCATTTCTCTGATGCTCATCAAGATATATGCCCTGTAAATGACCACGGGACCTCCGTGGCTCAGTAGGTAGAGCGTTGGATGCTCAATCCGAACAGCCTTCCACCAATGGGTCACAGGTTCGAATCCCACTCAGTCAAAAAAAATTGGAAAATCTTCTGACTGGGTTTTCACTCGAACAACCTATGTGGGATGGATGCCAGTTACCAACGGAAGGTCGTTGGTTTTCTCCCACAATAAAACTGGCAATGCCGCCATATTAGTGAAATAATCTTGAGCGCTGCGTAAGACACCAAACGATCCATCAATCCATGTAAATGATCACAAAACTGTCACCAAAGTCAATGACTCCTTTTACTCAATCTTCACTCCTAATTAACACTGGGATGGTTGCCAGTTACCAACGGAAGGTCGTGGGTTTCCTCCGGTCATAGAGCCCGGTTTCCTCCCACACTAATCAATCAATCAACCTAATTAACACTGACTATCTGTTTCAGGTTATACCTACCTCACCTGTAATTTACTTTGTGATATTTCATGGTCTCAAGCCAGAACACATTACCATTGTGGATACTGCGGCGGATTCTCGTACGAGAAACTGGCCCACATTCTACATCTTAAAGCTTGTCATAGGCAGAAATCTCCTCCTATTCAAGAAAAATCAGCCGAAAAATCACCTGGCAAAGACTTGCATCTGAGGCATGCGGAACCTGAGTCGATCAGCCCGTTTCAAAATGAGTTTGATTCAACACTTTTTGGTGGAAAAACGGATGGTAATGGGATCTCAACTGTCAGCCAATCAGAAACCAATGAAAATACTCTGACTATTGCGGAGGTTTCAGATATACATACAGATGTAACTCAAACAGAAACAAACCAAAGCACTGTCACTATTACAGAGATTTTAGACCAAGGGCAAGAGAACTGTGAAAATGATGTACAAAAGCCCACAATAGATTCAAGGTCGCAATGTCTTTTATTACAGCCAGAAAACAAAACAGAAAAGTCTGCATTGGACTCCAGTCCACAACCCAGCTTATTTCAGTCTAAAATAAACGGAGAAAAGACAAAAATGGTCTCGATTCTACAGCCGAACTTATTACTGCCGGAAAATAAAGCGGAAAAGCCTACACTGGACAAGTGCCCACAACCTCAAATAGTTCAGTCTGAAAGTAACAAAGAAAAGACAAAAATGGTCTCGATTTTACAACCTAATTTATTAAAGCCTGAAAATAAAACTGAAAAGCCTACACTGGACTTGTTCACACAACCTAACGTATTTCCGTCTGAAAGTAACAGAGAACCCGTTTTACCATCCAACTTATTCCAGCCTGAAACTAAAGCCAATCAGTCTGTATTAGACTCCAGTCAACAACCCAGCTTAGTTCAACAAGTTCTCACACAAAGAGTACCGTTAAAGGATTTGAAGACGGTTGATGAAGAACAAAGTTATATTAAGTCCCCATTGGTTAAAAAGGCAAGTAGTTTTACCAATACAAAACCCACCAAGGAAGTCGGGACTGAATATCTCAGTTCAGACGACGATGCAGAAATGACCTCTGATATTGAACCCAAGGTCACTGGCAACGACCAATCAGATGTCTTAAAACTGAACCTGCCAACCATTCAGGATACAGCTTCGGCTAAGGAATGGAAAAGTGCGATTCTAGGTGCTTTGGAAAGCACCAGGAAGAAGAACAAGAGGTTACACGAAGCTCTACGTAAACCTGCAACAAAGAATTTTTGGAACGAGCCATCTGATTCTAGAATTGATGCATCGGAAACACATTACCCCAGCAAAGAATCTTTGGGAATCCAGGTAACTTTCCCAAACTTTTTTTACTCTGAAACATTTTTTTTGTTCAATCTGAAGAAATATTGTTGCTGAATTCATATTTTTAAGCGAGCCTTAATGGCTGAGTCGGAAGAGCTACATGTAAAGTCTCTCTGTCTGACACAGGCCTTCCATCGCTGAGTCACAGGTTTGAATCCCACTCAGTTTAAAATAATATTTGAAAAATTTCTGTGTGGGATTTAACTCAATTTGCCAAATGTGCAAAATGTTTCTAGGTAGTGGACAAAAGTTCAAGTGTCCGCCACCCCTAAACCATATATAAGTGAAATAATCTTCAGTTTGCTATAAAACATCAACCAATCTGCAACTCTTTCTCCAAACTGCCTTTGGTTCATGGGTTGCTGATAATTCTGTTAACTGTTTATATTTTCAGGCATTTTCCTCTTTAAGTGCAACCATTTCTCCAAACTGCCTTTGGTTCAGGGCTTGCTGATATTTCTGTTAACTGTTTATTTTTTCAGGCATTTTCCTCTTTAAGTGCAACCATTTCTCCAAACTGCCTTTGGTTCATGGGTTGCTGATAATTCTGTCAACTGTTTATATTTTCAGGCATTTTCCTCTTTAAGTGCAACCCTTTCTCCAAACTGCCTTTGGTTCATGGGTTGCTGATAATTCTGTCAACTGTTTATATTTTCAGGCATTTTCCTCCTTAAGTGCAACCCTTTCTCCAAACTGCCTTTGGTTCATGGGTTGCTGATAATTCTGTCAACTGTTTATTTTGTCAGGCATTTTCCTCCTTAAGTGCAACCTTTTCTCCAAACTTCTTGGGTAATTGCTGATAATTGTGTCAACTGTTTATTTTGTCAGGCATTTTCCTCCTTAAGTGCAACCCTTTCTCCAAACTTCTTGGGTAATTGCTGATAATTGTGTCAACTGTTTATTTTGTCAGGCATTTTCCTCTTTAAGTGCAACCTTTTCTCCAAACTGCCTTTGGTTCATGGGTTGCTGATAATTCTGTCAACTGTTTATATTTTCAGGCACTTTCCTCTTTAAGTGCAACCATTTCTCCAAACTGCCTTTGGTTCATGGGTTGCTGATAATTCTGTCAACTGTTTATATTTTCAGGCATTTTCCTCCTTAAGTGCAACCCTTTCTCCAAACTTCTTGGGTAATTGCTGATAATTGTGTCAACTGTTTATTTTGTCAGGCATTTTCCTCCTTAAGTGCAACCCTTTCTCCAAACTTCTTGGGTAATTGCTGATAATTGTGTCAACTGTTTATTTTGTCAGGCATTTTCCTCCTTAAGTGCAACCCTTTCTCCAAACTTCCTCGGCTTCATGGGCTTAAAGTCTAAGAAAGAAGCGGAAAAGTTCCTCAAGAATGTTGCCAATGCAACCCACGTAGAATTCCTCTCCGCTCCGGGCACTGATCCAGATAACCCAGTGTTCTGTATGCAGGGCGACATAGATGGTCTGGTTTCTGCACAACATATGCTGCATCAGGTTGGTTGATATTGATGTGGCATAAGCGAGTGAAATGGCAACCTTTTCAGACATAATTGGGCAAACTTGCGACTTTTTTCATGTCAACAGAAGTTCAGTATTTGAGTCACCTCGATTAACTAAAGGATTTGTATTGAAATGAAATTGATTGATTGATTGATGTTTTACGCCACACTCAAGATTATTTCACTTATATGGCGGTGTTGGCAGGTTTAGTGGGGGAGGAAACCCCCGACCTTCGGCGAGTACCTGGCAACTCTTCCTCATACGGGGACCGAGTGAAAAATTTACTGAGAAATATATATATATATTTGAACACTAAAACACATGGACACAGGGAAAATCTTCTTGACTAAAATAACCATGGAGAAAAATTTTCTTGACTAAAATAACGATAGAGATTTAAAAAGGCAATATATGGTACACATAATATTGATACTTTTTCTTTGATTATTTTATGATCGGAACTGAATGTTCTAAAGACTAAGTGTATTATGGAAATACTGGAGACAAATGCTGATTTCAGTGGATACATTAAATGTACTTTGATTGTCGCCACAATCAAAGGTCATATTTTTTCCGTAAATACTTCAAAATTAATTAAAGTCTTCTGTTTTATTTTCAGGAAGTGAAGAAAAGAAACAAAGTTGAAAGTTTGATAATTAGGAAATCCGTTCTTGCCAGTAAGTACCTTGTTTTTTTAAAATATAAATCCATACACTGACTGAAGATTGAGATTGGTTGATATTACCAGCCAAGCCAGTACAAATCTTTCAATGGCACTTAGAAGTTTGAAAGGTTACAATAAGTCATTGACTTTGATAACGATGAAAGAACTACATAGAAACAATGTCACCCATAAACCAAAAAGTTGTTATCCATAAGTAATTCTTCACCTTATTGGAAGCCAGTACAGTTATCTGGTAGTTTATAAATATGAGATGTTCATACGTTGTAAATATTAAAAGGATCGCGGGATCTTAGTCGAGAAGTTTCACTTAATTGCCATGACGATTATAAATCACTGGATTAGCAGGGGTCAACACTGAATATACTGGGCACTTGGTACCAGGTGGAAAAAGGTGTATTTGACCTTCCTTTGATCATGTAAACTGAAGAAAATCAAATCATACCCAGAGGCCAGGAAGCTGTTTCCTAAAACATTTACGCCCGACTTGAGTCCAGTGCAAGACCTAACTGTCATGGCAACATATACTTTCAACATTACGTTACGACCAGCCGCAAAGTTACGTCGGGCGTAAATGTGTTGAGAAACAGCCCCCAGGATAGTAGATTACGACCATTTGATAATTTGCAACTAGAGGGTTTGTGCCAAGTTGCTATGGCAACATTAAATTATGACCAGGCGCAAAGTTAAGTTGGGCGTAAATGTGTTGAGAAACAGCCCACAGGAGTGTAGATTAAGACCAGTTGATAATTTGCAACATTGTAATTAAAAGGTTTGTGGTTTATTGCTAACGGTTTTTTACTTTTAATTTTCAGATCCATCAAGGTTTTTTAATAGGAGGTCTGTTTCCGTCTCAACGAATCCGAAATTTTTCTGTCATAACTTTTCACAGACAGAGCCCTGTCCAGGTCAGAGGTCCGTTTCCGTCTCAACAAATCCGAAATTTTTCTGTCATAACTTTTCACAGACAGAGCCCTGTCCAGGTCAGAGGTCTGTTTCCGTCTCAACAAATCCGAAATTTTTCTGTCATAACTTTTCACAGACAGAGCCCTGTCCAGGTCAGAGGTCAGGGGCAGTTTCAACAACCCCGATCACATATAGAAACGCCTGGTTGCAAACAGACAATGAAGTAAAGCCACAAATGAAATCAAAAGGAACTTCAACAAGAGGCCTTAATAGAAATTCCCCACCTACAGCCCAAAATATTAGTCCCTTGCTGCAAGCTTCTCCCCCATCAGTACCAAGCCGTTCTAATAAAAAGTCGACAACACCCAAACAACCTGCACTCGTAACCATTCCAGCGGAGAGCTATCCTACTTTTGTTCTGCCCAAAGAAGTCGTAGAAAAATTATTGACATATTCTGGAGTTTTACCTCAAAAAGTACCTTCAGTTCAATATCATCCTGAAAACAGTGCAAGCTCGTCGTCAGAATTGACGGCGAATTCTAAATTAGACAAAGGGAATTCTGGTTCCACTGTTCCATCAAATGATTCTACTGAAGTGAAAAAACAAGAATCGAACTTTCCAACTCAACTAAGCAAAAATAATAAAGGAAAGAAACTAACTTCTTTTATGGGTGCTCCTTCATCTAGTTCTGCTGGAGATGAACAACCAATTGTGCCTTCACAAACGGAGGAGTTTTCTGATCAGGAAGAATCGGAACCTGTAGAGTTAACTCACCCTGCTCATGTTGAAAGTAACACATCGATCCAGACATCTAGTTCAAAGAAATCCTGTTCAGCCCCCAAAAGAATTCCACCTCCAAGCAGAATGGTGACTCGACTTGTTTCAAAGAAACACGAACAAGACCAGTTTCACAGAGCCAGATTTAACCAGCAGTCCTCTCTTCAAACACGAGGTCTTTGCAAATCAAATGTTAAAGGAAAAGGTGTCAAGGATGTGAAAACACCCGAAAAACTTAAAAGAAGACTTGATTCCAAGAAGAGTCCACCAAATTTAGATGTGTCAAAATGCAAAAAGGTTAAGCATTCAAATGATGCAGAAATGTTGCCATCAAAATCCCTCAGGGTTACATCACCAGAAAAAGTCAACAGAAATCGAAACTCACCAAGAACACGAAAGCCTACGGAGAGGTTAATTGCTGCTAACGAAGCTGACCATAAAATGTTGCCCTCTAAAGCTGTGAAGAAAATGTCACCAGCAAAATTTATTGTTGAAAATCAAGAATCACCAAGGACGCGAAAGCAGGCAGAAAAGTTAATTACTACGAAAGAAGCTGACCATGAAATGTTGCCCTCTAAATCTCTGAAGAAAATGTCACCAGCTAAAGGTGGTGTCGAAAATCAAGAATCACCAAGGACACGAAAGCAGACAGAAAGGTTGACTGACTCTATAGAACCTGGCTCTGAAATGCTGCCCTCTAAATCTCTGAAAAAGATGTCACCGTCAAAAGGGGCTGTTCAAAATCAAAATTCACCAAGGACACGAAAGCAGCCAGACAGGTTACCCGCTGGTAAAGAAACTGACCAGGGTAACTTAGGAGTCCTAACTCCCATCTCTTCGAAACCTGGAAAACCAGTTGGTAGAAGTTTGATTAAAGATACACTGCCCCAATCAGTAGAAAATGGTGAGAATGAAAGGAGCAATGAATCTCGAGTACAATCAGTAGACCAGGAAATAAACCAAAGGACAGTGGAAACAACTGTTCAATCAACATACGACGGCAAGAATGACAGGAAACAAGACAAACTTGATGCTTTAAAGCAATATTTACAAAAAAAGGAAGAACTTGCAGTCATAAAAAGAAAAGAAAGGGAAAAAATGTCAACGAATAGTACTGAACAAATAAAAGAGATAATCTTGGACAAGGATAAAGAAAAAAGGAAATCGAATTTGACAGAAACTGATGTTAATGAGGTGGAGATTATAAAAGTGGTTGAGGTTGGGAAAAAGACACCTCTAAGTGAGGAAGATCAGAATGGACATACAACTACATACAATGACAAAAATGAACACATCTTAAATGACGCTGAAGAGTGTGAGAAACTAAAGGTTGAAAGTTCAAAATTTGAGGTAATTGAAAACAAGAACAATGTTGGAAGCTCCAAAAAGGTAACTGCAAACGAGGTTAATGTGTTGAATACCTTAGCTAATCAGACCAAAGCATCAACAAACCAGACTGCAAATAATCAAAAGGAGGTTGACCCTTCTGAAGATACTAGTGACCATTTGGATGATGAGGTTGAGGTATTAGACGTGGCATCGGAAAATGTCATGAGGGCTTCGGATTCATCTGAGGCTAGCGCATTACAGAAATCAACCCTAAAATTAAAAAACGGGAATCTGGAAAAACTTGACGAGATGACTTCTTTGAAAAGTTCAGTTTCTACTTCCCCCCTCCCTGTCATTAGCAATGATTGTGAAGCTCGGAAAAAACTTTTAAGTAACTTATTATCCAACAAATCTAGAACGCCATCCACGGAAATCACAAGTACACTAAAATCCCCTGTATCAGCTTCTAATCAAGGCACTGGCCCAATACCAAAACTTAACACCACAAGTTCCACCACACGTGTCCCGGGTGTTAAAGGCCCAGACCAAAGCATGGTAACCCACTTAACCTATTTATTTCCGCTCCCCAAAACTGCATCAAGGGTGCCAGGTTCAGCACCAGACCCCTCTACCAAGCCTGGCGTTAACCCTGTCAATCAGCTAACTTTGATGCATGGTCTTTTGAAACTCCACCCTGCAGAACAAGTTTTAGACCCAAAGATGTTAGCACCTGTATCGCCATTATTAGCAAATTCATCAAGTATTTTACAGGCCTTATCAAGGCCTAGAATCTCTTTACTAGCACCAACAGATTCCCTGCAAAACGTCAATAAAGGACCTCATCAGCTTTTGTCCTCGGCTCTTGAGCATCGATCGACAAGTGACAAGTCAAAGAGGAAGCCTGTCCATTCCCAATCTGTTAAATCAGCAACCAAGAGAAAAATTGTTGAACTTCTATCAGATAAGAGCAAAAAAACTACTTCTGCTGTCAACGAAACTCCTCTTGTCCCTCTTGCTGCTACATCTACGGGAAGCACCGCGTCCGCAGCTTCCACAACTGTGGTGTTTGTACCTACTAAACCATTAAGTGGTGGTACCACTACAGCCTATCGCCTTATTACATCTGGGGCTGGCAACAAACTCACTGCTGTAGGGTCATCCAATATCCCTTCAACGAGTTCCAGCTCATTGGTTAAGCAGCTTGTTACTAAGTCTGTTCGCCCGGCTATTTTGAAACCACCAAAACCAGCCCTTGAACTATCCGATTTCTTGGAGACAAAGTCCATTTATCTTCCACCTGTTCGTGTTGGGCGATCCTTCGAAGCTGAAGTAGTTTTTCATAAAGGTCCACAAATTGAAAAATTCTTGAAGGCGTCTGGAATGGAAAACATTCTTACCAGAACCAGAAAGCCGAAAGGAAAGACCAAAACTCTGCCTGAAGATCATTTGTCGGATTCCGATTTGAAGTTTGAAGAATCCCATGGCCCAATTCTTTGTGAGCTCGAACAATTCGCGAAAGATAAAAATCAAGACCTCCAAACACTTCTTGCGGCAAATCTTGAAGAATTGTATAGCAGCACTTGTCCTATTTGTCACGACGCGATTGTAGGTTGCTACAAATTTCTTACCCATTTAATGGTGATTCATTCTAAATTCAGATGCACTCAATGCCCTGGTCTTTTCGTCAGAAAGTCTTCATTGATTAATCATTTAAAAACCGTCCATAAACGTTCAGGAGAATCTCCGGAAGCAGTGAACGAAAGGCCCAGCACAAACTTCACTCTCCCGAATTGTGGCGAGTGCAATGAAACGTTTTTAAACAGAAGGTATTTGGATGAACATCAAATGTATGCCCACGGAAGGCCTGAAACTTTTAAGTGCTTTATTTGTAACTCGCCTCTCTCGTATTACTACATGTCAAACCATATCACGTTTTCCCATCCTGTCGATCATGCTGTCGACCCTGGTGGTAAACCAATTAAAGCACCTCCACCAAAAGAGCGGTTTATTTGTCCAACATGCGGGAAAACATTTCGTCACAAGAATTCTTTGCACATTCACGAAGAAAGTCACAAACCAGAGGAAGAAAGAGTTTATTATTACATTTGCTCACATTGCGGAGATAAATTTCGTAACAAAACAAGGTTTCAAAATCACATGAATACGAAACATACTAGAGAGAAAACACACCATTGCAAAGAGTGTGATAAATGGTTTCGAACATCTAATATTTTGTGTAAACACCGCACTATAGAACACAAAAAGAAGCGTTTTCGCTGTGAAGTTTGTTCTAGAGAATTCAAACTCAATGCGACCTTGAAGAAACATATGGTAACACACACAGGGGTCAGCAAACATCGTTGTTCGCTCTGTCAAAGAGCTTTTGGTTGCAATACCGTATTGAAGGCCCACTTCCCTAGGTGCCAGAGAAGACAACTGGGCTTAAAGCCTCTGCCATGGGGCTATAAAAGGAAATCCAGAGCTAAAAAAAAGACTACTACACCTGATGTACAGTCAACCGACACGAGTACTGTCCCTTTGGAATCTGTTGAAAACGAAAACCAAGAAGTTCTGGAATATGACGTCAGTGAAGCCGTCACAGAAGAATATATGTATATGTGTAGCGCCTGCAACTGTTCTTTCCAGAACATGAACGATGCTGAAAACCATATCCGATTTTGTGTAGTTTGACAACGGTAGCATATAACTGGATTTTGGAGAAGTTTCCTATAGATGTTTACCGTATGTGGAAGAATTGCCAGGTACTGGCCGAAGGTCAGGGGTTTCCTCCGGGCAATGCGCCCGGTGAAATAATGTTGAGTGGGGCGAAAAACAATCAATCAACCAACCTCTATGTTTAACATATCTAGTGACCGGTTATTTTATTTAAAAACTTTTTGATGACCAGGACGTTTTTTGTTCCACAACGTCAAGTTCGAACTATAACTGCCTAACCCCATGCACAATGAAAGCGTCTGCGATAGACTTTTTTGGAATAGTGAAGACTCCAATGGTCTTGCATCAGTTCCTTGTTATTAAAGTCGCGGTCACACTACAAGCCGATCAGAAATTTAAACTTCTTTAATGTAGAGGTCCTAACTGGAGGAAACTGGCTCGAAATCCACTTGTTTCACAACTGACCCAAAATAGTTTTATCGAAGCGTGGTCAAAATAACTTAATAGATCGTCTGTGTGTGAAAATAGAGCAATTCTATGGTATGGCCGCTGCTTTGTGGTTGAAAAAATTTCATTTTTTGCCGATGTGTTGTTACTTTTTGTTTTACGTGAATCAATTTCTGCAAGGACGGTTGTTTAGCTTGAATTGTTTTGTTAATTTGTTTTAAGTTTTCATTAACAAATATTCATATTTAACAGTTTAGTTTGTTAAATTCTTTTAAAATAGAGGTTTTAAAAAAGAATCACGGAAGCTATGCATGGATGAGTTCATTTACTGACATCGGCTTCGATATAAATGAGTTGCCAGGTATTCGCCGAAGTTCGGGGCTTTCCTCCGGGCAATGGGCCCGGTCCCCCCCCCCCCCCCCCCACTAAACCTGGCAACGCTGCCATATCAGTGAAATAATCTTGAGTGCGGCGTAAAAGATCAATCAATCAATCGATATAAATGTATGATTTAAAAGTCAATACTTACAGTCAGAGGCCAAATTGCCAAAACTTTAAATATAAGGGCTTTATCCCCATTGTGTGTTCGACCTATTTTGGGAAACCTGCATTGTGGGATATTTCCAGCATTTTGTGTGGCGTTTCATGGATCGATCGAATACTTGTGGAAAATGACTAATAATTAATTTGTGTTATCAGCCATATTTGGTTAGAGTGACAGTCCCCCAGTCCAACACAGGCATCCCATCTGTGCGGCAGGGGTTCGAATCACACCCAGTGGATTTTTCACTCGATCGCCGTATAGGTTCGGAGAGTTGCCAGGTACTGGCCGAAGGTCGGGGATCTCCTCCGGGCAATAAGCCCGGTTTTCTCCCCCACTAAACTTGGCAACGTCCCCATATAAGTGAAATCTTGAAAGCGGCGTAATACATCACTCAATCAATCAATCCTACATGTTATCACTAGATCGCCTTATGTAGAAAAGTTTCCAGGTACTCGCTTAAGGCCGCTTAAGGTTTCCTCCGGGCAAATATTCTGCCCCTCCACCCACTCACACGCACACACGATCTGTATATATACGCCATATAAGTTAAAATACCATGAGCTGCCAAAATGTTGATATTTTTACTTCAAAACAGAATGTTGAAATTATCGGTTATTTTTCTCAAGACGTATAATTCAGAAGCTTTTAGCTTCTAGTCTCGAAAATGTACGATAAAGTATTGTTTTGAACTAACTTTGGCTTAGAATGAATGAATGGTCGTTCCGGTTATTTAAATTTTGTTTACTTTTCGAACACTTTCGGTTCGTACAGGCCACGTACTGTATGGATTTTCCTCCTTCCAACGCCAATCATTTAGTTTTTCGATGGCCCTCAAAGCTTCTCACTGTCGTGACGATCAGAAATTATGAAACAAAAAATATGAATGTTGGCAGCTCATGCCACTTTAAACAAAATGTGGGCCTAGTGCGTTGAAAAACATCAGTCAATCTATTTTGTGATAGATCTGGTGATTAAAAAACGCCACTAAAGATTTTAACTAAATTCGTCATTTTGAGAGATGTTTGCGCTTCATAAGCATGCGTTAAATAGTGTTCACTCACAAATTAAAAAAGTGTTAAAGTGGCATGAGCTGCCAAAATATTGATATTTTGACGTTAAAACAGAATGTTGAAATTATTGGCTATTTTTCTCAAGACGTATAATTCAGAAGCTTTTCAATGCTTCTAGTCTCGAAAATGTACGATAAAGTATTGTTTTGAACTAACTTTGGCTTAGAATGAATGAATGGTCGTCCCGGTTATTTAAATTTCGTTTACTTTTCGAACAAGTTTTCGGTTGGTACCGGCCACACATGTATGGATTTTCCTCATTCCAACGCCAATCATTTAGTTTTTCGATGGCCTTCAAAGCTTCTCACTGTCGTGAAGTTCAGAAATTATGAAAAAAGTGTGAAAATTGGCAGCTCATGCCTCTTTAACTTTCCTGACGTTCCCTCTTTTTTCATTGCAACTAGTGGGCCAATGCTTCCAACAGAGGTTATGGGGGGGGGGGGGGGGGGGGGGCCTCCGTGGGTAGGTAGAGCGTTGCACGCTCAATCCGAACAGTCTTCCACCAATGGGTCGCGGGTTCGAATCCCACTCAGTCCAAATACAATTGGAAAATTTTCTGACTGGGTTCACTCAAACGACCTGTGTGGGATGGTTGCAACGCCGCCATATAAGTGAAATAATCTAGAACGCGGCGTAAAACCCCATTCAATCAATCAACCAACAGAGGTTGCTCGCAATATAATTTTTTTCTTCTGCAAATGTTTGACCAGCAGTTTCTAATTTTATTAAAGATCTAAATGGCGTTTGATAAAGGCACGTGTGTATAGACATTGGGAATTGCACAGGTGGGCGCTCGCCTATATATATAACGTAATAATGACAAATACAGGGTACTCTTCTTGGGTTTGTGGGTAAAATTATGTTGGGACAAGCCTTTGTCATCTCATTAGCCCAATAACAGCGGTCTGGTGGCTCACTCACTATAGGCAAAGCGCTGGACGCTCGATCAGAACAGCCTTCCACCAATGCGTTGCGGGTTCGAATCCCACTCGGTCCCCAAAAACTTGGAAAATTTTCTGGCTGGGGTTTCTCTCTAACGACCTATGTGGGATGGTTGCCAGTTACCACCGGAAGGTCGTGGGTTTCCTCCGGGCATAGAGCCCGGTTTTCTCTCTCAATAAAATTGGCAACATCGCCAT
The DNA here is from genome assembly GCA_963971465.1 of Lepidochitona cinerea. Taxonomy (NCBI): domain Eukaryota; kingdom Metazoa; phylum Mollusca; class Polyplacophora; order Chitonida; family Tonicellidae; genus Lepidochitona; species Lepidochitona cinerea. Next base: position 14,976,306 of record OZ020560.1, on the reverse strand, counting down.
ATAAGTGAAATAATCTTGATGGCGTAAAACACCAAACATTAAAACAAGTAAAGATTTGACTTGTCTTAAAGAGCTAAGAGTACAGTAGATCTTTTAAACGCGTAATCTGAGAAATACATTAGATTTGGTTTAAAGGACACAAAAAAGGCGATCGATAGATTCTAGATTGTAAACTAAAAACAAAATGACCTGATACAGAATGCAAACCAGCAATGGAATGAGGTGGTTTCTACTCGATGGGTTGGTGTTTCGGCTTCATGTTTACGTATGCTTTTACTCCATCATTTAGATTGATTGATTGTTGTTTTACGCCGCACTTAAGATTATTTCACTTTTATGGCGGCGTTGTCATGTTTAGCGGAGGAGGAAAACGGCCTCTTTTTCCTGATGAAAACCTCGACCTCGGGCGAGTAGCTGGCAACACTTCCACATAACTACGACCATCGAGAGAAAAATCCACTCAGACGTAACCTATTTCAATTTTTATTTAGGCCTATTCGGAGGTGGGATTCGATCCCGCGCCGCATCGATGGAAAGCCTGATGCACAATCACTCTCACCAACTGAGCCACATATGCCCTCTACTTTAAAGTTAACTGGGCATATATATAAACGTGGTTTCAGGCCTACTCATATAGCAAGCTTTTTTCCTCAAATGTCAAAAGGTTATGCTATGGAGATTTTGCCTTAAGGCTAGCCTATATTCATCGAACATTTTCTTTAATCGATCTCGGATATTAAGAATTTCAATTCGATTTTCCGCCCAAAAAGTAGGCATAGGGCTTACAATACAAAAAAGAAAGAAAGGGGAAAAAAACAACAAAAAACAAAACAACCCCTCCCCAATTAGCCGAGAAATCTTGTCTCTGAGGTTTTTCTTTATTTTTATATTACCACACGTGCCAGAGAGTGTATGATGTTAGATTATCAGCACCACAGAGGCCGATTGTTCTCGCTGCTCCCCAATGAAAGTGTCTATATGAAGAATTATCTCCCCTGTTCAATAAAACTGTTGCCATTTTTGTGGTGCATTTTTGTGTCTGTGAGCATTCGTCTGAAAAGTAGTTTTGCTTTCGCTTTTACATACCGTACTGTTTATGACAACATTTAGGATGTCAAATGATGCCTCACAGGTGAGTTTCATTGAAGACCTAAAGATAAAGTAAACCGTTTACCAATCCTTTCAAAACCGTCTTTCCCTTTTAACGTGTCACTTTATCTGGAACAACAACAACATCATCATCATTCGTGGCTGTCCTACTTGAAAATGAAAGTTGAGATTACAGTGCTGGGAGCGATATGGGTCCTCTAAAAATAGACTTTCATTATCAAGTTCATTGTTGATATGTATATGGATGTATTATTATATCTTTAATATCTGATCAGCGTAATTTACTACCATTGCAGTAGGCCCTACGGGTATCCGATCAGTTATCGTACAGAACCAATTATCGTACACCCAACACTTATGCGTCTTTAACCCAAGCGATCGGGTTTTCCCGTCGATGACAGCCAGCTTACTCATCGAGGCATCTTCTTGCAAAATTTCAACCTCCAAATATTAATAGAACTTTTTATGAAGTTACATTTGTCAGGCAATGTAAGAATAGTTGCCTTTGGCCGTGTCGGGGAATTTTCGAACACGAAAGATGACGTCACAACAGCTTTCACGTTGGGTGTACGATAACTGGTCCCCGTCACTCAACAAAAACATGCAAACGAGCGGGTGAATGTCCGGTCCCTAAAACATTATTTCAGAGTCTTGCGAGAAATTAAACTATTATAACAAAAGTCGGCTGAGCCCAGCTTCACTTCTGTGAAATTTCTTGTCAATGCAAACAGTGATGTAAATTTTAGCATTGAAAAACCGGCAAAAGTGTACGATAACTGATCGGATACCCGTACCATTCATGGACAGGCCAGAAAATAGTTCAAAATATCTGTGATGATGATGTAAGACATTTTCTGACGGCCTATCTGTCAGGAATGTCTTACATCATCATCGCAGATATTTCGGACTAGTCAGAAAAATACCACACTGATATAAAGTGATACTGATAAGCTTCTTGACGACTTGATTGTTTTGTGTTTTTTGCCGCGCTCAAGATTATTTCACTTATATGGCGGCCTTGCCAGTTTTATTGTGGGAGGAAACCGGGCTCTATGCCCGGAGGAAACCCACGACCTTCTGGTGGTAACTGGCAACCATCCGGGATCCCACATAGGTCATTCGAGTGAAAACCCAGTCAGACAATTTTCCAATCTTTTTGGACTGAGTGGGATTCGAACCCGCGATCCATTGGTGGAAGGTTGACGACTTGAACGGTTAGAAAAAAAATTGTCTGAAATGGTTGAAATGTGTTTTAAATCATGCTTTATTGCTTACTGTTGAAGTCAAGACAATATATTGTTGATAATCCTGTTAATTTGTCTTTCTTTAATTTTTTTTCTTATAGATCCAGTTTGAAATTCATCGATAAACGTTCATTTATTTTAAGCCTAAGTTAGGCCTACTTCTAAAGACTACTTTATAGTGGCATGAGCTGCCAAAATTCACACTTTTTTCATAATCTCTGATCGTTACGACAGTAAGAGACTTTGAAGGCCATCGAAAAACTAAATGATTGGCGTTGGAATGGGGGAAAAATATGTTCAAAGCAATACTTTATCGTTCATTCTTGAGACTAGAAGCACTAAAAAGCTTCTGAATTATACATCTTGAGAAAAATAGCCAATAATTTCAACATTCTGTTTTGCCACCACTTTAAAATACATTGTTGAAACTAGTTTTACTAAAAAAGCTACATTTCATTTCAAAATTTTGTTTTAGTGCAAAAATATAATTTTTGTTTAAACGCAAAAATGTCAACAATTTTGCAGTTTATGCCACTTCAGAAAAATGTTTCAATCAGTTTTTTTTGGTACATTTCAGCTTACGTTGCACCCCAGTTTTGTGCAGTTTGGATCAAAAGTTGACCTTAAGAGATGTTCTGACCTCAACTGCTCATGTCAGAATTTGTACCATTGCCCATTCTGTGACCTTGAACATTTCAAGGCCACCAAACCATGCCGGGTTCAATCTCATCTGGAGGAAAGCCATTGGCCCTCTGGAATTTTTTACAAAGGTAACATTCAGTATCATAAGTCTTCAGTTAATTATTTACCTATTATTATTGCCTTTTGTTCAGGGCATTTTGCTTTCATAGTGTTGCTATGTTGAGGGAAAAATAGTGCCCGAGCAAGCGAAGTCACATGACAATTTCATAATGAGTCGAGCCCATTGTTTGATAACTGAATGGTGTCTCGCATGCGAGAAATTGCCAAAATAAGTAATTAATACTAATTTTGTACTAAATTACTGAATATATTTCATGAAAACAGCAGTTAAAATTAATCAGGTAATAATTTTGAGAGATTGATGTTTTACGCCGCACTCAAGACTATTTAACTTATATGGTGGTGTTGCCAGGTTTAGTGGGGGAGGAAACCGGGCTCATTGCCCGAAGGAAATCCCCAACCTTCGGCGAGTACCTGACAACTCTACCACATATGCTGACCGAGTGAAAAATCCACTCAGAAATTTGTCACTTTTTATTTGGTCTGAGTGCGATTTGAACCCGCGCAACATCAATGGGGAAAGGTCTGTGTCTGGGACTGAGGGATGATCACTCCATTATACCCACTGGCCCAGTAATAATTTTGAGTATGTTTAAAAATTTTACTCAGCATGTGTTTTGCTTCTTTACCTTTTGTAGATATCTTCATAGTACGTTGTTTCCACCTGTGTTTACCTGACTCCTCTGGTCATTTCCATTGTCCAGTATGTCCAGAGATCATAAATAGAAGACTGACCTGTCTTCAACATTTACAGAATCATCTACTTGTACAGGTAAATCTCCAGCAGTTTTAATTTTACCAAAGTGTTACAATTAACAAGTAGTTAAATATTTAATTAGTTAGTGTCTTTTAGAAAGTGAGTATAACAGTATACTCGTTATTTTTTAATTTTTTTTTTTTTCAAGAAAGTATAATCCCAAAAATCCTTATATTTTTCTTATAGCTTTTTTAAAGGTTACTCAAGCTGGCATGTGATAATTCCTATATGCTATGGCTAGTAGAGGCGTACAATGTCTATCTTAGCCACATCTAACAAAGATCTCGCGAGAATACAATTGAAGGGCTCACTTGGAAGAGCTATAGTCTCAGGCTGGCATAGCTTTCTGTCAATGCCTTACATTTTCAAATCCCAACTCAGTGCAAAGAAAATTATCATTTAGCCTGTATGCATTGCTTTGTCGCTTCCTTAGGATCATATGTGACCTTTTATGAACAAGTTAGTGAAAGCATGAGATGCTCTGACATTCCGACACAATCCCACCAAAAATCAAAATGGGAAAAAAAGTTTGACTTTGTTTCACTTACTTGCCCTATGTTGGATGGTTGCCATGTATCTGATGAATATCGTAGATTTCCTCCAGGTACAGAGCCTGGGTTCATCCCTGTTTTATTTTGCAACCGTGCCATGTAAGTGGTGAGAGAAGCAGAAAACATCAATCAATCATGTAATAGGCCAGGCTGCCAGTTACCTCCGGAAGGTCGTGAGTTTCCTCCAGATGTCCAGACATACAGCCCGTTCCTCCCACAATAAAACTGGCAACGCTGCCATATAAGTGAAATAATATTGTGTGCCGCGTTACACACCAAACAATCATGTAATAGGCCAACTGGCTGGTATATAAATGAAGTAGTTTTACCAATCTGCTTGTTCGGGACATGCAATGATTTTTTATGTATTTTATGATTTTGTATGAGAGGACAACAGATGTATCAAAAAATTTGTTTAAAAGTTTGAATCATTATTTTGCTTTCTGCAGAATGAAGACATTAACCTAGCCTTTGCACCAGATGCCAAACTACCAGAAACACTTGTCCATGATGGTAAGTACTCTGTAGAAATCAACAGCCACATTTTTGAAAAACAAGCCTTATTTTTTCAAATTTCGTTGCGAACCGTGAACTCCCTCTGAGGCAGACCGAGAGGTTTAGTCAACATGTGTACAGCGACAGATTAGAAAGTTTGACAGCACGAACAGGTAGCAAAAAAAAAAATCGTCCACTCTTGAACTTCATCAACTTCATGCACTTCCAAAGTGAAACATCAAGCTATATCATCAAAGTAAGATATTTGTTGTTTTTCTGCCTTAGAACCGTCAGAATCAGTCTGGTCCTGGTTCGCATGAAAAAATAAGGCCTGGGAAAAAATCCTTATTATTTATCCACTGATACTATACTGGTTTAAATTCCCTTCAATCCCCCTAAAACATATAGACAATTTCTGAGTTCTGTTTCCATTTGATGGACATATTTTTGCTGAAGATAGAAGGTTTGGTTTTTACATGAAAATTTTATGACTTAAGGATTACCTTATTAGTAACGGTATTCAATACAACGCTAAAACACTTTCAATAATCCAACACTCAAGCAAAACAGTTGTTGACCAGTTTCCCATCTTGGTGTAAAGCCAAAATGTGAACTTTTTCTGATTCAGATTTCTTGTGATCGACTGTTAGATGTCTGTTAGAAAGTTGTAGTTCTTCCCTGAAAACTTACGACGTTCTCATATGTCTTGAGTGCAGCATAAACACCAAACTAATCAATCTATCTCTTTGCAGACTTTGTTATCGAGTTATGCACTGGGGATTGCGGATGTCCGAAAGGTATTAATGTGGGTCACTATCACTGCCCCGGATGTGGGAACGGGCAGGAGACGACACTTACCCTGGGGGCACACATGAGGCGATGTTTGGCACTATTACAGTACAAGAAACCTCTCAAAATGGAGTGTCAACCTTATAAAGACCTAGAGAACCCAAGAACTGTTTTCCCAAAGGTAAAACAAATTAGGACATTTGCTTTGTTATTAATTTTTTTAGCGAAAATAGCAACATTTTTGGGGATGTAAAATTATATTTGACTAATTCCAAACTTTTGATGAAACTTTTAAACTCTGCTTATTTTTCTCTGTCAGGTTACACATTTTGAGTGTTATTGCTATTAGTATGTAACATTTTGAGCAATCAATTCTAAACAAATTTGTAGAAAGCTCCATGCATGCACTCTTCTTGAATAACTTTGAAATGAGACTTTGCCTTGTTAGTATTTTGAACGCAACCTTATAGGGTTACCAATAACCCAATGAGTGTAAAGTAGATCATTCAAATATTATGGTTATTCTTCAGGCGCGTATTTTGTAGTATCCTCTAGATTGTCTAGGGGACTTGGTTGCTCAGTTGGCAGAGTGATAGACTCTTAGACCGACACAGGCCTTACATTGATGGGTCACAGGTTTGATCCCACCCAGGGTTTTTATTCAATCACCCTACGGGAACGAATGCTCCCCCTCCTCTACTTAGCCTGGCAACGTAGAGTGTGTTGGAAAACATCAGAACTTCTATTATTTTTTCTCAATCAATGTTTTATTGTGTTATATTTTCAGTGGCATCGTTCTGTCATCAGGAATATGTCTGATATCCCAATACGAAGATGTGCTTCACGTCGATGTTGTAACAGAAAATACCACTGCCCGCTGTGTCCGCTCAAACAACAACAACCAGAATTATTGGCCGATCTTCGAGTTCACTTCATCAGTCATGTTGATAATTCTGTTGAGCATGAAGGTTTGTCTTAATCAAATAACTCATGGGCTATAATTAGTGATTAGTGGGTCAGTCAGTTAGAGTGAGTTCCTTAGTCCAACGCTGGCATTCCATCGATATGAGGGGCATTAGTGGCTCTGTCGGATAGAGTGATAGTCCACCAGTCCATCAAAGGCTATCCATCAATGCCGCACAGGTTCAAACCCCACTCAGATCAAATAAAAAAAATTGATTTTTTTCTTGATGTGGAAGAGTTGCCAGGTACTGTCCGAAGGTCAGGAGTTTCTTCCGGGCAAAGAGCTCAGTTTCCTCTGCCCCCTTCCCTCCCACTTTACCGTATAAGTGAAATAATCTTGAGTACAACATAAAACATCGATCAATCAATTGTTCCAACTTTTTATTTCCTTTGAAAGATTTTAACAGTGTTGATATAACAGTCACATTATTATTTTTGTATGTTACAGGTTACACATTTTTGGCTTGTCGTTTGTTGTGCGACCCATCTTTAGAAATATCGAACACGTATCATTTTCACTGTGCTTATTGTGGTCGTATTGGATTAACTTCACCGTCATTCAGGGCTCATCTTATACAATGTCAACAAGAAAGAAAAGTCATCGGCTTACCGGAGAATACGGCACCCAATGACAACAGGATCGCCGCTGAAACATTACCTCATTCGAAAATAGAGTATAGTATGACAGCTGACAGCGATGTTACAGTTACAAATGTCGTCGTGGAAAACTGCAACGTCCTCTCCGAAACAAGCCAGGATATGTGTGAAATGCTTTCAGACGAATTGACAGATCAGAATTCAGAAATAAGACACCACGACAATGTTCATGATCAAAGTATTAGTACAACAACAACAAAGGAAATTCCTAGCTCCAGTGATTACAATGAAGATGATGAAATTCCATTGATGGAGGAACAAGCCGTCTCTGTTACTCATGATAACAAAGTATTACAACTAGAGGGTGAAGAGACAAACATGCATGGAAATGAAATGTCCACGAAGAAAGAAGATCATGTTGTTGTTGCAAACGAGAAGGGAGATAACTCAACCCAGACTGAACCTGCAGAGCCAACATCTATTGAGGTACATTGTATGAGTTATCAATCTGTTATTGAATTTTTTCTAGTCCTGATTTCAATTGCTGAAATTTAAACAACTATGTTCTATAATGTAGAGTAATCAGTCATAGCTGAGGGCGTATGTTGAGTTAACTAAAACTCTTGTTTTTTAGTTCACTGCTGCTGTTGTTCTAAAACTGTGAAATAGGCAATTGACCCCGCGGCCAGTTCCACATGTTCTGGCCAAATGTTCCAAAAGGTTAGAGAAACTCGTAGTGTTGGCTTTGTGACGTTACAAATATCATGACGTCACACAGCTATTTCGCTAAGCTTTGTCTACCCTTATAGAACGTATGGAGTGTACAGTTGTCATGTACTGGCCAAAGGTCAGGGGTTTCCATGGTGCAAATGGCCTGGTTTCCTTCCCTCAGCTCACCATATCAGTGAAATAATCAGAGTATTGGTCACTGAGTCGTTTAGAGTGATAGTCCCTCAGTCTGACACAGGCCCCCCATTGATCAAAACATCAATCAATTAATCCATTGATACGTCAGCGGCCCGAAATTTGGTTGGGAGAAAAATTTTAAGAAAATTGTGATGAATTTGGTTTAGAATAAGTGGAATGGGTCTGCTGGGGGGTGGGGGGTCTTTTTGGCAAAGAGTTTGGTTTATATCCTATTAAAGTAGGCAACGACATTGCTGAAATAATCTTGAATACAACTTAAGACATCAATCAATCTATATCAACGGTAGGTATCCTATAATTAAAACTACAGTCAAACCTGGACAAGCGACCACCTGTAAACAGCGACCAACTGTCTTAAGCGGCCACCCCACGACGCCCCCGAACGAAATCCCGTACTTAACACACTGTGTAGAGCGACCACCTGTCTAACGCGACCAACTGTGAAACTGATAAAGTATACACAAACCCTGTATTAAACGACCAAAACTTGGTTCTATAATTGAGCTTTACCGCTCATGCTTAATCCCGCTGTAGCAGACAATCCATTTGTCGTAACAACTAGAGCCTACAATTAAAGCCAGACACTAGCCGTTTGTATTATACCTGTGAATTGCATTATACTAAACAGAATTCTCGATTTCGGCATGACATCACGATCCTGACAACAAGGCTCCGAGGTGAAAACAATTCCATAACGACGCCATTTTGACTGGCTGAGGGAAGACCACGTGCCCCAAAGTACCCTAGCCGGCTGGTCAGGTACCCGGTTGTCCGAAACCGAGAATTGACAAAAAAACACATCTCGAATAAAATTATCAATAGATATATAGTGGTTGGGTTCCTTTTTAATCCTATACAAATCGTAGAGATGTACAAAAATCAGTGAAATAAGTGAAAATGTAATCGCCCTGATTTTTCATGAGTAAAGGTTATCGAGATGTCGGTTGCATAAAACCTGGATTAAGAGACCACCTGTCTTAAGAGACCACTTTTCACGTTTCCCATAGTTGGTCGCTTAAACCAGGTTTGACTGTATGCATGTATACCTTAGCTCAAATTCATATTTTTTCATCTCTTCTTTCTCTATCACAGATGTTTGAAAAAGTCACCGCCCAGTTTTCACAACCTTTTGTGAGAGCGTTTGACTTTGCCTCAAGAGAAGCAGCGGAAAAGTTATTTTCTGAGGTTGCCATGGCAACAGAAGTCACCTTTAACTCCTCCCCTGGGACAGACCCTCTAAATCCTGTATTCTGCGTGGAAGGTTCTCTGAGAAGTATTTTGAACACAGAGTCACTATTGCACCAGGTAAATTGACTAAATTACTCTGACCACTTGATAATATCAAGCATTTCAAGCAGCTAATATTTAGAGATATATCACATAATATTCATTAATGTAAAGACAACATCCTTCTATAATAATTCAAAAGCTGTATAATCTTTGGTTTCCTCCGGGCAAAGAGCTGGGTTTTTCCCCCCACTAAACCTGGTACGGCTGTCACGTAAGTGAAATAAACTTGAGTGCAACCAATCAATCAGAGCTATGATACGTGTAAATATGTGTGAGGCACTGTCAAATTTACAAGGAATCGAGTGACTACAAAATATAATGTACATATATGGGAGTTCATCTGTTCATATTTTCTGAATTTTATTTTACAATTTTACAAATTTGTTTAGTTTCTTAAAAGTTTTTGTTATTTCAGAAATTTTCACAAGCAAATCCAGAACCCAAGATTCAGTTATTAACATCCTCCGGTAAGAAATATAACTCTCAAAATATTATGTACGATAACTATTTTTATTATATAACTGGAGTGAGTGTTGCAATTTCATTGGTCAATAGGCGGTCACATGACAGTTAATATTATCTTATATTACATGACTTGCTGGTTAATATAAGATTTGACGTCACATTCTCTTTGTTGCGCAACGTAATTTGTTCTTAGTGTAGCTTTATTACTATGACGTCATTCCGATGACATCATATTTGAGTGTTGAAACGAAATCCACATGACGTAATTTAACCCATTGCATTTGTAATGCCTATGTACTATGTTATGTGAATTATGTAAATATAACATCTGCCTGAAATTCTGTGAAGGTTTGGAATAAATATATACGCTAACTTGATATATAATAAAACAATTATTGACTCTCATGCCAGTTAATATGATGGTTATAATGACCTGGAAAACTTATATTGACCTCTGCCTTCGGCATCGGTCAATATAAGTTGTCCAGGTCATTATAACATCATATTAACTGGCAGGAGAGTCAATAATTGTATAATATTATATTGACTGAACTTTTTCCGTTTTGATTGTGCTATATGAAGGGGTTACCAAAGGTTCCTCCGTGGAAAGAGCCTGGTTTCCTCCCCCCACAAAACCAAGCAACACTATCTTGCCCTTCATGGATAAAATACAGAAAATTGTTTATATTGAATTGAAATGGAATTCTCCATGGATTTTATTTGCCAAGACAAACTGAGGACTTTGAAAGCCAATGGAAAATCCAATTATTATTATATATCTTTTGATATTGAAGCATGTGAAAAACAGAAATTGTGTTTAAAAAAAGTAAACGAAATTGATTTTAGGATTTAGTTACCTGTACAAACATGTTGTACTTTTTAGAGGCTGGTACTATTAAAAAGATTCTAATTTGCGCTTGAAATTGAAAATGTCAATAAAGAAAAATATTTTAAAATTGAAAATGTCAATAAAGAAAAATATTTTAAAATTGAAAATGTCAAAAAAGAAAAATATTTTAAAATTGAAAATGTCAATAAAGAAAAATATTTTAACAATGAAAATGTCAATATTTTGGTAAAAGATGGGTTTCTTTTTTCTCTCGATGTAAGAAATTATGAACTTCCCATTTTTCCAAAGAATCAAGTTTTGCCAGTATGTTATATCAGTTTACATCTGTGCAGATTAATTTCCATGCTCCTAGGACATAATACCAGCCCCGATAGTTCGGTTGGTAGAGCGTCCGCTTCCAGGTTCAAGCCCGGGTCGAGTCAGACCAAAGACTATAACAGTGGGAGCTATTGCTGCTTTGCTTGGCGCTCAGCAATAGGAGTTAGAGCAGCGACTGGTTAGCCCGGTGTCAGTATAATGTGACTGGGTGAGGAGGCTTGCTGGTTGTCCTCGGCAAGTTGTCTCGGTGAGGCACTATTACGCAGGACGTAAAACCCAAATCACTCACTCACTCACCCTATGACATAAGTGAGTCAATTTTAGTAAATTTTAGTCAATTCTTCTATCAATTTTCTTTCAGGTCGGAGTCTTATCGAGAAGTCCCCAAAGAGAGAAGAAATTGTCAATCCAGAGATTGTGATTGTAAAACCAAAGGTGGATCTTCCAACACCTGATGATTCTGTGCGTAGAAAAAGAGGCAGACCTCCGAATGAATCAGTCATTCGAACAGGAAAGAAAGGGCGTCCCAGAAAGATTAATGTTAGTATGGAAAGGGAAAGCACGGCTGACAGAGGGGGTGATAAAGCTGAGGCTAGTGACATCAAAAAACAAAAGACCAGTGACACTGGACTAAGAAAATTGTTAGACTCCAGAAAAACAAGGGCTATAGCAAATACTCCGCATCGTTACAATACACGGGGCTATCGGGTTGATACCAGTATGCTTCGATCAGCTAATAAACCAAAGACGCATTCTTCAGAATCTGACGACGATTCGTCTTCGAAACACAAAACACTGCAAACTTCAAAGGAACCTTGTAAAACACAAGAAATTGTCATCTACAATAAAATGCCAGACAGTTTTAAAACTGCTCTTGAACTGTCTGATTTTGCTGGAATTGACGGACCAAAACCCATCCCGTACAGCTCTCTTCCTGACGGTATCAAACAGTTTTTGCCTCAGTCTAATCCACTAAAGCCTTCTGATACATCCTCTGAAAATCCAGATTCATTTGACCCCAAGGCTGTGTCAAGATCACAGAGTGTGGAGACATCTGAAGATTTACAAACTGAGGACAAAACCTGTTTAGGTTCACCCATTGTTGAAGGAAACCCTCTAGATTCAAAAGCCTCCGAGAATGTCACCATTCAGTTACCAAGCCCTGTTCACGTGGAGATTCTAAATACTGGTGATTTTCAGACAGATCCTAAGTTTATTCAGACAGGAAGCTCTGTACCATCATCGAGTAAGTTTATCGTTCAGACATCAATCCCAGAGAATTCTACGGATTTAAAATCTGTGAACCCGGGCGAAAAAACTTCCCATAGTCAAACTAAAATCGAGCTGTCAGAGCTTCAGAAGAAAAAGTCGTTCTACATGCCTAGTATAGCTATACACCGTCCCCTTCCCTCCATGGAATTGGTCGTAGAGAGAAGTGCTATAAATGATCAGGTTATCAAAATGACCAAACCGTATCAAGAGAAAATAGAGACATTGGCTAAGGACCCGGTTCCGGATCCTGCCACAGTGTTACAGAAAAACGATAGTCCAGCGGGGAAAGTGCCAGATTTACATTCTATTGTAAGTGAATTAGACAAATGGGAAAACGATTCAGATAAAAACATGAGCTATATATTGGAATGGGATTGTGGTTCTGGTGACGAGGCAGGTGGGTTAGTCTGTCCCATTTGTCAAAATCAGTTTCACGGTAGAGGGCACCTGTCAACACATATTATGAGCAGTCATTGTAAAGTAAAATGTCCACTATGTATGTCGATATTCACTACCAGGGAAAATCTAACAAGTCATATACAACAAAGTCATTCTAACAACTCTGAAGCGTCAGTAAAAGATGCACTTGAGCATAACCTTGGAAGTGAATTTCACCGTTGTGGGGAATGTAAAGAGGTCTTTGCCAGCCGTAAAATTTTAGACCGCCACCAAAGTCATATTCACCCGTACAAGATTGAGTGTCGAGAGTGCAAGAAGACTTTCAAAGGAGTTCCCTCTCTTTTGTCCCATATAAAATGCATACATCTAAAGCCAAAGGAGGTGACCGTCTGTGACATTTGTGGCAAGACTTTCAAGAAGGCTAGTTACGTTCAAGCTCACAAAAAAAGGCATGAAGCCTCTAGAATATTTCCTTGCCAAGTTTGTGGTAAAACTTTTAAGGATCGTTATTCTGTCAGGGATCACGAAGAAATTCATAAACCAAAAGAAGAGCGTCGTTTTCGTTACGTTTGTCAATATTGTGGAAAGCGCTTTATGAATAAAAGGATGTTTAGCGACCATACAAACCTGCACACTGGAAACCGGCCGTACAAATGCGAGGCCTGCGGTAAGTGTTTCTCACATATGAATATTTTGTCGAAACATACCGTCACCATGCACTCAGACAAAAGGCCGTTTCAATGTCATCTTTGCGACAAAAATTTTAAGGTGAAAAGCGCGTTAAAGTCTCACATAGTTACTCACACGGGAGTTAGTAATCATCGGTGTGGGTATTGCAAGCGAGCTTTCGGCAACAGAAACATGGTCAAAGCGCATGTTCCAAAATGCAAAGCTTTTAAAGCCCTGCAAGCGGGACAATCTGTTGAAGTTGTGGAAGAGTTTGATGTCACTGAAGGAGCACCTGCCTCAATCCTGGATGGCGAGGTTATTCTTACTGCCTCGGCTCCTAATGCTGACGGTGAAGTGATCACGGACCCAGCGGCTTTTGCCGAAGCAATGAAACTCGCTTTTGAAGCTGATCCCAATGGTGTTGAACTTCAGTTAAGTACAGAAGAAGCTGATTCTGTAATGCAGGAATCCTTCATGTACATGTGTAGTGCTTGTCAAACAACATTCAATGACTTTTCAACAGCACAAGTTCATATTAATCAGTGTCAAGGGGAGACAACTGAAACCAACTTGGTATTGGATGAGTGTGAAGGGGAGACAACTGAAACCAACTTGGTATTGGGTGAGTGTCAAGGGGAGACAACTCAAACCAACTTGGTATTGGATGAGTGTCAAGGGGAGACAACTCAAACCAACTTGGTATTGGATGAGTGTCAAGGGGAGACAACTGAAACCAACTTGGTATTGGATGCTGTGCAATCAGAGGCGCCTGAAACAGATCATACCAACTGAAGGGCTTGTCTTGAAAATGAAAGTGCCTTCAGCTAAAATTATTGGACAATTTACCTAAAGGGTAATGCTAAACTGCATGTAGATTTCGGTTAATTTATTTTTGTATTAGTTGACTTATTGCTACATGTACGTATCTCCAGCATTTTTTCTGCATGTTTTGTACTAAGGCAGGTTTTTTTTAAAAATTATAAATAACACTTCGACATGAATTAAGACATGGGCCTTGTTGTTGAAAGTGTTAAATGTTAAAAAAGTACTGATTTTTTAAAATTTCATTTGTTATATTTATACAATGTTGTTGAATGAATTGTAATTAATTGTTAATGTTTGTAAATATACCATGTAAATATACTTCTATTCTAATTTATGTCTGTATAATATTTATGTACATGTATAATAGATTGCTTGAATATCTCATTCTGTCATTGTTATAAATTTACATCTTGGTAAATGCTTCTGTGGAAAACATACCCATGTTATTAATACTATTAATGTTGTATGAACACGGTATGCGAGCATCACGCTCCATCAAGCTGGGGCTCGTTTCACAAAGCAGTCGCATCGCAAACGAAGCGTAACTTTGCCAATGGATACCATAGTGAAGAGATATGTAGTCATGGCAACTGCGATTGATCGCATTATGCGACGGCTTCGTGAAAGGGCCCCCAGGAGCGCTTTCTACTCAGTAATCGCATGTAATTGTGCATTTAACTATAGAAACTTCCACATGGTCGCTAGTCCGGTGGCACAACAATATGTTATAAATCCATGTGCAACTTTACACCAATAAACCATGTCAGTTTGGAAGACGTTCGAATTGTATGGCACTGATGTCATTTCTCTGTTGCAGGTTCTGTTGCATCGCATCATAGGTAAAATGAGCATGATTTCAACAACTGGGCATTGTCTTACAAAATTGGCATAAAGATGCGCATTGGCCTACAACATGGACCAGGGCGTAATTTCTGATAGTTTTAACACTGATTTACGTCTGACGTAACTTAAGACAGGGCCCTGATTGATAACAAAAAATCTCAATGTGGCACAATTTTGCAATACACTAAGGCTACTGCTTAAGCGCCAATCTTTAAGACGTGAAGGTCTCTCTAGAAGTAGAAGAAACAGAGGAGCCATTGAAAACCATGGTCTGTCAGTGTGACCTCCAGATCTTTCTGATTCTCTTAATTTGTCGAAATTTATGGAACTTTTGGCATGGACAATTGGCATTGACAGAGGCAAATTGTTTAACAGCCTTACATGTAGTCTTCAGTCTGGCATGATTTTCTATTACCGACTTATCCCTGGTAACGAGCAAGGTAACATTTTGTGGCGTAGCACAATAAGGAACAGGGCAATTTTAGATTTAGGGAGAAGACTTTTGAATCATACTGATCAGAAGTTTCACATCACACTCAAGAGGTTTTCACTTATATGGGGGCTTTGCCAGTTATGTAGAGGCTTGGAAATCAATGACCTTTGGAAATAATCTTGAGTGCAAGCCAAGCTAAGATAAGAACACATTCATAAGACAACAATGATCATAAATGAATTTATTAAGTCATGATTTATCTTAACAAAATCAGATAAAAATCTTGAATATTATGGCATTAAATGGTAAATTTAGCACTAGTCAATGCAAGGAAAGAAAGTTAACCGCAGTCAACTTTCTGTCAGTAAATTATTTTGAATATGTTGATTACAGTTTCTTTTTACATAAAGTAACATTCATTGATATGTTAGAGAAAAAAAGTTCTGTTCCAATACAATGTGAACATATTACAAGAATTAGAATTACACGAAGAAAAGCAAATTCTACAGGACAAAATTCAACAACAAAAGCATGGAATAAAATAGAATTACATCCACACGATTTTCTTATATACTCAAGTATATATGAATATGATATCCTCAAGCTATTTGTCTCTGCTCCAAAGTTTGTTTATCATTGTTCATGATGATGTTTACCAGGTGTGGGTGGCGGGGTGGGTGAATAGAACCACAGGCACACAGAGTGCTCTCCCTTATCCACCCTCCGTCCATATTTATAGTATAACAGAGGGTGGATAAGGGAGAGCACTCCGTGTGCCTGTGATAGAACCTCACACACATCTGTCTCAGTTTGATTTCACGCTGCATTCTCCCACTAATATAGAAGCGAAAAGATGTTTGATTAAGCAGATCTCGAAAACACAATTGTATTTATACACTAAAATGAACCAAGTATTTTGTCATCTCATTAAAAAACAAACTAAATGACGAAGAATCTTATGAACAAGTTTTGATTACAAAATAATACAAAAAATCATAAATAATAATTAAAAATACAATCTTTAACTTAATAATCAAATCCGAGGATTCTGAAAAAATAAGATTGACGGATCATCCTTGGGTTCTCTCCCTTACATGATGTATCAGCAAGAAGGCGAAAACATAGAAAAACATATTAAAGAAAAACTTTGAAAATTATACACTTAGTCTTACACAAGCTTTATATATTTTTGAGTTTCAACATATTACCATACCAAAATGGCACATGCCACCAATTTCACAGAACTTTAATTGATCAAGGTTTTTGATTGATTGATCTACTAATCTGTAGTTCAAAGGAGAATCATCATATTTTGGGCTTGACGACTGAGGCATTGGTCCTTAGGTATATGTTGACGCTTAAACTAACGAAAATCTTTCTATAATATGTAAGTGAGGTACATCTTAAAAGAGGTCATGTGCACTTGATATTTAAACCAGAAAAATGGTTCTCACATGGAATGAGAAATGTAATTGACAAAAAATTTATACAAAAAAGCGAATATGGAAATAGTGTAGACTGAAAGAGGACAATTTGTGGATTCCCAATTTCAGTATAAATGGTGAGAGAACATAAGGATTTATTTCTATTATCACACTGGAAATTAAATGTTGGCTTTATTAGACTTGGTAAGTGGTCGATGCGACGTTTCCTCCATGTCCTGTCCAGTTGGTGTGGATAAATTTCCCTGGGTTGGACAACAACTCATAGGTATGGGCACCAAAGTAATCACGCTGAGCCTACAACAACAACAACAACAAACTCAGTAACATACAGAAGTTTGAAATAGCACACATATTAATTGAAGTGGCTTGAGCACCAAAATAATCACGCTGAGCATACAACAACAACAACAAACTCGGTAACATACAGAAGTTTGAAATAGCACACATGTTAATTAAAGTGGCCTGAGCAGCCAAATGTTCAACTTTTTCATAAATACTGATAGTCGTAATAATAAGATTTAGAGCTTGTCACCTTGGTCATCCTTCAAACTACAAGTGCCTGATGCTGATCTTGGTTCACAGAGATTGATGTTTACACCCCATTCAAGATGATTCACTTATGTGGCGGCATTGCCAAGTATATCGGGGAAGAAGTCCGGCTTTTTGCCCGGAGGAAATCAACGACCTGTGGCAAATACCTGTAAACTCTTCCACAAAAAACGATCGAGTGAAAAAATCCACTCGGAAACATTTCAATTTTTCTTTGGATTGAGTAGGATTCAAACCTGCGCCACATCGATGGAAGGATTTAACTGGACTGACAGACTATAACCCCAAGGCCCTGGTTAGTAGACTTGTATGAGATTAGCTGGTAGTCTGATCTATTCTTCCACACCCCTTAAACTCTTTCCACCAAAAACAATCAAGTGAAAAAATCCACTCAGAAATATTTTAATTTTTCTTTTGGGTTGAGTGCGATTCAAGGATTGAACTGGACTGACAGACTATAACCCTGAGGCTCCAAGGCCCAGGTTAGCTGAGGGACTGACCTGTATGAGGTTAGCTGGTAGTCTGGCTGAGCGATATCCATCAAAAAAGGCCAGAGCTGTGCTGAAGGCTGGGGTTGGAATTCCTAACAATACAGCGCTAGATACAACTTTTCTCCAGGATTCCTGTAAGAAACAAGACCGTTAGTGTTAACATTCTGAGTATTAACATGTTTACTTGTAACAGCAACCATCAGAAAAGCAGATTCTAAATAATTTGTTAATTCTATCCCATTATACCTTCCAAAAATTCAAATTTAACTTTGTTTTGTACAGAAATGTACTTTGAATTACATAGAAAGAAAGCAAAATATTCATTTAGACTGAGTAATAGTACACACAGATTGTTACTGTATCTTTTTTAAACAGAAATGATTCTGCAATAATGTTGTTCAAAGGCTGATTGATATAAATATAAAAGCCAGATATTAGTATCATATTACTTCCCTCAGACTATACCCTCCTGAATTATAGCAGAATTACTGTTTTTTCTTGCTAATCAGACCAATCATGTTTATATTACATGCAGTAATGCCATATTAACAGGTCTTGAATTCCATATTAGAATTTCTGGTCGTTATACAGGGGCTTAGTGTGTCAGATGACGAGTTGTTTTTTTTCAGGGGTGTTATGTGTCAGATGAGGAGGGTAGTGATAAGGGGCTTGGTGTGACAGTTGAGGTTGGGGGGGGGGGGGGGGGGGGGGGGGGCAGATGAGCGGCTTGGTGTGTAAGATGCGGCCATTTCACAAAAATCTTGTCTTGTTTATACAAAATGGCCTAAAAAGGAAGAAAAGCCAAAAAAAGTGGGCACTGATACCATGTGAGCTAATACCATTCAAGGTCAGTATTGTCCTTCTCCAAACCGTCTGCTTCAAAAATAGAACTGCATGTCAAGGTGCCAAAGTAACACAGTAAATAAAGATCTAATTTAAACAAACCTGGCATTTTTCTAAAGCCTTTTTAAAGAAGACATCCAACAAAAGGTTGCTTAATTGTGGGTTTTTGTCAAAGGCTTCTTTGATGTTCCCCAAAAAGGCACTGGAAAAGAAAGACATAAGTGATTAATGTAAAACAGTTGACTGATTGATGTGATTTTTGCGCTGCACTATTGAAGTTATAGTGAGCCTCATTTAAAGTTGCATTATTCGCTTATATATAGGCTTTACCAGGTTAAGCTCTGGTCGGAACTCAAAAGGTTGATATCCAATGGCTTCAGAAGAAAGTCTGTCTTTGATTGTTTGTTGTGGGTTTCCTCTAGACAAAGAGGCAGAGTGATAGTCTATAAGTTCACCACAGGCCTTCCATCCACGGGAAAGGGGGTTTGAATCCCACTCAGACCAAAGGAAATTAACAAATTTCTGATTGGGTTTTGCACTCGTTTGCTGTATGTTTTCTCCCACACTAAACATGACAAAGCCTTCATATAAGTGAACTTATTTGAGTGTGGCGTAAAACATTAATCAATCAATCGACTTAGAGTCCTTTTTCCTCCCCATTAAGTCTGGTAACGCCGACATATAAACGAAATAATCTTGAGGTCAGTGTAAATCAATCAATCTATTGCTAGGGTGCTGATGGAACTTGGGGTAGACTTGTAAGGCCTCCAAGATTGATTGATTGATTGGTGTTTTACGCTGGGCTCAAGATTATTTCACTTATATGGCGGCGTTGCCAGTTTTATTGTGGGAGGAAACCGGGCTCTATGGCCGGAGGAAACCCACGACCTTCTGTTGGTAACTGGCAACCATCCCACATAGGTCGTTCGAGTGAAAACCCAGTCAGAACATTTTCCAATTTTTGGACTGAGTGGGATTCGAACCCGCGACCCATTGGTGGAAGGCTGTTCGGATTGAGCGCCCAACGCTCTACCTACTGAGCTACTGACCTACCTTCTGATAATGCACCCTCCTCTCCACATCAAAGCAATGGCCCCATAATTAAGGGTCCATTTAAACTCCTTAGCAGCTTCCCTCATTAACATAAACCCTTGAGCATAGGATACTATTTTGGATGCATACAAGGCCTAAATAAAACATAAAATGATATGTAATCTAATCTACATGAATATACAATATTCGTATTTGAAAATAGTTAGCTTAAAATTCTTACATTTTTATAAATATTCGTCAAAAATGTGGTTGATTGCTGTTTTATGCAGCACCGAAGATTATTTCCCTTATATGTCAACGAATGAAACCTCTGACCTTTTACACAGGGCGATTGAGTGTAAAACACTGAGAGATCGTTCAATTTATATTCAAACATTGAGATTTGAACGTGCGAAACCATCCAAGGCCTGTGTCAGACAAAGTAACCCTGACTCTGCCGTTTGTACAGATTTGGAAAGAAGCTTGAAAGAAAATAGATTAAGATTGATTTATTAAGCCACGTCTCTAAAGGATGGGCTTTGTTGAACAGCTACAAAAAAATTCAGTTCTACAAGGTAGCATTTCAGCGGTTAGTTTTAGCCTTAGGATCACAAATTCAACAAATTACTCACAAAGACTTACCAGTCTGATTTGTTCCACAAACTCTTTCTTATCTCCCTTGTATTTTGTTTCTTTTGGGCCTGAGAATTGTTTACTGGCTTCAACTCTTTCTGACTGTAGAGACGAGAGACATCTAGCAAATACAGCCTCACCTAAAATTTTCAAACGAGAAATGTATCTTGTTTTTTTCTCCATACTGTTCTGGAGCATATTTCACAAAGAGCATACGGTAAGAATTCTGCTAATTCAAGTACTCAAAACATTACGAAAAGCACTCTAAAAGTGTGAGACTTTTCGTTGGGTGTCTTACCTCCTGCATGGAGCGACCGATAATCCTATTGAGCAATAGCTATTGTTGTTGTTTTAGACCAAACAATGCAGAAAGCAGTCTAATAATTTGTTATCTTCACATTGCTTGTCCTTGAATTAGCGTAATTCTTACCGTAAATGTATTTTTTGGCTTAACTTTCCTAGCAACATATCTCTACAGTATGGGTTGCTATGACAGTTGCGTAAAAATTTATGCTACGCCGCTTTGTGAAACAGGCCCCGGGTGCAGATCATACAACAAAATTTATCCACAAGAGAATCAAATTATATAATTTTTTTTTTCTCTAATCAGGAAAAATTCTTCATTTTATTGGCCACACAAATCAGAGTTGATACATAGTTTTGCGTTTTGGACGGAGTTACCTTTAATATGATTGATTGATTTTTTGCCAGTTTTATCGTGGGAGGAAACCAAGCTCTAGGCCAGGAGGAAACCCACGACCTTCCAGTGGTAACTAGCGACCATCTCACACAGGTCGTTCGAGTAAAAACCCAGTCAGAAAATCTTCAAATTTTTTTTTGTTGCACTGAGTGGGATTCAAACTTTTAACATGAAAGTGCCATTTTATTTACCTTACCTATAAGAGTAACAGGAACACCATAGTCAAGGGCTGATATAGCCGTCCATTTACCAGTGCCTTTCTGTAACCAAGATGTTTAAATATTTATGATTGTTTGACTAAACAGCTATAGTTATAAATCATAACCTATGATACGTAACTGGAGATGATTACAATAAGGTTCAGAAGAAGGAAGTTAAATTGAACTTTCAAACAATATCAAAAAAATATATTCAGAATTATCCCATGCCCTGGGCTGAAGTTAATGGCGTATAAAGTAACCAATGAAAAGAAATCTTACAATACAAGGTGGATTTACTGAGTAGAATGAAGCAAAGCTTTATCAGAAATCCTTCACCAGTTGGAGGTACATTTATTTTCAATGATATCCCACCGAGATGAAGTCCCAATAATGGGTCTCATTCACAAACACTCACACAGTGCCTGCTTTATTGAGAGAAACTGGGCTCTGTGTCCGGAGATTGATTGATTGATTTTTTTACTCTGCACTCAAGATTATTTCACTTATACAGCAGCGTTGCCAGGTTTAGTTGGGGAGGAAACATGGGCTCATTGCCCTGAGGACACCCTAGACTTTCGGCGAGTACCTGGCAACTCTTCCACATACGGCGACCGAGTGAAAAATCTGCTCTGTGTCTGGAAAACCATTCAACATAGGTCGTCAGAATGAAAACCCAATAAAAAAATTCAACAATTTGTTTTTAACAAAGTGAGATTCGCACATGCAACTCATCGATGGCAGGCTTGGGTCAAGCGTCTAACATGGTTGAAAGCCCAGGTGAAAATTTCCACATACCTGTCCAGCAGCGTCCCTAATTTTAGGTAACAAATATTCTCCTTTATCATCTTTATATTTTAATATATCTCTGGTGATTTCAATAAGAAAAGATTCCAATTCCCCTTTGTTCCAATCAGTCAAAACCTGAAGAAAAAAATACAGATGCATTTAAAGTGCAAGTGTAGCGTTAAATCAACTTTTGTCTAAAATATCACTTTTTATTTGTTTTAGAAACAGAAGAGTTTGAAACATTTAAGAAAATGTTTTTAATACAAATTTAAAAGTACACTCGCCGTGAAAATCGGCACAGTATAATTTAAAGTACTTTATCCGAGAAATACAGAATGATGATCGGGTAAGAGGGATTCGAAAAGCCTCTCGATAAATTTTAGAGTGTAAACCGCAGACAAAAAGGCCTGAAATAAGGGTAATCCAACGTTTTAAGTTAACCAACACTGATTGTTGTTGTTGTAGTCGGGCTTCGATTCTTCGTTTGTTTTTCACTCCAATTTATACATTCTATACCTACTTGGACATGTTTTATGTGTCCTATGTTTAATCTTAGTCGTTTTAGTTGTAGTAAGCTCATGTAAATTGGTTTTCTAAACATATGTCCAACGGGCTACGGCAGCAAGTGGGTCTTTGTCAATTTTCGCGGAGGTGTCAAACCATACACTTAAATAACTGAATTTTACATGAGTACGTTTTCCCATTTTTTTAAAAGAATTTTTCTATGACTACATGATGTATATGTGTTGATTTATGATGTTTTTGGCTATATAAGAATCTGCTCTTTTCTCACACTTCAGATAATTAATGACAGTGAGTCCACAACAAAGATTGGCTAATTAGTTAGTGTCTTTTAGAAAGGGAGTATAACCGTATTCTCGATATTTTTTCGGGATTACAATTTCTTGAAAATTGGCAGAAATTCTCTTGAGGCCGGTTGGCTGAATGGATAAGGCAGCCGGCATTTAGTGCTGGCGATAGGTGCCATACTCTGGGACCCGGGTTTGATTCCCGTTTACCCAAAATCGGTAGAATTTCTGCTATTTATCAAGAAAGAGTAATCCAAAAAAAGTGTACTCCCCCCAAAAAAATTAACGAGAATAAAGATTGGCTACATGTTTGTTGTTTGTGCCACAAATAGGATGAAGGGAGACAACTGACCTGGCTCATTTCTTCTTGTGTCATACCCAAAGCATCTTTCATTAAATTGTAAGCCTCACAGATCAACTGCATGTCTCCATATTCTATACCATTGTGAACCATTTTTACAAAATGACCGGCTCCCTCTGGACCAACCTATGAACAAGAAATGATTCGTAAAATAGAGGACAGCTGGTGAACGGCTATTCTGAAGCATCAAAGAAGTTTTTAACAGTAGGGTTAAGTATAAGAAATGTTTGAAACTCTCTTTAAACGTGGGACACTTGACAAAGACACCGGCACAGCAGGGCTCGAATTAAACCAAGGCACCGAGGCCATTTGCCTCCATGCCCTTGTTTTTGGCAGTGGTGCCCTATTTTTCTCTCCAGGTTATTTGATAGAGGCAAGGCCAAAACAACCAAAGTGGCCTGAAAATGGGTGCCCTAAATTTCCCGAAATTCGAGGCCTGCACAGGTGTCGAAAGCTTGTGTTGTTAAAAAACAACTGACGACGTGGTGATGTCTTAACTTTTTATCATTAGGGTTGAGTATGTTAACATTTTTATTTGAGTAGGTACGATAAGTTTGAGCCCTTCCAGAGCGAATTACACATCTCAATTCGTCTTTGTCTAGTAGACATCCCGTCTCTGATAACAAGGAACAAACCAATGAAATAATTCCGTATGTGGAAGAGCTGCCAGATACTCGCCGAAGGTCGGGGTTTCCTCCAGGCAATGAGCCTGGTTTCTGTCATGTTGTTAGTTGTGGAAATTAGTATATGACAATTTCCCTCCCCACTAAACCTGGCCACGCCACCATATAAGTGAAATAATCTTGAGTGCGGCGTAAAACATCAATCACTCAATCATAAAATAATTTCAATCTAATAAGGTTGGTAAAAGTTCTCGGTTTTCCTAAATCAAATTATTTTATCAAAGACAAATTAAAAAAAACTGGGCCTTAAATTTACTTAGACGCCATGCATTTTTAATAGCGGAATCCTACAAACAGATCAAAAAGATTGATTTATTGTTGTTTTACACCGCATTCAAGATTATTTCACTTATATGGCGGCGTTGCCAGGTTTAGAGGAGGGGGAAGCCAAGCTTATTGCCCGGGGGAAACCCCTGACCTTCGGTGAGTACCTGGCAGCTCTTCAACCACGTTAAAAAATAGACTGGTAATAAAAACTGTTATGAGATGACAGATCTTTGTTTTTCTAACTTACCCAATCACAACAGGGCTCCCCACCAGCTTTTGCAGATATCCCTTGAAATATATCCTTAATAAATGGCCTACAAATAAATAACAATTATTACTGCTGTTGTTGTAATTCAAAAATATCTTTAATTGGTTGAAATAATTTTCTTACGATAAAATTTTGTTAACTAAAACTGACAAAAGTCACTTTTTAAAGACCATTATTATCTCTGCATGGCATAATTAAGCAACAGAGAAATACAAAAAAGGTGTTCCAGGAAAAAAAACCCTGAGGCACAAAGAGTGACCTATCAATTTTTCAGAAATAACCGATACTGAAAACTTAAAGACTTATCTATTGGCTTAATACAAGTGCAAAGTTTAGGCCAAACAAAAACACACAGACATTGATGCTTTGTACTGCAATGGTGTTCTACATGCATGCTGACATAGCCACGTCCAATAGAAACTGGATAATTCTTATTTCACAAAAGGAATTTCTAAAAATATCGTAATCATCATGCTGGGTAGCCCAAAAATTTCAATGTACAAGATTTCTTTTTTTTTTTTAGCTTCATGGGAATGGGACACAGTAGCAAAACAAATATATTGTTTGCTCTGCTAAACCACCCAAACTACATTTGAAATGTGTCTGTTTTAGAAATTTGATAACATGTCTGATAGCACTGTGTTACAATTAGATGTAGATTCAAATGAATCAAAGTGACACCTCCACCAATTAGATGTTCATTGTAATCGGGTAATTTGACGGTGAAAATGGATTGAATCAAAGATTTAGAAAAGTATGGCACATGTAGTGGTCACAACTGCAGTGCTTCCGTCACAATATTTGAATCTATTCTTCAATTTGATCAATATTTTACGCCACACTCAAGATAATTTATCTTATATTGCAGCGTTGCCAGGTTTAGTCGCGGAGGAAACCAGCCTCATTGCCTGGAGGAAACTCACAACCTTCAGTGAATACCTGGCAACTCTTCCACATACGGAGACCGAATGATTCGAACCCGTGCCGCATCGATGGAAGCTCTGTATGGGACTGAGGAACAATCACTTTAACCCACTGGAATTCTTGATTTGAGGATATGTAAGTAATTGGTAGCCTCACCAGGCAGCCTCTGTTCCCCCTGGCATTAGAGAAGGCCCATATCTGGCCCCATCCTCACCCCCACTCACTCCACTGCCAACAAAATGGATACCCTTCTCAGAAAGCTCTTTGCAACGTCTCTGAAAAAATAAAGGTCAGTTTTTGAATAAAAATACTAG
This sequence comes from Lepidochitona cinerea, assembly GCA_963971465.1. Taxonomy (NCBI): domain Eukaryota; kingdom Metazoa; phylum Mollusca; class Polyplacophora; order Chitonida; family Tonicellidae; genus Lepidochitona; species Lepidochitona cinerea. The sequence continues at coordinate 14,950,442 of OZ020560.1, read as the reverse complement.
CATTATTTAAAGGGGCATGAGCTGCCAAAATGTTGATATTTTGACGTTACAACATAATGTTGAAATTATTGGATGGCATTCAAAGCCTCTTACTGTCGTGACGATCAGAAATTATGAAAAAAAGTGTGAATTTTGGCAGCTCATACCACTTTAAGGGCAAGGAAGTGGATAACTGAGACACCAACATTAAGAGAGTAAAGGAAATCACTACTTTGTTCATTGATATCATCAAGCAGAAAACTATATAGAAGGACATCCAGGAACTTTAAAAAGCTTTTCTCCACGAAAGTCGGTGACAAAAAATGCCGTAATTTTCCAAAAGACGTGTGGAAACAACTTTGGATAAAGGAAGGGAAGCAACTCTATTATAGCACTTACTGTTGTGTCTTTGTATTCTGAATTTCCTCCATCAATAATTATATCATCTTTCTCTAATAATGGCACCTGAAAAGATAAAATGTGATTAAAACATTATCATGACATTTAATTAGAGGCGGCATGTGGTTGAAGATATAGACTAATATCAACTCATTAAGACTTTTAGTAATGAAAAATGGTGAGAATGCTGAAAAAGTTCTTTGTCAAAGACTGACCAGTTTATCGATGAAAGCGTCCACAGCACTCCCTGCTTTAACCAGCATCATGACACGGCGAGGTTTCTTCAGTTTGGATACCATATCTTCAAGAGACTTGGCACCGATAATCTTGGTTCCTTTGGCTTCATTAGCAAGGAAATTTTCTACTTTTTCCACCGTTCTGTTAAACGCACAAACCTACAGAAAGAAAAGAATATTTTGAAAAAGATACAATGAGTAACAGATATGCTAGCCCATATTTGTGCGTTCTTAAATTATTCTTTTTTGCTGCATACAATTCTCGTCTGGTGAAAACCAAAATGTTGAGGACTGAAACACATTGGATACACTGTCTTGATAGAATTGGTCTTTGACACCTGGTGATTGGTGAATGGAATTGTCAAATTTGATGATGGGAAAAAAAGTTTGTTTTCCTTATAACAAGAATTTTATGGCTGATGCTTTCTTTAAAATGGTAGAAACAAATTATTTTTCAAGATAAAACAAATAGAAATTGACCAGTTGCAATCTAGATCTACACGTATCTAAATTAGTTTATGATTTCGTATATTTCTGAATGTCGATGTCGTAGAAGTACAAAGCTATAAGATCATTAATTCTCTGTCATTCCTATATTCCTCGATGTCTATGTCGTAGAAGCAAAAATTTATCAGATCATTAATTCTCTTCCATTCACATATATATATAATATTTCCAATTTCCTCGATGTCTATGTCGTAGAAGTAAAAAAAAAATTACAAGACCAATAAATCTCTGTCATTTATATATTCCTTGATGTCCATGTCATATAAGTACAAAATTTATAAGATCAATAATTCTCTTCTATTGATATATTCCTGGATATGCATTAATAAAGACAGATCTATTAGCAATAGGAGAATTTCTCCCATTCGTAAAGTGAAAACGGAGTGAAGAAACTGGATCAATAATAATCAATAGGATTCTTGCTGTCAATATCTACATATGATAGCTTTGATAAATATATGATAGCTTCTATAAGCTATGATTTTCAGCATTTTATTAGTAAAACTTGCACACACATACATCTACATGTATTGTACAGAATGTATGGCTCAATAGACAATTACTTTCAATGTGTTACTTTAAGAAAAGTTTTTTCGAAAAAAAAAATACAGGTATACAAAATCAAAAATGATTTTGACACAAGTAGTTTTATTTTTCGAAAAACAAAAACTTCATACTGACTCAATATTTCAACTTTTATTCAATCATCATCAGGAGTTATGCAGAAACCTACAGAAGGAAAGCAAATTTGAAAAAGATACACTCTTGATGATGACTGAATAGAAATATTCAAATATTGAGTCAGTATGAAGTTTTCGTTTTTCAGAATTACACTACTTGTGAACTACTTTTAATTAATGGAACTACACACAGTGGATTTTGACACGCACATAGAAATCAAACAAATAAAAAACATGACTTTTGATGGGATGAATTCGTAATTACATGTACAATGTACATATCCCAGTGCCAGGGGCATTATCTTCAAAAATATAAATCCACTAATCGGAACAGTAGACACACTAAGTAACTTATTCATGCATGATACGTCCAAGAGATATATGTTTGAATATTTTTCTTCATGCTCTCTTTTTCTGACTTACCACAAATCCATGGTCGTTCATATTTAAAATAAGATTCTGTCCCATAACCGCCAACCCAATAAGGGCAATATCAGCACTATAAGAACAAAAAGAGACAAAGTTAATGTACCGTAACAGACACCTGGCAACTTGGAGCCCAAAACATGTTCGAAAAGTAAACAAAATTTAAATAACCGAGACGACCATTCATTCATTCTTAGCCAAAGTTAGTTCAAAACCATACTTTATCGTACATTTTCGAGACTAGAAATACGAAAAAACTTCTGAATTATACGTCTTGAGAAAAATAGCCAATAATTTTAACATTCTGTTTTAACGACAAAATATCAACATTTTGGCAGCTCATGTCACTTTAAGTGTTTAAAGGGGGACGGACGGATCCCTTACCTACAGCGAGTATGACATAATGTGTACCTGTCAACTCTTAATGTACTGTAATACTACTAGGCTGATTTTTCTTTGGACCGAGTCAGTGCGCTTTGCATGCACGGTGAGAGAGACTCGCTCAACGGACTCAGTCCGACTGAGCCACAGAGGGCCCAAAAGTATTTCACTCTTATTAAACAGGAGTTTGACACTTTATTATTAAATCTACTCAGCTACCACTGTGATACCTTAACTAATTTCTCATAAAGAAAACTATTTTCTTATTTTTATTGGAAAAAAATCATATGATATGAGGATGTATATTGGCACATTAAATAATTTACTCTCTTCGACTAGATAGCTGTATTTCCATCTACACCTTAAAACCTGTTTAATTGTAGAGTAAAAAAAACCATTCAGCTTGTACCCCACATTGTAGGTCATACCATATTATCATTTAAGAGTCATAAATTGAACAGGATCTCTGTATGTATAACAAGATCACCAATACAAGTCAAAGCTTTGTATGGTAACCTGACTGTACACTCTCAACCAGGAAGATAGTCAACATACATGTAGCCTATACTATAGGTCTGATTGGACAACATTTCCTTAAATATAATGTTTCAACAAAAGGCCTTTATCTGACTAAGATTTTGTTCTGCAACGGATTTATGTGAATGGCTGGCCGAAGAGATTTTCAGATGAGAATTGAATCTTTCTCTCATGGATTGATGCCGATAGCACTGATATTACCTCCAACTTCCAAGTGCCAGTAACGGGGTCCGCTCAATAGTCCCCCGTCTCATTAGTCCCCCGTCTCATTAATCCCCCGTCTCATTGATCCCCCGTCTCAATAGTCCCTCGTCTCATTGGTCTCTCAATAGTCCCCCGTCTCATTGATCCCCTGTCTCATTGGTTTCTCAATGGTCCCAGCTAGTCTCATTGGTCCCTTGTCTCATTCGTTTCTCAAAGGTCCCCCGTCTCATTGGTTCCCCGTCCCATTGGTTTCTCAATGGTCCCCCTCTCATTGGTCCCCCGTCTCAATGAGACGAGGGACTATTGAGACGGGGGACAAATGAGACGGGGGACAAATGAGACGGGGGACTATTGAGACGGGGGACCAATGAGACGGGGACCAGCGACATGCTTCCGCCAGTAACCACACATGTGTGTCTAGTTTGTAGGCCTACCGCTTTGATATTACTTGGGACAGTTCAGATCATCATAATGCTATTTGAATTTCAGCAGTACTGAAAACACACGTGTGCAGTAGCTCCGGTATGTAGCGTTGTTGTGACGCCCGAACGCTCCCAGCTGGTTAGACCATTGTTTTCTACAATTAACGTGTGCAGCTATTGCTAACTGTTGTAATAATTGATGTTGTTAATGTTACTTGTCAGTCACTGTCTTTTGATTCACTCACTCACTTTCACTAACTCGAAAATCGTCGTACGGCCGTAAAGTAGAAAATTGACATCACGTCATTTCTACATAAATGATAAATGATAAAACTGTCATGTTATACTGACGAAACCAACAGCTACAAAGCAAACCTAGAAGCAATGCTGATTTAGAGATTAGATCGAACATAATATAAATGTTACCTTTTTTCTGCCATTTTAGACAGGTGTCGAACTTCTGTGTGTCAAAGCAGACGATGAAATGCGGATATCCTTCTGTTCATCCGGGAAAAAGCCGGATAAGAGCACAGCGCCATCTAGTGGCCATAGTGTCGAGGGAAAATTTCAAATTCTCCAAAGTTCAGCAAACCCTTACAGACCAGCAGTAGAGCTCACTGCTGTTTTGATTTTGTATGAACAGCTCAACGTCGAACATCGCGACCCACCCCCCCTCCCCTCCAATTCTCCCCAACTCGCTAAAGTAAAGAACTTTATTTGCGATTTGATCTGCTCCACCAAACTCGCCAACCTGATTCAACCGCAGCACATGTACCGTACACGGTACAGTAAAAATGGGACATACATGTAAAGTTTTGGTTATTTAGGTTGAATATGTAATTTAGATTGTTTAGACATGTAAATGTGTATACCGATAATTTGTAGTTTGATTAGTTATTTACCTGTACATATATGTATGTTCAGGAAAAGATAACTCTAATAGCCAAATGAAGCAGAGTTTTGCCCCTTGGGTATATTTTCTGATATAATAGGCCAGGGCTTAATCCGTCTTGCGTTGGCTATACCTTAAATCATCTAACGCAACTTAAGCCCACCCTTATAAGAAGGGACCACTTAGGTCCCCCCTTAATTAAGGTGGGCTTTATTCGTCTTGCGTTGACTGTACCTTGCATCACCTAACGTAACTTAAGCCCACCCTAATAAGAAGGGATCACTTGGACACCCCCCCCCCCCCCCCCACCCCCTTATTTAGGTGGGCTTTATCCGTCATGCGTTGGCTATACCTTGTATCACCTAACGCAACTTAAGCCCACCCTAATAAGGGAGCACTTGGGCCCCCCTTAATTAGGGTGGGCTTTATCCGTCTTTCGTTGGCTATACCTGGTATCACCTAACGCAACTTAAGCCCACCCTAATAAGAAGGGACCACTTGGGTCCCCCTTAATTAGAGTGAGCTTTATCCGTCCTGCGTTGGCTATACCTTGTATCACCTAACGCAACTAAAGCCCACCCTAATAAAAAGGGACCACTTGAGTCTCCCCTTAACTAGGGTGGGCTCTACCCGTCTTGCGTTGGCTATACCTTGTATCACCTAACGCAACTTAAGCCCACCCTAATAAGAAGAGACCACTTGGGTCCCCCCTTATTAGGGTGGGCTCTACCCGTCTTGCGTTGGCTATACCTTGTATCACCTAACGCAACTTAAGCCCACCCTAATAAGAAGGGACCACTTGGGTCCCCCCTTAACTAGGGTGGGCTCTACCCGTCTTGCGTTGGCTATACCTTGTATCACCTAACGCAACTTAAGCCCACCCTAATAAGAAGAGACCACTTGGGTCCCCCTTATTAGGGTGGGCTTTATCCGTATTGCGTTGGCTATACCTTTTATCACCTAACGCAACTTAAGCCCACCCTAATAAGAAGGGACCACTTGGGTCCCCCTTAATTACGGTGGGCTTTATCCGTATTGCGTTGGCTATACCTTTTATCACCTAACGCAACTTAAGCCCACCCTAATAAGAAGAGACCACTTCGGTCCCCCCTTATTAGGGTGGGCTTTATCCGTATTGCGTTGGCTATACCTTTTATCACCTAACGCAACTTAAGCCCACCCTAATAAGAAGGGACCACTTGGGTCCCCCTTATTAGGGTGGGCTTTATCCGTATTGCGTTGGCTATACCTTTTATCACCTAACGCAACTTAAGCCCACCCTAATAAGAAGAGACCACTTCGATCCCCCCTTATTAGGGTGGGCTTTATCCGTATTGCGTTGGCTATACCTTTTATCACCTAACGCAACTTAAGCCCACCCTAATAAGAAGGGACCACTTGGGTCCCCCCTTATTAGGGTGGGCTTTATCCATATTGCGTTGGCTATACCTTGTATCACCTAACGCAACTTAAGCCCACCCTAATAAGAAGGGACCACTTGGGTCCCCCCTTATTAGGGTGGGCTTTATCCGTATTGCGTTGGCTATACCTTGTATCACCTAACGCAACTTAAGCCCACCCTAATAAGAAGGGACCACTTGGGTCCCCCCTTATTAGGGTGGGCTTTATCCGTATTGCGTTGGCTATACCTTGCATCACCTAACGCAACTTAAGCCCACCCTAATAAGAAAGGACCACTTGGGTCCCCCTTTATTAGGGTGGGCTTTATCCGTATTGCGTTGGCTATACCTTGTATCACCTAACGCAACTTAAGCCCACCCTAATAAGAAGGGACCACTAGGGTCCCCCCTTAATTAGGGTGGGCTTTATCCGGCTTGCGTTGGCTATACCTTGTATCACCTAACGCAACTTAAGCCCACCCTAATAAGAAGGGACCACTTGGGTCCCCCCTTAATTAGGGTGGGCTTTATCCGGATTGCGGTGGGGTATGCGGATGTTGCGCCTAACTATTGTCGGCCAACGTTAGCTATAGATATCTTTTCCTGGATAAGCTAAGGAAGGCAATAGTTAAGTAATAGTGGTAATGCCAGTTACCACTATAAAAAAAACGCGCCGCGCGTTACTTACCAAATCAATCAATGCATTCCATCAGGAGCCAATTAACCGTCCAGTAATCAATCAAATAAATCCGTCTCCTAAACTTGTCGTCGGTTCGTCAGTCTGTAGGTGGCCATCAGTCCGTCCGGGGCATGGGGAGGAGAGCCAAGTCTCCTATGGATCGGGTGCCCTTCGGGGGCATTTATTTCATTAGGGGAAGGAGGGTGGGAAACGGGATGGGCCTTTATGGTTGTGGGGAAAGAAAAACCAAAGATGAGCTTAGCCAAACTCTTACGTTTACATTTATCAGTGTAGACGTGCAAATTCTACAATTGGAGTTATTGTGGCCACCCCTTTCATATTTACCGTTAGTTTTACATTAAGTGACTAAACCAAACTATCAGCTGGGGTTCATCTCGGCCCTCCATTACGTTTACGTTAGTGTTGTTGCAAATCGGTGTGTGGGAGCTTGTAACCAGGCAGCCTCTGACGTCATTCCATTGTTCCCGGCGTCGCGTGGATCAGCAGACCGCAACGAACGTCTGAAATCAGCTGTTTATATGTCCAAAGCGCGGACGTCATCGAAAATCCAGGATTCAGAAGACCATCGGCATTGTTTTCCAAACTTCCGTTTTCAGAATTGACTTTTGAAGCATAGTTTCCGAGGTTTCTCTTTAAATCAGTCAATCAAGCGAGTGTTTTCTGAAAAGAAAATAGTCAAACTCTTTAAAGCATATTCTTTTAGAATGTATACACTCTTTACAATTATGTTTTCTTTATGATCTTGTCTGAAAAGTTGGGCAAATAGACCCTATCGGCTCAGAATGACGTTTTTATGACGTTGTTCGAATTGTATGGCCTTGACGTCATTTCTCTGTTGCGGGCGCTGTGACACGCCTCTTTTGCATTACGTCATAGGCGAAATGAACACGATTCTGACGTCAGATTGATAAAAAAAAACTCAATTTAGCCTTTGAACTGCCATATAGTATAAACTAAGCATAGGCAGAGCCACATATATGTCCGCCGGTGTCCGAAAAAATAAGGATTCTGAAGTTCGCTTCCGCACAAGCGTAAAGAGGAATTTCTATATGTTTTCTTCACTCCTTATAAACACATGTTGCATGGTATCCATGGTAGTAAGTATTTAACCCTAACCAAAAATAAATCCCTGTTTGATGTCGTCTTTAAGTATATCGATGAATCCGTTAGATTCCCAGTGTTTAATTTTGCCGGCCATCGTTTTCAAACATAATGACAGATGAGAGTCTAAATGTTAAAAATATATCGTTAGACGTGGCTAAGGTAGACCTTGCATTCTTATATATCATCGTCGGAGCCCAAGATTAAAGCTTACGCTCACGCTTTTACCCGAAGGCCTAATCAAACTCGAGGAAAATTTTCGAATTTTGATACGCATGTGAACTTTGGTTTTGTAGAGGAAATTTGACCAATCACAAATCGCGTTACTTAAACATCTGTCCGTAGGGGAGACCGGGGCTAGTTGTTACAATTTTCAAAGAAACCTCCCTTTATTAAATACAATTCCATGAAACACATAAATACTTTGATGTCAGCTGTGTCGAATTTTTGCCGATTTTTTAGCCATGAATAAAGATTCCCACTAAATACAGTTTTTGTTTATATGCAATTTAAAGCGAACCAAAAATCTGTAACAACTAACCCCACCTACGGGGCATGTTGTAACACACAGTGGGGTAAATTGTTACACACTAATAATTATCTGTTTCGTTTCACAATTTATATGATTTGAATTAAATAACCATGTTGAAGGCATGGCAGAAGGGATAAGATTTCAGATCGAAGTGAACAGTCATGGTTCTTGCGAGAAATTCCGATTATACAGGATAATATTCCAACAAGATCATTGAAGAATAAAAGAATTATATTAAATACATCAATTTCTGATTTATTTCACAATTGTTTGTTAAATAAATACTTTTAGTTGGAAATAATTAATATAGATCTAGGCATCAAAGATGCAAAATAGTAAAAAGAAATGATTAAGTCTGCAATGTATAATTATAAATGTACGAAAGCCCAGAGAGCTCATTCGAATTTCGAGTTTCAAGATTTGAAATTCGAAATTCGAAACTCACCTTCCAATTTCGAATTTCGAATTTCAGAATCTGAAATTCGAAATTAGGAAATTGACTTTCAATTTCAAACAAATTTATTGCGAGTTTACAAAACATGGCAGCAGAAGGTGAAATGCAATTAACTATATATAGTCTCATTGGCTGGTTTGGATCTGACTTTGTGAACTGTGCCACCATTGATAGTTGAAGCGCGCAGACATATCTGGATCGCTATTGCACCATCTCCTAGTAATGGCGGCATTCGAGGCAAATCAAATACCATGTGACTTCCATTCCAGTTCATTGGTGTAATGAGTGTTTGATAGCTAGACTACCATCTTAAATGTGACGATTTCGTTTTGAAACCTCGAAACTCATGTTCCAATTTCAAATTTCAATATTTGAAATTCGAAATTCGAAACTCGCTTTCCAATTTCGAATTTCAATATTTGAAATTCGAAATTCGAAGCTCACCTTCCAATTTCGAATTTCAAAATGTGAAACTGGGTATTAAAAGATTGAATTTTAATAATGAAATCGCTGACCTACCAGTGCATATGTAGACCTATTAATAGTGTTAACAATAATTTGATTGGTGAAAACTAATTAAAAAGGTGTCAGTGATTGTTTAATTAACTAAGTGTGAATCTTGAATTTCGAAATTAAGAAATGTGAATTTCGAATTTCAAAATCTGAAATTCGAAATTCGAATGAGCCCTCTGGGCTTTCGTATAAATGCACTTTATTTCCCAGAAATATTATTAAGTGTTGTGACGCTGCCGACAACACGATTTGATCTCATAACTTTACTGATCCAACATTACTTGCATATTCTATCAAAGTGTAAATAAAAAAAAAAAATGTTCACTGCATCTTAAAGTGCCGATGAATATTTAGGCCTATTTACTCCATAATGATCTGCCACTTTACAGACACTTTCCTTCCCATCTATAACCCTCTAATAGAAGCCGCTTGCATTATTTCATTGTTGTTAAATTTTGCCTTATTCGTTTTCCGCTGATATAATCTCACCATGTTGAATTAGGACTGAAAAATAAAGGATATATTGATATAATATAAATCAAAACAAGATATGGGGCATGTTGTTACACGCGAAAATATGACGGGGGTAAGTTGTTACATGCTGTATCAACTTGCCCCGAAGACTAAATTTGAGTTCATCGCTGAGTAGGTCAAAACGGCGAGCAGGTGCAACACCGAGATCCACACTGTTATAAAGGATAGACAATATAAATTTTAAAACTATTACATTACTGTATAACTTTATATTGCTGTTGCATAGAGAAAACTTCTTAACGTGCAAGTGAGAGTTACAAAAGTGGTTTAATTTCAACGAATAGGACTTATCGCCTCGACACAACTTCAGATCCCCCTTGCCCTGGGCCACGTGGTAGGTATGGATAGTGCGCATGTGTATTATTTTTTGCAGCCTCATTGCGCTTGCTGTATTTTGTTGAGAGGCAGTGTAACAACTTACCCCTGTTACAACTAGCCCCGGTCTCCCCTAATTATCAAAACAAAGACGGGCGACTTTTTTTATTAATGCAAGAAACCCTGCTAGAAAAATTCCAACCAAGTTCATCTTGTCAATGAAAGGTGGGCGGAAATGCGGGACTCGAGCAAACATTTAAGGATATCACTTGTTGACGAATCTATGTCTGTTGGCATGGTTACCTTATCGTTAAACTTTAGCAGCGTCTAACTGGTCTATAAGGTAATGTGTGTTCCTGGTAAAACGACGATTTTTTTCAGTTTGTTCAGGGGTAAATATGAACTTGTTGCGATTTCAACCCTGGCGTCCGAAGATGCGCCTTAATAAAGATTCTGGCATCACACGTACATAGGCCAAAATCATGAATGTTTGCGTGGGATTAAGAGAAAGCTTATAAAGGCGACGAAGAGTGAATATAATTTTCTAATAAAGTAGGCTATAGGCTTACAGTTCCTGTTTGGCAATATGGCGACGCTCACATCCACCGCGCTTATTCCTGCAAAAATGTACGGGGATCTTTAAAATAGCCGCTAACTTCGCGCTAAGTCTCAGAAATATTGGATGTTGTAATTAACGATATCTCAAACCGAGTGTAAGAGAGGAATAAACAAGCTGGTAAATGTATACAAGCGTACGCAGAGTTGAATGATTTAACGACATAAAAACCAGTTGAACTCTCCATCTCGAGTCATCATTTTACAGTGTACAAATGAACTTCACAATTGCCTTTCATGATGATTAACACCACCTCCTCTCACTCGCCCCCCCCCCCCCCCCCCCACACACACACACACGAAATAGAAGGGGAAAAAAACAAACCTTTATGCTACAACGGTTTCTAAAATATTGAAAGCATTTTGATGGAATGTTGAATGTTATACATTGTAAAGACAAATTTAAAGACATTTTTTTAAAACATTATTACAGTTTCATTCTCGTATGTTCATTTAGGAGCGTTTGGAATATTTTCAAAATACGCGGCCATCAGCAGCTAAAATTCTCACTTTTTAAGATTCAAAATTCACATTTTTATGAATTGTCTAGACGATAAGACCCAAAATTCCCATTTTTATGAATTGTCTAGACGACATATGATCCAAAATTCCCATTTTTATGAATTGTCTAGACGACATATGATCCAAAATTCCCATTTTTATGAATTGTCTAGACGATATATGATCCAAAATTCCCATTTTTGTGAATTGTGTAGACGATATATGATCCAAAATTTCCATTTTTATGAATTGTCTAGACGATATATTATCCAAAATTCCCATTTTTATGAATTGTCTAGACGATATATGATCCAAAATTTCCATTTTTATGAATTGTCTAGACGATATATTATCCAAAATTTCCATTTTTATGAATTGTCTAGACGATATATTATCCAAAATTCCCATTTTTATGAATTGTCTAGACAATAAGATCCAAAATTCATATTTTTATGAATCGTCTTAACAATAAAAGCCATAATGGGGCGCTAAATGTAGGTAATGTAGGTTTGGTCCGAGTGCATGCTACGCCACTGCATGAAAGTGAATGGTGAGCAGGCTGGTATTTAACTGAGCTTAGTAAACTATATACGACCCCCTTCTAATTTTTGACAGGGGCTCTGACACATGTTTCGTTAAAAAGAAGTGGTTAACATGGTTTTCTTAACAGTTGCAAACCTGGCAAAGACTGTCAGAGAGATGGACAAATTCTGGAGAAAAGAAATGTACAGAAGGATGTCATGGGTATAAAATCGGTTTTATTTATCAACGTCATACATGTTACAACTTACATCCACGTGCTTGGTGTTGTTGTTGTTGTTGCAAACTTGCTAAGTTAAAGGGTATCCCAAATGCCTGGAATTTCCCTGAAATAACATTTAATACTACTTACTAGCAGGGAATGACTTTAGAAATCACCCACACAATATACCTTGCCCGTAGCCCTACACCGATATTCAAAATCTACACCCAAAGTTGCCTTGTACTAGAAAAAATTAGCTGAGCTGTGACGTCACAGAAGTAACATTGTCAGCAAAGAAATGCTTGATCCCATTTACACAACCTGCATTTCTAGCTCAGATATGCAGTGTGATTATATCGATAAAAATGTCTATAACATCATAATTTTTACATAAATGAAGCTACAATATCACACAAGCGTATTTGCTAAAAAAACTAAGACATTTTTTTATTTAAAATTTAATAATAATATCTCCATTCGTTTGAATCACAATAGACGACCGTGACTCCGTGCTATCTTTTCCTTTGATAATGAATTCAATGAAATGAAATAAAATATTTTTTCTGCTTGCATACACTTTTACGTTAATTCAACTTTGTCTCTTCCCTTTCGCACATGTATGGGCGAAAGCGTAACCTCTACTCTGTTGGTGTACGGTATGTACGCCGTGCCTTACGTTACTCCACATTACTAATCTCGAGATTTGAAAAAAGACAACTTAAGACAGGTAAGAAATGAAGTGCTTAGATGTTTGAATAAATTATTGAAGTACGGTAACAATTCCGCTAATTCAAGTACTCAAAACATTACGAAAAGCACTCTAAAAGTTTGAGACTTTTCGTTGGGTGTCTTACCTCCTGCATGGAACGACCAATAATCCTATCGAGCAATCGCTATTGTTGTTGTTTTAGACCAAACATGGCAGAAAGCAGTCGAATAATTTGTTATCTTCACATTACTCGTCCTTGAATTAGGGGAATTCTTACCGTACATACTTTGTAGTATATAACTATATGTTTTGTTTCAGTTATGGACAGATCGTATTGAAGTATAAAACTATCTGTTTTGTTTCAGTTATGGACAGATCGTATTGAAGTATAAAACTATCTGTTTTGTTTCAGTTATGGACAGATCGTATTGAATTATAAAACTATCGGTTTTGTTTCAGTTATGGACAGCTTGTATTGAAGTATAAAACTATCTGTTTTGTTTCAGTTAAGATGGACAGATCGTATTGAAGTATAAAACTATATGTTTTGTTTCAGTTATGGACAGCTTGTATTGAAGTATAAAACTATATGTTTTGTTTCAGTTATGGACAGATCGTATTGAAGTATAAAACTATATGTTTTGTTTCAGTTATGGACCTCTCGTATTGAAGTATAAAACTATATGTTTTGCTTCAGTTATGCAACTCGTATTGAAGTATAAAACTATATGTTTTGTTTCAGTTATGGACAACTCATATTGCAGTATAAAACTATATGTTTTGTTTCAGTTATGGACAACTCATATTGAAGTATAAAACTATGTTTTGTTTCACTTATGGACCACTCGTATTGAAGTATAAAACTATATGTTTTGCTTCAGTTATGCAACTCGTATTGAAGTATAAAACTATATGTTTTGTTTCAGTTATGGACCACTCGTATTGAAGTATAAAACTATATGTTTTGCTTCAGTTATGCAACTCGTATTGAAGTATAAAACTATATGTTTTGTTTCAGTTATGGACAACTCGTATTGAAGTATAAAACTATATGTTTTGTTTCAGTTATGGACATCTCGTATTGAAGTATAAAACTATATGTTTTATTTCAGTTATGGACAACTCTTATTGAAGTATAAAACTATATGTTTTATTTCAGTTATGGACAACTCTTATTGAAGTATAAAACTACATGTTTTGTTTCAGTTATGGACATCTCGTATTGAAGTATAAAACTACATGTTTTGCTTCAGTTATGGACAACTCTTATAGAAGTATAAAACTATATGTTTTGCTTCAGTTATGGACAACTCGTATTGAAGTATAAAACTATATGTTTTGTTTCAGTTATGGACAACTCGTATTGAAGTATAAAACTATATGTTTTGTTTCAGTTATGGACATCATTCTCGTATTGAAGTATAAAACTATATGTTTTGTTTCAGTTATGGACAACTCTTATAGAAGTATAAAACTATATGTTTTGTTTCAGTAATGGTGTGTTTCCACGGACCTGCGTTAACGCGTGCGTTGACGGATGCGATTGTTTAACGGATAGGATGAAGTGTTTCCACGGACTTGCGTTAACGCATGCAATCGAGAGTGTGATCTGCCATAAGGTTACGGTCAAAAGTCAAGGTCATATCCCTTACAACATTTTTTTTTTGGTTTTGGGAAAGGATGTGAATAGTGGACATCTACATAGCCTTTTCATACAAAATCCATTTATAACGCAAACATAAGTCAGTTAAAATGAGTAAAAAAAACTCACTCAGTGTTTTCTGTGGATTTCGATCTGACAGCAAAAGGTCATCGGGATCGGAAAGCCCTTTCAATGACGTCATTATTAGCGAAATCCCTCGTCCGATGCGTTCAAAATGGGACAAGCTCCATTCTCCGTCCGTTAAAAAATATCGGACTGACCGTGGAAACACTCTAGCGTATCTTTGTAGTTCCCATTCTTTGGTGAAAATCGCATCCGTCAACGCACGCGTTAACGCAAGTCCGTGGAAACACACCATTATGGACATCTCGTATTGAAGTATAAAACTATCTGTTTTGTTTCAGTTATGGACATCTCGTATTGAAGTATAAAACTATATGTTTAGTTTCAGTTATGGACATCTCATATTGAAGTATAAAACTATATGTTTTGTTTCAGTTATGGACCACTGGTATTGAAGTATAAAACTATGTGTTTTGTTTCAGTTATGGACATCTCGTATTGAAGTATAAAACTATATGTTTTGTTTCAGTTATGGACATCTCATATTGAAGTATAAAACTATATGTTTTGTTTCAGTTATGGACCACTGGTATTGAAGTATAAAACTATGTGTTTTGTTTCAGTTATGGACCACTGGTATTGAAGTATAAAACTATATGTTTTGTTTCAGTTATGGACATCTCATATTGAAGTATAAAACTATATGTTTTGTTTCAGTTATGGACATCTCGTATTGAAGTATAAAACTACATGTTTTGCTTCAGTTATGGACAACTCTTATAGAAGTATAAAACTATATGTTTTGTTTCAGTTATGGACAACTCGTATTGAAGTATAATACTTTATGTTTTGTTTCAGTTATGGACCACTCGTATTGAAGCAGGGTGTGGAGAACATGGTGTAGATCCCAAAATATTTAGGAGATCTCTGGCTGAGGTAAAATAGAACCTACAAAGTTTTAACATTCTGGGGTTTCTTCAGTACTTTCTGATTAAAACTTTCTTCTGAAAATGTTCTAGTTTATTACAGAGTTAAATGCACTTTCTGGGAAGCGGGGGGTGGGGGTGGGGGGGGGGGGGGGTCTGACCACTGATATATTTGGTCTGTCTCACGAAAGATTTACGGCTGACGTAATTTTGAAGTAAAACTTGTATGTTCGACCAGCCAAATTTCTTTTTGAAGAAATCTCTCCAGGGTTAATTTTCCCACTTACATTGTTTTTTGTTACAACGCTTACATATATTAAAGTAATTCCAATTCTTGCATACCAAATAAACTTGTTTTATTTTAACATTTATCATACATTTGTTACAGTCAGAAATTGCCCTGAACACCAAAATGCTGTCAGACTTATCCATTTATGAGCCGATGACATTTACAGTAAGTTGTGTGCTGATCAAGAGTTAATGTATTTCATTAGTTTTAGTCCCTCCTCTCATGGTGCGATATGTTGTAGCTTGCAACTGAATCGCACGCTGAGAACAGGTAAGTTTCCCAGATTTTTGTAGCATCCAATATGCTGCAAGCGAGTTGCATAAAATATAGAAAGTTCTATTTTCATACTACAGATCACATGCATTGACCAATCAGATCGTTTCGAAATCTTTTCGGTTTGTGTCGATCTCTATGTCTAGTGCCATGTTTGAACCATGTGCATAATCTATTAGTAAGCTTGATTGATTGATTGTTTGGTGTTTTACGCCGCGCTCAAGTAACTGGCAACCATTCCACATACATTGTTCGAGTGAAAACCCAGTCAGAAAATTTTCCAATTTTTTGGGGACTCATTGGTGGAAGGCTGTTTGGATTGAACGCCCAACGCTCTACCTACTGAGCCACAGAGGCCCCCTATATGTAGGAGAATCTGTCCAACTCTTGATGAGTTGTTAACACATACTTGTACGTTATCAGTGACATATAATTTATTACTCTCAAGTTAAGTCAATCTTTGTCACTTCAAGACCTTATGATCGCACTGATGGCACTATTCCCTAGCAAGGAATTTACGACAGAAAACATGATGTCTGAGAGTAGTGGCGCACCACTATGATGTATGCGTTTTTTCTCAAATGCTGCAAATCGCGTGCTACAAGTTGTGTGAGAAAGGATCATAACCAGCATATCTATTTAAAGACTTTGTAACCTTTCAATTGTTAACAAATAGTATTAACATTCAAAGAAATTTTAAACTTAATTTCTTTAATAAGTTTGTACTTCTATTTACAGGGGTTGGTGAGTTTTGCCAATAAACAGAATAAACTGTCAGAATCCAGGAAAGAGGAGTCGCCTTATGTGGAATTCTTCCCCAAAGAAACTAGGTCATGATGTTAAAGGCTGTGTGTTGAGTTTTGACATTTCATCAATGGGAGTTTTGAGAATGTCAAACTTGTGAAAAAGTGTGGCAGACTTAAAATCAATATCTCCAGTAAAATGAGAAATTTTGTGCAAACTTGTGTGTCAGTTTCAGCCTCACAGAGAGCGAAGCACGATTTGCGAACCCTCAAGCCTCTCAGAAGTTATCATCTCTTTCCTGGGCCAATAATTCAGCTGTTTAGCATGGCCAAGATACTAAAGTAGGCCATTTTGGACGCCCAATTCTGTGGAGAATAGCAATTTGGGACACCCAATAATTCACCTGTTTAACAACGCCAGGAAACAAGTACATGTAGGTCATTTTGGAGGCCCGATTCTGTGGCGAATAGCGATTTTGGACACCATATTTTCAGATCATGGATGAATCTATGGTGTCAGTGATGCATTTTCCTGGAGTGAAACTAAAGTACATGTAGGCCATTTTGAAGGCCCAATTCTGTGGAAAATAGTGATTTTGGTCTCCACATTTAGGTAGAATAGCTAATTTGGACACCCAATAATTCAGCTGTGGAACCAGGATACTAAAGTAGGCCATTTTGGACGCCCAATAATGTGGAAAATAGTGATTTTGGTCTCCACATTTAGGTAGAATAGCTAATATGGACACCCAATAATTCAGCTGTGGAACCAGGATACTAAATTACATGTATGTAATTTTGGAGGCCCGATTCTGTGGTAAATAGCGATTTTGGACATCCTATTTTCAGATCACAGATAAATCTATGGTGTGATACATTTTCCTGGAGTGAATGCCAGAAAATGACAATTAAGGTTGAATAAACGAAGAGCACAGCTGATAGTACTGACAACAATGAAATGTCTGTGACGTAGTTTGTATGCTTGACGCAACCGTTGAGTTGTAAGAAAACTGAACTATGATACCATGATGCTGTATGAAGAGAAAGTGATCTAGTGCACTTTTGTATCATGGTTGCGGCGTTTTTCTTTTGATGAGCAGACCTCGACAAACCCGATACCCAATGGACAGAGAGTGGGCGTGGCTTAAAAGCGTTGAATAACTTCCCGATCTGGAAGTTATTGTATGGCTCTCTTAACAGGGTATCACGACCCTCGGAATTCAAATTTTTCCCACGGCAAAAAAAAAAAGTTGCCGCGGAAAAGTTTATTTTTCACGGCAAAAGTGATTTCACCACGGCATTTTTATCCAAACAATTCGCACCGCTCTGTTAACTAAATGTGCATTGACAAAAGAAAAAATGTCAAACACTGTTCAAGAAAGATTTTTTTAAATGTCTTCTTTGATTATCATAGAAACCAGCATAGAGAAAATGCTAACTTCGTTTTACGTCTGACTCTGAACGGCCAATGAGACATAACTGACAGTTGGAGACATTCTGACGCCAGCCCCCTGCAGAGTTGAACTTTGTTTCAAAGTTGTGTCATTGTGGGAATTGCGGTACATTGCATTTCTCCCAAAACGCAGAACCTTTGACATCATATTTAAATTAGAAATTAAACACTTAATTTTTTTGCCCCCCCCCATTTGCAAGAATTTTTTAAATAAAAAAAAAATAGCCCTATATTAACTGCTTGGGAAAATGGACGTCTTCTTTCAGAGAAAAATACAGAAACACCTGGCTTTTTGTAATGTAAACAGTTGATGGTATTATGGCAGCGTGAATTTAAAATACCAGTATTGAAACCAATGAAAGAAGGAAAAATACGAAGAGAAAAGATCACTGAACAAATGTAGAAACAAACATTTTCTTTGCTATATGATTTTGGCTGAAAGCCAAGAAAAAGCACCAATTTAGGCTTACTTGAAAATAGCATGCCTATTACTCTATCTCTGCACAAATCTGAGATAATTGTATGTCATAACCACCCTTTGTTTGATCAAACATTTCGATATGCGTCTATCGAGGACATCTTGATTTCCTA
Source organism: Lepidochitona cinerea (assembly GCA_963971465.1). Lineage (NCBI taxonomy): Eukaryota > Metazoa > Mollusca > Polyplacophora > Chitonida > Tonicellidae > Lepidochitona > Lepidochitona cinerea. Next base: position 14,931,662 of record OZ020560.1, on the reverse strand, counting down.
TTCTGAACTAACATCTTGCACCAAATTTCATCTTGGCCAATGTTGTAAAGTTTTCTGATTGTCCAGTGTTTAAACACTCGCTAGTTGATTGACAACGTCAATCATTCGTTCCATGATACAAGCACGTTATTGAATGGCTCCCTCGAGTGTGGAAGAAATTCTGAGAGGCGTCCCCGTGCTTCGCACTCGGCCTCTCAGAATATCTTCCATACCCTCGGGAAGCCATTCAATAACTCTAACTTATTCAATCAGTCAACAGACTACTAGTACCAAAGATCAGACAATCGTGTATGCATTTCAATTAAGAAGTATCTGTTGAAGTTAAAAAATTTCATCATTTTTATTGTTTGAAGGGAAATGTTTTGTTTAGATCATCGTCACTGGGCCAAAAGAATGACAAATCTGAAATGATTATGATTATAGGACGGCCATGTGAAGTAAATGAAATCCAACAGCTATTCGAAAAAAGGGAATTAACTCTAAGTGTCTTTTACCATACGTGTTACCTCCCTTGTATCCCAATAGCCGTTACAACCGATTTACTTTTCCAATTTAAACTTAGGGAGTTGAAAAGATATTCTATTTTGATTTCAGCAAACTTATTTGCATACTCTGTGTTATTTTTTAATGTGGCACCAAATTGGATGCCAAAATGTACATCCTGTATTCAAAATGATTTCTATTTGTTTAAGGCGTTGGGCCTCGCAAGCTCAGTTGGCAGAGCAATTTTTCCTGATTCCGACACAAGCCTCCGATCTGTGGGTCACAAGTTCGAATTCCATTCAGTGCTAGACAAATATCAATATTTCGGAGTGGATTTTTCACAGCCGATGTCTTCTACATTCATTAATAATAACAAGCAACATGAACCGGTGATAAAGCTCTTTTAGGTATTTATTTAAAAAAATAAATAAATGCGAAGGGTTCTTGATGGTATCCTGAAAACATGAAATGAGTGTAATTCACCATAGAAGTTACACGGTTTCTGCTCGACCAATGGATGCTCCGACCTCAGTTTTACGTGTGACTTTACACTGCCGATTAGACATCGTAATGAATGTGTAATGCTAAGCCATATTTTGTGATTTAACTTAGCTTTCCCTACTTCGCATATATCAGACCCACTATTGCAGCGAGTGTGTATTAGAATGATCCCAGATATGAATTTTCCACCATAATTTTTAATGTAATCCACAGTGAGTCCTGTCGCGTTATATTTCGACTGTTGATAGGCTTATCTAGGGATTATTGTGGACAAAGCCCTCACTAAACCTTAATCCGTTACAGGCCTATTATAGTTAGTGTTGAAGGTCTATAGAGTCTATAAATAGTCAACTTATTGATTTCTATATTTTTGGCACCTAAAGCCGTGACAATCATTGGACTTAAGAAATTATTATAACATTACCAGCCGGGTTTAGGAGTTCCTACGGCTGTTTTCTAGCTCCTGTTGCTAACTGACACACTCGGCTGGACGTTGTGGAGGCATGTACTTGCTTTAAAGGATTGCCTTTAAGAAATATTTTTTTCTAATTCACGAGCAACACAATGGAGAAAACCGACCAAAGGATGTCCATAACGTTGCCAAGCCTTATCAATTATGCTGGTTGCGCTGATGAAGGCTCCAGAATCAAGTTCGCCCCGGGAACTAACTTTCAAGAGGGACTCACGAGAAAACGCATTTCTGAGGATTCCACATTTAATATACGGATGGTTGGAAAAGGTGCTAACTTATCAAGGAGTCTGAACAGTATTCCTTCAGAAACAAAACTGGACATAAGTTATACCAACGAGAAAATAGCACGTCAACAGAAACGTCTACCTGGAATCGTTTCCGAAGGCGAATTAGTTGGAAAGCTTCGTCGGTATCCAGCTCTCATGGGTATGGATATACCGACTCTTTGTTCTTATGTAGCTGATCGCAAACCTCTGTTAATGGCTGCCAAACATTCCATCAAGAAGTCTTCTCTTGGGAAAAACGATGATTGTGGTAACTTTGACGAGGTACAGTTTCCATTACGGTTCCCGCCACATTCAAGCAGCCCTAACCCCCACAAATCAGTCGGCATTCAGCAACTGACTACTGATCGAAGTCATCTACATACAGGAAGAAATTTAACTAAAGCTGGTAAACATTCCAGGCATTACGGGAGTACAGACAGTCTCAACCTATATCTGAGACAAAGCACTTTTCACTCGGACATGAAAAATGGAGACATCTTCAGACCCTATCTCCATGTACCGAATCTCGTGGATTCTCGTCTGAGAGAAAAGACCTTTCTCCGAGACAATGAACGTATCAGGATGTTGCAGATCTCGAAGACCACAGACGATTATAACGGTGAGCGTTTCGAGGCTTACAAACCACCAGATTCCGACAGTCTCAAGCAAGATTTCATCACTACTTAATGCTCTGTGTAAAAGGGCAGGCAATTAATATTTTATTGAAGACAATTGTGATGTCAGTAACGGTTCATTGCTGGGTTTATGTTAGCATTGCAAGCATTACCATATACCGCAGGCGTAGAGAGACTTAGTGTATACATGTAGTATATACTCAGTCGCCCTACGCCTGCGGTATATATATGATAATGCTTGCAATGCTAGGTTTATGTAAACAAAAATTGCTGAAATGTGAGTTCCTGTCAAGAATGAAATTATATTTTGATCTAATAATTAACGTTTTTTTTAATGATCAATTAAAGGCTATACCTTAAAAATTCTCGGTTTGCGATTAATTGATTGGTTGATGTTTACGCCACGGTCAAGATTATTTCTCTTAGAAGAGCAAGAGAGGAAACCCAGCTCTTTGCAGGCTAACCTGTTTTACAACGAACCTGCCTGTTTAATGTGAAACCAACTGCTTTACAAGACACACTCTAATGTTTAACACAACTTTTTAGATAAAACGCGCATGTTTTTTGGACAACGTGTTTTTATCAATTTAAATAAAATATCATGGATAATAAGTTGAGTATTGGAAACAATGCGAGAACTTGGATGACTATTTGTATTTATTTATCTGTTCTGTAATGTTCCCAAACATGTAACCATAGAGTTATAATCTGTATCGCTAGACCTTTGGGCAGAAATACTTGTTTAAAAAAATATAATCGGCACTACATCAGCTCATAAATGCATTTTAAAACAAGATGACAGCGCCCATGAATGTCAAGGAAAAACATGATAGGGATTAAGGAATAAGTTTCAAAGTATTTTATATGTATTCCGAGAGTAGTTATACATTTAACAAAACAGATTATCGGCGGATTAAACGTTACCTGACGTTTTTGAAGGGCTATATGATCCAACATTTCCCGTAAATATTGGAAATTATTCCTTTTATAAATTGACAACATAAACAAGTTTCTGTGGTAGGCCTATATTGCAAAATATATGTTTGTATTAAGTTTGTTCATTCTTCCCTCCTGTTCCTAAAATGCGTTAGTTTTAATTTCAGTCGTTGAATACTTGTCCGTTTTGCCTTAAATACGCCATAAACATCAAGGCCTGTATCGAGTTAATTCAATAATATTAAAGGCCTATACAGGTACCTCGTTATCTATGTTTGGATATTTATTGTTCGACGACCAATACATGTCGGAAATTATAAATAGTGAAGTAAGACCTTTAAGTGAAGTAATATCGAGTGAACAAAATGTGCGTAGCGACATTTTATAAACTTCACCAATGGGCATGGCACGACGTCATGCGTATACGATTGTTGCGCGATAAAGTTGAAAATGGTCCATTTCTACACGAGGGTGCATTTTCTGCAACGTCATAGTTCGAAGAATTCTACGTCAATGACGTACGACGTCGCAGCGTTTAAGTACACGCAATGCATTCAGTCTTTATCATGGCGCTTGGAGAAAATGTCGGCACGGGCAATATATTCTTTGGAAAATCGTATCTATACTGGAAGGAAAGCTATTTATCTCCAGAAGCTCTCGGACATTTATTGAACAGAAGTACTCGCAAGTAATCTTGAAATCAGTTTATTGTTTACAAGGTATACATACAAACATAGGACAATGGCTCAAATGCGAGCTATGATAAAGGCCTATCGGGTGAACAAACTACTGGATCAACTTGAGTTTGCGAAGAAGAATGCTGTTAGGGCTCATTATGGATTACCTCCTATCGTGCCTTGGTACGAGAAATGTTATAATAATTGTATGGACACAATTCGTCTACGTTTCATGCAGATCTGTTGCCCGTGTGTATTGTATTGGCGTGACAGAAAGAGACGAATGAGAACTTGCTGCGGGAGGTGTGGTTTAGGAGGGACTTTCGAAAATGATGTATTCAAGAGTTTTGTTGCATTTTTTGTAGGACTTTTAACGACTTTGTTCATATATTTTCTAATGGTATGGAAAATGGAGATTTCACCTCCCGTGACACTTGCAGCATGTCTATTTTTCGGTTGCTTCCTGTCCCTAGGTTTTGCGTTTAGCTATCCTATAAGGTGTTTTTCAATGTTGGTGGCACCGCAGTTTTTTTCAAGTCGGGGACGCTCGTTTTTACTACTGTATGCCTTCATGCTCGTGATGGGATTCCCGGTTAAGAATGTCGCCGATAATGTCGCCGTGATGTCAGAGGCCGCGACTTGTGGACAGGCGATTGCCTATAACCAAACACGGGATTTTGTTGAACAGGCATTGTCTCCGATGGCCAGTATGTTGACAAGCATCCGCCAGATGGTCAAGGCTTTGAAGGAGTTTTCAGACCAACTTAGAGCCATTTTTATTGCTTTTAAAACTCTAGTCGACGAGATAGCAAATGCAGTGGACACGGCCATAGAATGGATTAATGCAATGGTTAATCTATGCAATAAAAAAATGGGAGAGCCGTACGCAAAATGTGCTGGTGCTTTCAAAGATGCGAAAGAGTCTTGCGATGAAGCATTGAGTATTTTCAATTTTATTTGTGACGTTCTGGATATCGTGGCTTACGTTTGTTACATAGTTCGAGTTGCTGAGCTCTTATGTTTATTGGCGTCATACATAAAAGACTTAGTGGTACATAAAATAGGTGGTCCTATAACACGGACTTTACATCGCGTGTTTGAAATGTTTTATGTAGCAGTTGTTGTTGACTACAAATACGAACTGCATTCTACCCAAAGTAAATCCTACGAGGAGGTCAAAGATGACATATTGGAAGAAATCCACCAAAAAGTTGCCACCATAGATTGGGTGATTGATATATTGAACAACGTGCTTGGGCTGAGTATCATCTTTGTTTTTATTAAAGCTATCTACTACAAGGAGAAGTACATGATCAATGACAGCTTTGATAATCGTTACGTCACTGATGATCTTACGGCAATAGACGAACGTCGAAAGAATAGAGGAGTGGACACTATATTCCCATTGTCTGGTGATGAAAGTTTGAAATACGTGAACGCCTGGAATCCTGTTTTGACGCTTCATGAGCGACGTAAAATGCTACGTGGTATCGTTTTATACGTCAGTAGCGCGATGTACGCTATATTTTACTTGACTTGTGATGTAGGCCTATATTGGATGCTGCAGATGATTCGTGGACATCTTGGCGTAGAAGTGTATAAGCCCGTACCTCCCGCTTTGAAACTCCGAATCGAAGGGACAGGTATAATAGCAGACATGTATAGGGTCTTGGTAGGTGTTTTTGATCCTCTCACTGGATTGGATTCAGATATTGATACCTCCTCTTGTGTACCAAGGCCGAATCCACCGGATTATGAAGTGTATAAAACAATAGCCACTATTTACGGAGTGTGCTTGATTTTGACGTTATTTGAAGCATATGCTCTCCGATTAAGACATGTTGTTATGGGCGCTTACCAACCAAAACGAGCACGCAAGAGAGCAGTCTGGCTTTATAATCACATCATCAAAAGCAGGGGTGGGTTTCTAAAACTTTGCCGACGCCAACTTCGCAGAAAATATCGAAATGACTCTTCCGTTCAAAAAGCAAGCATACGTGGAAAGTTGGTTGCCCAGTTTCCGTTCCTTGCCCGATTCATGAGAATTCTGGGATACGACAAGAAGAGCTGCCTAATGTGTGGTTTAGAGGGAAGACAGAACGACGTACTTAATTTTTACGAATGTTCAACCTCGGACTGCGACGCTGTTTATTGTACGGATTGTTTCTGTGACATCAATAACATGTGTACTGTGTGTATGAACCCAGTAGAATATGGCGACGATTCTGACCTTAGTGAAGAGCGGGACTCAAGCGAGGACGAAGAAGAAGTAGAACGGAAGATACAATTAGGTCAAAAGAGGCGGGAAATAAGAGAGCAGCGTATCGAAGAAAGAAAACCGGAAAATATGTTGAAGAAATTTCGTGGTTTTGCCGAGGGAACTGAAAAAATGAAGCGCGATGAAAATACCTCAAGTTCCAGCAGTGTCCTTACAGACTATTCCGATACAAATCCACTTCTGGCAATATGACAAATCTGTAGTGACACTACAAATACAAATTTTGACGTGACACAGACGAAGATTCTGCTTTACTATATACAATTTTCTACAATCCCGTGGTTAAAACCCCTGAGTATAAGCATTGGAGTATTTCACTCAGATAGAACTGAAAACGTGATCGTTCGTCAATGAAATTGCAATCATCATCGGGGAAATTACTGAAATTATGTTAAATATCAACTACATGTGAATGATACACCTAGAAACTGATCTCAACCCGGTCTGGGTTTCCTTATCTGTTGTAGCGGTCGTTATAGTGTAATTCATTAACTGACCATTGGTGTTCTTTCACCAATGGTAAAAGGCTGGACTGCCAATGACTTCAACTGAATCATTGAGACTGTTTCAAAAACATTTATACCGGATGTAGCTTTATGACTAGTCACAGCATTTTGTGGCAAGGGGGGGGGGGGGGGGGGCGGGGGCTGTTTCACAGAAGAATTACGCCCAAGGTTAAGTCTACCACAACAAGACTTAAACTGTCAGGTAATGTAGTTACAGCTATCATCAAGATTAGGCGTACGCCATGACCATGCAGTCTCAAAACTTGGTCGTATGTAAATGATCTGAGAAAAAGTCTCATTAAGAATTATATGTGTCAGGGGCCGTTTCTCAACATATACGCCCGACTTGACTTAGCGATCGGTGTTAACGTAATGTTGAAGGCACATGTTCCATGACAGCTTAATACACCTTGCACTGGACTTCTGTCCGGCGTAAGTCTTATGAGAAACCGAACATCCCCGAAGCCCCTTCGGCGAGCTGACGTAAATTATACACAAAGTCTTACAGCATTCACCGACCACATCATACAATCGTTGGCTGAAGATCGCCTATCATTGCTGATTATTAATTTTACACGCCCGCTGACATTCGACCTCAGAAATTTGAATAAATGTTGACGTCAATCGATAGATTGGCCATCTTCTTGAAAAAAAGAGGTCCTTACAGAATTTTAAGTATTTTCTGGTAGCTATTTGAAAGCAGGATGGTATTTCATTAATACAGTGGTAAACTTTTTGTGATGTTTACTGTGGCATAATGACCAAAACAAAACAAAAAAGCGAATACTGTTTTGGCGCATTGTATTCGGTTTCATGATTTGGGAGTTTGCTTTGTTCCCATCAAATTTTTTCAAATATGTTTTGAAAATGTTAAAGGCACACTTGCCGCGAAAATCAGGAATATTGTTTACATTAAAAAAGAAAGACCGTATTCTGTATTTTTCCCAGACAATATAAGTTAGGAACTTTCTATTTTTACCAAAATTTAAAAGTTTGGACGTCACTTTGTATTTTTAATTTGAATTTGAATTGTTACGTACCCGGAACGTAAACAAACCGATCTGCCCCCTATTGGCGATTTTATGTTTCAGTCGAGTGAGTGAACTAACGGCACAGTGTAATTTTACGTAGGCCTATTTATCTGAGAAATACAGACTGACGATCGGTTAACAGCGACTGGAAAACCCTGCTGATGATTGTTTGAGTGGAAACCACGGATAAAAAGGCCTGAAAGGAGTGTAATCCAACACGAAAGTTGACCGACACTGATCGTTGTTGTTGTAATCAGGCTTCGATTCTTCGTTTGTTTTTCACCCCATTTTTACAGTCTAAAGCTAACTAGACATGTTTTATGTGTCCTATGTTTAAGTTTAGTGGTATTAGTCGTAGTAAGCTTATGTAAATTGGTTTTCTTACCAAATTTAAACAGGCTACGGCGGCAAGTGTGCCTTTAAGTAGAGACTTGTTATATTAGATCTTTACGTCCAAAACCGTTAAATCACTCGGATCACTTTGGCCGACACCAAAGAGCAGAGACGGCAAATGTTTGCTACGAATGACAGGAGTCGGTTTCACAAGGTGGCGTAGCGGAAGTTTTTACGAAACTGCCATGACAACCCATGCCATACAGATACGTTGCTATGAAAGCTACGCAAAAAAAAAATACACCTACGCCACTTTGTGCGACAGGCGGCGAGGCTCTTGGTCTTAAAAAGCCAGAAATGGTTTAATTCAATAGTTAATCTAGCTTGACTGAGGAGGCCCTTATAGTTAATCATTGATTATAATCCCTTTGATGTACGTTGTTCGTTAACAAAATACTTTCACAAGATGTCAATTACGTATATTAAAACAACATGTATTAAAACCTTACAAAATTGGTTAAGTCTTTGAAAAAAGGTAGAAAAGCAATTGAAAAGTCTAAAAATGCCAATGATGCATTGTTACCGCCCATCTGTCAATAAATGCATGTCTTCACACACTTCAGCAAATGCTGCTGGTTATTTAAAAATGCCAATGATACACTATCCCCGCTGACTTGAATATATAACATATTGTGTCTGCCTTTATACAGATTATTCAGTGTCACTCGTATTTTTTTACACACAGCGTCAACATTTGGTGATGCTCAAGTTCTTCTGTCATTGTTAAAATGTCCCCGGTCTCCACAATCTTCTGATAGGGAACGCTAACCAGTTCTTCAAACCCTAGCTTTCTGAAGACTTTCAGTGAATATATACTAGTGCTCTCTGCGCTTACAAGTTTAACACCCTTTTCCCTTACAAGTTCCAAAGATTTTTCAACCAGACTCTTTGCAATGCCTCTCTTTTGGTGAGACTGCGCAACGGCTAAACCAAGAAAATGTGCCACACCTTGTACATTGTATTTGGAGAACAGATCCAAGCCATCGTATAAACAATGGAGAACTTCGTAAGTTAAAGCTATTTTCCGACTTTTTGGGTCGTCCTTAGAAAAACAAATGGCATTTGGGATGTCTTTTCGACTAATTTCTGTCAATCGGAATCCCACAATTTGTCCAGTGCCGGTATCTTCAGCAACCGCCGAAACCCCGCCTGCTTCACAACAAGGGAAAACTCCATCCACCCAAACACTGCCAATTGTCTCTGGGTCCACTTTTAAGTTTTGAAACAGTGGCTCACCAATTGCAAATGTCCCCGCTGCCAGCGAGCGTACCCCTACCAAATCGGCCCCAGTCATCATACGGTATATGATTTTGGCCATATCTGAAACAGAAATATAGACTTTATTAAATTCGGCGCCAAGAGTTTATTACAGACACTGCATGGCGTTAACTACCTGACTGTACGTTTACAGGGTTTGTTCGAGGGGCGTAAGTATTTTCAGAGACGGCACATTGGCTAGAACGATGTACTTGGCAAAGAGATAGGAAATAAGTCGCCCCAAGTCTCCGAGAATAAGCCGACGTAGTCGGTTGATGTTTCACGCCGACACAAATATTCTTTTTGTGATTTTATCTGTAAACGTGCGGCTTAGAATCCGGCCTCTGGAAAATGTGTATCTGTCAGAGCAAGAACAACCTGTTGACCAAACATCTGCATGAATGAAAGACTACCACAATTCGATAAATAAGTGATATTCAGCCCGTGACTTACCTCTTTGTGTTAGTATCTATAGCGGTAACAAAAATCAATAAGCGGTTTCCACAAATGTGCCCAACCAAATGCGTGTGTCCGACTTATGAATATTAAGCGTATATATATATGTATTATATATATGCTTGCAATTTGCAACCCGTTGTTTGCAGAAGACTCGTAATCTAAGACTTTGTACACAAGTCCTCCTGGCCCTATAATTCAAAGTAGGACATGCATGTAAAACCTTAACCCGAAAAATCGGTCTTCTATGCCCTGGGAATTTAGCATATACTCCCTGACAGCCATAATCACACCTTCTTTAGAAATTGATACGAGTGAAATGACAGTTTGTTTTGCTTTAAACAAACGCCAGAGCTCTGTCGAGTAAGTTTTAAAATGATTCCATGTCATCGATCAGATATTTGGGAATAGGCCCGGTCTATTTGTCCCCGAACGTTGTTCGTAGGGTTCGGGTTTTAAAAATTTAAATCAAAACGAATTTGTTACAAGATGTGACATCTTCTAACAAATTCGTGTGTATATAACGTGTCATAATCAACCTGAGAATTTATTATAGTGGTTAATATAAAAAAAAAGAAAACACCGAGGAGTACTAGGCGAGGACCTAAAGACTAAAGAGGGGCTCGAATCAGGACAAAGTCGTTTGATAGACGGCCCACGTGAATCAACATTAGATTAATGATAGAAAATGTCAAACTGGAAGTCAAGGAAACTAACTGGGAGTATCGACTACATAAAACGGTAATCTGACAGGTTTGACATAATTTTCCTTTTAACCTATAGTATCAGACTATAGATGTGAATTTTCTATTCTTTGTGTATTTGATGAGAAATTTGGGCCGCGTTTTTTTTTGTCTTTTTTTTTGGGGGGGGGGGGGCTGTTTGAAATGTCAAATGTCAAATCTCAATATGCGAGTAATCTGGACTGTGGCGACATTATAAGAACTACATTTCTGGACTAATAAAACCTAGCTAAATTGCAGCTACATGTAGTATTGGGGGCAAAGGGTTAGTCAACAATCAACATTACCGCAGAGCAAATGGCCTTCCCAGCCGGGAACTACAGTAGGCTCATATACAGACGCCGTATAACACTTAAACAGTTTAGATGTGTCGGTCTCAGCAAGTTCTACTGTACAATCATGTAACAGTCTCTTCTTCACTTAACTTCATGTTGAATATATTATGAGGTTTGAACTAGAAGACGGTGACCCTGGGGCAACAATATTCAAGATTTATTGTACGAACACCCGACAAGGGCAGAGTACACAAAACAGAATAAACAAACTGTAAACATTAACAAACAAACAGAAAAGTTATAGGTATAGACATTTGCACAAGTGAGTTACAATATTATACATGTGAATGTTACAGATAACTTCTTTAGTTGATGTGACGTCTTTCTTTCTTTTTGCTCTTCAATCACATGACAAAAGTTTTTCTGAATAGCCTAATTTTAGCACAGATAATACACGGAACTCAGGCTGATAACTAATTGTTTTATGCAAAAACGCCATCAATTTTTAAACATAAAGTGACATGAACAGCCAGAATTCGCACATTTTTTTTTCTCTCTCCAAAAACCACCAAAAAGGGTTTGGGAAACTACATGTAGATGTTTGATGATGGAAAATCTATACAATACGGCTTAGTTAGAAGTAGGCTACGAATCTTCCTTTCCTTTGCGAAAATCGGATATTTGATTTATATAATAAAAAAGTAGACAGACAGACGTGTTAACAAGATTTTACCGAATTTATGAATATGATAACCATGTCCAGTACTTAAGTTAACAGAAAAAATACTGATTCAGTGATTGGGTGAATGGGAATAATTTCATTTTACGGGCATACGCCCAAATTGGGCCATATAAAATAGGCGTACCTGGGTAGATCGAAGTCGATCTTCGTTACTTATAGTTATGCCGTAAGGGTATGGGTAATCTGAATTACATTTTGTGATTTGAGGAACAGATTGTATAATTTGTAAACAATGTTTACAATACCAGACGAGACGTCCGATAAAATAATAATAATAATAATAAGCTTTATTTTCTGAGGGTACAATGTAAATACAAAAAAAAATCTACCCCGAGGCCCTCTCATGTGGTAGTGAAATAAAATAAAAGTTAAACAAATGTATGGAAAGCAAACAAGGAAAAGGAAATCAAAAGGAAAAACTAGAACTAGTTGATGATAGCCCCAGGTGACTATCCTGCCATTCTGTTGCAGGATAGTCACCTGGGGCTAAGTTGATGACAGTAATATAACACAAGCGCATTAACGATTAAGACAAATGAGTAAAGAAAAACAAAACAAAAGAAAATAATATGAACATAATAAATTCTATACCTGGATCTGGATTGCCCATCAGAATTTCTGACCTATAAATTATAACATACACGTTGGACTAAAGATGCCACATTGACGTAAAACTTTACATCGTTAGGCCTACCACAGGGATGTATTTCTGACGATGGCGTTAACTTACTTGTTCAATTTTAAGTTGTTAATACTGTGTTGTTGTTGTTGTACTTGTGTCTCGGATCGGTTGACAACGGGAAGAACAAGGAACTAAACACTTGGTGCTGCTCATCTGTTTTTTCGAAGAAAAAAGCAATCGTAGAACAGCATATTGCGTCCAAGGCTCATATGCATTTATTTTAGCTACCTTCACAAGTCTCTGGCATTTGACCGCTGTTTTTGCAACTGCCAAATAGCTATACTTAGATAACCCAGGCTGGACTTGTATTGGTTGTAAGGGGCTTACTTGCTACGCCAGCTGTTAATCTTGGTTCTTATCTGGCTGAACTCTACACATGATAAAAGCTGAAAGTGCAAGTACGATACGGCGAATCTCGGTATTTCATCACTTCCAATGAGCAATACTCCAGCGTAATGTTTTGTTGCTAACTCAAGGCTTTATTTACTGTTTTACAAATTACACGCCAAGCATTGGACTTTCTATACTATAATCGTCCATTCTACAGTAGACCTACAATTAATCATGGGTTTGCTGAATGGCTGATATTAAAACTGGGATGTGGGCATTCGGGAAACCCTACTTTCTCCCCCACAATTTGAAATTTTTAATTGTCTATCTCAGTATCTGAACAAAAAAATGCCAGCTTCTGAAAACTGAGCTGGGATTTTATATTGAGTGGTCTCCCTTTAAATTAATGAACGCGTTTCCCTCTAGAGGGATGATAAAAAATGAATTTTTAATAAGCGTCTTTAGATCATTTTTTTTGTGTTGTTAGGTGTATTTCATGCACCAAAAATTGTCAAGGGACACAATGTGAATGAAAATATGGTATTGAAAACATTAAGCGAAAAAACAAAATTTGTTTTAGTGCTAGGTATCCCATCGTTCCGCTTTGTTTTCGGCGGCCATCTTGAAAGAAAACACGAGGGAAGTTTCGACTGTGTGGCCAAACATTGGGCTTTTTTGCCCGAATTTACTTTTTTCGTTAACGATTTAGTGTTACCAAGATGGATATGTACATCCAGGTTTCAGAGGATGAAAATGAGGAGCCTATGGAGATACCCTGTGAAAGCGATGGAACACTTTTGCTCAGCACTTTGGTCGCTCAGTTTCCTGGGGCTTGTGGTCTGAAGTTTCGAAATCCCGACACGGGCTCTATGCGTGGAATTCGTCTCGTTGATGGCCAGTTACATCCGCCTGAAAAACCAGGAGGACAACCGTCTTGGGGAGCTATTCCTTATATCGCCGTTTTCCCTAAAGGTTTGTCCCTGAAAATCTGTTTTTTAAAGACTAAAAGAGGCGTTTTCTTTCTATTTACATGCACGAGTTATCGCCCTTGGTCAAAACCAAATGTCTATTTACTCTTAGTAACCCATGGCAGAGACAGTTCTAAATAGCATATAGGATAAAACCGATAATTATGTAATTAGGTGGTCTGGGTTTCTGACTCCAAAATTACTATTTTTTATACTGACAGCCGTATTTTGGCGTCCGGGTTCATTGCAATCAAAAAGCCGGAGTCGAGAAATATCAATATAACCTACTCAGATCATGTCTAAAACGGTCATAATCACGTTCATGGATAATTTCGCTACCAACTGGTGCCTGATATGGACGAGGAGGATCGGCCAGTAAACATTATTCCTCCCCTGCATTCACTTTTGCCTTCCCCAAGTCTCAAACTCTCCGCCATTGATGACATAACACAGTTTAGCGGTTTTTCAGCTTTTAAACGTTAAATTCACTTTAAAAAATGCTAAATTATTAATGAATGTCGTACTGACACTATACAGGTTGGGGAAAGTCGCCGATCTGCGGGTTGTCCATCGATCGACGGACAAACCGCCAAACGACGGTCCAGCGCTGCCGTCGATCGACGGACTAACCTTGTTATAAAAGAGAATAACCCCACATTTCGGCCTGTTGTTGTTTTGTCGCCAAACAAACGAGTGAAAAAACAAAATGGTACGTTCCCAGCTAGCTGTTGATTTAGTCTTCGGCACTCAAACACAGCTCCCCGCGTGCGCTGAATGCTTCAAACTTTGCACTATCAAAATGGCAAAATGAATGACGCCATTTCTATCGCATCTTTTACAAAGAAAACAACTATTTACTCACACTTTCCTCTACTCCACATGTGCAACTTGATTTCGTCTTTACGGAAATGACCTTTGGAGTTCAATCGATGTACGCATAAGGCAGATATAATCGATAAACTGCTTCTGTCAGCTTCCTGGTAATGTAGACGCGCTTTTCTATGGTGACCCATAAAGACCATTTTGTAGCAATATTAATTTCTCTGGCACATTAACATAATTATATGATGCTACATGTATACTGGAAGTTTAGATTTTCAATCCACACAATAAATAATCTGCAATCTGCATAATTTAATATTTTTTTCATAAAAACGCTCGGTATATAAATATATATCTGAATATATACCAAAATGTTGCCCCCTGTTCCAAAATGTATTTAAAGTGAGAAAAAATATATATAGTTAAGTTAATTTATTCACCTGAAAGAAAATCTGGCAATTTAACAAAAACTCACAAAAGATGTCTTTTTTTCTCACTTTAAATACATTTTGGAACAGGGGGCAACATTTTGGTATATATTCAGATATATATTTATATACCGAGCGTTTTTATGAAAAAAATATTAAATTATGCAGATTGCAGATTATTTATTGTGTGGATTGAAAATCTAAACTTCCAGTATACATGTAGCATCATATAATTATGTTAATGTGCCAGAGAAATTAATATTGCTTCAAAATGGTCTTTATGGGTCACCATAGAAAAGCGCGTCTACATTACCAGGAAGCTGACAGAAGCAGTTTATCGATTATATCTGCCTTATGCGTACATCGATTGAACTCCAAAGGTCATTTCCGTAAAGACGAAATCAAGTTGCACATGTGGAGTAGAGGAAAGTGTGAGTAAATAGTTGTTTTCTTTGTAAAAGATGCGATAGAAATGGCGTCATTCATTTTGCCATTTTGATAGTGCAAAGTTTGAAGCATTCAGCGCACGCGGGGAGCTGTGTTTGAGTGCCGAAGACTAAATCAACAGCTAGCTGGGAACGTACCATTTTGTTTTTTCACTCGTTTGTTTGGCGACAAAACAACAACAGGCCGAAATGTGGGGTTATTCTCTTTTATAACAAGGTTAGTCCGTCGATCGACGGCAGCGCTGGACCGTCGTTTGGCGGTTTGTCCGTCGATCGATGGACAACCCGCAGATCGGCGACTTTCCCCAACCTGCTATAGGGAGCGCAAATCTCATAAGAATCATTACGAGATTTTGTGATATCCGGTGACAGATGACGCCATTTAGAACGTTTTTGATGACGTTGCAATTCCATTTGACATATTTCGTTCCATAATGTCCGATGTAAACGTCATGTTGAAATGAAAAACGCTCAGTCACATGCGCAATGCAGTGCCGGTGACAGGAAATATGTGGAATTCACATGTGACTTGCGCTCCCTATTTGAGTTAGTTATGTTGTTATTTACTATCTAAATCAGACTGCAAACTGCCCGGTCAGGAGAGGGCAGCCAACTCCGACTTTTTGATTGCAATGAGCCCTGACTCCAAAATACGGCCGTCAGCATAAAGAATAGTAATTTTGGAGTCAGAAACCCGGATTTTTCTGCGGAGTGGAAGCAGCACACTTTAATTTGCAGGGTTTCAAATGCATGTAAATGTTAATTTTCTTTTCGAAATTATTTATCCAAAATGGCGAAATGCTTTTGACAGTTTGACAGTTTTTCTCTGGTCAGCACATGAATATAAATTTTTGCCTAAGAGACTAGATATTTCCATCTAAACAGGACAGTATAGGAAGCGCGGAAGAGTTTATTAATTGACTTGCATTTTTGGACCTATGGACAGAAACATTGTTTTTAAGGATACCCATTTTCATACTGTTTTGAATGTATATCGGTAATTATGATGACTTCTCAAACCATGTAGTAATTATTCATTCTAATTTCTGTATTTGTATTGTAGGCAGTACCATTGCAGATAACAAACGAAAGGGGGATGATGCTTTAGAAAATCCAATTCCAAAAACCAAAAAACTAGAACGGTCTCGATGTAGTGATCTGATAGTTCTTGGATTGCCTTGGAAAACAACTGAAGATGCTATGAGGGAATATTTCAGTGTATTTGGAGAACTTTTAATGGTTCAGGTAATCTGAAATATTTCAGTAGAATTTTTATTTCAAATTAGGACATGGTCTTCATGTCAGTGGTTTACTTTAATACCTGAGTTAATCAGAGGACTATGCATGTTGCTAAATCCTCAATAATGAAAACGTTCTGAATGAGATTTAAACTTTCAACACATCTCAGTCCAGGGAGATGATTGACCAGCAGTTAATCCTTGAATGTTTTACAAGCTCACTCTTGATTTAAGATGAGAATTTGCCCTCTTCTACTTTTTTCCAGCACTTGAATTAACTCTGACATTACCGTACTTGGAGCTCAATGCTTTGTCTCTGAGAAACGACAATAGAGCCAAATTGAACAGCCTAGAATCTTGATCGTGCTCGTCTTTATTTGTGCTCATAAATATTGATGTTGACAGGATGCAAAGATTGGCCAATCATTGCACCCGCTCTGCTATAAATGACTTTGGTTACAGATTTGGTTCTAAGCCAACACTGGATCACCTGACGCCGATGGTCAGGGTTTTTCTTTAGACAAAGCGCTTGATTCCCTTCCCACTATACCTGGCAACACAGCTATATAAGTGAAATAATCTTGAGTGTGACATAAAACATCAATCTAAAACAAATCCGACAAAAATTGTGGTTTATTATAACAACTTTATGAATGGGTATAAACCTCTAAATGATATGCCCCCTTTTAACACAATAAGAAACTTGTCTCCGTGGTTATTTTAGACAAGAAGATTTTCCCTGTGCCCGTGTGTTTTGGTTTTAGTAAAGCAGCTCCCTAAAAGAATCAACAATAAATATTTTTCATGTTTTTTTTTCTCACAAGCTTAAGACTGTACAGCAGCAACCCTAACTCAATATATTACAAAATTTCTCCATTTAAATTTAAAGTGATTGCTGAATTCCATTTTAACAGGAAATGTTTGTGTTTTTTCCCAACTAGGTTAAAAAAGATCCCAAAACAAGAGAATCAAAAGGGTTTGGTTTTGTCCGTTTTAAAGAGTATGAGGCCCAAAAGAAATGCCTTGGCCAGAGACACATGATTGATGGTCGATGGTGTGATGTACGAATACCTAATTCCAAGGTAAACTACGATGTAAGCTCCAAACTTTTTTATCTTCTATTTTCTGTTTTTAATCTGTTGAAGCAAAATAACGTAGACCTAGTAAATGTTTATTTCATGTACACAAACTGATGCTTTGTAATAAGATTTGTTAACCAATGACCTTAATATACATAAGTTTTCCATAAACATAACAGAACAGCTTATATTCCATATTTTTGCAAGATCTAATAGATTCGTATCTAATTATTATGTGTTTGGGATAAATCTTTCCAACTTATATTTCTGAAAATTCTCGAAATTGAATTTTTGTTGATAGTTGAAAACAATGCTGTAACCAGAAAAATGGTGATAAGTCTTGGCCTGCTCCATTTAATTTAAAGGGGCATGAGCTGCCAAAATGTTGATATTTTGGCGTTAACACAGAATGTTGAAATTATTGGCTATCTTTCTAAACACGTATAATTCAGAAGCTTTTTAGTGCTTATAGTCTCGAAAATGTATGATAAAGTATTGTTTTGATCTAACTTTGGCTTAGAATGAATGAATGGTCGTCCCGGTTATTTAAATTTTGTTTACATTTTGAACACGTTTTCGGTTCGTACAGGCCACATACTGTATTATCATTTAGTTTTTCGATGGCCTTCAAAGCCTCTTACTGTCGCGACGATCAGAAATGATGAAAAAAGTGTGAATTTCGGCAGCTCATGCCCCTTTAAGAATAGATTTAAATATAATCTTGGCTTTGTTGTGCAGTTTTTATGCTGTCAATTCAACTGCGAGTTTTCTTTGTTTGATAATAGGAAGGATCACAGAACAGAAAAGTCTTCATCGGCCGATGTACAGAAGATATCACAGAAGACGATCTGCACAACTACTTCATTCAATATGGAGAGGTTATCGACGTGTTCATCCCTAAGCCATTCCGAGCGTTCGCCTTCGTGACCTTTGCTGATCCCGACTCAGCTCAGAATCTTTGCGGGGAAGACCACATCATCAAAAACACTAGTGTACATATAAGTAGTGCTGCGCCCAAAAACTACGATAAATATGGTGACAAAAAGAGTGTGGGTGGGGGAGGCGGCGGTGGCAGCGGAGGAGGAGGGGGTGGCGGCTCTGGTTTTAATCCACACCAAGGAGGATTCTGGCAAGGGGGTTATGGATGGGGGAATCAAGGTAGCCGAGGTCAAAATAACCAGGGTGGTTCAGCCAACCCAGGAAACATGGGTAACAACATGGGAGGAAATATGGGTGGGAATATGGGCGGAAATATGGGAGGATTTAACCTAGGTGCTTTTCCATTTAACACAGCTATGTTAGCCGCAGCCCTCTCCGGCCAAGGTGGCTGGGGACTTCTCGGGATGGGAAATCAGGGACATGGTGGCCAGAACCCCAGCGGGGGAGGTGGAGACGGACCAAATCAGGGTGGAAACAACAACAATAATCCAGGATTCAGTAATGTTGGACAAAGTGGTGGTGGCAGCGGCGGAGGTGGGAACTTTTTAGGCTGGGGAAATTCACAAAGCCACGATGGCTCCAGTCCTAGCCCCAGTCAGGGTGGCTGGGGAACCCCGACGAAACCCAGTTCTGGCTGGAATTAGGGGTGGGTGTTAGAAGTTTGAATGAAGTACATGGACTTTGATGGGTAGGTCAGAGAGTAGGTGTTAGTGACTGTGCCAACAGTGTGAGAGACGTTGAGAGCTCAATTCACTCTTGTCCAAATGATCATTTTATCTTTAGATTTTAGTTGGTATTATTGTATATTTTTGGCACATGAAATTAATAGTTTCAGCTTGTTTCCATTTCACTTTGAAAGGTTTGATTTCCCATTGAAGCAAGCTCGTGGTATTTTTCTGGGTTCGTAGCTATAAGTTTCTTATTGCAATTTGTCAGCCAAGTTTGCAAAGTTTTTCAAAATATTTTCAGCAAATACTGCTGGTAGGAGTATGGGATATGAGATTTTAAATAGTTATTTTCCTTGAAACAAACAAAAAAGATGGGCAGCAATTTGTGATCAGTTTTATGAATATATTCTACTTTTGTAATTAAGGATTTGAAAATGAGCGAATGCTTTGATACAGAATCAATTCAGAGTTTTTTAATGTGTTGAGTTCAAAATTTTATTTGGTATATGGAAAAATTGAATCAAATATTGAACCCTGCCTGAGACCTTAAAAGTGCTACTGTGTGAAAGTTCAAATGATTTCTTTGTCGTTGTTGTTGTTGTTTGAGGTAACTCAGAAATAGGATCTATTTTGGAACTGGTTAGGACTTCTGCTAATTTTTTTCTTCTAAGTGGTGAACTGATCAACTATAAGTGAACCCATTGTCCTTGGTTGTTGCAGTGTGTCCTGTGAAGTTTTTGGTCAAGCTACTAGTTGTTTCAGTCAAATTTTTTTTTCTGAAGAGGAGGGGGGTGGGGAGGGGGTTGGGGGTTAATAGCAGAATTAATTACATGAACCA
The DNA here is from genome assembly GCA_963971465.1 of Lepidochitona cinerea. NCBI lineage: Eukaryota > Metazoa > Mollusca > Polyplacophora > Chitonida > Tonicellidae > Lepidochitona > Lepidochitona cinerea. Next base: position 14,911,573 of record OZ020560.1, on the reverse strand, counting down.
GTATTGACAATATTAATACACACCTGGTGTATTTATATTTGTTTACTAAAAATGGCAGATGTTGAACTGGAAACTTCATGTATGTGGCTTTCGTATATAATGATTATAATCAGTCCCTTTTGATCCTGGATAAGAGGTTTATTATTACGGTTTGTTTGCTTGTGGTTTGTGAGAAACTCTGTACATAACACAATCTTTTTTAGAAGGCCGGTGAATTGAGGACTTTTAAAAGTATTTATTTGGTGAATACTGTATAATGAGAGAACCGTTGACCAGCTGTTGTGTGTTGCTTTCTTGTTGTTGTTGTTGTTGCATCGATGCAAGTCTCTTCCTAGAGATGTGCAAAAGAGTGGAGTGATGTTGTTAATTTCTTATGCGTGGAGAAGCTTGGGCTGCAATTTGAATTCACGAGTGTGTTTTTTGCCTTCTTTGTATTGTTGAGAAATTTTTCTCAGTGTAATCGTGTATAATATAGATTCCTTATGGCTGGTTGAAACAATATATTTAAATAGCTGAAAGTAGAAATGAGTATAGGGGATGATTGTTAAGCGTGCTTGGGGAGGAGCCAGTCTATATATCGTATTCATATAACCATATTCGCATAAGGGGCGACAACTCGGCAAAAGTTTGCGAGCTAGTTTAATCACGTACATATAAACTTTGAAGACACCTGACTGATAAATCTTGATGCTGAACGAGTCCACCATGCAGACGAATATCTGAAGTGATTGTCAGGAAGTGAAAGACGTGTAAATATGGTGTCCATGAATGTTAGCTGAATCATTGTGAATTATCTACTTGTTATGCTGAAATAAAAGGTCATTAAGAATGAGTGGACGAGTGTATGTTGTTTGTGCCGGGTTATAAATGTGCGTTCGTGACTGGTAAGAGATCACAGGCACAAGTTTTACAACCCTGCGAAGATTTTACAAGTTTAATTTATTGAACAAAGTAATTTCATCATGGTAAATTAGTTGGTCCTCAATTTAAAGCACGCAAAGCTTTGGCTAAGAGTAGATTATCTCGATAACTGCAATAGGCAAGAGCCTATTTTCATACAGGTCGAGTGCGATGTTCACCCTTGTTCCACACACAATCGCCGATAAATTTTTGAGAATTATTTGCTCATCATCCATGTGTTAACACAATCGATAGGAAGCGACGTATTCAATTCCCTCGGAAGGTACTCTGCTTTTGTAGAGGAACAAAATGAGCAATTTGCCCTTTGACCAAATCTATATCAAATTTTCTATAAAGGGTAGGGTCTTTGGGCTCACCCCTGACTCGTGCTCTTACATCCAATGTATCAGAGAAATCTTGTCGGACTTATTTTAATGTTTGATCTCTCAATGCAAGCTTATGTTCGATTTTCCGCACCATAGAGACCGATTGTCCAGCCTACCTCAAAAGTATTGCGCTAGTCTATATCCACTTCTGGTGACTTGTTTAAAACTTTCTTGATGAAGGTAGTGAAGTACATATAATCATTTAGGAGGTGAGGATGTAATCCTTACAAAAGGTTGATTTATGTCTTTAGTGGCATTCAAGATTATTTCACTCTGGCAGTATTGTAAGGTTTAGTAGGGGAATAATGAGAAAACCTTTTGTCTAAAGCAGGTAACTAGCAATCATTACACCGATTTAAACAACTGAAGTTAAAATTCTTTGGACTCTGGGATTCGAGAAAGGGTTACTCATCGAGAGGATATATGTTGGTTTATACTGGTTGGTTAGAGTAATCGTCCCTCAGTCTCACACAGACCTTCCATTGATGTGGCGTGTGTTCGAATTACACTCCGACCAAACAAATTGAAAAATTGCTGAGTGAATTTTTCAGTCGGTCACCATATGTGAAAGAGTTGCCAGGAACTCGCCAAAGGTCGGGGGTTTCCTCCACTAAACCTGGCAACGCTGCCATTTAAGTGAAATAATCTTGAGTGCGACGTAAAACATCCATCCATGCGACATGGGATTGAATCCCACTCAGACCAATTACAAATTTCTGAGTGATTTTCCTCTCAATCCCCATATGTGGAAGAGCTGACAGGTAGTTACCGAAGGATTCCCACCTCACTAAACCTGGCTACTCTACCACACAAATGAAATAATCTGAGTGTGGCGTAAAGCATCGACCAATCTATCCATGTTTGCGAAACAATAGACAGACGCAACATACAATGCATGGCTTGTTTTTACAGTTATCATTGATTGCTCCATCTGTTTTTAAGGTCCCTGGTCAGCTGATGTAAGTTGGGTGGTTGAAATCCTCAGCTACAAACGCATAGTATAAGATACATTCTTGTGAAAATCTGGCTATGACCCCAAATTAAATGAGTATTTTGTTTATGGTTTTCTTGTTTTTTAAGGGGCCTCGGTCGGCAAAGCCATAGTCTTGGAGTTCGACACAAGCCTCCTTGTGTCCATGGCCTATGGGTTTGAATCCCACTAAATCAAAAAAATATTTGAGCGGGGTTTTCACTCGGTTCTCATTGAAGATAGGGCGGTTTCATCGAGGTGAAAAGTCCAGTTTTAGGACGTAGTAAGCCTGGCAATGGCACAAATAAGTGAAATAATCCGGAGTACGGGTGAAAAACATTGATCATCTTACTGATGGTAATGGGTACCAGTCAGTGTCCAGTGTTTACTCTTTCAATAAACTTGTTGGGCTATCCTTGCTACATTGGGGTGGAGTGATAAGCAACAAGGCTTTAATCGGTGGGCAACACCTCTGTCGCATGGTTGGAAGAGTGATAGCCCCTCAGTCAAAGACTTCGTGTGGGTTCGAATCCCAGTACATAAAACTGAAAAAAATTTCTCAGTGGAAATAGCCTTGAGAGTGGCATAAAATACGCAATCCATGGGTCACGGGATCAAATCACACTGTCCTAAGATGAAAGGGTTGCAGGTTCAAATCCCACTCTGACTGGGTTTTCACTCTAACTACCTATGTGAGATGGTTGCCATGCCAGTTACCACCGGAAGGTCATGGGCATAGAGCCTGGTTTCCTCTCACAGTAAAACTGGCAACGCCGCCATATAAAAGGAAATTATCTTGAGCGCGGCGTAAAACACCAAACAACCAAAGATGAAAATAAGTATTCTCCATTGTTCATTATGGAAGAGAGAAATTGCTCTGGGCACATCAACAATTAAAAGTGGCATTCGCCATATTTGTGAAATCTTGAGCGGGAGATAAAACGATCAAACCTCAAGTTAACCACCAAACACCGTGGACAATTTTGCCTTAATTCACATTTGCAATTATTTGTGCGGGTAGATTTAGAGACCTACTGTTTGTCTAAGTTTCCCACATTTAGTTTTTCTGTAAACCAGCCTAAATAGCATTTGTTTTTTTTCGCCCACCATTATATTTTTAAGCTGGGTGCTACACATAGGTCTCTTGGGTGTAAAATAAATACCTTTATGTTCCAGCATTTTGACAGGTTTCAAACCACTAAAGACCAACCATGCCAGTGAAAAACCGCGATCAAGATTATTTCACTTATATGGCGGCATTGTTGGTTTTATTGTGGGAGGAAACCGAGCTCTATGCCCGGAGGAAACCTACGACTTTCCGGTGGTAACTGGCAACCATCTGACATAGGTCGTTCGAGTGAAAACCCAGTCAAAATTTAGGATTCGAACCCGCAACCCACTGGTGGAATGCTGTTTGGATTGAGCGTCCAATGCTCTACCTATGGTTAAACACTCAGCATAGGATTATAACAATTGCTAAACCCATAAACTTCAGTTGGCACCTGTATACAATATCAGGTAAGGGGATAATGATGAATCACTAGATCTTATGAATTTCTACAATGTAACTAATGCCTCCCTCCTGCATAGTCTGGGAGGATACCAGCTCTTAGTCCATAAAAAAACCACCAGTCCTAGCAAGCCTTCCACATTGCCGATCGAGTGAAAAAAACCCAATCAGAAATCTTTCAATTTTTATTTGGAATAAGTGGGATTCGAACCTGCAATTCATTTATGGAAAGCTTGCTGGAATGAGAAATTGAACTACCCCAATCCCATTCGGAACAAGTAACCCATAGAGGGAAGCTGCCTTACATTTATGAGACTAAAAGAGCATTATTTATTTCCTCTGGATTAAAAAATGTACAGTGTGCTACATACAAATGCTCTTGAAAATAAATTTTCCTAATAGATAAGTTCAGGTGATTTTGAAAAAAGGAAAAATGATATGAGGAGGTATGGTATCCAATGGCAAAATAAAAATACTGTTACAAACAAGAAATGGCAAAGAATGTTGAAATTGTTGTTGACCCGGGGGTAGTCTTAGGTCATCGTCTTCTTGACTCCATACGTGAAATTAGTAGTCCTGGAAAAAAGAAAACAAATAGGTTTAATATATAGAAGCAATCATGGTTTGATTGATTATGGCTCAACATCCCAGTCAACAGCTACATTTTCTACATACACAGAAGCATCATGGTTGATTGATGTTTTACGTCGCACTCAAAATTATTTCACTTATATGGCAGCATTGCCAGGTTTACTGAGGGAGGAAACCCCCCGACCTTCTACAAGTACCTGTCAACTCTTCCACATACGGCGATTGAGTTAAATGAAGCATCATGGATTACATTTGAAAAGTGGATCACTGTTGAAGAATTGCCAGGTACTCGCTGAAGGTTTGGGGTTTCCCCAGTTCCCCCCCCCACTAAACCTGGCAATGACACCATATAAAGGAAATAATCTTGAGTGCTGCCTATAACCTCAATCAAGAAAAGTTTACAATAACTGATAGGTTAAATAAATTTGACGAATGACTGGAAAAAAGGGGAATAACATGGACCTTGGGAAACACTGCACTAAGAACTATGTGGTAGTTGGTATAAATCAACAAAATTCCTCAAACTATTAGATATGGCTAGAAATGGGAATGGATAAGGCTTTAAAGTTTTCCACCACCAATGGATAGCGTGTTCGAATCCCACGCAGTCCCCAAAAAATTGGAACATTTTCTGACTGGGTTTTCACTCGAACGACCTACATGTATGTGTGATGGTTGCCAGTTACCACTGAAAGGTTGTGGGTTTCCTCCGACAATAAAACTGGCAATGCCGCCATATAAGTGAAATAATCTTAAGTGCGGCGTAAAACACCAAACATCTATCATAAACAAGAAAAGTATCAGAAAAACTGACGGAGCTCCCCTATCCCAGATATACGGTAAAGAAAAATTTGAAGAAAGATAAATAAAAGGCAATAACCCTGAAAATATATCAAAATCATGGCTGCTTATTAGTGATCAACTTGAAATTTTGATAAGGGCTCAACATCATCTGCCAACAGGTGACCAAAGAAATTCACCTACCCCCATCTAAATTTTGACAATAGGCTTCACAGACCATCAAATGTCGACAAGGCTTAATATTTCCTTTGCACTGACTGTATTCTAATCTTCAACCCATTAACTGAAGCCTCGGATTTAAGGATTTGATTGATTGTTTCACTTATATGACGGCGTTGCCACTTTTATTGTCGGAGGAAACCGGGCTCTATGCCCGGAGGAAACCCACGACCTTACGGTGGACCCTTGCAACCATCCCACATAAGTCGTTCGAGTAAAAACACAGACAGAAAATTTTCCAATTTTTTTTTTTGGACTGAGTGGGATTCGAAGCCGTGACCCATTGGTGGAAGGCTTTTTGGATTGAGCGTCCAACGCTCTACCTACTGAGCCACGGAGACCCCCAGATTTAAGGAACATGGGCCTTCGGGAGGAAACGTATACAAAGTAAATTTTCAGCTGTAAGATAAAATTCAGATGGAGATAAAAAGTAAAACTTTTGTAGGTCTTGCGGAATGCTGTTTTTCTTGAAAATACCAAAGATTGGAGATTTTTTATCAATAAACAAAATAACTCCCATTTACTCCCTGCCAAGACGTGTAATGGAATGTCTCTGCGGAGCACTACCACAAGAATATTTCCAATATTCTTCACAATGACACACTTCGTAAGATTGTAGTTTTGTTCAAGGCTGCCCATTTGTGAGTGTACACTCCACATGGACCGCGGAGCAAGGGGGGCCGGGGGGGCCCTGGCCCCCCCAAATTTTGGCCTACCAATTTTTTTTTTGTTTTTTTTTTGGCAAATTATTTTTTTGCAGTTTTCTTAAATACAAATATGGACTTGAAATAAAGTGGCCGAAATTCGATGAGTTATACGAAGTGTGGTAGGAGTGAGGGCCTTCAAATCTCGTCAATCTTTTTTAAACTAAAAGCAAACCATTACAGTTCTTCCTTACCATATGTGCATTGACTCGGCGGGTTCACGGCCAACAATTTCTCCCTACACAACATTTCCCCAAGCGAGATTTTCCCGTAATGAGAATAATTCATTATTTAACGAATAACGTGGACCTTCTATTTCTTATATTCTTTTATTTTTCCAATAAAAATTGGACTTCTGGACCCGCTAACATAGAAATAAATCGGAAATAAGCATCATTATTTGGTTTGAGTACTGGTTTGTGATCAGTCCAAAAATCGGTATTATAGCATTTTTGCTATTATCGTTCAGGAAAATGTAATTAGAAAAATAATATCAGAGCCAGTACTAAAATGTTTACCGCAAATTATGATCGAAAAATATAAGCGAATAAACATTTAATTTCCTGAATTTAGGTTTTATTTCGGAGATTTCTGGCTCAATGTACACATTCTTTACAAATGATTCGACCGAAATTCTTAAAACAAAACACATACAAAATCCTTTCAGTACTTAACAATCCTACAGTTTCCAGCTAATTTATTCTATCATTTGATATTGGTTTCATTTTGAATTTTGCACACCACTGATGCCGGGGAAAGTCTTTACAGTGACCCAAACTTCCAAGTAATGAACTGATAGAAACTTATCTGCATGGGGATCCTGGACATTGAAGTTGCCCCGCTGCAACTTCAACAACCTCGAGTTAGGGATCCCCTACTTGGAGCAATAACTAACAGTTTGTGATATATCTCAGTTTTCCATTTCTCCATCAGCGCAAATTGAATAGCGATGGAGGTTGTGGTGTAATTCGGAAGTGTTTTAACAGGGTGTCTACCATTTTTTAGCTATCAAGCGATGGGTTTTTGGGCTGAATAAATAATGCCAATGCCTCTGAGCTTCCTGTGCCGAGGTGGTCCCCGGACCACCGCTTCTTGAACTGGAGTCAAGTACCGATATTAGACATTTCTTAACTGAATGTAGTTATAAAAACAAGGAAGCAAATCATCATTTTTATTTCCAGAAAATCCTCAGAACGCATCTCCGGCCGTCTAGAGCCTCAGAGCTTCCGGGGCCTAGGCGGCCCCTGGATCCTCGCCTGTTGGGCTGTGATATTTGTGTTTACCATTTTTGTATCTATCAAGCGATGTTTTTTTTTAGCTGAATAAGTAATGCCAATGCCTCTGAGCTTCCGGTGCCTTAGCGGTCCCCGGACCACCGCTTCTTGAACTGGGGTCAAGTGCCGATATTAGACATTTCTTAACTGAATGTAGTTATAAAAACAAGAAAGCAAATCATCATTTTTATTTCCAGAAAATCCCCACAACGCATCTCCGGCCGTCTAGCGCCTCAGAGCTTCCGGGGCCTAAGCGGCCCCTGGACCCTCGCCAGTTGGGCTGTGATAGTTGGCCCCCCCAAACGCAATTATGCTCCGCGGTCCCTGCTCCAATGAAATGACATGAACTAATTCTGGTGCTCGATAGACTCGGACAGGCATGAACACAAGGGTTTGGACCAAAAACCTGAGCAGTTTAGGTTCATGACCAAACCCTGGGAATTATGTGGACATTTTGAATCCTCAACATCAGCTTCTGAAGCATATCCAATCAAATTGTGTTTCGATGTTTCTGAAACCATTGAAATTGCATTTAAAGGCCACGCTCATGGTGCGATTTGTTGTACCGACTTGTAGCATGCGATACAAATGGATGTATTTGATTGGTTGACAAATCATATCAACCAATTAAAAGCATCCATTTTAATCGCATGCTACAAGTCGGTACGACAAATCGCACTGTGTGAGCGGGCCTTTAAACATAACTGGGACCGATAAATTATGCCTGGGGCAAACATGTGTTAGATTATAGGAGCAGTCAGAGGTTTGGAGACGAAACTCCATACTGTAAAACTATGACTAACCTTGTCGGCTTAGTAAAATGAGAACCTTCTTAATTAAATAGAGTTTCAACCAAGATTGTTTCAAAGTAAAATGGCAGGAGCCCTAAAAATATGTTGAGGTAAAAAAATGTGTCAGTCTTTACCCGTTTTTTAGGGATCATCACATTACATGTTCGCCCTTCAATCTCGTGTCTGTCAATATTTAGACATCTCTCCTGGGAATCAATCTCTTTGAACCTGATAAAACCATAGCCCTTGGACTCTCCAGTTCTGCCATCTCTCTTTACCTGAAACAAATGAGGAGTGACAACGCTTTGCTGAGTCGTTACTTTTGAGGGCTATAGATGTGAATCAACAGTGACCACTTCCCATCTCCAAGACATAAAATAAAACCTTATTTTTTGAGACAGCAAAAAAATTTATTTACCTCTCCAATGGTGCCAAGCCAAATTGAAATGTTAAGAAATGTTGGACAATAAGAAACAATTACGGCTTCCCCACGAAGTAAGTTTTTTTTGTGAACAATATGAGCATTCTGCCAACCCCTATGCAAATATCTTTATATTTTATGAAGTGCAATAGGTGTTGAAAGCTTGTGTTGTTCACACAGAAAGAGACAACAACAAAATTTACCCCCCCCAACGGTGCCAAGCGAAATGGAAATGTTAAAAAAATGTTGGAAATCAGAAATAATTACGGCTTTCCCACGAAGTAAGTTTTTTTGTGAACTATAGGAGCATTCAACACCTATGCCAATGGCAATATTGTTATATGAAGTGCAATAGGTGTCGAAACTTGTGTTGTTCATCCAAAACTTCCTTCGGGCTGGATCATTGTGACTCTGCTTTAGCCATGTATGCTGACCTAGCAAGGAGGAACATTTAGTATGCCACACAACATTAGACTTCCTGAAGTTCTATGGTCTGTGGAGCCTAATGTCAAAATTTAGATCTGGGTGGGTGAGAGGGGGGGGGGGGGAGAGGCTTTTGGTTGGTTGGTATTTTTGTTGCCGTATAACCGTAGCTGTTGAATGCGACATTTAAAGGGTATCCCAAATGGTGCTATATAGATAATTGCATTAAAACGTCAATCAATCAATCCTTCGTGGTGATATCTTATTTCTCATTAGAATTAATTGATTGATTGGGGCTTATCGTCGCACTCAACAGCTAAGGTTATATGGTCACATAAGTATCTAACCGACCTCATGCCACTTTAAAGAGTGTTTCAAACAGTTCTTATAAGGATAGACATGCTCATTGAATCAATTCTGTGAAGTCAATTACCGATACGGTTGATTTTATTCAGAAAGCACTAAAGGTAGTATATATCAATTCAAATATATCATGTGTGTGATTTCCCTGCATGTTCTAAGACATGTTAAACAAAGTTTGAGTAAAAAGTACCATGTACACAGAGAAAGGTTTTTTTATGACTTCAAAGGATCTGAACAAAATGTCACTGAATGACGTCATACAAAATTAAACAAGAGTTTCGGGAAACCCAAAATACGCCCGGAAAGGCACAGTAACTGCAGCCATACCAAAACAAATCCTTCCATATTTATTTGAATTTAATTTTCAAAATTCAGAGGGAAGAGGTTGAAGCTTGGTAAATGATTGATTGATTGATTGTTTGGTGTTTTACGCTGCGCTCAAGATTATTTCACTTACATGTATATGGCGGCGTTGCCAGTTTTATTATGCGAAGCTTGGTAAAAGGTGATGTCAACAAAATGAAATCTTGCCACTAAAACCATTAAAATCCATCTGTATCAAATTTAAAATGGGCTATTTGGATCAACAATTATTAACAAGATTTGTACACCGTACAAGTCATCAATTCTCGCTGCTGTTAAATCACGATGTTAAAAATTGTTTGTTGTCAATAAAGGTTGCACTAAAATGTTTCAATTTTTTAGAAAAGCAGTTTATAATTTACTAATCATACTTAAACAAATGTAATTAATTGGCAATTTCGCAGCTCACACCAATTCAAGTAGATTTGACAATTTTTCTCATAACATTTTTTATCTACATTATTTGGCCATAGACATCTTGACAATATTCTAAATCTCCCCATATACCTACAGGTTATTACTTCTAATTTTATCATAGACCAAATGGATTTACAATAGATTTGGCTATGGGTCCATTGCTAATGTCACCCACTGGTTATTTAAATTTTGTTTACTTTTCGAACACTATTCCGGTTCGTACAGGCCACATACTGTATGGATTCTCGTCATTCCAACGCTAATCATTTAGTTTTTCGAAGGCCTTCAAATCCTCTTACTGTCATAAATTAAGAAAAAAGTGTGAAATTTGGCAGCTCATGCCACTTTAAAGTTGAAACGTTCTTCTGCATGCACTTTGGGCTATGAAATATTTTGCTTCAAGAAGCTCCCTTGGGTTACAGCACACATAGCAGTAGCAGAGCCTTGCTGTCCCACTAGTCAAAGAGCTAAATGTAAACAAAAACCAATCAGATAATTTCGTAAAGCCAAAACCAAAACATTTGTCTTTGATGTAATTCAAACCTACCTGAACAAATGCAACATCCCCAAAACGTCCAAAGTATTTCTTCATTCCATTCTCAGAGGTTTTCCATGGTAACCCTAGAACAATCAGATCACATTCTCTCCTTTCTTCTCCTCGTCTAACTTTTGAAGGAGGGCTGCCATTTTGAATAGAGCGTTTACGTTTGATTTCTGCCAACAATAAAACAATCAAACTTTACTCTAGAAATAAAATTTTTTATAAGATAAATAACCCTGAAAACAACATTTTTTCAATGTATTTTCAATATATAGAATAAACAATTATGTTTTTCTACTTTACCTTTTTCCCTCAAGCTTATTGCCTCAGTGGCCTTGTTTCTCATAATGATTTAAAGGTTGATTGGCAATTGTTTTACGCCACAAACAAGATCTTTTAACATATATGGTGGGGTTGCCAGGTTTAGTTGGGGAGGAAACCAAGCTCTATGCCGGAGTGAACCTCGACTTTCGGCGAGTACCTGGCAACTCTTCCACATACAGCGATCGAGTGTTTCGGATTCTCACGGCATCAATGGAAGGCCTGAGGGACAATCACTCTAACCGACTGAGAAATTTTGCAATTTTTTTTGGTCTCAGTGGGATTTGAATCCGCATTGCATCAACAGACGGCCTCTGGCGGACCGAGGGATAATCACTCTAACCGACTGAGCCCCGACATGATCTAAAAAGGTCTAAAAGAAACTAAGTGAGACACCCTCTCTGGTTGGTTGATTGTTTGGAATTTTACGCCGTGCTCAAAATTATTCCACTTATATGGGGGCGTTGCCAGTTTTATTGTGGGAGGAAACCGGGCTCTATGCCCGGAGGAAACCCACGACCATCCGTTGGTAACTGGCAACCATCCCACATAGGTCCCTCCAGTGAAAATCCAGTCAGAAAGTGTGGGATTCGAGCCCGCAACCAATTGGTGGAAGGCTGTTCGGATTGAGCGTCCAACGCTCTACCTACTGAGCCCCCCACCCTCTCTGGCTTCAACTGTGAATTACTAACATATATATGTATTGGACCTATATAATAAGTAGTACTACGTGTAGTTGATAGTATATTCAGTAATATATAATACTGTTGAATTAACCACTGATGCTGGGAGTTGGAAAGATAACTTAAAAGTGAGACTTATCTTGAAAGTGTAACAAAACACAAAACAAATCCTTGATAATTATTGACATTACGCTTCACTCGCGTCTCTCTGTCCTGTTTTACTTATTTGCCGATCAGGATGAGCCACACATTAAAACGCCATTATAAAGGTGATCTACATGTAATGAAAGTGCTATTCTATTATTGTAAGTACTAACTTACAATGTAACTTTGTTAATGATATCACTACTAGTCTATATTAGCCTTAGTAAAACTACTGATGATGGCTTTATCTTTATGCTTGGTACTCCTAGGGCAGTTAATTCTATATCACAGATTTATAAATATAAATTATAATTTATTTATATGGGAAAGCGCAGCGAGTATAAAATCAACAGAATGAGATTTTGAGTACGCTACCCTATGATCCAAAAAGCATGTCGCAAGATATCAAAGCAACATAAAGACGTAACAATAGCGATGACGCGAAAACTTTGCAGACCTCACTTGAAAACGACTTGTGACGTGTGGCCATGACAAAATAATTAGAATTCGCGCACGTTCTAGATGAAAACTTTTAAAAGGGTATGAAGTGACACAGATGACTCATTTCAAACAAAAATCGACAACAAAAAAATGCGATCGAATTTTGACTGGATTCAATTATAGTGCAATAAATGTATATCTATAACAGTCTTATTATCAATATCAGGTTCAGTTTTCAGTCAGACCCGGTGGTGGGCCATATTACCAGTAATATGCACTATTGTCTGTAGTGTATTGTAATGATCATTAATGCATTATCTGCACTCAAATTTCAATCTCAAATCACCTTTGGGGAAAACTGCTAAATAAACTCTATCCCCCCATCCTGTGTTTTCATAGTTGGATGGTGGAGGGTAGAGTTTACCCTCTGACACCCTAATCCCCCTCATGCACCCAGTCTCTGGGTTTTTGAATCTCAGTCCACATGATTTGGGAAATAGAGCTGATAAACTTGTCAACAACAACGTTCCGTCTTCCTCACAAGGAAGCTCCATGGGTTCGTCATCATCTCCAGACGTCACTTGCACATACGACATACCCCCTTTCTTTAAAAACCACTAAACTGTTTTGCTGTACCATAGGTGTACTCGTTAGACACACGTTTCACACAATTAAACCACCATTAAACCGCCTTCTTTAACAACACCACGCAAAACCGCCATCATTAAATCTGTATCGAGCATGCTCATGTTTTCCAATATTGGTAGTAAAAATTCAATGGAGGTCGGTGGTTTTGGAAACTACATGTGACTTTAAAACGTTATGTATATTTGGACATGTCATGAACATTGGGCGAGATGTTTTTTAGACAACCACAACTAAAATATTCTAGAGGAAATTAGTTTATTGAGAGGATGCCCATTTTCAAGAGAATGTTTATCGAGTCATCGTAACACGTATAGCTGAATACACAAGAAAACCTCTGCCTGGAAGATCAGCACTACTTTGATCTAATATTTATGTTTCTTTGTCTGTTTCGTCGAATGAAAGAAAAAAAAAGCAATATTATTGTATGCAGATTTCTGATCTGTATATGGATTCGGTGTCGTTAAGAGAAAATTGCAAACGCACAAATCGGACAACCGAGGGCTTTTGCCCATTGACGGAGATTATGCTATAGTTTTATAGCAGCGCCCTCTATCTATAAATATACGAAAATGGCGTCGGCTGCTGACGGTGTGATAGAATTTCTGTCCACTAAAATTGGTGCAACAGAAGACAGTTTGCGTCTCATTGTGTCCCTCTTTCTAGGTTAGTCTTCAATGCATTCAAGTATTTACAAGACGCGGAAAAGAGTTGATTCTTCTGACATAGATTGTGCTCTGCGTCCCGAAGTTTTGGTTTTGACATCGCATGGTTTTTGTTTTGCACGCTAACGCCGTAACGGTAAAACTGTTGAGATTGAGTAGGCCTATTTTAATACACCCACAACCCATGTAAAATTACGGAAAAAGGGAAAACAGAAACCTAATATCTGTGACAATAAAATATCAGGGTCCCTTGTAGGTCTCAACCACTTTGCGCAAAAGAAGTAGGCTGTGAAAGATCTAAAGCACAGGCACACGGAGTGCTCTCCCTTTATTCAATAATATTCATATATATCTTATAATAACTAGATTGGACAAGGGCTATGCGCTGCCCAGTAGAAAACGGCACAATAGTCCATCACCTAGCAAGATGGCGGACTATAACATTAACGTTACAAGCTTGACGCTTAAAAAAAATTCCTGTGTTCGTTGTTGCATGATAGTCAAGATATAGGCCCTACTAAAGCCACTTTTACACGTTTGTCATGATGGAATTTATTCCATTCGCGAAAAAAATGGTAGAAAAGTTCACATTAGACTAGAAAACAACTTGGTAATGCAAGTCAAAAATCACCTAGCACGATGGCGACTTAGTTGTCGAAAGTCGCTTGTCAATATCCTATCTAATTATTTATAAGATATCTATGATAATATTAAATGCCTACAGATACCTCGTTATTTATGTTTGTATATTTATAGATTCACGGTCGGCATATAATCAGCCTTACCCACGTCGATAAACGCAAAGCAAAATCTGAATTAACAGCTACCTTTCGGTCTTAAGTGATGTTTGATTTTCGCCTCAGGTGCTCAAAAAGCGATTTTGTGAAAGCAGTTAGTAGCTATTATTTGATCACCTGTAAGAAAATATTTGCCATTTCAAGGCATTCTGTTTTCTGAAGTGCCGCGAGCTCGGCAAAACAGACCTTAAGTTAAGACAAACTACTTGGACAAGTATCCCCCAAGCCATAAAGCATTCCTAATACACAACTTGCAGCCAACATAAAATTTTTGCAGAAATAGCAAGTATTCAATATTCTACCCAAGAATCCTCTACCAAACAGGGCATTAGCCAGGAATTCAAGTAGCCTGTCCAAACGTCTGTAGAACCAAGTGAGAAAAGAAAGAAAAAACACCAAATTACATCTTGAGCAAACAAAAATAATTTTTTTTTTTTAATTCTGTACAAGTCATGTAGGCTATAGATCAAAGTTGGAAAATACGATACATTTTGTCACCACATGTAGATTGTAATAATCCTTATGATGGTTTATGCTGCTAACACCAGTTAAGGTATTGGTTTAGTACAATCTACAAGTAGTGTATCATATCGTTGATCTAATATACAACAAAAAGAAACAGAAGAAGAACAAATTATTCATAGACCTACATAACCCACTTAATCATCAAAGCGAAAACAGAGGCATGCTGCCGCAGCTACGATTGATCCGGCATAAACTCTTATCAAGAAAAATGTAAGAAAAATAAAAAAATCACTCACACCACTCGCGTAAAGACTTGCATGAGTGTTGTCAATTATATGATAGATTGATATTCGTAGCCAAGACACAAAGTGTAAAATATCTATCATGTATCGCTTGAACCTCGTGCGTGGTGAACAAAAAGCTAGCTGTTATCTTCCTAAACAAACTAAAGTTAATCCGAGGACCGCAAAGCGCGACAGACAGCCGGTTGTTACTGATTTTTGCAATTTTCGCTGAGCACTGGACATGTCCATTTAACTGTTGAGGCGCTCTGCTTTATACTACAAAACTCGTTTTGATTCCAAGTATGAGCAAAGCATGTTGACATATAGAAATAGTGAACAGTTATAAATAGTTTCCTCAAACATGGATTAATTTAGGAAAAATTCAACAAATGAAATTCGAAAGGAAAATTAGAATGGAGTTTAACACTTGGCTCAATGACAATGGTTGTTATGTTCCTTTCTAAATGTTTAAAATTTTGTCCACAGGTTATCCATTAGCATTTTTCTATCGACAGTTCCTGTTTGGAAAGTCACCTACTATTCAACATATTTACTTCACTATTACTGGGTTATTATTGTGCTACTTCAATTTCGGTAAGTCCAACTTCTAATTGTCTTCAGATAATTTCTTAGTGCAAATTACCATGGTTTTCTCAAATAATAGGACTACATTATGTAATTTAGAGGAATAAAAAAAACTACGAATTGATATCTACAAAAAATTATTTGATAAAAGATTGTGTATTCTCACTAAAATTGTCTAATGTTATTACTAGTACTGTACAGGCCTCCAAATCTGTTTTACAGTCTTCCACCAATGGGTTGCGGGTTCGAATCCCAGTGAGTCAAACAAAAATTTGAAAATTTTCTGACTGGGTTGCCAGTTACCAGCGGAAGATCGTGGGTTTCCTCCAGGCATAGAACCCGGTTTCCTCCCACAATAAAACTGCCAACGTCGCCATATAAGTGAAATAATCTTGAGCGCGGCGTAAAACACCAAACAATCAATCAATCAACCAAATCTTTTTTGTTTTGTGTTTCAGGTTTAGATTTAATACATTCCATAGTGAACATACTTCTGATATACATCTTAATTAAAGTCTCTGGTGGTAGTAAATTTTCTGTGGCTGCTGCATTTTTCATAAACACGGTAGGTGGTAAAATTGAATTGACAACCTTCACATTCTTTCCCTTATTTCCCATTTCAGTTACCAAAAGGGTGGTAAAATCAAAATGCTGGATCTAAAGAAATACTGGTGTACTTTCAATTTCATAGCCATAATTTTTGGTGTATTATGTACCGCAATTTTATTTCCAAATTAAAAGGCTTTGACATCATCAACTGAAGCATTAAGCCGCACTGTTATAATGCAGTCTGTGAAAAAGGTAGACTTCAAATAAAGGTGCATCTTGTGATTAATTGTTAAAATTTGTAGACTGCTACTCTCAGTCAATGTATGGCTATTCAATTTCTGATAAATGACTTTTCTTTGTAGGGCTATTTGTGTTTTGGTTACGATGCTATCACAACTGCTGACCAGTATGATATCAAGTGGACAACGCCCCACTGTGTTCTTACACTCCGTTTAATAGCTGTTGTTGTGGATATATATGATGGGCAGAAAAACCAGGTATGAAGCCTTAAGAATCATCATTCGATTTTTAAACTTCCACCAATGGGTCGCGGGTTCGAATCCCACTCAGTCCAAAAAAATTGGAAAATTTTCTGACTGGGTTTTCACTCGAACGACCTATGTGGGATGGTTGCCAGTTACCAGCAGAAGGTCGTGGGTTTCCTCCGGGCATAGAGCCCCGTTTCCTCCCACAATAAAACTGGCAACGCCGCCATATAAGTGAAATAATCTTGAGCGCGGCGTAAAACACCAATCAATCAATCAATCAATCGATTTTTAAGTTTGTTGCCTGTTGTGTTTTCAAAACACATGAAACCAGTTCAAATTTTCTCAAAGACTGATGGTTAGAATTAGATGTGGGTGGTCAGTGTCCCCTAGTTGTAGTAAACAATCCTCCAATGAGCTAGGAGCTCGAGGATTGTAAAAGGGTTGCCATTTTAAACATGTAAGTTTTCGATTTGCATATACAACCGTTCCGTTTGTCTTTCGATGCAATAGATGTCTTAAAATTAATGACCAACCTTTTGTGTCTTTATATCCATTCTTGTTTTGTCGAATTAAAGGCCAGAACTTTTGGATTACATCCATATCTAGAGCTGGTTGGAACAGTTTCCTGCGGTCACAACGGCCATGTTTTGTATTCTCAGCCATTCAGGGATCTATTTTACAAATGCCTACTCTCTGTAGCGTCCGGCCCTTTGGCCTCACATTATCGCTACATGCTGGAGCTATATCCTCCCCAAACTCATCTTCTCTAGCCAAGATAAAACCTCCATGTCCACCAAGGTAAAACACGGAATGGGGACATGGAGGTTTTATCTTGGCTAGCGAACTGAAGATGCCCCAAACTAGTTAAATAAGCTTTGTTCATCACTCAAACTGAGTGCATAACCATAATGTCTTTGTTTACACCATGTTTGGTTTATTTTGTGATAGAAATTGACCTGATTAATCAATAAATTTATGCTGCATTTTCTAACAGCATTAGATATATAGACAGTTCAATTTTTATTATAGGAATCTCTGACATCAGAACAAAAATCTACAGCGTTAGAAAAACAACCAACTTTATTAGAGATGTTTGGTCAGGTGTATTTCTTTGGTGGATTTCTTGTTGGTCCTCAGGTAAACACACAAGTCCTCTTTTTCAAATAGTTATTGTGTTTGAATTTAATTTTTTTTTTTTTTTTAATATTCAATACGATTTTGGCAACATAATGTGTGACATCATACCACATCAGTTCCTGCAGCTTACGTCAGGTACAAAACAATGCCGTTTTGAAAATGGACATTCTGCATACAGACTAGGCCTGAGACGCGAGGCCTTGTAAAATATTTAGAGGCTTCTAGGCCTAGTATTAGCGATTTTCCATCCTTTAAGTTTCTCTTTCTTTATTGAGGTCAGATTTTTGAATTGTCACTTTTTGTTGACCAATACTTGAATAAAAATAACATTATTTCAGGACTAAAAAGTTGATAGCCTCACAAAACAAGCAAATGTCTGTCGAGCCACGATAAATAAATATTTTTTTTTTGAATTTTAATCGGTTAACCTAAATTATGCTGATGGAATCGAATGGTCAGTTACATCCGTTGAATTT
The DNA here is from genome assembly GCA_963971465.1 of Lepidochitona cinerea. Taxonomy (NCBI): domain Eukaryota; kingdom Metazoa; phylum Mollusca; class Polyplacophora; order Chitonida; family Tonicellidae; genus Lepidochitona; species Lepidochitona cinerea. Next base: position 14,893,219 of record OZ020560.1, on the reverse strand, counting down.
CACAAAAGCGATTGTTTTGGAAAATATAGGCCTGGGTTTTTTTTCTTTGCTTTATATTTCAATATTTTATTTCCTTTCAGTATTCTATGAAGAGATATCTAGATTTTGTAAATGGTGTTTATGCTGATAAGGTAACAAAAGGTCCACCTGTAAGCAGGTAAGGATAATAATCAACAGCTTTTTATATGTCAACATTTTAACATTACTCTTTATAAAGCGAGATGAGAGGCCTCTTTACGGTAGTTCACGTTTCCTTACGAACTTGTTTTCACCAATAAGGGTCACGTGGTATAAGTCGAGCATGTTTGACAAACTGATTAGGTAACAAAAGGCCCATCAGTTGAGGTGGCGAGACGCTACATAGGAGGTTGATCGGTTGCCGGCTGTTAGCCTACCCTTTTGACAGCATTGGACTTGAAACCAGACAAGCCTCTCAAGTTATAGTCCTTGCAATCGAACAACAATTTTATCATGAAAGATTTTGGAACATAAGTTTTACCAGAACTTGAAGCTTGTTTGTATCTGTTTGTGGATTTATTGTATATATAGTTGAAATACAGAAGTTGAAATTGAAAATTGTAGAAACTGTGGAAAATTGCATATTAAAAAAATTCACACATAATCATTTTCATACCATGCACAAAACAGGAAGGTGTTGATCACTTGTAGCTTTCTTTCCCTTGATAGACTGTTGAAAGACGAGTTGGAGTTCCTTTGCGCTGATTTGTTTACGTCTTAGTTTTAGCGTTACCACCAGAAGGTCATAGGTTTTCTCCGGGCATAGAGCCCGGTTTCCTCCCACAAGGCAACACCCCCATATAAGTGAAATAATCTTGAGCGCGGCGTAAAACACCAAGCAATCAATCAATCTAGTTTTAACTCCAATAGTCTAACCTGCCAATAGTCTCTGCTAGACACATGACTTCCGTTGATGCGAGTTCAAATCCCATTCAAACCGAATAAAATAGAAAGATTATGAGTGGGGTCACTGTCAAATGTGATCGAAGTGCAAGGTACTTGCATGGTCGAGGGTTTCATGCAGGCAAACAGTCCTGACCTCCCCCACTAAATCTGCCTCCACATTATGTAAGTAAAATGATATTGACTGCCGCATATTTCGTCAATCAATTAATTCACCAATGCCTTGCAGGTTTTTTTTGTTACCAGGGGAAGTTGTGGGTTTCCTCCGGGCACAGAGCCCGGTTTCCTCCCACAATATAACTGGCAACGCCGCCATATAAGTGAAATAATCTTGAGCGCGGTGTTCTTCACAAAAGTAATTCCAAAAATACCGGTTATTCTTTCAAAATGTTTTTGAAATTGACAGGTTCTTTTTTCTGTTTGTATTTTCAGTGTTGGAGCTGGTTTAAGTCGTCTAGGTCTGGGTGTTCTTTTAGTGTTTTTTTATCAGATTGGTGCTATCTTTATCAGACAATCCTATTTGGTTTCTGAGAATTTCCAAGTAAGTTTTCTCACTCTAATCAGTAATTTAATATGGTTGCTCAAATGAACTTTAGTGAAACAATTTATCTTGGAGTGTCACTCCCCCATGTTTGAAAAGCGGAAAAACAGCCCTTCCAAATTGTCCCTGTTTGTAACTGCCCACCAACTTGGACGGCTATGACCTCTCGGAAGAACTGTCAAAACTGACATAACAAAAGAATTTAATCAACAGGCATTAGGAACGTTTCTAACATAGGATGATCGGGGGGATAACCCCACTCAGAAATTTTTCTTCCACTGAATTGGGTTCAAACCCACAATCCGTCGATGGGAGGCTTGATTGAGGTCAGATTGAGAGACTGTCACTCAGCCAACTCAGCCATTGAGGCCCCCATTAACATGGCAATATGAATCAACTGAAGTTGTACGACCTATGTAAGTTGGTTGCCAGTTACGAAAGGTCGTGGGTTTCCTCCGGGCATAGAACTCAGTTTCCTCCCACAATAAAACTGGCAACGCTGCCATATAAGTGTAATAATCTTGAGCGTGGCATAAAACACCAAACAATCAATCAATCAATTGAAGCTGTAACATTCTTAATTTGCAAAGATAATCATGTATTCATTTAATTATTATCTTTTATTTTAGGAATTGGGACTACTTAGTAAGTGCCTTTTTATCCTGTTCTGGGGAAAGTTAAATATTCACAAGTACATCAGTGCTTGGCTTATCTCGGTAAGTTTGTTTAAAGATTTTTTTTGATAAATAATAATAAATATATAAACAATATTTTTCAAGGAGTCCCACCAAAAAAACGGCAGAGCAAATTTAAAAAAAAAAAAGCAATATTTACCACTACAGTTCGATAGTATAGATCACAAAGAAAGAGTTGGTCAAACTTACGCGGCTGTAAAGTGGTAAACCTTCCATAATGCAGTCACAGACCCCTAGCTAGGATTTGGGAGGGGCAGGGTGCTGGCCAAAATAAAAGGGCACTTTAAGAGAAAAAGGGGCACCTGATCGTCGATTACTTCATTTGGTCTGAGCGTCTCACTGAACGTCTTAATTTATATGGTAGTGAAATTTACAAAACTGAGAGCCACTTACATGCAGATTGATTCTTATTCAATTTTACTTTCAGGAAAGAAAAAAAATTACACTAGTAGTTTTTTCATTTGGTTCAATGTTTTGGTCTAACTATGATACCTTAAACTTTTTAAGCCATTTCTGCTGGGATAATAACAAGAGTAGGGAATGGCGATAGGAAAATTGTGTAATCCACTTCATGAAATTAAAAATGCAGGGGAAGTCCATTTTTCAAATCTATTTAATTTTTATAGGCATAATTCTAGTAGGGTATTTTTTGCAATGTATCATTAATGCTAAGTTGCCTTGGGGTGTTTTTATCAGAAAACACTCTAACAAATTATTAGTACAAATTCAAGTTTTAAATGAAGTTTGACACTGCGAATGTGACATTGACTGGCTGATTGACTGGCTGTAGACAGTGTTTGCTGAACTTGGCGGTGTAACAATCCAATAAAAAAAATCCAAAACTAATTGCTATGAAACTGTCAAATTTCTTTCAAAATGTCCCAAACTATCCTCTATTTCTAGTATTTTGTACAATTTCTAATGTGTTTGTGTGTGTCTTTTTCGTTTGCCTTAAACTCCAACTGTAACACGATTTCATTTGATAAAGAGGATCGTGTTGTTGTTGTTGTTGTTGCTGTACAATCGATTGAACTGAATACCTTTGGCAATGGCAGCTTTCTGTGTCAAGGCAGGGGACTAAATTCCATGATTAACTTCTTTTATTTGAGTGAATTCTATCCACCATTTGAAGACTGTGCAGTGCTTGATGTTAGGCACTTTTCCCTGGTAAATTATTACGTTGAAGGAGGTCACTATTTTCAGACATGTTGAAGTGATGCAATACCCGCCACAACAAGTGGCCCATGGGAATGAGGTTGACTCTCCGTAGCATATGTCTGTTTTTCTCTAAGTTTTCATAACACGTATTTCTGCAAGGAGAGCATCAACGACTGATGCATTGTGGGAAGCTGAATTTCCGGAATAATTGACCTGAATGGAAGTTTGTAACGTGTTGGTGTTGTACACGTTTTTGACAGCATTTTTTAAATAAATTTTGGTCAGGGAAGGACTGATGTGGAGACAGTGGGTAGTCATGATCTTTGGGGCACAAGGGGCGCAATGAAAGGGCAGAGGGGCGGGAGAAATAAGGGGCAGGGCGCTGCGCCCCTCTAAAAACGCCTAGCGAGGGGTCTGAGTCAATATTAATTTTGTTTTGAAGTCCACTGGCTTTCAACCTGATGTAACCGTAAAATGTAAAACATTTAACCGACCAGTTAAACTTTCAATAAAGGTAAATTTCCAGCAATTGGCGTCGCGTCGTTTAAATTAAGACATACAATAAATATATTGAGAGAGTGGTTCAGGCTAAAGGACTAAAATGCGGGCTAAGCAATAATTAATTCCAGTCATGTCACTTAAAAATGTATGTTATCTAACAATAGCCCATCTGTTACAATGGGTTATCTATTTAAGAATCATTTGCACTTTGTTGACCTGGAGATGGCAGTTTTTATATTACAGAAATGATTATGGTATAAAATATTCAAGTCAAATGTCGGCTCCTGAAGCTGTAACATATGCCGTGCCACAAGGGTCTGTGTTGGGTCCTATCCTATTCCTTCTTTATATTAATTATATTTTTCGACCATGCTCCTTATCCTTGTCTTATTTTGTTTGCCAACGACACTAGCTCTGTCTGCTCGACAGATAATGTCACGGATGTCATTTACAATCTGAGTAGACGATGTAATCAATGATATACTTGATGAATCCTACATGTTTGACCAATTCTGATAATCAATCAATAATATTTCTAACTACATGTATTCCAATGTATGTTTGCAAGTCCTAATACAAATGTAAATGTTCTGTTTCTGCATTTGATTTCAGGAGGGTAGTGCGATAGTAGCAGGTCTGACATACAACGGTCAAGATAAAAATGGTAATGAATTATGGGACGGTTGTACGAACGTACGATTATGGACGTTTGAAACAGGCTCATGCTTCCACGATATTATAGAGTCCTTTAACAGAAATACAAACTTATGGATGGCAAAGTAAGTTTTCCACTTTCTATCTATTGATTTGATGGTTACTTTTTATTTTCATACACATGTCTGGACCCTTTTCATCCTAAGGTAGATGAGGGGCCCCTGTGGCTCAGTAAGTAGAGTGTTGGATACTCAATCCGAACAGCCTTTAACCAATGGGTTGCGGGTTCCAATCCCACTCAGTCTAATAAGAATTTGAAAATTACCAACTACCGACCAGCTGAAGCCAAGGCAGAAATCTTTTAACTTTTATTTATTCAATTGAAGGAGTCAAAACTGATTTCATTTTTTTAACAAATATATTTCCTGCAAAATCCTTTATTAATCAACATCAATGAACCAAAACATTTCATACATGATGCTGGGGTCCTAAAACTTGTCATTCAAAATTTGCTGGCAGCATATTGAGTGAAATACATCGATCAGCTTAATTGAGCTTGAGTTATCATAGCCAATTGAATGCATTCTATGGACTGAATTTAGATTGTTAACATATCCCCAAGAGTTAAGTTCATATATAAGCTTATTAGCATATTTGTTTGTATTTCTGTCCAGGTATGTGTTTAAGAGACTGAAGTTTTTAGGCAGTAAAGAATTATCCCAGGGCATAACCTTATTTTACCTGGCCCTTTGGCATGGTTTACACCCTGGATATTACATGAACTTCTTCTTAGAGTTTGTCATGGTTAATGCAGAAAAACAGGTCAGTGGCATCTAATATTTTTACTCAAGTTACTTGTGGGGGTGGGCTCTGCAGGTATTCCACCAGCCTTCCTCCATTATATTGCTGGTTTATAATTAAAATCCTGTCCAGCTGAAGAAAAAAAATTCCAATCGGTTTCTTTTACAACTGAAATGCTGAATGTACCAGGGAATTTTTTTTTTTTTTTTCACTTTAAGCCTATACAAATGTATATAGGTGTTTATTGAAGATAGTCACGAATTAACAAAATGCCGCAAATGCTTACTATGGACAAACAGATCAATTACCTTCCCTGATAGACCTTGTAATCATAGATATCTTATAATAACTAGATTCGCTATGCGCTGCGCAGTAGAAAATGGGACAATAGTCTGCAGCTAGCAAAATGGCGGACTATAAGATTAATGTTACAATCTAGGATAGTCAAGACATAGGCCCTACTAAAGCCACTTTTACACGTTTGTCACAATGGCCGAGGAAAACAGCACCTATCGCTTGAAATTTATTCCATTCTCGAAAAAAAGGACAGAAAAGTTCACATTAGACTAGAAAACAACTTGGTAACGCAAGTCAAAAATTACCTAGCAAGATGGCGACTTAGCTGCCGGAAGTCGCTTGTCGTTAGCCAATCTAGTTATTATAAGATATCTATGCCTTGTAATGTCACTGTAAAGTGAAGCACTAAATAATCGACCAACCAAATGAATGAAAACAGACTTTAAAGGCTCCTTGACCAATTGATTCTGTTAATCCAGGATGGTGATTAGATCACAAACGGACTTCATGTCTTTCCATTCTGGGTAACCTATCCGCCATTTTGTAGGTCAACCTAATATTTTTGTGTGCATACCAGCCAATCACACTCCTTGCCTGTGTTGTATATGAGTGGCTGTGACCATCAAAATCACGAACTGGGACAGGTAGTGACGTCCATTGCAAGTGAAGCATCAATTTTGGATTACACAATGTTCCCATCAGATTGGTTAAACTTAACTTAGATTAGTTTTTTTCACATATGATCTAGTAAGGATAACTCTGGAAAAAGTTGCAGCTTAATATATTTTTTTTTAAGGAGGTTAATTATCTCCCCTGTTCAACCACCCTCGTCACAAATCTAGCAATCTTTTGCTCCGATCAAAACACCGAACAAGAGTCTGTAATTTTTGCTGCTTTCTTGAAACACTGTTTTAATCCTTCATGTTTTTTTGTGTGTGTTTAGTTGCAGACATTAGTTCATCGAAATGAGCCGTTACGGAATTTAGTCCACTCACCGGCCCTCCAGCCGTTTTTGTGGATAACGAAAATGTTAGTGGTGAATTTCTCACTCAGCTATGCACTTGTATCGTTTTGTTTACTCAGATTTGACAGATTTTGGCAAGTAAGTACTCCATTAATAATTAAATAAATAAATTCTGTTGGTAGAGGCTTTAAGGCTCACTCCCATCATTCAAGGAGTTGCGGGGCCTATGTTACTTTTGGGGGCCATTTCCGATGTTTGGGTAGTGGTCAGTGTTGAGAGACCAAGCACACTGATATTGAGGTTTCCCTTTTTAATGTGCTCAGTTCAGATTGTTTCAGCTAACATTTGTTAGGGACACACCACAGATAATGTGAGATTGGTCAAAATATTTACGACTTTCTTCAGTTCTTGTCAACGGTTTCGTCCTAAAAAAGATAGCACCATTTTTGGGTCCGTCCAAGGAGCATTTGTAACCTTACTTGGACGGGTGTCTGACTAACCCTATGGGCATGGGTTTCCGCTGTTCAGGGGGCCGTTTCACGAAGCCTTCCCACAGTGCGATCACTGCGATCGCAGTTGCCATGACGTCGTCTCTTCAATATGGTATCCATTGGCAACTAGGCTTGGTTTGCGATGCGACTGCTTTGTGAAACGAGACCCATGACTCATTTTCTCAAAAAATAACCATGACCAGCTTGCCATATAATGGAAATAATCTTGAAAACATACATAACATCAATCAATCTTTTGACATTACATATTTAAGATGAACTGCTAAAATTAGAGTTATGCTGTTTGAAAAAAACTTTAAAAAAGAATGGAATATTTTTCTTAAGAAATGCTCGGTTGGTCCTTCTGTCGCCTTACAACCTTAGCTGTTGCGTGCGTTGTTAAAGCCTAGCGCAGACGAGAGGCGCCGGCTGAGCTACAAAGCTACAGATTTCAGTGCAGACGATGAGCTCTCGTCTGAGGCAAGTTCCTGGTCACCCAAGTTCACTGACCTACGTTGTGCGCACACAGTGTGATACTTGCCACTTGAGGCAGAAAAGATTAAACCTGCTAGATACTTACCTTGCCTCCTCGAGAGGCGAAAATCTCACCAAAATTTACACTCACACAGGGAATGCGCGCTTGCGTGGCAGGCAGCTCAGCTGGCGCCTCTCATGTGTGTTAGGCTTAAGCCCCAATCATGAGAAACTCTGCTATCCAGCAAAATAAATTAAAAAAATCTTCATTACTTCGAATTGACCACCAAAATAATCTCAATATTATAGTTATAGCATTGTATAATTTTCTTATCAATATTCTTATTTATACATACACCTATTACTTTCAGGTATATTCCTCCGTGTATTTCATTGGACATATAGGGTATTTTTCATGGCCCTTAGTTTATATGTTATTACGAAAATTATTGCCTCGATCCAAGCCAAAAGAAGAGACAACTGAACAGTAAGTATGATTTCATTAAAAAAAAATTCAAACAAAATAAAGCAAAGCAAAACCAAAAACTTGCACAATTAAGTTGAGTTTATATAAAATATATATACACATGTTTGGCTCCAAGGTACCTATAGCCATCATGTTTTTCAGTTATTTATGATAGGACTTTGTGGGCCGCCAGGTAGATTACCCAATTTTCAATCATATTAGAGCATAATCTGATACTAACACTTGGACCAAAATGGGAAAATCAACGGAACCTTGTCTTACAAAACTGGCGTATATAGGCCTACAACATGGGCATAAGTTCCTATAGTTTTAACTCAGATTTATGTCTGACGTAACTTACGCCAGCTTTCTAAGACCAGGCCCAGGTGTGTTGGTTGGTGTAAATGTATCGAAGGTAGGGATCCTGGACAATTGAACCACAAAAACAAAAAAACGGACCAACTGAGAGACGATCAGTAAATTGACTGCATCGGTCACGACACAAAAATATTTAGTTAGGTTACTTTTGTTCAGGGGACTTGCAATGTGAGAAATCTTACTTTCTAAACCATGTAGCTATGGCTTCTGTCAATGATATTATTAAAACATGTTTTTTTTCTTCTTGTTTTTCAGGAAAAAAGAAGATTAAATAGAGCAGTATTTCCATTTTCCTAAAAGACAAAAAAACATGCAAACATATATATTACTAACCATATCAAAATTATTTTTGTTGTACATATTTATCACAGTAAATATATGAGATTCTTTTCATTGAATCTGCCCCAGTTTTCCAGCTGATGTGATTTTTATCCTAATCCAATTCCTCTCTGTCTGCTGTGCATTTGGTTAAAGCATTTAATATATTTGTAAATAACCTTTATAATGATTATGAATAGTATGAATGAATGGTTGATTGAAACTTTCTTGTTGATCAGAAAATGTTATCCTACACCTAGATGTTTTCATACACTAGCAAGGGCATGACTCCACAATGATAAAGCCACTTGAGAATAAAATTATCCATTGTCTTGTGTTTACAAGATTCTGGAAACTTCACAAATATGTGCTTGAAAATAATTGTGTGCTATTTTGTCATGCTCTTTCCAGTTCAAAGTAAATGGATAGCTACCCATCTCCAGGGCCCTGTTCTACTAAACTGGCGTAAAGTTACGCATAGGCTTACAGCATGGAGTTGCGCCACAAGAATTGCGACCATGCGTAAATTACTATCAATCTACAAGCATGTGCGACAGGCGTAACTTATGCCAGCTTAGCAGAACAGGGCCCTGTCTATCAGTACTGTTTGTCATTCAGCTTGTACAGGCCACAAACAGTGGATTTTTCCTCATTCCAGCTTGAATCATTTAGTTTTTTGATAACCTTCAAAACCTTATATGGTACGTGCCAATTACTTACAAATGACCTAATTAAGTGACATTGCAATTGGTGTCATACATTGTAGACCATACTAATAATTCGTCAGGATTAAATTTTTGTTCTGATTAATATCGCATGAAGGCGTAGGAAAATGGTCTATACCACAGACATTTTTTTATCAGAGTTTCTGAGGAACCAAAAGATGTTTTTCGTCTGCAACAATAATGTGGTGTGTCATTGTCCTAATTGACATGCCATGTTGTTTGTGTGGCGTATAATTTCATTGACATTAAAACTTATTTTGCATTACTAGATTCAGTCAAACATAAAAGTGAAGCGATATGTTTTTCCAAAATCACTGGTGTAAAAGCCCTCAAGGCATATGTACTTTGGGCTGGATATGTGATTGTCCGGTTTACCTTTTAGTGCTGTAATTGTGACTTTGCTATATAATCTCATTTGCAAATCGCCTATTAGGTAGGCAAATTATATTAATCAGAAAGTTAACTTCACCTGATATAACATCTTGAAATGATTGAGAAAAAAGATAGTCCCTGGCTGTAATTTTTCTCGTTATAATTAAGCATTTAGTATCTAATACAAGCATTGTACAGTGTACTTAGAATTCCGTCTTTGTTGATTTGCATTTCGTTGCTTTGTCATTGTGCCAAACTATCAGATTATGTTCACATTTCTGGAGCCTGTTTCACAAAGGGGCGTAGCCTAAGTATTTACGTAACTGTCATGGCAACCCATGCTGTAGAGATATGTTGGTTTGAAAGTTACGCAAAAAAAAAAAATCTACACCTTTTTGTGAAACAGGTTCAAGGCCTCTTAAACATGAACATGTAGTTTTAATGCTTTAAGTTTTCTTATCCCGTTTTTTACACCTTGCCATCCCACAAGCATTTCTTTTACATATTGACTTCTAATTATTAAAACTTCTTTTCCTAATGAATTATATACAGTTAATTAATGATTTGCTGATTTTTATTTTTGCATTTGAAATATGAATAGTTTTCTCTTTGTTGATATAAAAGGTACTCAAATTGATCTAATCTATTTTGCTTTCGAGAATATTTCTGCTCGCTGTGTTAGATTTCTTCAATACAATGAATTTAATTATTTTCATTTTAAAATTAAATTTTTGAGCATTTTTTTTCTAGTTTGTGTGGAAACTCTGAAATCTTTTGCTTAATTGATTGAATATTAGCCTGGTTAGCTTAACTGACCTTTGGGACAGTACTGGTCTGTTTTATAAAAAGGCCAACTCCCCAAGTTTAGTTGGGTTTGTTTTCTTGAATATTTTCCAACTGAGACCTACTTTCTCGCCTGATTAACCTGTTATTTATACATCTGGTATCCTTGTTACCTCAAGAATAGATTTCCTGTCACTCGCATGTATCCAATATTAGTTTTAACTACTGTGATTTTTGTTGCATACGTGTATTAAGGATAAGTAATAGTATAACTGTACAAATTTAACAAATTATTTCTGACTGTAAATTTATTCCAACAAGAGTGGTTTCAACTGTTCAGATACTCTGACAGTCTACCTTATTTTCTCAATAAGGTGAAGAATTACGGTAAGAATTCCGCTAATTCAAGGACGAGCAATGTGAAGATAACAAATTACTGCTTTCTGCCATGTTTGGTCTAAAACAATAAAAAGAGCGATTGCTCGATAGGATTATCGGTCGCTCCGTGCAGGAGGTAAGATACCCAACGAAAAGTCTCAAACTTTTAAAGTGCTTTTCGTAATGTTTTGAGTACTTGAATTAGCGGAATTCTTACCGTACTTGTGGATAACAACTTTTTGGCTAATTGGGTGACGACGTTTCGATGTAGTTCTTACATCATTATCGATGTTATTTTCTCAAGCCATGCCATTTTGGCCTCATTTATCTTTGGTTTTGCTGGTTTCCAAATGCCTTGACCTTTTGTCCTTGGAGTATTGAACATCCGAAGTAAAGGTCAAATAGACCCTCCATGGCGCCGCAAACCAGATTGGTATCTTTCTTTTGAAAAGCTTCAAAATTACTTGTGGGCTCATGTTGCAAAATTAAGGTATTTGATTTTCTAAAACATATTTATGAGAATGTCAAAACCATTTTGTCAAAAAGCACTACTCATTTAATGGTTAGCATTTACAAACGGGACACAGGCACTTTCATCAGATGATAATGGTAGATCCACTAGTCAAGGAATCAAATGAGCATGTTAAATGAAAAACGCTGGGCTCATAACTATTCTTCAAATAACAGTGTTGTCAGAATAAGGAAGGTATACTAACTAGTGGACTTACGAATATCATCTGATGAAAGTGCCTGTGAAACAGGATGCATTGTAGGCCATATGGTATGTTTAACTCGCTAGTATGTTATTTGTGTTAAAGAATGTAGTCATACTAGTTAATAGCTAGCTGTATTGATGTCCCCACCATGCTTATTACTGTCAAAGATCAAATTAGTACAGGAAACAATATTATAACAAACGTTTAATTTTATTCAGGATATGTTGATTTTAAGACATGTTCTTGATGGTATGGCTTAAAAACATTGCAGAATAGATTGCTTGATGTTTGACGCCGCACTCAAGATTATTTCACTTATATGACTGATTGCCAGCTTTAATTGCGGAGGAAACCCCTGAACTTAGGCATCTCTTCCACATACAGCAAATAAGTGAAAAATCCACTCCGAAATTTTGCAGTTTTTATTTGGTCTGAGTGGGATTGCAGAATGGAATGCTAGTGTATACTTAACGTGATAAATAAATAGCTCAGTGATAATATAAGGTATACTCTAATTTATGGATTTACTGATTTGTTAAATTGTATAAAGCATTCTGTACAGTATTGTGTAAAGATATATGTTTGAATATGTTAAAACTCAGGGACAACTGACCATATAATACAACCAGTTGAGTTCAAATGTTTTATCGATTTTCGTAACAGTATATGGCAGAGTTTCACTTAAATTCAAGAAGCAGGTTTCCTTATATATATACAGGATTTTCATGTATGGCTAATTTTGTCTTCGGCTTTAAACATAAATCAATCAATATAATGTATTGCATAGTTCTTAACTAGGTTAAATGTACTCTGTTAACGATGGGGTTTTTTCCTTAGAGAAATGTACATTTCCAACCTCTGCAGAATATTGATGATGTAAATAGATTCCTGCCCTTAATTTCATGTAGTGGCCCAATTCAAACTTGTCTCCGTGAAGCTCGTTTTCTAATGGCCCGTTCTCACTGTGCGATTTGACGTACTGGCTTGTAGAATGCGATTCAAATAGATGCATTTTGATTGGTTGACAAATCGTATCGACCAAATAAAAGCATCCATTTTTATCGCATTCTACAAGTCGGTAGGACAAATCGCACAATGAGAACGGGCCTTTAAAGTGGCATGAGCTGCCAAAATTCACACTTTTTTCATAATTTCTAATCGTCACGACAGTAAGAGGCTTTGAAGGCCATCGAAAAACTAAATGATTGGCGATGGAATGAGAAAAATCCATACAGTATGTGGCCTGTACGAACCGAACACGTGTTCGAAAAGTAAACAAAATTTAAATAACAGGGACGACCATTCATTCATTCCAAGTCAAAGTTAGTTGCAAACAATACTTTATCGTACATTTTCGAGACTAAAAGCACTAAAAAGCTTCTGAATTGTTCGTCTTGAGAAAAATAGTCAATAATTTCAACATTCTGTTTTAATGTGAAAATATCAACATTTTGGCAGCTCATGCCCCTTTAACAATTGAAGCCTTATATCATCTTTAAGATCATCGCGGAGTGTTGGTCCGACCAGATGGGTAATAATCTCTGCAAACAGTACCTAATTTCAAATATATACAAAATACAAAATGTAGATATTTATTTTGCTTTCAACAGTGTTCGCTCTAATAAATGATGAAATCTCACTGTCGTTTTTCCGGTTAACACGACTTGTGAAACAAAATTTTCAAAATTCTTTAGAAGCTATTACAACTTACATTTTGCTGGATTCTTTAATTGCAGATATATAAAGCGGGCTTGTAGATACTTAACGAATATTCAGTTTGAGTTTTAATCTTTGTGGTATTTTTTCTCCCCAAATGATAGAAGTAAGACCCTTCCCTTACCACCTTTGAAGTCTGCTCATACAATATGGTGCTATATTATTGCAAAGGTGGTAAGAATTAGCTCTGAATCTTAAACTGGCAATGAAACATTTGCTGATTGAATTTGCTTTGATTGTCTTAATGCCATTGATTTATTTACCATATATTTGGAATTCAAATATTTTCAAATAAGTTACTTGATCCACTTAACGCTTTAAGATTCAATTTTATGTGAATATTTGTCATGAAACAAGCATTTGGCTGGCCCGTGGTAAAACGTACATTTGTCGTTAGAATTTGGTTTTAATTTAACTGTTTACTAAGTGTTTGCATGTTTAACTTTTCATATTGTTTATTTCTGTTAATACATGGTCTTCCATTGGTGTAAACCTTATGTGTTTACATCTCTTGCTCATATCCTTCTATATACCTTCCATTCGGAACATCTCTCGTGTATTTCCGTGCCCAAAAATACCATTGGATAGATTTGCCATTTTGGAACCAACATTGGCTGTCCACGTTCGTTTCGGGTCGGCGTGGATATACGTAAATCCCCAAAGTGATCCGGGGGACCTCCGTGGCTCAATAGGGAGAGCGCTGGGTTTTCACTCGAACGGCCTATGTGGGATGGTTGCCAGTTACCACCAGAAGGTCGTGGGTCCCCTCTGAGCAGAGAGTCCGGTTTCCTCCCACAATAAAACTGGCAACGCCGCCATATAAGTGAAATAATCTTGAGCGCGGCTAAAAACACCAACCAATCAACCAAAGCGATCCGAATTGGATTTGCCACTTCTTTTGGCATTGGGGCCAAATGTCCCAATGTTAACCGTGCTCAATTTTGGACTTCTGTGACTCGTCCCTGTTGTGGCTCAGTTAGTATAATGATCTCTCATCTGAGTATTCACTTGATCGCCCCATGTGGAATAGTAACCAGGTACACACGAAAGCTCGGAGATTCCCTCTGGACACAAAACCCCGTTTCCAAGGCCACCATTTTAGTCATTACTCTTGAACTCAAATCACACAAAAGTTACATTTTTCGAAAATGTATATATTCAACTGTTTGAATACGTCTGGTTTTCAGTTTGACACTGCGAAAGCAGAAGAAAAGAGTAAGTCGGTCACAATGTTACGCTACTTTTGTTAAACATCCCTTATTCAAATGTATATCAAGGATACACTCTCGAGTAATTTTCTCTGTTTTCGAAATTCTAAGAAATCTTCTGAACTTTGTGAATCTGTGTTAGCCAATGTGGTTTATCTCCGTAAGATCTTAGTTGATAGCTTATATATTTCTTTGTGTTCCTTTAAATGGCGTGTTCAGTTTCTTTGTTACAATGTTTGGAAGATATTTGCTTTGGTTTTAATAAAACGACAAAATTACAATATGCACTAGTCTTTAACTTGCGATGACGTGACAGAATGTCAATGATTGATTGATTGATGTATATTTCTACCTCATGGAGGTCTAGTTCCGTTCGCTTCTCAGTTTTGAGGATTTTCCTACTGTGTTGGACTGAATTCTGTCGTTTAATGTGGCATGAGCTGCCAAAATGTTGACATTTTGGCGTTAAAACAGAATGTTGAAATTAGTGGCTATTTTTCTCAAGACGTATAATTCAGAAGCTTTTTATACGCCCGGCTTGAAAAGCGGGCTGTATTATGGTATCATCTCCGTCCGTCCGGCAGTCCGACTGTCCGGCGTCCGCTGTCCCTTCCGCTCCATAACTTCGAAAGTTTTGATTCCATCTGCACAATTTTTTCTAAGTATATACCTTATGGGTAGAAGGTGTGTCGCAAACTATTTTTAACATCACTGGTTACATAATATGGGAGTTATATTGGATTATGTAATATTCCCTTCCGCTCCATAACTTCCAAAGTTTTGATTCCATCTGCACAATTTTTTCTGAGTATATACCTTATGGGTGGAAGGTGTGTCGCGAACTATTTTTGACATCATACATTGCGTAATATGGCAGCCATATTGGGTTATGTAATATTTACTTTTTCTCTCTATAACTTTAACAAATATGATCAGATGTTTTCAAATCTTTCATGTTACATACCATATTAATAGACAGTGTGTAAAAAAATTGTTTATGATATCAACTATTGCAAATTATTGGATTATGTACATTCCCTTTTATTCTTACTTTCATTTTCATGAAAATAACCTTTAAATTATAAAATGGCTTCTACTTTTCCGATTCTCATCAAAAAAGGATTTTTTCAAATTGCAATAATGTTTCTAAATTGATTAAAACTATTCTTAAATCAATATATAACGTTTTAATCAAATGAAAAATACATATAAGGATTAAAGTTTTATCTACAGACAAAGAGATAAGTAACCCAGCCTTGTTCTATTTACACAGACACTCTATTTAAACATACTCTAAAGCTCTAAGTCTCTTATCACTACAAGCGTTGACAGTTTTATGGTCTTGACTCTTCTATACCACATGGCCATGCCATGCTCAACTGTTTTTTTTTGTAGCCAAATAATATAGAAAAATGATATTATGAGAAAATTTTTCAAATCTACTTGAATTGGTGTGAGCTGCAAAATTGCCAATTAATTGCCTTTGTTTAAGTATGATTAGTAAATTATAAACTACTCTTCTAAAAAATTGAAACATTTTAGTCCAAACTATATTGACAACAAGCAATGTTTAACATCACGATTTAACAAGCAGCGAGAATTGATGACTTGTACCGAGTACAAATCTTGTTAATAATCTTTGATCCAAATAGCCCATTTTAAATTTGATACAGATGGATTTTAAAGGTTTTAGTGGTAACATTTCATTTTGTTGACATTACATCACCTTTTACCAAGCTTCAACTTCCTTCCTCCGAATTTTGAAAATTAAATTTAAATAAATATGGAAGGATTTGTTTTGGTATGGCTGCAGTTACTGTGCCTTTCCGGGCGTATTTTGGGTTTCCCGAAACTCTTGTTATAGTGCTTCTATTCTCGAGAATGAACGATGAAGTGTTGTTTTGAACTAACTTTGGCTAAGAATGAATGAATGGTCGTCCCGGTTATTTAAATTTTGTTTACTTTTGGAACACTATTTCGGTTCGTACAGGCCACATACTGTATGGATTTTCCTCATTCCAACGCCAATCATTTAGTTTTTCGAGGGCCTTCAAAGCCTCTTACTGTCGTGACGATCAGAAATTATGAAAAAAGTATGAATTTTGGCTGGTCATGCCACTTTAAGTTTGTGTCTTGGTCCAACAATCTGTGTCTAAGAATCAAATATATATACTCCCAGCGTTTCGAAAAGAAAATATGCCACAGAGCAGGATTCTTGACTGTTATAAAATAGACTACGATGTTTTCGGGTCGTTGTGTTCGTTGGATGTTGCCAGCAACCAACGAAAGGTTGAAGCTTTCATTTGGGTGTTTGGTTTTCATCCAGATAAACCAAACATGTCTATTACAACAATTTATGGGGTGTAAAGGTCTAAATGATACACCTCTTTTTAACACAATTAGAATCTTGTCCCCATGGTTATTTTAGACCATGGAGATTTTCCTTGTGCCCGTGTGTTCATAAATGTATACACGGGCAAGTTTCCCTGTCGGCAATGGTTGGTATTAATACCAAAAAGGGACGGAGGCGACAAAACAAAGTTTCACACGTCTCAAGTCTCCAACACCAAAAAATGGTTAGTTTTTCAAGATACTTAAAAACACTCTACTTTCTTGAAAATCAAAATTTATGAAAAAAAAGTTGGAATTTTGTTAGCTCTTGCTTTACGTAAAATAGATAAGGAGCTTCCAAATTTAAAAAACAAAATGATTATTTAACTATGAGATCAGCGACAAAAATTTGCTCTGATCTTGCTATTATATAGAAAATTGTTCAATGTCTATGTTGTTGAGTCGATACTGGGCTCGAGCTATATAATGCTTAACCATAAAATATTCATAAAAATCAACAATTAGATCAAACGTAACTATTATTAATTTATTTTCCTGACTTTTGTTTTTCCGCCAACGAGGTAAACAAAAACGCAGGAAGAAAGGCCAGGGAAATTTGTCTGCTCAAAGGCATTTTTTTGTCCTTTGTGTATGAGAGAAAAGACAAATATTCCCTTGTGTCCGTGTACATTTACACACCGGTAGACGTTAAATGACGCTAATGTATCTGATCAAATCAATATTACACCCGGTAAATGGAAACTCCAATGATGCTAATTATTTGTTGACGATCACCGTTGCGAGGGGATCTGCACCGGCCACCTTTTATCTTTGCCGCAATGTGTCATTCACAGGTCCTTGGGTTGCATATATCTGCAGGTGAATAAGTTTCACAATGCAAGATGTGGACGTGTTCTTCGTTTACTTTGTAATAAGTTAGCTTTCTATTGTTCCCAATGCTAATGATTTCATTAACCGCCACTCTATTCATGTGGCTATAGTCTACGGCAAAGACCTTCCTTAACCGCCTTTAATGAGAGACACACGGCAGGTGAATCTTCTTCTTTCACACCTTTCTATTCAATAAATCCATCCACTGAGGTAGCCCAACAAAATATGACAGTAATTACATTTATACCTCGCCTCGTGGCCTTTCATCTCATTATCCGGAGTTCTATAACAGTATATTTGGTCTTATACAAGTCAGTATCGAAAGCAGATAAACCGTGGATTCTAAGAGTTACCTAAGCTTAGGTGGGCGCATCCCCTGGTATCCATGGATAATATCTCAATGAGCTCGCAGTTAAAAGTGAGCGTGAGTACATGCACAAGTTTTAATCGTGGTTTCCGACGACGAGGTAGATACAATATACCAGTTTCTGTCAGAACCCTCTGACCAGTGATCGGGATAGAAGGTAACGGGATGTATAGTACTTCCTTATTCTGCTTCTATTTATTGACAGATTTTATTTTATGATGGAGTTGTTGTAAGTCGACAAATCGTTGGCAATATCTGGAAAAAAGAAGTTTGTAGAATCTTGTGTTTAGGCGCCTCCAATATTACATCACTATTAACGTAGTATATTGCATGGATTTTTGAAGCAGAAAGTCGAGTTCTTCGCAAAAGACATCTTCAAGCCCCGACTGGTTTCTTGGGAAAACCTAAGTCTTGTCTGAAAAGAGTTCTTTAAAGAGTTCTAAAAGAGCTGAAGTTGTTTAAAATTAACGTTCTGTTTATCCCATAATGCAATACAATTGCCTTCCAGAAGAACCAGATGATTACATATGATACCTTTTAAGCAATGATCTGGTAAAACACCATCTCATATAAGATTGGATCATGCGCTTCAAGCGAAAGGATTTTTGCAATTTATGAAAAACAGACGTGTAATACAAAGAATCAATTTAGCAAATTATTCTCTTAACATTTCATTAAATTTATACTACCCTTAGTAACTTAGATAGTGATTCGACAAAAGTGTGTTGGTAGAACAAATGTCATCATTCAAGTTGATTGTCCATGTTTAAACCGCGAGAAGCTTGGACCGATCCTATATAGAATGGTGGTATCCCAGATCTGTCCTTGAAAGGCATGATCTACAATGATCTAGTTGTTCTTGAAGGGGATGATTTGATTTGTATCGGGTGTTTTTGTACGTTTTGTACACACTACCTGTCACACTTCAACTGGAGAATCGACGTTGTACGAGAGAGAGGAGGTGTCCTAGTATATGTTTAACGGAACTGGAGTTGCCACTTGATCGATCCTACTCTCACTGTACTTTTTGTTCTAACTTTTGTATATGGTGTATGATATTTACAAGTCGTCAAGCTCTACTTGTTCCTGTCACAATGGGGTTATACAAAACATTAATCAAATGAATCTATTTATTTTGTTAAAAAATTGTCGCCTTCACAATTTACAGGAGGCTGCAACGACCCAGGCAGACAAACAGAGATCGTTAGTGCCTAGTAGAATGACGTAAAGTGTGCTATACTCTCTGTCGACATATTGTCATGGCTATAAAGTAATAAGTGTGGTCTGATAATGAACTGTTCAAAGAGGAGAATCTCCGATGTCGTCATAGAATAAATCCACCAAAGCTCAAACACAGGTAAGTAAATTATAATACAACAAATTCATTCCCCAAATTTGATTGGTCGATTTAAATTTTGAAAATGCATGATAATATTTCCGCTATCCGGTTTTAGATTAGTCCTCTTTGCAATTCGTTTCGAATAATCGCATTCACTGTCTATAGCGTTATTGGTGAGCTTTATGTCTATGTACCATGAAAACGCCAAACGCCCAGTCAATCTAGGAAAAATCTCATTTTCGCCTCAAAGCCTCCAATCAATGGGCAGCGGGTTAAAATCTCAGTCAAAGAAAAACTGAATAATTTCTGAGTGGCATTTTCACTATCTCTCCTTATTTGTGAGAGTTGTCAGGTATACTCTCTGAAGGTCAGGGGGCACTAACCCTGGCCAGTGTTCAAACGTCAAGCTAATAAGTCTGCTTCACAGTTTATCTTTTTGAATCTTTTCTTAAAAGTTTCTATCATCTTATAACAAGTTTGTTGTTAATGATAAAAACAAACAAACTTGTTTTCGTCAAGTTACACTTCACGAAGACACCGGTATAGGTGTAGAAAGCTCGTGTTGTTCACAAACAACTAACTACGTGGTGATGTCTTAATTTTTTTATCATTAGTATGGAACCCACGTTTAAAGAGAGTTTCAAACATTTCTTAGGTTTGTTGTAATAGGAAATGTTTGAAACTCTTAAAGGTGGGTTATATACTAATGAGAAATGATTAAGGCATCAACACGAAGTAAGTTGTTTGTGAACAACACGAGCTTTCTTCACCTATGCTGGTGTCTTTATCAAGTGCAATCGAATTGGATATTTCAAATCTAATATCTTACTAATATTTAGTATTAATAACCATGTTATGAAATATTGAATTCGATTGCACTTGATAAAGACTCCCGCATGGGTGTCGAAAGCTCGTGTTGTTCACAAACAACTTACTTCGTGGTGATTTCTTAATGATTTTTAGTTTGTTGTTGACTATCGTTAAATGTTATTAATTAAATTGTGTACAGTTTTTCAGATCTGTGAATGAATGTGTCGACTTTATTCAAAAACACAATCAAATAAAGAAACATAAAGTACAATAGTTTTCAACGACACAGAATTCCCTTTGGTTTTCGACTTCTTACTTATTATTGTATTGTATTACAAATACATATTTAAATGTTGTTGAATTCTCTATCTCTACCCTTATCCCTCTTTGATAATTGTAGCACAAAATTTACTTTGTCCTAATAAGTTAATTTACAGACAGACCTTTTTCTGAGAAACCACCATAGATGTACAAAGAAAAGTTTATACATTGGCGGATATTCAACGCCTTTGTACTAATAAATTAATTTACAGGCAGACCTTTTTCTAAGAAATCACCATAGACATTGGCGGATATTCAACGCTTTTGTCCTAATAAGTTAATTTGCAGACAGACCTTTTTCTAAGAAACCACCATAGATGTTCAAAGAAAGGTTTATACATTGGCGGATATTCAACGTTTTTGTCCTAATAAATTAATTTACAGACAGACCTTTTTCTAAGAAACCACCATAAATGTGCAAAGAAAAGTTTATACATTGGCGGATATTCAACGTTTTTGTCCTAATAAATTAATTTACAGACAGACCTTTTTCTGAGAAACCCCCATAGATGTACAAAGAAAGGTTTATACATTGGCGGATATTCAACGCTTTTGTCCTAATAAGTTAATTTACAGACAGACCTTTTTCTGTGAAACCACCATAGATGTGCAAAGAAAAGTTTATACATTGGTGGATATTCCACGCTTTTGTCCTAATAAATTAATTTACAGACAGACCTTTTTCTGAGAAATCACCATAGATGTGCAAAGAAAAGTTTATACATTGGTGTATATTCTACGCTTTTGTCCTAATAAATTAATTTACAGACAGACCTTTTTCTGAGAAACCCCCATAGATGTACAAAGAAAGGTTTATACATTGGCGGATATTCAACGCTTTTGTCCTAATAAGTTAATTTACAGACAGACCTTTTTCTGAGAAACCACCATAGATGTGCAAAGAAAAGTTTATACATTGTTGGATATTCAACGTTTTTGTCCTAATAAGTTTATTTACAGACAGACCTTTTTCTGAGAAACCACCATAGATGTGCAAAGAAAGGTTTATACATTGGCGGATATTCAACGTTTTTGTCCTAATAAGTTAATTTACAGACAGACCTTTTTCTGAGAAATCACCATAGATGTGCAAAGAAAGGTTTATACATTGGCGGATATTCAACGCCTTTGTACTAATAAATTAATTTACAGACAGACCTTTTTCTGAGAAACCACCATAGATGTGCAAAGAAAGGTTTATACATTGGTGGATATTCAACGCTTTTGTCCTAATAAGTTAATTTACAGACAGACCTTTTCTGAGAAATCACCATAGATGTGCAAAGAAAGGTTTATACATTGGTGGATATTCAACGCTTTTGTCCTAATAAGTTAATTTACAGACAGACCTTTTCTGAGAAATCACCATAGATGTGCAAAGAAAGGTTTATACATTGGCGGATATTCAACGCTTTTGTCCTAATAAGTTAATTTACAGACAGACCTTTTTCTGAGAAATCACCATAGATGTGCAAAGAAAGGTTTATACATTGGCGGATATTCAACGCTTTTGTCCTAATAAGTTAATTTACAGACAGACCTTTTTCTGAGAAATCACCATAGATGTGCAAAGAAAGGTTTATACATTGGCGGATATTCAACGCCTTTGTACTAATAAATTAATTTACAGACAGACCTTTTTCTGAGAAACCACCATAGATGTGCAAAGAAAGGTTTATACATTGGCGGATATTCTACGTTTTTGTCCTAATAAGTTAATTTACAGACAGACCTTTTTCTGAGAAACCCCCATAGATGTGCAAAGAAAGGTTTATACATTGGCGGATATTCTACGTTTTTGTCCTAATAAATTAATTTACAGACAGACCTTTTTCTGAGAAAGCACCATAGATGTTCAAAGAAAAGTTTATACATTGGCGGATATTCAAGGTTCGATCTATATATACAATCAGTACCCACTGTAGGTCTGTGGGACACGGTATTCAAAACATTGGTGCTAAATATAAAACTAGAAGCGTACAAAAGATCAAGGTTCAGAAATAAAGCCGCAACTTGAGCCAGTAAACAGGAATCATGATTTCAAAATCGGATTCTTTATATAAAAAAATCATATTCTATGGACAGTTCTTAGTCAAGCAGAAAAAGATGGCCGTACGTGTTATCAGAGTTCGTGATTTCAACAATGAAAACCCGTTGGTCACTTTATTGATAGAAGCTATCTCGCGAGACTCAAAGGCAGACCAATTACTGGACATTGTAGGGATATACTCTCTCAAGTGTTCTAGAGTGTTTCTTGGATTAGTTGACCGTCTATATAAGAAACTGTACCATGGTTTTTAAAACAGAGGCTTGTGTTGAATTTGGTGTGTTCGTCTGTTTTCTCCAATGAGCATTTTTGGACCAGTCACCACTTCCATAACACAGAAAAAAATTGGTAAAATTTTTATTTTCGGTTGACTGTCTAATGAGATGAAAATCAGTTGTATGTGGACCAGTCACCACATCCACATCACAGAATTGGTAAAATTTGTATTTTCGGTTGACTTTCTAATGAGATAAAAATCAGTTGTATGTGGACCAGTCACCACATCCACAACACAGAAAAAATGGTTATTTTCGGTTGACTTACTAATGAGATAAAAATCAGTTGTATGTGGACCAGTCACCACATCCACAACACAGACAAAATTGGTAAAATTTGTATTTTTGGTTGACTTGGGTTAAAACTAGCTGTAATAGTCTGTGTCCTGTATGGTTCTTAATAAGGAACAGTTTTCTTCTTTCGATATATCTCTATTCTGTTGCACAAAGGTGTATTAAGCTTAAGGCAGGCTTAAATGCATCACGTCACAAAGGAATTTGATTGTGACGTTGCTCAGATAAGTCTGACTTAAGCTTAATACACCTTTGTGCAACCGGCCCCAGAAGTGTAACAAACAGACACAACTTCTGCAAAGATACAGTTGGATCACAATTATGTCTATTATATTTAGTGCGCTTTTTTTAAAAATCTTTTTTAAATTATATTTTCCTGGTCCACTTATTTCTCGTTGATTATGAGTAACAATTTTGAAATGTTTTTGTTTTTATTACAGAATCGACTACCGGTAAACCTTGCATAGAGCCACCATGTCAGTCTCTGATATTCCAAGGTCACAAAGGAAGGGTTTTGGTAAGTAAGCTTATAGATTATCCTTATGCTATATAGTGTTCCAGAAAATTCTACTGACTAAAGCCAAACTCCTGTCTTCCGTCATCCTAATAAAATATCATGGGTTTTAGTTTTTTACAACCACTTAATGATTTGTTACAATGGTTTAAATGATGTACCGCTTTTTAACACAATTAGAAACTTGTTTCCATGGTTATTTTAGACAAGAAGAATTTCTTTCTGCCTGTGTGTTTAATTGTTCATAAATATATATTGTATTGATCGTTCCGCTGATTATCGGGGATGGATATAGGCGAGTGTTGTGAAAATAGGAAACACCAGTTTCTTTATATATTATTAAAATTGAATTCGATAGTGAGCCCGAATATATCATTTCTATCTATTCTTATGTAGCAACAGTTACCGGATTGATGTTTACGCCACACTTAAGATTATTTCACTTATATGGCGGTGTTGTCAGGTTTAGTGGGGGAGGAAACTGGGCTCATTGTTCAGAGGAAACCCCCGACCTTCGGCGAGTACCTGGCAACTCTTCCACATACGGCGACCGAGTGAAAAATTCACTCCGAAATTTTCAATTTTATTGATCTGAGTGTGATTCGAACCAGCGCCGCATCGATGGAAGGTCTGTATGGGACAGGGACGATAACTGTAACCCACTGGACCAATAAGGCCCCTAACCGTTACCCGAAGGCCTCGTCTCAGGTTTAATAGTTTTGATTTTCTATTTTCTGCAGGAAGTCGAGTGAGTTGTGTTTCGGATGTAATAAATTTTGTTCCCGTCGTCACCTCTCATGGGATTGTGTCCAGATTTTGTGAGGTAGACCCGTCATCGGAAAAGGGCAAAAGAATCCAATTGTGCCGGATGATAATTTTGGTTTTAATACCCTTAGTTGGGGTGTTGGTATTTTCCTCTTTGCTTCTAGCAGACGCCCTTTCTGAACGCAGTCGACTTGGGGACGCAGAGAAAAGGGTGATTGCTTGTCATCGGATTGGAGAGCTAATTGAGTCCATCCAAAAAGAGCGCGCCAAAACTATGTATGTCTTTGAGACTTCAGGACAACTGTTTGAAGGGAGCCTGACAGAAGAGTATAACTTTACACAGACTAAGCTTAAAGCGATACAGGACTGGTCCCTGTGTGGAAATTCTTCGACAAATGTTACATCCGAATTACTAGAATTTCGTCAACAGCTTCTGGAAGGCGGTAATAGATCACACGAACAAACCGATCTCCTTATAAACTTCTACAACTCTTTGAATTTCCGGCTGGTAAACGCCATCGGGGACACGATTAAACATTTGGACACAAAACAGCTCTGGAACTTATTGATGGCTTATAAACTCGTTGTTCGGGCTCAGGAAAATGTCGGTATAACGTTTCAGCCGGGAATAGAATTTTTTATCGCTGGGGAGGCTCACGCAGAAGATACCGTGGACTATATCGCTAATACAGCATTGGCCAAGGACCATTTGACGTCTTTTCATTTGTATTCTCTAACAACTGAATATCCGACACTTTATACTGATATTTTTGAAAAGAATTCAAATGCGACAAAGGAAGTTGAGAAATACCACTTAATAATAATGGAGAACCGTTTTACCTCTTCCCTTGCTGATGTCGATGAATACTACCAAACAATGCTAAACTACCTTCAGTTACTTAGTGAGGTAAAAAGTGTCACCAGGTGGCACATTCTTAACTCAATTGTCACCTATGAGGCCCAAGCTGACGGGAACGTTTTAACGTCAGTCGTCATATTGGTGTTATCCGGCATCATGTCAGCCATCTTGGTTGTTCTTGTGAAAAAATTGATATCAGAACTACAGAGTTATGCCCAACATGTAGCACAAAAATCTTTTGAATTGAAAACCGAAAAGAAAAAATCTGATCAACTTTTATTTCAAATGTTACCAAAAGCTGTAGCGCTTCAACTTAAACGAAACCTACCGGTGAACGCGGAATATTTTGAAAACGTCACCATTTACTTCAGTGACATTGTTGGTTTTACCAGCATCTCGGCACAAAGTTCACCCATGGAAGTCGTTGAGTTTCTCAATACACTGTATCAGTTCTTTGATGATTGTATAGATCTGTATGACGTGTACAAAGTGGAGACAATCGGTGATGCTTACATGGTGGCCAGTGGGCTTCCTCGGAGGAATGGAACTCTCCATGCTCAGGAAATAGCTCTTCTTTCTCTGGGACTTCGAGAGGGAATAACGTCTTACCAAATACCACATATGCCACAGAGACGTCTCCAGCTGCGAATAGGAATCCACACCGGTTGGTTTACATTTTCATATTTCAATTCAGACAATGTCGCCATCCTGAGATGACCAAGTTATACACAATGGCAATCTAAAATTAAAAGTTACCCTAGTCCTAAGGGCCAGATTTAAAGGAGATCTCGCGAGAATACGATTGACACAATGGCTGACTTCTAACCTAACCTAATTATAATTGCTCAAAATAAAGCATTAAGATTTGAACATTTAAGAAATCCTGTTCGCTCGCATCCGTCATATATTGCTATCCAGTGTATTGTTTTATTACAGGTCCGTGTGTAGCTGGGGTAGTTGGTAACAAGATGCCCAGGTATTGTCTGTTTGGGGATACTGTCAACACAGCTTCAAGAATGGAATCAAACGGAGAACGTAAGTAGCTAGAACTCTCAACTCGTTTTATTCAAGGGACTTATATGTGAAATGCTATAGTGGTTTGTGAAAGCCCAAGTTTCTCTAGTTGGCTATCAAGTTATTATACGTGTGAAGGCTGGGGTTAACGCCACATTTTGGTTTCAAAGCCTATATTTGAAGGGTTCAAACTCTGGATTTAGTGTAGTCCGGGTTTCTGACTGCAAAATTCCTTTTTTTTTGTACTGACGGTCGTATTGGGCAAAATAAGGCCGTCAGTATAAAAATAGTCATTTTGCAGTCAGAAACCCGCACTAGATTTAGTGCTGAGATCGGAATTGATTGTAAATTGAAGATTTGTTTTGAATCCACCGATGGATGTTGATTTCTTTGGACCCATTCTACTAAACTTTCGTGAAGTTGAGCATAGTTATTAACATGGAGTTGTGCCTCCAAACTTGCGTCCATGCGGAGGTTTCTATTATTAATTAAACATACCTTTGCAACTTACGCCAGTTTAGTAATACGTGTCCCGGAACCACAGTGTATTTAACGGAATCAGTTATCGACAATTTGTGTAAAAATCTCGTCAACCTCTGACCATGTACTGGGCCCAGTTTCACAAACCGATCTTAGCTTAAGGTGATCTTAATTACCAATGGCAACGGATACCTTTAGTAGTTAAGATCACACTTAAAGGATTTATGAACAACTTTTGGAAATATTTTCGAATTTGCGTTAAGTGTGTTGTAGATTCTACCCCTCCTGCATGTGCGTGCCGTGTGCAAATATACATGTTAAGTAGAGATGACTTTTCAAACAACATCGAGTCTGTAGTGCATCATCGGCTGGTAGGTTTACCTCCCCCGGAAGAAGTGATCTTTTGCTTGTTATCATACAAAATGAAGGATTTAACCTGATAATGTTGTGAGTGTGGTTATATTCTGTCCTTTTATATTGAAAACTGGGCTGTCATGAACGTATACAGTCACCAAAGGGTTGATTTCACAACATTTCCCCCGCTAGCGTCGTCAGCAGCCCAGCCTGTCAAAGCGGTAGCCATAGTGACATTATGTCATTCTGCTTCAAAATATCTGGGTCAAGCGTTGCACGTGACCAAAGCTTATCGTTCATTGGTTAAAAGTTCCCACTCTGCCCGAGGGAGGGAAAAGGAACGGCAATCAACAACAGGTCACTTTTTCCTCATTTTTCTCAATTATCGGGGTAGAATCGACTTTAATACCTTCGTCTTGGTGTTTATTGCATAACCCGATACCGCTGAACGTTGGTTCGCACATCGTCATACCCCTCGAATGCTGCGCATTCTCGTGGTTTGACTCGGTACGAACCAACGTTCAGCGGTATCGGGTTACGCAACAAACACCGCTACGGCGGTATTAAACCCTTAAACATGTACTTTAAAAGTTTGACCAAAAAGAAAATTAAATTTCGGTCGCAGCACATACAAAATTCAAGCTACGTTTGCCTATCTACAATGCTTACGAAAGTTAATTATCTCAGAGACTTATGACGTCAAACACGACCTCCGTTGTGTACGTACCCTCAGAGCGATGACGTAATAAACGATTTCTGCTGTCTCAGTACGTCTTCGTGGCAGCTTGTACACATCGAAGGTCGTGTATGACGTCATTTTTCCGAGTAGTTACGAAAAATACGGAAAATATGCATATTTCCTCCCCGTTCTTTTTTTGACTACCAGGGAACTAACGCGAATGTTGTTTCGTTTCAACTGATGTTTTTCAAATATACATTTAGTCCATAAACAAACACAAACAAGCTTTAACTCCTGTTCATAAATCCTTTAACTAAGATCGCTTTGTGAAAATAGGCCCTGGTGTCGAGTCAAAAGAAGAAACATTGGATGTTCGACAATCAAAACCCTACTGGCAACACAACATATTGCTAAACTTTTATGGTCATTTGTATTTTAACGCCCTATTCGTTTTAGAAGAAAAAACTATTTTTACATAATTCAGAATCTGGTGACGGTCCTTGTAAAAGAGGTTATAAAAAATAGCCGTTCATTCATTATAGTCCTTTATCGTTGTCAGCTGTTACAGTAGACGTAGGCCCATCTCTCTATTCGCTGATTGAGGACGATAAAAATGCTGTTTCCACGCTTATACGATAGCTCTTCATCTGTAATAATCAATAATGTTGACTATATGTTCGCCCCTTTCATAGGTTCCCTTGATCAATCTGCAATCATCATCAGGGAAATTACTGAATTAGTAAATAACCGACACTAATTGACCCGGAAAAAATTCCGGGCCAGAATCTAACTCACGACTTCGGGTTACCGTCCCACCGCTCTACCAACTGAGCTACCCGGCCCTGTTGGGAACGGTTCGCTTGTTAGATTCTCTTATACACGCAGAGCTTGTTTAGAATATGTATATTTACATTTTCATACGATGAAGTTTTTTTAGAGTGTTTCGAAAGCAAGCTGCAATCATCATCAGGGAAATTACTGATTACTGATCAATTTCCTTGATCAGTCGTGGACCTTATCACATCAAATTGACATCTTTTTAATAATGGCTCTTCAAGCATATAGCCCTTTGGTTATCAGACTTGTGTTTTATAGTTGCCTAACATCCTGGCGATTAAGCTATTAATTCCACTGATTACTGTTGACTGTTGATCCATACAATTATTATATTATCAGTTAGCTGATGTTTGCGTCTAGTGCTGCCGTTCCGGCTTTTAAACAGCTCCGCCTCTTTATCGATTTTATGCCTATTTGTTAATTGTTGCAAATTCTTATTGAATTAATACATATTAGGGTTAATACGAATTATGGATTTTATGTTTAGTCCCATTACATGTACAGAGTAAGTGTAAATTACGATGCCGATATCAGTGATCACCTCTGATAACCCACGAATGTACATGTACTATAAACCGTCATTCGGAATATTTGACGTCATTTTTTTTCTGGGCCTCTTCATGTGCCACAAACAAACCACACGGTTTCGATTCGGCCCAAGATTGTAGAGGAACACCAGCCTCGAAAATGCGTGTTAAAGTGGCTTGAGCTGCCAAAATGTTGATATTTTGACGTTAAAACAGAATGTTGAAAATATTGGCTATTTTTCTCCAGACGTATAATTCAGAAGCTTTTTAGTGCTTCTAGTCTCGAGAATGAACGATAAAGCATTTAATTGTTTGGAACCAACTTTGGCTTAGAATGAATGGTTTACTTTTCGGACACTATTTAGGTTCGTATAGGCCGTAGAATTTCCCTCATTCCAACCCCAATCATTTAGTCTTTCAATGACCTTTAAAGCCTCTTACTGTCATGACGACCAGAAATTAAAGTAGTTTACATTAAACTATAGTTTTTGGAACGATATATTAGTTAGACCTAAATAAATGATCATCCAGGTTATTTCAATTTTAACCATTAGCTTGAATCACAGGTTACAAGACCATATCGATTTTTTTAGTTTAAACGTGAATCATCTAGTTTTTCAATGGGCTACTAAATCTCTCATTTTTTGAACGATCGAAAGTCCGAACATTGCACCTCATAACACTTAAACCATTTCAGTAAAGTTTTGCGAACCCTCACTGGTTTTTGAGAAGCAAATATTTTCATTGTGAAGGCTCAGCAATGTCTCTTTTATTCCAGCTCTAAAAATCCATATAAGTAAAGGGACACGAGATGTTTTAAACCAGTCTGGTAAATTCAACATGGAAACAAGAGGGTTTGTCGAAATAAAGGTATGTTTAGGACAATTGTTGGAATATGAAAAGTCTGATTCATTTTTTTTGCTACAGGCCAGGGTCCACTTTTACGAAGTCGAAGTCTCCTTAAGCTTAGATCACCTTAATTTTCCACTTAGGAATAGCTTAAGACAAATATGTTATTTTACGAAACCCCTTTAGCCTTAAATTAACTTTAAAGTGGCAGCAGCTGCCAAAATGTTGATATTTTGACGTTAAAACATAATGTTGAAATTATTGGCTATTAGCTATTTCTCAAGACGTATAATTCCGAAGATTTTAAGTGCTTCTGGTCTCGAAAATGTACGTCAAAGTATTGTTTTGAACTAACTTTGGCTGAGAATGAATCAATGGTCGTCCCGGTTATTCAAATTTTGCTCCTTTTCAAACACGTTTTCCGTTCGTACAGGCCACATACTGTATGGATTTTCCTCATTCCAACGCCAATCATTTAGTTTTTCGATGGCCTTCAAAGCCTCTTACTGTTGTGACGATCAGAAATTATGAAAAAAGTATGAATTTTGACAGCTCATGTCACTTTAAAGGCACACGTAATGTACCTTACTAAATTTTTCAGCTTATAAATATGAGCTCAATTATTATTTTAGGATTAAATACTTGTGAAATCTTATAGAGAATCTCTTCTGATTTAAAATGACATTCAAAATTCAACGCAAGTACATTTTACTCATTGACAATATTTTGCGCGCATGAGTTACTCCCCTTTTTTTTAGTTTTTATGCCATCTTCTAAAATCACAACAGGCTTTATCCATTGAACTATATACGCATATAGTTCATTGGTTGTATCCTTTAAATGTGTAGCTGTCATATCCAATGAAGTGGAATCATTGGCTGGTTTGGATCTGACTTTGTAAAAAAAGCCGCCATGGATAGTTGATGGGTGAGCGCATGACCGATCTGGATCGAAATTGCACCATCACCTTGTAATGGCGGCGTTCGATGGAAAGGATACCACGTGACCTCCATTCCACGCATATAGTTCATTGTAAGCCAACATAACGTGCACACTATTAAGAGCGCAAAATAAAAACATTGTGAACGAAAATCAACAGATATGCGTTTGACTGAAATGAGAAAGAAAGGCGGTCAAATATCTATTTAGTTTATTAAAACCTCTTTTTCATTTCCCAACATATGTTCTTCAAATGTTTACAGGGTAAAGGACAGATGGAAACGTTTTGGCTAATTGGATCCTCCATTCCCGTCCGACATAGACGACCTGATATGGTACTTGATTCTTCGACGACATATCCCGACATCCCTTCAACTGCCATCGTGATTACCGATATGGGCAACTGATTGCGAACGTCTCTAACGTATATCATGATCTGGCCAAATTCTGCATAAAATATTGACTACCAATTCTGTGGGCAATTGTTTTGTCTTAAGCAGGAAGACAAGAAGTCGATAAGACTGTACTACGGAACCCGTTTCTCCAACGGATGCAACTCAACGATTGCAGGTTCTGTTAAAATGTTTCCAGTCGACGTTAGAATTATCTTACTGGTCTGTTTGTTCGGGAGTGAAGTCAGGTTCGTCTGGTATTTGACGTAATTCGCTTAAACGATAATGCTGATGACAATTGTGCAATAAATGCCGAAATATTGAGTCAAAATGAAACGATGTATTTTCATGTTTACACACATCCTTAGATTCGTTACATTAAACTTATCAGTGAAACTAAACTGAAGCCCTGTTTCTTCCCCAATAAACGTGGTAACGCCGCCATAGTGAAATAATCTTGCGGCTTAAAACATCAATAAATCAATCAATATGCAGAACAATGCCCACCACTGGACCTCTTATCCCGTGGATACATGTAACTGTTGAGAGCACGGGCCTAAATAAGCAGCTTAAACAGCTGGCCTCTTTTAACCTTACCTGGCTGGCTAATTGGTTTGCGTTAACAAGGCCACTTAACACTCGGTTATCTGTTGGTAGCTGGCAAAAGGAGTTGTAAGAAATAGTTCGCAGGTGTATGTGGCCTAATAAAGTTATAATGTTAGCAACTTTATACCCTAAATGATAGAGCTAAAATAATCACATTATATTTAACACCGCCATATAAGTGAAATAATCTTAATTTATATCTGAAAATGTTTCTGAAATGTATGCTCAGGACCATTTGCTTTTTTGTAATAAACTTCATATGTATATTTAAATTTTCATACGTAATGAAGCTAGCTGTAATCATCTTCAGGGAAATTACTGAATTAGTAAATAACCGACACTGATGACCCGGAAAATAATCGAACTCTCGACTTAGGTAACCCTGGCCCGGGTTTTTTTACGGGTCATTAGTGTGGGTTATTTATTGAGGCAGTTGAAACACATGTTTTATTTTAGGACTTCTTCTTTTAACCATTGTCATTAATGTTTGCAACATTTTAAATGCCTAATTGGCTAAAATTTTCCACATTTTATGTAATCAATTAGCCCGAAAAAGAAAGCTTCCGGACAGTACAAAGCAATGTAATTTTATTATTTCTACAAGGAACCTAGATCTGAATTTTAATGACACATTTGTGAATTGCAACCGTCAACTCATTCAGCCGCTAAATCTTTTTTACTTATCTTT
Source organism: Lepidochitona cinerea (assembly GCA_963971465.1). Classification (NCBI taxonomy): domain Eukaryota; kingdom Metazoa; phylum Mollusca; class Polyplacophora; order Chitonida; family Tonicellidae; genus Lepidochitona; species Lepidochitona cinerea. The sequence continues at coordinate 14,860,484 of OZ020560.1, read as the reverse complement.
TTTGTCAAGAAGATGATTTCTGTTGTGAAATATGACAGAAAAGGTTATCGGCTAGGATTGAGGCGATGTGACTTTTTATCAGGCAAGTGAAACTGGACAAACCTTTCGATATAACACAGAAACAGCATACATATTGATATTATCAAATGGTTGTTTTGTTTCATAAGTGGCATGAGCTGCCAAAATGTTGATATTTCGACGTAAAAACAGACTGTTGGAATTATTGGCTATTTTTCTCAAGACGTATACTGTAGTTCTGAAGCTTTTTAGTGCTTCTAGTCTCGAGAATGTACGATAAAGTATAGTTTTGAACTAACTTTGGCTTAGATTGAATGTTCGAACACGTTTTCGGTTCGTACAGGCCACATACTGTATGGATTTTCCTCATTCTAACGCCAATCATTTAGTTTTTCGATGGCCATCAAAACCTCTTACTGTCGTGGCCATCAGAAATTATGAAAAAAATTAGAATTTTGGCATAAAGTTTATGAAATATTTTTGTAAAACGTGTTTATTTCAACTGATTTGAAACTATGTATTTCTTAATATCGTTTTGATTATTGTTATTTTCTTCATTACAGGTATCTATACATTTGTACGTGTTATGTGACACATTACTTCTTTATGACGGCATATACATATTTCTCGCACAATCAGGGTTATTTCGTTGTTCTGTTATCTGTTACTCTATTTACGTTTTGTAACTTCTTATCAATTATGAGGCGTGAATGAATGAATAAATAAAGATTTAAAGATGTCCAATAGCTTTGATGTATTTGTAGATAATATCCGATGCAACCATTAACAATAGACAGCGTAAATCCTCACCACTCACGGTTGGCTGCACCGTCAAGAGTGTGCTTCAAGCAGAACGGTCTTCCTATTGGAATCATGGACGTTCCGTATCCATCCAGATTAGATGATATGCTCAAAGCGGAAACATACGATTATTAGTCAATATACCTTCATTACTTAATGCTTTAAAGCGCTATATAATAATCCGAAAATAATCTCAGGTTCAAAGACGTACGCTGTTTACGGAAATGTATTGCCTCCTGCAGCTCTGACTCCTTTCTTTATGTTGAGACAATACGATTTGACCAAACTGATGTTTGAATTAGTGTAGCTTTGCGCATGCGTCAGAAGTTAACATTTTAAGAAGCTGATCTTTTATTCTTATTTCTGTTGGAATGAACTGGATGCTGGCTGTGTTTTTATGTTTTACCTGTAAAGACTGTGATGCATAGGTAAGAGAAAGATTGGTCATTTTTCCATCCGTTTACGTCGAAGAAAATATCGAAATTGTAAAAAAGAAGGATATGTTAACGAAGAAAGTTTAAGCACTGTTTCAAAATATTTATTTTTCTTGATCAATTTCGAAGGCGACAGGTGTGCAGACGACAGAGGCTGCATGGTATCACCATTGGTACCACGATAACACTCAAAAATTGTTGAAATATTGTTGAAAGCGACGTTAAAGGTCACAACACCCAGTTTCTGTTTTTTTCAGCCAATGGAAATTGATCTCGGTAAAGCTAGAGCCATGAAGTGGTTTACTTAGGGATAGTTTTGTATCTGGGTTATTTGAATTTTAATCTTTAAAATCATAAGTTGTTGTAATAAACTAAACCCATGACATTTCATTAGATTGACGACAGACAAGAGCTTGGCCTTAGTAAGTAGAATTTTCTGGAACACTTTGTGATACATTGACAACGCTTACGCAAGAGTATATTTAGACTGAGATTGAACTCCATAAGATCATGGGAAAAGAAAGTGAAAATTTTGGTTCCTCCCAGAAAAACCTAAGTAGAAGACAGACAGGAGAGTTTAGTCCTGACCAGTATGTCTTTCAACCACTTGGTCTTTTTATAAGCAATGACTGGCCTTTGGGTCAGAGGTCGAGCCATTTTACCTTGAAGTAGTTTCTATTCTTCTACTATAATCTTGGCCATAACGGTGCTGGTCTTGTTATACTGAAACACAAATTGTATTATAGTTTTTTCACGACATCTTCCCGGGTCCAAGTTCAAACCCAAAGGATAAATAATTTGTAACGTTTGAATACAAAAACTTCCCCTTTCCAAACGTTTGTGCATGCTTGGTATCTGCAGCAAAAATGAGAAAATGGATTTGTTTTCAATGGGCATGTTTTCAAAATGGTGTTGAAATGTTGTGCCACGGTTTAAGTCTAATACTAGATAAATGGTTGGCTGCTCTTTGTCGTAGAGAATTCCGAGTTTCTCCGACGTGATAACATACACGATATTAGAGGAGTCACAATTAAGATTCTCAGCCATTTGATATTTGTTGCGAGATTGTTCTCAGAAAAAATCCACGATCTGGCACGTATGCATCGAGTTTGCATCGTGTTTTTAGGCATTTCATTGATGTACCCAGCAGTAAGATATGTATGACCCTTGTAAATAGTTACATCCATAAAATCCACAGAAGTGTGATCAATAGTAGGCTGTAGTTTAATGCCGGGGTCAGGAGAATTAAGAGTATCAATGAAATTATGAAGTTCTTCCAACGTATGCTGCCAAATGATAAAAATGTCATCCAGATACCGAAGGTAAATGAAAGGTTGTTTGTGACATTTGCGAAGAATATCCATCAGCCATAAAATAGAGGCAACGTTAGGACTAAAATGCTTTCCCATAGCACACCCTTGAATCTGCTGAAAGATCTCTGAAAGATCCCCATTGAATTCAAAATCATTACCTTTTAAGCTAAGTTCCAACAATTCTAAAATGTCTTTGTCAATGTTTGTATACATACATCTTGTCGGATGGATTTCTCAGACAATTTGCCCAACCAATCATTCGTATTTTTGATAAAGCTAGGATGCCGATTCTCTATAGGTTTTAAGTAGTAATCAATAAGCCCCTTTTTAGCCGAAGTCCCACGTGATCGCGCGAGACCCGTGTTTAGGGGTATAACTTTCACCGATCGGCTGTCCGATTAAAATTAGTGCTAATGAAGATAGACTGTTACCTTGTTGTTTTGTCTGTGATTCTCAGCTTACAATCTATACTTTTTACAAAATAATTTTTTTGACTGAGAAAAAAATATTGTTTCTAACACAAAAATAAGACGTCGTAGTTGTGTTTTTAACGGTTAGGTTTTAACCACTTCGAAGCGTATCCACGGGATATAAATACTTTATTGACTGTCAAATGACAAAAACGCAACTGATAGATTCCGGTGTGTTTCACAAAAAGATTTAGATTAAAGAAACGATTTAGAAATAAATAATTAAAGACAAAACGACACGATAACCGCCGATCGCCATAAATGCTAATCTTAAATGAACGGCTGGTCAGTGAAAGTTATACTCCTTTCTCGCGTGATCTCGCGAGATTATAGCGAAACTTTTTAGGGGCTGATATTCTATAACTTTCATTACCACAATCAGAGATAATAGGACGCCCATGGGGGCATTGTAGGCTGTGGTCATTTTTCAATGGGTCTGTGAATTTTCCGAAGAATATAGAAGACCCTGTTATGATCAGATTCCAAATAGCGATACTGCATGGTTTTCATTAAGAAAGCGTTTTTCTTCAAGAGAAAGAAGAATTCTATTGAACTTTCTAACATTTTTCATGCCAAACTTCCTTATTAAGTTTTTTTGTAATGAAAGGGTTGCTTATCTGCCGTTCTACATCTTCAATATAATCTTGTCTAGACATAATAGCCGTTGCCGAGCCTTTATCAGAGGGATTAATAATTATGATTTGATTTTCCCTCCGTTTTCGTTAATTTATTAATTCGTGTATGTTTATGTCCAGCTGTTGAAAAAAGTCGCCTTTTTGTTCTAGATTTTGACTGAATTCATTAAATTGACATCCCCAGTTGATTTAGCCATATACAAAAATCCTCTCTTAAGTTTTATTTTTGCTTCTATAAAAATGTTTCTCACAGTAAGTATACACGCCATTATGATTCAAAACAACTGCATGGCCTTGCATAAACAACTCTTCGTTTACCATCAGTCGTAGAGCTAGTCTGGATCTACTAAAGACAAAGAAATTATCGACCAAAAACTATACATGCAGGGATAGTCAAATGATAATATGGAAAAGCAAATTATATCATAGCAATGATGTTTTAACAGCATAATGATATTGAACGTTAATGTCCTGATCATCAACTGACATTTACATAGAGTCTAAATAAGGGACCCAAGAGGACCTCTTTACCCAGCGCAGGGAGGTTTCGTTGTCAAAGTTCATACACTTTTACTGGTTCAATGTGGCTGCTGTTTTATTTGATGATCTAAAGTGCATGGTAAACGAGGAAAATGCTAGATACTAGAGCCTGTTTGAAAAAGCTGACAAAAACTAAAATCCATTTTATTAGAATTTGAAAGTGTTTTATTTCTGTTTAACTTCTGCATCAAATTTACAGTTTTTGTTAATGTTTGGTCACAGGACAAGCTTTGATATCAAATGACAAAGGAATTCTCATAAAACAAGGAAAGTCAAACGAATAAGGAGTGGATGGCATAGAAACGATTCTTTGTTTGTAAAAGTGAGGTGTTGCGTCACTGATGTTGACTGATTTAACTACTTGGATAATGGACTGGTCTAGAAACGAATAGAGTAGGCCTATATACAAACACACAGGTTGTTAAATAGAACGGCGGTACATTCATTCATTTCGCATTACCTTAAGTAAGGCCTTCTTTATTGCTCTTTGTATGGACTAGTTGGGACAGACCGATGACTTTATGTGGTGTGAACAAGAGATACGTGAAGTAATGTAATATTGATATGAAATAGTGGAATTCGGTACGTTGTTACCTCAACAATGCTTGTTATACGGCCATTGCAGTTTATGGTTGCGCCGGCCTCAATCAAACTTGTAAATCTATACATTACACTGTGTGGTGTGTAAACAATTCTCGACGACCATCCATAAAGCAGACAGATAGCATTAATAAATAAACGTCTCTTATGTTTATTGTCCACTGAGAAACAAAAATAAAATACAAGAACAATGATGCGGCGGGCATAAATATTTACTGCTATATAATTAACGAATATAAAGAATATGCGTATTTAAAAGAAACGGAACACGTGACAATCTTTACTATTTTCTTCAATAAAAAAAGTTTTATTTGCAAAAAGCCACAATAGAGCATAGATTTACACGATCAAGTACATTTGTACAAAAATCGAAACAGTTGGACGAAAGAAAAAAAAAACACACGCACACAAAATTGACAAAAATCAATCGACAGCCTTAAAGAAGGCCTGAATACATAAATCACTGTATTTAGGGTTGGAAAATGGCGACTTTCTCTAATTGTTTTGGTTTTTAGAATAGTAGACCTAGCTTAACCTGTTTAGTGAAATAACAAGCTTGACCTTTTATTTTCAAATTTTGTTTCTTTTTTTCTTAATAATATCCTGATTGAGCTTTAATCCCTTTTTTAATAACGATTTGGATTTGTTGTATTCCTAAATAAGGGGTGTGAAGTAGAAGTTTCAAGTGATACAAACCAAGCTCTAAGATATATGCTAGCAGGCTGTTTAGAAGTTACGTTGGCTTAGAATTTATTAACACTAAAACACATGGGCACAGGGAAAATCTTCTTGTCTAAAATAACCACGGAGACAAGTTTCTAATTGTGTTAAAAAGAGGTATATTATTTAGACCTTTATACCCCATCATAAATTGTTGTAATAAAGTAAACCTATGATATTTCATTAGGTTGACGACTTGCAGAAGCTTGGCCTTGGTCAGTAGACTTAATGAACATGCATCCTGGCTATTTAAAATTGTGTTTAAATTTCGTTAAAAAAATTAGCGCTTGAAGCCCTCAGCTCAAACGAAACCCGGACTACTCCAAACGAAAACCATTGGTACAGAACAAAATCTAAATCATTCGAAACTGCTCTTTAAGGTAGTGTATAACGACAGCTAAACAACCCCTTATTACCAAAAAACCTTATAAGGAAATAAGGCCTGAAAATTTTGGAAATTGCAATAGAATTCTCCTTTCCCTTGAAAATAAGGGTATCTTAATAAAAAGCAGTATTGCTCTTTGGAATCTGACCTTAATTCTAAAAACAGGGTCATCTGTATTTCGAAAATACACAAACCCATTGAAATATGACCCAACCCTCTAATGCCCCCAGGGTTTCCAATTATCTCGGATTTTGGTAGGGAACGTTAAAGAATATCAGAGCTAATTGATTACTATCTAAAACCTATCGCAAATCGGCATGTTACCTTTACCAAAAATACTGATGATTTGTTGTCAAATTATCTTTTCCAGAAAATTCTACTGACTATTTTTGTTGCTTGATATCAACATGTATGCTCAGCCCTTTTAAACAGCTTTTCTGCACGTGCAGAACATGCTAAAGAGGGCAGTGTCACTTGCACATAATTTACATATTCTCTCGGAAGTGATCGAGTGTTCCCGGTATTTTTGGTGGATGCGCTGTGTTTTGGATCTGCAATACGAATTGGCATGTTTTCATATTACAAAATCAATTCGTAACAAAATGATTTTAAAAACAAATTGGTGTTGTTTCAATTGACACTAGTGTATAATAAAACCAGCTTTCATATTGAATAGTTCGTCAATTTTACAGTAGTTCTTCATCCAAAAGACATTGTTAGTGTTTATTCTCATACTTCCCAATGTCGAGTAAACAAAACATAGATCAAATCACCCGATACAACTTCAAGAACAACCAAATCCTTCCAGATCATGCCTTCAAGGCATCACCATATGTTTTAAGATCGGATCATATACGATTCAAGCAAAAAGAGTATTCTTATCTAAGTCGTAAGTGATTTTTGCACTTTTCGAAAGACAGATTTTACGCCGCGCTCAAGATTATTTCACTTATATGACGGCTTTACCAGTTTTATTGTGGAAGGAAACCGGGCTCTATACCCCGAGGAAACCCATGACCTTCCGGTGGTAACTGGCAACCATCCTACATAGGTCGTTTGAGTGAAAACCCAGTCAGCAATTTTTTTTTGGACTGAGTGCGATTCGAACCCGCGACCAGTTCTTCTTGAAGGGGTGATCTGAGTTGTATCAGCCGGCTTAATACTTTCTAGCTGCAAATTAAGTTAATAAAAAGTATGTCTGGATTAAACACAATTAATTTTTTGCTATTTAACAAAAATAGGTTAGGCTTGATTTTCAAACAGCTAGAGTTTATGGATTGCTATGACGGTTACCGCCAATGAAGGACGGAATGGAGGTCACGGGGTATTTGATTTGCATCGAATGCCGCCATTACTAAGAGATGATGTAATTTCAATCCAGATCTGTAATGCACGCGCGTTTCAACTATCAATGGTGGAACATTAGAAAGTCAGATCCAATCCAGCCAATGAGACGTGTCCATTCCACGCATATAGTTCATTGCTTACCGCAAGTCGACGAATAACCCTTTGGTGGTCGAGTGAAGGAAATTCATAATGGCATAGGGTAACTCGAGTAAACCCTAATAGAACTTTGGACAATTGAGCCAAGGGCAAAGACTTTATCTTTTTTCTCTGTTTCTCTGTTCATATTTTCTATCTTTCTTCAAAGTAGTTAATAACTGCTTCTGACATGCGCATGTAGCATTTACTCATTGTCAGCCAATCAATATTTTTATTAAATAGTTGGCCAAAAATAGCCGAGAGAGCCTCAACTCCTGGAGTTTGGCATGATCTAGCGTTCTAACCGGTTCAGCCTTTGCTGCATATGAAAATAAAAAAATATTAACCTGGTTTTTGAAATGGCGGTTATCCAAAGAAAAGAGTTCTTGACTTCTTAACCGCTGTCTTGTATTATTGTATAAGACAGAATCTTATGTTTACATAAAGGTTTATTCCAAGTCGGTGCCTTCTCCGTTTCATTAAGAGCGATCGATTGTGAGCTTCAAGTGCATCAAAAGGCTTTTAAAGCTAATGAGAGATCTTGCTGTGTCTCCGCCATTGACTAATAGATGTCGGGCATGAGACGTTATATTCAAAACTATTATCTGATTATTGAATGTAAAAAGCACGGTTACTTTTTTATTGTTGACGCAAAAGTAAATCAGATAACCTTCTGGCTTGATTAAAAATATACCACACTGCTTTAACATATATGTCTTGAACAACGTGAGGATCTCGCGTTAGCAGGTAGATCTTTGCTAAGATTATGCGTAGTGACTCTAAATTTATGTTAACAATGTCTTTATGGGATGATCTTCATTGAATGGCGCTAAACAAAAACTCAACATTTTTTTCTGAAGATAGTTTTCTTTTGTTGTAAGTCATGTCTTTCGTAGTTAATAATATCCGCATTATGGCTCGAACGAAAAGTTCTCTATGGAGGGAGAAAGGTTCTGGCCATAGGTTCGTTTCACAAAACTCTCGCATCGCACATGACGCATAGTTGCCAATGGATACCATAGTGAAGAGATCATGGCAACGTCATGGCAACTGCGATTGATCGCACTCTGCGACGGCTTCGTGAAACGGCCCCCATATGTTAACATGTTAGACGTTATGAAATATGAATCTCAACTTTTTTTGAATTCCAGATTATGGTAAGCCATTCTTCACACAACGAACAACACTACCATGGATAACACAAGAATTTGGAGTGAGTATCTTACATTAAGTTGTAGAACGGGATTTCTGTAAATCGGCATACTCAACATGCAAGAGAGCTTTTCACTTATGGCAGTTTTTTTTTGTTATAAAAAACTAAATTATAGATTCGATGAAATGTTCTTGGTCTAACAAAAACAAAACTGTCATATGGCTATTGCCAGTATACAAAAAAACCTTTTCTGCACTTAACTCGTATAATTTTAGGAGGTAGGTAGAGCGTCACCTGTGCCATTGTCATATATATGCTGGAATCTGTGTGTGTGTGTCCGGGGGGGGGGGGGGGTATTGTTTTTGTATCGAAGTTATATTTCGTGCTTTGCACTGCGTTTGACCGTATACTCAAAGAATGGGTCCATAAAATCATACATTATGAGGCGTATTTGGATAGATTAAAAACATAGGTGACTTCAGCTAGGTCATCCAGTGGTCTAAAATAGACAGTGCTTTCAATGATGCAGTTAAATGTGGTAAATTCCATTAATAACTCTGCCACTTCTGCTGCCACTACTCAGGTTAGTTCAACACCCTCTCCCACAACCCCACCGGAATGTCAGTCCGCGGATATTTATGATCTCACCCCCCACCTCTGCACTCACGGATTCCTCAACCTTCTGTTCTCCCTTCGCCACTCCTTACTGGGACCCCCTCCTCATCTAGACCTAGTAAGTTTACCCCCTATTTTCTACCCCTCAGTCCCCCTTCCCCTAGACCCAGAACCTCTGCCCACTTTCTTCCACTCCCTTCACCAGTTTCTACAAGGGCCCTAGACCTAGAACCTCCGCTCCCTCTCCAAAACATATCAAAACGTAGTTATTCAATCTGCTGAAAAGGCTCGGCAACAGTTATTATGTCTAGACAGAATTATTTGGAAGAGGTAGAACGGTAGGTAAGCAACGCTCTTCGTTACCAAAAACTTGATAGGGAAATTTGACCTGAAAATATTGGAAATTTCTCTTGAAGAAAAGGGCTATCGGAATGAATTTATCTGAATTTACAACCCCATTGAAAAATGGCCGAAGCCTTCAATGCCCCCTGGGCGTCCTGTTATCTCGGATTGTGGTAGTTATAGAATATCAGAGATAATAGATTACGTTCAGACCAAGGCATTTCAGAATTGTTAGAACTTTTTGAATTCATTGGGGAGATCTTTCAACAAATACTAATGGCGGCATACATTGGAAGACCTTCATATTTTCATTGATACTCTTAATTCTCACGACCCCAGCATTAAACTACAGCCTACTATGTAACCATTTACAAGGGTTTTAAATATCAAAACGACTGGATATCTAGATTACAAAGTATTCTTCAAACCTACTGACACGTATCAGCTGCTACATGCTGGGTCCTACCATCCTCCCCAAACTTTCAAGGGAGTTATTAAGTCTCAGGTCTTCAGATTCTATTGAAACTGAGGTTCTTTAGATTTTTTCAATCAGGCTTGTTTTGTTATTTGTAAAGCTCTTCTCCACAGGGACTAATCTGTTAGGTTATTTTAAGAGATCAAATCTGACACATTAAGACAAACCATCCCTCCCCACCTACTTCAGCTTCCGACACACTAGCCATTCCTTCACGAGTGCACATCCATAAAATGTCTTTAGACGATATGCAAACTCCATGAATACGTACCGAGGAACTTTCTTCGCAAAAATATCAAATGGCAGAGAATCTTAATTGCGACTCCTCTAACATTGCGAATGTTATCACGTGCAAAAAATTTCGCAAGCAATATTAAAGGGGCATGAGCTGCCAAAATGTTGATATTTTGACGTTAAAACAGAATGCTGAAATTATTGGCTATTTTTCGCAAAAGGTAGAATTCAGAAGCTTTTCAATGCTTCTAGTCTCGAAAATGTACGATAAAGTACTGTTTTGAACTAACTTTGGCTTAGAATGAATGAATGGTCGTCCCGGTTAGTTAAATTTTGTTTACTTTTGAACACGTTTTCGGTTCATACAGGCCACATACTGTATGGATTTTTCTCATTCCAACGCCAATCATTTAGTTTTTCGATAGCCTTCAAAGCCTCTTACTGTCGTGACGATCAGAAGTTATGAAAAAAGTTGGAATTTTGGCAGCTCATGCCACTTTAAGGAGAAAGAACCATCAACCATTATCTGGTGCCCGTGGTACAACATTTCAACACTCTAGGTCATTCGGTTTAGAGCCATTTCGAAGTCATGCACATTGGAAAAATCCCTCTCACCTCCACTGCAGATTTGGACACATTTTGGAAAGAGAAAGCTTTTTGATTCAAACGTTATAAATTGTTTATTCTTCGGGTTAGAATTTGGATCCGGGAAGATGTCTTGAAAAAAAAAACCCAACTGTTATTGCATTTGTGTTTCAGTATAAGAAAGCCTGCATGGATATGGCCAAAATCATAGCGGCAAAATTCCAACTACTTCAGAATAAAATGACTCGATCTCTGACCCAAAGGCCAGTTATTGGTTACACAATAGAACAAGTGTTTGAAAGTTTTGAAAAGTTTTACTTTAGAACAAAAATAATACACTCCTTTTAAATACAATTATTAGATTGATTGCTTCATTGATTGCCCCGCAATTATTTCACTTATATGGCTGCGTAGCTAGGTTTAGTGGGGGAGGACGGTTTCCTTTGCATGGAGGAAACTCCCGACATTCGGCGAGTATCAGGCATCTCTTCCACATACAACACAATTAGAAACTTGTCTCCGCGTTAAAAAGACCAGAAGATTTTCTGTGTGGCTGTGTGTTTTAGTGTTCATAAAAAAACGTTCATCAATCTATATTTATGAACACTAAAACACACGGGCACAAGGAAAATCTTCTTGTCTAAAATAACCACGGAGACAAGTTTCTAATTGTTTTAAAAAGAGGTATCATTTAGACCTTTATACCCCATCATAAATTGTTGTAATCAATCAATTTGTATGTTATAATTATAAATGTTTGTTAAACGTAATCTTGTATTTCTCGATAGGTACCAATCGGGTTGACAGCGAAAAGTCACTGGACTATTCAAACAAGAAAATGTCTGCGAAGAGAGTGGCCAGCTATACATCTGTAATGACACGTCAGTCCGAAAAACCTCGTTCGTTCCTCGCAAGACTCTGTTCGGCTGACCCGACAACAGACAGGGGGAAAAGAGTTCAACTTGTCCGAATGCTCATCGTAATATTTATTCCGCTTGCTGGGGTCATCGTCTTCTCCTCCATCTTGTTAACAGAAGCAATCGTTGAACGAAATTCACTGAATACGGTAGAGCGAAAAGTTACCGCGTGCCACATCATTGGTGACGTCACAGACGCTCTCCAGCTCGAGCGTTCGAGAAGCACATACATATTTGAGATTACTCGTATCAACCACGTAAAGTTTACCGAGGCAGATTTTGCGGAGGAGTTCGCCTTAACAGACGAAAAAATTTCGAAAATTACCGATTGGACAGGATGTGGAAATATTTCTCTTAATCTTGAAAGCGATTTAAACGAGTTTCGCGAGCGACTTTTAAGCAGCACAGAGAGGTCGCACGAAGAGAACGATGCCTTTTTGAGTTATTATACCGAGTTGAATAGTAATTTTGTTGACAGTATTTCCAACACTATCCGGTCTGCCAAAAGCGGATCGGTTTGGAATCTTCTCCTAGCGTATACCATGTTACTGAAAGCCAAGGAGAATATTGGAATAAATATTCATCTTGGTATAGAATTTTACGTTGCAGGGGAAACTCATGAAGATGACATCATCGAGTATATCTCAAACAGAGCAATGTCGAAGGACAATCTGAAATCATTTCACCAGTACTCGAGTCGAGTTAGTGACGTGTACAATTCCATGTTTGAAATTAATAAGAATTTAACTGATCAGGTTGATTTTTACGACAACCGAATTTTGGATAACATCATTGACAGCTCATTGGAAGCCCTTGACGGTTATTATGACGTGATGCAAAAATACCTGATTTTTTTACAAGCCGTCAAACGCTCCATGAAAGGGAAAATTTTGAATGAGATCACGGACAGCATTAGTTCAGCGAACAATCAAGTTGTCACATCCGTTGTTGTGTTTCTTTTGTGTGCTATTATCTCTGTTGTCTTGGTGTTCTTAATACGAAATCTCACCATGGAATTGCAAAACTATGCACAAGACGCCGCACAGAAATCCGGCGAATTGGCTGAAGAAAAAGCAAAAGCAGACCAACTCCTGTTTCAGATGTTACCGAAGCAAGTCGCGCTTCAGTTAAAAAGAAACGAAAAAGTGAACGCAGAGTATTTTGAGAACGTCTCTATTTATTTCAGCGACATCGTTGGCTTTACCAGCATCTCGGCACAAAGTTCACCCATGGAAGTCGTTGAGTTTCTGAACACACTGTATCAGTTCTTTGATGATTGTATAGATCTGTATGACGTGTACAAAGTGGAGACAATCGGTGATGCTTACATGGTGGCCAGTGGGCTTCCTCAGAGGAATGGAACTCTCCATGCTCAGGAAATAGCACTCCTTTCTCTGGCTCTGCTTGAAGGAATAAAAACGTATTCTATTCCACACATGCCGGACAGACAGCTGAAGCTACGTATTGGTATCCACACAGGTAAGTTTTGTTTAGATTATCTACTCGTGAACACTAATTATGGTTGGATTTTATTTCTAAGAATTCGAAAGGAAATTAAAGGTCGGTTTTGGACATATTTCTAAATTTGTCTAACAAAAGTCGATTTTTTTTACAAGGGCAGGTTTTGGGACAATACATACTATTAAAAGTCGAAAAAAACAAGGAATAGCCTCGAAAACGCACTACCCCATTATAGTTTGTTTTTCAAACAGCAAGGGTGATCAATTGCTGTAAACCGGATACCTATAGCTCAGCTCATCCTCATCGTTCACGGAGACCCGTCCGACAGAGGAAGCACTGGTCAAACCATGGCAGTTTGGCATTGCTGCTTCTGACAACAGAGGATCCGAATATGGCGCCTAACAATGCCTCGATGTTGGCGTTGGTGTTTGAACTGGACGCTGGTGGTCCTTAGCATTTTCAGCACAATGGTGGAATAATCACACCAAATCGTCTGATTGGTGTGTCAATTTTCAATACGCTCGTTTGTGTTCTTCGGGGGACAATATTGGCATTACAAAATAAACTTTACTTGAGACGTAGAGCTTTAAAAGGGACGGGTTTGCGTGCCTTGTATAGTTTTAGGGTGTAATGCATTTAAGTTTTGTCATGTGATGGGTTTTCGATGTGTTCTGACACTGTGATTCTCAGTTTAAATTTACGTATATATAATTGTCAAACATTCGCCTGTCAAGCATTTGGCAAAGCCTCGTTCCACACTTCCTTCCAAAGTTCATCATTTCGAGCGAAGAGATTTTGTCTTGGCTTGAGAAGATGTCCAAAGTTAAAATCACTTGGGGTGCTCTTGGGACGCCAGTCCTGGACATGTCCCTTCTGTTCCCTGTTACAAGGCGTTCCGAATGCACGAGAACAGGAAGTCGTGAAATCAAAAAGGCGTAAGCCTAGATTTGTTGCATCGCTTGTTCGAACAAATGAACTATATGCGTGGAATGGAAACGTCTTATTGGCTGATTTGGATCTGACTTTGTAGAACGTGCCGCCATTGATAGTTGAAGCGCGCGTGCATAGCAGATCTGGATCGAAATTGCACCATCTCCTAGTAATTGTGGCATTCGATGCATATCAAATACCACGGGAACTACCGCCGATATGTTTGTTCCCTTCTGCACCACCTCAGCGAATTGGACAGCCAGAACACGTTCTGGACAACTGTACTGGGGCACTCGAAACCTGTAGGGGTGTCCGGGACTGGCGTTTCGAGCTCACTCCAGGAAGTCACGACTTCATCGCCATAATGGTTGTTTGCCAATGTGTGGGCTGAGCCGTGGAGAGGTCTATTAAGACGAGTGCGCGTATCATATACTTTTAAATGAAAAACGTTTATTTGTTTTCGGCATCTAAACTAATCAATTTTGTCCATACAAATGCAAACCGAGAAGGCGTTCTCATTGTGCAAATTATGATCAATGAAAAACTATCAATTATGACAAATGTAACCCCACTTCAATGCTGTAAGTCCACTATGATTCTGGTGGAGGTGGAGTAAAAAGGCATAGAATAAAGGGTTTGTTCATTTGAAATGTCTCTCCTACAGGTCCTTGTGTAGCTGGTGTAGTTGGTAATAAGATGCCTAGGTATTGTCTGTTTGGGGATACTGTAAACACAGCATCAAGAATGGAATCAAACGGAGAACGTAAGAAATAAAGATTTATTTCGGTGTTATAATATTACTTTGAAAGTGACATGAGCTGCCGAAATAATTAATTTTTTACGTGAAAACAGAATTTTGTTTTGAAAACAGTATTTTTCTGAAAAAGAACAATTTATAAGGTTTTAAATGCTACTAATCTCTAGAATGTATGTTAGTGTTGTGGTTTGAACTCAGATCTGGAATGATCGAATGTTCGTCCTGGTAATTTTAACTCTGTTTGGAACACTGTGTCGGTTCGTACTGGCCACACACTATAGGGTCTTCTGTACTCCAACGCTAATCATTTAATTTACCCCTTTTATTGTCGAGAGAATCACCATTTATGAAAAAGTGTGAATTCTGGCAGCTCGTGTCACTTTAACATACTCTATGAGATATTGTAAGATCACTTTTGCCCAAGAACGTACTAAGAAAAAAATGTCTGATCAAATGTTATTTTCTGAGACAACTGCACTGTTTTACATATTTATGAATATAAAACACGGACACGCAGAAAATCTTCTTCGCTAAAATAATCATGGAGACAATTTTCTATTTGTGTTAAAAAGGGGTATATCATTTAGACCTTTATACTGACATACTTTATTGGAACACTTTGTAATATAATGACAATGTTTGATAATATCTCATCAAATCACCATGTAAAAGGTCAATCAAAATTGTTCTGCTTTCGTACTAAACCACCTGCCCGTGGAAATAAAAGTGGTATGAGCTGTCGGCCCCAGTTGTGTTTTTTTTTCAAAAATTTCTGAGAAGTAGTTTCTAAACTTTACATAATATATATATATATAAAGAAAGAACCATTTGTTTATAATGGGTTAATATTATTATATCGCCTTTTCATTGGTTCGTATCGTGCAGCAAATCAAGCGTCGTTGACCAATGGTAGTCTTTCGTCAATTATTTATTTTCCACGCATGCGGCATTTGGCCTCTCGGATTGGGATACATGTTGACATTGATTGGTCAATTGTATGGGAAACATTATTTATTGCACTTTAAGTAGCAGAATACAGAATGCTTTATCAAATCAACCATGCTAATGATATCACGTGCAAATGTACACCCAATGTTAAACTTGGTTGGATAAAAATAACGAAAAAAAAAATCTCAAGTAAATACAGATTTTCAATCAGCTCCCAAACTTAACTTTATTAAAAGTTTACTTTATAGACAATGGAGATATTCATGCTTTATTTTGTTATGATGTTGTTGTAGCTCTGAGAGTCCATATCAGCAAGAGCACACAGGACATTCTCCATAACCACGGGAGTTTTCGGTTAGAGTTTAGAGGAAAAACTGAAATAAAGGTGAGTGTGGAATAATCAACATATAAGGAGTGACTATATGGATTTAAAGGGACACCCTTTATGTAGGATAATGCTAAGCAGAAGGTTTGGCTATATTATAATTGCAAAGATTACGACGAGAACTTTTGACACAGCTTGGGGATTAGTCCGAGTCTCTGACTCCAAAATGACTATTTTTTTTATACCCACGGCCGTATTTATAAAAAAATAGTAATTTTGGAGTCCGTACTAATGACCAGTGCCAGAAATGACCTCTTAACCAGCGTCACGTGTAGTTAATCTAACCTTTTCGAACGTTTGGCCTGACCGCGTGACGTTAGCGGGTCAATTAAGATTTTTTAAAAGTTTTAGATTCTCTTTCTCCTGACAATCTAAATTCATGAACATGACTCAATTTTGGAAGTTATTGTAATTTTAATGGATTTTATCTAACGTGACCATATTAAGAAGAGAAGAAATCATTTCTGAATTCGAATTTGATTTTCTTGTATTCATTTTGCCGTATTTTCAGATAATTTTTTTTTTACTTCGCAGGGAAAAGGAAATATGGAAACATATTGGCTGTTAGGATCTACAATGGCGTTAAGATATAAAATATAAACACAACGATCCTTTAAGGAAAAAACTCAAGCTTTAATGGGGACCAATGATTTTCAACTACCACCTTCAAGCTTTAAAGGGGACCAATGATTTTCAACTACCACCTTCAAGCTTTAATGGGGACCAATGATTTTCAACTACCACCTTCAAGCTTTAATGAGGACCAGTGGTTTTCAACTACCACCTTCAAGCTTTAATGAGGACCAATGTTTTTCAATTGCCAGCTTCAAGCTTTAATGGGGACCAGTGGTTTTCAACTACCAGCTTCAAGCTTTAATGGGGACCAATGTTTTTCAACTACCGGCTTCAAGTTTTAATGGCGACCAATGTTTTTAAACTGCCAGCTTCAAGTTTTAATGGGGACCAATGGTTTTCAACTACCTCCTTCAAGCTTTAATGAGGACCAGTGGTTTTCAACTACCACCTTCAAGCTTTAATGGAGACCAATGGTTTTCAACTACCACCTTCAAGCTTTCATGAGGACCAATGGTTTTCAACTACCACCTTCAAACTTTAATGAGGACCAATGGTTTTCAACTACCATCTTCAAGTTTTAATGAGGACCATTGGTTTTCAACTACCACCTTCAAGCTGTAATGGGGACCAGTGGTTTTCAACTACCACCTTCAAACTGTAATGAGGACCAGTGGTTTTCAACTACCACCTTCAAGCTTAAACGAGGACCAATGGTTTTCAACTACCACCTTCAAGCTTTCATGAGGACCAATGGTTTTCAACTACCACCTTCAAGCTTTAATGGGGACCAGTTGTTTTCAACTACCACCTTCAAGCTTTAATGATGACCAGTGGTTTTCAACTACCACCTTCAAGTTTTAATGAGGACCAATGGTTTTCAACTACCACCTTCAAGCTTTCATGAGGACCAATGGTTTTCAACTACCACCTTCAAGTTTTAATGAGGACCAATGGTTTTCAACTACTACCTTCAAGTTTTAATGAGGACCAGTGGTTTTCAACTACCACCTTCAAGCTTTAATGAGGACCAATGGTTTTCAACTACCACCTTCAAGCTTTAATGAGGACCAGTGGTTTTCAACTACCACCTTCAAGCTTTAATGAGGACCAATGGTATTCAACTACCATCGGATGTTATATTTTCGAAAATATCCGAGCACCGAATTCCGTCCATTTGTTGAGTTATGTTCTGTACAAGGATATAAAAGCTGCTATAATCGAAAATCATAATTAATCGAAAATTAAACGACTGCAATGATGGGCCTTTTCTCAAAATTGCCATCATATAAAACAATTTCAAGATTACTTCCAGCATGTATATAACTGAAACAACGCAAAACAGAGAAATCTTATTGGATTATTTTAAAACACTTAGAAATAGTTGAAAATAGCTAGTCATATCGTCAAAACAATCAAATGACCTGGTCGCGAGAATTTGTATGTCTATGTCCATAGTTATTTTAGACAAGAAGATTTTCTCCGTGCCCGTGTGTTTTAGTGATCACAAATCTATAGTTAACTGCACTGCACGATTCTATGATTTCATTCTCATACAAACAACACAACCGGTTGGAACTCTCAGCCAATTTAATTTTTGTATTTAACTCAATAACACCTAAATTTGTGTCGAGTTTTATTTTATTAGCAGCGAATAACACATTTAGGCGTATGATATCGCTGTGTTTTGTGATATTGTGCGGGGTTTACCTACGACGTATTGAAGATATTATATATTACAGCGTGTTTACATCAAGGGGAAATTAAAAAGAACATTTTTAAGACAACCTATCGTATGTACCTTTGGATTGTGTTTAGAATTTTCTGCGTGTTGTATTCTCTTTTTATGTTTGAAAATAAAGTCACATTGACACAAGTTTCTATATGTGTTTATTATTGGTAAGTCGTCACTGACCTATAACACTTAAATGGTGTTGAACATAACTTGGGTCTTTAGTTGAAAGGAAAGAAATAGTACCCTGAGAAGGGTATTTTTTAGGGTTGATCGTTGATTCAAAAGGTCCCAACTACTTACATAACATACCTAAGTTTACCATAATCCCTAAGTTTTAAACTTACATTTGTAGAATGAAATATTGTAGGCGGGCATAGTCCTTTTATTTCAGAAATTCGCTTTAGCAGACACGATAAGGCTGGTACGGATCACATTTATCAACGTTGTCATCAAAGGTGACATGAACTATAAAATACACAAGCAGATGGAAAATGTTCTTGACTAAAATAACCATGCAGAGAAGTTTCTAATTGTTTTTATATATATTGTAGCTTTATTGGCAGTACTTAAGGACAAAGGCCCGCATACATACATACATACATATATTACAATACACACACTTTTAATTGTTTTAAAAATGGGATATGTCATTTAAACCTTAATACCCAGTCATGGGTTGTTGTAATAAACCAAAGCCCACGATATTTCATTAGATTGATTGATTGGTGTTTTAAGCCGCACTTTTCATTTATATTGCGGCGTTGCCAGGTTTAGTGGGGGAGGAAACCGAGAAAACCCGAAAGAAACCAACTTGGGCGAGTACCTGTCAACTCTTCGACATACGGCGATCGAATGACAAACAACTGAAGAATCGTTATAATATTTGAATAAAATGAAGATTTTCCTCTCTCCAAAATTTACCTCAAATGTCATTTTAACCAACTCAAGTTTGCGCAAAATGCACGAAGGAACATCACTACTTTTCAAACTAATCAACAACGGGCACATTGTTGAAGAACAAAAATCCTTTCCACGCGTAACTTTACAGCAAACGAGACAAACCTCGGAAAATATGTCCGTAGAGTACACCAGCTGACATGCTTTTCATACTACATTGGTCCAGTAGAGGGTAAATGGGCACTCTGAAACTTCGGGGATTTACGTACGCGAAATACACTCTGACAATCTAAAATTAGAAGTTATCCTGGTCCTAAAGTCCAGATGTAACCTCTAAGGCCCATAGTTACCATTTTTGTCGGAAAAATCCATTGGAGATGGGTTGGAGGGTTCACCTAGGAGGTCAACTGATCATGTGACTTTTAAGCATTCGACAAAACAACAACATCGTGGAATTCTACCTGGCGTTTGCTCGCATATACCCGCTTTTTTATTGCTCTTTTACACTCGGCTAGAGATATCGTAAGTTACATCGAATATTTCAAACACTAGAAACTATTGCAAACGCCCCGTGACAGCGACCAGTTCAAGGTGAATTGGGTCGACAGGAACGTCGCCGTCTTGCCGGTTTTCGTCAAAATGGGACTGTTTTGTGAAATTGACTCTACGTTTCCTTTACTAGTATAACGTTTTCTTTTATTCAAAGAATATAATCACATAAAGTCTGATGTCAGGTTTGTTTCCCTAGATGGCACGCGGATATCCCTGCGCTATTTCTGGTAAAGGCGTACGAGGTCTATCTTAGCCATGTCTAAAGGAGATCTCGCGAGAATACGATTGACCCTCTGATAGACTGCAGCTCAGTTGAATGTGGCTACCAAAAAGGTAGCCATGAAACGTACAATTTCCATATCCTCTTAAGGGCCCCACAAAAGAGTCCCCGTGATAATGTAAGGGACCAAAACACTCGGTTTGTTAACTCTCAGCCTCGATCAGTTATATAATTGATGCATTGGAGGATTCCTGATATATACACTTTTTTAATCTGTAAAATTGTTCTCTACGTTTCACTTGACCAAGGACTGGAACAAACTTTCGACTCGCCTTAAAACTTCAAATAAAGTATACAACAGATTGTTCATGTGATAAAAGTTTGTAAAAAGGTTTGTCACATTGTAACAACCATCACATCGCTGGACCAAACTTTTTTAGGTTTCGTAAGTTCCCATGATTGTGAAGAACTTTGCAGTATGTAAAAAGAGTTGAGACAGTGGCCTCAAATTTGCTTTTCCTGATTTAAGTTTAGTTACTTAAGAAGCACACTCACCAGCCTAGCATTTCGGACGAAATCACATTTACACAGCATGTCTTTTGTGTTGTTCAAATCAAATCGTTTGTCTGGGTATCTTAGATTAAACCCCTAACGAAGGTCAGCCACTAGCTCGTTTCAAGGACACAGTCCTGGTTCAAATTACTATAGTGGGCTCGAGCCCATGTCCAGGCCCGTCATTTATATTGGATACTTATTGTTGGTACCTAACACACGAAATGATCAATTTTAAATCAAAAATACATAATTATGCCCCCCCCCCCCCCCAACAAAAAAAAAAGGTTTGGATTTTTCCATTCCACTACAAATCGAGATATTTTTTTTTTTTTCTCAGAGACTTCATTGGTGAACTTTAATAACGAAATTTCATTGAAGGCGAAACACAGGAAGATTTTCTGGTATCAATCTCTCTACTTTTACCAAAATTGAAATTTAGATTTTCTTCGTAGCCACAATGTAGAAAAAAACTCTGAACCTGTACATGCGCACAATTGCGCTCAAATGATTCGAACCGCGTGAGCGATCTACAGTGACAGTATACTTATGTACAGTATAATCTTATGAACTTTATCTGAGGAATTCAGACTGAGGATCTGGGTTGAGAGACACAAAACGTAAACCAAAGACGAAAAGGTCTGAAATTATGATAATCCAACGCTGAAGCTAATCAGTTTCTGCTCGTTGTTGTTGTAATCGGGCTTCGATTCTTCCTATGCATTACACTCCCATTAAGACATTTTAAAACTTACTGGGCATATATAACGTGCCCTGTTTAATTTGAGTGGTATTATTTGTAGTAAGTTCGTGCAAATTGATTTTCTACAGAAATGTCAGAAATCCTACGGCGGCGAGAGTGCTTTGAATTAATTGAAACTAATAAAATTATGGTAAATTCTGAATCTGTGAGTATCCCTTGAGGGACTTATCTGGTCAATTTGACATGTAAGCAATGCCGGGTTTACTTTGCTTTAGTCACACCTCAGGGCATATACTTTTTTCAACTGGTCATTTTGACCGGCTTCCCATTGCTGACATGTCCAGCTGTGCATTCATCCATGGCAGATCAACTAAACCATACGAGATCGACGGTATGAACAAAAGAAGCGCTGTGTGATCCGAACAAGTAAGTTTGCCACGACAAAAATCTATAACGTAAAAAGTTGTCTTAAAATAACCCTCATGTATTCAATTTTCGACATAAATAATGCAAATACTGTTTAAAACTTTCATTATGTTTTTAGATATGACAGAAATTATTTACCGACGTATGACGGTGGAGGATCGAAATGATGTGCTTTGGTTGAAAAACCATGTGTTTTTACGTGAAGAAATTCTCTGTCAGAATTTGCAAATTGATCAAAATGCGGTTGGTTCACTTTGGGTTAACAGCATATTTCCTACACTAGTTGAAGACGGTATATCTGCAGTAGCTGAAGACTCCGCAACAGGAGAACTTGTGGGATTCATGTGTTTTGTTATATGTTCTAAAGCAGACGTAAAACCAACAACTGTTTTCACTGTGGAAAATCCAGTCACACTTAAATATGCCACCGCCATAGAAGTACTGGACTTCACGTTATCACGGATAGATTTCTTTTCTAAGTACGACGTGGATAAATTTGCCGGTGACAGAGGACTTTGCGTCCGTGATTCGCACAGAAGAAGAGGAATTGCCAAAGGTCTTCTGGTAAAATCGTTAGAGTCGATGGAAGCAAAGGACATCAAGTTGGCAGTGGCAATGTGTGCGAGCCTTTATTCATTTAAAGCTTTTCTTAGTGTGGGTTTTGACGAGTTCGACAGCTTACCTTACGAAGAAATCGTGAAACGATGGCCACTGTTTACTATGACAGATATACTTCGACTTCACAAGAGAGCTGTTGGCGTGGTGAAGCAAATATAGGACAAGTCTGTACTGGGTCGATCGGACAAGACAGAAGCCGTCACAATTCCTGTGATCCGTCTACCTGCTATGCAAGTCATTTAATGTCAAAATAGCCCACGGTGTGGGTTAGATGCAGAGCTTTATGGTCTTATAAGACAGTAAAAACGTTTAATTTGGCGATATTCAGACCAACTTTCGAAGCAAAGTTAAATATCGTCAACAAGAATCATTTTTTTCTGTAACCCAGCAAACCCGTTTGGTAGCTTATTTTTGTTTAACCAAGAAAATTTCATCGAATCGATATTTTACCGCTATTTACAGATGCCCTTTACTTGGTATAACAAAAAGAAAATTTACATACGTGAAAAGCTGTCTTGCACATGACCGAAGTACCGGTTTACAGAAAAACCATACCTGTACGTTAATGGATAATTGCCTACTAAATTTCCTAAAAGTATATTGCCTGAACATGACTAAAAATAATCCCATTTCAAACTTTTACGGTCTGGCTGTTACATGCCATTGTACTATTTATTTAATATCTTATTATTCTTTCCACAAAATGTATTATAATCACTTTTAGTTCGTATTAAATGTTGCCAATACATTGTAAATGCAAGAAACGTTTTTTGACGAATAAAACCCCAAATGCTTTCAGAGGACTCCCTCTTGTTGAATACGGTATCGGAGAAAAACTCACTTCTTTCTCTTTTCTTTACATTTCTTTTACCACCCCAACAGTTCTCTTATAAAATTTGAGAGCTACGGTCATTGTTAACTCCGGCCATCGTTCCACAACTTCTTCATATCATAAGCTGCTTACCCCTTTGAAATGCGTATAGGTTCGTTCGAAGTTGAAAGTACAAGTGGGTTGGGCAGGGCAAATACTTCCTTACAAAGTATAATTTTTAGATCCATTCAAAGAGGGGTTGTTTGACTTGTGATAGTCATCACATTTTGTGTACCAGGCCGTTAGAGGAATCAAATGGTATTATTTTTGATGAAACCATGTTGATGCCTCCAAGACATCGCATGGTAGTTTCTGGAAAAATATTTGGAAAGTGTATCACGAGGAAATGGGCTTTATATGAGCCTAAACAAATGGAATGCGGAACCATGAACTACTAGTAGGAATAACTCTTATTATACGGAAAATCCACCAATGGGTCGCGGGTTCGAATCCCACTCAGTCCAAAAAATCGTGAAAAACGGTCGTGGGCTTCCTCCGGGCACAGAGCCCAATTTTCTCCCGCAATAAAACTGGCAACGCCGCCATATAAGTGAAATAATCTTGAGCGCGGCGTAAAAAACCGAACGATCAATCAATATTATATGGAAAAATAAGCCTGCCCTTTAAGGATAATGAATACTAATTCAGAGCCAGAAACGTTGTACAAAGGGGCCACATGTGCATTTCTTAGTCCAGTCACGACCATCAATGAGGTGAGAACTGAAGATACATAATACAAAACTGACACTTGTAATATTTTTAGTGTTAAAGAAAAAGACTATTTTAGTAAAGATTTACCTCAACATATGAACTCAATTTTCCTGGAGACAATGGAAGAAGTGGAAAGTTTAGATCAACATAAAATTGAAAATCTTCTAGCGGAGTATACGGACGTTTTTGCCATGTTTGAAAATGATGCATATCCACTACCTCGAATAGATGAAACTTTAAATTCTTTGCATGGGGCTAAATGGTTCTCTACTCTAGATTTAGCTAGTGGTTATTGGCAGGTAGAACTTGATGACGAATCTAAGGAAAAATCTGCTTTCGTGTCGAGAGGTGATCTTTTTCAATTTAAAGTTATGCCTTTTGGATTAAGTTCAGCCCCAAGTACATTCGAAAGATTAATGGAAATGGTCCTAGCAGGCCTTCAATGGAACATGTATTCGATTTATTTGGATGACGTGATTGTGTTTGGAAAACATTGGACGAGGCTTTATCAAAGTTTTCAAAGAAATGTCCCTTATTTGAAAGGCAGGTTACAAAATGTTGTTGTCAGAGGTTTCTATTCGGGACATCAAACTATACGCTGATCTGCGAATAAGTTCAGGAAAAGAAACTACTCCGTTGTTTACAAACATTTGGCTCGCGCTACAATCCCTTCTATAATGTAACAGACGTATAAATGAATTGTCATACATGGTACGTATGCAGTTAAATATTTCTTTTCCATAAGTGGTTCACATGGACGAGCAATAAATGTTGGTACAATACGACCGAAATAACGCTTTCTTAATAACATTCGAGCAGGATCGAAATTTACATAGGAGAATGTTAGCCCTAATACATTATTTTCTCTTTTGAGCCTCTATATCAAATTGTCACAGAGATCGTTAGACAGAATATGGCCTAAGTACTTACATGTATCGTAGTTGTAGAGATACACCATTTGATGTTACATTGCAATTGACATGCTGCCTATAAAACTGAGGTTTAACATACAAACAAACGGTCTTTTTAGAATTATAAATGAAGTCGTGGGAAGCGGCGAAAGAATTGCATACATTTAACAGAATTTGTACAGATTTAGCCGAGGGACAGATTAGACAGAGATCATCTGCATAGATCAAGTGGTTCGTAATTACATCAGCTATGTTACATCCCACATTGGAATGTTAAAGCAACACCGAGATCATGTAGGTACAAAGAAAACAAATAACTCGAGGCTATTCCACCTTGTCTTACACCATTGGACACACTAAAAAGAGTGGACTGTGCTTTACAACAAATGTTTGTATGGAAAACCAGAAGTACAGAAACCTTACAATATCCAGAGGCCAGTCCCTGTCTATGAGACATGTTTTTGTTTTGCTATATCGCCATTGGAACCAATCGAACTCTGTTTCTAAAGACAAAAACAGTTACAAAGAGTCCTTAAAAATGGATCTTGCAGCCAATGGGAGAAGATTGATATGGGTATCACTATAACAGCTGTGGTGTTGATATCACTTCTTTCATGTATGATTTTCATGTTTTCTGCCACAATATGACTTTTATAAAGGCTGATTATCAACACCATGTTAAAAAGGCTCCTAATATTTTCCAGGCATGTACAATAACGTAACAAAAAAGACTACGCATGCAACATATGGTTAAGGATTTAATTGATATTTGACTGATAAATCATTCGGCGATGGTAGTGTCATTTGCCTCGATGGAGCAGTTATTTTAACCAAGACTAGAACACAAGCAGTCTCTTTCGGGTCGATCGTTGTTACGTCATTGGCTTACCAAACTCTGTATCTGGATTAACACCTTTTTTCCTTCACTGGTGGACGATGGAATTTCTGCAGTAGCTGAAGATTCCACTACTGGGGAACTCGTGGGATACATGTGTTTTGCTGTAACTTCAAACGGAAAAAAAGACTATGAATTCCTCATGGAGTACACAACTTTTCGGAAATACGCTCTGCTTTTTGAAATTAGTGAATTCCTCGCATCGGGGATGGATTTTTACTCAACATATGGCGTGGATAGATTTGCAAATGATAGAGGACTCTGTGTCCGTAGATCTCACAGAAGGAAGGGGATTGCAAAAGGACTTTTGATGAAATCTTTGGAACTGATGAAGGAAAATGAAATCAAGTTGGCAACTATATTGTGTTCGAGTTTATACACTCTAAAATGTTGTCTGGTGCTTGGGTTTGAAGAAATCAACAGTCTCTCCTATGAAGATATCGTGAAACGATGGCCCGAGTTTAGCATGACTGAAACACTTCGATTTCATCAAAGAGCGGTCGTAATGGTAAAGGAAATACTCTAGAGACAAATATTTTATCAATCGTCGTAAAATTGTGAAAAATCGAACTGTCAACTTCATTTTGTATTAATATTCCTGTTTATATACAGATACACGTTAGACGTAAAAGGAAACCCCTATTTAACCGAGTTAAAATATCAATACATTATAGCAAATACCTCTTTTTAACACAATTAGAAACTTGGTTTCCATGGTTATTTTAGACAAAAAGATTTTCCCTGTGCCCGTGTGTTTTAGTGTTCATAAATATATTAGCGCAAACATTTCTTCGGATCAATAAACCTTATGTGTTAAGGGTGCTTATGTATTTGGAAAATAGTTTATGTCTTTGGTTTTCGCTTGTCAGGAGGGCAAGTCTATGATGAAATCTATGGAGCTGATTAAAACAAAGGACATCAGACTGGTAACCACGGAGCGTTCAAATTAATTCTCAATAAAATGTTTTCATAGAGTTGAGTTCGAAGAGTTCTCCATCTTAACTTATGGGGGTCTCCGTGGCTCAGTAGGTAGAGCGTTGGACGCTCAATCCAAACAGCCTTCCACCAATGGGTCGCGGGTTCGAATCCCAATCAGTCTCAGTCTGACTGGGTTTTCACTCGAACGACCTATGTGGGATGGTTGCCAGTTACCACCGGAAGGTCCTGGGTTTCCTCCGACCATAGAGCCCGGTTTCCTCCCACAATAAAACTGGCATCGCCGCCATATAAGTGAAACAATCTTGAGCGCGGCATAAAACACCAAACAATCAATTAATCAATCAAGAGTTCAATGCCCTAACTTATGAAGATGTTGTGAAAAGATTGCCAGAGTTTACAGTGACAGATACACCAGATTAACTTCGTTTTCACCAGAGAGTTATCGGAGTGGTAAAAGAAATACTTCAAAGGTTAGGTATAATATATCTGACTTGTTTAAGTGGCATTTAGAAGTTGTGCATAACAATGAAGGAAAGAACACCCTTGCATATGGATTACAACTTCTTGGTTTATTGGGAACACGACGTTTCGGTGTAGCTCCTAACACCGTTATCAAATGCTGATCATTATAACCCACCGAAACGTCGTGTTCCCAATAAACCAAGAAGTTGTAATCCCGATGCAAGAGTGTTCTTTCCTTCATTAATATTGAAGCAACGTTAAACGAAAAAAAAAGAAACTAATTTTTGGACATTCATGGGAATTTAAAAAAAATTTACTCAGCGTCCATGATCTCCTTTTGAGTTTGACACGAATAACACACAGGCTCAGAGCAGACTTGTCTATTTGGTAGATAATTGATGATTTTTTCACGGTATTTTAAATGGCGTGCATCATCCACTACTGATGGAAAACGCCAGTTCAAACAAACATATTGCATTGAATATTGTTGAAACTTGGCTAGGATGGTTGTTACCAAGTGAGGATGTGGATATCCTGTATGGAAATGAACTTTTGTCTGTTCTTAGCATGTTTCCACTTCCACAATCTTATGTGGGGCTGGGGGGGGGGATACGTCATTCTCTGATGACTCTTTTTATGTCTCCTTTTTTGGTTGTCATGGATGTCTCACGAGCTGATCTATTCGAAAATAGAAAGGAAAAGCTTTAACGAGATTTAGGTAATCATCAACCAATGCAAATGGGAAATGGAACCGTATCATGTAACCTATAAGTTCGTCCAGGATCAATCACAGAAGGATTAATGTCGTATCGGGCGTACAATCTCCTGGTCTCTGGACATTCTTAGTTTAAATAAGCGTATATTTAGCCCACAATTCAACATCTCTAGGAAGCGATTTGGTAATAATTATTATTCTATAAGATCAGCTATGTAATCTCTCCAATAAATATATGGTCGATTGATTACGTAAGATTGTTTTGCTGTAACCATCTGTCCTATATGCATGGCAATGATAATCCAGGTAAGCATTTTTTTTGGGTTAAGTCTTATACAGCCCCCCCCCCCCTTCCTGTCACGCCCTCTTCCACAACCCAAACCTGCTCGACCATCGACCAATTATCATGTGGGTACTGTCTGACTAAAGTCAAGTTGTTTATTGAAAAGAAGAACATCCCAACTTTAATCAGATTGATTTGGGCATTAGCCAAAGTTTTGTTGCTTATAAAAACTACCTTAACGTACACCCCAGAGCTTGATATCAACAGAAAGCTCTTCTTGACAAAAATGCGGAATAATATTATAATTAGCTTATCCTTTTTCAACCAGATTTCCCCTTTTGTTTGGCAGCTAATGCCCCTTTAACATAGAGTCAAAAACAGCTTTTTCTCGGTTCTGGTAAAACTCTTCTTTGTTTAAATTGTGGGACGTGAGTATATGTGAACTATATATTGATAACACAAGAAGCGTTTTCTCGTAAGCCAATGAATCGCTGTAATAGAAAACGATAGATAAAGAGTCGGAGTAAATAAACCTCCATTCCTGACTACTGCAATTATATGTACAGCCGTGTTCGCGTGTTAAGCCTGAGTAAATATTGCACGTAAAACAAGAGTAACGTAAACACAATATCACGCAACATGTAAACACAGAGGATTTCTTTCTAAATAGAATAACTCCGTCATCAACAACCCATAGCTTTCTACTCGTTTTGACATTATGTTGAACAGAATATTCTGCAATTTTACATTTAATAACCATACACATAAATGTATAATTTGTAGGAAAGATAGCCTATGATTTCATTATCTTCATTCTCTTTACAGTTGAGCTTCAACTCCTTGCAGGTATTTTTTTGGCAACTGTTTATTGAACACATTTTGAAAAAATCTAACCTTCCAACTAATATATATTAAGAACGTCTACTGAATCCGAGGCAAGTATTTTAAATCTCAGTTATTCGGTAGCAGAGAATCTCTCGTCACTCCGAGATGATTAACAGGTTCTCTCGTGCCTCCAAGCGGACCAACGTTTTCTCTCGTGCTCAAGACGTATAACGTTTTCTCTCGTGCTCCCAAGAGGGCTAACGCTTTCTCTCGTGTTTCCAAGAAGACTGACGTTTTCTCTCGTGCCTCCAAGAGGACCAACGTTTTCTCTCGTGCTCAAGACGTATAACGTTTTCTCTCGTGCTCCCAAGAGGGCTAACGCTTTCTCTCGTGCTTCTAAGACGTATAACGTTTTCTCTCGTGCTCCCAAGAGGGCTAACGCTTTCCCTCGTGTTTCCAAGAAGACTGACGTTTTCTCTCGTGCTTCCAAGAGGACTAACGTTTTCTCTCGTGCCTCCAAAGGACTAACGTTTTCTCCTGTGTCTCCAAGCGAACTAACGCTTTCTACCGTGTATCCACCCCTGCCAGAGCACAAGGAGTCCTCGGATTAATGTATGAAGATAACCTCAGATTCTTCTTCCTTGCCAGCTATAGCTTTGTTGAGATTTGACACACGTATGGAACACGGGTATAACCATTTTTTCTTCAAACTACAACATTTTTACTTGTGTTTCGAACCATATGCTCAGAACCAGGGTGACCAAATTTGTCTCAGTCTGTGATGGCACCTCGGACATGACGCTTTCCTGGTTCTCAAACAAAACTTGAATGACACAATCTATAACTAAAGTAATGATCATTCATGGACATTCAGGCAATGAGTCCGGTTTCCTCCTCCACAAAAGTGAAACAGTCTTGAGTGCGGCGTAAAACATCAATCAATTAATTCCAGCTGGTACGAATCTAAAGACATTTCTCTTCAGTGAATATAAGATTCTACGAACGAATTGCAAATTTTCTCTATATCTAAACCCTTAAATAGATAGCCGTCTCACTCAATCAATGTCAAAAAAACAGTTTTGTAAAAACAATTTCTGCTCCCACAAAGTTCCATAGTCCCTGTTCTCCGATTGTGTTATACATCGCATGTATTATCAGAAGTCTATGAACGGGAAAGTGTGAAAGGTCGCATTAAATCATGTGCAGGGCACTGGCGCTTTCAGCCTGCTTATAGGCCAACTACATTATGTGACGTTTATGCGCGGTAGATTTTGAAATTGTCAATGGTTGCGCAATTTCAAATCAGAAAATAAATTCACTCTTCACTTACTGGACTATCATATCTATCGCCAATCCCAGTAACCGCAGTTCGGAGAATGCATTGGTTCTTATAAAAGCTTTACCGAGCACGCGACTCTGATATCTCCATTTCGATTCAAATCGTTCCAACAAAGGCTTCTCGTCTCATTTTCAACTATATGAAGTTTTTCGGAAACTATTACTTTTGCTCCATCTAGTACTGTTGTCATATCTAAAACTTCTTATGAATTCCATAATAGTTCATACGAGGTAGTGAAGAAAAGCCACGGTTCCTGACGCTGTTTAAGGTGACATTTGGGTCAAAAAGTGAAAGTGCCCTGAATGTGATGTAATGGGACGTTTCATACTTCCACATTCATAGACTTCTGGAATTATGTATTACACGACCTTGCAAATTATTAACAAAATGCAAACATCACCACTAAAGTTGATGGTCAGTAGCAAAAGTATCAAATCAATCAAACGAGTTCTCTAAAAAAAATTATTCAAATTTGAATAAAGAAAATATCAGCTGGGACCATCATCTAAACAGAATATTAATTCATTGTGGTATTTTTTTTCAATAATTTGATAAGTATCACGTTATTGAAAGGTTTTATTTATATTTAACATACAACCTCGTCAAGAAAACTGGGAATAATGCTTGCGCCGACTCTCAACTATGCACCATCTCTTCAAGCCGTGGTGTTAGGATTCGAAAGTCAAATGTAACCTTTTGTTGGTGTTTTAAAATCCATAGGCTTGCCATCCATAAGTTTCCATCTATGTTTAAGACATACTAGTTGCATTTGCTGTTTGTTTTTAATCCATCAGAGTGACAGATCCTTCTTTTTGGCGCCAAGATGTTTAAGTATCTGTTGGTTGTTTCTTTATGTGTTGCCGTCAATGGTACAGGTAGGTGGAACCATATTGTCAGTACGATAAATAAATTTCAAATCCTAGTTTTGCTGATCGTGTTCTTAAAGATCATTTTGAAACTATACTAACTGAGAAAATCACACAATTAAGTTAAATTTTAGAAACTAAACTCAAGCGCTTTCAGAGAGAGTCCTATTATTATTGACAAGAAGATGTTCCTTGTGCCCGTGTGTTTTAGTGATCATTAATATTATAATTGACGAATACAAATTAATTCAATCAACTATGACTGTCCCACTTCGTCAAATGCTGCTTATTGCGTTTAAGAAAAACATAGACATTTTAGTGAAATTGCAGTTACCTACCCACAAGTTAGTCTTCCTCTGTCTAAAGTCTTTATTACATATGGTATCATCATCAATTCTTCCCCATAAACTAAAAACAATTTGTTTTAAACTAATATGAACTATGATTTTGACGGTAGGAGCAGATTGTGACTATCAAAAACACTGAATCATTGGATGTGCAGTAGCCGAGAAATCTGGGCTCTGCCGAATTTTTTTTTCTCTCCGTGTTCGTCATAAGGCGACAAGACACATTAGCAGCCATATAATACCAGTCGCCGTAAGACCGATAATCCGGGCTAGATGTGCAGAGGCTACAAATTGAATACCTTCTTATGATACAATTTCTTCCCTTTTCACTAAACATAACTTGAACAACTTCTAAGATTTATAGGTCAATGATGAATTATCAAATTGTCAATATAGCTCTTCTAGTAAAAAGGCTCATTCTTCTGGCTGTCCCTGTGCCAGTGTGACTTTATTTAAAAAGATATCTATCATTCTAATTATGGTTTCATTCCAAGTCCGGCAGAGGTTATCTAGCTGAAAAGAAGTATCTATCATTTGATTACAAATTACAATTGCCTTCTGGATCCTCAGAGTGAAATACTGAGAAGATTATTAGCATTAGTCCAGTCTTAGGGTGGTGGGCAGGGGGAGGTTTTCTTGGATAGCTTTGTGCATTTGTCAGTGAGGCTGCTGTTAGATCGAGAACCTTTTATTTGCTGTTGAAATAGTACTTTGCCTGAACAAATATTTGGATACGAGGATTCAATAAAAGTGTCGGATTGAGCTGTCTGACAAAGGAATGATTTGGCCCATGACTGCAATGTGATTTCTGTCGTCTACACCCATGTCACCTTCGGATAAGCAAAACTGGAGATTTCTCCCTTAATGATCTGCTAAGATTCCATCCACATACTTTGCTGTAGAGTCCAGATGATCAGTTCTTACAGAGCGACAGAAATAAAAAAAATTTGAGTGGATTTTTCACTCGGTCGCCTTACGTGGAAGAGTTGGCAGGTACTCGCCGAAAGTCTGGGGATTCCTTCAGGCAATGAGTCAGATTTCCTCCGGGAGTCCCCCACTCAACCTGGCAACGCCGCCAAATAAGTGAAACAATCTTGAGTGTGGCGTGAAACATCAATCTACCAACCAACCAGCCTTCTAAATACCCCTGTAGAATGGAATAGTTTTGTGTGCGCTCTGGTTAGGAATTGTGAAGATTCTATGTGAAACAATATAATGTATAATTCGCCCAGTGCAAATCTAGAGCTTTTAAACACTACCCTGTATTTTCTCCCATTTGCAGACTTAGTATGCCTCCAATGTGACGGTGGAATTATAGAATCAGACGATAATCTCCTTCCGAAAAATATAAGTTCTGCCTATACAAACCCAGAATGTGCCATACCAAATATTACAGCTGTTGGTACCAATGTTTGTTCAACACCATCACCGGGGACGTTGGCCAAGTGTAACACTATCTTCACGTTAAGTACTACAACCAGTAAGTGCATATGGCTTTCCAAATTAATCATAGTGACAATGGAATAATTTTTGACAACATTGAATTTGCAAGACTAATGGTTTCACTCTTCAACAAAAATCTAAAAGACTCCGTGAGCTTAAACTTTTACTACTGAACTATGTTTGTGTATTTTAGCCAATTTAAACACATATATTTAGGCGTTCTATTATCTTCATAACTCAATTTATTTCAGAGATACATAACTTAAACCGTTAATGCGGTTTTACTAAGTTAACTGTTCTGTTCAGGATGTTCTGTTTATCAACGTGCAAGCATTGATACCATTTTGAATTTTTCATATAGCGTTTTTGCAAATATACAGGTAACTCGACATGTTAGCAACGTCGAGAATTATTGGTATTCATAAAATAAGATAAGGTCAATGCGTAAAGTTTATTTCAGGTTGCCAAATCATGCGTTGTATAATTACATATAATAATCAAGAACTGTCTATTCTTTGGTATTTAGTCTATAATGAGTTTCATTTGAAAACAAAAATCTAGAATAACTATTTTCATAACTTTCAAATAAATGAAGCTGATATTTTAAGAGCAAGTAGAAATTTTTTTAATTTATCGTACAGAAATATGACATCTCACTTGCATTCGACTTGTCTTAAAATTCCGACTTGTCTTAAAATTCCGACTTGTCTTAAAATTCCGACTTGTCTTAAAATTCCGACTTGTCGAAAAGTTTTAAAAGAATGAATGTCCATAGGAACACCTTTTTGTTCTCAAGGTTATTCGTTATTTATCTGACGGGATTTCGGTCCATCTTTGTTACCTGTGTAGGTATTCAACAACGATGCTTACTAATCCAAGGGTATACTGGGATTAGGGATTATAGTCAGCTCAAAAGGCTAATATATATGTTTGATTTTTCAGTTATGGCAATCAACTTTACTGTCAAATATACCCAGCGAAGTTGTCAAATCGTTCCAGTGATGACACACGATACATGTTTAGAGTATCTTAGCGGAAAACCAGGCGCTACAGGAGCTGTGACATACAACTGTTACTGTTCCACCAATAAGTGTAACGGAACCGGCGTTCCCGAAATTAGAAAACGCACCGATGTGTCGCGGCGCGCAGAGGAGGACACGGTTATAATGAACCTAGCTCCAGCAGTATTTCAACCTCTTGTTGTACTGGGTCTGTTGGCAAAATACCTTTACTAGATGTTCACTGTGCCTCAAGGACACTTTCTTCGCTATTGAAACAATACATTTTGAAGGCATATGTAAAACTTTGACGAAATAAGAACCCGTTTCATATTCTACCATTGCTATAACACTTTTCAGTTTCTTAATTATATGTTGTACCTCCAGAACCAATAAATAAAACTGGGTAAACAGATCATCATTTTTTTGTTGTATGATTCGCAAACGGTCCATTATATTGACAGCCGCAATGGGAATTCAAAAGGGCGATTTCGGTAAATGTTTTTTCTTTCTTGCTTCGGTGCGTTTCTTGTATCAGTAGGATATTAATTTTTCATTTGCCGTAGAGTTTTGTTTTGTTTTGTCCCTCGATTAGCTCGGCTAAAAGTCCTAATATTAACTCGGAACAATCCCAGAAAAGTCGGTGTTTAAAATCCTGACAAAGCAATGAGAGAGAAGCCTTTATCTGATCCGAGGGTGAGAGGGATGATGACGACAGAAGTCCCGTTCTAGTCATGGACTAACTCTCCCCCTTGTCTGACAGCTCAAAATTTGTTTTCAGGCAAAGTACAACTTTTGTGTATCACATCAAAAGCTAAATAAGTAGCCCCAGTCTATCAGCAGTCCTACTCAAAACTGTGCGAAGATTTGCTTAGTTTAAACAATATGTATTAGGGTCTAGGATTGGCAAACAGGACAAGCCTATGTCAATGCCTCTCCTGATGACTTGCATACAATTACAATATTAAACAACATGGGGACACGACAAGATAACAAACGTTATAAAAAAATATAAAAAAATAATAAATAAATAAATAATAGGTAATAATAAATAAAAAACAAAAAGGTGCTTGATAGACTGATGGTGGCACATAAAGCCTAGCGCACACGAGAGACGCCGGCTGAGCTGCCGGTCACTCGTGGCTGGGAGCTACGCTGTTTCCCCCGTGTGCGCGTAAATTTTGGTGAGATTTTCGCCTCTCGAGGCGGTGAGGAAAGTATATAGCATGTTTGATATTTTCTGCCTCTCGTGGCAAGAATCTCACCGTGTGCGCACAACGTAAGCTGCCGGCTGAGCTGAGAGGAGGGATAGTCCAATCGCGCGTACTTATTCAATCATGTGACCACTTAGAATATTACGTAACACGGGTAGTGACACTTGTGCAGGTCAGTGAACTTGGGTGACAAGGAACTGGCCTCAGCCGAGAGCTCATCGTCTGCGCTGAAATCTGTAGCTGCTCCCTTGGCCACGCGTGCCTTGTAGCTCAGCCGGCGCCTCTCGTCTGCGCTAGGCTTAAAGCCTATATTCTAAGTGGTCACATGATTGAATAAGTACGCGCCATTGGACTATCCCTCTTCTCAGCTCAGCCGGCAGCTTACGTTGTGCGCACACGGTGAGATTCTTGCCACGAGAGGCAGAAAATATCAAACATGCTATATACTTTCCTCACCGCCTCGAGAGGCGAAAATCTCACCCAAATTTACGCGCACACGGGGGAAACAGCTTAGCTCTCAGCCACGCGTAGCCGGCAGCTCAGCCGGCGCATCTCGTGTGCGCTAGGCTTAACAATCATGTGGTACTGATACACTAATTGATAAACTCGAATCGTCCAGTTGCTATCAAAAATTCATGTACTGCCAAGAAGAGCTCTATATTTTTAAGTCTGTTAAACATTCTGTCACCACAGAGAAGCAAATTGAGTGATACATTACCAATATCACTTAATTTATCAAAAAGATGTTGTCTTTGGAGTGCATACAATGGGCAATGGAAAAACATATGCTTGGCATCTTCATAAGCGTTACCGCAGCTGCACGTAGGATCGTCATGAATAAAGCGGAGATATTTGTCGGCG
Organism: Lepidochitona cinerea; assembly: GCA_963971465.1. Taxonomy (NCBI): domain Eukaryota; kingdom Metazoa; phylum Mollusca; class Polyplacophora; order Chitonida; family Tonicellidae; genus Lepidochitona; species Lepidochitona cinerea. The sequence goes on along the minus strand of OZ020560.1, from coordinate 14,824,328 downwards.
TTTAGATCACTACATTGTAGTCTCAATCGAGCGTGGATAATTTGACCTTCCCTACAACCCACACAATATTCTTTGGGACAAGTGACGTCGTTTTCTCATAGTTTTAATTTTAAGTTTTTTAGGGTAGGGGTTTCTTGTATTTCCTCATTTAAAGTATTCCACAGTTTGGCTGTAGAAATAGTACACGAATTTGCATAAACGTTAGTCCGGCACAAGACGTCACAGAGGCGTTGTCCTAGATATACCTGGCGATTTGAAACGTTTGGTCCGGTCATACAGCTGTATTATACATGTGCCGATCTCAAGTTGATCTTGGAAATGATCAGTGGGTTGATTACGCTGTTGAGTTAGAAGATTTATTACAGAAGGGGTCAATGCCTATAGAAAACCAGGGCCAATGCCTATAGGGAACCAGGGTCAATGCCCATAGGAAACCGCTAAACGTCTAAGGAAAATGTTATAATATATAGTTTGGATTGAATGTGGTATAAACACCGTTTGGATTGATGGGCCAACATACACTTTAAGCCTAGCGCACACGAGAGGCGCCGGCTGAGCTGCCGGTCACTCGTGGCTGGGAGCTAAGCTGTTTCCCCCGTGTGCGCGTAAATTTTGGTGAGATTTCCGCCTCTCGAGGTGGTGAGGAAAGTATATAGCATGTTTGATATTTTCTGCCTCTCGTGGCAAGAATCTCACCGTGTGCGCACAACGTAAGCTGCAGGCTGAGCTGAGAGGAGGGATAGTCCAATGGCGCGTACATATTCAATCATGTGACCACTTAGAATATTACGTAACACGGGTAGTGACACTTGTGCAGGTCAGTGAACTTGGGTGACAAGGAACTGGCCTCAGCCGAGAGCTCATCGTCTGTGCTGAAATTTGTAGCTGCTCCCTTGGCCACGCGTGCCTTGTAGCTCAGCCGGCGCCTCTCGTCTGTGCTAGGCTTTACGCATGGATAGAGTCTAATGATAAAAGATTCAAGCCTAGCGCAGACGAGAGGCGCCGGCTGAGCTACAAGGCACGCGTGGCCAAGGGAGCAGCTACAGATTTCAGCGCAGACGATAAGCTCTCGGCTGAGGCAAGTTCTTGGTCAGCCAAGTTCACTGATCTACACAAGTGTCACTACCCGTGTTACGTAATATTCTAAGTGGTCACATGATTTAATAGGCACACGTGATTGGACTATCCCTCCTCTCAGCTCAGCCGGCAGCTTACGTTATGCGCACACGGTGAGATTCTTGCCACGAGAGGCAGAAAATATCAAACATGCTAAATACTTTCCTCACCGCCTCGAGAGGCGAAAATCTCACCAAAATTTACGCGCACACGGGGGAAACAGCTTAGCTCTCAGTCACGCGTAGCCGGCAGCTCAGCCGGCGCCTCTCGTGTGCGCTAGGCTTAAGACATCACCACGACGTCAGTTGTTTTTTAACAACACGAGCTTTCGACACCTGTGCCGGTGTCTTCGTCAAGTGTAACTGAATTTAATGTATCAAAATATTGACATATATATGAAAGAAAAGAACAAATGTGTTAAGTGACCAATCAGCGAATTGTTTGCACGCTGCTTGTGTATAGCAAGGAGTAGACTTTTTCACTCCACGTTTCACTTACGAAAGTGTGTCTCATCCTATCAAAAGTCGTTGTTGGACAAGGTTTTACCCTTCGTGTTCCGCAAAGGTAATACACTGCCAATGTAATGTTTTACATTGGCTGTAAAAGATGGTATCGTTTATGCAACATTCGTTTTCAACGTTTCACCGCGATTTGTTTACTAATCATTTTAACGTTTGGGGAATCTGATCGGGTTGCGAAACTCCTTATTAAAATCTGGATTTCATACTCACACTACCAAATGTTAGGCCTTCAACAAGGACATGCTAACAACGTGTCTATCTATAGCCTCGGCAATCGGTGTTTTTGTATCTGGACCAATGACAAAAAGTTCATTTCTTCTAGCAATTAACAGCGCCCCCCCCCCCTTCCCACACAGTAACTGAAGAAGTGTGGAAAATACTTCTCTGGTATTTTAAAGTGCTCAGGGTTTGGGAAGTAGGAGTCTTAGCACAGGGTACAATTTAGGAACGTCCCATTTCCGAAACCTTATGGGAAAACATGACCCAATTGTCGAACTTTCCATGTGAATCTCATTCGACAATTTCACATAAAGACATTTACTTAATAAAATACATCAATTGTTTACAAAACGACGCGTGTCTTATAATTAAACAATGCTCTGGGACAAATTACAAACTCTTAGATCGCTCTTTGAATTTAACTAGTTTTTCACGTTTTTGATGAAAACATAGACCAAAACATCGCTACACTATCACGTTCATTGGCGGAGGGATTAAGACAATTTCTAAATAAGTAATTTGGTGGCATCGTGAATTCTATACTTTTCTCGTATAACTTCGTGTCACACACTCTCTCTCTACAAACCCTCAAAGGACATTTTCCGCTGCATTCTACAGCGGCTCCAAAAAAACTACTTTTCTATTTCTATTCGCTCTCTTTGCTATATTGATGCTTACGGGGGAAAAAAAGGTCGCCTCTCTGGCAAACCACGTCAAAGCTAAGGATTTCACTTTTCCAGTTATAGAGTGACGACCCTCGCGCTTAGAGACACTGTCAAGCAAATTGTTCAGAAGTGAAAACAATAGAATCCTTTTTTTAGCATGCTTGGGGACCATGGCTATAGTTTTGCCTCGTCCCCGTCAAAGTAGCGAATAATAATATGAAAAAATACTATCTTTTTCATTTAGTTAATTAGCATGGTTGGCGTGTTATATGAGTTTGACGGGGTAGAGAAATGTAGAGCTCTGGCGAGTCTAAGATGTCTGTATTCGGCTTCCATAGAAATTAGGGCTGGGGAGTCAACTATCAGTAAGCAAACCTATTGCCAAATGGAAACTTTGTAAAGTAGTGGCATGAATGAATGACATCATAAGTCTATCCAAGTATCTTCTGTTTATTTGAAGAATAATTATCGTTGTATTCATTCAAGCAAGTAATTGGTAATTAGAGTAAAAGTAACAATACTTTCCATAAATGTTTCATACAATAAACAGTTTTAAGAGTATTAACCTATCGCTGGGCTTAAAAGGAGAATAATATCATATTTTTCTCCTGTCTTTATATTTCTTTGACCACCCCAACAACTCTCTGGTGAAATTGTAGTGTCTCTGTAAGCGTGAACTGTGGCCATCTTTTCACAACTTCTTCATACGATAAGCTGTTCACTTCTTTGAAACCGGCGTTCAGAAAACTTTTATATGAATATACACTAGAACATTCAGCTACAGCTAACTTGATGTCTTTTTGCTTCATCAGTTCCAAGGATTTCATCAAAAGCCTCGTTGAAATCCCCCTTTTCCTGTGAGACTTGCGCACACACAGTCCTCTATCACTGGCAAATCTCTCAACACCATATTTCGAATATGTACCTTCTTCTGGCACAAGAAAATCCATAACCTCGTAAACTGAGGCATATTTCCGAGTGACTGGGTTATCCTTACTGATGACATTCTTTGTCGGTATTCCTTTAGTAAGCACAATGAAACACATAAATCCCACAAGTTCTCCGGTAACGGTATCTTCAGCCACTGCGGATATACCGTCTTCAACCAGTCTGGGAAACACTCCGTCAATCCAGACGAATCCTATTTTTTCGATATCGGGGTTCAAGTTTTGGCAACGAATTTCATCCTTTAAAAATGCGTTGACTTTCAGTGAATGTATCCCTTCACGGTCGCCCTCGACCATCTGTCGGTATATAACGTCAGTCATGTTTTTGCAAGTAATTCGAAACACGTCCAACAAACTTAGTTTATCTTTTGGCAGACAGCTACTGTATAACCTATTATCAGTACATCGCGTCATCATAATCTCACAAGCGTTAATCTGGAGCACGGGTTAGGTTGTCCTACTAGGTCACCTACAGCAGTGTCACATTATCTGTACCTCGGTATCTTATAGAGCCACAGAATAATCTCATTTACATTTACAGTATTGTTTGAATTAACACCATACTTTCTCTGATTTTCCTTAAGCCAAATCTTTTGGTGCGTGCCCTTTTGGGTCCCTTAAGCAGAATTTCAATACATGGAGAGATTGTTTGGTGTCGCACTCAAGATTATTTCACCTAATATGGCGGCGTTGCCCGTTTTATTGTGGAAGGAAACCCGGCTCTATACGGAGAAAACCCACGACCTTCCGGTGGTAACTGGCAACTATCCCACATAGGTCGTTCGAATGAAAACCCAGTCACTAAATTTTCCAATTGTTTTTGGACTGAGTGGGATTCGAACCCGCGACCTACACGAAGAGAGGACAACACTTAATCACATTTTAAAAAAGGGGGTCATACTAATACAACATATGCCACCTTATGTCAAAATATCGAAGCACATCCATCTTTTACTTTTAGATCTCCATCCACCTAAACAGGTCTCATTTCACTTCCAAAATCGATTTCTTTAGTGTAAGTTTTTTTTATGGGATTAGGATAGACCAAAATTCCAGACGTACGCCTCTCAAACCCCAGGAATTGCAACACCTTTGATCGTCCAGTTTACAGGAAGAGGGGGGGGGGGGGGGCAAACATTTTTGTTTGACTTTATGTCTGATTCCTAAGCTAAAATGTATTATCTTTTTATCAAAGTTATAGCCTTGTTGGAATACAAAACGAGTCTTATTCTTGCGTCTCAAGTTAATTTCACGCTCAAATGGCGGCTTGAAACAATTGCAGAAAGTCCCCTGACATTTACGGTTCTCACCAAGAATAGAATCTGTTCATCGAACAAACCAATATAAAAATGTCATGGTTAGTTTTAGGTGAGATTGTCAGCCAAAATATGTTGAACGATTGCCCGGCTACAGAAATACATCATGGAAAAGAGTGCGATAGAAAATAGAAAGTTTCTTTAAAACGTTTGCAAAACAATTAATCATGTCTTTGTAGCTGTTTAAGTTGGCGAGATTTTCAGAGAGATTGTGAGCTATTATGTCAGTAGTCAAGTATATAAGCCTAAGACCAGACTTTTAGGCTATATTTCTGAACACTAAAAATACAAGGGCACAGAGAAAATCTTCTTGACTAAAATAACCATAGAGACAAGTTTCTAATTGAGTTAAAAAGGGTTATGTCATTTAGACGTGTATACCCATTCATAAGTTGTTATAATACACCAAAGCTCATGATATTCCATTAGGTTGAAGACAGACAAGAGTTTATTTAGCCTAAGCAGAATTTTCTGGAATACTTTGTAATATATTGACAAAGTTGTACGGATCTTCAGCTATGGCAAGAACTCGGGTAAACTTAAATAAAAAAATATCCAACAATGTAAGAATTGATATGATAAAAGTACAAATATCCTCTCCAAATATTGTATCGTAATATTCATAATCAGAAAGTGATTCAATAACGCGTTTGTATCATAGTTCTGACCAGATGTATGGTGATCTGATCAAATTTGTTTTCAAACGTCAATTTGACACAAATAAAAAATCGTAATTTTGGATCATCAAAGAGAGTTTATTTTAACAGGATAAAAATGTTGCTCGACAACTCAATCGCTTTATAGTTTCGGGCTATAATTAGTTGATATAATTGTGTTGCAATAAACAGGCTCAAGCCCGTTGCACTTCAAGAGATTGTCCTTCCGATAAAATCTTAAGGGATAAAACAATGTTGGTCGGCTAGCCAATCGCCTGGTGAGCGGCGGATTACAACGGAACCCTGCAAAAATCAAAATGTTATCCCAGCCCATGCTCGATTGGTAGCAAGTCAGTTAATGTTGCAAAAAGTAGAAACTTGACTGGATGGAAACACGGTCCATGGAGCAAGGGTAATCTCCTTGATGTCCTTTATATTTGTTTTACCACAGCAACAATCTCTGGGGAAATCGGAATGTATCTGTCATTGTTAAGTCTGCACATCGTTTGACGACATCCTGAGATAAGCTGCCGAATATCTCGAAACCTGCCACTAGAAAAACAAGTCAGTATACACTCGTACAAATTGCCCGAGCCAACTTGGTGTCACTTGCTTTCAGCATCTTTAATGATTTCACCAGAAGATCTGCGGCTATTCCACTTCTTTGAGATTTCACCTTCAGGGGATTTGAACTTCTTCAAAACTGTGCCGACGTAGTAGTTACCTCTTCCTTACATTTCTTTTACCACCCCAACAACTCTCTCGTGAAATTTGAGAGCTTCTGTCATTGTGAACTCCGGCCATCGTTCAACAACTTCTTCATACGATAAGCTGCTCACTTCTTTGAACCCGGCGTTCAGAAAACTTTTAAGTGAGTATACACTCGAACATTCAGCCGCAGCTATAAACTTGATATCTTTTTGCTTCATCAGTTCCAAGGATTTCATCAAAAGCCTCGTTGAAATCACCCTTTTCCTGTGAGACTTGCGCACACACATTGCTCTATCACTGGCAAATCTCTCAACACCATATTTCGAATATGTACCTTCTTCTGGCACTAGAAAATCCATAACCTCGTAAGCTGAGGCATATTTCCGAGTGACTGGGTTATCCTTACTGATGACATTCTTTGTCGGTATTCCTTTAGTAAGCACAATGAAACACATAAATCCCACAAGTTCTCCGGTAGCGGTATCTTCAGCCACTGCGGATATACCGTCTTCAACCAGTCTGGGAAACACTCCGTCAATCCAGACGAATCCTATTTTTTCGATATCGGGGTTCAAGTTTTGGCAACGAATTTCATCCTTTAAAAATGCGTTGACTTTCAGTGAATGTATCCCTTCACGGTCGCCCTCGACCATCTTTTGGCAGACAGCTACTGTATAACCTATTATCAGTACATCGCGTCATCATAATCTCACAAGCGTTAATCTGGAGCACGGGTTAGGTTGTCCTACTAGGTCACCTACAGCAGTGTCACATTATCTGTACCTCGGTATCTTATAGAGCCACAGAATAATCTCATTTACATTTACAGTATTGTTTGAATTAACACCATACTTTCTCTGATTTTCCTTAAGCCAAATCTTTTGGTGCGTGCCCTTTTGGGTCCCTTAAGCAGAATTTCAATACATGGAGAGATTGTTTGGTGTCGCACTCAAGATTATTTCACCTAATATGGCGGCGTTGCCCGTTTTATTGTGGAAGGAAACCCGGCTCTATACGGAGAAAACCCACGACCTTCCGGTGGTAACTGGCAACTATCCCACATAGGTCGTTCGAATGAAAACCCAGTCACTAAATTTTCCAATTGTTTTTGGACTGAGTGGGATTCGAACCCGCGACCTACACGAAGAGAGGACAACACTTAATCACATTTTAAAAAAGGGGGTCATACTAATACAACATATGCCACCTTATGTCAAAATATCGAAGCACATCCATCTTTTACTTTTAGATCTCCATCCACCTAAACAGGTCTCATTTCACTTCCAAAATCGATTTCTTTAGTGTAAGTTTTTTTTATGGGATTAGGATAGACCAAAATTCCAGACGTACGCCTCTCAAACCCCAGGAATTGCAACACCTTTGATCGTCCAGTTTACAGGAAGAGGGGGGGGGGGGCAAACATTTTTGTTTGACTTTATGTCTGATTCCTAAGCTAAAATGTATTATCTTTTTATCAAAGTTATAGCCTTGTTGGAATACAAAACGAGTCTTATTCTTGCGTCTCAAGTTAATTTCACGCTCAAATGGCGGCTTGAAACAATTGCAGAAAGTCCCCTGACATTTACGGTTCTCACCAAGAATAGAATCTGTTCATCGAACAAACCAATATAAAAATGTCATGGTTAGTTTTAGGTGAGATTGTCAGCCAAAATATGTTGAACGATTGCCCGGCTACAGAAATACATCATGGAAAAGAGTGCGATAGAAAATAGAAAGTTTCTTTAAAACGTTTGCAAAACAATTAATCATGTCTTTGTAGCTGTTTAAGTTGGCGAGATTTTCAGAGAGATTGTGAGCTATTATGTCAGTAGTCAAGTATATAAGCCTAAGACCAGACTTTTAGGCTATATTTCTGAACACTAAAAATACAAGGGCACAGAGAAAATCTTCTTGACTAAAATAACCATAGAGACAAGTTTCTAATTGAGTTAAAAAGGGTTATGTCATTTAGACGTGTATACCCATTCATAAGTTGTTATAATACACCAAAGCTCATGATATTCCATTAGGTTGAAGACAGACAAGAGTTTATTTAGCCTAAGCAGAATTTTCTGGAATACTTTGTAATATATTGACAAAGTTGTACGGATCTTCAGCTATGGCAAGAACTCGGGTAAACTTAAATAAAAAAATATCCAACAATGTAAGAATTGATATGATAAAAGTACAAATATCCTCTCCAAATATTGTATCGTAATATTCATCATCAGAAAGTGATTCAATAACGCGTTTGTATCATAGTTCTAACCAGATGTATGGTGATCTGATCAAATTTGTTTTCAAACGTCAATTTGACACAAATAAAAAATCGTAATTTTGGATCATCAAAGAGAGTTTATTTTAACAGGATAAAAATGTTGCTCGACAACTCAATCGCTTTATAGTTTCGGGCTATAATTAGTTGATATAATTGTGTTGCAATAAACAGGCTCAAGCCCGTTGCACTTCAAGAGATTGTCCTTCCGATAAAATCTTAAGGGATAAAACAATGTTGGTCGGCTAGCCAATCGCCTGGTGAGCGGCGGATTACAACGGAACCCTGCAAAAATCAAAATGTTATCCCAGCCCATGCTCGATTGGTAGCAAGTCAGTTAATGTTGCAAAAAGTAGAAACTTGACTGGATGGAAACACGGTCCATGGAGCAAGGGTAATCTCCTTGATGTCCTTTATATTTGTTTTACCACAGCAACAATCTCTGGGGAAATCGGAATGTATCTGTCATTGTTAAGTCTGCACATCGTTTGACGACATCCTGAGATAAGCTGCCGAATATCTCGAAACCTGCCACTAGAAAAACAAGTCAGTATACACTCGTACAAATTGCCCGAGCCAACTTGGTGTCACTTGCTTTCAGCATCTTTAATGATTTCACCAGAAGATCTGCGGCTATTCCACTTCTTTGAGATTTCACCTTCAGGGGATTTGAACTTCTTCAAAACTGTGCCGACGTAGTAGTTACCTCTTCCTTACATTTCTTTTACCACCCCAACAACTCTCTCGTGAAATTTGAGAGCTTCTGTCATTGTGAACTCCGGCCATCGTTCAACAACTTCTTCATACGATAAGCTGCTCACTTCTTTGAACCCGGCGTTCAGAAAACTTTTAAGTGAGTATACACTCGAACATTCAGCCGCAGCTATAAACTTGATATCTTTTTGCTTCATCAGTTCCAAGGATTTCATCAAAAGCCTCGTTGAAATCACCCTTTTCCTGTGAGACTTGCGCACACACATTGCTCTATCACTGGCAAATCTCTCAACACCATATTTCGAATATGTACCTTCTTCTGGCACTAGAAAATCCATAACCTCGTAAGCTGAGGCATATTTCCGAGTGACTGGGTTATCCTTACTGATGACATTCTTTGTCGGTATTCCTTTAGTAAGCACAATGAAACACATAAATCCCACAAGTTCTCCGGTAGCGGTATCTTCAGCCACTGCGGATATACCGTCTTCAACCAGTCTGGGAAACACTCCGTCAATCCAGACGAATCCTATTTTTTCGATATCGGGGTTCAAGTTTTGGCAACGAATTTCATCCTTTAAAAATGCGTTGACTTTCAGTGAATGTATCCCTTCACGGTCGCCCTCGACCATCTTTTGGCAGACAGCTACTGTATAACCTATTATCAGTACATCGCGTCATCATAATCTCACAAGCGTTAATCTGGAGCACGGGTTAGGTTGTCCTACTAGGTCACCTACAGCAGTTTCACTGGTATCTGTACCTCGGTATCTTATAAAGCCACAGAATAATTTCATTTACATTTACAGTATTGTTTGAATTGATACCATACTTTCTCTGATTTTCCTTAAGCCAAATCTATTGGGTCCCTTAAGCAGAATTTCAACACATGGAGAGATTGATTGATTGTTTGGTGTTTTACGTCGCGCTCAAGATTATTTCACTTATATGGCGGTGTTGCCAGTTTTATTGTGGGAGGAAACCGGGCTCTTCGTCCAGAAGAAACCCACGACCTTCCGGTGGTAACTGGCAACCATCCCACATAGGTCGTTCGAGTGAAAACCCAGTCAGAAAACTTTCCAATTTTTGTTTTTTGTTTTTGTTTTGTGGACTGAGTGGGATTCGAACCCGCGACCTACATGGCGAGAGAACAACACTTAATCACATAAAAATGGGGTTATACTAATACAACATATGCCACCTTATGTCAAAATATCGAAGCACATCCATCTTTTACTTTTACATCTCCATCCACCTAAACAGGTCTCATTTCACTTCCAAAATCGAGTGTAAGAGGTATATATATATATGCGATTAGGATAGACCAAATTTCCAGACGTACGCCTCTCAAACCCCAGGAATTGCAACACCTTTGATCGTCCAGTTTACAGGAAGAGGGGGGGGGGGGGGGGTCAAACATTTTTGTTTGACTTTATGTCTGATTCCTAAGCTAAATTTATAGCCTTGTTGGAATACAAAACGAGTCTTATTCTTGCGTCTCAAGTTAATTTCACGCTCAAATGGCGGCTTGAAACTATTGAAGAAAGTCCCCTGGCATGTATGGCTCTCACCAAGAATAGAATCTGTTCATCGAGCAAACCAATATAAAAATGTCATAGTTAGTTTTAGGTGAGATTGTCAGCCAAAATATGTTGAACGATTGCCCGGCTACAGAAATACATCATGGAAAATAATGCGATAGAAAATAGAAAGTTTCTTTAAAACGTTTGCAAAACAATTAATCATGTCCTTGTAGCTGTTTAAGTTGGCGAGATTTTCAGAGAGATTGTGAGCTATTATGTCAGTAGTCAAGTATGTAAGCCTAAGACCAGACTTTTAGGCTATATTTCTGAACACTAAAAATACAAGGGCACAGCGAAAATCTTGTTGACTAAAATAACCATAGAGACAAGTTTCTAATTGAGTTACAAAGGGTTATGTCATTTAGACCTGTATACCCAATCATAAGTTGTTATAATACACCAAAGCCCATGATATTCCATTAGGTTGAAGACAGACAAGAGTTTATTTAGCCTAAGCAGAATTTTCTGGAATACTTTGTAATATATTGACAAAGTTGTACGGATCTTCAGCTATGGCAAGAACTCGGGTAAATTTAAATAAAAAAAACAATATATTATAATTGGAAAAGAAAGTGAAAATATGTAATTTGGTTCCTAGGTAGAAGACAGACAAAAACGTTTAGCCCTGACTGGCAGATCTTTTAAACTGATGTATGTATCAGTTTAAGGACGTCACGCCCATCCCAAAACTGAATTGTCACTTTCGTGAAACGTAGTTTAAAGTGGCATGAGCTGCCAAAATGTTGATATTTTGATGTTAAAACAGAATGTTAAAATTATTGGCTATTTTTCTCAAGAAGTATAATTCAGAAGCTCTTTAGTGCTTCCAGTCTTGAAAATGTACGATAAACTATGGTTTTGAACTAACTTTTGATTAGAATGAATGAATGGTCGTCCCGGTTATTTAAATTTTGTTTACTTTTCGGACACGTTTTCGATGCGTACAGGACACATACTGTATGGATTCTCCTCATTCCAACGCCAATAATTTAGTTTTTCGATGATCTTCAAAACCTCTTACTGTCGTGATGATCAGAAATGATGAAAAAGTGTGAATTTTGGCAGCTCATGCCACTTTAACATGCATGCAAGAATTGATATGATAAAAGTACAAATATCCTCTCCAAATATTGTATGGTAATATTCATAATCAGGAAGTAATTTAATAACGCGTTTGTATCATAGTTCTGACCAGATGTATGGTGATCTGATAAAATTTGTTTTCAAACGTCAATTTGACACAAATAAAAAATCGTAATTTTGGATCATCAAAGAGAGTTTATTATAACATAATAAAAATGTTGCTCGACAACCCAATCGCTTTATAGTTTCGGGCTATAATTAGTTGATATAATTGTGTTGCAATAAACAGGATCAAGCCCGTTGCACTTCAAGAGATTGTCCTTCCGATGAAATCTTAAGGGATAAAACAATGTTTGTCGACAAGCCAATCGCCTGGTGAGCGGCGGATTACAACGGAACCCTGCATAAAACAAAATGTTATCCCAGCCCATGCTCGATTGGTAGCAAGTCAGTTAATGTTGCAAAAAGTAGAAACTTGACTGGATGGAAACACGGTCCATGGAGCAAGGGTAATCTATATTTGTTTTACCACAGCAACAATCTCTGGGGAAATCGGAATGTATCTGTCATTGTTAAGTCTGCACATCGTTTGACGACATCCTGAGATAAGCTGCCGAATATCTCGAAACCTGCCACTAGAAAAACAAGTCAGTATACACTCGTAGACATTGCCCGAGCCAACTTGGTGTCACTTGCTTTCATCATCTTTAATGATTTCACCAGAAGATCTGCGGCTATTCCACTTCTGTCAGATTTCACCTTCAGGGGATTTCAACTTCTTCAACACGGTGCCGACGTAGTAGTTACCTCTTCCTTACATTTCTTTAACCACCCCAACAACTCTCTCATGAAATTTGAGAGCTTCTGTCATTGTGAACTCTGGCCATCGTTCCACAACTTCTTCATACGATAAGCTGCTCACTTCTTTGAACCCGGCGTTCAGAAAACTTTTAAGTGAGTATACACTCGAACATTCAGCCGCAGCCAACTTGATGTCTTTTTGCTTCATCAGTTCCAAGGATTTCATCAAAAGCCTCGTTGAAATCCCCCTTTTCCTGTGAGACTTGCGCACACACATAGCTCTATCACTGGCAAATCTATCAACACCATATTTCGAATATGTACCTTCTTCTGGCACAAGAAAATCCATAACCTCGTAAACTGAGGCATAGTTCCGAGTGACTGGGTTATCCTTACTGATGACATTCTTTGTGGGTATTCCTTTAGTAAGCACAATGAAACACATAAATCCCACAAGTTCTCCGGTAGCGGTATCTTCAGCCACTGCGGATATACCGTCTTCAACCAGTCTGGGAAACACTCCGTCAATCCAGACGAATCCTAATTTTTCGATATCGGTGTTCAAGTTTTGGCAAAGAATTTCATCCTTTAAAAACGCGTTGACTTTCAGTGAATGTATCCCTGCACGATCTTCCTTGATCATCTGTCGGTATGTAACATCAGTCATGTTTTTACTGGTTATTCGAAATACGTTCCACAGTCTGTGCTTATCTTTTAAAAGAGAGTCGGTGTTTTAACCTATTTATCAGTACATTGCCCTATCTTACGTATTGAATATTTACATCACACGCGTTAAACTAGAGCACGGGATATGCAAACAACTAGGTCACCTCCAGCAGTGTCAGTCAATCGTGATGACGAGCCTATCTTTGTGTACCCAAGTACTGACAAGTACTTGATATAGATAGTCGCGTCATCACAATTGCAGTGTCAGTGTTATCTGTGTCTAGGTCTCTTATAGAACAACCAGTACACAATTACATCTTCCATTTGAAGTGATGTTAACGATTTCACGCCTTACATTCTCTGGGGCCTCCGTGGCTCAGTAGGTAGAGCGTTGGACGCTCAATCAACAGCCTTCCACCAATGGGTCACGGGTTCGAATCCCACTTCGTCCAAAAAATATTGGAAAATTTTCTGAGTGGGTTTTCACTCGAACGACCTATGTGGGATGGTTGCCAGTAATCAACGGAGGGTCGTGGGTTTCCCCCGGGCATAGAGCCCGGTTTCCTCCCACAATAAAACTGGCAACGCCGCCATATAGGTGAAATATTCTTGAGCGCGGCGTAAAACACCAAACATTCAATCAACCTTACTTCCCCCGAACTTCGTTGAGCCAAATTATTTGATGGTTGCCGTCAGGGGCAATTTTAAAATCTTTTAATTAGAATTTTAATATATGGAGAGGGGGAAAACACTAAGTCACAAGTAAAAACGTCTGACAATGGTTATACTAATACAATGTAGGCCACCTTATGTCAACAGAAAAAAAACCCATCTTTCAGAGCTCCATCCATCTAAACTGGTCTCCTTTTACTCCTAAAATCGCTTTCAGTTTTAAATTCAGCTCGTTCACTTTGGAAAATGAATTACAGATGCACAGGAAAAAAATAATCAAAAATTCCCTTAAAATCTTACGCATACGGAAGCTGGGAATTATTTCTGGATTCCTATCGGAAACAACATTTCCTCTCAATCTCATTCAAAATCTAACACACTGAACTTTTAGATATTTGATATATGATGCCTTATTAAAGAAAAAAAAACAATTCAAACTAAATTAACCCTCTCAATTAGCTCTTAATTAGACCATTGCTTATAAGGAAATTGCTTGACCAAAGGCTACTGATTGATACAACTCTGTTCAAATACAAAACGAGTAATATTTTTGCGTCTACTGTTTATTCCATGTTGATTGATTGATTGATTGCTTGGTGTTTTACGCCGCGCTCAAGATTATTTCACTTATATGGCGGCGTTGCCAGTTTTATTGTGGGAGGAAACCGGGATCTGTGCTCGGAGAAAACCCACGACCTTCCGCTGGTAACTGGCAACCATCCCACATAGGTCGTTCGAGTGAAAACCCAGTCAGTATTCCATGTTGAAACAGTCCCTAACGACAGCTTAAAACTAGATTAGAAAGTCGGCTAACATGCATGTACGGGATATTCGCAAGAACAGAATGTGTTCAACGTACAAGCCAATATCGATTGTCGGCCAAAGTGTGTTGAAATATTGCCAGGCAACAGAAGTCTGTCCTTGAAAAGTCTCCTATAGAAAATATCTAAACAGTTTTTTCAAACGTTTGCAAAAATGAGATTAGATAATTTATCATGTACTAAGATTTTCAGAGAAAATGTAAGCTATTATCAGAGCACAGTCGAGTACGTAAGTATATAGACCACACTTACATAAATGTCTTATATATTCAGAGAGTTACTTAATATCAGGTTTTTATTATACCACCAAACCAGATTAACAAATGGGAAGTTAACGATTGTACCACCGATCAACCACGTATCAGTCCGTGTTATATGACTGTGTTTATATTGCCCGAATATTATCTATTTTAATATCATCAGACGGATCAAGTTCGTATTAGCCCATTGTATTGGCCGAATTCAAATCATATTAGCCGAGTTCAGGTGAATGACGTTTGTAGACAATGGCGTCACAAAAGCTTATAGTCAGGTTAAATGATCTCGTTTAAAAAGTATTCCAACAGTGAATGCTTAAAGATTTTTCATAATCTCTGATCGTCACGACAGTAAGAGGTTTTGAAAGCCATCGACAAACTAAATTATTGGAGTTGGAATGAGGACAATCCATACAGCATGTGGCTTATACAAACCGGAATAACGTTCGAAAAGTAAACAAAATTTAAATAACCGGGAAGACCATTCATTTATTCTAAGTCAAAGTTAGTTCAAAACAATACATTATCGTACATTCTCGAGACTAGAACCACTAAAAAGCTTCTGAATTATATGTCTTGGGAAAAATAGCCAATAATTTCAACGTTCTGTCTTTAAGTCAAAATATCATCATTTTGGCAGCTCATGCCACTTTAAGTTAAACCATGGTCCAACTTGATACACTTTTAGACAACTCAGCTCAAGCACTATGAAACTTACATTAAAACAAACATGGAATGTCGACAAAAATGGAGGCAAAGAGTAGATAGTAAAAGGCCGATTCTAGCACATCAAAAAGGGGGGAAATGGGGGACAACAGCAGACAACTCGTGTAACCACGACTCGGGTGATTGTCTCCCTTTGCCGCAAACTCAAGTGGGCTTAAAATAGGCTAATCGGGCAAAAGGCTAGAGCGTATTTGGGTCGCTGGAGCCAGTCAGGCGTGTAAACCTGAGGTTTATCAGATACAGTTGGAGAAATCTATTTAACTTCAAAACCGCCCAACGCGATAATTCGAATGTGCAAGGAAAGGCCAATCGTACGTGACGTGGAAACGCCGAGGGCCAAGCTATGTTTTGACACCATTTTGAACTCTTAAATGAGTCATCTCAACCGTGTTTATAGACAAAACAACGTGGTTTTCGAGCCCAGATAGATACGAATATCCCACGTCTGAATTGCATTAGTCTTTTTTTGATCGGATCAGCCGTTTGGTTGCTATTTTAAACTCGAGTACTGTAAAAGTTTGAGAGGTGTTTTCACCGAAGCAACTAAACCGTTGAACTTCAAATTTTACATATATTTAGTAACCGCTATGGATTAAAACATCGGAAGATTTTCATTGGTCAATATACTGACGTCACGAATGCTTCACTATTTCGTAAATTATAATAACAACTCGCAATGCCCCCCCCCCCCTCCCCTCCACAGAAGGTGGTTTTCAAGAATATTTAAGCGGGCCACTGAAACCAGTCAGGCGTGTTAATAAAGCAGTTTACCCGAGAAGCGAGCAGTAGGAGTAAACTAATTAACTGTAAAATCACTCAACCGATCAAAGCGATAATTCGGATGTGTATGAGAGAGGGTCTAATGGTATGACGTCAAAACACCGAAGGCTATGTACTTTAACGCCCCTTTTGAAATTTTAAATGAGTCATATCTCAACCGTTATTAGAGATATAATGACGCGATTTTCGAGAGTCGATAGACAAGAATATCCCGCGCTTGGATTGCAATATTTATTTTTGATTAGACCAGCGGTTTGATCGCTATATTGAACTCAACTGCACATCATTGAGAAGCGTTTTGATCGAAACAACTAAACCGATTACCTTCAAATTTTGCATATATTTAGTTAACGACAAAACCCGTTTACGTTGCACAACTATGGATGAAAACATTGGGAGGTTTTCATGGGACAAATTACTTATTGATTCGAATAACAGCACGCAATGCACGCCCATAGAAGGTCGTTTTCAAGAGCAAGAAGTGAAATTTTCAACAGCCATTTGAAGTATTTCTATATATTTCCAATTGTTGGAGGTAATCGAGACTCCTCACTAGTCATCACACAGAGCTCATATCTGTAACCAGCCTCTATGAACCAACACCCACCGCCCGCAGCTAAAAGACATGCATATGAATATTTTAACGACATTTGAACCGACGAGCGAAAACTATACGAAATAGTTTCACTGTTTTTTTTTACTAATTTACATGTCAATCTATTAGAAAAGAGGCTAATGGGAAAACTAATTAGTAAGTACATCAAACGTAAGCGTGCATAATATCGATGTATGTAATATATAATATAATCAAATTTAATAATATATAATTTATAATCAAAAGTCATCTAATTATCTTCTCGCGTAATCCCTTGGTATTCAAGTTTCCCTTAATATTGCTGAGTGATCTATTCATCAAAACAACTGAACGTTGTTAAGAAATAATGGCGTGACAAACCATAAAAAAATCGACAAGAGTGGGACCGTAATACAGTAAAACATGTTTATTTTTTCTATCATGTACAAACGCGTTCTATAAGACTATACATTAGTCACCACATAAGACTCCATAAGACTGAATTATGCTATTGATTGGTTGATCTTAATAGAAATTATACTCTAGATATGATATAAACCCGACACTGTTTTTTCTTTAGAAACCTATCCCCCCGTAGGTAGCGGATGCAATAACTACTATAGTGCCCGCTAAACTACGATACTCGTTAAACTAACTGCCTCACAGATCAAGGTTCACCGCTCACAGTTGAGAAGAATCTTACCCGTATATTTCTAACGCCCTTAAAATACACATAGCTCTAAATTTACGATGCTTTATTACCGTCTCGAAGCATTAAACTACGACCGGTTTATGTCCGTTCAGTATATGACTAACACTTACATAGCTAGTTCGCATGCATACTTAGTCATTTTAGGCAATCGCTTGAGCTACTTTGCACACCTAAAAATGATGAGGCTTTAACGTTAATTAAGCCATACAATAGACCCATTGCTCGATGACGTCACGATTTGCAAAGCATTTTGGGAAACTGGCGGTATATACTGCTAGAAAATGGTGGAATGGGTTAAGGCCAAGTTGTTAGATAAGACTTCACTTTGCATTCTAAACCACTGGGCGTGTCCTGTGTCCTTAGCAAGTGTCTTATTTAACACCTACATGTCACCGCCCGGACTCGCATTCATAATTTTATTAATTAAACATGTGTATTATATCCTACTGCACAACATGCAAGTTGCTGTCGGCCATGTCTCACCCGGATCAAAGGCAATAGCCGACTCAACTAGCGGTACTTTCCCAGCAAGCTTCGCGAAAAATTTGTTTCTGACATCAATAGGCTAGAGGGCTATTGCCACAATGTTTTGGCGATGTTTTAATTCACGCCAAAGGTCGACGCATGTAATGAGCATCGGCATAAAAACCATGAATTAGGATGTATTTTGGTTGATATACATAGAAATTAGACTCTAGATATAATATAAATCATACACTATTTTTTATAGAAACCTTACGTCCAATACCGACTTAACCATTTCCACCGCTTGCTGTGCGTTAGATACGGCAATAATCCGCGGCAAATCCGCCTTTTCACGGTTGGGGGAGCTTTCGCGATAATAGGGCTCGACAGTTTTTCTTCGTTTAAAGGCTTGACTTTGTGGCGTACCACTTTTTCTGCTTTCCTGTCTGACCTCCGATCTGGCCATTTCCACTACTTGTGCGGGAGACACCACATCTATCTGCGGTAAATCCGCATACTCGGCGTCAATTTGCGGCGGATCCATCTTTTCACGGTCGGGAGAGCTTTCACGGCAATAGGGTTCCAGAGGGATGAGCGTGTTTCTACTTCTGAATGCTTGGCCGAGGGGCGAGCCTCTCTCACTCATTACACCTTCGTTCATGGGTATTTTACCCTTTTCCATATTGCGGTAAAAACGCACCAAATTTATCCACGTTCGACATGTTTAAACGTTACAGACACCGTCTGCGTAAGAAGTGTTGTCGAAGTACGATGATAGCTCGTTATATAAAGCTTTATGATACGCGCCCGCTGAACGCCAGAAGCGACCGTTAACGCAGCCTTAAGCGTAAGACAATATTATCATTAACTCACATTTAGACGGTGTCTGTAACGTTTAAACATGTCGAACGTGGATAAATTTGGTGCGTTTTTACCGCAATATGGAAAAGGGTAAAATACCCATGAACGAAGGTGTAATGAGTGAGAGAGGCTCGCCCCTCGGCCAAGCATTCAGAAGTAGAAACACGCTCATCCCTCTGGAACCCTATTGTCGTGAAAGCTCTCCCGACCGTGAAAAGATGGATCCGCCGCAAATTGACGCCGACTATGCGGATTTACCGCAGATAGATGTGGTGTCTCCCGCACAAGTAGTGGAAATGGCCAGATCGGAGGTCAGACAGGAAAGCAGAAAAAGTGGTACGCCACAAAGTCAAGCCTTTAAACGAAGAAAAACTGTCGAGCCCTATTATCGCGAAAGCTCCCCCAACCGTGAAAAGGCGGATTTGCCGCGGATTATTGCCGTATCTAACGCACAGCAAGCGGTGGAAATGGTTAAGTCGGTATTGGACGTAAGGTTTCTATAAAAAATAGTGTATGATTTATATTATATCTAGAGTCTAATTTCTATGTATATCAACCAAAATACATCCTAATTCATGGTTTTTATGCCGATGCTCATTACATGCGTCGACCTTTGGCGTGAATTAAAACATCGCCAAAACATTGTGGCAATAGCCCTCTAGCCTATTGATGTCAGAAACAAATTTTTCGCGAAGCTTGCTGGGAAAGTACCGCTAGTTGAGTCGGCTATTGCCTTTGATCCGGGTGAGACATGGCCGACAGCAACTTGCATGTTGTGCAGTAGGATATAATACACATGTTTAATTAATAAAATTATGAATGCGGCGGTCCGGGCGGTGACATGTAGGTGTTAAATAAGACACTTGCTAAGGACACAGGACACGCCCAGTGGTTTAGAATGCAAAGTGAAGTCTTATCTAACAACTTGGCCTTAACCCATTCCACCATTTTCTAGCAGTATATACCGCCAGTTTCCCAAAATGCTTTGCAAATCGTGACGTCATCGAGCAATGGGTCTATTGTATGGCTTGATTAACGTTAAAGCCTCATCATTTTTAGGTGTGCAAAGTAGCTCAAGCGATTGCCTAAAATGACTAAGTATGCATGCGAACTAGCTATGTAAGTGTTAGTCATATACTGAACGGACATAAACCGGTCGTAGTTTAATGCTTCGAGACGGTAATAAAGCATCGTAAATTTAGAGCTATGTGTATTTTAAGGGCGTTAGAAATATACGGGTAAGATTCTTCTCAACTGTGAGCGGTGAACCTTGATCTGTGAGGCAGTTAGTTTAACGAGTATCGTAGTTTAGCGGGCACTATAGTAGTTATTGCATCCGCTACCTACGGGGGGATAGGTTTCTAAAGAAAAAACAGTGTCGGGTTTATATCATATCTAGAGTATAATTTCTATTAAGATCAACCAATCAATAGCATAATTCAGTCTTATGGAGTCTTATGTGGTGACTAATGTATAGTCTTATAGAACGCGTTTGTACATGATAGAAAAAATAAACATGTTTTACTGTAATACGGTCCCACTCTTGTCGATTTTTTTATGGTTTGTCACGCCATTATTTCTTAACAACGTTCAGTTGTTTTGATGAATAGATCACTCAGCAATATTAAGGGAAACTTGAATACCAAGGGATTACGCGAGAAGATAATTAGATGACTTTTGATTATAAATTATATATTATTAAATTTGATTATATTATATATTACATACATCGATATTATGCACGCTTACGTTTGATGTACTTACTAATTAGTTTTCCCATTAGCCTCTTTTCTAATAGATTGACATGTAAATTAGTAAAAAAAAACAGTGAAACTATTTCGTATAGTTTTCGCTCGTCGGTTCAATTGTCGTTAAAATATTCATATGCATGTCTTTTAGCTGCGGGCGGTGGGTGTTGGTTCATAGAGGCTGGTTACAGATATGAGCTCTGTGTGATTACTAGTGAGGAGTCTCGATTACCTCCAACAATTGGAAATATATAGAAATACTTCAAATGGCTGTTGAAAATTTCACTTCTTGCTCTTGAAAACGACCTTCTATGGGCGTGCATTGCGTGCTGTTATTCGAATCAATAAGTAATTTGTCCCATGAAAACCTCCCAATGTTTTTATCCATAGTTGTGCAACGTAAACGGGTTTTGTCGTTAACTAAATATATGCAAAATTTGAAGGTAATCGGTTTAGTTGTTTCGATCAAAACGCTTCTCAATGATGTGCAGTTGAGTTCAATAAAGCGATCAAACCGCTGGTCTAATCAAAAATAAATATTGCAATCCAAGCGCGGGATATTCTTGTCTATCGACTCTCGAAAATCGCGTCATTATATCTCTAATAACGGTTGAGATATGACTCATTTAAAATTTCAAAAGGGGCAAAAGTACATAGCCTTCGGTGTTTTGACGTCATACCATTAGACCCTCTCTCATACACATCCGAATTATCGCTTTGATCGGTTGAGTGATTTTACAGTTAATTAGTTTACTCCTACTGCTCGCTTCTCGGGTAAACTGCTTTATTAACACGCCTGACTGGTTTCAGTGGCCCGCTTAAATATTCTTGAAAACCACCTTCTGTGGAGGGGAGGGGGGGGGGGCCATTGCGAGTTGTTATTATAATTTACGAAATAGTGAAGCATTCGTGACATCAGTATATTGACCAATGAAAATCTTCCGATGTTTTAATCCATAGCGGTTACTAAATATATGTAAAATTTGAAGTTCAACGGTTTAGTTGCTTCGGTGAAAACACCTCTCAAACTTTTACAGTACTCGAGTTTAAAATAGCAACCAAACGGCTGATCCGATCAAAAAAAGACTAATGCAATTCAGACGTGGGATATTCGTATCTATCTGGGCTCGAAAACCACGTTGTTTTGTCTATAAACACGGTTGAGATGACTCATTTAAGAGTTCAAAATGGTGTCAAAACATAGCTTGGCCCTCGGCGTTTCCACGTCACGTACGATTGGCCTTTCCTTGCACATTCGAATTATCGCGTTGGGCGGTTTTGAAGTTAAATAGATTTCTCCAACTGTATCTGATAAACCTCAGGTTTACACGCCTGACTGGCTCCAGCGACCCAAATACGCTCTAGCCTTTTGCCCGATTAGCCTATTTTTAGCCCACTTGAGTTTGCGGCAAAGGGAGACAATCACCCGAGTCGTGGTTACACGAGTTGTCTGCTGTTGTCCCCCATTTCCCCCCTTTTTGATGTGCTAGAATAGGCCTTTTACTATCTACTGCAAAGTTATATTTAAAACTTTTCCATAGCACATCCTTTAATTTACTGGAAGATCTCCCCATTTAACTCAAACCATTACCTTTTAAGCTTAAGTTTCAACAATTCTAAAATGTATTTAATCCGACCGACGGTGGTCATGTGTCTGTCATTGTTTAGCCTGCACATCGTTTCACGACATCTCAATAAGGTAAGCTGCCGAAATCCTCGAACCTGCACCAGAAAATCATTTAAAAGTGAGTAAAAACTACCGCCAATTTCATGTCACTTGCTTTCATAAACTTTGATGATTTTGCCAGAAGGCCTTTAATTCCACTTTTGTGAGATTTCACCTTCAGCGAATTTCACCTTCTTCAAAACGGTTTTGACGTAGTGGTTTCTTCTTCCTCTCTTCCTTACATTTCTTTTACCACTCCAACAATTCTCTCATGTAATTTGAGGGCATCTGTCATTATGAACTGTGGCCATCGTTCCACAACTTCTTCATACGACTAGGTGCTTTCCTCTTTAAAGCCGACTTTCAGAAAACTTTTAACAGAGTATTCACTCGTACACAGAGCGGTCGCGAATTTGATGTCTTTTGGCTTCATCAGTTCCAATGATTTCATCAAAAGCCTCGTTGAAATCCCCCTTTTTCTGTGAGACTTGTGCACACACAGTCCTCTATCACTGGCAAATCTATGAACACCATATTTCGAACAAATTCCTTTTTCTGGCATTAGGAAGTCCATGACTTTGAAGACTGGCGCATATTTCCGAGTAACTGGACTCTCCTTACTGTTTACATTCTTTGTCGGTATTCCTTTAGTAAGCACAATGAAACACATAATTCCCACAAGTTCTCCGGTAACGGTATCTTCAGCCACTGCGGAAAAAACGTCCTCAACCAGTCTGGGAAACACTCCGTCAATCCAGACAAATCCTAATTTTTCGATATCGGGGTTCAAGTTTTGGGAAAGAATTTCATCCTGTAAAAACGTGTTGACTTTCAGTGAATGTATCCCTTCACGGTCTCCCTCGACCATCCGTCGGTATATAACGCCAGTCATATTTTTACCGGTAATTCAAAATACGGTCAATAAACTGTACTTATCTTTTGATAGACAGCTGTGTCTTAACCTATTTATGAGTACATTGTCCCATCTGATATGTATTGTACATTTACATCAGAAGTCAGCAGAGAGATCTTTTAGATAATTAAAGGATGTGCTATATTGGAAAACGTTTGGTCCTAGCTTTGTCTCCATGTATATGGCTGAGTGGGAGAGTGACATACTTTACAAATGTCACAAACAACCTTTCATTTACCTCCGGTATCTGGATGATGACATTTTTATCATGTGGCAGCATGCACTGGAAGACCTTTATATTTTCATTGATACTTTTAATTCCGATGACCCCAGCATTAAGATACAATTTGTTATTGATCACACCTCTTTAGATTTTTGGGATGTAACTATTTACAAGGGTTATCTCCACTCTTTTAAGGGGGGGGGGGGGGGGATCTCGCTACACCTATCAAATGACAGAGACCCTTAATTGTGTCTCCTCTAAATATCGTGTATGTTATCGCGTGGCAAAAATGCCGCAAGCAATATGGATGAGAAACTCAGAATTCTATACGACAAAGAACCGCCAACCATTTGTGGGCCATTTGACTTGAACAAGCTGTATCCGTTCCACAGCATTCTAATACCCCCAGGTTATTCTGTTGAGAAACCATTTCTAAATCATGCCTGTTGAAAAAGCTGCAGATGTTTACCCTTTTGGTTTGAATTTGGACCCTGGTAGGTGTCGTGAAAAAAGTATTCTTCCATTTGTGTTTCAGGCCAGCATGAATATGGCTCAGATTATGAAAGAAGAATACAAACTACTTGAGAGTAAAATGGCTCTACCTTTCCATTTGTGTTACAGAATATTAAGGCCAGCATGATTATGGCCCAGATTATAATAGAATAATACAAACTACTTCAGAGTAAAATGGCTCTACCTCTGAACCAACGCTCAGTCATTACTTATAGAAAGAACAATAGTTTGAAAGATCTACTAGTCAGGGCTTAACTCTCCTGTCTGTCTTTCACCTACGAATCAAAGTACATATTTTACTTGCGTTTCCTATTATCAAATTTTGTTTGATTTTAGTTTACCCGATTTTTGCCAGAACCATCAGAAGTCTGTGAATTGAGAAGTGTGAAACGTCTCATTACGCCATATTCAGGACTGGCACCTTTCGACCCAAAGGTCACCTTAAAGAACGTCATCTCTCGGTTAACCAGAAACAGTGGCTTTTCTTTTCTTCCTCGTATGAACTATTATGGGATGCATAACAAAGAAAGATGGCAAACGTCTTAGATGCGACAACAGTGCTAGAATAAAGATAGAGCAAAAGTTTTGAAGAACTTTATGTAGCTGAAAATGAGACAAGAGCCTTGTTTGGAACGATTTGAGTCGAAATGGAGATGTCGGAGTCGGGTGCGGTGTAAAGTTTTATAGAACCAATGCATTCTCCGAACTGCGGTTTCTGGGAGTGACGATAGATATGATAGTCCATTAAGTGGAGAGTGAATTTTTCTGATTTGAACTAAATCACGTCCTGGTGAGCTATGTGTTG
This sequence comes from Lepidochitona cinerea, assembly GCA_963971465.1. NCBI lineage: Eukaryota > Metazoa > Mollusca > Polyplacophora > Chitonida > Tonicellidae > Lepidochitona > Lepidochitona cinerea. Next base: position 14,799,319 of record OZ020560.1, on the reverse strand, counting down.
TTGAATAAAGGGTCAGTGGCGGAAAATATCACTATTTAAGGGCGAGGGGCGAAGCCCAGAGTCGTCAAATAATAGTGGTATTTCCGCCACTGACTAGAATAGCGAGGAAAAATATGTCAGACACCAAATATCTACCCGTATACCCACGCAAGGGCGCCATATTATGAATTTATCACCATCCAGAGCAGCTTGCTTACTTAAAACTGAATATAATCAGTTGTTCTTTATTTGAAAAGTTCACAAAAATGTCTTGGGTCCAGCTGTTCAAAAGTGTACACCGAAAGCACTCGGTTACAGACTCATATTCTGGGCATTTCGACCAATCAAATGCCTAGAAATTTCTCTGAGTGATGATAAACTGTCCTCCATCAGTTTAGAAAATATATCCCATTAACCCTCATGTTTCCATGAGGACTTTCAGGGTTTTGCCCAAAGGTTCATCCTTTAAAAACGTGTTAATCCTTATGTACAGTGTACACCTACCCGATCATCTATGGTAATTCGTCGGTATATAACGTCAGTCATAGGATATACGTTCGACAAGCTGTGTTTAGTTTTTGTTAGACAACTGGTGTTCTGATTGTCCCGTCTGACGTAATGTATTGTTACACTACAAGCGTTATTAATCTGAGACACGGAATATATTGCCAGACAAGTATAGATCATTATACAGCAGGGGGTTGTTTCTCAACATATTTTCGCCCGACGTAAGTCCAATCCAAGACCTAACTGTCATGGCAACATATACCTTCAACATTACGTTACGACCAGGCGCATAGTTACGACGGTATTGAGAAACAGCCCCCAGAGCCACAGCTCGTTGTGCAATTTGCCATATATATAATCAGTAGGGCCTTCACACTTTCTATAATTCGTTTTCATTTTTGCTGAATGACTGCAATTTATTTTCTACGCTTATTATTCCTTTTTTTAAATAAGTCTTCGAATTTACGACTGAACACATTTTGTAATTGTAGTAATCGGGACCAAATAATAGGTGAATGGAAATCTAAAAGTTGTGTGCACTATGATGACCCCGGTCATATCTGAAAGTCTGAAATAGTCCCCAGTCCGTATGTTTTAATTCTGTCGAATAGATCGCTGAAGACAACAAACAGGTGATTTAACTGTATGAAAATAAGGTGTGCTGAGGGAAACATGAACATCAATACATTTGAAAAAAATTGTACACTGCTTCCATGTGACAGCGGTTGGGGTCTCGGGCGGCAGAGTAATAGTCACTCAGTCCGACACATGCCTTCCATCGATTCGTCGCGGGTTCGAATCTCACGCAGACCAGATACAACGTCAACAATGCCATTGTGAATTTTTCACTCGATCAACGAATGTGGAACAGCTGCTCGCCAAAACCTTGAGGTTGCTTTAAAAAAATAGTCCGGTTTCCTCAACACTAATACTGGCAACGCTGCCATACTAGTAATCTTGAGTGCGGCGTAAAACACCAATCAATTGTGTGACACCGAAAAACAGAGAGAGAGAGGCTTAGTAAGTTTAAGAACTTGTTCACGATCACAATTGCTTTTATTTGCAATATATTATGTTTCATTCAATTCCGAGAGCACTGCTACTGCTGGAGGTGTCCAGTTCTGTAGTAATCTATGGAAAGGGACACATTTAGTCTAAGGCCCTTCAAACCGACGCCCAAAGGCATTGCATTGCATGCTGGGTAATTGCATTCCGATTTTGGTTGGTAATACTATCACTGTTACCGAGACTGTTTACCACTTTGTCATTCTTAGTATTTAGATGGTCACATTTAGGATTCTTTGTATCTTACATTACGTCGATATAAATAAAGTAACCGAATACATATATTTACATATTCCATTATATCGATTGATTAACAAATGTAGCATTTGACTCAATGTTTTGCTACTTAATTTGCTCCTTTACTTCTTAATTAAAAAGCACGAAAATTCGTACATAAATATAATTGAACTCGTAAATAACCGACACTAATTGACCCGGAAAAAAATCCGGGCCAGGGTGAGAATCGAACTCACGACTTAAGTCTGAAACTGGTCGTGCCAGAATGATACGCTATTATCTCTCCAACGGTTCAATTATCAGGGAAATTACTGAGTTCGTAAATAACCGACACTAATTGACCCGGAAAAAAATCCGGGCCAGGGTGAGAGATAAAAGAGATAAGCAGCTTATCGTATGAATAAGTTGTTGAACGGTGGCCAGAGTTCACAATGACAGAAGCTCTCAAATTCCACCAGTGATTTGTCAGGGTGGTTAAAGAAATGTAAGGAAGAGAAAGAAGAGAATATTACTCCGGTTTATTGCTCCAGTCTGTGGTATTCTTATACTAAACGTGTAAAAAACACTATTAAAGTTATGTATAATAACTACTTTCGGTGGTAACTTTTCCGTAAGCTGGTACTTCCGTCATGCAAGACAGCTTTTCACGTATTTCAGTTTTCTTTTTGTTATACCAAGTAAAGGGCACCTGTAAATAGTGGTAAAATATCGATTCGATGAAATTTTCTTGGTTAAACAAAAATAAGCTACCAAACGGATATGCCGGGTTACAGAAAAACAGGATTCTTGTTGACGACCTTTAACTTTGCTTCGAATAAATTTTGTTTAAATATCGCCAAATTAAACGTTCTTACTGTTTGATAAGAACAAAAAGCTCTGCATATAACCCAGACCGTGGTTTATTTTGACGTTAAATGACTTGCAATAGCAGGTAGACTGATCACAGGAATTGTCACAGCTTCTGTCCTGCCCGATCAACCCAGTACAAACTCGGGGTTATAATGGATTTTAAGTGGTAGAATCTCACATTTTCATATAGAGATAGACCTCTAGGACACTTTCAATTCATTTAGAATTCGTTCCACTAGGTTGTCATGCTGAGTTTGCAACGTCTTAATTGGAAGCGCCGTCCTCTAGTTAAAAATATTCGATATGAAAACAAGGGGATCAATTTACGAATTTTAATGTATGTTATTTTCCTTAAAGTGGCATGAGCTGCCAAAATTCACACTTTTTTCATAGATTCTGATCGGCTCGACAGTAAGAGGCTTTGAAGGCTATCGAAAACTAAATGATTGACGTTGGAATGAGGAAAATCCATCCATTATGTGGCCTATACGAACCGAAATAGTGTTCGAAAAGTAAACAAAATTTAAATAACCGGAACGACCATTCATTCATTCTAAGCCAAAGTTAGTGCAAAACAATACTTTATCGTACATTTTCGAGACTAGAAGCGATAAAAAGCTTCTGAATTATATGTCTTGAGATAGCCAATAATTTCAACATTCTGTTTCAATGTCAAAATATCAACATTTTGGCAGCTCATGCCAATTTAATAATTAAATATTTCTGGACAATTAAATCTCTCTTTTATACGCATTTACAACTCATCTCTCATCTCTCCAATGAAGTCCAATGAATTTTGGATTTGGGGTTCCGATTTCGTTAATTCCCTTTGTCTTATATTTGCTTCACCACGCCAACAGCTCTCTTGTGAAGTCGAAGGATATCTGTCATAGTAAACAGTGGCCACCGTTTCACGATTTCTTCGTAAGGTAAGCTGTCGAACTCGTCAAAACCCACACTAAGAAAAGCTTTAAAGGAATAAAAGCTCGAACACATTGCCACCGCCAACTGGATGTCCTTTGCTTTCATCAACTCTAACGATTTTGCCAGAAGACCTTTGGCAATTCCTCTTCTTCTGTGAGAATCACGGACACAAAGTCCTCTGTCACCGGCAAATTTATCCACGTCGTACTTAGAAAAGAAATCTATCCTTGATAACGTGAAGTCCAGTACTTCTATGGCGGTGGCATATTTAAGTGTAACTGGATTTTCCATAGTGAAAACAGTTGCTGGTTTTACGTCTGCTTTAGAACATATAACAAAACACATGAATCCCACAAGTTCCCCTGTTCCGGAGTCTTCAGCTACTCCAGATATACCGTCTTCAGTCAGTGTAGGAAATATGCTGTTAACCCAAAGTGAACCAACCGCATTTTGATCAACTTTCAAATTCTGGCAGAGAATTTCATCACGTAAAAACACATTAATTTCCAACCAAAGCACAGCATTTCGATCCTCCGCCGTCATACGTCGGTAAATAATTTCTGTCATATCTAAAAAAAAGTTAAAATGTTGAAAGTTATTAACAGTATCTGTGTTATTTGTGTCGAAAGATAAAAATATGAGCATTATTTAAAGGCAATTTTTTACGTTATATAAGCGAGTCAAACTTACTTCTTGTATCGCATAGCAAACCTTCTGCTTATACCGTCGATCTCCTTTGACTAATTTGATCTGCCATGCCTGGATGCAACCCGAGTGTTAGCTGAATGCTATATGTGAACTTAGGTGAAAATGTTACGTGCACTGTCATTGATACCTAATCTTACAAAGGAACCCCTGCAAAGAGCAGTCTGTATTCCTGATTGATTGAATACAGGTGAGCTCTTTATTCCTCAAGCCATTTACATGGCGTAAGAGTACATACATTGATATTTCATCAAAGATTTACATCAATGGTCTCGGTGTTATGGCAGATCACAATAATACATGCATGTACATAAATAGAATATTTAAATAAATAAAAGGACAAAAAAGACAAAGTACAGGATTACCGAGACAGCCAATGTGAACTAATCAAAATCTAAAAACACTTGCGCGTTTTAATATCAGCTGTTATTTACCTTTTTCATAATAATGTAGCGGATTTTGACCGTGCCACTAAATCGATATCTTTTTGCGAACTAGATTCCGGAGTTAGTTAATTTAAATCTAACTTAATTAACGTTGGTAGCGTATATAAACCTTCTGGTCGAAATTAGCTCTCTCCTGAGACACCGCTACTTTGGGATTCGGGTTGATTCTATTAACCTGTCCTTACAGCTCTGTTACAACAATGGAGTCGACTCGTGTTTCAAATTCAACAAATACGTAAATATTTTATTTCAACTTAAACAAACACAATCAAACTTTCTGCAGAAGTTTATCGTTAAAGTTTTCGTTTCTACAAAGATTTAGGAAAGAGGAAAGATTGTTGCTCTAGTAAAGATTATTGTCTTAGCAAAGATTATTGTCCTAGCATAGATTATTATGGAGCAAATATATTTGTCACTGCAACAATTTATGTGGAGCAAAGATTTTTGTGACTGCAAAGATTATTCACACAGCAAAAGTAGCAACGATTGACGACACAGCAAAGATTGTTGATACAGCAAAATTTTGTCACAGCAAATATTCATGTAGAGCAAAGATTTTTGTGGAGCAAAGATTTATACCATTGCAAAAGTTTGTTGATACAGCAAACGGTTTTGTCACTGCAAAAATTCATGTAGAGTGAAGATCTTTGTCATAGTAAATATTTTCAGAAGTTTGTGAATTCGCGAGAGTTTGGTTGGTCTTATCGTTCGTTATGAACGGTCCTTAATATTGGGGGATGAAATTTGGCTGGCTCCTGACACCTTGCAATAAAAACTGTCCCCTTTGTAGAATAATCTTATGAATATTTATCAGCTTACAGGAGATTTTATTGGTTGAGAGTACAAATTCTTACAGTCGTTACAGACAACGGCTATGCTGACGTCATTAGTGGTTGCCTGCTGAACTCAGATTCGAATAGACCGAATAAATTCTAGACAATTTCGATAAAACTGACTGACACTGCTCATATTTGTTAGTAATCGTCAGTCCTAATATTTTTTAAAATAAAAAAATGCTCATTCGGTACATATAGCTTAGTGGTGATGGCGAAGCTTGTAATGTTATCCGATGCGCAGTCTTGTTCGTACGCTGTTATGCAGCCAGGATCTGAGGGACAAAACGCTTGTAACTCGTTTCATATGAGACTCTGAAACGGAAAATTGTAACGTAAATATGTATTGTCCCTAAACTCAAAGCCATTTTCCGACAGCGTTAGGTAGTCCTCTATTTAAATTTGTCCGATGTCCGGTCAAGTCTGCTTGTCGTTGGAAGACAAATACGAGACCTATTGTTTATTCTGAATGGCGAAGATACTAACTTGAATTTAACGAATAATGCAATATCTTTGTAACAAGAAAAACATGCATAATTTCATGAAAATGGAAATAATATAAGTTATTTACCTAGAACTTGTTAATTTGTTGTTGTTGTAAATTACCGCGAAATGTACAAGTTTCTTTTAACCAATCAGAGTAAGATCGATAAAATTCATTTGACCAATCAGAATTAAACTATTCTTTTTGGCAGCCATCAATCATAGTTAATGTTTTTCTTTTGAAGCAGTAACAGTTGAAGGTTTGTAAAAATTTAAAATTTAACATCGGACGAGCGAGTCCAATACAACAATAAATGCAAATAGAATAAAAGATTTAACATCGGACGAGCGAGTCCAATACAACAATAAATGCAAATAGAATCAAAAATTTAACATCGGACGAGCGAGTCCAATACAACAATAAATGCAAATAGAATAAAAAATTTAACATCGGACGAGCGAGTCCAATACAACAATAAATGCAAATAGAATAAAAAATTTAACATCGGACGAGCGAGTCTAATTCAACAATAAATGCAAATAGAATAAATGTGGTTGACATCCCAATTAGTGGAAGGAAGACTTGGTGTGGGGTCCTGGTAACACTGGATTATCTGTACTTCGGTTTGGCTCATGTTACTGACCGAAATGGGCGTCTCCTTGGACTATACAGGTGTGATCATCTCAGAGGGGACAGTGGGTACACCAATGAAACCTGCTATAGAGGCTACTGGCAGGTACTCGGAGACAAGTTTCTTGATGATGGGATCTGGCTTGACGAAACCTATGGAAAAATCTTGATTTCTGTCTCCCGATCCAACCTCAGCAATGATGCCCAAAGCTGAACGTGAGGAATCTGGGGAAATTGTCATGGGAGATAATGGCTGCTTCTCCTTTTTAGAGGATCTAATACATTTTTCGTCCTTGACTTGAGTTCCAGGGCCGCGGCCTTTGAAGACGAGGGCTTGAGGGGTTTGACGTCCCTCCTCACCCAAAGTGTTTCACAACAGCTACTCTTGTGCTCAATCCATTCATTTTTGTACTTATAGAAGAACTGGGAACAGGGATAACATTCGGACTGCAATCTACAAGCAGCCTTGTGACCAGAGAAAGAAAGCTTCGCGCAAAAAGACCTGCCACAACTACAAGGGCGATCCTTATAAGCCATAACTGAAACATAGGGAAAAATGCTTACCAATCAAATTGTTTATCCATTGTTTTGTGTACCCGCACAATCAACAATAAAGTTTACATGCCTGTACTTGTCTCACATTGTCAGTTGGTGAGGTCATTAACAATTCAATTCAATTCAATTCAAAGTTTATTGACTTGAGCAAATAATTGCCCCTTGTCACAATGGTTTGTGTACAATGAATTTTAACATAATTGAAACAACATTATAAATACATGTACATACTGACACTCACAAACATATAATTTTATAACAGAATATACTTATTATATATGTCTGACATCTGAGAACCTCGATATATACACGGTTACATTCTCCCTATCAAAACATTCCTGTTTTCCAAACATATAGGAACAAATTGTGCAGTTTTCTGAATCATATTAACAGAGGTAGAGTTAAAGAGTGCTACAAGTTTGTGTACACTTGGTTTTTTCCAATAATACCCTTTAATTAGTTCTTTTCTAACTTCTTGATAAATTGGACAGATTAACATAAAATGGTATTCATCCTCAACATCATTTGTATTACATAATAAACATTTTCGTTCATGTCTTGGTAGCTGGTTACTGCCATGTCTACCTGTTTCTATACGGAGATTGTGACTCGAAGTTCTCAACTTAAACATGGAGTTTCGATGGTTAAAAAATCTTGCAGCCCAAAATTTGTATTTAAATTTTTATACAAGAGCATTTTGGGAGATTCCAATTCTAATAGCAGTTCTTGCTTTTGACAATCATACAGACGCTGCCTAAAAATATATATGAACCTGATTAACTCAACGCTACTTGGAAATAACCATACTTCACCGAAGCCATAACACACCCATCCCTTCCTGTTTTAATTCCTATATTTGAAAGTTTTTAAGGACCAATTCAAAACGATATTCCTCGCTAAAAAAGTGAATCATCAAATACCCTTTAAATTTGCTAAAATGATTGTTTGTTGATTGTAGTTTACTGTGATCATGTTGCCGGGTTTGAGACTGTCACAAGGGCAGAACCAGGGGAGATAACCCATTCCACCCGTCCAACAAATGTCTCATTTCCTAACATTTGGAATGTTTGAAGGCTAAGAATTCTCTTCTGGTGTTTTAAAAATTGTAAAATTTAGATCCACAATTAGGTCCGTTTACCTGCTAAGAGTAAATGTTCCTTTTTTGCAGATTATGTCATTTCAGACCCACAGCGGAGGGGTAGAGAGGTGGGGGGGGGGGGGTCTGGTTATTATACATCAATAGCTAATGAGCTTGAAATTATCCTTTGTTTTTAGAGAGAAAAAAACGTTAATATTTCCAAGATGTGAAATGTCATTTCTATGCCTTGATGTAAATGAACCACTATTGAGACATAAACAAATATTTTACACCCTAATTTCAAAATCTTGTATCGGCTCAAACCTAGCTCTGATTTACAAAAGCCTGATTTTAAGAAAACAGGTGGTGAACATTTAAAAAAAAAACACTGAATTTATCTATTGTATATTTCAAATATCTAGTCCAAATATAACGGCACCAAAGATGTTGAAAGTTTGGACACAAAATACCCACTTTTTACACACTGCTGTAGGTTACAGGATACGGTCTCATTTCTCAATTGCGGTAATGTTAACGTTTTGATTTGTGGCCAATTACCTCGGTTTTCCTTTTTATTTTCAAATAGATCAACACATGAGACATCTTTTACAACTAAATAAAGTTGACATAGTGCATGCCGGTTTCACGCAACACACAATTCAACGTGGGTACCGCTGTCCTTACAGTTTTAGGCTTTAACTATCCTCAGCCAAACTATTTTCAAAATTGATTTAAAATTAAAAAACACACACAAAGGCATTGAGTGAAAACTTAAAGTATGTATAGTAGATCTGTATTAGCTTCAATCTAATATTCAAATAACCCAGATACAAAATGATCGCTATGTAAGCCACTTCCTAGCTCTAGCGCAATTATCATCGTCGGAAAACCAGAAACTGAGTGTTGTTACCTATGTAAATCAAGATACTAATGAGGTGCCACTGTACGGTTTTAAGCGGTCAAAGTGAACAACTGTTGGCCTCGTTTTTGCAGTACGCTGGATTCGCTAAATTGGATCATCAAGTTTATTAATCACAAGATATGATCCTTACTAAGGCAAGGACAGCTTTGGGGAGATATTTTTCTTTCTTGCAGGCTGGTGTAACCAAACAGCGTCCCCAACCTTATAAGGTTTTCCCGCAAGATTTTTTATCATAATAACGTTTGTGTCTAACATTACTTTGTGTCTGGTGATTTCTGGCTGTAGCAAGAGCTGCTTCTAAACGCTCTCTAAGTGTGTCCGTGTACTCTGTGACATCTATTGGAGTCGGATTGGGAGGTTTCCCAACAATCAAGTCCAATGGTAGGTCAACTCAACCGAGCATCATGTGATTTGGCGTTCGCTGACAACTCTCATGAACGGATGATCTATAAGCCATAATGGCAAATGGCAATTGCTCATCTCAATCTTTCTGATTAGCTCTTAACATCATCAATAATACAAAATTAAAAACTTGTCTCCATGGTTATTTTAGACAAGAAGTTTTTCCCTGTGCCGTGTGTTTTAGTGATCATAAATAGATAATTGACTTTCTAAAGTATGATTGGATTTTTCAACAATCCCATTGGATTGTGGATGATGTGACGTAGTGTTCTCGTCTTTCTGAGTCTCAATAATTTACAAACTTCCTGGAAAATGCGAGACTCAAAGTTGGATCCTTGATCAGAATGAATTTGGCGAGGGGCACCGTATATGTGTTAAGTAACCCTAACCATCTTGCCATTTGCCTTCAGGCTTTTTAAAATTGAATAACCACCTCAATGCATTGTGATCTGTTCTTTTTGTAAAATGATGACCGTAAAGAAAGTGTTTAAAGTTTGCCACTGATAAAACTTCTTTTCTTGTCACACAATAGTTATTTTAGACAAGAAGATTTTCCCTGTGCCCGTGTGTTTTAGTGTTCATAAATAATTTCTTTCAGCTTTGCTAAGGGCCCTACTTGCATGGGTGATGACTTTTTCATCTCCTCCTTGTACCTGGGATAAAACCGCTCTTATTCCAGTAACACTGGCATCAGTGTCCAGTATGAAATCTCCAAATGAGCTTGGGTAAGTCAAAATATGTGTTTGGGTAAATCTTTCTTTTAATGTAAGAAAATATTGGTCACACTCATCAGGCCATTGAACATTTTCTGTCAACTTCGTAAGGTAAGCTGTCGAACTTGTCAAACCCCACACTAAGAAAAGCTTTAAAGGAATAAATGCTCGCACACATTGCCACCGCCAACTTGATGTCCTTTGCTTCCATCAACTCTAACGATTTTGCCAGAAGACCTTTGGCAATTCCTCTTCTTCTGTGAGAATCACGGACACAAAGTCTTCTGTCATCGGCAAATTCATCCACGTTGTACTTAGAAAAGAAATCTATCCGTGATAACGTGAACTTCATCTCGTAAAAACACATTAATTTCCAACCAAAGAAACTGAAAAGTGTTATAGCAATGGTATAATATGAAACAGGTTCTTATTTCGTCAAAGTTTTACATATGCCTTCAAAATGTATTGTTTCAATAGCGAAGAAAATGTCATTGGGGCACAGTGAACATCTAGTAAATGTATTTTGCAAACAGACCCAGTACAACAAGAGGTTGAAATACTGCTGGGGCCAAGTTCATTGTAACGGTATCCTTCTCTGCGCGCCGCGACACATCGGTGCCTTTTCTAATTTTGGGACCGCCGGCTCCGTTACAATTATTGGTGGAACAGTAACAGTTGTATGTCACAGCTCCGGTAACGCCTGGTTTTCCGCTAAGATACTCTAAACATGTATCTTGTGTCATCACTGGAACGATTTGACAACTTCGCTGGGTATATTTGACAGTAAAGTTGATTCCCAGAACTGAAAAATCAAAAATATACATATAAATATATTAGCTTTTTGAGCTGACCATAATCTCTAATCCCAGTATACCCTTGGTTGATTGATTGATTGATTGTTTGGTGTTTTACGCCGCGCTCAAGATTATTTCACTTATATGGCGGCATTGCCAGCTTTATTGTCGGAGGAAACCGGGCTCTGTGCCCGGAGGAAACCCACGACCTTCCGCTGGTAACTGGCAACCATCCCACATAGGTCGTTCGAGTGAAAACCCAGTCAGAAAATTTTCCAATTTTTGGACTGAGTGGGATTCGAACCCGCGACCTATTAGTCTATCTAATCTCTAATCCCAGTATACCCTTGGATTAGTAAGCATCGTTGTTGAATACCTACACAGGTAACAAAGATGGACCGAAATCCCATCAGATAAATAACGAATAACCTTGAGAACAAAAAGGTGTTCCAATGGACATTCATTCTTTTAAAACTTTTCGACAAGTCGGATTGCAAGTGAGATGTCATATTGCTGTACGATAAATTGAAAAAATTTCTACTTGCTCTTTAAATTTCAGCTTCATTTATTTGAAAGTTATGAAACTAGTTATTCTAGATTTTTGTTATCAAATGAAACTCATTATAGACTAAATACCAAAGAATAGACAGTTCTTGATTAATATATGTAATTGAACAACGCATGGTTTGGCAACCAGGGGGTTGTTTCTCGACACGTTTGCGCCTGGTCGTAACGTAATGCTGAAGGTATATGTTGCCATGACGTAACGACCAGGCGCAACGTTACGTCGGTTTCGAGAAACAGCCCCCAGAAATAAACTTTACACATTGACCTTATCTTAAAAGAATATTATAAATGCCAATATTTCTCGACGTTGCTAACATGTCGAGTTACCTATATATTTGCAAAAACGCTATATGAAAAATTCAAAATGGTATCAATGCTTGCACGTTGATAAACAGAACATCCTAAACAGAACAGTTAACTTAGTAAATCGCATTAACGGTTTAAGTTATGTACCTTTAAAATCAATTGAGTTATAAAGATAATAGAACGCCTAAATATATATGTTTAAATTTGCTAAAAGACACATAGTTCAGAAGTTAAAGATTTAGCTGTATTAGTGTATCTATAGCAACAATCTTTCACGGGGCCTTTTAGATTTTTGTAGAAGAGTGAAACCATTAGCAAATTCAATGTTGTCAAACATGATTCCATTGTCACTATGATTAATTTTGAAAGCCATATGTACTAACTTATCTTTCAATGGCATTTAGAAGTTGAAAGGTTAACAATAAGGTGAAGAATTACTTATGGATAACAATAGACAGCTCAATAAAGCAAGCAGATGTTATCCATAAGTAATTCTTCACCTTAATGTACTTACTTGTTGTAGTTCTTAACGTGAAGATAGTGTTACACTTGACAAACGTTCCCGGTATTGGTGTTGAACACACTTTGGTACCAACAGCTGTAATATTTGGTATGGCACATTCTGGGTTTGTATAGGCAGAACTTATATTTTTCGGAATGAGAATATCGTCTGATTCTATAATTTCACCGTCACATTGGAAGCATACTAAGCCTGTAAAGGGAGTAAATACAGGATAGTATTTAAAAGCTCTAGATTTGCACTGGGCTAACTATGCATTATATTGTTTCACATAGAATCTTCACAATTCCTAACCAGAGCGCACACAAAGCTATTCCGATCTACAGTGGTATTTAGAAGGCTGGTTGGTTGGTGGATTGATGTTTTACGCCACACAAGATTATTTCACTTATTTGGCGGCGTTGCAATAGTGGGGGAGGAAATCGGGCTCATTTTATTGAATCCTCGTATCCAAATATTTGTTCAGGCAAAGTACTATTTCAATGCATCACACCAACAGCAAAATAAAGGTTCTCGACCTAACAGCAGCCTCACTGACAAATGCGCAAAGCTATCCACGAAAACCTCCCCCTGCCCACCACCCTAAGACTGGACTAATGCTATTAATCTTCTCAGCATTTCACTCTGAGGATCCAGAAGGCAATTGTAATTTGTAAGCAAATGATAGATACTTCTATTCAGCTAGATAACCTCTGCCGGACTTGGAATGAAACCATAATTAGAATGATAGATATATTTTTAAATAAAGTCAAACTGGCACAGGGGCAGCCAGAAGAGCTATATTGACAATTTGATAATTCATCATTGACCTATAAACCTTAGAAGTTGTTCAAGTTATGTTTAGTGAAAAGGGAAGAAATGGTATCATAAGAAGGTATTTAATTTGTAGCCTCTGCACATCTAGCCCGGATTGTCGGTCTTACGGCGACTGGTATTCTATGGCTGATAATGTGTCTTGTCGCCTTATGACGAACACGGAGTGAAAAAAAAAATTCGGCAGAGCCCAGATTTCTCGGCTACTGCACATCCAATGATTCAGTGTTTTTGATAGTCACGATCTGCTCCTACCGTCAAAATGATAGTTATACCCCCTGCAACGAAGTTAGGGGGGGGGGGGGGGTATACTGGAATCGGCTTGTCCGTCCGTCTGTCTGTAGACACAATTTTTTCCGGACTACTCCTCCTAAGATTTTGCTTTGATTTCAATGAAATTTCACAAATATGTTACCAATGGTATGTAGATATGCATGCCCAACTTACAGGACGATATTTCCTTTTTTCACATTTTTATGACGTTTTTGACTTATAGGACTTTTTTGGGGGTCTCATTCCATATGAAGACAGGGTTATCGTGTTATCGCTCCTCCCTCCTCCCTACCTTCCCCCCTCCCCCCCCCCCCCCCTTCTACTGCCATGAAGTGTGTATGTACGCTCATACATCCGTCCAATCGTTGTTCCCTCTGTCCGTCTGTCCGTCCGTCCGTCCATAGACACAGTTTTGTCCAAAATACTCCTCCAATGGGTCTCATTCCATATGAAGACAGGGTTATCATGTTATCGCCCCTCCCTCCCTCCTCCCTACCTCCCCCCTTCTGCTGGCATAAAGTTTGTATGTACACACATACATCTGTCTGATCGTTGTGCCCTCCGTCCGTCCGTCCGTAGACGCAATTTTGTCCAAAATACTCCTCCCAGATGTTGGTTCTTTTTGAATGAAACTTGACAAATGTTACCAATGATATGAAGTTGTCCATGTCCTACTTGCAAAGAGATATTTTTACATATTTATGACATTTTGGACTCCTTTTGACATTTCTCTGTTCTGCCATTTGTCTGTTCATACATTTGTTTGTATACACAATTTTGTCCCATTGTACAGTTGTACGGTAGTTGCTGTGCTTGTCATATAAGCCTGCATGTTTCATTATTGTGCTTGTGGCACTCTTGATAGCCTACTTCCTCGTAGTGAGTGCTGGTAACATGATCAGCAAGCAGCCTCATAGTCTACTTTCTTGTTGTCGATGCTAACTAAACATGACCAGCAAGGAGTATTTTGCATGATATTTTGTCTTACTCCATCATTTGTAACAGACGTAGCATTAAATCATGCCCAATTCATGTGTCTCCTCCTCTTGGTGCTGTTTCTCCATCTTTATCATACATGTGCATATACATATCATCCTATGTACATATTGCTGTACTCTATAAAGCTTGCTTATCATGGCTAAGGGGCTATCCTTTCCCGCTTCTCCGTCTTGCTTACAGTTGCAGTTACAAAAGGATGACCATGCAGAGTTCGTAAATTTGCTATGCTGTTCAATCATTCTCCTAGACTTACATTAAAATAGTTTTTTACCCCTCGGGCAAATTTTGCCCGAAGGGTATTGTCGTTGCCTCCGTCGTCCGTCTGTCCGTCTGTCCATTGGTCCTTGTAAACACATTATCTAAAAAAGTCATATTTGTTTAATACAGCAAGTACAAGAAGCATATTGAAAATCAACGCGCTCGGATGTTTTTTTCAAGAGTTATGCCCCTTACATTACCGCTGCCGTAAAAAGCCTTGTAAACACATTATCTAAAAAAGTCTTTAACTTACAACTTTGAAACTTCACACATTTGACTTTTCTTGCAGAGCGGGGGGTATCTCAGTTATGTCTAGTTGATATTAGTTTAAAACAAATTATTTTTAGTTTATGGGGGGAAATTGATGATGATACCGTATGTAACAAAGAGTTTAGACAGAGGAAGACTAACTTGTGGATAGGTAACTGCGATTTCACTAAAATGTCTATGTTTTTCTTAAACGCAATAAGCAGCATTTGACGAAGTGGGACAGTTATAGTTGATTGAATTAATTTGTATTCGTCAATTATAATACTAATCATCACTAAAACACACGGGCAAAGGGAACATCTTCTTGTCAATAATAATATTAGTCTATTAAGAGTCAATTCAATAAGACTCTCTCTGAAAGCGCTTGAGTTCAGTTTCTAAAATTTAACTTAATTTTGGGATTTTCTCAGTTAGTATGATTTCAAAAAGATCTTTGAGAAAATGATCAGCAAAACCAGGATTTGAAATTTACTGATTGTACTGACAACATGGTTCCACCTACCTGTACCATTGACGTCACATATGACACATAAAGAAACAACCAACAGATACTTAAACATCTTGGCGCCAAAAAGAAGGATCTGTCACTCTGATGGATTAAAAACAAACAGCAAATGCAACTAGTATGTCTTAACATAGATGGAAACTTATGGATGGCAAGCCTATGGATTTTAAAACACCAACAAAAGGTTACATTTGACTTTCAAATCCTAACACCACGGCTGGAAGAGATCGTGCATGGTTGGGAGTACGAGTTTAGTCGGCGCAAGCATTATTCCCAGTTTTCTTGACGAAGTTGTATGTTAAATATAAATAAAACCTTTTAATAACGTGATACAAATTATTGACAAAAATACCGCAATGAATTAATATTCTGTTTAGATGATGGTCTCAGCTGATATTTTCTTTATTCAAATTTGAATAATTTTTTTAGAGAACTCGTTTGATTGATTTTATACTTTTTCTACTGACCATCAACATTAGCGGTGATGTTTGCATTTTGTTAATAATTTGCAAGGTCGTGTATTACATAATTCCAGAAGTCTATGAATGGGGAAGTGGGAAGGTCCCATTACATCATATTCAGGGCATTGGCACTTTTTGCCCGAAGGTCACCTTAAACAGCGTCAGGAACCGTGGCTTTTCTTCACTACCTCGTATGAACTATTATGGAATGCATAAGAAAAAAAACATGGCGAACGTTTTAGATATGACAACAGTACTAGATGGAGCAAAAGTAATAGTTTCCGAAAAACTTCATATAGCTGAAAATGAGACGAGAAGCCTTTTTTGGAACGATTTGAATCGAAATGGAGATATCAGAGTCGCGTGCTCGGTAAAGCTTTTATAAGAACCAATGTATTCTCCGAACTGCGGTTCCCGGGATTGGCGATAGATATGATAGTCCATTAAGCGGAGAGTGAATTTATTTTCTGATTTGAAATTGCGCAACTATTGACAATTTCAAAATCTACCGCGCATAAACGTCACATAATGTAGTAGGCCTACAAGCAGGCTGAAAGCGCCAGTGCCCTGAATATGGGTTAATGCGACCTTTCACACCTCCCCGTTCATAGACTTCTGATAATACATGTTTAGATATACTAAAAAACTGCAATTCCTCCGTAGACTCTTATATTATCACTGAAGAGAAATGTCTTTGGATTCGTACCAACATGAATTAATTGATTGATGTTTTACGCCGCACTCAAGATTGTTTCACTTTTGTGGAGGAGGAAACCGGGCCCATTGCCTGGAGAAAACCCCCGACCCTCGACGAGTACCTGACAAACTCTTAAGTTTGAATGTCCATGAATGAACATCATTATTAGTTTTTGTCATTCAAGTTTTGTTTGAGAACCAGGAAAGCGTCATGTCCGAGGTGCCATCACAAACTGAGACAAATTTGGTCATCCTAGTTCTGAGCATATGGTTCGAAACACAAGTAAAAATTTTGTAGTTTGAAGAAAAAATGGTTATACCCGTGTTCCATATGTGTGTCAAATCTCAACAAAGCTATAGCTGGCAAGGAAGAAGAATCTGAGGTTATCTTCATAGATTAATCCGAGGACTCCTTGTGCTCTGGCAGTGGTGGATACACGGTAGAAAGCGTTAGTTCGCTTGGAGACACAGGAGAAAACGTTAGTCCTTTGGGGGGCACGAGAGAAAGTGTTAGCCATCTTGGAGGCACGAGAGAAAACGTTATAAGTCTTAGAAGCACGAGAGAAAACGTTGGTCCTCTTGGAGGCACGAGAGAAAGCGTTAGCTCTCTTGGGAGCACGAGCGAAAGTGTAAGCCATCTTGGAGGCACGAGAGAAAGTGTAAGCCATCTTGGAGGCACGAGAGAAAGCGTTAGCTCTCTTGGGAGCACGAGAGAAAACGTTAATCGTCTTGGAAGCACGAGAGAAAACGTTAATCGTCTTGGAAGCACGAGACAACCTGTTAATCATCTCGGAGGCACGAGAGATTCTCTGCTACCGAATCACTTAGATTTAAAATATTTGCCTCGGATTCAGTAGACGTTCTTAATATAAATTAGTTGGAAGGTTAGATTTTTTCAAAATGTGTTCAATAAACAGTTGCCAAAAAAATACCTGCAAGGAGTTGAAGCTCAACTGTAAAGAGAATGAAGACAATGAAATCCTACGCTGTCTTTCCTACAAATTATACATTTATGTGTATGGTTATTAAATGTAGAATTGCAAAATATTCTGTTCAACATAATGTCAAAACGAGTAGAAAGCTATGGGTTGTTGATGACGGAGTTATTCTATTTAGAAAGAAATCCTCTGTGTTTACACGTTGCGTGATATTGTGTTTACGTTACTCTTGTTTTACATGTAATATTTACTCAGGTTTTACACGCGAATACGGATGTACATATAATTGCAGTAGTCAGGAATGGAGGTTTATTTACTCCGACTCTTTATCTATCGTTTTCTATTACAGCGATTCATTGGCTTACGAGAAAACGCTTCTTGTGTTATCAATATATAGTTCACATATATTCACGTCCCACAATTTAAACAAAGAAGTCTTTTACCAGAATCGAGAAAAGGCTGTTTTTGGCTCTATGTTAAAGGGGCATTAGCTGCCAAAAAAGGGGAAATTTGGTTGAAAAAGAATAAGCTAATTATAATATCATTCCGCATTTTTGTCAAGAAGACCACAGTAAGAGCTTTCTGTTGATATCAAGCTCTGGGTGTACGTTCAGGTAGTTTTTATAAGCAACAAAACCCCCAAATTATACCCATACATCACGCTTATGTGAAGTTTTCCGTTATTACTACACATCTTCGGTTCGCACAAATCACTCACTGACTTTACAGCTACTTTTCATTTCAACATCAAACCATTTAGTTTTTCAAGGTACTTCAAATGCTGAACTTCTCTTGACAATCAGTATTTTAAAAGTCTGAATTTTGATAGCCCATGCCACTTTAACCAGGGTTGGCTAATGCTCAAATCAATCTGATTAAAGTTGGGATGTTCTTCTTTTCAATAAACAACTCGACTTTAGTCAGACCAAAGAGAATAGATTGACAAGAGTGGTCACTTCGTCCGCGCCATGTTGAATTTCAACTGACACGATTCAATTAATAGGAACCTCCTTTCTGTAGGGGTGACCGAAGTGACCACTCTTGTCAATCTACTCTCATTGGTCAGACAGTACCCAAATGATAATTGGTCGATGGTCCAGCAGGTTTGGGTTGTGGAAGAGGGCGTGAAAGGAGGGGGGGGGGGGCTGTATAAGACGTATCCCACAAAAATGCTTAACTGAATTATCATTGTCATGCATATATAGGACAGATGGCTACAGCAAAACAATCTTACCCAATTAATCGACCATATATTTATTGGAGAGATTACATAGCTGTTCTTATAGAATGATAAATCTTATCAAAACGCTATATAGAGATGTTGAATTATGGCTAAATATACGCTTATTTAAACTAAGAATGTCCACGGACCAGGAACTGAGAAGGTACGTCTGGTACAGCATTAATCCTTCTGTGATTAATCATGGAAGAACTTATAGATTACAGGATACGGTTCCATTTCCCATTTGCGATAATGTTAATGTTTTAATTTGTGGCTAATTACCTAAATCTCGTTAAAGCTTTTCCGTTCTATTTTCGAATAGATCAACTCGTGAGACATCCACGACAACCAAAAAAGTAGACATAACAAGAGCCATCAGAGAATGACGTATCCCCCCCCACCCCGGCCCCACATAAGATTGTGGAAGTGGAAACATACTAAGAACAGACAGAAGTTCATTTCCATACAGGATATCCACATCCTCACTTGATAACAACCATCCTCGCCAAGTTTCAACAATATTCAATGCAATATGTTTGTTTGCACTGGCGTTTTCCATCGTAGTGGGTGATGCACGCCATTTGAAATACCGTGTAAAAATCATCAATTATCTACCAATTAGACAAGCCTGTCGTTATTCCCTGCAGCTTGTAAGTTATTCATGACTAACTCAAAAGGAGATCACGGACGCTGAGTAAGTTTTTTAAATTCCATTGAATGTCCAAAAATTGGTTTCTTTTTGTTTTTCTTTCGCCTAACTTTACCTAAATATTGTACCACTCTGACAGCTTTCTGGTGAAAACGAAGTTAATCTGTCATCGTAAACTCTGGCCATCTTTTCACAACATATTCATAAGTTAAAGCATTGAACTCTTGGTTGATTAATTGATTGTTTGGTGTTTTATGCCGCGCTCAAGATTATTTCACTTATATGGCGGCGATGCCAGTTTTATTGTGGGAGGAAACCGGACTCTATGGTCGGAGGAAACCCAGGACCTTCCGGTGGTAACTGGCAACCATCCTACATAGGTCGTTCGAGTGAAAACCCAGTCAGACTGAGACTGATTGGGATTCGAACCCTCGACTCATTGGTGTAAGACTGTTCGGATTGAGCGTCCAACGCTCTACCTACTGAGCCACGGAGGCCCCCATAAGTTAAGATGTTGAACTCTTCGAACTCAACTCTATGAAAACATTTTATTAAGAATGAATTTGAACGCAATGTGGCTACCAGCCTGTAGCCTGTTTCACAAAGCGGCAAAGCGTAAGTTTTCACATAACTGCCATAGCAACCCATACTGTAGAGATACGTTAGTAAGAAAGTTACGCAAAAAATGCATTTACGCCGCTTTGTGAAACAGGACCCTGATGTCCTTTGTTTTAATCAGCTCCATAGATTTCATCATAGACTTGCCATCCTGACAAGCGAAAACCAAAGACATAAACTATTTTCCAAATACATACATACAAGCACCCTTAACACAAAGGGTTTATTGATCCGAAGAAATGTTTGCTCTAATGTATTTATGAACACTCAAAAACACGGGCTCAGGGAAAAAATTGTTGTCTAAAATAACCATGGAGACAAGTTTCTAATTGTGTTAAAAAGAGGTATTTGCTATAATGTATTGATATTCTAACTCGGTTAAATAGGGTTTTCCGTTTACGTCTAACGTGTATCTGTATATAAGCAGGAATATTAATACAAAATGATATTGACTGTTCGATTTTTCTCAATTTTACGACGATTGATAAAATATTTGTCTCTAGAGTATTTCCTTTGCCATTAGGACAGCTCTTTGATGAAATCGAAGTGTTTCAGTCATGTTAAACTCGGGCCATCGTTTCACGACATCTTCATAGGAGAGACTGCCTATTTCTTCAAACCCAAGCGCCAGACAACATTTTAGAGAGTATAAACTCGAACACATTATAGTTGCCAACTTGATTTCATTTTCCTTAATCAGTTCCAAAGATTTCATCAAAAGTCCTTTAGCAATCCCCTTCCTTCTATGAGATCTACGGACACAGAGTCCTCTATCATCTGCAAATCTATCCACGCCATATGTTGAGTAAAAATCCATCCCCGAAGCGAGAAATTTTCCTAATTTCGAAAAGTAGGGCGTATTTCCGAAAAGTTGGGTACTCAGTGAGGAATTCATAGTCTTTTTTTCCATTTGAATTTACAGCAAAACACATGTATCCCACGAGTTCACCAGCAGTGGAATCTCCAGCTACTGCAGAAATTCCATCATCCACCAGTGATGGAAAAAAGGTGTTAATCCAGATGGAACCAAACGATTCACAATCGGTTTTGCAATATTCCAGGAGAATTTCATCCGACAGAAAATCATTCACTTTCAGAGCAAGTACGTTTTCGCGATCTTCAGCGTTCATACGCCTATACATTATCTCAGCCATACCAAAAAAAGAGAAAACACATTTAACATGAGTAATATGTAATCAATTAAAACGAATGCTCTATTTTGCTTAAGACTTTAGAGAGTAGGAAAAAAACCATTTACTTCTGCCCTCTGTGCTTTTGAACACAGAGTTTGGTAAGCCAATGTCGTAACAATGATCGACACAAAAGAGACTGCTTGTGTTCTAGTCTGGGTTAAAATAACTGCTCCATCGAGGCAAATGGCACTATCATCGCCCGATGATTTATCAGTCAAATATAAATTAAATCCTTAGCCATATGTCTTTTTTGTTACGTTATCGTATATGCCTGGTAAATATTGGGAGCCTTTTTAACATGGTGTTGATAATCAGCCTTTATAAAAGTCATATTGTGGCAGAAAACATGAAAATCATACATGAAAGAAGGGATATCAACACCACAGCTGTTATAGTGATACCCATATCAATCCATTCCCATTGGCTACAAGATCTATTTGTAAGGACTCTTTGTAAATGTTTTTGCCTTTAGAAACAGAGTTCGATTGGTTCCAGTGGCAATGTAGCCAAACATTATCCCAATATTGTGGGAATCGTTGACGAATCGTCAAGAAAGATGGGGAATAATAAAAAAAAAAAGGAAGTCCACCCCTAAAGCAGCTGTTCGAGATTGTCAGTTAAAGTGGCATGAGCTGCCAAAATGTTGATATTTTGACGTTAAAACAGAATGTTGAAATTTTTGGCTCTTTTTCTCAAAACGTATAATTCAGAAGCTTTGTAGTGCTTCTAGTCGCGAAAATGTACGATAAAGTATTTGTTTAACTAACTTTGGCTTAGAATGAATAAATGGTCGTCCCGGTTATTTAAATTTTGTTTACTTTTCGAACACGTTTTCGGTTCGTACAGGCCACATACTGTATGGATGTTCCTCATTCCAACGCCAATCATTTAGTTTTTCGATGGCCTTCAAAGCCTCTTACTGTCGTGACGATCAGAAATTATGAAAAAAGTATGCATTTTGGCAGCTCATGCCACTTTAAAGGGACCACTTTATGTAAAATACATTATACAATATCTACCTGGTCCCAAAGCATGGTTTATTTATGTTTTATGACTTTCCTACAAGAAGCTATGGTTAATTATTCTCAGATAATTCTAGATATTCATCCAATTAAAAATGATATGTCGTTTGCGTTCAGAAATAGTTGGTGTGCAGACAGATACCACTGGTTTGAACCTAACTTTGTACTATGTTTAAGACATTTGTTTTGACTGAAATAAGTTCTTCGAAGTCATCTGTGGTCGTCATCGCATAAGTAAAACCGCCGCAAACAGATGGGATTATAACACAAAAGAAAACAATTAATAAATTTACCAAAAAATGCTTCTTTTATTCGATAAAACAATTTCGATTGTTTTCAAGCGAAGTTAGCTACCTATTCGGTTGCTCTTAAGTGCCATGGTTTCGGTTTCGAAGTAATTTTGACTGGAGTTCATATTATTGTGGCCTGAATCTTACTACTGGAGAATTTTAAAGTGGCATGAGCTGCCAAAATTCACACTTTTTGCATAATTTCTGATAGTCACGACAGTAAGAGGCTTTGAAAGCCATCGAAAAACTAAATGATTGGTGTTGGAATGAGGAAAATCCATAAAGTGTGTGGCCTGTAAGAAACGAAAACGTGTTCGAAAAGTAAACAAAAGTTAAATAACCGGGACGACCATTCATTCAATCTAAGCCAAAGTTAGTTCAAAACAATACTGTATCGTACATTTTCAAGACAAGAAGCACTAAAAAGCTTCTGAATAGTACGCCCTGAGAAAAATAATCAATTTCAACATTCTGTTTTAACATCAAAATATCGACATTTTGGCAGCTCATGCCACTTCAACCTGAGTATATTCCGTTATTTCCAAGGTTGGGATTTGTGTGTACTAACAAAAGGCGAAAAGAAGAGCTTCGTCTGCATGGGGATTCGAGTATATATAGCTCTGGAGTTCGGTGTAAAAGGGCCTACATGAATGAATCAATCAATCAATCGGATGTGTAGAAGTACGGACGGGGGCTCCTTGTTTTCAATGGAGTGGCTCTTGAGTTTAGTCATACCATGTGTACATATATATGTTACAATCTGCATGTCCTAATTATGTTATTTATTTATGACCACTAAAACGCACGAACACAGGGAAAATCTTCTTGTCTAAAATAACTACATAGGTTTACTTTATTACAACAATTTATGATGGGGTATAAAGGTCTAAATGATATACCTCTTTTTAACACAATTAGAAACTTGTCTCCGTGGTTATTTTAGACAAGAAGATTTTCCCTGTGCCCGTGTGTTTTAGTGTTCATAAATATAATAAATATATTTACGATATATCAGGTCGCAGTCTTTTATTGAAAAAGCACAATATGAATGCTGTATTTCAATGCAAGACGAAAGCAAATAGTTTTAAGTGTCAGATAGTTTTGTTATATAAGAATATAACAATGGCATCGCCAGTAACACATGGTTAAAGTCTGGATATTTCTGTTCGTGTTCTGTAATACCATTGGTCGACAGTACCCAGAGATATCAATATGATTCATTCAAACTCAACCATGCAAGAATACAATCAGTTGCCGTCGTTAATATAAACCGGTGTTCAGAAGTAATACCTGTATATATACACTTACTTACGGAACATTGGACTAGTGAACCAGGTAACATGGAATTTACCTTCTAACAAATACAATAAGTTTAAACGAAATATTTTCTTAATTATCTAACCTTTCGGTAATTCTGGTACATGTAGGTAACGTTTAAGCCGCCGATAAACTGTTTTGTTATATTGATTGCAACTCTTCTAATACATATAAAATACCTTGAAATACCTTGATTGATTGATTGTTTGGTGTTTTACGCCGCGCTCAAGATTATTTCACTTATATGGCGGCGCGTTGCCAGTTTTATTGTGGGAGGAAACCGGGCTCTGTGCCCGGAGGAAACCCACGACCTTCCGCTGGTAACTGGCAACCATCCCACATAGGTCGTTCGAGTGAAAACCCTGTCAGAGAAATACCTTGAAGTCCAGATCATATTTTGCCTGGACTTCCATGGGCGCTGCCATCTTGTTTTAGAATGTATTTATGAGCTGATGTAGTGCCGATTATATTTTTGATTGTTAACAAGTATTTCTGCCCAAAGGCCTTGCGATACGGGTTATTATTGCAGGGTTACATGTTTGGGAACAGTATAGAAAACAGAATTAAATATCATACACATTATGAATTCTCTGTAAGTTTCTTACAGTTCACTATGCGCGAAAATGTAGGGCGACGGCTCTCGAGCCATGTCTCGTGTTGAAGATCACGTAGAATGGCACGAGATCTCGATTGGTATGATAGTAGATTTAGGTAACAAAAACATGGCGACAAACTTTAAGTGGGAAGATTGGTTTGCAATATGTCGGTCAGTCTTGTAACTGCACGTAACTTCTTAGCCAAGCCATTGGCCAAATTGCATCGTTTGACTACTCAATAAACTCCACTCTAACTCTAACGTTAAACTTTTCATTTAGGGGCACTTTTTGGACATGGCTGAAGTTATATGCCGACGAATGACCATGGATGATAAGGAAGCTGTCCTTTCGTTAAAAGTCAATGTGTATCTCGCAGAGGAAAATCTTTTGAAAAATATGAAAACTGATCAAAGCGAAAGGGAGACAATCGGATCTATCTGGCTGAACAGCATATTTCCTACACTTGTTGAAGACGGTATATCTACAGTAGCTGAAGACGCCGCTACGAGTGAACTTGTGGGATTCATGTGTTTTGTTATAGTTACCAAGGGACAATCCATAAACACTGCCTTCAGCATGGATGATCCAGTCACTCGTAAATACGCCTTGGGTTTCGAAATTATGAACTATTTATCATCCGGGATTGATTTTTATTCCAAATATGGCGTGGAAAGAATTGCAGCAGATGGGGGGCTTTGTGTCCGCGATTCTCATAAGAAAATGGGGGTTGGCAAAAGACTTGCAGTTAAATGTTTTGAACTGATCAAGGAAAAGGGAATAAAGCTGGTTACCGGAATGTGCACTAGTTTGTTTTCATTCAAAGGATCTTTGGATTTTGGATTTCAGGAGTATGGAAGTTTACCATACGAAGAAGTCGTCAAACAATGGCCGGAAGCAGGACTAACATTAACCGATACTCTCAAATTTCATCAGAGAGTTGTTGGAGTGGTAAAAGAAATATAACCAATGGAAATCTTACTTCTGTTTAATTGTGTATTGAAACGTCCTTGACACACAGCATTTGAAGAAAAATGGCCGTCAAAAATATCGTGCACTGAAATTATAGGTGTAAAGTCATGCGTGACGCTACAAAGCACTGACCATATAACGGTGGCTTCTAAACAACACGTTTTTGCAGTCCGTTTGTTTTTAAACTATTGGCAATTGTACAGATTTCATTATATCATAATCATTAAAATTAAAAACATTGACAGGATAGGTCTCAGATTTTCAATATTTAAGAATGAAGAGAATGTCTAAATCTACAAAGGACTCAAATATGTATAATTTCAATTTATATTTTGGGGAAATAGAGTTAGGCTGCGAATGCTTAAGTGAAATTTGCATGTTTAGTCTGATTGGTCAACTTCAACCGGGTTCAGGGACTTCAGAGCAGCACTTTGACCCCAGTCTTCTAAAATGATATTAATATTTGACCTATGGGTGATAACCTTTAACACGGGCCAGCATTCCACTAAGGCAGACCAGCCACACTGTAAGGCTTGAGTAGACGTTATTTAGATTTCGAAAAATACCTACGGGCGCATCCGATTAAATACACTTTTAGGACATGGCTGAAGTTATATGCAGACGAATGACCATGGATGATAAGGAAGCTGTCCTTTCGTTAAAAGGCAATGTGTATCTAGCAGAGGAAAATCTTTTAAAAAATATGAAAACTGATCAAGGCGAAAGAGAGACAATCGGATCTATCTGGCTTAACGCCGTATTTCCTACGCTTATTGAAGACGGTATATCCACAGTAGCTGAAGACTCTGCCACTGGAGAACTGGTGGGATTTATGTGTTTTGGTACAGAAACTAAAGGACAACCGATAAGTAATGCCTTCAGCATGGAAGATCCAGTCACTCGTAAATACGCCCTAGGTTTTGAAATTCTGAACTTTTTATTGTCTGAAAGAGATTTTTATTCCAAATATGGTGTGAGCAGGATTGTATCGGATCGGGGGCTTTGTGTCTGTGATTCTCACAGAAGGCGAGGGATTGCAAAAGCTCTTCTTGCAAAATCCTTGGAACTCATTTTGGAAAAGGGCATAAAGTTGGCTAGTGCGATGTGTACAAGTCTATTCTCTGCCAAAACCTTTACAAGACTAGGATTTAAGGAGTATAGAAGTTTACCTTACGAAGAGGTAACAAAACGAT
This sequence comes from Lepidochitona cinerea, assembly GCA_963971465.1. Lineage (NCBI taxonomy): Eukaryota > Metazoa > Mollusca > Polyplacophora > Chitonida > Tonicellidae > Lepidochitona > Lepidochitona cinerea. The sequence continues at coordinate 14,772,521 of OZ020560.1, read as the reverse complement.
GGTCAGATATAGCAATGACCGAAACGCTGAGGTTTCATCATGGAATAGATGTGATGGTTAAAGAACTTTAACTATAGCAGAGCACAAATGTACAATATATCAAGTTCTGAATGCAAAAATCCTGGGATCATGCCTAACGTTGTTTTTTAATCTTGGAAACGAAACGAAATGTGTGTATTATAATACATTCCACCTTGATGTCCTCACTGATAGCAAACCGGGAGCCTGTTTCACAAAACGGTATAGCATAAATGTTTACGTAACTGCCATAGCAACCCATACTGTAGAGATACACTAGTATGGAAGTTACGCAAAAATACATCTACGCCGCTTTGTGAAACAGGTCCCATATGTGCAAGTCTTTGAAAAGGTGTGCAAAGGAGAGATTGGAGCAAATCCCTGTTTTCAATCTACAATCAGCAGGTAAAAAGTTTCCATCTGACAAATATCCGATACGGCCAATATCCCCTCAGACTTTGCCAGTGACAATGCACCTGATTATAACAAACAGAGGACTGCCTTAATTAAATGATTTAAGAACAACCTACATGTTATGAAAAATATCTTCAGATGCATCCGTTTAAGTACACTTTCGGGAAATGGCTGAAGTTATATGCCGATATGACCATGGATGATAAGGGCGCTGTACAATTTATTTCTCAGGTGGCTTCCTCTTGTAATCTGGATTGTCAATGTTAGAATGCATATATCGGAGGGCCATTACACAGTGAATGGTGATAGTCCGAAATATCTGCGATGATGATGTAAGACATTTTCTGACAGATAGGCCATCATCATCGTCAGAACGCATTTGCTCAATTTTCTGGGAATTTCTGACCACCTCTCGTTTCTCATCAAAAATATTAAGATTCTAGTTATTTTGGTTATAAAGTCCATATGTGCTCAGATATGGGAATAAATATATTCTTTTCTGGTGAAATGTAGCTTCAAATGTTAAAATTTGCTCTGAAAATGTATATGTGGCGTTTGCTTTAGCTCTCTGTCGGCAAACATATTTTGTCAGATTTGTTCAAAACGATTTTTTTTTTCATCTGAAATCTTGTTTTCATTCCCCCATGCAGTGTAGCCATCACTGGTTCATATTCCCGAAATTTATAAAAGACAAAGTAAGCCTCTGGGTCACCTAGAAGCCAAATAATGAATGCATTTACACAAGAGTATCGAACCTCCGTGATCGGGATCTGCCCGAAGACAGTGTAGCAAATAAAGACAATTAGAGAAAAAATTTAAACAACATGGTGGCCTCCATAGTGATAACATGAGCAGGTCTTTAGAGTCAAAATCTCAAATTAGGATGTTGGAGGCCTATTTGTACTCTTATATTAGAATGAACTTTCGGTTAGATAAGGCTGTGCGAAATGTGAAGGAAAACGCAATACAATATGTCAGACTCTATTGCTAAGCTATATGTTTAAGATTTATTTTGTTTTGCTGTAAAAAGTTTCTCTCTCGAGCGCTATTTCATAAACAAACCTATGATGTGAGCATTCAAATACAGATGCGATCAACATATTTGATTTTCATCACATGCCTTTTGGTTCATCTGATGGCCCAATGATATTCGAATGTATTATGCCGCAATCTGGACTCGTATGCTCGTTATCGTTTCTTAAACCAGTTTTGGATGATGTCCGAATCTATACTCGCATTGGAGGCAATTGTCCTTGAGGAATGGGCTGCAATTCCTAAATTTCTAAAAGTGTAAGGCAAAGCCACACGAAGCTATAAGCGATGTGGACTGGTAGCGTTTTCGGGAGAGGGACGGAGAGTGAATTACAACTACACTCGGAACTCCCTTCGGCTATCTTCGCTCGCTACCGGTCGGCTTTGACACGCCTCGGGCACAATCTCATTCTCGCGAGATCCCCTGCTACTACGTGAACGCAACGGACCTCTCAGGCCGTCCCAAGCCATTTTACCCAAAATTTGGGTAATCAAACTTACTTCCAAAATTGATTTGTACGTGATCTTTACCTGATTCTATATGTTGGCTTGTATTTCGTTTCTGGTACACGCCCTTAAAGGGGCATGAGCTGCCAAAATGTTGATATTTTGACGTTAAAACAGAACGTTGAAATTATTGGCCATTTTTCTCAAGACGTATGATTCACAAGCTTTTTAGTCCTTCTAGTCTCGAAAATGTACGACAAAGTATTGTTTTAATCTAACTTTGCCTTAGAATGAATGAATGGTCGTCCCGGTTATTTAAATTTTGTTTACTTTTCGAACACATTTTCGGTTTGTACAAGCCACACACTGAATGGATTTTCTTCATTCCAACGCCAATCATTTAGTTTTTCGATGGCCTTGAAATCCTCTTACTATCGTGACGATCAGAAACTATGAAAAAAGTGTATGTTTTGGCCGCTCATGCCACTTTAAGTTTAGAATTATCGTTGAGGAAATACAGGGACTATATTTCTACCCTCTGCCATTGTGAACAGGCCCAGCGTACAACATGCTATTTTGTATGTCTACGTCATATTATTGTTGTGAGAGTATTCCTCCGCAGCAGTGGCAAAAGGGGATTCCTCTTAGCAGACTAAAGCCCCGTTCAGGTCGAGTTAAGATCCGATCCGATCGGCGTAAGCTCCAGTCTGTAGTGAATCTGCGATCAATCAGTCGGTAATTTTTTTTCGACATGAGCGGCCTTAGGACTCTTCAGATCGGTCTCAGACAGACCAGTCTAAAGGCCCATTCTCACTGTGCGATTTGTCGAACCGACTTGTAGGATGCGACTAAAATGGATGCTTTTAATTGGTCAAAATTATTTATCAACCAATCAAATGCATCCATTTAAGTCGCATCCTACAAGTCGGTTCGACAAATCGCACAGTGAGAACGGGCCTTTACGATCGTAAGGATAGAAACATGTTCTATTTTCTCCCGATCAATCTTAAGGTCACAGCCAATCAGCGACCTATACTTCATCACGTGATCATTTTTTTCTCGGCGTTTCGAATATAACAATAACATGATTTTGAGTGGGCATTACACTTTGTTGTCGGCCCGACATCACTGATTAGCAGCCCGCCATTGCCATTAGCAGCCCAAGGGCCCGTAGGGCCCAAGGGCTGCTAATGGCAATGGAGGGCTGCTAATCAGGATGAAGGGTCGATAACAAAGTGTAATGCCCACTCAAAATCATGTTATTACTATTATTACCACTTATTCTAACACATGCGGGATTTCCCTACATGTTGTGAGATAGGACAAAGCTGGCGTATAAACTAGCATATACGCAGATAACGTTTTCGTTGTGACGTCAAACGCCCTGACACTGAACGACGTCATCATTTTTAAATTTTGGTGATGTAATGGAACACGACGTCATTGGATGACGTCATTGCCTAAACGCGAGTGGGGATGTCAGACTGTTGTGTGTGGCAGGCATTTGGCCTTTTAAAGTAACTCATAAACGCAGGATGATGCTAATAAGTGATGGCAAGACTTGAAAGGGAACTTACATACGCTAAAAGTATAAATATATCTTTAAAAAGTTATCAGGTCTGTTAGTGCACTAAAAAATGGCAACACATAAAATAGTTGCTTTAAGCTAGCACCCCTATCATTTTTTAGATATAGATTCGTCCATGCCATGGTGGTTGTCGTCTGCTGACACGCACGTGATCTCGTGAGCTCATAGGTCAAGAGTCAGGGCGGCGGGCCGATAATGAAACTCGCTTTCATTAGCGGCCCGCCGCCCGGAAAAAGTGTGCGTTATAGGGTTTTACCGTGTTTACAAATGAGCGCTATCCTACTAGTAATGCACGGACAAGTGGTAATAATATGTTGTATTGTTACGTCATTCCCAGTGGCGTGCCAGTCTGCAGAATATAGTGACCGATAACGTCGACCTGAGCGGGCTTAAAGACTGATCAGTCGGTAATCGTTTGGCTAAACGATAAACCAGTCCCAGTCGGCATGAACGCTCTTGAGATTCAATCGCAGACAATCGGATCGGATCTTAACTCGACCTGAGCCGGGCTTAAGGCAAATGGCCTGGGACGGCCTGAGAGGTCCGTGGCGTTCACGTAGTAGCAGGGATCTCGCGAGGATGAGGATGAGTCTGCACTTTTTATACGGTAAATCACGGTATTTTTGGGCTGAATAAAAATGGCGTCTAAAGTAAATATCAAAATGTTTCACTGCAGACGAAAAAAGAAAATAAAAATAATTATAAATTTAATAAATTCTAATATCATTTAGAAAGATATTTGTTTATATATTTTATTGAGCCCGGAAAACCACATGTTGTAATCAGACGCAGTTTCGGTACATATCAGGAATCCTCCTATGCTTCAATTATATAACTGATCGAGGCTGAAAGTTAACAAACCGAGTGTTTCGGCCCCTTACATTATCACGGGGACACTTTTGTGGGGCCTCAAGAAGATTTGGAAATTGTACGCTTCACGGCTACCTATTTGGTCGCCATATTCAAAATGACCTGCAGTCTATCAGAGGGATACAACTAAAAACATGTACATGTAGGCACTAGCGTAGCCCGGCAAACTAAAAAAAATGTTTTTCTCACGATTAGACCAGATAGTCCTAAAATATAATTCCTGTGGTTTTACCAAAAGAGAAATCGCAAAATCGTAATTATTTACAAAATCTACAGTAACTGTAATTTTCGCTGCAAAACTATTGCAATAAAAATTTAAATTTAGTACAAGGAGACTTTTTCAAAATTTACCCAGCTTTTAACAAGATGAAATCTCCTACATTTTTTAATTCGGCTTCATTATTTTTGTTGACTGTCACTAATTTGATTTCTAATATTATATCATATAATATAATTATAAAATGGATATTTAGCGTATGTTTTAGTTATTAATAGGATGCCGTTACTGTACAATATTAGCCGTTGGGGAAAAGGAAAACCAATTTGTTTATCCTCGTAATTTTTCCGTCTTCTCCCTTATATATATTTTTAGCCGCCATACAGGCTATATTTATGAAGATGTACTCCAAAAAATAATGTTTAGTTTTACACGCAGAAATGGCTTAGAACGCACCTCCGGCGATCTGAGATCCCAGAGCTTCCGGGGCCTGAGCGGCTCCTGGACCCACGCCTTATTGTGCTGTGATAGTTAATTTGATTTACCCGTGACTATATTTTCGATTGCACTCTCAGCTCCCTCCCCCCCCCCCCCCCCCGCTCATCCGCTCCAATCCTCAAACCACCTCCGTACACACTTGTAAATACTAACTGTTAGAGCTTGCGCGTATTCGTATTATCGCGAGATCTCCTATAGACGTGGCTAAGATAGACCTCGTACGGCTTTACCGGACATAGCGCAGGGATTTTAGCGTGCGATCTAGGGTAACATTTTTAAAAGCTATCAGATAAATATAAAAACCCTGACATCACGCTGTACGTGAATATATATTTTGAATTTAAAAAAACGTTAAACTATAGTAACGAAAACGTAGAGTAAATTTCACGAAATAGTCCCATTTTGACGAAAACTGGCAAAATGGGGACGTTCCCTGTCGATCCGATTCACTTTGAACTGACCACTGTGATATGTTCCACGGGGCGTTTCCAATAGCTGCTAGTGTTTAAATGAGCGATGTAACTAACAATAGCTCTAGCTAAGTGTAAGAGAATAATAGAAAAGCACGTAGATGCGAGCAAATGCCAGGTAAAATTCCGTGGTGTTCTTGTTTTGTTGAAAACTTAAAAGTCACATGATCAATTGACCTCCTATGTGAACTCTCCAACCCCATTCCAATGGATATTTCTGATAAAAATGTCAACCAATGGCCTTAGAGGTTAAATCTGGCCTTTATGACTAGAGTAACTTCTAATTTTAGATTGGCCTACCTATTCTGCTCTACTAACTAACACTAGTTACACCGGAGATCAACCTCTCGTTAGCTATAGCTTCTTATTTAACTTAACTACATTTTGAGTATCCTTTTTCCGAAACAGGCTAACATAGCATTTTCAGATGCAGAATAACAGAAGGGATTTTTAGTTATACATATTAGTAAGGTTTACCCTTCTTCTTAGGTGAATTTGCACTATAGTCTGGTATCCTGCCCGTAAACTCGTACAGGATAGCTCGTTAACGACTTATCCTGTACGAGTTTAAGGGCAGGGTACTAGACTATGTGCACCATTGCAAACGCTATTCAGTTGGTATATGGCAGCAGGTCACAGTTTCATTTTCCTTCATTTCCCATTTGCGGTAATGTTAATGTCTGCTCTCACAGCACCTTCCCTAACTTTCGTTGAACCAAATCCTTCGGTGGGGGCCTTGAACAGTCCTTTGGCAGTATTTTAAGCACAATTTTTTCATAGGTTGAAGGTAGAAATTTTGAGATACGAGTAGAATCAGCTGATAGGGGTCTCTTTGCACATATTCCGCCGCATGTAAATAGACCAAAGCACCCCCCAACTACCAGATCTCCACCACCTGAACTGGTCCCATTCCACTTCTAAAATCATTTCCAGACAGTAACTCAACCCCTGTCCTTTCATAAAAACTACAAAAATGCCCAGAAAAAAAATGCAGGGGGCCAGGAAAAAATAATAAAAAAAACACACAAAAATAGCTGGAACTTTTTTCGTCCCTAGGAATTTCCGGAAGTGACAAACTGTGACCTGTATCCTAACAGAGGCACAAATTTCCTTCAATCTACTTCTAAATCTAACACATTGAGCTTAAAGGTATTTGGAATGATCTCTCAAGAGGAAAACTAAATGCAATGAAAACTAAGCCTTCTGTAGCCCTCCCATTTACACCACCCCCCATTAGAACATAGCAAGGACAATGACCGGTGAGCTAAAAAAGCTTAAAATTGTCATATCTCAGCTCTGGGAAAACATATTTGAACTCTGTAAACTAGTGTGACTTCTACTAAGAGTGTTCTACCATAAAATACTAACTTTATGAGGACACATATCTTTCTGTGGCTTCCTCAACTAAAATATACTGTGCATTTGTCACATTTTAAGATTTGTTGGATTACAAAATGGATAAATTCTACTCAAAGTCAGTCATACTGTGGCCAAATTTAAACAGCTTGAAAAAACAAGTGTTATTCTTGTATCCCAGGTTGATTTTAGGCTCAAAATTGTACTGGAAAGCTTAAAACCAGAGGAAGAAGTCACCTGCCACACGGCTTATTGTTGGGATCCCCCAACACAAAACTCTGTTCAAAACTGCCCACAAGTACCCTGGAACATAAACTTAATTATTAGCCTAGCCCAGAGAATAAAACTGCACCCCAAAAAGTCAAACAAGGGTCTAAAAGGATATTTCTGGGAAAATATGATTAGATTTAAGAAAAAATATGCAAAAAAAAGGGGGGTGGGGTAAATGTTAGGTTGGTTTATTTTTTAAAACAATTGATTCCAGCATTCTTGCAAGTGAAAATTGTGTAAGACACATGCAGGTACTGAATAAAATCAGGAAAGCCCAGGTCATTATATTCTGGGCGGTTTTATGCCAACTTTGAGTGCCATTAGGCATGCTATTTGAGGCGAATTTCTAATGTAATGAAGCAGTGAAGCCATGCCAATGGTAAAATTACCTCTGGAAAATGTAGAAAGACTCTCATTTCCATTCCTTTGATGTGTGAATCAGGAAAATATGCTCACAGGTGGATAAACAATTCCATTCATCTTATACAGGACCTGAAATTACCTGAAAGAGTACACAAAATATTCAGTTTGACATAAAACAACACTGAAAAAGTTGTTTTTTTACAAGAAAAGGCATTTTGTAAGACTAAAAAGGAGATTATTATGTTTCTCACATGTTGACCATCAAATCAATGTAAGAACTATAGGTTTTTGTCAGAAAGCCAAATAAAATTTAATATGTACACAAAATCAAGTAATGCCCAAATTCTTTTCAATTTTTGGGGGGTAGGGTAGTGTTCTGTGTGTTTTGGCAAGGGTAATGAGAAAAGCAACCAGATTGTGTGGCATATCATTGCAGAAATAGGTGAACTACCATATTGAAAAGTATCATTTACTTACAGGAGAAATTCAACTCATAATCATGTACATTACTTTGCCCCCCAAAACTATCAAGAAATCAATTTTGTGCAAATATTTTGCTAGAAAAGACATGAAAGATACATTTTCAGCACATCTAGACAGTACTATAGGTCTTATAATGTGTTTCTGACAAGTTTTAAGTCACAAACACAGTGTTGTTGTTGTACAGTGATCTATTTCACAAAATATGTCTTCAACCCATACAGAGGCACAAAATTCCTTCAATCTACTTCTAAATCTAACACATTGAGCTTAAAGGTATTTGGAATGATCTCTCAAGAGGAAAACTAAATGCAATGAACACTAAGCCTTCTGTAGCCCTCCCATTTACACCACCCCCCATTAGAACATAGCAAGGACAATGACCGGTGAGCTAAAAAAGCTTAAAATTGTCATATCTCAGCTCTGGGAAAACATATTTGAACTCTGTAAACTAGTGTGACTTCTACTAAGAGTGTTCTACCATAAAATACTAACTTTATGAGGACACATATCTTTCTGTGGCTTCCTCAACTAAAATATACTGTGCATTTGTCACATTTTAAGATTTGTTGGATTACAAAATGGATAAATTCTACTCAAAGTCAGTCATACTGTGGCCAAATTTAAACAGCTTGAAAAAACAAGTGTTATTCTTGTATCCCAGGTTGATTTTAGGCTCAAAATTGTACTGGAAAGCTTAAAACCAGAGGAAGAAGTCACCTGCCACACGGCTTATTGTTGGGATCCCCCAACACAAAACTCTGTTCAAAACTGCCCACAAGTACCCTGGAACATAAACTTAATTATTAGCCTAGCCCAGAGAATAAAACTGCACCCCAAAAAGTCAAACAAGGGTCTAAAAGGATATTTCTGGGAAAATATGATTAGATTTAAGAAAAAATATGCAAAAAAAAGGGGGGTGGGGTAAATGTTAGGTTGGTTTATTTTTTAAAACAATTGATTCCAGCATTCTTGCAAGTGAAAATTGTGTAAGACACATGCAGGTACTGAATAAAATCAGGAAAGCCCAGGTCATTATATTCTGGGCGGTTTTATGCCAACTTTGAGTGCCATTAGGCATGCTATTTGAGGCGAATTTCTAATGTAATGAAGCAGTGAAGCCATGCCAATGGTAAAATTACCTCTGGAAAATGTAGAAAGACTCTCATTTCCATTCCTTTGATGTGTGAATCAGGAAAATATGCTCACAGGTGGATAAACAATTCCATTCATCTTATACAGGACCTGAAATTACCTGAAAGAGTACACAAAATATTCAGTTTGACATAAAACAACACTGAAAAAGTTGTTTTTTTTACAAGAAAAGGCATTTTGTAAGACTAAAAAGGAGATTATTATGTTTCTCACATGTTGACCATCAAATCAATGTAAGAACTATAGGTTTTTGTCAGAAAGCCAAATAAAATTTAATATGTACACAAAATCAAGTAATGCCCAAATTCTTTTCAATTTTTGGGGGGTAGGGTAGTGTTCTGTGTGTTTTGGCAAGGGTAATGAGAAAAGCAACCAGATTGTGTGGCATATCATTGCAGAAATAGGTGAACTACCATATTGAAAAGTATCATTTACTTACAGGAGAAATTCAACTCATAATCATGTACATTACTTTGCCCCCCAAAACTATCAAGAAATCAATTTTGTGCAAATATTTTGCTAGAAAAGACATGAAAGATACATTTTCAGCACATCTAGACAGTACTATAGGTCTTATAATGTGTTTCTGACAAGTTTTAAGTCACAAACACAGTGTTGTTGTTGTACAGTGATCTATTTCACAAAATATGTCTTCAACCCATACAGGCAGCAGGTCACAGTTTCATTTTCCTTCATTTCCCATTTGCGGTAATGTTAATGTCTGCTCTCACAGCACCTTCCCTAACTTTCGTTGAACCAAATCCTTCGGTGGGGGCCTTGAACAGTCCTTTGGCAGTATTTTAAGCACAATTTTTTCATAGGTTGAAGGTAGAAATTTTGAGATACGAGTAGAATCAGCTGATAGGGGTCTCTTTGCACATATTCCGCCGCATGTAAATAGACCAAAGCACCCCCCAACTACCAGATCTCCACCACCTGAACTGGTCCCATTCCACTTCTAAAATCATTTCCAGACAGTAACTCAACCCCTGTCCTTTCATAAAAACTACAAAAATGCCCAGAAAAAAAATGCAGGGGGCCAGGAAAAAATAATAAAAAAAACACACAAAAATAGCTGGAACTTTTTTCGTCCCTAGGAATTTCCGGAAGTGACAAACTGTGACCTGTGTCCTAACAGAGGCACAAAATTCCTTCAATCTACTTCTAAATCTAACACATTGAGCTTAAAGGTATTTGGAATGATCTCTCAAGAGGAAAACTAAATGCAATGAACACTAAGCCTTCTGTAGCCCTCCCATTTACACCACCCCCCATTAGAACATAGCAAGGACAATGACCGGTGAGCTAAAAAAGCTTAAAATTGTCATATCTCAGCTCTGGGAAAACATATTTGAACTCTGTAAACTAGTGTGACTTCTACTAAGAGTGTTCTACCATAAAATACTAACTTTATGAGGACACATATCTTTCTGTGGCTTCCTCAACTAAAATATACTGTGCATTTGTCACATTTTAAGATTTGTTGGATTACAAAATGGATAAATTCTACTCAAAGTCAGTCATACTGTGGCCAAATTTAAACAGCTTGAAAAAACAAGTGTTATTCTTGTATCCCAGGTTGATTTTAGGCTCAAAATTGTACTGGAAAGCTTAAAACCAGAGGAAGAAGTCACCTGCCACACGGCTTATTGTTGGGATCCCCCAACACAAAACTCTGTTCAAAACTGCCCACAAGTACCCTGGAACATAAACTTAATTATTAGCCTAGCCCAGAGAATAAAACTGCACCCCAAAAAGTCAAACAAGGGTCTAAAAGGATATTTCTGGGAAAATATGATTAGATTTAAGAAAAAATATGCAAAAAAAAGGGGGGTGGGGTAAATGTTAGGTTGGTTTATTTTTTAAAACAATTGATTCCAGCATTCTTGCAAGTGAAAATTGTGTAAGACACATGCAGGTACTGAATAAAATCAGGAAAGCCCAGGTCATTATATTCTGGGCGGTTTTATGCCAACTTTGAGTGCCATTAGGCATGCTATTTGAGGCGAATTTCTAATGTAATGAAGCAGTGAAGCCATGCCAATGGTAAAATTACCTCTGGAAAATGTAGAAAGACTCTCATTTCCATTCCTTTGATGTGTGAATCAGGAAAATATGCTCACAGGTGGATAAACAATTCCATTCATCTTATACAGGACCTGAAATTACCTGAAAGAGTACACAAAATATTCAGTTTGACATAAAACAACACTGAAAAAGTTGTTTTTTTTACAAGAAAAGGCATTTTGTAAGACTAAAAAGGAGATTATTATGTTTCTCACATGTTGACCATCAAATCAATGTAAGAACTATAGGTTTTTGTCAGAAAGCCAAATAAAATTTAATATGTACACAAAATCAAGTAATGCCCAAATTCTTTTCAATTTTTGGGGGGTAGGGTAGTGTTCTGTGTGTTTTGGCAAGGGTAATGAGAAAAGCAACCAGATTGTGTGGCATATCATTGCAGAAATAGGTGAACTACCATATTGAAAAGTATCATTTACTTACAGGAGAAATTCAACTCATAATCATGTACATTACTTTGCCCCCCAAAACTATCAAGAAATCAATTTTGTGCAAATATTTTGCTAGAAAAGACATGAAAGATACATTTTCAGCACATCTAGACAGTACTATAGGTCTTATAATGTGTTTCTGACAAGTTTTAAGTCACAAACACAGTGTTGTTGTTGTACAGTGATCTATTTCACAAAATATGTCTTCAACCCATACAGGCAGCAGGTCACAGTTTCATTTTCCTTCATTTCCCATTTGCGGTAATGTTAATGTCTGCTCTCACAGCACCTTCCCTAACTTTCGTTGAACCAAATCCTTCGGTGGGGGCCTTGAACAGTCCTTTGGCAGTATTTTAAGCACAATTTTTTCATAGGTTGAAGGTAGAAATTTTGAGATACGAGTAGAATCAGCTGATAGGGGTCTCTTTGCACATATTCCGCCGCATGTAAATAGACCAAAGCACCCCCCAACTACCAGATCTCCACCACCTGAACTGGTCCCATTCCACTTCTAAAATCATTTCCAGACAGTAACTCAACCCCTGTCCTTTCATAAAAACTACAAAAATGCCCAGAAAAAAAATGCAGGGGGCCAGGAAAAAATAATAAAAAAAACACACAAAAATAGCTGGAACTTTTTTCGTCCCTAGGAATTTCCGGAAGTGACAAACTGTGACCTGTGTCCTAACAGAGGCACAAAATTCCTTCAATCTACTTCTAAATCTAACACATTGAGCTTAAAGGTATTTGGAATGATCTCTCAAGAGGAAAACTAAATGCAATGAACACTAAGCCTTCTGTAGCCCTCCCATTTACACCACCCCCCATTAGAACATAGCAAGGACAATGACCGGTGAGCTAAAAAAGCTTAAAATTGTCATATCTCAGCTCTGGGAAAACATATTTGAACTCTGTAAACTAGTGTGACTTCTACTAAGAGTGTTCTACCATAAAATACTAACTTTATGAGGACACATATCTTTCTGTGGCTTCCTCAACTAAAATATACTGTGCATTTGTCACATTTTAAGATTTGTTGGATTACAAAATGGATAAATTCTACTCAAAGTCAGTCATACTGTGGCCAAATTTAAACAGCTTGAAAAAACAAGTGTTATTCTTGTATCCCAGGTTGATTTTAGGCTCAAAATTGTACTGGAAAGCTTAAAACCAGAGGAAGAAGTCACCTGCCACACGGCTTATTGTTGGGATCCCCCAACACAAAACTCTGTTCAAAACTGCCCACAAGTACCCTGGAACATAAACTTAATTATTAGCCTAGCCCAGAGAATAAAACTGCACCCCAAAAAGTCAAACAAGGGTCTAAAAGGATATTTCTGGGAAAATATGATTAGATTTAAGAAAAAATATGCAAAAAAAAGGGGGGTGGGGTAAATGTTAGGTTGGTTTATTTTTTAAAACAATTGATTCCAGCATTCTTGCAAGTGAAAATTGTGTAAGACACATGCAGGTACTGAATAAAATCAGGAAAGCCCAGGTCATTATATTCTGGGCGGTTTTATGCCAACTTTGAGTGCCATTAGGCATGCTATTTGAGGCGAATTTCTAATGTAATGAAGCAGTGAAGCCATGCCAATGGTAAAATTACCTCTGGAAAATGTAGAAAGACTCTCATTTCCATTCCTTTGATGTGTGAATCAGGAAAATATGCTCACAGGTGGATAAACAATTCCATTCATCTTATACAGGACCTGAAATTACCTGAAAGAGTACACAAAATATTCAGTTTGACATAAAACAACACTGAAAAAGTTGTTTTTTTTACAAGAAAAGGCATTTTGTAAGACTAAAAAGGAGATTATTATGTTTCTCACATGTTGACCATCAAATCAATGTAAGAACTATAGGTTTTTGTCAGAAAGCCAAATAAAATTTAATATGTACACAAAATCAAGTAATGCCCAAATTCTTTTCAATTTTTGGGGGGTAGGGTAGTGTTCTGTGTGTTTTGGCAAGGGTAATGAGAAAAGCAACCAGATTGTGTGGCATATCATTGCAGAAATAGGTGAACTACCATATTGAAAAGTATCATTTACTTACAGGAGAAATTCAACTCATAATCATGTACATTACTTTGCCCCCCAAAACTATCAAGAAATCAATTTTGTGCAAATATTTTGCTAGAAAAGACATGAAAGATACATTTTCAGCACATCTAGACAGTACTATAGGTCTTATAATGTGTTTCTGACAAGTTTTAAGTCACAAACACAGTGTTGTTGTTGTACAGTGATCTATTTCACAAAATATGTCTTCAACCCATACAGGCAGCAGGTCACAGTTTCATTTTCCTTCATTTCCCATTTGCGGTAATGTTAATGTCTGCTCTCACAGCACCTTCCCTAACTTTCGTTGAACCAAATCCTTCGGTGGGGGCCTTGAACAGTCCTTTGGCAGTATTTTAAGCACAATTTTTTCATAGGTTGAAGGTAGAAATTTTGAGATACGAGTAGAATCAGCTGATAGGGGTCTCTTTGCACATATTCCGCCGCATGTAAATAGACCAAAGCACCCCCCAACTACCAGATCTCCACCACCTGAACTGGTCCCATTCCACTTCTAAAATCATTTCCAGACAGTAACTCAACCCCTGTCCTTTCATAAAAACTACAAAAATGCCCAGAAAAAAAATGCAGGGGGCCAGGAAAAAATAATAAAAAAAACACACAAAAATAGCTGGAACTTTTTTCGTCCCTAGGAATTTCCGGAAGTGACAAACTGTGACCTGTGTCCTAACAGAGGCACAAAATTCCTTCAATCTACTTCTAAATCTAACACATTGAGCTTAAAGGTATTTGGAATGATCTCTCAAGAGGAAAACTAAATGCAATGAACACTAAGCCTTCTGTAGCCCTCCCATTTACACCACCCCCCATTAGAACATAGCAAGGACAATGACCGGTGAGCTAAAAAAGCTTAAAATTGTCATATCTCAGCTCTGGGAAAACATATTTGAACTCTGTAAACTAGTGTGACTTCTACTAAGAGTGTTCTACCATAAAATACTAACTTTATGAGGACACATATCTTTCTGTGGCTTCCTCAACTAAAATATACTGTGCATTTGTCACATTTTAAGATTTGTTGGATTACAAAATGGATAAATTCTACTCAAAGTCAGTCATACTGTGGCCAAATTTAAACAGCTTGAAAAAACAAGTGTTATTCTTGTATCCCAGGTTGATTTTAGGCTCAAAATTGTACTGGAAAGCTTAAAACCAGAGGAAGAAGTCACCTGCCACACGGCTTATTGTTGGGATCCCCCAACACAAAACTCTGTTCAAAACTGCCCACAAGTACCCTGGAACATAAACTTAATTATTAGCCTAGCCCAGAGAATAAAACTGCACCCCAAAAAGTCAAACAAGGGTCTAAAAGGATATTTCTGGGAAAATATGATTAGATTTAAGAAAAAATATGCAAAAAAAAGGGGGGTGGGGTAAATGTTAGGTTGGTTTATTTTTTAAAACAATTGATTCCAGCATTCTTGCAAGTGAAAATTGTGTAAGACACATGCAGGTACTGAATAAAATCAGGAAAGCCCAGGTCATTATATTCTGGGCGGTTTTATGCCAACTTTGAGTGCCATTAGGCATGCTATTTGAGGCGAATTTCTAATGTAATGAAGCAGTGAAGCCATGCCAATGGTAAAATTACCTCTGGAAAATGTAGAAAGACTCTCATTTCCATTCCTTTGATGTGTGAATCAGGAAAATATGCTCACAGGTGGATAAACAATTCCATTCATCTTATACAGGACCTGAAATTACCTGAAAGAGTACACAAAATATTCAGTTTGACATAAAACAACACTGAAAAAGTTGTTTTTTTTACAAGAAAAGGCATTTTGTAAGACTAAAAAGGAGATTATTATGTTTCTCACATGTTGACCATCAAATCAATGTAAGAACTATAGGTTTTTGTCAGAAAGCCAAATAAAATTTAATATGTACACAAAATCAAGTAATGCCCAAATTCTTTTCAATTTTTGGGGGGTAGGGTAGTGTTCTGTGTGTTTTGGCAAGGGTAATGAGAAAAGCAACCAGATTGTGTGGCATATCATTGCAGAAATAGGTGAACTACCATATTGAAAAGTATCATTTACTTACAGGAGAAATTCAACTCATAATCATGTACATTACTTTGCCCCCCAAAACTATCAAGAAATCAATTTTGTGCAAATATTTTGCTAGAAAAGACATGAAAGATACATTTTCAGCACATCTAGACAGTACTATAGGTCTTATAATGTGTTTCTGACAAGTTTTAAGTCACAAACACAGTGTTGTTGTTGTACAGTGATCTATTTCACAAAATATGTCTTCAACCCATACAGGCATCAGGTCACAGTTTCATTTTCCTTCATTTCCCATTTGCGGTAATGTTAATGTCTGCTCTCACAGCACCTTCCCTAACTTTCGTTGAACCAAATCCTTCGGTGGGGGCCTTGAACAGTCCTTTGGCAGTATTTTAAGCACAATTTTTTCATAGGTTGAAGGTAGAAATTTTGAGATACGAGTAGAATCAGCTGATAGGGGTCTCTTTGCACATATTCCGCCGCATGTAAATAGACCAAAGCACCCCCCAACTACCAGATCTCCACCACCTGAACTGGTCCCATTCCACTTCTAAAATCATTTCCAGACAGTAACTCAACCCCTGTCCTTTCATAAAAACTACAAAAATGCCCAGAAAAAAAATGCAGGGGGCCAGGAAAAAATAATAAAAAAAACACACAAAAATAGCTGGAACTTTTTTCGTCCCTAGGAATTTCCGGAAGTGACAAACTGTGACCTGTGTCCTAACAGAGGCACAAAATTCCTTCAATCTACTTCTAAATCTAACACATTGAGCTTAAAGGTATTTGGAATGATCTCTCAAGAGGAAAACTAAATGCAATGAACACTAAGCCTTCTGTAGCCCTCCCATTTACACCACCCCCCATTAGAACATAGCAAGGACAATGACCGGTGAGCTAAAAAAGCTTAAAATTGTCATATCTCAGCTCTGGGAAAACATATTTGAACTCTGTAAACTAGTGTGACTTCTACTAAGAGTGTTCTACCATAAAATACTAACTTTATGAGGACACATATCTTTCTGTGGCTTCCTCAACTAAAATATACTGTGCATTTGTCACATTTTAAGATTTGTTGGATTACAAAATGGATAAATTCTACTCAAAGTCAGTCATACTGTGGCCAAATTTAAACAGCTTGAAAAAACAAGTGTTATTCTTGTATCCCAGGTTGATTTTAGGCTCAAAATTGTACTGGAAAGCTTAAAACCAGAGGAAGAAGTCACCTGCCACACGGCTTATTGTTGGGATCCCCCAACACAAAACTCTGTTCAAAACTGCCCACAAGTACCCTGGAACATAAACTTAATTATTAGCCTAGCCCAGAGAATAAAACTGCACCCCAAAAAGTCAAACAAGGGTCTAAAAGGATATTTCTGGGAAAATATGATTAGATTTAAGAAAAAATATGCAAAAAAAAGGGGGGTGGGGTAAATGTTAGGTTGGTTTATTTTTTAAAACAATTGATTCCAGCATTCTTGCAAGTGAAAATTGTGTAAGACACATGCAGGTACTGAATAAAATCAGGAAAGCCCAGGTCATTATATTCTGGGCGGTTTTATGCCAACTTTGAGTGCCATTAGGCATGCTATTTGAGGCGAATTTCTAATGTAATGAAGCAGTGAAGCCATGCCAATGGTAAAATTACCTCTGGAAAATGTAGAAAGACTCTCATTTCCATTCCTTTGATGTGTGAATCAGGAAAATATGCTCACAGGTGGATAAACAATTCCATTCATCTTATACAGGACCTGAAATTACCTGAAAGAGTACACAAAATATTCAGTTTGACATAAAACAACACTGAAAAAGTTGTTTTTTTTACAAGAAAAGGCATTTTGTAAGACTAAAAAGGAGATTATTATGTTTCTCACATGTTGACCATCAAATCAATGTAAGAACTATAGGTTTTTGTCAGAAAGCCAAATAAAATTTAATATGTACACAAAATCAAGTAATGCCCAAATTCTTTTCAATTTTTGGGGGGTAGGGTAGTGTTCTGTGTGTTTTGGCAAGGGTAATGAGAAAAGCAACCAGATTGTGTGGCATATCATTGCAGAAATAGGTGAACTACCATATTGAAAAGTATCATTTACTTACAGGAGAAATTCAACTCATAATCATGTACATTACTTTGCCCCCCAAAACTATCAAGAAATCAATTTTGTGCAAATATTTTGCTAGAAAAGACATGAAAGATACATTTTCAGCACATCTAGACAGTACTATAGGTCTTATAATGTGTTTCTGACAAGTTTTAAGTCACAAACACAGTGTTGTTGTTGTACAGTGATCTATTTCACAAAATATGTCTTCAACCCATACAGGCAGCAGGTCACAGTTTCATTTTCCTTCATTTCCCATTTGCGGTAATGTTAATGTCTGCTCTCACAGCACCTTCCCTAACTTTCGTTGAACCAAATCCTTCGGTGGGGGCCTTGAACAGTCCTTTGGCAGTATTTTAAGCACAATTTTTTCATAGGTTGAAGGTAGAAATTTTGAGATACGAGTAGAATCAGCTGATAGGGGTCTCTTTGCACATATTCCGCCGCATGTAAATAGACCAAAGCACCCCCCAACTACCAGATCTCCACCACCTGAACTGGTCCCATTCCACTTCTAAAATCATTTCCAGACAGTAACTCAACCCCTGTCCTTTCATAAAAACTACAAAAATGCCCAGAAAAAAAATGCAGGGGGCCAGGAAAAAATAATAAAAAAAACACACAAAAATAGCTGGAACTTTTTTCGTCCCTAGGAATTTCCGGAAGTGACAAACTGTGACCTGTGTCCTAACAGAGGCACAAAATTCCTTCAATCTACTTCTAAATCTAACACATTGAGCTTAAAGGTATTTGGAATGATCTCTCAAGAGGAAAACTAAATGCAATGAACACTAAGCCTTCTGTAGCCCTCCCATTTACACCACCCCCCATTAGAACATAGCAAGGACAATGACCGGTGAGCTAAAAAAGCTTAAAATTGTCATATCTCAGCTCTGGGAAAACATATTTGAACTCTGTAAACTAGTGTGACTTCTACTAAGAGTGTTCTACCATAAAATACTAACTTTATGAGGACACATATCTTTCTGTGGCTTCCTCAACTAAAATATACTGTGCATTTGTCACATTTTAAGATTTGTTGGATTACAAAATGGATAAATTCTACTCAAAGTCAGTCATACTGTGGCCAAATTTAAACAGCTTGAAAAAACAAGTGTTATTCTTGTATCCCAGGTTGATTTTAGGCTCAAAATTGTACTGGAAAGCTTAAAACCAGAGGAAGAAGTCACCTGCCACACGGCTTATTGTTGGGATCCCCCAACACAAAACTCTGTTCAAAACTGCCCACAAGTACCCTGGAACATAAACTTAATTATTAGCCTAGCCCAGAGAATAAAACTGCACCCCAAAAAGTCAAACAAGGGTCTAAAAGGATATTTCTGGGAAAATATGATTAGATTTAAGAAAAAATATGCAAAAAAAAGGGGGGTGGGGTAAATGTTAGGTTGGTTTATTTTTTAAAACAATTGATTCCAGCATTCTTGCAAGTGAAAATTGTGTAAGACACATGCAGGTACTGAATAAAATCAGGAAAGCCCAGGTCATTATATTCTGGGCGGTTTTATGCCAACTTTGAGTGCCATTAGGCATGCTATTTGAGGCGAATTTCTAATGTAATGAAGCAGTGAAGCCATGCCAATGGTAAAATTACCTCTGGAAAATGTAGAAAGACTCTCATTTCCATTCCTTTGATGTGTGAATCAGGAAAATATGCTCACAGGTGGATAAACAATTCCATTCATCTTATACAGGACCTGAAATTACCTGAAAGAGTACACAAAATATTCAGTTTGACATAAAACAACACTGAAAAAGTTGTTTTTTTTACAAGAAAAGGCATTTTGTAAGACTAAAAAGGAGATTATTATGTTTCTCACATGTTGACCATCAAATCAATGTAAGAACTATAGGTTTTTGTCAGAAAGCCAAATAAAATTTAATATGTACACAAAATCAAGTAATGCCCAAATTCTTTTCAATTTTTGGGGGGTAGGGTAGTGTTCTGTGTGTTTTGGCAAGGGTAATGAGAAAAGCAACCAGATTGTGTGACATATCATTGCAGAAATAGGTGAACTACCATATTGAAAAGTATCATTTACTTACAGGAGAAATTCAACTCATAATCATGTACATTACTTTGCCCCCCAAAACTATCAAGAAATCAATTTTGTGCAAATATTTTGCTAGAAAAGACATGAAAGATACATTTTCAGCACATCTAGACAGTACTATAGGTCTTATAATGTGTTTCTGACAAGTTTTAAGTCACAAACACAGTGTTGTTGTTGTACAGTGATCTATTTCACAAAATATGTCTTCAACCCATACAGGCAGCAGGTCACAGTTTCATTTTCCTTCATTTCCCATTTGCGGTAATGTTAATGTCTGCTCTCACAGCACCTTCCCTAACTTTCGTTGAACCAAATCCTTCGGTGGGGGCCTTGAACAGTCCTTTGGCAGTATTTTAAGCACAATTTTTTCATAGGTTGAAGGTAGAAATTTTGAGATACGAGTAGAATCAGCTGATAGGGGTCTCTTTGCACATATTCCGCCGCATGTAAATAGACCAAAGCACCCCCCAACTACCAGATCTCCACCACCTGAACTGGTCCCATTCCACTTCTAAAATCATTTCCAGACAGTAACTCAACCCCTGTCCTTTCATAAAAACTACAAAAATGCCCAGAAAAAAAATGCAGGGGGCCAGGAAAAAATAATAAAAAAAACACACAAAAATAGCTGGAACTTTTTTCGTCCCTAGGAATTTCCGGAAGTGACAAACTGTGACCTGTGTCCTAACAGAGGCACAAAATTCCTTCAATCTACTTCTAAATCTAACACATTGAGCTTAAAGGTATTTGGAATGATCTCTCAAGAGGAAAACTAAATGCAATGAACACTAAGCCTTCTGTAGCCCTCCCATTTACACCACCCCCCATTAGAACATAGCAAGGACAATGACCGGTGAGCTAAAAAAGCTTAAAATTGTCATATCTCAGCTCTGGGAAAACATATTTGAACTCTGTAAACTAGTGTGACTTCTACTAAGAGTGTTCTACCATAAAATACTAACTTTATGAGGACACATATCTTTCTGTGGCTTCCTCAACTAAAATATACTGTGCATTTGTCACATTTTAAGATTTGTTGGATTACAAAATGGATAAATTCTACTCAAAGTCAGTCATACTGTGGCCAAATTTAAACAGCTTGAAAAAACAAGTGTTATTCTTGTATCCCAGGTTGATTTTAGGCTCAAAATTGTACTGGAAAGCTTAAAACCAGAGGAAGAAGTCACCTGCCACACGGCTTATTGTTGGGATCCCCCAACACAAAACTCTGTTCAAAACTGCCCACAAGTACCCTGGAACATAAACTTAATTATTAGCCTAGCCCAGAGAATAAAACTGCACCCCAAAAAGTCAAACAAGGGTCTAAAAGGATATTTCTGGGAAAATATGATTAGATTTAAGAAAAAATATGCAAAAAAAAGGGGGGTGGGGTAAATGTTAGGTTGGTTTATTTTTTAAAACAATTGATTCCAGCATTCTTGCAAGTGAAAATTGTGTAAGACACATGCAGGTACTGAATAAAATCAGGAAAGCCCAGGTCATTATATTCTGGGCGGTTTTATGCCAACTTTGAGTGCCATTAGGCATGCTATTTGAGGCGAATTTCTAATGTAATGAAGCAGTGAAGCCATGCCAATGGTAAAATTACCTCTGGAAAATGTAGAAAGACTCTCATTTCCATTCCTTTGATGTGTGAATCAGGAAAATATGCTCACAGGTGGATAAACAATTCCATTCATCTTATACAGGACCTGAAATTACCTGAAAGAGTACACAAAATATTCAGTTTGACATAAAACAACACTGAAAAAGTTGTTTTTTTTACAAGAAAAGGCATTTTGTAAGACTAAAAAGGAGATTATTATGTTTCTCACATGTTGACCATCAAATCAATGTAAGAACTATAGGTTTTTGTCAGAAAGCCAAATAAAATTTAATATGTACACAAAATCAAGTAATGCCCAAATTCTTTTCAATTTTTGGGGGGTAGGGTAGTGTTCTGTGTGTTTTGGCAAGGGTAATGAGAAAAGCAACCAGATTGTGTGGCATATCATTGCAGAAATAGGTGAACTACCATATTGAAAAGTATCATTTACTTACAGGAGAAATTCAACTCATAATCATGTACATTACTTTGCCCCCCAAAACTATCAAGAAATCAATTTTGTGCAAATATTTTGCTAGAAAAGACATGAAAGATACATTTTCAGCACATCTAGACAGTACTATAGGTCTTATAATGTGTTTCTGACAAGTTTTAAGTCACAAACACAGTGTTGTTGTTGTACAGTGATCTATTTCACAAAATATGTCTTCAACCCATACAGGCAGCAGGTCACAGTTTCATTTTCCTTCATTTCCCATTTGCGGTAATGTTAATGTCTGCTCTCACAGCACCTTCCCTAACTTTCGTTGAACCAAATCCTTCGGTGGGGGCCTTGAACAGTCCTTTGGCAGTATTTTAAGCACAATTTTTTCATAGGTTGAAGGTAGAAATTTTGAGATACGAGTAGAATCAGCTGATAGGGGTCTCTTTGCACATATTCCGCCGCATGTAAATAGACCAAAGCACCCCCCAACTACCAGATCTCCACCACCTGAACTGGTCCCATTCCACTTCTAAAATCATTTCCAGACAGTAACTCAACCCCTGTCCTTTCATAAAAACTACAAAAATGCCCAGAAAAAAAATGCAGGGGGCCAGGAAAAAATAATAAAAAAAACACACAAAAATAGCTGGAACTTTTTTCGTCCCTAGGAATTTCCGGAAGTGACAAACTGTGACCTGTGTCCTAACAGAGGCACAAAATTCCTTCAATCTACTTCTAAATCTAACACATTGAGCTTAAAGGTATTTGGAATGATCTCTCAAGAGGAAAACTAAATGCAATGAACACTAAGCCTTCTGTAGCCCTCCCATTTACACCACCCCCCATTAGAACATAGCAAGGACAATGACCGGTGAGCTAAAAAAGCTTAAAATTGTCATATCTCAGCTCTGGGAAAACATATTTGAACTCTGTAAACTAGTGTGACTTCTACTAAGAGTGTTCTACCATAAAATACTAACTTTATGAGGACACATATCTTTCTGTGGCTTCCTCAACTAAAATATACTGTGCATTTGTCACATTTTAAGATTTGTTGGATTACAAAATGGATAAATTCTACTCAAAGTCAGTCATACTGTGGCCAAATTTAAACAGCTTGAAAAAACAAGTGTTATTCTTGTATCCCAGGTTGATTTTAGGCTCAAAATTGTACTGGAAAGCTTAAAACCAGAGGAAGAAGTCACCTGCCACACGGCTTATTGTTGGGATCCCCCAACACAAAACTCTGTTCAAAACTGCCCACAAGTACCCTGGAACATAAACTTAATTATTAGCCTAGCCCAGAGAATAAAACTGCACCCCAAAAAGTCAAACAAGGGTCTAAAAGGATATTTCTGGGAAAATATGATTAGATTTAAGAAAAAATATGCAAAAAAAAGGGGGGTGGGGTAAATGTTAGGTTGGTTTATTTTTTAAAACAATTGATTCCAGCATTCTTGCAAGTGAAAATTGTGTAAGACACATGCAGGTACTGAATAAAATCAGGAAAGCCCAGGTCATTATATTCTGGGCGGTTTTATGCCAACTTTGAGTGCCATTAGGCATGCTATTTGAGGCGAATTTCTAATGTAATGAAGCAGTGAAGCCATGCCAATGGTAAAATTACCTCTGGAAAATGTAGAAAGACTCTCATTTCCATTCCTTTGATGTGTGAATCAGGAAAATATGCTCACAGGTGGATAAACAATTCCATTCATCTTATACAGGACCTGAAATTACCTGAAAGAGTACACAAAATATTCAGTTTGACATAAAACAACACTGAAAAAGTTGTTTTTTTTACAAGAAAAGGCATTTTGTAAGACTAAAAAGGAGATTATTATGTTTCTCACATGTTGACCATCAAATCAATGTAAGAACTATAGGTTTTTGTCAGAAAGCCAAATAAAATTTAATATGTACACAAAATCAAGTAATGCCCAAATTCTTTTCAATTTTTGGGGGGTAGGGTAGTGTTCTGTGTGTTTTGGCAAGGGTAATGAGAAAAGCAACCAGATTGTGTGACATATCATTGCAGAAATAGGTGAACTACCATATTGAAAAGTATCATTTACTTACAGGAGAAATTCAACTCATAATCATGTACATTACTTTGCCCCCCAAAACTATCAAGAAATCAATTTTGTGCAAATATTTTGCTAGAAAAGACATGAAAGATACATTTTCAGCACATCTAGACAGTACTATAGGTCTTATAATGTGTTTCTGACAAGTTTTAAGTCACAAACACAGTGTTGTTGTTGTACAGTGATCTATTTCACAAAATATGTCTTCAACCCATACAGGCAGCAGGTCACAGTTTCATTTTCCTTCATTTCCCATTTGCGGTAATGTTAATGTCTGCTCTCACAGCACCTTCCCTAACTTTCGTTGAACCAAATCCTTCGGTGGGGGCCTTGAACAGTCCTTTGGCAGTATTTTAAGCACAATTTTTTCATAGGTTGAAGGTAGAAATTTTGAGATACGAGTAGAATCAGCTGATAGGGGTCTCTTTGCACATATTCCGCCGCATGTAAATAGACCAAAGCACCCCCCAACTACCAGATCTCCACCACCTGAACTGGTCCCATTCCACTTCTAAAATCATTTCCAGACAGTAACTCAACCCCTGTCCTTTCATAAAAACTACAAAAATGCCCAGAAAAAAAATGCAGGGGGCCAGGAAAAAATAATAAAAAAAACACACAAAAATAGCTGGAACTTTTTTCGTCCCTAGGAATTTCCGGAAGTGACAAACTGTGACCTGTGTCCTAACAGAGGCACAAAATTCCTTCAATCTACTTCTAAATCTAACACATTGAGCTTAAAGGTATTTGGAATGATCTCTCAAGAGGAAAACTAAATGCAATGAACACTAAGCCTTCTGTAGCCCTCCCATTTACACCACCCCCCATTAGAACATAGCAAGGACAATGACCGGTGAGCTAAAAAAGCTTAAAATTGTCATATCTCAGCTCTGGGAAAACATATTTGAACTCTGTAAACTAGTGTGACTTCTACTAAGAGTGTTCTACCATAAAATACTAACTTTATGAGGACACATATCTTTCTGTGGCTTCCTCAACTAAAATATACTGTGCATTTGTCACATTTTAAGATTTGTTGGATTACAAAATGGATAAATTCTACTCAAAGTCAGTCATACTGTGGCCAAATTTAAACAGCTTGAAAAAACAAGTGTTATTCTTGTATCCCAGGTTGATTTTAGGCTCAAAATTGTACTGGAAAGCTTAAAACCAGAGGAAGAAGTCACCTGCCACACGGCTTATTGTTGGGATCCCCCAACACAAAACTCTGTTCAAAACTGCCCACAAGTACCCTGGAACATAAACTTAATTATTAGCCTAGCCCAGAGAATAAAACTGCACCCCAAAAAGTCAAACAAGGGTCTAAAAGGATATTTCTGGGAAAATATGATTAGATTTAAGAAAAAATATGCAAAAAAAAGGGGGGTGGGGTAAATGTTAGGTTGGTTTATTTTTTAAAACAATTGATTCCAGCATTCTTGCAAGTGAAAATTGTGTAAGACACATGCAGGTACTGAATAAAATCAGGAAAGCCCAGGTCATTATATTCTGGGCGGTTTTATGCCAACTTTGAGTGCCATTAGGCATGCTATTTGAGGCGAATTTCTAATGTAATGAAGCAGTGAAGCCATGCCAATGGTAAAATTACCTCTGGAAAATGTAGAAAGACTCTCATTTCCATTCCTTTGATGTGTGAATCAGGAAAATATGCTCACAGGTGGATAAACAATTCCATTCATCTTATACAGGACCTGAAATTACCTGAAAGAGTACACAAAATATTCAGTTTGACATAAAACAACACTGAAAAAGTTGTTTTTTTTACAAGAAAAGGCATTTTGTAAGACTAAAAAGGAGATTATTATGTTTCTCACATGTTGACCATCAAATCAATGTAAGAACTATAGGTTTTTGTCAGAAAGCCAAATAAAATTTAATATGTACACAAAATCAAGTAATGCCCAAATTCTTTTCAATTTTTGGGGGGTAGGGTAGTGTTCTGTGTGTTTTGGCAAGGGTAATGAGAAAAGCAACCAGATTGTGTGGCATATCATTGCAGAAATAGGTGAACTACCATATTGAAAAGTATCATTTACTTACAGGAGAAATTCAACTCATAATCATGTACATTACTTTGCCCCCCAAAACTATCAAGAAATCAATTTTGTGCAAATATTTTGCTAGAAAAGACATGAAAGATACATTTTCAGCACATCTAGACAGTACTATAGGTCTTATAATGTGTTTCTGACAAGTTTTAAGTCACAAACACAGTGTTGTTGTTGTACAGTGATCTATTTCACAAAATATGTCTTCAACCCATACAGGCAGCAGGTCACAGTTTCATTTTCCTTCATTTCCCATTTGCGGTAATGTTAATGTCTGCTCTCACAGCACCTTCCCTAACTTTCGTTGAACCAAATCCTTCGGTGGGGGCCTTGAACAGTCCTTTGGCAGTATTTTAAGCACAATTTTTTCATAGGTTGAAGGTAGAAATTTTGAGATACGAGTAGAATCAGCTGATAGGGGTCTCTTTGCACATATTCCGCCGCATGTAAATAGACCAAAGCACCCCCCAACTACCAGATCTCCACCACCTGAACTGGTCCCATTCCACTTCTAAAATCATTTCCAGACAGTAACTCAACCCCTGTCCTTTCATAAAAACTACAAAAATGCCCAGAAAAAAAATGCAGGGGGCCAGGAAAAAATAATAAAAAAAACACACAAAAATAGCTGGAACTTTTTTCGTCCCTAGGAATTTCCGGAAGTGACAAACTGTGACCTGTGTCCTAACAGAGGCACAAAATTCCTTCAATCTACTTCTAAATCTAACACATTGAGCTTAAAGGTATTTGGAATGATCTCTCAAGAGGAAAACTAAATGCAATGAACACTAAGCCTTCTGTAGCCCTCCCATTTACACCACCCCCCATTAGAACATAGCAAGGACAATGACCGGTGAGCTAAAAAAGCTTAAAATTGTCATATCTCAGCTCTGGGAAAACATATTTGAACTCTGTAAACTAGTGTGACTTCTACTAAGAGTGTTCTACCATAAAATACTAACTTTATGAGGACACATATCTTTCTGTGGCTTCCTCAACTAAAATATACTGTGCATTTGTCACATTTTAAGATTTGTTGGATTACAAAATGGATAAATTCTACTCAAAGTCAGTCATACTGTGGCCAAATTTAAACAGCTTGAAAAAACAAGTGTTATTCTTGTATCCCAGGTTGATTTTAGGCTCAAAATTGTACTGGAAAGCTTAAAACCAGAGGAAGAAGTCACCTGCCACACGGCTTATTGTTGGGATCCCCCAACACAAAACTCTGTTCAAAACTGCCCACAAGTACCCTGGAACATAAACTTAATTATTAGCCTAGCCCAGAGAATAAAACTGCACCCCAAAAAGTCAAACAAGGGTCTAAAAGGATATTTCTGGGAAAATATGATTAGATTTAAGAAAAAATATGCAAAAAAAAGGGGGGTGGGGTAAATGTTAGGTTGGTTTATTTTTTAAAACAATTGATTCCAGCATTCTTGCAAGTGAAAATTGTGTAAGACACATGCAGGTACTGAATAAAATCAGGAAAGCCCAGGTCATTATATTCTGGGCGGTTTTATGCCAACTTTGAGTGCCATTAGGCATGCTATTTGAGGCGAATTTCTAATGTAATGAAGCAGTGAAGCCATGCCAATGGTAAAATTACCTCTGGAAAATGTAGAAAGACTCTCATTTCCATTCCTTTGATGTGTGAATCAGGAAAATATGCTCACAGGTGGATAAACAATTCCATTCATCTTATACAGGACCTGAAATTACCTGAAAGAGTACACAAAATATTCAGTTTGACATAAAACAACACTGAAAAAGTTGTTTTTTTTACAAGAAAAGGCATTTTGTAAGACTAAAAAGGAGATTATTATGTTTCTCACATGTTGACCATCAAATCAATGTAAGAACTATAGGTTTTTGTCAGAAAGCCAAATAAAATTTAATATGTACACAAAATCAAGTAATGCCCAAATTCTTTTCAATTTTTGGGGGGTAGGGTAGTGTTCTGTGTGTTTTGGCAAGGGTAATGAGAAAAGCAACCAGATTGTGTGGCATATCATTGCAGAAATAGGTGAACTACCATACTGAAAAGTATCATTTACTTACAGGAGAAATTCAACTCATAATCATGTACATTACTTTGCCCCCCAAAACTATCAAGAAATCAATTTTGTGCAAATATTTTGCTAGAAAAGACATGAAAGATACATTTTCAGCACATCTAGACAGTACTATAGGTCTTATAATGTGTTTCTGACAAGTTTTAAGTCACAAACACAGTGTTGTTGTTGTACAGTGATCTATTTCACAAAATATGTCTTCAACCCATACAGGCAGCAGGTCACAGTTTCATTTTCCTTCATTTCCCATTTGCGGTAATGTTAATGTCTGCTCTCACAGCACCTTCCCTAACTTTCGTTGAACCAAATCCTTCGGTGGGGGCCTTGAACAGTCCTTTGGCAGTATTTTAAGCACAATTTTTTCATAGGTTGAAGGTAGAAATTTTGAGATACGAGTAGAATCAGCTGATAGGGGTCTCTTTGCACATATTCCGCCGCATGTAAATAGACCAAAGCACCCCCCAACTACCAGATCTCCACCACCTGAACTGGTCCCATTCCACTTCTAAAATCATTTCCAGACAGTAACTCAACCCCTGTCCTTTCATAAAAACTACAAAAATGCCCAGAAAAAAAATGCAGGGGGCCAGGAAAAAATAATAAAAAAAACACACAAAAATAGCTGGAACTTTTTTCGTCCCTAGGAATTTCCGGAAGTGACAAACTGTGACCTGTGTCCTAACAGAGGCACAAAATTCCTTCAATCTACTTCTAAATCTAACACATTGAGCTTAAAGGTATTTGGAATGATCTCTCAAGAGGAAAACTAAATGCAATGAACACTAAGCCTTCTGTAGCCCTCCCATTTACACCACCCCCCATTAGAACATAGCAAGGACAATGACCGGTGAGCTAAAAAAGCTTAAAATTGTCATATCTCAGCTCTGGGAAAACATATTTGAACTCTGTAAACTAGTGTGACTTCTACTAAGAGTGTTCTACCATAAAATACTAACTTTATGAGGACACATATCTTTCTGTGGCTTCCTCAACTAAAATATACTGTGCATTTGTCACATTTTAAGATTTGTTGGATTACAAAATGGATAAATTCTACTCAAAGTCAGTCATACTGTGGCCAAATTTAAACAGCTTGAAAAAACAAGTGTTATTCTTGTATCCCAGGTTGATTTTAGGCTCAAAATTGTACTGGAAAGCTTAAAACCAGAGGAAGAAGTCACCTGCCACACGGCTTATTGTTGGGATCCCCCAACACAAAACTCTGTTCAAAACTGCCCACAAGTACCCTGGAACATAAACTTAATTATTAGCCTAGCCCAGAGAATAAAACTGCACCCCAAAAAGTCAAACAAGGGTCTAAAAGGATATTTCTGGGAAAATATGATTAGATTTAAGAAAAAATATGCAAAAAAAAGGGGGGTGGGGTAAATGTTAGGTTGGTTTATTTTTTAAAACAATTGATTCCAGCATTCTTGCAAGTGAAAATTGTGTAAGACACATGCAGGTACTGAATAAAATCAGGAAAGCCCAGGTCATTATATTCTGGGCGGTTTTATGCCAACTTTGAGTGCCATTAGGCATGCTATTTGAGGCGAATTTCTAATGTAATGAAGCAGTGAAGCCATGCCAATGGTAAAATTACCTCTGGAAAATGTAGAAAGACTCTCATTTCCATTCCTTTGATGTGTGAATCAGGAAAATATGCTCACAGGTGGATAAACAATTCCATTCATCTTATACAGGACCTGAAATTACCTGAAAGAGTACACAAAATATTCAGTTTGACATAAAACAACACTGAAAAAGTTGTTTTTTTTACAAGAAAAGGCATTTTGTAAGACTAAAAAGGAGATTATTATGTTTCTCACATGTTGACCATCAAATCAATGTAAGAACTATAGGTTTTTGTCAGAAAGCCAAATAAAATTTAATATGTACACAAAATCAAGTAATGCCCAAATTCTTTTCAATTTTTGGGGGGTAGGGTAGTGTTCTGTGTGTTTTGGCAAGGGTAATGAGAAAAGCAACCAGATTGTGTGGCATATCATTGCAGAAATAGGTGAACTACCATACTGAAAAGTATCATTTACTTACAGGAGAAATTCAACTCATAATCATGTACATTACTTTGCCCCCCAAAACTATCAAGAAATCAATTTTGTGCAAATATTTTGCTAGAAAAGACATGAAAGATACATTTTCAGCACATCTAGACAGTACTATAGGTCTTATAATGTGTTTCTGACAAGTTTTAAGTCACAAACACAGTGTTGTTGTTGTACAGTGATCTATTTCACAAAATATGTCTTCAACCCATACAGGCAGCAGGTCACAGTTTCATTTTCCTTCATTTCCCATTTGCGGTAATGTTAATGTCTGCTCTCACAGCACCTTCCCTAACTTTCGTTGAACCAAATCCTTCGGTGGGGGCCTTGAACAGTCCTTTGGCAGTATTTTAAGCACAATTTTTTCATAGGTTGAAGGTAGAAATTTTGAGATACGAGTAGAATCAGCTGATAGGGGTCTCTTTGCACATATTCCGCCGCATGTAAATAGACCAAAGCACCCCCCAACTACCAGATCTCCACCACCTGAACTGGTCCCATTCCACTTCTAAAATCATTTCCAGACAGTAACTCAACCCCTGTCCTTTCATAAAAACTACAAAAATGCCCAGAAAAAAAATGCAGGGGGCCAGGAAAAAATAATAAAAAAAACACACAAAAATAGCTGGAACTTTTTTCGTCCCTAGGAATTTCCGGAAGTGACAAACTGTGACCTGTGTCCTAACAGAGGCACAAAATTCCTTCAATCTACTTCTAAATCTAACACATTGAGCTTAAAGGTATTTGGAATGATCTCTCAAGAGGAAAACTAAATGCAATGAACACTAAGCCTTCTGTAGCCCTCCCATTTACACCACCCCCCATTAGAACATAGCAAGGACAATGACCGGTGAGCTAAAAAAGCTTAAAATTGTCATATCTCAGCTCTGGGAAAACATATTTGAACTCTGTAAACTAGTGTGACTTCTACTAAGAGTGTTCTACCATAAAATACTAACTTTATGAGGACACATATCTTTCTGTGGCTTCCTCAACTAAAATATACTGTGCATTTGTCACATTTTAAGATTTGTTGGATTACAAAATGGATAAATTCTACTCAAAGTCAGTCATACTGTGGCCAAATTTAAACAGCTTGAAAAAACAAGTGTTATTCTTGTATCCCAGGTTGATTTTAGGCTCAAAATTGTACTGGAAAGCTTAAAACCAGAGGAAGAAGTCACCTGCCACACGGCTTATTGTTGGGATCCCCCAACACAAAACTCTGTTCAAAACTGCCCACAAGTACCCTGGAACATAAACTTAATTATTAGCCTAGCCCAGAGAATAAAACTGCACCCCAAAAAGTCAAACAAGGGTCTAAAAGGATATTTCTGGGAAAATATGATTAGATTTAAGAAAAAATATGCAAAAAAAAGGGGGGTGGGGTAAATGTTAGGTTGGTTTATTTTTTAAAACAATTGATTCCAGCATTCTTGCAAGTGAAAATTGTGTAAGACACATGCAGGTACTGAATAAAATCAGGAAAGCCCAGGTCATTATATTCTGGGCGGTTTTATGCCAACTTTGAGTGCCATTAGGCATGCTATTTGAGGCGAATTTCTAATGTAATGAAGCAGTGAAGCCATGCCAATGGTAAAATTACCTCTGGAAAATGTAGAAAGACTCTCATTTCCATTCCTTTGATGTGTGAATCAGGAAAATATGCTCACAGGTGGATAAACAATTCCATTCATCTTATACAGGACCTGAAATTACCTGAAAGAGTACACAAAATATTCAGTTTGACATAAAACAACACTGAAAAAGTTGTTTTTTTTACAAGAAAAGGCATTTTGTAAGACTAAAAAGGAGATTATTATGTTTCTCACATGTTGACCATCAAATCAATGTAAGAACTATAGGTTTTTGTCAGAAAGCCAAATAAAATTTAATATGTACACAAAATCAAGTAATGCCCAAATTCTTTTCAATTTTTGGGGGGTAGGGTAGTGTTCTGTGTGTTTTGGCAAGGGTAATGAGAAAAGCAACCAGATTGTGTGGCATATCATTGCAGAAATAGGTGAACTACCATACTGAAAAGTATCATTTACTTACAGGAGAAATTCAACTCATAATCATGTACATTACTTTGCCCCCCAAAACTATCAAGAAATCAATTTTGTGCAAATATTTTGCTAGAAAAGACATGAAAGATACATTTTCAGCACATCTAGACAGTACTATAGGTCTTATAATGTGTTTCTGACAAGTTTTAAGTCACAAACACAGTGTTGTTGTTGTACAGTGATCTATTTCACAAAATATGTCTTCAACCCATACAGGCAGCAGGTCACAGTTTCATTTTCCTTCATTTCCCATTTGCGGTAATGTTAATGTCTGCTCTCACAGCACCTTCCCTAACTTTCGTTGAACCAAATCCTTCGGTGGGGGCCTTGAACAGTCCTTTGGCAGTATTTTAAGCACAATTTTTTCATAGGTTGAAGGTAGAAATTTTGAGATACGAGTAGAATCAGCTGATAGGGGTCTCTTTGCACATATTCCGCCGCATGTAAATAGACCAAAGCACCCCCCAACTACCAGATCTCCACCACCTGAACTGGTCCCATTCCACTTCTAAAATCATTTCCAGACAGTAACTCAACCCCTGTCCTTTCATAAAAACTACAAAAATGCCCAGAAAAAAAATGCAGGGGGCCAGGAAAAAATAATAAAAAAAACACACAAAAATAGCTGGAACTTTTTTCGTCCCTAGGAATTTCCGGAAGTGACAAACTGTGACCTGTGTCCTAACAGAGGCACAAAATTCCTTCAATCTACTTCTAAATCTAACACATTGAGCTTAAAGGTATTTGGAATGATCTCTCAAGAGGAAAACTAAATGCAATGAACACTAAGCCTTCTGTAGCCCTCCCATTTACACCACCCCCCATTAGAACATAGCAAGGACAATGACCGGTGAGCTAAAAAAGCTTAAAATTGTCATATCTCAGCTCTGGGAAAACATATTTGAACTCTGTAAACTAGTGTGACTTCTACTAAGAGTGTTCTACCACAAAATACTAACTTTATGAGGACACATATCTTTCTGTGGCTTCCTCAACTAAAATATACTGTGCATTTGTCACATTTTAAGATTTGTTGGATTACAAAATGGATAAATTCTACTCAAAGTCAGTCATACTGTGGCCAAATTTAAACAGCTTGAAAAAACAAGTGTTATTCTTGTATCCCAGGTTGATTTTAGGCTCAAAATTGTACTGGAAAGCTTAAAACCAGAGGAAGAAGTCACCTGCCACACGGCTTATTGTTGGGATCCCCCAACACAAAACTCTGTTCAAAACTGCCCACAAGTACCCTGGAACATAAACTTAATTATTAGCCTAGCCCAGAGAATAAAACTGCACCCCAAAAAGTCAAACAAGGGTCTAAAAGGATATTTCTGGGAAAATATGATTAGATTTAAGAAAAAATATGCAAAAAAAAGGGGGGTGGGGTAAATGTTAGGTTGGTTTATTTTTTAAAACAATTGATTCCAGCATTCTTGCAAGTGAAAATTGTGTAAGACACATGCAGGTACTGAATAAAATCAGGAAAGCCCAGGTCATTATATTCTGGGCGGTTTTATGCCAACTTTGAGTGCCATTAGGCATGCTATTTGAGGCGAATTTCTAATGTAATGAAGCAGTGAAGCCATGCCAATGGTAAAATTACCTCTGGAAAATGTAGAAAGACTCTCATTTCCATTCCTTTGATGTGTGAATCAGGAAAATATGCTCACAGGTGGATAAACAATTCCATTCATCTTATACAGGACCTGAAATTACCTGAAAGAGTACACAAAATATTCAGTTTGACATAAAACAACACTGAAAAAGTTGTTTTTTTTACAAGAAAAGGCATTTTGTAAGACTAAAAAGGAGATTATTATGTTTCTCACATGTTGACCATCAAATCAATGTAAGAACTATAGGTTTTTGTCAGAAAGCCAAATAAAATTTAATATGTACACAAAATCAAGTAATGCCCAAATTCTTTTCAATTTTTGGGGGGTAGGGTAGTGTTCTGTGTGTTTTGGCAAGGGTAATGAGAAAAGCAACCAGATTGTGTGGCATATCATTGCAGAAATAGGTGAACTACCATATTGAAAAGTATCATTTACTTACAGGAGAAATTCAACTCATAATCATGTACATTACTTTGCCCCCCAAAACTATCAAGAAATCAATTTTGTGCAAATATTTTGCTAGAAAAGACATGAAAGATACATTTTCAGCACATCTAGACAGTACTATAGGTCTTATAATGTGTTTCTGACAAGTTTTAAGTCACAAACACAGTGTTGTTGTTGTACAGTGATCTATTTCACAAAATATGTCTTCAACCCATACAGGCAGCAGGTCACAGTTTCATTTTCCTTCATTTCCCATTTGCGGTAATGTTAATGTCTGCTCTCACAGCACCTTCCCTAACTTTCGTTGAACCAAATCCTTCGGTGGGGGCCTTGAACAGTCCTTTGGCAGTATTTTAAGCACAATTTTTTCATAGGTTGAAGGTAGAAATTTTGAGATACGAGTAGAATCAGCTGATAGGGGTCTCTTTGCACATATTCCGCCGCATGTAAATAGACCAAAGCACCCCCCAACTACCAGATCTCCACCACCTGAACTGGTCCCATTCCACTTCTAAAATCATTTCCAGACAGTAACTCAACCCCTGTCCTTTCATAAAAACTACAAAAATGCCCAGAAAAAAAATGCAGGGGGCCAGGAAAAAATAATAAAAAAAACACACAAAAATAGCTGGAACTTTTTTCGTCCCTAGGAATTTCCGGAAGTGACAAACTGTGACCTGTGTCCTAACAGAGGCACAAAATTCCTTCAATCTACTTCTAAATCTAACACATTGAGCTTAAAGGTATTTGGAATGATCTCTCAAGAGGAAAACTAAATGCAATGAACACTAAGCCTTCTGTAGCCCTCCCATTTACACCACCCCCCATTAGAACATAGCAAGGACAATGACCGGTGAGCTAAAAAAGCTTAAAATTGTCATATCTCAGCTCTGGGAAAACATATTTGAACTCTGTAAACTAGTGTGACTTCTACTAAGAGTGTTCTACCATAAAATACTAACTTTATGAGGACACATATCTTTCTGTGGCTTCCTCAACTAAAATATACTGTGCATTTGTCACATTTTAAGATTTGTTGGATTACAAAATGGATAAATTCTACTCAAAGTCAGTCATACTGTGGCCAAATTTAAACAGCTTGAAAAAACAAGTGTTATTCTTGTATCCCAGGTTGATTTTAGGCTCAAAATTGTACTGGAAAGCTTAAAACCAGAGGAAGAAGTCACCTGCCACACGGCTTATTGTTGGGATCCCCCAACACAAAACTCTGTTCAAAACTGCCCACAAGTACCCTGGAACATAAACTTAATTATTAGCCTAGCCCAGAGAATAAAACTGCACCCCAAAAAGTCAAACAAGGGTCTAAAAGGATATTTCTGGGAAAATATGATTAGATTTAAGAAAAAATATGCAAAAAAAAGGGGGGTGGGGTAAATGTTAGGTTGGTTTATTTTTTAAAACAATTGATTCCAGCATTCTTGCAAGTGAAAATTGTGTAAGACACATGCAGGTACTGAATAAAATCAGGAAAGCCCAGGTCATTATATTCTGGGCGGTTTTATGCCAACTTTGAGTGCCATTAGGCATGCTATTTGAGGCGAATTTCTAATGTAATGAAGCAGTGAAGCCATGCCAATGGTAAAATTACCTCTGGAAAATGTAGAAAGACTCTCATTTCCATTCCTTTGATGTGTGAATCAGGAAAATATGCTCACAGGTGGATAAACAATTCCATTCATCTTATACAGGACCTGAAATTACCTGAAAGAGTACACAAAATATTCAGTTTGACATAAAACAACACTGAAAAAGTTGTTTTTTTTACAAGAAAAGGCATTTTGTAAGACTAAAAAGGAGATTATTATGTTTCTCACATGTTGACCATCAAATCAATGTAAGAACTATAGGTTTTTGTCAGAAAGCCAAATAAAATTTAATATGTACACAAAATCAAGTAATGCCCAAATTCTTTTCAATTTTTGGGGGGTAGGGTAGTGTTCTGTGTGTTTTGGCAAGGGTAATGAGAAAAGCAACCAGATTGTGTGGCATATCATTGCAGAAATAGGTGAACTACCATATTGAAAAGTATCATTTACTTACAGGAGAAATTCAACTCATAATCATGTACATTACTTTGCCCCCCAAAACTATCAAGAAATCAATTTTGTGCAAATATTTTGCTAGAAAAGACATGAAAGATACATTTTCAGCACATCTAGACAGTACTATAGGTCTTATAATGTGTTTCTGACAAGTTTTAAGTCACAAACACAGTGTTGTTGTTGTACAGTGATCTATTTCACAAAATATGTCTTCAACCCATACAGGCAGCAGGTCACAGTTTCATTTTCCTTCATTTCCCATTTGCGGTAATGTTAATGTCTGCTCTCACAGCACCTTCCCTAACTTTCGTTGAACCAAATCCTTCGGTGGGGGCCTTGAACAGTCCTTTGGCAGTATTTTAAGCACAATTTTTTCATAGGTTGAAGGTAGAAATTTTGAGATACGAGTAGAATCAGCTGATAGGGGTCTCTTTGCACATATTCCGCCGCATGTAAATAGACCAAAGCACCCCCCAACTACCAGATCTCCACCACCTGAACTGGTCCCATTCCACTTCTAAAATCATTTCCAGACAGTAACTCAACCCCTGTCCTTTCATAAAAACTACAAAAATGCCCAGAAAAAAAATGCAGGGGGCCAGGAAAAAATAATAAAAAAAACACACAAAAATAGCTGGAACTTTTTTCGTCCCTAGGAATTTCCGGAAGTGACAAACTGTGACCTGTGTCCTAACAGAGGCACAAAATTCCTTCAATCTACTTCTAAATCTAACACATTGAGCTTAAAGGTATTTGGAATGATCTCTCAAGAGGAAAACTAAATGCAATGAACACTAAGCCTTCTGTAGCCCTCCCATTTACACCACCCCCCATTAGAACATAGCAAGGACAATGACCGGTGAGCTAAAAAAGCTTAAAATTGTCATATCTCAGCTCTGGGAAAACATATTTGAACTCTGTAAACTAGTGTGACTTCTACTAAGAGTGTTCTACCATAAAATACTAACTTTATGAGGACACATATCTTTCTGTGGCTTCCTCAACTAAAATATACTGTGCATTTGTCACATTTTAAGATTTGTTGGATTACAAAATGGATAAATTCTACTCAAAGTCAGTCATACTGTGGCCAAATTTAAACAGCTTGAAAAAACAAGTGTTATTCTTGTATCCCAGGTTGATTTTAGGCTCAAAATTGTACTGGAAAGCTTAAAACCAGAGGAAGAAGTCACCTGCCACACGGCTTATTGTTGGGATCCCCCAACACAAAACTCTGTTCAAAACTGCCCACAAGTACCCTGGAACATAAACTTAATTATTAGCCTAGCCCAGAGAATAAAACTGCACCCCAAAAAGTCAAACAAGGGTCTAAAAGGATATTTCTGGGAAAATATGATTAGATTTAAGAAAAAATATGCAAAAAAAAGGGGGGTGGGGTAAATGTTAGGTTGGTTTATTTTTTAAAACAATTGATTCCAGCATTCTTGCAAGTGAAAATTGTGTAAGACACATGCAGGTACTGAATAAAATCAGGAAAGCCCAGGTCATTATATTCTGGGCGGTTTTATGCCAACTTTGAGTGCCATTAGGCATGCTATTTGAGGCGAATTTCTAATGTAATGAAGCAGTGAAGCCATGCCAATGGTAAAATTACCTCTGGAAAATGTAGAAAGACTCTCATTTCCATTCCTTTGATGTGTGAATCAGGAAAATATGCTCACAGGTGGATAAACAATTCCATTCATCTTATACAGGACCTGAAATTACCTGAAAGAGTACACAAAATATTCAGTTTGACATAAAACAACACTGAAAAAGTTGTTTTTTTTACAAGAAAAGGCATTTTGTAAGACTAAAAAGGAGATTATTATGTTTCTCACATGTTGACCATCAAATCAATGTAAGAACTATAGGTTTTTGTCAGAAAGCCAAATAAAATTTAATATGTACACAAAATCAAGTAATGCCCAAATTCTTTTCAATTTTTGGGGGGTAGGGTAGTGTTCTGTGTGTTTTGGCAAGGGTAATGAGAAAAGCAACCAGATTGTGTGGCATATCATTGCAGAAATAGGTGAACTACCATACTGAAAAGTATCATTTACTTACAGGAGAAATTCAACTCATAATCATGTACATTACTTTGCCCCCCAAAACTATCAAGAAATCAATTTTGTGCAAATATTTTGCTAGAAAAGACATGAAAGATACATTTTCAGCACATCTAGACAGTACTATAGGTCTTATAATGTGTTTCTGACAAGTTTTAAGTCACAAACACAGTGTTGTTGTTGTACAGTGATCTATTTCACAAAATATGTCTTCAACCCATACAGGCAGCAGGTCACAGTTTCATTTTCCTTCATTTCCCATTTGCGGTAATGTTAATGTCTGCTCTCACAGCACCTTCCCTAACTTTCGTTGAACCAAATCCTTCGGTGGGGGCCTTGAACAGTCCTTTGGCAGTATTTTAAGCACAATTTTTTCATAGGTTGAAGGTAGAAATTTTGAGATACGAGTAGAATCAGCTGATAGGGGTCTCTTTGCACATATTCCGCCGCATGTAAATAGACCAAAGCACCCCCCAACTACCAGATCTCCACCACCTGAACTGGTCCCATTCCACTTCTAAAATCATTTCCAGACAGTAACTCAACCCCTGTCCTTTCATAAAAACTACAAAAATGCCCAGAAAAAAAATGCAGGGGGCCAGGAAAAAATAATAAAAAAAACACACAAAAATAGCTGGAACTTTTTTCGTCCCTAGGAATTTCCGGAAGTGACAAACTGTGACCTGTGTCCTAACAGAGGCACAAAATTCCTTCAATCTACTTCTAAATCTAACACATTGAGCTTAAAGGTATTTGGAATGATCTCTCAAGAGGAAAACTAAATGCAATGAACACTAAGCCTTCTGTAGCCCTCCCATTTACACCACCCCCCATTAGAACATAGCAAGGACAATGACCGGTGAGCTAAAAAAGCTTAAAATTGTCATATCTCAGCTCTGGGAAAACATATTTGAACTCTGTAAACTAGTGTGACTTCTACTAAGAGTGTTCTACCATAAAATACTAACTTTATGAGGACACATATCTTTCTGTGGCTTCCTCAACTAAAATATACTGTGCATTTGTCACATTTTAAGATTTGTTGGATTACAAAATGGATAAATTCTACTCAAAGTCAGTCATACTGTGGCCAAATTTAAACAGCTTGAAAAAACAAGTGTTATTCTTGTATCCCAGGTTGATTTTAGGCTCAAAATTGTACTGGAAAGCTTAAAACCAGAGGAAGAAGTCACCTGCCACACGGCTTATTGTTGGGATCCCCCAACACAAAACTCTGTTCAAAACTGCCCACAAGTACCCTGGAACATAAACTTAATTATTAGCCTAGCCCAGAGAATAAAACTGCACCCCAAAAAGTCAAACAAGGGTCTAAAAGGATATTTCTGGGAAAATATGATTAGATTTAAGAAAAAATATGCAAAAAAAAGGGGGGTGGGGTAAATGTTAGGTTGGTTTATTTTTTAAAACAATTGATTCCAGCATTCTTGCAAGTGAAAATTGTGTAAGACACATGCAGGTACTGAATAAAATCAGGAAAGCCCAGGTCATTATATTCTGGGCGGTTTTATGCCAACTTTGAGTGCCATTAGGCATGCTATTTGAGGCGAATTTCTAATGTAATGAAGCAGTGAAGCCATGCCAATGGTAAAATTACCTCTGGAAAATGTAGAAAGACTCTCATTTCCATTCCTTTGATGTGTGAATCAGGAAAATATGCTCACAGGTGGATAAACAATTCCATTCATCTTATACAGGACCTGAAATTACCTGAAAGAGTACACAAAATATTCAGTTTGACATAAAACAACACTGAAAAAGTTGTTTTTTTTACAAGAAAAGGCATTTTGTAAGACTAAAAAGGAGATTATTATGTTTCTCACATGTTGACCATCAAATCAATGTAAGAACTATAGGTTTTTGTCAGAAAGCCAAATAAAATTTAATATGTACACAAAATCAAGTAATGCCCAAATTCTTTTCAATTTTTGGGGGGTAGGGTAGTGTTCTGTGTGTTTTGGCAAGGGTAATGAGAAAAGCAACCAGATTGTGTGGCATATCATTGCAGAAATAGGTGAACTACCATATTGAAAAGTATCATTTACTTACAGGAGAAATTCAACTCATAATCATGTACATTACTTTGCCCCCCAAAACTATCAAGAAATCAATTTTGTGCAAATATTTTGCTAGAAAAGACATGAAAGATACATTTTCAGCACATCTAGACAGTACTATAGGTCTTATAATGTGTTTCTGACAAGTTTTAAGTCACAAACACAGTGTTGTTGTTGTACAGTGATCTATTTCACAAAATATGTCTTCAACCCATACAGGCAGCAGGTCACAGTTTCATTTTCCTTCATTTCCCATTTGCGGTAATGTTAATGTCTGCTCTCACAGCACCTTCCCTAACTTTCGTTGAACCAAATCCTTCGGTGGGGGCCTTGAACAGTCCTTTGGCAGTATTTTAAGCACAATTTTTTCATAGGTTGAAGGTAGAAATTTTGAGATACGAGTAGAATCAGCTGATAGGGGTCTCTTTGCACATATTCCGCCGCATGTAAATAGACCAAAGCACCCCCCAACTACCAGATCTCCACCACCTGAACTGGTCCCATTCCACTTCTAAAATCATTTCCAGACAGTAACTCAACCCCTGTCCTTTCATAAAAACTACAAAAATGCCCAGAAAAAAAATGCAGGGGGCCAGGAAAAAATAATAAAAAAAACACACAAAAATAGCTGGAACTTTTTTCGTCCCTAGGAATTTCCGGAAGTGACAAACTGTGACCTGTGTCCTAACAGAGGCACAAAATTCCTTCAATCTACTTCTAAATCTAACACATTGAGCTTAAAGGTATTTGGAATGATCTCTCAAGAGGAAAACTAAATGCAATGAACACTAAGCCTTCTGTAGCCCTCCCATTTACACCACCCCCCATTAGAACATAGCAAGGACAATGACCGGTGAGCTAAAAAAGCTTAAAATTGTCATATCTCAGCTCTGGGAAAACATATTTGAACTCTGTAAACTAGTGTGACTTCTACTAAGAGTGTTCTACCATAAAATACTAACTTTATGAGGACACATATCTTTCTGTGGCTTCCTCAACTAAAATATACTGTGCATTTGTCACATTTTAAGATTTGTTGGATTACAAAATGGATAAATTCTACTCAAAGTCAGTCATACTGTGGCCAAATTTAAACAGCTTGAAAAAACAAGTGTTATTCTTGTATCCCAGGTTGATTTTAGGCTCAAAATTGTACTGGAAAGCTTAAAACCAGAGGAAGAAGTCACCTGCCACACGGCTTATTGTTGGGATCCCCCAACACAAAACTCTGTTCAAAACTGCCCACAAGTACCCTGGAACATAAACTTAATTATTAGCCTAGCCCAGAGAATAAAACTGCACCCCAAAAAGTCAAACAAGGGTCTAAAAGGATATTTCTGGGAAAATATGATTAGATTTAAGAAAAAATATGCAAAAAAAAGGGGGGTGGGGTAAATGTTAGGTTGGTTTATTTTTTAAAACAATTGATTCCAGCATTCTTGCAAGTGAAAATTGTGTAAGACACATGCAGGTACTGAATAAAATCAGGAAAGCCCAGGTCATTATATTCTGGGCGGTTTTATGCCAACTTTGAGTGCCATTAGGCATGCTATTTGAGGCGAATTTCTAATGTAATGAAGCAGTGAAGCCATGCCAATGGTAAAATTACCTCTGGAAAATGTAGAAAGACTCTCATTTCCATTCCTTTGATGTGTGAATCAGGAAAATATGCTCACAGGTGGATAAACAATTCCATTCATCTTATACAGGACCTGAAATTACCTGAAAGAGTACACAAAATATTCAGTTTGACATAAAACAACACTGAAAAAGTTGTTTTTTTTACAAGAAAAGGCATTTTGTAAGACTAAAAAGGAGATTATTATGTTTCTCACATGTTGACCATCAAATCAATGTAAGAACTATAGGTTTTTGTCAGAAAGCCAAATAAAATTTAATATGTACACAAAATCAAGTAATGCCCAAATTCTTTTCAATTTTTGGGGGGTAGGGTAGTGTTCTGTGTGTTTTGGCAAGGGTAATGAGAAAAGCAACCAGATTGTGTGGCATATCATTGCAGAAATAGGTGAACTACCATATTGAAAAGTATCATTTACTTACAGGAGAAATTCAACTCATAATCATGTACATTACTTTGCCCCCCAAAACTATCAAGAAATCAATTTTGTGCAAATATTTTGCTAGAAAAGACATGAAAGATACATTTTCAGCACATCTAGACAGTACTATAGGTCTTATAATGTGTTTCTGACAAGTTTTAAGTCACAAACACAGTGTTGTTGTTGTACAGTGATCTATTTCACAAAATATGTCTTCAACCCATATAGGCAGCA
Organism: Lepidochitona cinerea; assembly: GCA_963971465.1. Taxonomy (NCBI): domain Eukaryota; kingdom Metazoa; phylum Mollusca; class Polyplacophora; order Chitonida; family Tonicellidae; genus Lepidochitona; species Lepidochitona cinerea. Next base: position 14,729,567 of record OZ020560.1, on the reverse strand, counting down.
GGTCACAGTTTCATTTTCCTTCATTTCCCATTTGCGGTAATGTTAATGTCTGCTCTCACAGCACCTTCCCTAACTTTCGTTGAACCAAATCCTTCGGTGGGGGCCTTGAACAGTCCTTTGGCAGTATTTTAAGCACAATTTTTTCATAGGTTGAAGGTAGAAATTTTGAGATACGAGTAGAATCAGCTGATAGGGGTCTCTTTGCACATATTCCGCCGCATGTAAATAGACCAAAGCACCCCCCAACTACCAGATCTCCACCACCTGAACTGGTCCCATTCCACTTCTAAAATCATTTCCAGACAGTAACTCAACCCCTGTCCTTTCATAAAAACTACAAAAATGCCCAGAAAAAAAATGCAGGGGGCCAGGAAAAAATAATAAAAAAAACACACAAAAATAGCTGGAACTTTTTTCGTCCCTAGGAATTTCCGGAAGTGACAAACTGTGACCTGTGTCCTAACAGAGGCACAAAATTCCTTCAATCTACTTCTAAATCTAACACATTGAGCTTAAAGGTATTTGGAATGATCTCTCAAGAGGAAAACTAAATGCAATGAACACTAAGCCTTCTGTAGCCCTCCCATTTACACCACCCCCCATTAGAACATAGCAAGGACAATGACCGGTGAGCTAAAAAAGCTTAAAATTGTCATATCTCAGCTCTGGGAAAACATATTTGAACTCTGTAAACTAGTGTGACTTCTACTAAGAGTGTTCTACCATAAAATACTAACTTTATGAGGACACATATCTTTCTGTGGCTTCCTCAACTAAAATATACTGTGCATTTGTCACATTTTAAGATTTGTTGGATTACAAAATGGATAAATTCTACTCAAAGTCAGTCATACTGTGGCCAAATTTAAACAGCTTGAAAAAACAAGTGTTATTCTTGTATCCCAGGTTGATTTTAGGCTCAAAATTGTACTGGAAAGCTTAAAACCAGAGGAAGAAGTCACCTGCCACACGGCTTATTGTTGGGATCCCCCAACACAAAACTCTGTTCAAAACTGCCCACAAGTACCCTGGAACATAAACTTAATTATTAGCCTAGCCCAGAGAATAAAACTGCACCCCAAAAAGTCAAACAAGGGTCTAAAAGGATATTTCTGGGAAAATATGATTAGATTTAAGAAAAAATATGCAAAAAAAAGGGGGGTGGGGTAAATGTTAGGTTGGTTTATTTTTTAAAACAATTGATTCCAGCATTCTTGCAAGTGAAAATTGTGTAAGACACATGCAGGTACTGAATAAAATCAGGAAAGCCCAGGTCATTATATTCTGGGCGGTTTTATGCCAACTTTGAGTGCCATTAGGCATGCTATTTGAGGCGAATTTCTAATGTAATGAAGCAGTGAAGCCATGCCAATGGTAAAATTACCTCTGGAAAATGTAGAAAGACTCTCATTTCCATTCCTTTGATGTGTGAATCAGGAAAATATGCTCACAGGTGGATAAACAATTCCATTCATCTTATACAGGACCTGAAATTACCTGAAAGAGTACACAAAATATTCAGTTTGACATAAAACAACACTGAAAAAGTTGTTTTTTTTACAAGAAAAGGCATTTTGTAAGACTAAAAAGGAGATTATTATGTTTCTCACATGTTGACCATCAAATCAATGTAAGAACTATAGGTTTTTGTCAGAAAGCCAAATAAAATTTAATATGTACACAAAATCAAGTAATGCCCAAATTCTTTTCAATTTTTGGGGGGTAGGGTAGTGTTCTGTGTGTTTTGGCAAGGGTAATGAGAAAAGCAACCAGATTGTGTGGCATATCATTGCAGAAATAGGTGAACTACCATATTGAAAAGTATCATTTACTTACAGGAGAAATTCAACTCATAATCATGTACATTACTTTGCCCCCCAAAACTATCAAGAAATCAATTTTGTGCAAATATTTTGCTAGAAAAGACATGAAAGATACATTTTCAGCACATCTAGACAGTACTATAGGTCTTATAATGTGTTTCTGACAAGTTTTAAGTCACAAACACAGTGTTGTTGTTGTACAGTGATCTATTTCACAAAATATGTCTTCAACCCTAACAGAGGCACAAAATTCCTTCAATCTACTTCTAAATCTAACACATTGAGCTTAAAGGTATTTGGAATGATCTCTCAAGAGGAAAACTAAATGCAATGAACACTAAGCCTTCTGTAGCCCTCCCATTTACACCACCCCCCATTAGAACATAGCAAGGACAATGACCGGTGAGCTAAAAAAGCTTAAAATTGTCATATCTCAGCTCTGGGAAAACATATTTGAACTCTGTAAACTAGTGTGACTTCTACTAAGAGTGTTCTACCATAAAATACTAACTTTATGAGGACACATATCTTTCTGTGGCTTCCTCAACTAAAATATACTGTGCATTTGTCACATTTTAAGATTTGTTGGATTACAAAATGGATAAATTCTACTCAAAGTCAGTCATACTGTGGCCAAATTTAAACAGCTTGAAAAAACAAGTGTTATTCTTGTATCCCAGGTTGATTTTAGGCTCAAAATTGTACTGGAAAGCTTAAAACCAGAGGAAGAAGTCACCTGCCACACGGCTTATTGTTGGGATCCCCCAACACAAAACTCTGTTCAAAACTGCCCACAAGTACCCTGGAACATAAACTTAATTATTAGCCTAGCCCAGAGAATAAAACTGCACCCCAAAAAGTCAAACAAGGGTCTAAAAGGATATTTCTGGGAAAATATGATTAGATTTAAGAAAAAATATGCAAAAAAAAGGGGGGTGGGGTAAATGTTAGGTTGGTTTATTTTTTAAAACAATTGATTCCAGCATTCTTGCAAGTGAAAATTGTGTAAGACACATGCAGGTACTGAATAAAATCAGGAAAGCCCAGGTCATTATATTCTGGGCGGTTTTATGCCAACTTTGAGTGCCATTAGGCATGCTATTTGAGGTGAATTTCTAATGTAATGAAGCAGTGAAGCCATGCCAATGGTAAAATTACCTCTGGAAAATGTAGAAAGACTCTCATTTCCATTCCTTTGATGTGTGAATCAGGAAAATATGCTCACAGGTGGATAAACAATTCCATTCATCTTATACAGGACCTGAAATTACCTGAAAGAGTACACAAAATATTCAGTTTGACATAAAACAACACTGAAAAAGTTGTTTTTTTTACAAGAAAAGGCATTTTGTAAGACTAAAAAGGAGATTATTATGTTTCTCACATGTTGACCATCAAATCAATGTAAGAACTATAGGTTTTTGTCAGAAAGCCAAATAAAATTTAATATGTACACAAAATCAAGTAATGCCCAAATTCTTTTCAATTTTTGGGGGGTAGGGTAGTGTTCTGTGTGTTTTGGCAAGGGTAATGAGAAAAGCAACCAGATTGTGTGGCATATCATTGCAGAAATAGGTGAACTACCATATTGAAAAGTATCATTTACTTACAGGAGAAATTCAACTCATAATCATGTACATTACTTTGCCCCCCAAAACTATCAAGAAATCAATTTTGTGCAAATATTTTGCTAGAAAAGACATGAAAGATACATTTTCAGCACATCTAGACAGTACTATAGGTCTTATAATGTGTTTCTGACAAGTTTTAAGTCACAAACACAGTGTTGTTGTTGTACAGTGATCTATTTCACAAAATATGTCTTCAACCCATACAGAGGCACAAAATTCCTTCAATCTACTTCTAAATCTAACACATTGAGCTTAAAGGTATTTGGAATGATCTCTCAAGAGGAAAACTAAATGCAATGAACACTAAGCCTTCTGTAGCCCTCCCATTTACACCACCCCCCATTAGAACATAGCAAGGACAATGACCGGTGAGCTAAAAAAGCTTAAAATTGTCATATCTCAGCTCTGGGAAAACATATTTGAACTCTGTAAACTAGTGTGACTTCTACTAAGAGTGTTCTACCATAAAATACTAACTTTATGAGGACACATATCTTTCTGTGGCTTCCTCAACTAAAATATACTGTGCATTTGTCACATTTTAAGATTTGTTGGATTACAAAATGGATAAATTCTACTCAAAGTCAGTCATACTGTGGCCAAATTTAAACAGCTTGAAAAAACAAGTGTTATTCTTGTATCCCAGGTTGATTTTAGGCTCAAAATTGTACTGGAAAGCTTAAAACCAGAGGAAGAAGTCACCTGCCACACGGCTTATTGTTGGGATCCCCCAACACAAAACTCTGTTCAAAACTGCCCACAAGTACCCTGGAACATAAACTTAATTATTAGCCTTGCCCAGAGAATAAAACTGCACCCCAAAAAGTCAAACAAGGGTCTAAAAGGATATTTCTGGGAAAATATGATTAGATTTAAGAAAAAATATGCAAAAAAAAGGGGGGTGGGGTAAATGTTAGGTTGGTTTATTTTTTAAAACAATTGATTCCAGCATTCTTGCAAGTGAAAATTGTGTAAGACACATGCAGGTACTGAATAAAATCAGGAAAGCCCAGGTCATTATATTCTGGGCGGTTTTATGCCAACTTTGAGTGCCATTAGGCATGCTATTTGAGGCGAATTTCTAATGTAATGAAGCAGTGAAGCCATGCCAATGGTAAAATTACCTCTGGAAAATGTAGAAAGACTCTCATTTCCATTCCTTTGATGTGTGAATCAGGAAAATATGCTCACAGGTGGATAAACAATTCCATTCATCTTATACAGGACCTGAAATTACCTGAAAGAGTACACAAAATATTCAGTTTGACATAAAACAACACTGAAAAAGTTGTTTTTTTTACAAGAAAAGGCATTTTGTAAGACTAAAAAGGAGATTATTATGTTTCTCACATGTTGACCATCAAATCAATGTAAGAACTATAGGTTTTTGTCAGAAAGCCAAATAAAATTTAATATGTACACAAAATCAAGTAATGCCCAAATTCTTTTCAATTTTTGGGGGGTAGGGTAGTGTTCTGTGTGTTTTGGCAAGGGTAATGAGAAAAGCAACCAGATTGTGTGGCATATCATTGCAGAAATAGGTGAACTACCATATTGAAAAGTATCATTTACTTACAGGAGAAATTCAACTCATAATCATGTACATTACTTTGCCCCCCAAAACTATCAAGAAATCAATTTTGTGCAAATATTTTGCTAGAAAAGACATGAAAGATACATTTTCAGCACATCTAGACAGTACTATAGGTCTTATAATGTGTTTCTGACAAGTTTTAAGTCACAAACACAGTGTTGTTGTTGTACAGTGATCTATTTCACAAAATATGTCTTCATGGCAGCAGGTCACAGTTTCATTTTCCTTCATTTCCCATTTGCGGTAATGTTAATGTCTGCTCTCACAGCACCTTCCCTAACTTTCGTTGAACCAAATCCTTCGGTGGGGGCCTTGAACAGTCCTTTGGCAGTATTTTAAGCACAATTTTTTCATAGGTTGAAGGTAGAAATTTTGAGATACGAGTAGAATCAGCTGATAGGGGTCTCTTTGCACATATTCCGCCGCATGTAAATAGACCAAAGCACCCCCCAACTACCAGATCTCCACCACCTGAACTGGTCCCATTCCACTTCTAAAATCATTTCCAGACAGTAACTCAACCCCTGTCCTTTCATAAAAACTACAAAAATGCCCAGAAAAAAAATGCAGGGGGCCAGGAAAAAATAATAAAAAAAACACACAAAAATAGCTGGAACTTTTTTCGTCCCTAGGAATTTCCGGAAGTGACAAACTGTGACCTGTGTCCTAACAGAGGCACAAAATTCCTTCAATCTACTTCTAAATCTAACACATTGAGCTTAAAGGTATTTGGAATGATCTCTCAAGAGGAAAACTAAATGCAATGAACACTAAGCCTTCTGTAGCCCTCCCATTTACACCACCCCCCATTAGAACATAGCAAGGACAATGACCGGTGAGCTAAAAAAGCTTAAAATTGTCATATCTCAGCTCTGGGAAAACATATTTGAACTCTGTAAACTAGTGTGACTTCTACTAAGAGTGTTCTACCATAAAATACTAACTTTATGAGGACACATATCTTTCTGTGGCTTCCTCAACTAAAATATACTGTGCATTTGTCACATTTTAAGATTTGTTGGATTACAAAATGGATAAATTCTACTCAAAGTCAGTCATACTGTGGCCAAATTTAAACAGCTTGAAAAAACAAGTGTTATTCTTGTATCCCAGGTTGATTTTAGGCTCAAAATTGTACTGGAAAGCTTAAAACCAGAGGAAGAAGTCACCTGCCACACGGCTTATTGTTGGGATCCCCCAACACAAAACTCTGTTCAAAACTGCCCACAAGTACCCTGGAACATAAACTTAATTATTAGCCTAGCCCAGAGAATAAAACTGCACCCCAAAAAGTCAAACAAGGGTCTAAAAGGATATTTCTGGGAAAATATGATTAGATTTAAGAAAAAATATGCAAAAAAAAGGGGGGTGGGGTAAATGTTAGGTTGGTTTATTTTTTAAAACAATTGATTCCAGCATTCTTGCAAGTGAAAATTGTGTAAGACACATGCAGGTACTGAATAAAATCAGGAAAGCCCAGGTCATTATATTCTGGGCGGTTTTATGCCAACTTTGAGTGCCATTAGGCATGCTATTTGAGGCGAATTTCTAATGTAATGAAGCAGTGAAGCCATGCCAATGGTAAAATTACCTCTGGAAAATGTAGAAAGACTCTCATTTCCATTCCTTTGATGTGTGAATCAGGAAAATATGCTCACAGGTGGATAAACAATTCCATTCATCTTATACAGGACCTGAAATTACCTGAAAGAGTACACAAAATATTCAGTTTGACATAAAACAACACTGAAAAAGTTGTTTTTTTTACAAGAAAAGGCATTTTGTAAGACTAAAAAGGAGATTATTATGTTTCTCACATGTTGACCATCAAATCAATGTAAGAACTATAGGTTTTTGTCAGAAAGCCAAATAAAATTTAATATGTACACAAAATCAAGTAATGCCCAAATTCTTTTCAATTTTTGGGGGGTAGGGTAGTGTTCTGTGTGTTTTGGCAAGGGTAATGAGAAAAGCAACCAGATTGTGTGGCATATCATTGCAGAAATAGGTGAACTACCATATTGAAAAGTATCATTTACTTACAGGAGAAATTCAACTCATAATCATGTACATTACTTTGCCCCCCAAAACTATCAAGAAATCAATTTTGTGCAAATATTTTGCTAGAAAAGACATGAAAGATACATTTTCAGCACATCTAGACAGTACTATAGGTCTTATAATGTGTTTCTGACAAGTTTTAAGTCACAAACACAGTGTTGTTGTTGTACAGTGATCTATTTCACAAAATATGTCTTCAACCCTAACAGAGGCACAAAATTCCTTCAATCTACTTCTAAATCTAACACATTGAGCTTAAAGGTATTTGGAATGATCTCTCAAGAGGAAAACTAAATGCAATGAACACTAAGCCTTCTGTAGCCCTCCCATTTACACCACCCCCCATTAGAACATAGCAAGGACAATGACCGGTGAGCTAAAAAAGCTTAAAATTGTCATATCTCAGCTCTGGGAAAACATATTTGAACTCTGTAAACTAGTGTGACTTCTACTAAGAGTGTTCTACCATAAAATACTAACTTTATGAGGACACATATCTTTCTGTGGCTTCCTCAACTAAAATATACTGTGCATTTGTCACATTTTAAGATTTGTTGGATTACAAAATGGATAAATTCTACTCAAAGTCAGTCATACTGTGGCCAAATTTAAACAGCTTGAAAAAACAAGTGTTATTCTTGTATCCCAGGTTGATTTTAGGCTCAAAATTGTACTGGAAAGCTTAAAACCAGAGGAAGAAGTCACCTGCCACACGGCTTATTGTTGGGATCCCCCAACACAAAACTCTGTTCAAAACTGCCCACAAGTACCCTGGAACATAAACTTAATTATTAGCCTAGCCCAGAGAATAAAACTGCACCCCAAAAAGTCAAACAAGGGTCTAAAAGGATATTTCTGGGAAAATATGATTAGATTTAAGAAAAAATATGCAAAAAAAAGGGGGGTGGGGTAAATGTTAGGTTGGTTTATTTTTTAAAACAATTGATTCCAGCATTCTTGCAAGTGAAAATTGTGTAAGACACATGCAGGTACTGAATAAAATCAGGAAAGCCCAGGTCATTATATTCTGGGCGGTTTTATGCCAACTTTGAGTGCCATTAGGCATGCTATTTGAGGCGAATTTCTAATGTAATAAAGCAGTGAAGCCATGCCAATGGTAAAATTACCTCTGGAAAATGTAGAAAGACTCTCATTTCCATTCCTTTGATGTGTGAATCAGGAAAATATGCTCACAGGTGGATAAACAATTCCATTCATCTTATACAGGACCTGAAATTACCTGAAAGAGTACACAAAATATTCAGTTTGACATAAAACAACACTGAAAAAGTTGTTTTTTTTACAAGAAAAGGCATTTTGTAAGACTAAAAAGGAGATTATTATGTTTCTCACATGTTGACCATCAAATCAATGTAAGAACTATAGGTTTTTGTCAGAAAGCCAAATAAAATTTAATATGTACACAAAATCAAGTAATGCCCAAATTCTTTTCAATTTTTGGGGGGTAGGGTAGTGTTCTGTGTGTTTTGGCAAGGGTAATGAGAAAAGCAACCAGATTGTGTGGCATATCATTGCAGAAATAGGTGAACTACCATATTGAAAAGTATCATTTACTTACAGGAGAAATTCAACTCATAATCATGTACATTACTTTGCCCCCCAAAACTATCAAGAAATCAATTTTGTGCAAATATTTTGCTAGAAAAGACATGAAAGATACATTTTCAGCACATCTAGACAGTACTATAGGTCTCATAATGTGTTTCTGACAAGTTTTAAGTCACAAACACAGTGTTGTTGTTGTACAGTGATCTATTTCACAAAATATGTCTTCAACCCATACAGGCAGCAGGTCACAGTTTCATTTTCCTTCATTTCCCATTTGCGGTAATGTTAATGTCTGCTCTCACAGCACCTTCCCTAACTTTCGTTGAACCAAATCCTTCGGTGGGGGCCTTGAACAGTCCTTTGGCAGTATTTTAAGCACAATTTTTTCATAGGTTGAAGGTAGAAATTTTGAGATACGAGTAGAATCAGCTGATAGGGGTCTCTTTGCACATATTCCGCCGCATGTAAATAGACCAAAGCACCCCCCAACTACCAGATCTCCACCACCTGAACTGGTCCCATTCCACTTCTAAAATCATTTCCAGACAGTAACTCAACCCCTGTCCTTTCATAAAAACTACAAAAATGCCCAGAAAAAAAATGCAGGGGGCCAGGAAAAAATAATAAAAAAAACACACAAAAATAGCTGGAACTTTTTTCGTCCCTAGGAATTTCCGGAAGTGACAAACTGTGACCTGTGTCCTAACAGAGGCACAAAATTCCTTCAATCTACTTCTAAATCTAACACATTGAGCTTAAAGGTATTTGGAATGATCTCTCAAGAGGAAAACTAAATGCAATGAACACTAAGCCTTCTGTAGCCCTCCCATTTACACCACCCCCCATTAGAACATAGCAAGGACAATGACCGGTGAGCTAAAAAAGCTTAAAATTGTCATATCTCAGCTCTGGGAAAACATATTTGAACTCTGTAAACTAGTGTGACTTCTACTAAGAGTGTTCTACCATAAAATACTAACTTTATGAGGACACATATCTTTCTGTGGCTTCCTCAACTAAAATATACTGTGCATTTGTCACATTTTAAGATTTGTTGGATTACAAAATGGATAAATTCTACTCAAAGTCAGTCATACTGTGGCCAAATTTAAACAGCTTGAAAAAACAAGTGTTATTCTTGTATCCCAGGTTGATTTTAGGCTCAAAATTGTACTGGAAAGCTTAAAACCAGAGGAAGAAGTCACCTGCCACACGGCTTATTGTTGGGATCCCCCAACACAAAACTCTGTTCAAAACTGCCCACAAGTACCCTGGAACATAAACTTAATTATTAGCCTAGCCCAGAGAATAAAACTGCACCCCAAAAAGTCAAACAAGGGTCTAAAAGGATATTTCTGGGAAAATATGATTAGATTTAAGAAAAAATATGCAAAAAAAAGGGGGGTGGGGTAAATGTTAGGTTGGTTTATTTTTTAAAACAATTGATTCCAGCATTCTTGCAAGTGAAAATTGTGTAAGACACATGCAGGTACTGAATAAAATCAGGAAAGCCCAGGTCATTATATTCTGGGCGGTTTTATGCCAACTTTGAGTGCCATTAGGCATGCTATTTGAGGCGAATTTCTAATGTAATGAAGCAGTGAAGCCATGCCAATGGTAAAATTACCTCTGGAAAATGTAGAAAGACTCTCATTTCCATTCCTTTGATGTGTGAATCAGGAAAATATGCTCACAGGTGGATAAACAATTCCATTCATCTTATACAGGACCTGAAATTACCTGAAAGAGTACACAAAATATTCAGTTTGACATAAAACAACACTGAAAAAGTTGTTTTTTTTACAAGAAAAGGCATTTTGTAAGACTAAAAAGGAGATTATTATGTTTCTCACATGTTGACCATCAAATCAATGTAAGAACTATAGGTTTTTGTCAGAAAGCCAAATAAAATTTAATATGTACACAAAATCAAGTAATGCCCAAATTCTTTTCAATTTTTGGGGGGTAGGGTAGTGTTCTGTGTGTTTTGGCAAGGGTAATGAGAAAAGCAACCAGATTGTGTGGCATATCATTGCAGAAATAGGTGAACTACCATATTGAAAAGTATCATTTACTTACAGGAGAAATTCAACTCATAATCATGTACATTACTTTGCCCCCCAAAACTATCAAGAAATCAATTTTGTGCAAATATTTTGCTAGAAAAGACATGAAAGATACATTTTCAGCACATCTAGACAGTACTATAGGTCTTATAATGTGTTTCTGACAAGTTTTAAGTCACAAACACAGTGTTGTTGTTGTACAGTGATCTATTTCACAAAATATGTCTTCAACCCATACAGGCAGCAGGTCACAGTTTCATTTTCCTTTATTTCCCATTTGCGGTAATGTTAATGTCTGCTCTCACAGCACCTTCCCTAACTTTCGTTGAACCAAATCCTTCGGTGGGGGCCTTGAACAGTCCTTTGGCAGTATTTTAAGCACAATTTTTTCATAGGTTGAAGGTAGAAATTTTGAGATACGAGTAGAATCAGCTGATAGGGGTCTCTTTGCACATATTCCGCCGCATGTAAATAGACCAAAGCACCCCCCAACTACCAGATCTCCACCACCTGAACTGGTCCCATTCCACTTCTAAAATCATTTCCAGACAGTAACTCAACCCCTGTCCTTTCATAAAAACTACAAAAATGCCCAGAAAAAAAATGCAGGGGGCCAGGAAAAAATAATAAAAAAAACACACAAAAATAGCTGGAACTTTTTTCGTCCCTAGGAATTTCCGGAAGTGACAAACTGTGACCTGTGTCCTAACAGAGGCACAAAATTCCTTCAATCTACTTCTAAATCTAACACATTGAGCTTAAAGGTATTTGGAATGATCTCTCAAGAGGAAAACTAAATGCAATGAACACTAAGCCTTCTGTAGCCCTCCCATTTACACCACCCCCCATTAGAACATAGCAAGGACAATGACCGGTGAGCTAAAAAAGCTTAAAATTGTCATATCTCAGCTCTGGGAAAACATATTTGAACTCTGTAAACTAGTGTGACTTCTACTAAGAGTGTTCTACCATAAAATACTAACTTTATGAGGACACATATCTTTCTGTGGCTTCCTCAACTAAAATATACTGTGCATTTGTCACATTTTAAGATTTGTTGGATTACAAAATGGATAAATTCTACTCAAAGTCAGTCATACTGTGGCCAAATTTAAACAGCTTGAAAAAACAAGTGTTATTCTTGTATCCCAGGTTGATTTTAGGCTCAAAATTGTACTGGAAAGCTTAAAACCAGAGGAAGAAGTCACCTGCCACACGGCTTATTGTTGGGATCCCCCAACACAAAACTCTGTTCAAAACTGCCCACAAGTACCCTGGAACATAAACTTAATTATTAGCCTAGCCCAGAGAATAAAACTGCACCCCAAAAAGTCAAACAAGGGTCTAAAAGGATATTTCTGGGAAAATATGATTAGATTTAAGAAAAAATATGCAAAAAAAAGGGGGGTGGGGTAAATGTTAGGTTGGTTTATTTTTTAAAACAATTGATTCCAGCATTCTTGCAAGTGAAAATTGTGTAAGACACATGCAGGTACTGAATAAAATCAGGAAAGCCCAGGTCATTATATTCTGGGCGGTTTTATGCCAACTTTGAGTGCCATTAGGCATGCTATTTGAGGCGAATTTCTAATGTAATGAAGCAGTGAAGCCATGCCAATGGTAAAATTACCTCTGGAAAATGTAGAAAGACTCTCATTTCCATTCCTTTGATGTGTGAATCAGGAAAATATGCTCACAGGTGGATAAACAATTCCATTCATCTTATACAGGACCTGAAATTACCTGAAAGAGTACACAAAATATTCAGTTTGACATAAAACAACACTGAAAAAGTTGTTTTTTTTACAAGAAAAGGCATTTTGTAAGACTAAAAAGGAGATTATTATGTTTCTCACATGTTGACCATCAAATCAATGTAAGAACTATAGGTTTTTGTCAGAAAGCCAAATAAAATTTAATATGTACACAAAATCAAGTAATGCCCAAATTCTTTTCAATTTTTGGGGGGTAGGGTAGTGTTCTGTGTGTTTTGGCAAGGGTAATGAGAAAAGCAACCAGATTGTGTGGCATATCATTGCAGAAATAGGTGAACTACCATATTGAAAAGTATCATTTACTTACAGGAGAAATTCAACTCATAATCATGTACATTACTTTGCCCCCCAAAACTATCAAGAAATCAATTTTGTGCAAATATTTTGCTAGAAAAGACATGAAAGATACATTTTCAGCACATCTAGACAGTACTATAGGTCTTATAATGTGTTTCTGACAAGTTTTAAGTCACAAACACAGTGTTGTTGTTGTACAGTGATCTATTTCACAAAATATGTCTTCAACCCATACAGAGGCACAAAATTCCTTCAATCTACTTCTAAATCTAACACATTGAGCTTAAAGGTATTTGGAATGATCTCTCAAGAGGAAAACTAAATGCAATGAACACTAAGCCTTCTGTAGCCCTCCCATTTACACCACCCCCCATTAGAACATAGCAAGGACAATGACCGGTGAGCTAAAAAAGCTTAAAATTGTCATATCTCAGCTCTGGGAAAACATATTTGAACTCTGTAAACTAGTGTGACTTCTACTAAGAGTGTTCTACCATAAAATACTAACTTTATGAGGACACATATCTTTCTGTGGCTTCCTCAACTAAAATATACTGTGCATTTGTCACATTTTAAGATTTGTTGGATTACAAAATGGATAAATTCTACTCAAAGTCAGTCATACTGTGGCCAAATTTAAACAGCTTGAAAAAACAAGTGTTATTCTTGTATCCCAGGTTGATTTTAGGCTCAAAATTGTACTGGAAAGCTTAAAACCAGAGGAAGAAGTCACCTGCCACACGGCTTATTGTTGGGATCCCCCAACACAAAACTCTGTTCAAAACTGCCCACAAGTACCCTGGAACATAAACTTAATTATTAGCCTAGCCCAGAGAATAAAACTGCACCCCAAAAAGTCAAACAAGGGTCTAAAAGGATATTTCTGGGAAAATATGATTAGATTTAAGAAAAAATATGCAAAAAAAAGGGGGGTGGGGTAAATGTTAGGTTGGTTTATTTTTTAAAACAATTGATTCCAGCATTCTTGCAAGTGAAAATTGTGTAAGACACATGCAGGTACTGAATAAAATCAGGAAAGCCCAGGTCATTATATTCTGGGCGGTTTTATGCCAACTTTGAGTGCCATTAGGCATGCTATTTGAGGCGAATTTCTAATGTAATGAAGCAGTGAAGCCATGCCAATGGTAAAATTACCTCTGGAAAATGTAGAAAGACTCTCATTTCCATTCCTTTGATGTGTGAATCAGGAAAATATGCTCACAGGTGGATAAACAATTCCATTCATCTTATACAGGACCTGAAATTACCTGAAAGAGTACACAAAATATTCAGTTTGACATAAAACAACACTGAAAAAGTTGTTTTTTTACAAGAAAAGGCATTTTGTAAGACTAAAAAGGAGATTATTATGTTTCTCACATGTTGACCATCAAATCAATGTAAGAACTATAGGTTTTTGTCAGAAAGCCAAATAAAATTTAATATGTACACAAAATCAAGTAATGCCCAAATTCTTTTCAATTTTTGGGGGGTAGGGTAGTGTTCTGTGTGTTTTGGCAAGGGTAATGAGAAAAGCAACCAGATTGTGTGGCATATCATTGCAGAAATAGGTGAACTACCATATTGAAAAGTATCATTTACTTACAGGAGAAATTCAACTCATAATCATGTACATTACTTTGCCCCCCAAAACTATCAAGAAATCAATTTTGTGCAAATATTTTGCTAGAAAAGACATGAAAGATACATTTTCAGCACATCTAGACAGTACTATAGGTCTTATAATGTGTTTCTGACAAGTTTTAAGTCACAAACACAGTGTTGTTGTTGTACAGTGATCTATTTCACAAAATATGTCTTCAACCCATACAATGGCAGCAGGTCACAGTTTCATTTTCCTTCATTTCCCATTTGCGGTAATGTTAATGTCTGCTCTCACAGCACCTTCCCTAACTTTCGTTGAACCAAATCCTTCGGTGGGGGCCTTGAACAGTCCTTTGGCAGTATTTTAAGCACAATTTTTTCATAGGTTGAAGGTAGAAATTTTGAGATACGAGTAGAATCAGCTGATAGGGGTCTCTTTGCACATATTCCGCCGCATGTAAATAGACCAAAGCACCCCCCAACTACCAGATCTCCACCACCTGAACTGGTCCCATTCCACTTCTAAAATCATTTCCAGACAGTAACTCAACCCCTGTCCTTTCATAAAAACTACAAAAATGCCCAGAAAAAAAATGCAGGGGGCCAGGAAAAAATAATAAAAAAAACACACAAAAATAGCTGGAACTTTTTTCGTCCCTAGGAATTTCCGGAAGTGACAAACTGTGACCTGTGTCCTAACAGAGGCACAAAATTCCTTCAATCTACTTCTAAATCTAACACATTGAGCTTAAAGGTATTTGGAATGATCTCTCAAGAGGAAAACTAAATGCAATGAACACTAAGCCTTCTGTAGCCCTCCCATTTACACCACCCCCCATTAGAACATAGCAAGGACAATGACCGGTGAGCTAAAAAAGCTTAAAATTGTCATATCTCAGCTCTGGGAAAACATATTTGAACTCTGTAAACTAGTGTGACTTCTACTAAGAGTGTTCTACCATAAAATACTAACTTTATGAGGACACATATCTTTCTGTGGCTTCCTCAACTAAAATATACTGTGCATTTGTCACATTTTAAGATTTGTTGGATTACAAAATGGATAAATTCTACTCAAAGTCAGTCATACTGTGGCCAAATTTAAACAGCTTGAAAAAACAAGTGTTATTCTTGTATCCCAGGTTGATTTTAGGCTCAAAATTGTACTGGAAAGCTTAAAACCAGAGGAAGAAGTCACCTGCCACACGGCTTATTGTTGGGATCCCCCAACACAAAACTCTGTTCAAAACTGCCCACAAGTACCCTGGAACATAAACTTAATTATTAGCCTAGCCCAGAGAATAAAACTGCACCCCAAAAAGTCAAACAAGGGTCTAAAAGGATATTTCTGGGAAAATATGATTAGATTTAAGAAAAAATATGCAAAAAAAAGGGGGGTGGGGTAAATGTTAGGTTGGTTTATTTTTTAAAACAATTGATTCCAGCATTCTTGCAAGTGAAAATTGTGTAAGACACATGCAGGTACTGAATAAAATCAGGAAAGCCCAGGTCATTATATTCTGGGCGGTTTTATGCCAACTTTGAGTGCCATTAGGCATGCTATTTGAGGCGAATTTCTAATGTAATGAAGCAGTGAAGCCATGCCAATGGTAAAATTACCTCTGGAAAATGTAGAAAGACTCTCATTTCCATTCCTTTGATGTGTGAATCAGGAAAATATGCTCACAGGTGGATAAACAATTCCATTCATCTTATACAGGACCTGAAATTACCTGAAAGAGTACACAAAATATTCAGTTTGACATAAAACAACACTGAAAAAGTTGTTTTTTTTACAAGAAAAGGCATTTTGTAAGACTAAAAAGGAGATTATTATGTTTCTCACATGTTGACCATCAAATCAATGTAAGAACTATAGGTTTTTGTCAGAAAGCCAAATAAAATTTAATATGTACACAAAATCAAGTAATGCCCAAATTCTTTTCAATTTTTGGGGGGTAGGGTAGTGTTCTGTGTGTTTTGGCAAGGGTAATGAGAAAAGCAACCAGATTGTGTGGCATATCATTGCAGAAATAGGTGAACTACCATATTGAAAAGTATCATTTACTTACAGGAGAAATTCAACTCATAATCATGTACATTACTTTGCCCCCCAAAACTATCAAGAAATCAATTTTGTGCAAATATTTTGCTAGAAAAGACATGAAAGATACATTTTCAGCACATCTAGACAGTACTATAGGTCTTATAATGTGTTTCTGACAAGTTTTAAGTCACAAACACAGTGTTGTTGTTGTACAGTGATCTATTTCACAAAATATGTCTTCAACCCTAACAGAGGCACAAAATTCCTTCAATCTACTTCTAAATCTAACACATTGAGCTTAAAGGTATTTGGAATGATCTCTCAAGAGGAAAACTAAATGCAATGAACACTAAGCCTTCTGTAGCCCTCCCATTTACACCACCCCCCATTAGAACATAGCAAGGACAATGACCGGTGAGCTAAAAAAGCTTAAAATTGTCATATCTCAGCTCTGGGAAAACATATTTGAACTCTGTAAACTAGTGTGACTTCTACTAAGAGTGTTCTACCATAAAATACTAACTTTATGAGGACACATATCTTTCTGTGGCTTCCTCAACTAAAATATACTGTGCATTTGTCACATTTTAAGATTTGTTGGATTACAAAATGGATAAATTCTACTCAAAGTCAGTCATACTGTGGCCAAATTTAAACAGCTTGAAAAAACAAGTGTTATTCTTGTATCCCAGGTTGATTTTAGGCTCAAAATTGTACTGGAAAGCTTAAAACCAGAGGAAGAAGTCACCTGCCACACGGCTTATTGTTGGGATCCCCCAACACAAAACTCTGTTCAAAACTGCCCACAAGTACCCTGGAACATAAACTTAATTATTAGCCTAGCCCAGAGAATAAAACTGCACCCCAAAAAGTCAAACAAGGGTCTAAAAGGATATTTCTGGGAAAATATGATTAGATTTAAGAAAAAATATGCAAAAAAAAGGGGGGTGGGGTAAATGTTAGGTTGGTTTATTTTTTAAAACAATTGATTCCAGCATTCTTGCAAGTGAAAATTGTGTAAGACACATGCAGGTACTGAATAAAATCAGGAAAGCCCAGGTCATTATATTCTGGGCGGTTTTATGCCAACTTTGAGTGCCATTAGGCATGCTATTTGAGGCGAATTTCTAATGTAATGAAGCAGTGAAGCCATGCCAATGGTAAAATTACCTCTGGAAAATGTAGAAAGACTCTCATTTCCATTCCTTTGATGTGTGAATCAGGAAAATATGCTCACAGGTGGATAAACAATTCCATTCATCTTATACAGGACCTGAAATTACCTGAAAGAGTACACAAAATATTCAGTTTGACATAAAACAACACTGAAAAAGTTGTTTTTTTTTACAAGAAAAGGCATTTTGTAAGACTAAAAAGGAGATTATTATGTTTCTCACATGTTGACCATCAAATCAATGTAAGAACTATAGGTTTTTGTCAGAAAGCCAAATAAAATTTAATATGTACACAAAATCAAGTAATGCCCAAATTCTTTTCAATTTTTGGGGGGTAGGGTAGTGTTCTGTGTGTTTTGGCAAGGGTAATGAGAAAAGCAACCAGATTGTGTGGCATATCATTGCAGAAATAGGTGAACTACCATATTGAAAAGTATCATTTACTTACAGGAGAAATTCAACTCATAATCATGTACATTACTTTGCCCCCCAAAACTATCAAGAAATCAATTTTGTGCAAATATTTTGCTAGAAAAGACATGAAAGATACATTTTCAGCACATCTAGACAGTACTATAGGTCTTATAATGTGTTTCTGACAAGTTTTAAGTCACAAACACAGTGTTGTTGTTGTACAGTGATCTATTTCACAAAATATGTCTTCAACCCATACAGGCAGCAGGTCACAGTTTCATTTTCCTTCATTTCCCATTTGCGGTAATGTTAATGTCTGCTCTCACAGCACCTTCCCTAACTTTCGTTGAACCAAATCCTTCGGTGGGGGCCTTGAACAGTCCTTTGGCAGTATTTTAAGCACAATTTTTTCATAGGTTGAAGGTAGAAATTTTGAGATACGAGTAGAATCAGCTGATAGGGGTCTCTTTGCACATATTCCGCCGCATGTAAATAGACCAAAGCACCCCCCAACTACCAGATCTCCACCACCTGAACTGGTCCCATTCCACTTCTAAAATCATTTCCAGACAGTAACTCAACCCCTGTCCTTTCATAAAAACTACAAAAATGCCCAGAAAAAAAATGCAGGGGGCCAGGAAAAAATAATAAAAAAAACACACAAAAATAGCTGGAACTTTTTTCGTCCCTAGGAATTTCCGGAAGTGACAAACTGTGACCTGTGTCCTAACAGAGGCACAAAATTCCTTCAATCTACTTCTAAATCTAACACATTGAGCTTAAAGGTATTTGGAATGATCTCTCAAGAGGAAAACTAAATGCAATGAACACTAAGCCTTCTGTAGCCCTCCCATTTACACCACCCCCCATTAGAACATAGCAAGGACAATGACCGGTGAGCTAAAAAAGCTTAAAATTGTCATATCTCAGCTCTGGGAAAACATATTTGAACTCTGTAAACTAGTGTGACTTCTACTAAGAGTGTTCTACCATAAAATACTAACTTTATGAGGACACATATCTTTCTGTGGCTTCCTCAACTAAAATATACTGTGCATTTGTCACATTTTAAGATTTGTTGGATTACAAAATGGATAAATTCTACTCAAAGTCAGTCATACTGTGGCCAAATTTAAACAGCTTGAAAAAACAAGTGTTATTCTTGTATCCCAGGTTGATTTTAGGCTCAAAATTGTACTGGAAAGCTTAAAACCAGAGGAAGAAGTCACCTGCCACACGGCTTATTGTTGGGATCCCCCAACACAAAACTCTGTTCAAAACTGCCCACAAGTACCCTGGAACATAAACTTAATTATTAGCCTAGCCCAGAGAATAAAACTGCACCCCAAAAAGTCAAACAAGGGTCTAAAAGGATATTTCTGGGAAAATATGATTAGATTTAAGAAAAAATATGCAAAAAAAAGGGGGGTGGGGTAAATGTTAGGTTGGTTTATTTTTTAAAACAATTGATTCCAGCATTCTTGCAAGTGAAAATTGTGTAAGACACATGCAGGTACTGAATAAAATCAGGAAAGCCCAGGTCATTATATTCTGGGCGGTTTTATGCCAACTTTGAGTGCCATTAGGCATGCTATTTGAGGCGAATTTCTAATGTAATGAAGCAGTGAAGCCATGCCAATGGTAAAATTACCTCTGGAAAATGTAGAAAGACTCTCATTTCCATTCCTTTGATGTGTGAATCAGGAAAATATGCTCACAGGTGGATAAACAATTCCATTCATCTTATACAGGACCTGAAATTACCTGAAAGAGTACACAAAATATTCAGTTTGACATAAAACAACACTGAAAAAGTTGTTTTTTTTACAAGAAAAGGCATTTTGTAAGACTAAAAAGGAGATTATTATGTTTCTCACATGTTGACCATCAAATCAATGTAAGAACTATAGGTTTTTGTCAGAAAGCCAAATAAAATTTAATATGTACACAAAATCAAGTAATGCCCAAATTCTTTTCAATTTTTGGGGGGTAGGGTAGTGTTCTGTGTGTTTTGGCAAGGGTAATGAGAAAAGCAACCAGATTGTGTGGCATATCATTGCAGAAATAGGTGAACTACCATATTGAAAAGTATCATTTACTTACAGGAGAAATTCAACTCATAATCATGTACATTACTTTGCCCCCCAAAACTATCAAGAAATCAATTTTGTGCAAATATTTTGCTAGAAAAGACATGAAAGATACATTTTCAGCACATCTAGACAGTACTATAGGTCTTATAATGTGTTTCTGACAAGTTTTAAGTCACAAACACAGTGTTGTTGTTGTACAGTGATCTATTTCACAAAATATGTCTTCAACCCTAACAGAGGCACAAAATTCCTTCAATCTACTTCTAAATCTAACACATTGAGCTTAAAGGTATTTGGAATGATCTCTCAAGAGGAAAACTAAATGCAATGAACACTAAGCCTTCTGTAGCCCTCCCATTTACACCACCCCCCATTAGAACATAGCAAGGACAATGACCGGTGAGCTAAAAAAGCTTAAAATTGTCATATCTCAGCTCTGGGAAAACATATTTGAACTCTGTAAACTAGTGTGACTTCTACTAAGAGTGTTCTACCATAAAATACTAACTTTATGAGGACACATATCTTTCTGTGGCTTCCTCAACTAAAATATACTGTGCATTTGTCACATTTTAAGATTTGTTGGATTACAAAATGGATAAATTCTACTCAAAGTCAGTCATACTGTGGCCAAATTTAAACAGCTTGAAAAAACAAGTGTTATTCTTGTATCCCAGGTTGATTTTAGGCTCAAAATTGTACTGGAAAGCTTAAAACCAGAGGAAGAAGTCACCTGCCACACGGCTTATTGTTGGGATCCCCCAACACAAAACTCTGTTCAAAACTGCCCACAAGTACCCTGGAACATAAACTTAATTATTAGCCTAGCCCAGAGAATAAAACTGCACCCCAAAAAGTCAAACAAGGGTCTAAAAGGATATTTCTGGGAAAATATGATTAGATTTAAGAAAAAATATGCAAAAAAAAGGGGGGTGGGGTAAATGTTAGGTTGGTTTATTTTTTAAAACAATTGATTCCAGCATTCTTGCAAGTGAAAATTGTGTAAGACACATGCAGGTACTGAATAAAATCAGGAAAGCCCAGGTCATTATATTCTGGGCGGTTTTATGCCAACTTTGAGTGCCATTAGGCATGCTATTTGAGGCGAATTTCTAATGTAATGAAGCAGTGAAGCCATGCCAATGGTAAAATTACCTCTGGAAAATGTAGAAAGACTCTCATTTCCATTCCTTTGATGTGTGAATCAGGAAAATATGCTCACAGGTGGATAAACAATTCCATTCATCTTATACAGGACCTGAAATTACCTGAAAGAGTACACAAAATATTCAGTTTGACATAAAACAACACTGAAAAAGTTGTTTTTTTTACAAGAAAAGGCATTTTGTAAGACTAAAAAGGAGATTATTATGTTTCTCACATGTTGACCATCAAATCAATGTAAGAACTATAGGTTTTTGTCAGAAAGCCAAATAAAATTTAATATGTACACAAAATCAAGTAATGCCCAAATTCTTTTCAATTTTTGGGGGGTAGGGTAGTGTTCTGTGTGTTTTGGCAAGGGTAATGAGAAAAGCAACCAGATTGTGTGGCATATCATTGCAGAAATAGGTGAACTACCATATTGAAAAGTATCATTTACTTACAGGAGAAATTCAACTCATAATCATGTACATTACTTTGCCCCCCAAAACTATCAAGAAATCAATTTTGTGCAAATATTTTGCTAGAAAAGACATGAAAGATACATTTTCAGCACATCTAGACAGTACTATAGGTCTTATAATGTGTTTCTGACAAGTTTTAAGTCACAAACACAGTGTTGTTGTTGTACAGTGATCTATTTCACAAAATATGTCTTCAACCCTAACAGAGGCACAAAATTCCTTCAATCTACTTCTAAATCTAACACATTGAGCTTAAAGGTATTTGGAATGATCTCTCAAGAGGAAAACTAAATGCAATGAACACTAAGCCTTCTGTAGCCCTCCCATTTACACCACCCCCCATTAGAACATAGCAAGGACAATGACCGGTGAGCTAAAAAAGCTTAAAATTGTCATATCTCAGCTCTGGGAAAACATATTTGAACTCTGTAAACTAGTGTGACTTCTACTAAGAGTGTTCTACCATAAAATACTAACTTTATGAGGACACATATCTTTCTGTGGCTTCCTCAACTAAAATATACTGTGCATTTGTCACATTTTAAGATTTGTTGGATTACAAAATGGATAAATTCTACTCAAAGTCAGTCATACTGTGGCCAAATTTAAACAGCTTGAAAAAACAAGTGTTATTCTTGTATCCCAGGTTGATTTTAGGCTCAAAATTGTACTGGAAAGCTTAAAACCAGAGGAAGAAGTCACCTGCCACACGGCTTATTGTTGGGATCCCCCAACACAAAACTCTGTCCAAAACTGCCCACAAGTACCCTGGAACATAAACTTAATTATTAGCCTAGCCCAGAGAATAAAACTGCACCCCAAAAAGTCAAACAAGGGTCTAAAAGGATATTTCTGGGAAAATATGATTAGATTTAAGAAAAAATATGCAAAAAAAAGGGGGGTGGGGTAAATGTTAGGTTGGTTTATTTTTTAAAACAATTGATTCCAGCATTCTTGCAAGTGAAAATTGTGTAAGACACATGCAGGTACTGAATAAAATCAGGAAAGCCCAGGTCATTATATTCTGGGCGGTTTTATGCCAACTTTGAGTGCCATTAGGCATGCTATTTGAGGCGAATTTCTAATGTAATGAAGCAGTGAAGCCATGCCAATGGTAAAATTACCTCTGGAAAATGTAGAAAGACTCTCATTTCCATTCCTTTGATGTGTGAATCAGGAAAATATGCTCACAGGTGGATAAACAATTCCATTCATCTTATACAGGACCTGAAATTACCTGAAAGAGTACACAAAATATTCAGTTTGACATAAAACAACACTGAAAAAGTTGTTTTTTTTACAAGAAAAGGCATTTTGTAAGACTAAAAAGGAGATTATTATGTTTCTCACATGTTGACCATCAAATCAATGTAAGAACTATAGGTTTTTGTCAGAAAGCCAAATAAAATTTAATATGTACACAAAATCAAGTAATGCCCAAATTCTTTTCAATTTTTGGGGGGTAGGGTAGTGTTCTGTGTGTTTTGGCAAGGGTAATGAGAAAAGCAACCAGATTGTGTGGCATATCATTGCAGAAATAGGTGAACTACCATATTGAAAAGTATCATTTACTTACAGGAGAAATTCAACTCATAATCATGTACATTACTTTGCCCCCCAAAACTATCAAGAAATCAATTTTGTGCAAATATTTTGCTAGAAAAGACATGAAAGATACATTTTCAGCACATCTAGACAGTACTATAGGTCTTATAATGTGTTTCTGACAAGTTTTAAGTCACAAACACAGTGTTGTTGTTGTACAGTGATCTATTTCACAAAATATGTCTTCAACCCATACAGGCAGCAGGTCACAGTTTCATTTTCCTTCATTTCCCATTTGCGGTAATGTTAATGTCTGCTCTCACAGCACCTTCCCTAACTTTCGTTGAACCAAATCCTTCGGTGGGGGCCTTGAACAGTCCTTTGGCAGTATTTTAAGCACAATTTTTTCATAGGTTGAAGGTAGAAATTTTGAGATACGAGTAGAATCAGCTGATAGGGGTCTCTTTGCACATATTCCGCCGCATGTAAATAGACCAAAGCACCCCCCAACTACCAGATCTCCACCACCTGAACTGGTCCCATTCCACTTCTAAAATCATTTCCAGACAGTAACTCAACCCCTGTCCTTTCATAAAAACTACAAAAATGCCCAGAAAAAAAATGCAGGGGGCCAGGAAAAAATAATAAAAAAAACACACAAAAATAGCTGGAACTTTTTTCGTCCCTAGGAATTTCCGGAAGTGACAAACTGTGACCTGTGTCCTAACAGAGGCACAAAATTCCTTCAATCTACTTCTAAATCTAACACATTGAGCTTAAAGGTATTTGGAATGATCTCTCAAGAGGAAAACTAAATGCAATGAACACTAAGCCTTCTGTAGCCCTCCCATTTACACCACCCCCCATTAGAACATAACAAGGACAATGACCGGTGAGCTAAAAAAGCTTAAAATTGTCATATCTCAGCTCTGGGAAAACATATTTGAACTCTGTAAACTAGTGTGACTTCTACTAAGAGTGTTCTACCATAAAATACTAACTTTATGAGGACACATATCTTTCTGTGGCTTCCTCAACTAAAATATACTGTGCATTTGTCACATTTTAAGATTTGTTGGATTACAAAATGGATAAATTCTACTCAAAGTCAGTCATACTGTGGCCAAATTTAAACAGCTTGAAAAAACAAGTGTTATTCTTGTATCCCAGGTTGATTTTAGGCTCAAAATTGTACTGGAAAGCTTAAAACCAGAGGAAGAAGTCACCTGCCACACGGCTTATTGTTGGGATCCCCCAACACAAAACTCTGTTCAAAACTGCCCACAAGTACCCTGGAACATAAACTTAATTATTAGCCTAGCCCAGAGAATAAAACTGCACCCCAAAAAGTCAAACAAGGGTCTAAAAGGATATTTCTGGGAAAATATGATTAGATTTAAGAAAAAATATGCAAAAAAAAGGGGGGTGGGGTAAATGTTAGGTTGGTTTATTTTTTAAAACAATTGATTCCAGCATTCTTGCAAGTGAAAATTGTGTAAGACACATGCAGGTACTGAATAAAATCAGGAAAGCCCAGGTCATTATATTCTGGGCGGTTTTATGCCAACTTTGAGTGCCATTAGGCATGCTATTTGAGGCGAATTTCTAATGTAATGAAGCAGTGAAGCCATGCCAATGGTAAAATTACCTCTGGAAAATGTAGAAAGACTCTCATTTCCATTCCTTTGATGTGTGAATCAGGAAAATATGCTCACAGGTGGATAAACAATTCCATTCATCTTATACAGGACCTGAAATTACCTGAAAGAGTACACAAAATATTCAGTTTGACATAAAACAACACTGAAAAAGTTGTTTTTTTTACAAGAAAAGGCATTTTGTAAGACTAAAAAGGAGATTATTATGTTTCTCACATGTTGACCATCAAATCAATGTAAGAACTATAGGTTTTTGTCAGAAAGCCAAATAAAATTTAATATGTACACAAAATCAAGTAATGCCCAAATTCTTTTCAATTTTTGGGGGGTAGGGTAGTGTTCTGTGTGTTTTGGCAAGGGTAATGAGAAAAGCAACCAGATTGTGTGGCATATCATTGCAGAAATAGGTGAACTACCATATTGAAAAGTATCATTTACTTACAGGAGAAATTCAACTCATAATCATGTACATTACTTTGCCCCCCAAAACTATCAAGAAATCAATTTTGTGCAAATATTTTGCTAGAAAAGACATGAAAGATACATTTTCAGCACATCTAGACAGTACTATAGGTCTTATAATGTGTTTCTGACAAGTTTTAAGTCACAAACACAGTGTTGTTGTTGTACAGTGATCTATTTCACAAAATATGTCTTCAACCCATACAGAGGCACACAATTCCTTCAATCTACTTCTAAATCTAACACATTGAGCTTAAAGGTATTTGGAATGATCTCTCAAGAGGAAAACTAAATGCAATGAACACTAAGCCTTCTGTAGCCCTCCCATTTACACCACCCCCCATTAGAACATAGCAAGGACAATGACCGGTGAGCTAAAAAAGCTTAAAATTGTCATATCTCAGCTCTGGGAAAACATATTTGAACTCTGTAAACTAGTGTGACTTCTACTAAGAGTGTTCTACCATAAAATACTAACTTTATGAGGACACATATCTTTCTGTGGCTTCCTCAACTAAAATATACTGTGCATTTGTCACATTTTAAGATTTGTTGGATTACAAAATGGATAAATTCTACTCAAAGTCAGTCATACTGTGGCCAAATTTAAACAGCTTGAAAAAACAAGTGTTATTCTTGTATCCCAGGTTGATTTTAGGCTCAAAATTGTACTGGAAAGCTTAAAACCAGAGGAAGAAGTCACCTGCCACACGGCTTATTGTTGGGATCCCCCAACACAAAACTCTGTTCAAAACTGCCCACAAGTACCCTGGAACATAAACTTAATTATTAGCCTAGCCCAGAGAATAAAACTGCACCCCAAAAAGTCAAACAAGGGTCTAAAAGGATATTTCTGGGAAAATATGATTAGATTTAAGAAAAAATATGCAAAAAAAAGGGGGGTGGGGTAAATGTTAGGTTGGTTTATTTTTTAAAACAATTGATTCCAGCATTCTTGCAAGTGAAAATTGTGTAAGACACATGCAGGTACTGAATAAAATCAGGAAAGCCCAGGTCATTATATTCTGGGCGGTTTTATGCCAACTTTGAGTGCCATTAGGCATGCTATTTGAGGCGAATTTCTAATGTAATGAAGCAGTGAAGCCATGCCAATGGTAAAATTACCTCTGGAAAATGTAGAAAGACTCTCATTTCCATTCCTTTGATGTGTGAATCAGGAAAATATGCTCACAGGTGGATAAACAATTCCATTCATCTTATACAGGACCTGAAATTACCTGAAAGAGTACACAAAATATTCAGTTTGACATAAAACAACACTGAAAAAGTTGTTTTTTTTACAAGAAAAGGCATTTTGTAAGACTAAAAAGGAGATTATTATGTTTCTCACATGTTGACCATCAAATCAATGTAAGAACTATAGGTTTTTGTCAGAAAGCCAAATAAAATTTAATATGTACACAAAATCAAGTAATGCCCAAATTCTTTTCAATTTTTGGGGGGTAGGGTAGTGTTCTGTGTGTTTTGGCAAGGGTAATGAGAAAAGCAACCAGATTGTGTGGCATATCATTGCAGAAATAGGTGAACTACCATATTGAAAAGTATCATTTACTTACAGGAGAAATTCAACTCATAATCATGTACATTACTTTGCCCCCCAAAACTATCAAGAAATCAATTTTGTGCAAATATTTTGCTAGAAAAGACATGAAAGATACATTTTCAGCACATCTAGACAGTACTATAGGTCTTATAATGTGTTTCTGACAAGTTTTAAGTCACAAACACAGTGTTGTTGTTGTACAGTGATCTATTTCACAAAATATGTCTTCATGGCAGCAGGTCACAGTTTCATTTTCCTTCATTTCCCATTTGCGGTAATGTTAATGTCTGCTCTCACAGCACCTTCCCTAACTTTCGTTGAACCAAATCCTTCGGTGGGGGCCTTGAACAGTCCTTTGGCAGTATTTTAAGCACAATTTTTTCATAGGTTGAAGGTAGAAATTTTGAGATACGAGTAGAATCAGCTGATAGGGGTCTCTTTGCACATATTCCGCCGCATGTAAATAGACCAAAGCACCCCCCAACTACCAGATCTCCACCACCTGAACTGGTCCCATTCCACTTCTAAAATCATTTCCAGACAGTAACTCAACCCCTGTCCTTTCATAAAAACTACAAAAATGCCCAGAAAAAAAATGCAGGGGGCCAGGAAAAAATAATAAAAAAAACACACAAAAATAGCTGGAACTTTTTTCGTCCCTAGGAATTTCCGGAAGTGACAAACTGTGACCTGTGTCCTAACAGAGGCACAAAATTCCTTCAATCTACTTCTAAATCTAACACATTGAGCTTAAAGGTATTTGGAATGATCTCTCAAGAGGAAAACTAAATGCAATGAACACTAAGCCTTCTGTAGCCCTCCCATTTACACCACCCCCCATTAGAACATAGCAAGGACAATGACCGGTGAGCTAAAAAAGCTTAAAATTGTCATATCTCAGCTCTGGGAAAACATATTTGAACTCTGTAAACTAGTGTGACTTCTACTAAGAGTGTTCTACCATAAAATACTAACTTTATGAGGACACATATCTTTCTGTGGCTTCCTCAACTAAAATATACTGTGCATTTGTCACATTTTAAGATTTGTTGGATTACAAAATGGATAAATTCTACTCAAAGTCAGTCATACTGTGGCCAAATTTAAACAGCTTGAAAAAACAAGTGTTATTCTTGTATCCCAGGTTGATTTTCGGCTCAAAATTGTACTGGAAAGCTTAAAACCAGAGGAAGAAGTCACCTGCCACACGGCTTATTGTTGGGATCCCCCAACACAAAACTCTGTTCAAAACTGCCCACAAGTACCCTGGAACATAAACTTAAT
Source organism: Lepidochitona cinerea (assembly GCA_963971465.1). Taxonomy (NCBI): domain Eukaryota; kingdom Metazoa; phylum Mollusca; class Polyplacophora; order Chitonida; family Tonicellidae; genus Lepidochitona; species Lepidochitona cinerea. Next base: position 14,701,276 of record OZ020560.1, on the reverse strand, counting down.
TATTAGCCTAGCCCAGAGAATAAAACTGCACCCCAAAAAGTCAAACAAGGGTCTAAAAGGATATTTCTGGGAAAATATGATTAGATTTAAGAAAAAATATGCAAAAAAAAGGGGGGTGGGGTAAATGTTAGGTTGGTTTATTTTTTAAAACAATTGATTCCAGCATTCTTGCAAGTGAAAATTGTGTAAGACACATGCAGGTACTGAATAAAATCAGGAAAGCCCAGGTCATTATATTCTGGGCGGTTTTATGCCAACTTTGAGTGCCATTAGGCATGCTATTTGAGGCGAATTTCTAATGTAATGAAGCAGTGAAGCCATGCCAATGGTAAAATTACCTCTGGAAAATGTAGAAAGACTCTCATTTCCATTCCTTTGATGTGTGAATCAGGAAAATATGCTCACAGGTGGATAAACAATTCCATTCATCTTATACAGGACCTGAAATTACCTGAAAGAGTACACAAAATATTCAGTTTGACATAAAACAACACTGAAAAAGTTGTTTTTTTTACAAGAAAAGGCATTTTGTAAGACTAAAAAGGAGATTATTATGTTTCTCACATGTTGACCATCAAATCAATGTAAGAACTATAGGTTTTTGTCAGAAAGCCAAATAAAATTTAATATGTACACAAAATCAAGTAATGCCCAAATTCTTTTCAATTTTTGGGGGGTAGGGTAGTGTTCTGTGTGTTTTGGCAAGGGTAATGAGAAAAGCAACCAGATTGTGTGGCATATCATTGCAGAAATAGGTGAACTACCATATTGAAAAGTATCATTTACTTACAGGAGAAATTCAACTCATAATCATGTACATTACTTTGCCCCCCAAAACTATCAAGAAATCAATTTTGTGCAAATATTTTGCTAGAAAAGACATGAAAGATACATTTTCAGCACATCTAGACAGTACTATAGGTCTTATAATGTGTTTCTGACAAGTTTTAAGTCACAAACACAGTGTTGTTGTTGTACAGTGATCTATTTCACAAAATATGTCTTCAACCCATACAGGCAGCAGGTCACAGTTTCATTTTCCTTCATTTCCCATTTGCGGTAATGTTAATGTCTGCTCTCACAGCACCTTCCCTAACTTTCGTTGAACCAAATCCTTCGGTGGGGGCCTTGAACAGTCCTTTGGCAGTATTTTAAGCACAATTTTTTCATAGGTTGAAGGTAGAAATTTTGAGATACGAGTAGAATCAGCTGATAGGGGTCTCTTTGCACATATTCCGCCGCATGTAAATAGACCAAAGCACCCCCCAACTACCAGATCTCCACCACCTGAACTGGTCCCATTCCACTTCTAAAATCATTTCCAGACAGTAACTCAACCCCTGTCCTTTCATAAAAACTACAAAAATGCCCAGAAAAAAAATGCAGGGGGCCAGGAAAAAATAATAAAAAAAACACACAAAAATAGCTGGAACTTTTTTCGTCCCTAGGAATTTCCGGAAGTGACAAACTGTGACCTGTGTCCTAACAGAGGCACAAAATTCCTTCAATCTACTTCTAAATCTAACACATTGAGCTTAAAGGTATTTGGAATGATCTCTCAAGAGGAAAACTAAATGCAATGAACACTAAGCCTTCTGTAGCCCTCCCATTTACACCACCCCCCATTAGAACATAGCAAGGACAATGACCGGTGAGCTAAAAAAGCTTAAAATTGTCATATCTCAGCTCTGGGAAAACATATTTGAACTCTGTAAACTAGTGTGACTTCTACTAAGAGTGTTCTACCATAAAATACTAACTTTATGAGGACACATATCTTTCTGTGGCTTCCTCAACTAAAATATACTGTGCATTTGTCACATTTTAAGATTTGTTGGATTACAAAATGGATAAATTCTACTCAAAGTCAGTCATACTGTGGCCAAATTTAAACAGCTTGAAAAAACAAGTGTTATTCTTGTATCCCAGGTTGATTTTAGGCTCAAAATTGTACTGGAAAGCTTAAAACCAGAGGAAGAAGTCACCTGCCACACGGCTTATTGTTGGGATCCCCCAACACAAAACTCTGTTCAAAACTGCCCACAAGTACCCTGGAACATAAACTTAATTATTAGCCTAGCCCAGAGAATAAAACTGCACCCCAAAAAGTCAAACAAGGGTCTAAAAGGATATTTCTGGGAAAATATGATTAGATTTAAGAAAAAATATGCAAAAAAAAGGGGGGTGGGGTAAATGTTAGGTTGGTTTATTTTTTAAAACAATTGATTCCAGCATTCTTGCAAGTGAAAATTGTGTAAGACACATGCAGGTACTGAATAAAATCAGGAAAGCCCAGGTCATTATATTCTGGGCGGTTTTATGCCAACTTTGAGTGCCATTAGGCATGCTATTTGAGGCGAATTTCTAATGTAATGAAGCAGTGAAGCCATGCCAATGGTAAAATTACCTCTGGAAAATGTAGAAAGACTCTCATTTCCATTCCTTTGATGTGTGAATCAGGAAAATATGCTCACAGGTGGATAAACAATTCCATTCATCTTATACAGGACCTGAAATTACCTGAAAGAGTACACAAAATATTCAGTTTGACATAAAACAACACTGAAAAAGTTGTTTTTTTTACAAGAAAAGGCATTTTGTAAGACTAAAAAGGAGATTATTATGTTTCTCACATGTTGACCATCAAATCAATGTAAGAACTATAGGTTTTTGTCAGAAAGCCAAATAAAATTTAATATGTACACAAAATCAAGTAATGCCCAAATTCTTTTCAATTTTTGGGGGGTAGGGTAGTGTTCTGTGTGTTTTGGCAAGGGTAATGAGAAAAGCAACCAGATTGTGTGGCATATCATTGCAGAAATAGGTGAACTACCATATTGAAAAGTATAATTTACTTACAGGAGAAATTCAACTCATAATCATGTACATTACTTTGCCCCCCAAAACTATCAAGAAATCAATTTTGTGCAAATATTTTGCTAGAAAAGACATGAAAGATACATTTTCAGCACATCTAGACAGTACTATAGGTCTTATAATGTGTTTCTGACAAGTTTTAAGTCACAAACACAGTGTTGTTGTTGTACAGTGATCTATTTCACAAAATATGTCTTCAACCCATACAGGCAGCAGGTCACAGTTTCATTTTCCTTCATTTCCCATTTGCGGTAATGTTAATGTCTGCTCTCACAGCACCTTCCCTAACTTTCGTTGAACCAAATCCTTCGGTGGGGGCCTTGAACAGTCCTTTGGCAGTATTTTAAGCACAATTTTTTCATAGGTTGAAGGTAGAAATTTTGAGATACGAGTAGAATCAGCTGATAGGGGTCTCTTTGCACATATTCCGCCGCATGTAAATAGACCAAAGCACCCCCCAACTACCAGATCTCCACCACCTGAACTGGTCCCATTCCACTTCTAAAATCATTTCCAGACAGTAACTCAACCCCTGTCCTTTCATAAAAACTACAAAAATGCCCAGAAAAAAAATGCAGGGGGCCAGGAAAAAATAATAAAAAAAACACACAAAAATAGCTGGAACTTTTTTCGTCCCTAGGAATTTCCGGAAGTGACAAACTGTGACCTGTGTCCTAACAGAGGCACAAAATTCCTTCAATCTACTTCTAAATCTAACACATTGAGCTTAAAGGTATTTGGAATGATCTCTCAAGAGGAAAACTAAATGCAATGAACACTAAGCCTTCTGTAGCCCTCCCATTTACACCACCCCCCATTAGAACATAGCAAGGACAATGACCGGTGAGCTAAAAAAGCTTAAAATTGTCATATCTCAGCTCTGGGAAAACATATTTGAACTCTGTAAACTAGTGTGACTTCTACTAAGAGTGTTCTACCATAAAATACTAACTTTATGAGGACACATATCTTTCTGTGGCTTCCTCAACTAAAATATACTGTGCATTTGTCACATTTTAAGATTTGTTGGATTACAAAATGGATAAATTCTACTCAAAGTCAGTCATACTGTGGCCAAATTTAAACAGCTTGAAAAAACAAGTGTTATTCTTGTATCCCAGGTTGATTTTAGGCTCAAAATTGTACTGGAAAGCTTAAAACCAGAGGAAGAAGTCACCTGCCACACGGCTTATTGTTGGGATCCCCCAACACAAAACTCTGTTCAAAACTGCCCACAAGTACCCTGGAACATAAACTTAATTATTAGCCTAGCCCAGAGAATAAAACTGCACCCCAAAAAGTCAAACAAGGGTCTAAAAGGATATTTCTGGGAAAATATGATTAGATTTAAGAAAAAATATGCAAAAAAAAGGGGGGTGGGGTAAATGTTAGGTTGGTTTATTTTTTAAAACAATTGATTCCAGCATTCTTGCAAGTGAAAATTGTGTAAGACACATGCAGGTACTGAATAAAATCAGGAAAGCCCAGGTCATTATATTCTGGGCGGTTTTATGCCAACTTTGAGTGCCATTAGGCATGCTATTTGAGGCGAATTTCTAATGTAATGAAGCAGTGAAGCCATGCCAATGGTAAAATTACCTCTGGAAAATGTAGAAAGACTCTCATTTCCATTCCTTTGATGTGTGAATCAGGAAAATATGCTCACAGGTGGATAAACAATTCCATTCATCTTATACAGGACCTGAAATTACCTGAAAGAGTACACAAAATATTCAGTTTGACATAAAACAACACTGAAAAAGTTGTTTTTTTTACAAGAAAAGGCATTTTGTAAGACTAAAAAGGAGATTATTATGTTTCTCACATGTTGACCATCAAATCAATGTAAGAACTATAGGTTTTTGTCAGAAAGCCAAATAAAATTTAATATGTACACAAAATCAAGTAATGCCCAAATTCTTTTCAATTTTTGGGGGGTAGGGTAGTGTTCTGTGTGTTTTGGCAAGGGTAATGAGAAAAGCAACCAGATTGTGTGGCATATCATTGCAGAAATAGGTGAACTACCATATTGAAAAGTATCATTTACTTACAGGAGAAATTCAACTCATAATCATGTACATTACTTTGCCCCCCAAAACTATCAAGAAATCAATTTTGTGCAAATATTTTGCTAGAAAAGACATGAAAGATACATTTTCAGCACATCTAGACAGTACTATAGGTCTTATAATGTGTTTCTGACAAGTTTTAAGTCACAAACACAGTGTTGTTGTTGTACAGTGATCTATTTCACAAAATATGTCTTCAACCCATACAGGCAGCAGGTCACAGTTTCATTTTCCTTCATTTCCCATTTGCGGTAATGTTAATGTCTGCTCTCACAGCACCTTCCCTAACTTTCGTTGAACCAAATCCTTCGGTGGGGGCCTTGAACAGTCCTTTGGCAGTATTTTAAGCACAATTTTTTCATAGGTTGAAGGTAGAAATTTTGAGATACGAGTAGAATCAGCTGATAGGGGTCTCTTTGCACATATTCCGCCGCATGTAAATAGACCAAAGCACCCCCCAACTACCAGATCTCCACCACCTGAACTGGTCCCATTCCACTTCTAAAATCATTTCCAGACAGTAACTCAACCCCTGTCCTTTCATAAAAACTACAAAAATGCCCAGAAAAAAAATGCAGGGGGCCAGGAAAAAATAATAAAAAAAACACACAAAAATAGCTGGAACTTTTTTCGTCCCTAGGAATTTCCGGAAGTGACAAACTGTGACCTGTGTCCTAACAGAGGCACAAAATTCCTTCAATCTACTTCTAAATCTAACACATTGAGCTTAAAGGTATTTGGAATGATCTCTCAAGAGGAAAACTAAATGCAATGAACACTAAGCCTTCTGTAGCCCTCCCATTTACACCACCCCCCATTAGAACATAGCAAGGACAATGACCGGTGAGCTAAAAAAGCTTAAAATTGTCATATCTCAGCTCTGGGAAAACATATTTGAACTCTGTAAACTAGTGTGACTTCTACTAAGAGTGTTCTACCATAAAATACTAACTTTATGAGGACACATATCTTTCTGTGGCTTCCTCAACTAAAATATACTGTGCATTTGTCACATTTTAAGATTTGTTGGATTACAAAATGGATAAATTCTACTCAAAGTCAGTCATACTGTGGCCAAATTTAAACAGCTTGAAAAAACAAGTGTTATTCTTGTATCCCAGGTTGATTTTAGGCTCAAAATTGTACTGGAAAGCTTAAAACCAGAGGAAGAAGTCACCTGCCACACGGCTTATTGTTGGGATCCCCCAACACAAAACTCTGTTCAAAACTGCCCACAAGTACCCTGGAACATAAACTTAATTATTAGCCTAGCCCAGAGAATAAAACTGCACCCCAAAAAGTCAAACAAGGGTCTAAAAGGATATTTCTGGGAAAATATGATTAGATTTAAGAAAAAATATGCAAAAAAAAGGGGGGTGGGGTAAATGTTAGGTTGGTTTATTTTTTAAAACAATTGATTCCAGCATTCTTGCAAGTGAAAATTGTGTAAGACACATGCAGGTACTGAATAAAATCAGGAAAGCCCAGGTCATTATATTCTGGGCGGTTTTATGCCAACTTTGAGTGCCATTAGGCATGCTATTTGAGGCGAATTTCTAATGTAATGAAGCAGTGAAGCCATGCCAATGGTAAAATTACCTCTGGAAAATGTAGAAAGACTCTCATTTCCATTCCTTTGATGTGTGAATCAGGAAAATATGCTCACAGGTGGATAAACAATTCCATTCATCTTATACAGGACCTGAAATTACCTGAAAGAGTACACAAAATATTCAGTTTGACATAAAACAACACTGAAAAAGTTGTTTTTTTTACAAGAAAAGGCATTTTGTAAGACTAAAAAGGAGATTATTATGTTTCTCACATGTTGACCATCAAATCAATGTAAGAACTATAGGTTTTTGTCAGAAAGCCAAATAAAATTTAATATGTACACAAAATCAAGTAATGCCCAAATTCTTTTCAATTTTTGGGGGGTAGGGTAGTGTTCTGTGTGTTTTGGCAAGGGTAATGAGAAAAGCAACCAGATTGTGTGGCATATCATTGCAGAAATAGGTGAACTACCATATTGAAAAGTATCATTTACTTACAGGAGAAATTCAACTCATAATCATGTACATTACTTTGCCCCCCAAAACTATCAAGAAATCAATTTTGTGCAAATATTTTGCTAGAAAAGACATGAAAGATACATTTTCAGCACATCTAGACAGTACTATAGGTCTTATAATGTGTTTCTGACAAGTTTTAAGTCACAAACACAGTGTTGTTGTTGTACAGTGATCTATTTCACAAAATATGTCTTCAACCCATAACAGAGGCACAAAATTCCTTCAATCTACTTCTAAATCTAACACATTGAGCTTAAAGGTATTTGGAATGATCTCTCAAGAGGAAAACTAAATGCAATGAACACTAAGCCTTCTGTAGCCCTCCCATTTACACCACCCCCCATTAGAACATAGCAAGGACAATGACCGGTGAGCTAAAAAAGCTTAAAATTGTCATATCTCAGCTCTGGGAAAACATATTTGAACTCTGTAAACTAGTGTGACTTCTACTAAGAGTGTTCTACCATAAAATACTAACTTTATGAGGACACATATCTTTCTGTGGCTTCCTCAACTAAAATATACTGTGCATTTGTCACATTTTAAGATTTGTTGGATTACAAAATGGATAAATTCTACTCAAAGTCAGTCATACTGTGGCCAAATTTAAACAGCTTGAAAAAACAAGTGTTATTCTTGTATCCCAGGTTGATTTTAGGCTCAAAATTGTACTGGAAAGCTTAAAACCAGAGGAAGAAGTCACCTGCCACACGGCTTATTGTTGGGATCCCCCAACACAAAACTCTGTTCAAAACTGCCCACAAGTACCCTGGAACATAAACTTAATTATTAGCCTAGCCCAGAGAATAAAACTGCACCCCAAAAAGTCAAACAAGGGTCTAAAAGGATATTTCTGGGAAAATATGATTAGATTTAAGAAAAAATATGCAAAAAAAAGGGGGGTGGGGTAAATGTTAGGTTGGTTTATTTTTTAAAACAATTGATTCCAGCATTCTTGCAAGTGAAAATTGTGTAAGACACATGCAGGTACTGAATAAAATCAGGAAAGCCCAGGTCATTATATTCTGGGCGGTTTTATGCCAACTTTGAGTGCCATTAGGCATGCTATTTGAGGCGAATTTCTAATGTAATGAAGCAGTGAAGCCATGCCAATGGTAAAATTACCTCTGGAAAATGTAGAAAGACTCTCATTTCCATTCCTTTGATGTGTGAATCAGGAAAATATGCTCACAGGTGGATAAACAATTCCATTCATCTTATACAGGACCTGAAATTACCTGAAAGAGTACACAAAATATTCAGTTTGACATAAAACAACACTGAAAAAGTTGTTTTTTTTACAAGAAAAGGCATTTTGTAAGACTAAAAAGGAGATTATTATGTTTCTCACATGTTGACCATCAAATCAATGTAAGAACTATAGGTTTTTGTCAGAAAGCCAAATAAAATTTAATATGTACACAAAATCAAGTAATGCCCAAATTCTTTTCAATTTTTGGGGGGTAGGGTAGTGTTCTGTGTGTTTTGGCAAGGGTAATGAGAAAAGCAACCAGATTGTGTGGCATATCATTGCAGAAATAGGTGAACTACCATATTGAAAAGTATCATTTACTTACAGGAGAAATTCAACTCATAATCATGTACATTACTTTGCCCCCCAAAACTATCAAGAAATCAATTTTGTGCAAATATTTTGCTAGAAAAGACATGAAAGATACATTTTCAGCACATCTAGACAGTACTATAGGTCTTATAATGTGTTTCTGACAAGTTTTAAGTCACAAACACAGTGTTGTTGTTGTACAGTGATCTATTTCACAAAATATGTCTTCAACCCATAACAGAGGCACAAAATTCCTTCAATCTACTTCTAAATCTAACACATTGAGCTTAAAGGTATTTGGAATGATCTCTCAAGAGGAAAACTAAATGCAATGAACACTAAGCCTTCTGTAGCCCTCCCATTTACACCACCCCCCATTAGAACATAGCAAGGACAATGACCGGTGAGCTAAAAAAGCTTAAAATTGTCATATCTCAGCTCTGGGAAAACATATTTGAACTCTGTAAACTAGTGTGACTTCTACTAAGAGTGTTCTACCATAAAATACTAACTTTATGAGGACACATATCTTTCTGTGGCTTCCTCAACTAAAATATACTGTGCATTTGTCACATTTTAAGATTTGTTGGATTACAAAATGGATAAATTCTACTCAAAGTCAGTCATACTGTGGCCAAATTTAAACAGCTTGAAAAAACAAGTGTTATTCTTGTATCCCAGGTTGATTTTAGGCTCAAAATTGTACTGGAAAGCTTAAAACCAGAGGAAGAAGTCACCTGCCACACGGCTTATTGTTGGGATCCCCCAACACAAAACTCTGTTCAAAACTGCCCACAAGTACCCTGGAACATAAACTTAATTATTAGCCTAGCCCAGAGAATAAAACTGCACCCCAAAAAGTCAAACAAGGGTCTAAAAGGATATTTCTGGGAAAATATGATTAGATTTAAGAAAAAATATGCAAAAAAAAGGGGGGTGGGGTAAATGTTAGGTTGGTTTATTTTTTAAAACAATTGATTCCAGCATTCTTGCAAGTGAAAATTGTGTAAGACACATGCAGGTACTGAATAAAATCAGGAAAGCCCAGGTCATTATATTCTGGGCGGTTTTATGCCAACTTTGAGTGCCATTAGGCATGCTATTTGAGGCGAATTTCTAATGTAATGAAGCAGTGAAGCCATGCCAATGGTAAAATTACCTCTGGAAAATGTAGAAAGACTCTCATTTCCATTCCTTTGATGTGTGAATCAGGAAAATATGCTCACAGGTGGATAAACAATTCCATTCATCTTATACAGGACCTGAAATTACCTGAAAGAGTACACAAAATATTCAGTTTGACATAAAACAACACTGAAAAAGTTGTTTTTTTTACAAGAAAAGGCATTTTGTAAGACTAAAAAGGAGATTATTATGTTTCTCACATGTTGACCATCAAATCAATGTAAGAACTATAGGTTTTTGTCAGAAAGCCAAATAAAATTTAATATGTACACAAAATCAAGTAATGCCCAAATTCTTTTCAATTTTTGGGGGGTAGGGTAGTGTTCTGTGTGTTTTGGCAAGGGTAATGAGAAAAGCAACCAGATTGTGTGGCATATCATTGCAGAAATAGGTGAACTACCATATTGAAAAGTATCATTTACTTACAGGAGAAATTCAACTCATAATCATGTACATTACTTTGCCCCCCAAAACTATCAAGAAATCAATTTTGTGCAAATATTTTGCTAGAAAAGACATGAAAGATACATTTTCAGCACATCTACACAGTACTATAGGTCTTATAATGTGTTTCTGACAAGTTTTAAGTCACAAACACAGTGTTGTTGTTGTACAGTGATCTATTTCACAAAATATGTCTTCAACCCATACAGGCAGCAGGTCACAGTTTCATTTTCCTTCATTTCCCATTTGCGGTAATGTTAATGTCTGCTCTCACAGCACCTTCCCTAACTTTCGTTGAACCAAATCCTTCGGTGGGGGCCTTGAACAGTCCTTTGGCAGTATTTTAAGCACAATTTTTTCATAGGTTGAAGGTAGAAATTTTGAGATACGAGTAGAATCAGCTGATAGGGGTCTCTTTGCACATATTCCGCCGCATGTAAATAGACCAAAGCACCCCCCAACTACCAGATCTCCACCACCTGAACTGGTCCCATTCCACTTCTAAAATCATTTCCAGACAGTAACTCAACCCCTGTCCTTTCATAAAAACTACAAAAATGCCCAGAAAAAAAATGCAGGGGGCCAGGAAAAAATAATAAAAAAAACACACAAAAATAGCTGGAACTTTTTTCGTCCCTAGGAATTTCCGGAAGTGACAAACTGTGACCTGTGTCCTAACAGAGGCACAAAATTCCTTCAATCTACTTCTAAATCTAACACATTGAGCTTAAAGGTATTTGGAATGATCTCTCAAGAGGAAAACTAAATGCAATGAACACTAAGCCTTCTGTAGCCCTCCCATTTACACCACCCCCCATTAGAACATAACAAGGACAATGACCGGTGAGCTAAAAAAGCTTAAAATTGTCATATCTCAGCTCTGGGAAAACATATTTGAACTCTGTAAACTAGTGTGACTTCTACTAAGAGTGTTCTACCATAAAATACTAACTTTATGAGGACACATATCTTTCTGTGGCTTCCTCAACTAAAATATACTGTGCATTTGTCACATTTTAAGATTTGTTGGATTACAAAATGGATAAATTCTACTCAAAGTCAGTCATACTGTGGCCAAATTTAAACAGCTTGAAAAAACAAGTGTTATTCTTGTATCCCAGGTTGATTTTAGGCTCAAAATTGTACTGGAAAGCTTAAAACCAGAGGAAGAAGTCACCTGCCACACGGCTTATTGTTGGGATCCCCCAACACAAAACTCTGTTCAAAACTGCCCACAAGTACCCTGGAACATAAACTTAATTATTAGCCTAGCCCAGAGAATAAAACTGCACCCCAAAAAGTCAAACAAGGGTCTAAAAGGATATTTCTGGGAAAATATGATTAGATTTAAGAAAAAATATGCAAAAAAAAGGGGGGTGGGGTAAATGTTAGGTTGGTTTATTTTTTAAAACAATTGATTCCAGCATTCTTGCAAGTGAAAATTGTGTAAGACACATGCAGGTACTGAATAAAATCAGGAAAGCCCAGGTCATTATATTCTGGGCGGTTTTATGCCAACTTTGAGTGCCATTAGGCATGCTATTTGAGGCGAATTTCTAATGTAATGAAGCAGTGAAGCCATGCCAATGGTAAAATTACCTCTGGAAAATGTAGAAAGACTCTCATTTCCATTCCTTTGATGTGTGAATCAGGAAAATATGCTCACAGGTGGATAAACAATTCCATTCATCTTATACAGGACCTGAAATTACCTGAAAGAGTACACAAAATATTCAGTTTGACATAAAACAACACTGAAAAAGTTGTTTTTTTTTACAAGAAAAGGCATTTTGTAAGACTAAAAAGGAGATTATTATGTTTCTCACATGTTGACCATCAAATCAATGTAAGAACTATAGGTTTTTGTCAGAAAGCCAAATAAAATTTAATATGTACACAAAATCAAGTAATGCCCAAATTCTTTTCAATTTTTGGGGGGTAGGGTAGTGTTCTGTGTGTTTTGGCAAGGGTAATGAGAAAAGCAACCAGATTGTGTGGCATATCATTGCAGAAATAGGTGAACTACCATATTGAAAAGTATCATTTACTTACAGGAGAAATTCAACTCATAATCATGTACATTACTTTGCCCCCCAAAACTATCAAGAAATCAATTTTGTGCAAATATTTTGCTAGAAAAGACATGAAAGATACATTTTCAGCACATCTAGACAGTACTATAGGTCTTATAATGTGTTTCTGACAAGTTTTAAGTCACAAACACAGTGTTGTTGTTGTACAGTGATCTATTTCACAAAATATGTCTTCAACCCTAACAGAGGCACAAAATTCCTTCAATCTACTTCTAAATCTAACACATTGAGCTTAAAGGTATTTGGAATGATCTCTCAAGAGGAAAACTAAATGCAATGAACACTAAGCCTTCTGTAGCCCTCCCATTTACACCACCCCCCATTAGAACATAGCAAGGACAATGACCGGTGAGCTAAAAAAGCTTAAAATTGTCATATCTCAGCTCTGGGAAAACATATTTGAACTCTGTAAACTAGTGTGACTTCTACTAAGAGTGTTCTACCATAAAATACTAACTTTATGAGGACACATATCTTTCTGTGGCTTCCTCAACTAAAATATACTGTGCATTTGTCACATTTTAAGATTTGTTGGATTACAAAATGGATAAATTCTACTCAAAGTCAGTCATACTGTGGCCAAATTTAAACAGCTTGAAAAAACAAGTGTTATTCTTGTATCCCAGGTTGATTTTAGGCTCAAAATTGTACTGGAAAGCTTAAAACCAGAGGAAGAAGTCACCTGCCACACGGCTTATTGTTGGGATCCCCCAACACAAAACTCTGTTCAAAACTGCCCACAAGTACCCTGGAACATAAACTTAATTATTAGCCTAGCCCAGAGAATAAAACTGCACCCCAAAAAGTCAAACAAGGGTCTAAAAGGATATTTCTGGGAAAATATGATTAGATTTAAGAAAAAATATGCAAAAAAAAGGGGGGTGGGGTAAATGTTAGGTTGGTTTATTTTTTAAAACAATTGATTCCAGCATTCTTGCAAGTGAAAATTGTGTAAGACACATGCAGGTACTGAATAAAATCAGGAAAGCCCAGGTCATTATATTCTGGGCGGTTTTATGCCAACTTTGAGTGCCATTAGGCATGCTATTTGAGGCGAATTTCTAATGTAATGAAGCAGTGAAGCCATGCCAATGGTAAAATTACCTCTGGAAAATGTAGAAAGACTCTCATTTCCATTCCTTTGATGTGTGAATCAGGAAAATATGCTCACAGGTGGATAAACAATTCCATTCATCTTATACAGGACCTGAAATTACCTGAAAGAGTACACAAAATATTCAGTTTGACATAAAACAACACTGAAAAAGTTGTTTTTTTTACAAGAAAAGGCATTTTGTAAGACTAAAAAGGAGATTATTATGTTTCTCACATGTTGACCATCAAATCAATGTAAGAACTATAGGTTTTTGTCAGAAAGCCAAATAAAATTTAATATGTACACAAAATCAAGTAATGCCCAAATTCTTTTCAATTTTTGGGGGGTAGGGTAGTGTTCTGTGTGTTTTGGCAAGGGTAATGAGAAAAGCAACCAGATTGTGTGGCATATCATTGCAGAAATAGGTGAACTACCATATTGAAAAGTATCATTTACTTACAGGAGAAATTCAACTCATAATCATGTACATTACTTTGCCCCCCAAAACTATCAAGAAATCAATTTTGTGCAAATATTTTGCTAGAAAAGACATGAAAGATACATTTTCAGCACATCTAGACAGTACTATAGGTCTTATAATGTGTTTCTGACAAGTTTTAAGTCACAAACACAGTGTTGTTGTTGTACAGTGATCTATTTCACAAAATATGTCTTCAACCCATACAGGCAGCAGGTCACAGTTTCATTTTCCTTCATTTCCCATTTGCGGTAATGTTAATGTCTGCTCTCACAGCACCTTCCCTAACTTTCGTTGAACCAAATCCTTCGGTGGGGGCCTTGAACAGTCCTTTGGCAGTATTTTAAGCACAATTTTTTCATAGGTTGAAGGTAGAAATTTTGAGATACGAGTAGAATCAGCTGATAGGGGTCTCTTTGCACATATTCCGCCGCATGTAAATAGACCAAAGCACCCCCCAACTACCAGATCTCCACCACCTGAACTGGTCCCATTCCACTTCTAAAATCATTTCCAGACAGTAACTCAACCCCTGTCCTTTCATAAAAACTACAAAAATGCCCAGAAAAAAAATGCAGGGGGCCAGGAAAAAATAATAAAAAAAACACACAAAAATAGCTGGAACTTTTTTCGTCCCTAGGAATTTCCGGAAGTGACAAACTGTGACCTGTGTCCTAACAGAGGCACAAAATTCCTTCAATCTACTTCTAAATCTAACACATTGAGCTTAAAGGTATTTGGAATGATCTCTCAAGAGGAAAACTAAATGCAATGAACACTAAGCCTTCTGTAGCCCTCCCATTTACACCACCCCCCATTAGAACATAGCAAGGACAATGACCGGTGAGCTAAAAAAGCTTAAAATTGTCATATCTCAGCTCTGGGAAAACATATTTGAACTCTGTAAACTAGTGTGACTTCTACTAAGAGTGTTCTACCATAAAATACTAACTTTATGAGGACACATATCTTTCTGTGGCTTCCTCAACTAAAATATACTGTGCATTTGTCACATTTTAAGATTTGTTGGATTACAAAATGGATAAATTCTACTCAAAGTCAGTCATACTGTGGCCAAATTTAAACAGCTTGAAAAAACAAGTGTTATTCTTGTATCCCAGGTTGATTTTAGGCTCAAAATTGTACTGGAAAGCTTAAAACCAGAGGAAGAAGTCACCTGCCACACGGCTTATTGTTGGGATCCCCCAACACAAAACTCTGTTCAAAACTGCCCACAAGTACCCTGGAACATAAACTTAATTATTAGCCTAGCCCAGAGAATAAAACTGCACCCCAAAAAGTCAAACAAGGGTCTAAAAGGATATTTCTGGGAAAATATGATTAGATTTAAGAAAAAATATGCAAAAAAAAGGGGGGTGGGGTAAATGTTAGGTTGGTTTATTTTTTAAAACAATTGATTCCAGCATTCTTGCAAGTGAAAATTGTGTAAGACACATGCAGGTACTGAATAAAATCAGGAAAGCCCAGGTCATTATATTCTGGGCGGTTTTATGCCAACTTTGAGTGCCATTAGGCATGCTATTTGAGGCGAATTTCTAATGTAATGAAGCAGTGAAGCCATGCCAATGGTAAAATTACCTCTGGAAAATGTAGAAAGACTCTCATTTCCATTCCTTTGATGTGTGAATCAGGAAAATATGCTCACAGGTGGATAAACAATTCCATTCATCTTATACAGGACCTGAAATTACCTGAAAGAGTACACAAAATATTCAGTTTGACATAAAACAACACTGAAAAAGTTGTTTTTTTTACAAGAAAAGGCATTTTGTAAGACTAAAAAGGAGATTATTATGTTTCTCACATGTTGACCATCAAATCAATGTAAGAACTATAGGTTTTTGTCAGAAAGCCAAATAAAATTTAATATGTACACAAAATCAAGTAATGCCCAAATTCTTTTCAATTTTTGGGGGGTAGGGTAGTGTTCTGTGTGTTTTGGCAAGGGTAATGAGAAAAGCAACCAGATTGTGTGGCATATCATTGCAGAAATAGGTGAACTACCATATTGAAAAGTATCATTTACTTACAGGAGAAATTCAACTCATAATCATGTACATTACTTTGCCCCCCAAAACTATCAAGAAATCAATTTTGTGCAAATATTTTGCTAGAAAAGACATGAAAGATACATTTTCAGCACATCTAGACAGTACTATAGGTCTTATAATGTGTTTCTGACAAGTTTTAAGTCACAAACACAGTGTTGTTGTTGTACAGTGATCTATTTCACAAAATATGTCTTCAACCCATACAGGCAGCAGGTCACAGTTTCATTTTCCTTCATTTCCCATTTGCGGTAATGTTAATGTCTGCTCTCACAGCACCTTCCCTAACTTTCGTTGAACCAAATCCTTCGGTGGGGGCCTTGAACAGTCCTTTGGCAGTATTTTAAGCACAATTTTTTCATAGGTTGAAGGTAGAAATTTTGAGATACGAGTAGAATCAGCTGATAGGGGTCTCTTTGCACATATTCCGCCGCATGTAAATAGACCAAAGCACCCCCCAACTACCAGATCTCCACCACCTGAACTGGTCCCATTCCACTTCTAAAATCATTTCCAGACAGTAACTCAACCCCTGTCCTTTCATAAAAACTACAAAAATGCCCAGAAAAAAAATGCAGGGGGCCAGGAAAAAATAATAAAAAAAACACACAAAAATAGCTGGAACTTTTTTCGTCCCTAGGAATTTCCGGAAGTGACAAACTGTGACCTGTGTCCTAACAGAGGCACAAAATTCCTTCAATCTACTTCTAAATCTAACACATTGAGCTTAAAGGTATTTGGAATGATCTCTCAAGAGGAAAACTAAATGCAATGAACACTAAGCCTTCTGTAGCCCTCCCATTTACACCACCCCCCATTAGAACATAGCAAGGACAATGACCGGTGAGCTAAAAAAGCTTAAAATTGTCATATCTCAGCTCTGGGAAAACATATTTGAACTCTGTAAACTAGTGTGACTTCTACTAAGAGTGTTCTACCATAAAATACTAACTTTATGAGGACACATATCTTTCTGTGGCTTCCTCAACTAAAATATACTGTGCATTTGTCACATTTTAAGATTTGTTGGATTACAAAATGGATAAATTCTACTCAAAGTCAGTCATACTGTGGCCAAATTTAAACAGCTTGAAAAAACAAGTGTTATTCTTGTATCCCAGGTTGATTTTAGGCTCAAAATTGTACTGGAAAGCTTAAAACCAGAGGAAGAAGTCACCTGCCACACGGCTTATTGTTGGGATCCCCCAACACAAAACTCTGTTCAAAACTGCCCACAAGTACCCTGGAACATAAACTTAATTATTAGCCTAGCCCAGAGAATAAAACTGCACCCCAAAAAGTCAAACAAGGGTCTAAAAGGATATTTCTGGGAAAATATGATTAGATTTAAGAAAAAATATGCAAAAAAAAGGGGGGTGGGGTAAATGTTAGGTTGGTTTATTTTTTAAAACAATTGATTCCAGCATTCTTGCAAGTGAAAATTGTGTAAGACACATGCAGGTACTGAATAAAATCAGGAAAGCCCAGGTCATTATATTCTGGGCGGTTTTATGCCAACTTTGAGTGCCATTAGGCATGCTATTTGAGGCGAATTTCTAATGTAATGAAGCAGTGAAGCCATGCCAATGGTAAAATTACCTCTGGAAAATGTAGAAAGACTCTCATTTCCATTCCTTTGATGTGTGAATCAGGAAAATATGCTCACAGGTGGATAAACAATTCCATTCATCTTATACAGGACCTGAAATTACCTGAAAGAGTACACAAAATATTCAGTTTGACATAAAACAACACTGAAAAAGTTGTTTTTTTTACAAGAAAAGGCATTTTGTAAGACTAAAAAGGAGATTATTATGTTTCTCACATGTTGACCATCAAATCAATGTAAGAACTATAGGTTTTTGTCAGAAAGCCAAATAAAATTTAATATGTACACAAAATCAAGTAATGCCCAAATTCTTTTCAATTTTTGGGGGGTAGGGTAGTGTTCTGTGTGTTTTGGCAAGGGTAATGAGAAAAGCAACCAGATTGTGTGGCATATCATTGCAGAAATAGGTGAACTACCATACTGAAAAGTATCATTTACTTACAGGAGAAATTCAACTCATAATCATGTACATTACTTTGCCCCCCAAAACTATCAAGAAATCAATTTTGTGCAAATATTTTGCTAGAAAAGACATGAAAGATACATTTTCAGCACATCTAGACAGTACTATAGGTCTTATAATGTGTTTCTGACAAGTTTTAAGTCACAAACACAGTGTTGTTGTTGTACAGTGATCTATTTCACAAAATATGTCTTCAACCCATACAGGCAGCAGGTCACAGTTTCATTTTCCTTCATTTCCCATTTGCGGTAATGTTAATGTCTGCTCTCACAGCACCTTCCCTAACTTTCGTTGAACCAAATCCTTCGGTGGGGGCCTTGAACAGTCCTTTGGCAGTATTTTAAGCACAATTTTTTCATAGGTTGAAGGTAGAAATTTTGAGATACGAGTAGAATCAGCTGATAGGGGTCTCTTTGCACATATTCCGCCGCATGTAAATAGACCAAAGCACCCCCCAACTACCAGATCTCCACCACCTGAACTGGTCCCATTCCACTTCTAAAATCATTTCCAGACAGTAACTCAACCCCTGTCCTTTCATAAAAACTACAAAAATGCCCAGAAAAAAAATGCAGGGGGCCAGGAAAAAATAATAAAAAAAACACACAAAAATAGCTGGAACTTTTTTCGTCCCTAGGAATTTCCGGAAGTGACAAACTGTGACCTGTGTCCTAACAGAGGCACAAAATTCCTTCAATCTACTTCTAAATCTAACACATTGAGCTTAAAGGTATTTGGAATGATCTCTCAAGAGGAAAACTAAATGCAATGAACACTAAGCCTTCTGTAGCCCTCCCATTTACACCACCCCCCATTAGAACATAGCAAGGACAATGACCGGTGAGCTAAAAAAGCTTAAAATTGTCATATCTCAGCTCTGGGAAAACATATTTGAACTCTGTAAACTAGTGTGACTTCTACTAAGAGTGTTCTACCATAAAATACTAACTTTATGAGGACACATATCTTTCTGTGGCTTCCTCAACTAAAATATACTGTGCATTTGTCACATTTTAAGATTTGTTGGATTACAAAATGGATAAATTCTACTCAAAGTCAGTCATACTGTGGCCAAATTTAAACAGCTTGAAAAAACAAGTGTTATTCTTGTATCCCAGGTTGATTTTAGGCTCAAAATTGTACTGGAAAGCTTAAAACCAGAGGAAGAAGTCACCTGCCACACGGCTTATTGTTGGGATCCCCCAACACAAAACTCTGTTCAAAACTGCCCACAAGTACCCTGGAACATAAACTTAATTATTAGCCTAGCCCAGAGAATAAAACTGCACCCCAAAAAGTCAAACAAGGGTCTAAAAGGATATTTCTGGGAAAATATGATTAGATTTAAGAAAAAATATGCAAAAAAAAGGGGGGTGGGGTAAATGTTAGGTTGGTTTATTTTTTAAAACAATTGATTCCAGCATTCTTGCAAGTGAAAATTGTGTAAGACACATGCAGGTACTGAATAAAATCAGGAAAGCCCAGGTCATTATATTCTGGGCGGTTTTATGCCAACTTTGAGTGCCATTAGGCATGCTATTTGAGGCGAATTTCTAATGTAATGAAGCAGTGAAGCCATGCCAATGGTAAAATTACCTCTGGAAAATGTAGAAAGACTCTCATTTCCATTCCTTTGATGTGTGAATCAGGAAAATATGCTCACAGGTGGATAAACAATTCCATTCATCTTATACAGGACCTGAAATTACCTGAAAGAGTACACAAAATATTCAGTTTGACATAAAACAACACTGAAAAAGTTGTTTTTTTTACAAGAAAAGGCATTTTGTAAGACTAAAAAGGAGATTATTATGTTTCTCACATGTTGACCATCAAATCAATGTAAGAACTATAGGTTTTTGTCAGAAAGCCAAATAAAATTTAATATGTACACAAAATCAAGTAATGCCCAAATTCTTTTCAATTTTTGGGGGGTAGGGTAGTGTTCTGTGTGTTTTGGCAAGGGTAATGAGAAAAGCAACCAGATTGTGTGGCATATCATTGCAGAAATAGGTGAACTACCATATTGAAAAGTATCATTTACTTACAGGAGAAATTCAACTCATAATCATGTACATTACTTTGCCCCCCAAAACTATCAAGAAATCAATTTTGTGCAAATATTTTGCTAGAAAAGACATGAAAGATACATTTTCAGCACATCTAGACAGTACTATAGGTCTTATAATGTGTTTCTGACAAGTTTTAAGTCACAAACACAGTGTTGTTGTTGTACAGTGATCTATTTCACAAAATATGTCTTCATGGCAGCAGGTCACAGTTTCATTTTCCTTCATTTCCCATTTGCGGTAATGTTAATGTCTGCTCTCACAGCACCTTCCCTAACTTTCGTTGAACCAAATCCTTCGGTGGGGGCCTTGAACAGTCCTTTGGCAGTATTTTAAGCACAATTTTTTCATAGGTTGAAGGTAGAAATTTTGAGATACGAGTAGAATCAGCTGATAGGGGTCTCTTTGCACATATTCCGCCGCATGTAAATAGACCAAAGCACCCCCCAACTACCAGATCTCCACCACCTGAACTGGTCCCATTCCACTTCTAAAATCATTTCCAGACAGTAACTCAACCCCTGTCCTTTCATAAAAACTACAAAAATGCCCAGAAAAAAAATGCAGGGGGCCAGGAAAAAATAATAAAAAAAACACACAAAAATAGCTGGAACTTTTTTCGTCCCTAGGAATTTCCGGAAGTGACAAACTGTGACCTGTGTCCTAACAGAGGCACAAAATTCCTTCAATCTACTTCTAAATCTAACACATTGAGCTTAAAGGTATTTGGAATGATCTCTCAAGAGGAAAACTAAATGCAATGAACACTAAGCCTTCTGTAGCCCTCCCATTTACACCACCCCCCATTAGAACATAGCAAGGACAATGACCGGTGAGCTAAAAAAGCTTAAAATTGTCATATCTCAGCTCTGGGAAAACATATTTGAACTCTGTAAACTAGTGTGACTTCTACTAAGAGTGTTCTACCATAAAATACTAACTTTATGAGGACACATATCTTTCTGTGGCTTCCTCAACTAAAATATACTGTGCATTTGTCACATTTTAAGATTTGTTGGATTACAAAATGGATAAATTCTACTCAAAGTCAGTCATACTGTGGCCAAATTTAAACAGCTTGAAAAAACAAGTGTTATTCTTGTATCCCAGGTTGATTTTAGGCTCAAAATTGTACTGGAAAGCTTAAAACCAGAGGAAGAAGTCACCTGCCACACGGCTTATTGTTGGGATCCCCCAACACAAAACTCTGTTCAAAACTGCCCACAAGTACCCTGGAACATAAACTTAATTATTAGCCTAGCCCAGAGAATAAAACTGCACCCCAAAAAGTCAAACAAGGGTCTAAAAGGATATTTCTGGGAAAATATGATTAGATTTAAGAAAAAATATGCAAAAAAAAGGGGGGTGGGGTAAATGTTAGGTTGGTTTATTTTTTAAAACAATTGATTCCAGCATTCTTGCAAGTGAAAATTGTGTAAGACACATGCAGGTACTGAATAAAATCAGGAAAGCCCAGGTCATTATATTCTGGGCGGTTTTATGCCAACTTTGAGTGCCATTAGGCATGCTATTTGAGGCGAATTTCTAATGTAATGAAGCAGTGAAGCCATGCCAATGGTAAAATTACCTCTGGAAAATGTAGAAAGACTCTCATTTCCATTCCTTTGATGTGTGAATCAGGAAAATATGCTCACAGGTGGATAAACAATTCCATTCATCTTATACAGGACCTGAAATTACCTGAAAGAGTACACAAAATATTCAGTTTGACATAAAACAACACTGAAAAAGTTGTTTTTTTTACAAGAAAAGGCATTTTGTAAGACTAAAAAGGAGATTATTATGTTTCTCACATGTTGACCATCAAATCAATGTAAGAACTATAGGTTTTTGTCAGAAAGCCAAATAAAATTTAATATGTACACAAAATCAAGTAATGCCCAAATTCTTTTCAATTTTTGGGGGGTAGGGTAGTGTTCTGTGTGTTTTGGCAAGGGTAATGAGAAAAGCAACCAGATTGTGTGGCATATCATTGCAGAAATAGGTGAACTACCATATTGAAAAGTATCATTTACTTACAGGAGAAATTCAACTCATAATCATGTACATTACTTTGCCCCCCAAAACTATCAAGAAATCAATTTTGTGCAAATATTTTGCTAGAAAAGACATGAAAGATACATTTTCAGCACATCTAGACAGTACTATAGGTCTTATAATGTGTTTCTGACAAGTTTTAAGTCACAAACACAGTGTTGTTGTTGTACAGTGATCTATTTCACAAAATATGTCTTCAACCCATACAGGCAGCAGGTCACAGTTTCATTTTCCTTCATTTCCCATTTGCGGTAATGTTAATGTCTGCTCTCACAGCACCTTCCCTAACTTTCGTTGAACCAAATCCTTCGGTGGGGGCCTTGAACAGTCCTTTGGCAGTATTTTAAGCACAATTTTTTCATAGGTTGAAGGTAGAAATTTTGAGATACGAGTAGAATCAGCTGATAGGGGTCTCTTTGCACATATTCCGCCGCATGTAAATAGACCAAAGCACCCCCCAACTACCAGATCTCCACCACCTGAACTGGTCCCATTCCACTTCTAAAATCATTTCCAGACAGTAACTCAACCCCTGTCCTTTCATAAAAACTACAAAAATGCCCAGAAAAAAAATGCAGGGGGCCAGGAAAAAATAATAAAAAAAACACACAAAAATAGCTGGAACTTTTTTCGTCCCTAGGAATTTCCGGAAGTGACAAACTGTGACCTGTGTCCTAACAGAGGCACAAAATTCCTTCAATCTACTTCTAAATCTAACACATTGAGCTTAAAGGTATTTGGAATGATCTCTCAAGAGGAAAACTAAATGCAATGAACACTAAGCCTTCTGTAGCCCTCCCATTTACACCACCCCCCATTAGAACATAGCAAGGACAATGACCGGTGAGCTAAAAAAGCTTAAAATTGTCATATCTCAGCTCTGGGAAAACATATTTGAACTCTGTAAACTAGTGTGACTTCTACTAAGAGTGTTCTACCATAAAATACTAACTTTATGAGGACACATATCTTTCTGTGGCTTCCTCAACTAAAATATACTGTGCATTTGTCACATTTTAAGATTTGTTGGATTACAAAATGGATAAATTCTACTCAAAGTCAGTCATACTGTGGCCAAATTTAAACAGCTTGAAAAAACAAGTGTTATTCTTGTATCCCAGGTTGATTTTAGGCTCAAAATTGTACTGGAAAGCTTAAAACCAGAGGAAGAAGTCACCTGCCACACGGCTTATTGTTGGGATCCCCCAACACAAAACTCTGTTCAAAACTGCCCACAAGTACCCTGGAACATAAACTTAATTATTAGCCTAGCCCAGAGAATAAAACTGCACCCCAAAAAGTCAAACAAGGGTCTAAAAGGATATTTCTGGGAAAATATGATTAGATTTAAGAAAAAATATGCAAAAAAAAGGGGGGTGGGGTAAATGTTAGGTTGGTTTATTTTTTAAAACAATTGATTCCAGCATTCTTGCAAGTGAAAATTGTGTAAGACACATGCAGGTACTGAATAAAATCAGGAAAGCCCAGGTCATTATATTCTGGGCGGTTTTATGCCAACTTTGAGTGCCATTAGGCATGCTATTTGAGGCGAATTTCTAATGTAATGAAGCAGTGAAGCCATGCCAATGGTAAAATTACCTCTGGAAAATGTAGAAAGACTCTCATTTCCATTCCTTTGATGTGTGAATCAGGAAAATATGCTCACAGGTGGATAAACAATTCCATTCATCTTATACAGGACCTGAAATTACCTGAAAGAGTACACAAAATATTCAGTTTGACATAAAACAACACTGAAAAAGTTGTTTTTTTTACAAGAAAAGGCATTTTGTAAGACTAAAAAGGAGATTATTATGTTTCTCACATGTTGACCATCAAATCAATGTAAGAACTATAGGTTTTTGTCAGAAAGCCAAATAAAATTTAATATGTACACAAAATCAAGTAATGCCCAAATTCTTTTCAATTTTTGGGGGGTAGGGTAGTGTTCTGTGTGTTTTGGCAAGGGTAATGAGAAAAGCAACCAGATTGTGTGGCATATCATTGCAGAAATAGGTGAACTACCATATTGAAAAGTATAATTTACTTACAGGAGAAATTCAACTCATAATCATGTACATTACTTTGCCCCCCAAAACTATCAAGAAATCAATTTTGTGCAAATATTTTGCTAGAAAAGACATGAAAGATACATTTTCAGCACATCTAGACAGTACTATAGGTCTTATAATGTGTTTCTGACAAGTTTTAAGTCACAAACACAGTGTTGTTGTTGTACAGTGATCTATTTCACAAAATATGTCTTCAACCCATACAGGCAGCAGGTCACAGTTTCATTTTCCTTCATTTCCCATTTGCGGTAATGTTAATGTCTGCTCTCACAGCACCTTCCCTAACTTTCGTTGAACCAAATCCTTCGGTGGGGGCCTTGAACAGTCCTTTGGCAGTATTTTAAGCACAATTTTTTCATAGGTTGAAGGTAGAAATTTTGAGATACGAGTAGAATCAGCTGATAGGGGTCTCTTTGCACATATTCCGCCGCATGTAAATAGACCAAAGCACCCCCCAACTACCAGATCTCCACCACCTGAACTGGTCCCATTCCACTTCTAAAATCATTTCCAGACAGTAACTCAACCCCTGTCCTTTCATAAAAACTACAAAAATGCCCAGAAAAAAAATGCAGGGGGCCAGGAAAAAATAATAAAAAAAACACACAAAAATAGCTGGAACTTTTTTCGTCCCTAGGAATTTCCGGAAGTGACAAACTGTGACCTGTGTCCTAACAGAGGCACAAAATTCCTTCAATCTACTTCTAAATCTAACACATTGAGCTTAAAGGTATTTGGAATGATCTCTCAAGAGGAAAACTAAATGCAATGAACACTAAGCCTTCTGTAGCCCTCCCATTTACACCACCCCCCATTAGAACATAGCAAGGACAATGACCGGTGAGCTAAAAAAGCTTAAAATTGTCATATCTCAGCTCTGGGAAAACATATTTGAACTCTGTAAACTAGTGTGACTTCTACTAAGAGTGTTCTACCATAAAATACTAACTTTATGAGGACACATATCTTTCTGTGGCTTCCTCAACTAAAATATACTGTGCATTTGTCACATTTTAAGATTTGTTGGATTACAAAATGGATAAATTCTACTCAAAGTCAGTCATACTGTGGCCAAATTTAAACAGCTTGAAAAAACAAGTGTTATTCTTGTATCCCAGGTTGATTTTAGGCTCAAAATTGTACTGGAAAGCTTAAAACCAGAGGAAGAAGTCACCTGCCACACGGCTTATTGTTGGGATCCCCCAACACAAAACTCTGTTCAAAACTGCCCACAAGTACCCTGGAACATAAACTTAATTATTAGCCTAGCCCAGAGAATAAAACTGCACCCCAAAAAGTCAAACAAGGGTCTAAAAGGATATTTCTGGGAAAATATGATTAGATTTAAGAAAAAATATGCAAAAAAAAGGGGGGTGGGGTAAATGTTAGGTTGGTTTATTTTTTAAAACAATTGATTCCAGCATTCTTGCAAGTGAAAATTGTGTAAGACACATGCAGGTACTGAATAAAATCAGGAAAGCCCAGGTCATTATATTCTGGGCGGTTTTATGCCAACTTTGAGTGCCATTAGGCATGCTATTTGAGGCGAATTTCTAATGTAATGAAGCAGTGAAGCCATGCCAATGGTAAAATTACCTCTGGAAAATGTAGAAAGACTCTCATTTCCATTCCTTTGATGTGTGAATCAGGAAAATATGCTCACAGGTGGATAAACAATTCCATTCATCTTATACAGGACCTGAAATTACCTGAAAGAGTACACAAAATATTCAGTTTGACATAAAACAACACTGAAAAAGTTGTTTTTTTTACAAGAAAAGGCATTTTGTAAGACTAAAAAGGAGATTATTATGTTTCTCACATGTTGACCATCAAATCAATGTAAGAACTATAGGTTTTTGTCAGAAAGCCAAATAAAATTTAATATGTACACAAAATCAAGTAATGCCCAAATTCTTTTCAATTTTTGGGGGGTAGGGTAGTGTTCTGTGTGTTTTGGCAAGGGTAATGAGAAAAGCAACCAGATTGTGTGGCATATCATTGCAGAAATAGGTGAACTACCATATTGAAAAGTATCATTTACTTACAGGAGAAATTCAACTCATAATCATGTACATTACTTTGCCCCCCAAAACTATCAAGAAATCAATTTTGTGCAAATATTTTGCTAGAAAAGACATGAAAGATACATTTTCAGCACATCTAGACAGTACTATAGGTCTTATAATGTGTTTCTGACAAGTTTTAAGTCACAAACACAGTGTTGTTGTTGTACAGTGATCTATTTCACAAAATATGTCTTCAACCCATAACAGAGGCACAAAATTCCTTCAATCTACTTCTAAATCTAACACATTGAGCTTAAAGGTATTTGGAATGATCTCTCAAGAGGAAAACTAAATGCAATGAACACTAAGCCTTCTGTAGCCCTCCCATTTACACCACCCCCCATTAGAACATAGCAAGGACAATGACCGGTGAGCTAAAAAAGCTTAAAATTGTCATATCTCAGCTCTGGGAAAACATATTTGAACTCTGTAAACTAGTGTGACTTCTACTAAGAGTGTTCTACCATAAAATACTAACTTTATGAGGACACATATCTTTCTGTGGCTTCCTCAACTAAAATATACTGTGCATTTGTCACATTTTAAGATTTGTTGGATTACAAAATGGATAAATTCTACTCAAAGTCAGTCATACTGTGGCCAAATTTAAACAGCTTGAAAAAACAAGTGTTATTCTTGTATCCCAGGTTGATTTTAGGCTCAAAATTGTACTGGAAAGCTTAAAACCAGAGGAAGAAGTCACCTGCCACACGGCTTATTGTTGGGATCCCCCAACACAAAACTCTGTTCAAAACTGCCCACAAGTACCCTGGAACATAAACTTAATTATTAGCCTAGCCCAGAGAATAAAACTGCACCCCAAAAAGTCAAACAAGGGTCTAAAAGGATATTTCTGGGAAAATATGATTAGATTTAAGAAAAAATATGCAAAAAAAAGGGGGGTGGGGTAAATGTTAGGTTGGTTTATTTTTTAAAACAATTGATTCCAGCATTCTTGCAAGTGAAAATTGTGTAAGACACATGCAGGTACTGAATAAAATCAGGAAAGCCCAGGTCATTATATTCTGGGCGGTTTTATGCCAACTTTGAGTGCCATTAGGCATGCTATTTGAGGCGAATTTCTAATGTAATGAAGCAGTGAAGCCATGCCAATGGTAAAATTACCTCTGGAAAATGTAGAAAGACTCTCATTTCCATTCCTTTGATGTGTGAATCAGGAAAATATGCTCACAGGTGGATAAACAATTCCATTCATCTTATACAGGACCTGAAATTACCTGAAAGAGTACACAAAATATTCAGTTTGACATAAAACAACACTGAAAAAGTTGTTTTTTTTACAAGAAAAGGCATTTTGTAAGACTAAAAAGGAGATTATTATGTTTCTCACATGTTGACCATCAAATCAATGTAAGAACTATAGGTTTTTGTCAGAAAGCCAAATAAAATTTAATATGTACACAAAATCAAGTAATGCCCAAATTCTTTTCAATTTTTGGGGGGTAGGGTAGTGTTCTGTGTGTTTTGGCAAGGGTAATGAGAAAAGCAACCAGATTGTGTGGCATATCATTGCAGAAATAGGTGAACTACCATATTGAAAAGTATCATTTACTTACAGGAGAAATTCAACTCATAATCATGTACATTACTTTGCCCCCCAAAACTATCAAGAAATCAATTTTGTGCAAATATTTTGCTAGAAAAGACATGAAAGATACATTTTCAGCACATCTAGACAGTACTATAGGTCTTATAATGTGTTTCTGACAAGTTTTAAGTCACAAACACAGTGTTGTTGTTGTACAGTGATCTATTTCACAAAATATGTCTTCATGGCAGCAGGTCACAGTTTCATTTTCCTTCATTTCCCATTTGCGGTAATGTTAATGTCTGCTCTCACAGCACCTTCCCTAACTTTCGTTGAACCAAATCCTTCGGTGGGGGCCTTGAACAGTCCTTTGGCAGTATTTTAAGCACAATTTTTTCATAGGTTGAAGGTAGAAATTTTGAGATACGAGTAGAATCAGCTGATAGGGGTCTCTTTGCACATATTCCGCCGCATGTAAATAGACCAAAGCACCCCCCAACTACCAGATCTCCACCACCTGAACTGGTCCCATTCCACTTCTAAAATCATTTCCAGACAGTAACTCAACCCCTGTCCTTTCATAAAAACTACAAAAATGCCCAGAAAAAAAATGCAGGGGGCCAGGAAAAAATAATAAAAAAAACACACAAAAATAGCTGGAACTTTTTTCGTCCCTAGGAATTTCCGGAAGTGACAAACTGTGACCTGTGTCCTAACAGAGGCACAAAATTCCTTCAATCTACTTCTAAATCTAACACATTGAGCTTAAAGGTATTTGGAATGATCTCTCAAGAGGAAAACTAAATGCAATGAACACTAAGCCTTCTGTAGCCCTCCCATTTACACCACCCCCCATTAGAACATAGCAAGGACAATGACCGGTGAGCTAAAAAAGCTTAAAATTGTCATATCTCAGCTCTGGGAAAACATATTTGAACTCTGTAAACTAGTGTGACTTCTACTAAGAGTGTTCTACCATAAAATACTAACTTTATGAGGACACATATCTTTCTGTGGCTTCCTCAACTAAAATATACTGTGCATTTGTCACATTTTAAGATTTGTTGGATTACAAAATGGATAAATTCTACTCAAAGTCAGTCATACTGTGGCCAAATTTAAACAGCTTGAAAAAACAAGTGTTATTCTTGTATCCCAGGTTGATTTTAGGCTCAAAATTGTACTGGAAAGCTTAAAACCAGAGGAAGAAGTCACCTGCCACACGGCTTATTGTTGGGATCCCCCAACACAAAACTCTGTTCAAAACTGCCCACAAGTACCCTGGAACATAAACTTAATTATTAGCCTAGCCCAGAGAATAAAACTGCACCCCAAAAAGTCAAACAAGGGTCTAAAAGGATATTTCTGGGAAAATATGATTAGATTTAAGAAAAAATATGCAAAAAAAAGGGGGGTGGGGTAAATGTTAGGTTGGTTTATTTTTTAAAACAATTGATTCCAGCATTCTTGCAAGTGAAAATTGTGTAAGACACATGCAGGTACTGAATAAAATCAGGAAAGCCCAGGTCATTATATTCTGGGCGGTTTTATGCCAACTTTGAGTGCCATTAGGCATGCTATTTGAGGCGAATTTCTAATGTAATGAAGCAGTGAAGCCATGCCAATGGTAAAATTACCTCTGGAAAATGTAGAAAGACTCTCATTTCCATTCCTTTGATGTGTGAATCAGGAAAATATGCTCACAGGTGGATAAACAATTCCATTCATCTTATACAGGACCTGAAATTACCTGAAAGAGTACACAAAATATTCAGTTTGACATAAAACAACACTGAAAAAGTTGTTTTTTTTACAAGAAAAGGCATTTTGTAAGACTAAAAAGGAGATTATTATGTTTCTCACATGTTGACCATCAAATCAATGTAAGAACTATAGGTTTTTGTCAGAAAGCCAAATAAAATTTAATATGTACACAAAATCAAGTAATGCCCAAATTCTTTTCAATTTTTGGGGGGTAGGGTAGTGTTCTGTGTGTTTTGGCAAGGGTAATGAGAAAAGCAACCAGATTGTGTGGCATATCATTGCAGAAATAGGTGAACTACCATATTGAAAAGTATCATTTACTTACAGGAGAAATTCAACTCATAATCATGTACATTACTTTGCCCCCCAAAACTATCAAGAAATCAATTTTGTGCAAATATTTTGCTAGAAAAGACATGAAAGATACATTTTCAGCACATCTAGACAGTACTATAGGTCTTATAATGTGTTTCTGACAAGTTTTAAGTCACAAACACAGTGTTGTTGTTGTACAGTGATCTATTTCACAAAATATGTCTTCAACCCATAACAGAGGCACAAAATTCCTTCAATCTACTTCTAAATCTAACACATTGAGCTTAAAGGTATTTGGAATGATCTCTCAAGAGGAAAACTAAATGCAATGAACACTAAGCCTTCTGTAGCCCTCCCATTTACACCACCCCCCATTAGAACATAGCAAGGACAATGACCGGTGAGCTAAAAAAGCTTAAAATTGTCATATCTCAGCTCTGGGAAAACATATTTGAACTCTGTAAACTAGTGTGACTTCTACTAAGAGTGTTCTACCATAAAATACTAACTTTATGAGGACACATATCTTTCTGTGGCTTCCTCAACTAAAATATACTGTGCATTTGTCACATTTTAAGATTTGTTGGATTACAAAATGGATAAATTCTACTCAAAGTCAGTCATACTGTGGCCAAATTTAAACAGCTTGAAAAAACAAGTGTTATTCTTGTATCCCAGGTTGATTTTAGGCTCAAAATTGTACTGGAAAGCTTAAAACCAGAGGAAGAAGTCACCTGCCACACGGCTTATTGTTGGGATCCCCCAACACAAAACTCTGTTCAAAACTGCCCACAAGTACCCTGGAACATAAACTTAATTATTAGCCTAGCCCAGAGAATAAAACTGCACCCCAAAAAGTCAAACAAGGGTCTAAAAGGATATTTCTGGGAAAATATGATTAGATTTAAGAAAAAATATGCAAAAAAAAGGGGGGTGGGGTAAATGTTAGGTTGGTTTATTTTTTAAAACAATTGATTCCAGCATTCTTGCAAGTGAAAATTGTGTAAGACACATGCAGGTACTGAATAAAATCAGGAAAGCCCAGGTCATTATATTCTGGGCGGTTTTATGCCAACTTTGAGTGCCATTAGGCATGCTATTTGAGGCGAATTTCTAATGTAATGAAGCAGTGAAGCCATGCCAATGGTAAAATTACCTCTGGAAAATGTAGAAAGACTCTCATTTCCATTCCTTTGATGTGTGAATCAGGAAAATATGCTCACAGGTGGATAAACAATTCCATTCATCTTATACAGGACCTGAAATTACCTGAAAGAGTACACAAAATATTCAGTTTGACATAAAACAACACTGAAAAAGTTGTTTTTTTTACAAGAAAAGGCATTTTGTAAGACTAAAAAGGAGATTATTATGTTTCTCACATGTTGACCATCAAATCAATGTAAGAACTATAGGTTTTTGTCAGAAAGCCAAATAAAATTTAATATGTACACAAAATCAAGTAATGCCCAAATTCTTTTCAATTTTTGGGGGGTAGGGTAGTGTTCTGTGTGTTTTGGCAAGGGTAATGAGAAAAGCAACCAGATTGTGTGGCATATCATTGCAGAAATAGGTGAACTACCATATTGAAAAGTATCATTTACTTACAGGAGAAATTCAACTCATAATCATGTACATTACTTTGCCCCCCAAAACTATCAAGAAATCAATTTTGTGCAAATATTTTGCTAGAAAAGACATGAAAGATACATTTTCAGCACATCTAGACAGTACTATAGGTCTTATAATGTGTTTCTGACAAGTTTTAAGTCACAAACACAGTGTTGTTGTTGTACAGTGATCTATTTCACAAAATATGTCTTCAACCCATACAGGCAGCAGGTCACAGTTTCATTTTCCTTCATTTCCCATTTGCGGTAATGTTAATGTCTGCTCTCACAGCACCTTCCCTAACTTTCGTTGAACCAAATCCTTCGGTGGGGGCCTTGAACAGTCCTTTGGCAGTATTTTAAGCACAATTTTTTCATAGGTTGAAGGTAGAAATTTTGAGATACGAGTAGAATCAGCTGATAGGGGTCTCTTTGCACATATTCCGCCGCATGTAAATAGACCAAAGCACCCCCCAACTACCAGATCTCCACCACCTGAACTGGTCCCATTCCACTTCTAAAATCATTTCCAGACAGTAACTCAACCCCTGTCCTTTCATAAAAACTACAAAAATGCCCAGAAAAAAAATGCAGGGGGCCAGGAAAAAATAATAAAAAAAACACACAAAAATAGCTGGAACTTTTTTCGTCCCTAGGAATTTCCGGAAGTGACAAACTGTGACCTGTGTCCTAACAGAGGCACAAAATTCCTTCAATCTACTTCTAAATCTAACACATTGAGCTTAAAGGTATTTGGAATGATCTCTCAAGAGGAAAACTAAATGCAATGAACACTAAGCCTTCTGTAGCCCTCCCATTTACACCACCCCCCATTAGAACATAGCAAGGACAATGACCGGTGAGCTAAAAAAGCTTAAAATTGTCATATCTCAGCTCTGGGAAAACATATTTGAACTCTGTAAACTAGTGTGACTTCTACTAAGAGTGTTCTACCATAAAATACTAACTTTATGAGGACACATATCTTTCTGTGGCTTCCTCAACTAAAATATACTGTGCATTTGTCACATTTTAAGATTTGTTGGATTACAAAATGGATAAATTCTACTCAAAGTCAGTCATACTGTGGCCAAATTTAAACAGCTTGAAAAAACAAGTGTTATTCTTGTATCCCAGGTTGATTTTAGGCTCAAAATTGTACTGGAAAGCTTAAAACCAGAGGAAGAAGTCACCTGCCACACGGCTTATTGTTGGGATCCCCCAACACAAAACTCTGTTCAAAACTGCCCACAAGTACCCTGGAACATAAACTTAATTATTAGCCTAGCCCAGAGAATAAAACTGCACCCCAAAAAGTCAAACAAGGGTCTAAAAGGATATTTCTGGGAAAATATGATTAGATTTAAGAAAAAATATGCAAAAAAAAGGGGGGTGGGGTAAATGTTAGGTTGGTTTATTTTTTAAAACAATTGATTCCAGCATTCTTGCAAGTGAAAATTGTGTAAGACACATGCAGGTACTGAATAAAATCAGGAAAGCCCAGGTCATTATATTCTGGGCGGTTTTATGCCAACTTTGAGTGCCATTAGGCATGCTATTTGAGGCGAATTTCTAATGTAATGAAGCAGTGAAGCCATGCCAATGGTAAAATTACCTCTGGAAAATGTAGAAAGACTCTCATTTCCATTCCTTTGATGTGTGAATCAGGAAAATATGCTCACAGGTGGATAAACAATTCCATTCATCTTATACAGGACCTGAAATTACCTGAAAGAGTACACAAAATATTCAGTTTGACATAAAACAACACTGAAAAAGTTGTTTTTTTTACAAGAAAAGGCATTTTGTAAGACTAAAAAGGAGATTATTATGTTTCTCACATGTTGACCATCAAATCAATGTAAGAACTATAGGTTTTTGTCAGAAAGCCAAATAAAATTTAATATGTACACAAAATCAAGTAATGCCCAAATTCTTTTCAATTTTTGGGGGGTAGGGTAGTGTTCTGTGTGTTTTGGCAAGGGTAATGAGAAAAGCAACCAGATTGTGTGGCATATCATTGCAGAAATAGGTGAACTACCATATTGAAAAGTATCATTTACTTACAGGAGAAATTCAACTCATAATCATGTACATTACTTTGCCCCCCAAAACTATCAAGAAATCAATTTTGTGCAAATATTTTGCTAGAAAAGACATGAAAGATACATTTTCAGCACATCTAGACAGTACTATAGGTCTTATAATGTGTTTCTGACAAGTTTTAAGTCACAAACACAGTGTTGTTGTTGTACAGTGATCTATTTCACAAAATATGTCTTCAACCCATACAGAGGCACAAAATTCCTTCAATCTACTTCTAAATCTAACACATTGAGCTTAAAGGTATTTGGAATGATCTCTCAAGAGGAAAACTAAATGCAATGAACACTAAGCCTTCTGTAGCCCTCCCATTTACACCACCCCCCATTAGAACATAGCAAGGACAATGACCGGTGAGCTAAAAAAGCTTAAAATTGTCATATCTCAGCTCTGGGAAAACATATTTGAACTCTGTAAACTAGTGTGACTTCTACTAAGAGTGTTCTACCATAAAATACTAACTTTATGAGGACACATATCTTTCTGTGGCTTCCTCAACTAAAATATACTGTGCATTTGTCACATTTTAAGATTTGTTGGATTACAAAATGGATAAATTCTACTCAAAGTCAGTCATACTGTGGCCAAATTTAAACAGCTTGAAAAAACAAGTGTTATTCTTGTATCCCAGGTTGATTTTAGGCTCAAAATTGTACTGGAAAGCTTAAAACCAGAGGAAGAAGTCACCTGCCACACGGCTTATTGTTGGGATCCCCCAACACAAAACTCTGTTCAAAACTGCCCACAAGTACCCTGGAACATAAACTTAATTATTAGCCTAGCCCAGAGAATAAAACTGCACCCCAAAAAGTCAAACAAGGGTCTAAAAGGATATTTCTGGGAAAATATGATTAGATTTAAGAAAAAATATGCAAAAAAAAGGGGGGTGGGGTAAATGTTAGGTTGGTTTATTTTTTAAAACAATTGATTCCAGCATTCTTGCAAGTGAAAATTGTGTAAGACACATGCAGGTACTGAATAAAATCAGGAAAGCCCAGGTCATTATATTCTGGGCGGTTTTATGCCAACTTTGAGTGCCATTAGGCATGCTATTTGAGGCGAATTTCTAATGTAATGAAGCAGTGAAGCCATGCCAATGGTAAAATTACCTCTGGAAAATGTAGAAAGACTCTCATTTCCATTCCTTTGATGTGTGAATCAGGAAAATATGCTCACAGGTGGATAAACAATTCCATTCATCTTATACAGGACCTGAAATTACCTGAAAGAGTACACAAAATATTCAGTTTGACATAAAACAACACTGAAAAAGTTGTTTTTTTTACAAGAAAAGGCATTTTGTAAGACTAAAAAGGAGATTATTATGTTTCTCACATGTTGACCATCAAATCAATGTAAGAACTATAGGTTTTTGTCAGAAAGCCAAATAAAATTTAATATGTACACAAAATCAAGTAATGCCCAAATTCTTTTCAATTTTTGGGGGGTAGGGTAGTGTTCTGTGTGTTTTGGCAAGGGTAATGAGAAAAGCAACCAGATTGTGTGGCATATCATTGCAGAAATAGGTGAACTACCATATTGAAAAGTATCATTTACTTACAGGAGAAATTCAACTCATAATCATGTACATTACTTTGCCCCCCAAAACTATCAAGAAATCAATTTTGTGCAAATATTTTGCTAGAAAAGACATGAAAGATACATTTTCAGCACATCTAGACAGTACTATAGGTCTTATAATGTGTTTCTGACAAGTTTTAAGTCACAAACACAGTGTTGTTGTTGTACAGTGATCTATTTCACAAAATATGTCTTCAACCCATACAGGCAGCAGGTCACAGTTTCATTTTCCTTCATTTCCCATTTGCGGTAATGTTAATGTCTGCTCTCACAGCACCTTCCCTAACTTTCGTTGAACCAAATCCTTCGGTGGGGGCCTTGAACAGTCCTTTGGCAGTATTTTAAGCACAATTTTTTCATAGGTTGAAGGTAGAAATTTTGAGATACGAGTAGAATCAGCTGATAGGGGTCTCTTTGCACATATTCCGCCGCATGTAAATAGACCAAAGCACCCCCCAACTACCAGATCTCCACCACCTGAACTGGTCCCATTCCACTTCTAAAATCATTTCCAGACAGTAACTCAACCCCTGTCCTTTCATAAAAACTACAAAAATGCCCAGAAAAAAAATGCAGGGGGCCAGGAAAAAATAATAAAAAAAACACACAAAAATAGCTGGAACTTTTTTCGTCCCTAGGAATTTCCGGAAGTGACAAACTGTGACCTGTGTCCTAACAGAGGCACAAAATTCCTTCAATCTACTTCTAAATCTAACACATTGAGCTTAAAGGTATTTGGAATGATCTCTCAAGAGGAAAACTAAATGCAATGAACACTAAGCCTTCTGTAGCCCTCCCATTTACACCACCCCCCATTAGAACATAGCAAGGACAATGACCGGTGAGCTAAAAAAGCTTAAAATTGTCATATCTCAGCTCTGGGAAAACATATTTGAACTCTGTAAACTAGTGTGACTTCTACTAAGAGTGTTCTACCATAAAATACTAACTTTATGAGGACACATATCTTTCTGTGGCTTCCTCAACTAAAATATACTGTGCATTTGTCACATTTTAAGATTTGTTGGATTACAAAATGGATAAATTCTACTCAAAGTCAGTCATACTGTGGCCAAATTTAAACAGCTTGAAAAAACAAGTGTTATTCTTGTATCCCAGGTTGATTTTAGGCTCAAAATTGTACTGGAAAGCTTAAAACCAGAGGAAGAAGTCACCTGCCACACGGCTTATTGTTGGGATCCCCCAACACAAAACTCTGTTCAAAACTGCCCACAAGTACCCTGGAACATAAACTTAATTATTAGCCTAGCCCAGAGAATAAAACTGCACCCCAAAAAGTCAAACAAGGGTCTAAAAGGATATTTCTGGGAAAATATGATTAGATTTAAGAAAAAATATGCAAAAAAAAGGGGGGTGGGGTAAATGTTAGGTTGGTTTATTTTTTAAAACAATTGATTCCAGCATTCTTGCAAGTGAAAATTGTGTAAGACACATGCAGGTACTGAATAAAATCAGGAAAGCCCAGGTCATTATATTCTGGGCGGTTTTATGCCAACTTTGAGTGCCATTAGGCATGCTATTTGAGGCGAATTTCTAATGTAATGAAGCAGTGAAGCCATGCCAATGGTAAAATTACCTCTGGAAAATGTAGAAAGACTCTCATTTCCATTCCTTTGATGTGTGAATCAGGAAAATATGCTCACAGGTGGATAAACAATTCCATTCATCTTATACAGGACCTGAAATTACCTGAAAGAGTACACAAAATATTCAGTTTGACATAAAACAACACTGAAAAAGTTGTTTTTTTTACAAGAAAAGGCATTTTGTAAGACTAAAAAGGAGATTATTATGTTTCTCACATGTTGACCATCAAATCAATGTAAGAACTATAGGTTTTTGTCAGAAAGCCAAATAAAATTTAATATGTACACAAAATCAAGTAATGCCCAAATTCTTTTCAATTTTTGGGGGGTAGGGTAGTGTTCTGTGTGTTTTGGCAAGGGTAATGAGAAAAGCAACCAGATTGTGTGGCATATCATTGCAGAAATAGGTGAACTACCATATTGAAAAGTATCATTTACTTACAGGAGAAATTCAACTCATAATCATGTACATTACTTTGCCCCCCAAAACTATCAAGAAATTAATTTTGTGCAAATATTTTGCTAGAAAAGACATGAAAGATACATTTTCAGCACATCTAGACAGTACTATAGGTCTTATAATGTGTTTCTGACAAGTTTTAAGTCACAAACACAGTGTTGTTGTTGTACAGTGATCTATTTCACAAAATATGTCTTCAACCCATACAGAGGCACAAAATTCCTTCAATCTACTTCTAAATCTAACACATTGAGCTTAAAGGTATTTGGAATGATCTCTCAAGAGGAAAACTAAATGCAATGAACACTAAGCCTTCTGTAGCCCTCCCATTTACACCACCCCCCATTAGAACATAGCAAGGACAATGACCGGTGAGCTAAAAAAGCTTAAAATTGTCATATCTCAGCTCTGGGAAAACATATTTGAACTCTGTAAACTAGTGTGACTTCTACTAAGAGTGTTCTACCATAAAATACTAACTTTATGAGGACACATATCTTTCTGTGGCTTCCTCAACTAAAATATACTGTGCATTTGTCACATTTTAAGATTTGTTGGATTACAAAATGGATAAATTCTACTCAAAGTCAGTCATACTGTGGCCAAATTTAAACAGCTTGAAAAAACAAGTGTTATTCTTGTATCCCAGGTTGATTTTAGGCTCAAAATTGTACTGGAAAGCTAAAAACCAGAGGAAGAAGTCACCTGCCACACGGCTTATTGTTGGGATCCCCCAACACAAAACTCTGTTCAAAACTGCCCACAAGTACCCTGGAACATAAACTTAATTATTAGCCTAGCCCAGAGAATAAAACTGCACCCCAAAAAGTCAAACAAGGGTCTAAAAGGATATTTCTGGGAAAATATGATTAGATTTAAGAAAAAATATGCAAAAAAAAGGGGGGTGGGGCAAATGTTAGGTTGGTTTATTTTTTAAAACAATTGATTCCAGCATTCTTGCAAGTGAAAATTGTGTAAGACACATGCAGGTACTGAATAAAATCAGGAAAGCCCAGGTCATTATATTCTGGGCGGTTTTATGCCAACTTTGAGTGCCATTAGGCATGCTATTTGAGGCGAATTTCTAATGTAATGAAGCAGTGAAGCCATGCCAATGGTAAAATTACCTCTGGAAAATGTAGAAAGACTCTCATTTCCATTCCTTTGATGTGTGAATCAGGAAAATATGCTCACAGGTGGATAAACAATTCCATTCATCTTATACAGGACCTGAAATTACCTGAAAGAGTACACAAAATATTCAGTTTGACATAAAACAACACTGAAAAAGTTGTTTTTTTTACAAGAAAAGGCATTTTGTAAGACTAAAAAGGAGATTATTATGTTTCTCACATGTTGACCATCAAATCAATGTAAGAACTATAGGTTTTTGTCAGAAAGCCAAATAAAATTTAATATGTACACAAAATCAAGTAATGCCCAAATTCTTTTCAATTTTTGGGGGGTAGGGTAGTGTTCTGTGTGTTTTGGCAAGGGTAATGAGAAAAGCAACCAGATTGTGTGGCATATCATTGCAGAAATAGGTGAACTACCATATTGAAAAGTATCATTTACTTACAGGAGAAATTCAACTCATAATCATGTACATTACTTTGCCCCCCAAAACTATCAAGAAATCAATTTTGTGCAAATATTTTGCTAGAAAAGACATGAAAGATACATTTTCAGCACATCTAGACAGTACTATAGGTCTTATAATGTGTTTCTGACAAGTTTTAAGTCACAAACACAGTGTTGTTGTTGTACAGTGATCTATTTCACAAAATATGTCTTCAACCCATACAGGCAGCAGGTCACAGTTTCATTTTCCTTCATTTCCCATTTGCGGTAATGTTAATGTCTGCTCTCACAGCACCTTCCCTAACTTTCGTTGAACCAAATCCTTCGGTGGGGGCCTTGAACAGTCCTTTGGCAGTATTTTAAGCACAATTTTTTCATAGGTTGAAGGTAGAAATTTTGAGATACGAGTAGAATCAGCTGATAGGGGTCTCTTTGCACATATTCCGCCGCATGTAAATAGACCAAAGCACCCCCCAACTACCAGATCTCCACCACCTGAACTGGTCCCATTCCACTTCTAAAATCATTTCCAGACAGTAACTCAACCCCTGTTCTTTCATAAAAACTACAAAAATGCCCAGAAAAAAAATGCAGGGGGCCAGGAAAAAATAATAAAAAAAACACACAAAAATAGCTGGAACTTTTTTCGTCCCTAGGAATTTCCGGAAGTGACAAACTGTGACCTGTGTCCTAACAGAGGCACAAAATTCCTTCAATCTACTTCTAAATCTAACACATTGAGCTTAAAGGTATTTGGAATGATCTCTCAAGAGGAAAACTAAATGCAATGAACACTAAGCCTTCTGTAGCCCTCCCATTTACACCACCCCCCATTAGAACATAGCAAGGACAATGACCGGTGAGCTAAAAAAGCTTAAAATTGTCATATCTCAGCTCTGGGAAAACATATTTGAACTCTGTAAACTAGTGTGACTTCTACTAAGAGTGTTCTACCATAAAATACTAACTTTATGAGGACACATATCTTTCTGTGGCTTCCTCAACTAAAATATACTGTGCATTTGTCACATTTTAAGATTTGTTGGATTACAAAATGGATAAATTCTACTCAAAGTCAGTCATACTGTGGCCAAATTTAAACAGCTTGAAAAAACAAGTGTTATTCTTGTATCCCAGGTTGATTTTAGGCTCAAAATTGTACTGGAAAGCTTAAAACCAGAGGAAGAAGTCACCTGCCACACGGCTTATTGTTGGGATCCCCCAACACAAAACTCTGTTCAAAACTGCCCACAAGTACCCTGGAACATAAACTTAATTATTAGCCTAGCCCAGAGAATAAAACTGCACCCCAAAAAGTCAAACAAGGGTCTAAAAGGATATTTCTGGGAAAATATGATTAGATTTAAGAAAAAATATGCAAAAAAAAGGGGGGTGGGGTAAATGTTAGGTTGGTTTATTTTTTAAAACAATTGATTCCAGCATTCTTGCAAGTGAAAATTGTGTAAGACACATGCAGGTACTGAATAAAATCAGGAAAGCCCAGGTCATTATATTCTGGGCGGTTTTATGCCAACTTTGAGTGCCATTAGGCATGCTATTTGAGGCGAATTTCTAATGTAATGAAGCAGTGAAGCCATGCCAATGGTAAAATTACCTCTGGAAAATGTAGAAAGACTCTCATTTCCATTCCTTTGATGTGTGAATCAGGAAAATATGCTCACAGGTGGATAAACAATTCCATTCATCTTATACAGGACCTGAAATTACCTGAAAGAGTACACAAAATATTCAGTTTGACATAAAACAACACTGAAAAAGTTGTTTTTTTTACAAGAAAAGGCATTTTGTAAGACTAAAAAGGAGATTATTATGTTTCTCACATGTTGACCATCAAATCAATGTAAGAACTATAGGTTTTTGTCAGAAAGCCAAATAAAATTTAATATGTACACAAAATCAAGTAATGCCCAAATTCTTTTCAATTTTTGGGGGGTAGGGTAGTGTTCTGTGTGTTTTGGCAAGGGTAATGAGAAAAGCAACCAGATTGTGTGGCATATCATTGCAGAAATAGGTGAACTACCATATTGAAAAGTATCATTTACTTACAGGAGAAATTCAACTCATAATCATGTACATTACTTTGCCCCCCAAAACTATCAAGAAATCAATTTTGTGCAAATATTTTGCTAGAAAAGACATGAAAGATACATTTTCAGCACATCTAGACAGTACTATAGGTCTTATAATGTGTTTCTGACAAGTTTTAAGTCACAAACACAGTGTTGTTGTTGTACAGTGATCTATTTCACAAAATATGTCTTCAACCCATACAGGCAGCAGGTCACAGTTTCATTTTCCTTCATTTCCCATTTGCGGTAATGTTAATGTCTGCTCTCACAGCACCTTCCCTAACTTTCGTTGAACCAAATCCTTCGGTGGGGGCCTTGAACAGTCCTTTGGCAGTATTTTAAGCACAATTTTTTCATAGGTTGAAGGTAGAAATTTTGAGATACGAGTAGAATCAGCTGATAGGGGTCTCTTTGCACATATTCCGCCGCATGTAAATAGACCAAAGCACCCCCCAACTACCAGATCTCCACCACCTGAACTGGTCCCATTCCACTTCTAAAATCATTTCCAGACAGTAACTCAACCCCTGTCCTTTCATAAAAACTACAAAAATGCCCAGAAAAAAAATGCAGGGGGCCAGGAAAAAATAATAAAAAAAACACACAAAAATAGCTGGAACTTTTTTCGTCCCTAGGAATTTCCGGAAGTGACAAACTGTGACCTGTGTCCTAACAGAGGCACAAAATTCCTTCAATCTACTTCTAAATCTAACACATTGAGCTTAAAGGTATTTGGAATGATCTCTCAAGAGGAAAACTAAATGCAATGAACACTAAGCCTTCTGTAGCCCTCCCATTTACACCACCCCCCATTAGAACATAGCAAGGACAATGACCGGTGAGCTAAAAAAGCTTAAAATTGTCATATCTCAGCTCTGGGAAAACATATTTGAACTCTGTAAACTAGTGTGACTTCTACTAAGAGTGTTCTACCATAAAATACTAACTTTATGAGGACACATATCTTTCTGTGGCTTCCTCAACTAAAATATACTGTGCATTTGTCACATTTTAAGATTTGTTGGATTACAAAATGGATAAATTCTACTCAAAGTCAGTCATACTGTGGCCAAATTTAAACAGCTTGAAAAAACAAGTGTTATTCTTGTATCCCAGGTTGATTTTAGGCTCAAAATTGTACTGGAAAGCTTAAAACCAGAGGAAGAAGTCACCTGCCACACGGCTTATTGTTGGGATCCCCCAACACAAAACTCTGTTCAAAACTGCCCACAAGTACCCTGGAACATAAACTTAATTATTAGCCTAGCCCAGAGAATAAAACTGCACCCCAAAAAGTCAAACAAGGGTCTAAAAGGATATTTCTGGGAAAATATGATTAGATTTAAGAAAAAATATGCAAAAAAAAGGGGGGTGGGGTAAATGTTAGGTTGGTTTATTTTTTAAAACAATTGATTCCAGCATTCTTGCAAGTGAAAATTGTGTAAGACACATGCAGGTACTGAATAAAATCAGGAAAGCCCAGGTCATTATATTCTGGGCGGTTTTATGCCAAC
The DNA here is from genome assembly GCA_963971465.1 of Lepidochitona cinerea. NCBI lineage: Eukaryota > Metazoa > Mollusca > Polyplacophora > Chitonida > Tonicellidae > Lepidochitona > Lepidochitona cinerea. Next base: position 14,658,815 of record OZ020560.1, on the reverse strand, counting down.
TTTGAGTGCCATTAGGCATGCTATTTGAGGCGAATTTCTAATGTAATGAAGCAGTGAAGCCATGCCAATGGTAAAATTACCTCTGGAAAATGTAGAAAGACTCTCATTTCCATTCCTTTGATGTGTGAATCAGGAAAATATGCTCACAGGTGGATAAACAATTCCATTCATCTTATACAGGACCTGAAATTACCTGAAAGAGTACACAAAATATTCAGTTTGACATAAAACAACACTGAAAAAGTTGTTTTTTTTACAAGAAAAGGCATTTTGTAAGACTAAAAAGGAGATTATTATGTTTCTCACATGTTGACCATCAAATCAATGTAAGAACTATAGGTTTTTGTCAGAAAGCCAAATAAAATTTAATATGTACACAAAATCAAGTAATGCCCAAATTCTTTTCAATTTTTGGGGGGTAGGGTAGTGTTCTGTGTGTTTTGGCAAGGGTAATGAGAAAAGCAACCAGATTGTGTGGCATATCATTGCAGAAATAGGTGAACTACCATATTGAAAAGTATCATTTACTTACAGGAGAAATTCAACTCATAATCATGTACATTACTTTGCCCCCCAAAACTATCAAGAAATCAATTTTGTGCAAATATTTTGCTAGAAAAGACATGAAAGATACATTTTCAGCACATCTAGACAGTACTATAGGTCTTATAATGTGTTTCTGACAAGTTTTAAGTCACAAACACAGTGTTGTTGTTGTACAGTGATCTATTTCACAAAATATGTCTTCAACCCATACAGAGGCACAAAATTCCTTCAATCTACTTCTAAATCTAACACATTGAGCTTAAAGGTATTTGGAATGATCTCTCAAGAGGAAAACTAAATGCAATGAACACTAAGCCTTCTGTAGCCCTCCCATTTACACCACCCCCCATTAGAACATAGCAAGGACAATGACCGGTGAGCTAAAAAAGCTTAAAATTGTCATATCTCAGCTCTGGGAAAACATATTTGAACTCTGTAAACTAGTGTGACTTCTACTAAGAGTGTTCTACCATAAAATACTAACTTTATGAGGACACATATCTTTCTGTGGCTTCCTCAACTAAAATATACTGTGCATTTGTCACATTTTAAGATTTGTTGGATTACAAAATGGATAAATTCTACTCAAAGTCAGTCATACTGTGGCCAAATTTAAACAGCTTGAAAAAACAAGTGTTATTCTTGTATCCCAGGTTGATTTTAGGCTCAAAATTGTACTGGAAAGCTTAAAACCAGAGGAAGAAGTCACCTGCCACACGGCTTATTGTTGGGATCCCCCAACACAAAACTCTGTTCAAAACTGCCCACAAGTACCCTGGAACATAAACTTAATTATTAGCCTAGCCCAGAGAATAAAACTGCACCCCAAAAAGTCAAACAAGGGTCTAAAAGGATATTTCTGGGAAAATATGATTAGATTTAAGAAAAAATATGCAAAAAAAAGGGGGGTGGGGTAAATGTTAGGTTGGTTTATTTTTTAAAACAATTGATTCCAGCATTCTTGCAAGTGAAAATTGTGTAAGACACATGCAGGTACTGAATAAAATCAGGAAAGCCCAGGTCATTATATTCTGGGCGGTTTTATGCCAACTTTGAGTGCCATTAGGCATGCTATTTGAGGCGAATTTCTAATGTAATGAAGCAGTGAAGCCATGCCAATGGTAAAATTACCTCTGGAAAATGTAGAAAGACTCTCATTTCCATTCCTTTGATGTGTGAATCAGGAAAATATGCTCACAGGTGGATAAACAATTCCATTCATCTTATACAGGACCTGAAATTACCTGAAAGAGTACACAAAATATTCAGTTTGACATAAAACAACACTGAAAAAGTTGTTTTTTTTACAAGAAAAGGCATTTTGTAAGACTAAAAAGGAGATTATTATGTTTCTCACATGTTGACCATCAAATCAATGTAAGAACTATAGGTTTTTGTCAGAAAGCCAAATAAAATTTAATATGTACACAAAATCAAGTAATGCCCAAATTCTTTTCAATTTTTGGGGGGTAGGGTAGTGTTCTGTGTGTTTTGGCAAGGGTAATGAGAAAAGCAACCAGATTGTGTGGCATATCATTGCAGAAATAGGTGAACTACCTTATTGAAAAGTATCATTTACTTACAGGAGAAATTCAACTCATAATCATGTACATTACTTTGCCCCCCAAAACTATCAAGAAATCAATTTTGTGCAAATATTTTGCTAGAAAAGACATGAAAGATACATTTTCAGCACATCTAGACAGTACTATAGGTCTTATAATGTGTTTCTGACAAGTTTTAAGTCACAAACACAGTGTTGTTGTTGTACAGTGATCTATTTCACAAAATATGTCTTCAACCCATACAGGCAGCAGGTCACAGTTTCATTTTCCTTCATTTCCCATTTGCGGTAATGTTAATGTCTGCTCTCACAGCACCTTCCCTAACTTTCGTTGAACCAAATCCTTCGGTGGGGGCCTTGAACAGTCCTTTGGCAGTATTTTAAGCACAATTTTTTCATAGGTTGAAGGTAGAAATTTTGAGATACGAGTAGAATCAGCTGATAGGGGTCTCTTTGCACATATTCCGCCGCATGTAAATAGACCAAAGCACCCCCCAACTACCAGATCTCCACCACCTGAACTGGTCCCATTCCACTTCTAAAATCATTTCCAGACAGTAACTCAACCCCTGTCCTTTCATAAAAACTACAAAAATGCCCAGAAAAAAAATGCAGGGGGCCAGGAAAAAATAATAAAAAAAACACACAAAAATAGCTGGAACTTTTTTCGTCCCTAGGAATTTCCGGAAGTGACAAACTGTGACCTGTGTCCTAACAGAGGCACAAAATTCCTTCAATCTACTTCTAAATCTAACACATTGAGCTTAAAGGTATTTGGAATGATCTCTCAAGAGGAAAACTAAATGCAATGAACACTAAGCCTTCTGTAGCCCTCCCATTTACACCACCCCCCATTAGAACATAGCAAGGACAATGACCGGTGAGCTAAAAAAGCTTAAAATTGTCATATCTCAGCTCTGGGAAAACATATTTGAACTCTGTAAACTAGTGTGACTTCTACTAAGAGTGTTCTACCATAAAATACTAACTTTATGAGGACACATATCTTTCTGTGGCTTCCTCAACTAAAATATACTGTGCATTTGTCACATTTTAAGATTTGTTGGATTACAAAATGGATAAATTCTACTCAAAGTCAGTCATACTGTGGCCAAATTTAAACAGCTTGAAAAAACAAGTGTTATTCTTGTATCCCAGGTTGATTTTAGGCTCAAAATTGTACTGGAAAGCTTAAAACCAGAGGAAGAAGTCACCTGCCACACGGCTTATTGTTGGGATCCCCCAACACAAAACTCTGTTCAAAACTGCCCACAAGTACCCTGGAACATAAACTTAATTATTAGCCTAGCCCAGAGAATAAAACTGCACCCCAAAAAGTCAAACAAGGGTCTAAAAGGATATTTCTGGGAAAATATGATTAGATTTAAGAAAAAATATGCAAAAAAAAGGGGGGTGGGGTAAATGTTAGGTTGGTTTATTTTTTAAAACAATTGATTCCAGCATTCTTGCAAGTGAAAATTGTGTAAGACACATGCAGGTACTGAATAAAATCAGGAAAGCCCAGGTCATTATATTCTGGGCGGTTTTATGCCAACTTTGAGTGCCATTAGGCATGCTATTTGAGGCGAATTTCTAATGTAATGAAGCAGTGAAGCCATGCCAATGGTAAAATTACCTCTGGAAAATGTAGAAAGACTCTCATTTCCATTCCTTTGATGTGTGAATCAGGAAAATATGCTCACAGGTGGATAAACAATTCCATTCATCTTATACAGGACCTGAAATTACCTGAAAGAGTACACAAAATATTCAGTTTGACATAAAACAACACTGAAAAAGTTGTTTTTTTTACAAGAAAAGGCATTTTGTAAGACTAAAAAGGAGATTATTATGTTTCTCACATGTTGACCATCAAATCAATGTAAGAACTATAGGTTTTTGTCAGAAAGCCAAATAAAATTTAATATGTACACAAAATCAAGTAATGCCCAAATTCTTTTCAATTTTTGGGGGGTAGGGTAGTGTTCTGTGTGTTTTGGCAAGGGTAATGAGAAAAGCAACCAGATTGTGTGGCATATCATTGCAGAAATAGGTGAACTACCATATTGAAAAGTATCATTTACTTACAGGAGAAATTCAACTCATAATCATGTACATTACTTTGCCCCCCAAAACTATCAAGAAATCAATTTTGTGCAAATATTTTGCTAGAAAAGACATGAAAGATACATTTTCAGCACATCTAGACAGTACTATAGGTCTTATAATGTGTTTCTGACAAGTTTTAAGTCACAAACACAGTGTTGTTGTTGTACAGTGATCTATTTCACAAAATATGTCTTCAACCCATACAGAGGCACAAAATTCCTTCAATCTACTTCTAAATCTAACACATTGAGCTTAAAGGTATTTGGAATGATCTCTCAAGAGGAAAACTAAATGCAATGAACACTAAGCCTTCTGTAGCCCTCCCATTTACACCACCCCCCATTAGAACATAGCAAGGACAATGACCGGTGAGCTAAAAAAGCTTAAAATTGTCATATCTCAGCTCTGGGAAAACATATTTGAACTCTGTAAACTAGTGTGACTTCTACTAAGAGTGTTCTACCATAAAATACTAACTTTATGAGGACACATATCTTTCTGTGGCTTCCTCAACTAAAATATACTGTGCATTTGTCACATTTTAAGATTTGTTGGATTACAAAATGGATAAATTCTACTCAAAGTCAGTCATACTGTGGCCAAATTTAAACAGCTTGAAAAAACAAGTGTTATTCTTGTATCCCAGGTTGATTTTAGGCTCAAAATTGTACTGGAAAGCTTAAAACCAGAGGAAGAAGTCACCTGCCACACGGCTTATTGTTGGGATCCCCCAACACAAAACTCTGTTCAAAACTGCCCACAAGTACCCTGGAACATAAACTTAATTATTAGCCTAGCCCAGAGAATAAAACTGCACCCCAAAAAGTCAAACAAGGGTCTAAAAGGATATTTCTGGGAAAATATGATTAGATTTAAGAAAAAATATGCAAAAAAAAGGGGGGTGGGGCAAATGTTAGGTTGGTTTATTTTTTAAAACAATTGATTCCAGCATTCTTGCAAGTGAAAATTGTGTAAGACACATGCAGGTACTGAATAAAATCAGGAAAGCCCAGGTCATTATATTCTGGGCGGTTTTATGCCAACTTTGAGTGCCATTAGGCATGCTATTTGAGGCGAATTTCTAATGTAATGAAGCAGTGAAGCCATGCCAATGGTAAAATTACCTCTGGAAAATGTAGAAAGACTCTCATTTCCATTCCTTTGATGTGTGAATCAGGAAAATATGCTCACAGGTGGATAAACAATTCCATTCATCTTATACAGGACCTGAAATTACCTGAAAGAGTACACAAAATATTCAGTTTGACATAAAACAACACTGAAAAAGTTGTTTTTTTTACAAGAAAAGGCATTTTGTAAGACTAAAAAGGAGATTATTATGTTTCTCACATGTTGACCATCAAATCAATGTAAGAACTATAGGTTTTTGTCAGAAAGCCAAATAAAATTTAATATGTACACAAAATCAAGTAATGCCCAAATTCTTTTCAATTTTTGGGGGGTATGGTAGTGTTCTGTGTGTTTTGGCAAGGGTAATGAGAAAAGCAACCAGATTGTGTGGCATATCATTGCAGAAATAGGTGAACTACCATATTGAAAAGTATCATTTACTTACAGGAGAAATTCAACTCATAATCATGTACATTACTTTGCCCCCCAAAACTATCAAGAAATCAATTTTGTGCAAATATTTTGCTAGAAAAGACATGAAAGATACATTTTCAGCACATCTAGACAGTACTATAGGTCTTATAATGTGTTTCTGACAAGTTTTAAGTCACAAACACAGTGTTGTTGTTGTACAGTGATCTATTTCACAAAATATGTCTTCAACCCATACAGGCAGCAGGTCACAGTTTCATTTTCCTTCATTTCCCATTTGCGGTAATGTTAATGTCTGCTCTCACAGCACCTTCCCTAACTTTCGTTGAACCAAATCCTTCGGTGGGGGCCTTGAACAGTCCTTTGGCAGTATTTTAAGCACAATTTTTTCATAGGTTGAAGGTAGAAATTTTGAGATACGAGTAGAATCAGCTGATAGGGGTCTCTTTGCACATATTCCGCCGCATGTAAATAGACCAAAGCACCCCCCAACTACCAGATCTCCACCACCTGAACTGGTCCCATTCCACTTCTAAAATCATTTCCAGACAGTAACTCAACCCCTGTCCTTTCATAAAAACTACAAAAATGCCCAGAAAAAAAATGCAGGGGGCCAGGAAAAAATAATAAAAAAAACACACAAAAATAGCTGGAACTTTTTTCGTCCCTAGGAATTTCCGGAAGTGACAAACTGTGACCTGTGTCCTAACAGAGGCACAAAATTCCTTCAATCTACTTCTAAATCTAACACATTGAGCTTAAAGGTATTTGGAATGATCTCTCAAGAGGAAAACTAAATGCAATGAACACTAAGCCTTCTGTAGCCCTCCCATTTACACCACCCCCCATTAGAACATAGCAAGGACAATGACCGGTGAGCTAAAAAAGCTTAAAATTGTCATATCTCAGCTCTGGGAAAACATATTTGAACTCTGTAAACTAGTGTGACTTCTACTAAGAGTGTTCTACCATAAAATACTAACTTTATGAGGACACATATCTTTCTGTGGCTTCCTCAACTAAAATATACTGTGCATTTGTCACATTTTAAGATTTGTTGGATTACAAAATGGATAAATTCTACTCAAAGTCAGTCATACTGTGGCCAAATTTAAACAGCTTGAAAAAACAAGTGTTATTCTTGTATCCCAGGTTGATTTTAGGCTCAAAATTGTACTGGAAAGCTTAAAACCAGAGGAAGAAGTCACCTGCCACACGGCTTATTGTTGGGATCCCCCAACACAAAACTCTGTTCAAAACTGCCCACAAGTACCCTGGAACATAAACTTAATTATTAGCCTAGCCCAGAGAATAAAACTGCACCCCAAAAAGTCAAACAAGGGTCTAAAAGGATATTTCTGGGAAAATATGATTAGATTTAAGAAAAAATATGCAAAAAAAAGGGGGGTGGGGTAAATGTTAGGTTGGTTTATTTTTTAAAACAATTGATTCCAGCATTCTTGCAAGTGAAAATTGTGTAAGACACATGCAGGTACTGAATAAAATCAGGAAAGCCCAGGTCATTATATTCTGGGCGGTTTTATGCCAACTTTGAGTGCCATTAGGCATGCTATTTGAGGCGAATTTCTAATGTAATGAAGCAGTGAAGCCATGCCAATGGTAAAATTACCTCTGGAAAATGTAGAAAGACTCTCATTTCCATTCCTTTGATGTGTGAATCAGGAAAATATGCTCATAGGTGGATAAACAATTCCATTCATCTTATACAGGACCTGAAATTACCTGAAAGAGTACACAAAATATTCAGTTTGACATAAAACAACACTGAAAAAGTTGTTTTTTTTACAAGAAAAGGCATTTTGTAAGACTAAAAAGGAGATTATTATGTTTCTCACATGTTGACCATCAAATCAATGTAAGAACTATAGGTTTTTGTCAGAAAGCCAAATAAAATTTAATATGTACACAAAATCAAGTAATGCCCAAATTCTTTTCAATTTTTGGGGGGTAGGGTAGTGTTCTGTGTGTTTTGGCAAGGGTAATGAGAAAAGCAACCAGATTGTGTGGCATATCATTGCAGAAATAGGTGAACTACCATATTGAAAAGTATCATTTACTTACAGGAGAAATTCAACTCATAATCATGTACATTACTTTGCCCCCCAAAACTATCAAGAAATCAATTTTGTGCAAATATTTTGCTAGAAAAGACATGAAAGATACATTTTCAGCACATCTAGACAGTACTATAGGTCTTATAATGTGTTTCTGACAAGTTTTAAGTCACAAACACAGTGTTGTTGTTGTACAGTGATCTATTTCACAAAATATGTCTTCAACCCATACAGAGGCACAAAATTCCTTCAATCTACTTCTAAATCTAACACATTGAGCTTAAAGGTATTTGGAATGATCTCTCAAGAGGAAAACTAAATGCAATGAACACTAAGCCTTCTGTAGCCCTCCCATTTACACCACCCCCCATTAGAACATAGCAAGGACAATGACCGGTGAGCTAAAAAAGCTTAAAATTGTCATATCTCAGCTCTGGGAAAACATATTTGAACTCTGTAAACTAGTGTGACTTCTACTAAGAGTGTTCTACCATAAAATACTAACTTTATGAGGACACATATCTTTCTGTGGCTTCCTCAACTAAAATATACTGTGCATTTGTCACATTTTAAGATTTGTTGGATTACAAAATGGATAAATTCTACTCAAAGTCAGTCATACTGTGGCCAAATTTAAACAGCTTGAAAAAACAAGTGTTATTCTTGTATCCCAGGTTGATTTTAGGCTCAAAATTGTACTGGAAAGCTTAAAACCAGAGGAAGAAGTCACCTGCCACACGGCTTATTGTTGGGATCCCCCAACACAAAACTCTGTTCAAAACTGCCCACAAGTACCCTGGAACATAAACTTAATTATTAGCCTAGCCCAGAGAATAAAACTGCACCCCAAAAAGTCAAACAAGGGTCTAAAAGGATATTTCTGGGAAAATATGATTAGATTTAAGAAAAAATATGCAAAAAAAAGGGGGGTGGGGTAAATGTTAGGTTGGTTTATTTTTTAAAACAATTGATTCCAGCATTCTTGCAAGTGAAAATTGTGTAAGACACATGCAGGTACTGAATAAAATCAGGAAAGCCCAGGTCATTATATTCTGGGCGGTTTTATGCCAACTTTGAGTGCCATTAGGCATGCTATTTGAGGCGAATTTCTAATGTAATGAAGCAGTGAAGCCATGCCAATGGTAAAATTACCTCTGGAAAATGTAGAAAGACTCTCATTTCCATTCCTTTGATGTGTGAATCAGGAAAATATGCTCACAGGTGGATAAACAATTCCATTCATCTTATACAGGACCTGAAATTACCTGAAAGAGTACACAAAATATTCAGTTTGACATAAAACAACACTGAAAAAGTTGTTTTTTTTACAAGAAAAGGCATTTTGTAAGACTAAAAAGGAGATTATTATGTTTCTCACATGTTGACCATCAAATCAATGTAAGAACTATAGGTTTTTGTCAGAAAGCCAAATAAAATTTAATATGTACACAAAATCAAGTAATGCCCAAATTCTTTTCAATTTTTGGGGGGTAGGGTAGTGTTCTGTGTGTTTTGGCAAGGGTAATGAGAAAAGCAACCAGATTGTGTGGCATATCATTGCAGAAATAGGTGAACTACCATATTGAAAAGTATCATTTACTTACAGGAGAAATTCAACTCATAATCATGTACATTACTTTGCCCCCCAAAACTATCAAGAAATCAATTTTGTGCAAATATTTTGCTAGAAAAGACATGAAAGATACATTTTCAGCACATCTAGACAGTACTATAGGTCTTATAATGTGTTTCTGACAAGTTTTAAGTCACAAACACAGTGTTGTTGTTGTACAGTGATCTATTTCACAAAATATGTCTTCAACCCATACAGGCAGCAGGTCACAGTTTCATTTTCCTTCATTTCCCATTTGCGGTAATGTTAATGTCTGCTCTCACAGCACCTTCCCTAACTTTCGTTGAACCAAATCCTTCGGTGGGGGCCTTGAACAGTCCTTTGGCAGTATTTTAAGCACAATTTTTTCATAGGTTGAAGGTAGAAATTTTGAGATACGAGTAGAATCAGCTGATAGGGGTCTCTTTGCACATATTCCGCCGCATGTAAATAGACCAAAGCACCCCCCAACTACCAGATCTCCACCACCTGAACTGGTCCCATTCCACTTCTAAAATCATTTCCAGACAGTAACTCAACCCCTGTCCTTTCATAAAAACTACAAAAATGCCCAGAAAAAAAATGCAGGGGGCCAGGAAAAAATAATAAAAAAAACACACAAAAATAGCTGGAACTTTTTTCGTCCCTAGGAATTTCCGGAAGTGACAAACTGTGACCTGTGTCCTATACAGGCAGCAGGTCACAGTTTCATTTTCCTTCATTTCCCATTTGCGGTAATGTTAATGTCTGCTCTCACAGCACCTTCCCTAACTTTCGTTGAACCAAATCCTTCGGTGGGGGCCTTGAACAGTCCTTTGGCAGTATTTTAAGCACAATTTTTTCATAGGTTGAAGGTAGAAATTTTGAGATACGAGTAGAATCAGCTGATAGGGGTCTCTTTGCACATATTCCGCCGCATGTAAATAGACCAAAGCACCCCCCAACTACCAGATCTCCACCACCTGAACTGGTCCCATTCCACTTCTAAAATCATTTCCAGACAGTAACTCAACCCCTGTCCTTTCATAAAAACTACAAAAATGCCCAGAAAAAAAATGCAGGGGGCCAGGAAAAAATAATAAAAAAAACACACAAAAATAGCTGGAACTTTTTTCGTCCCTAGGAATTTCCGGAAGTGACAAACTGTGACCTGTGTCCTAACAGAGGCACAAAATTCCTTCAATCTACTTCTAAATCTAACACATTGAGCTTAAAGGTATTTGGAATGATCTCTCAAGAGGAAAACTAAATGCAATGAACACTAAGCCTTCTGTAGCCCTCCCATTTACACCACCCCCCATTAGAACATAGCAAGGACAATGACCGGTGAGCTAAAAAAGCTTAAAATTGTCATATCTCAGCTCTGGGAAAACATATTTGAACTCTGTAAACTAGTGTGACTTCTACTAAGAGTGTTCTACCATAAAATACTAACTTTATGAGGACACATATCTTTCTGTGGCTTCCTCAACTAAAATATACTGTGCATTTGTCACATTTTAAGATTTGTTGGATTACAAAATGGATAAATTCTACTCAAAGTCAGTCATACTGTGGCCAAATTTAAACAGCTTGAAAAAACAAGTGTTATTCTTGTATCCCAGGTTGATTTTAGGCTCAAAATTGTACTGGAAAGCTTAAAACCAGAGGAAGAAGTCACCTGCCACACGGCTTATTGTTGGGATCCCCCAACACAAAACTCTGTTCAAAACTGCCCACAAGTACCCTGGAACATAAACTTAATTATTAGCCTAGCCCAGAGAATAAAACTGCACCCCAAAAAGTCAAACAAGGGTCTAAAAGGATATTTCTGGGAAAATATGATTAGATTTAAGAAAAAATATGCAAAAAAAAGGGGGGTGGGGTAAATGTTAGGTTGGTTTATTTTTTAAAACAATTGATTCCAGCATTCTTGCAAGTGAAAATTGTGTAAGACACATGCAGGTACTGAATAAAATCAGGAAAGCCCAGGTCATTATATTCTGGGCGGTTTTATGCCAACTTTGAGTGCCATTAGGCATGCTATTTGAGGCGAATTTCTAATGTAATGAAGCAGTGAAGCCATGCCAATGGTAAAATTACCTCTGGAAAATGTAGAAAGACTCTCATTTCCATTCCTTTGATGTGTGAATCAGGAAAATATGCTCACAGGTGGATAAACAATTCCATTCATCTTATACAGGACCTGAAATTACCTGAAAGAGTACACAAAATATTCAGTTTGACATAAAACAACACTGAAAAAGTTGTTTTTTTTACAAGAAAAGGCATTTTGTAAGACTAAAAAGGAGATTATTATGTTTCTCACATGTTGACCATCAAATCAATGTAAGAACTATAGGTTTTTGTCAGAAAGCCAAATAAAATTTAATATGTACACAAAATCAAGTAATGCCCAAATTCTTTTCAATTTTTGGGGGGTAGGGTAGTGTTCTGTGTGTTTTGGCAAGGGTAATGAGAAAAGCAACCAGATTGTGTGGCATATCATTGCAGAAATAGGTGAACTACCATATTGAAAAGTATCATTTACTTACAGGAGAAATTCAACTCATAATCATGTACATTACTTTGCCCCCCAAAACTATCAAGAAATCAATTTTGTGCAAATATTTTGCTAGAAAAGACATGAAAGATACATTTTCAGCACATCTAGACAGTACTATAGGTCTTATAATGTGTTTCTGACAAGTTTTAAGTCACAAACACAGTGTTGTTGTTGTACAGTGATCTATTTCACAAAATATGTCTTCAACCCATACAGGCAGCAGGTCACAGTTTCATTTTCCTTCATTTCCCATTTGCGGTAATGTTAATGTCTGCTCTCACAGCACCTTCCCTAACTTTCGTTGAACCAAATCCTTCGGTGGGGGCCTTGAACAGTCCTTTGGCAGTATTTTAAGCACAATTTTTTCATAGGTTGAAGGTAGAAATTTTGAGATACGAGTAGAATCAGCTGATAGGGGTCTCTTTGCACATATTCCGCCGCATGTAAATAGACCAAAGCACCCCCCAACTACCAGATCTCCACCACCTGAACTGGTCCCATTCCACTTCTAAAATCATTTCCAGACAGTAACTCAACCCCTGTCCTTTCATAAAAACTACAAAAATGCCCAGAAAAAAAATGCAGGGGGCCAGGAAAAAATAATAAAAAAAACACACAAAAATAGCTGGAACTTTTTTCGTCCCTAGGAATTTCCGGAAGTGACAAACTGTGACCTGTGTCCTGTTTAACAGAGGCACAAAATTCCTTCAATCTACTTCTAAATCTAACACATTGAGCTTAAAGGTATTTGGAATGATCTCTCAAGAGGAAAACTAAATGCAATGAACACTAAGCCTTCTGTAGCCCTCCCATTTACACCACCCCCCATTAGAACATAGCAAGGACAATGACCGGTGAGCTAAATAAGCTTAAAATTGTCATATCTCAGCTCTGGGAAAACATATTTGAACTCTGTAAACTAGTGTGACTTCTACTAAGAGTGTTCTACCATAAAATACTAACTTTATGAGGACACATATCTTTCTGTGGCTTCCTCAACTAAAATATACTGTGCATTTGTCACATTTTAAGATTTGTTGGATTACAAAATGGATAAATTCTACTCAAAGTCAGTCATACTGTGGCCAAATTTAAACAGCTTGAAAAAACAAGTGTTATTCTTGTATCCCAGGTTGATTTTAGGCTCAAAATTGTACTGGAAAGCTTAAAACCAGAGGAAGAAGTCACCTGCCACACGGCTTATTGTTGGGATCCCCCAACACAAAACTCTGTTCAAAACTGCCCACAAGTACCCTGGAACATAAACTTAATTATTAGCCTAGCCCAGAGAATAAAACTGCACCCCAAAAAGTCAAACAAGGGTCTAAAAGGATATTTCTGGGAAAATATGATTAGATTTAAGAAAAAATATGCAAAAAAAAGGGGGGTGGGGTAAATGTTAGGTTGGTTTATTTTTTAAAACAATTGATTCCAGCATTCTTGCAAGTGAAAATTGTGTAAGACACATGCAGGTACTGAATAAAATCAGGAAAGCCCAGGTCATTATATTCTGGGCGGTTTTATGCCAACTTTGAGTGCCATTAGGCATGCTATTTGAGGCGAATTTCTAATGTAATGAAGCAGTGAAGCCATGCCAATGGTAAAATTACCTCTGGAAAATGTAGAAAGACTCTCATTTCCATTCCTTTGATGTGTGAATCAGGAAAATATGCTCACAGGTGGATAAACAATTCCATTCATCTTATACAGGACCTGAAATTACCTGAAAGAGTACACAAAATATTCAGTTTGACATAAAACAACACTGAAAAAGTTGTTTTTTTTACAAGAAAAGGCATTTTGTAAGACTAAAAAGGAGATTATTATGTTTCTCACATGTTGACCATCAAATCAATGTAAGAACTATAGGTTTTTGTCAGAAAGCCAAATAAAATTTAATATGTACACAAAATCAAGTAATGCCCAAATTCTTTTCAATTTTTGGGGGGTAGGGTAGTGTTCTGTGTGTTTTGGCAAGGGTAATGAGAAAAGCAACCAGATTGTGTGGCATATCATTGCAGAAATAGGTGAACTACCATATTGAAAAGTATCATTTACTTACAGGAGAAATTCAACTCATAATCATGTACATTACTTTGCCCCCCAAAACTATCAAGAAATCAATTTTGTGCAAATATTTTGCTAGAAAAGACATGAAAGATACATTTTCAGCACATCTAGACAGTACTATAGGTCTTATAATGTGTTTCTGACAAGTTTTAAGTCACAAACACAGTGTTGTTGTTGTACAGTGATCTATTTCACAAAATATGTCTTCAACCCATACAGGCAGCAGGTCACAGTTTCATTTTCCTTCATTTCCCATTTGCGGTAATGTTAATGTCTGCTCTCACAGCACCTTCCCTAACTTTCGTTGAACCAAATCCTTCGGTGGGGGCCTTGAACAGTCCTTTGGCAGTATTTTAAGCACAATTTTTTCATAGGTTGAAGGTAGAAATTTTGAGATACGAGTAGAATCAGCTGATAGGGGTCTCTTTGCACATATTCCGCCGCATGTAAATAGACCAAAGCACCCCCCAACTACCAGATCTCCACCACCTGAACTGGTCCCATTCCACTTCTAAAATCATTTCCAGACAGTAACTCAACCCCTGTCCTTTCATAAAAACTACAAAAATGCCCAGAAAAAAAATGCAGGGGGCCAGGAAAAAATAATAAAAAAAACACACAAAAATAGCTGGAACTTTTTTCGTCCCCAGGAATTTCCGGAAGTGACAAACTGTGACCTGTGTCCTTGTATGGGTTGAAGACATATTTTGTGAAATAGATCACTGTACAACAACAACACTGTGTTTGTGACTTAAAACTTGTCAGAAACACATTATAAGACCTATAGTACTGTCTAGATGTGCTGAAAATGTATCTTTCATGTCTTTTCTAGCAAAATATTTGCACAAAATTGATTTCTTGATAGTTTTGGGGGGCAAAGTAATGTACATGATTATGAGTTGAATTTCTCCTGTAAGTAAATGATACTTTTCAATATGGTAGTTCACCTATTTCTGCAATGATATGCCACACAATCTGGTTGCTTTTCTCATTACCCTTGCCAAAACACACAGAACACTACCCTACCCCCCAAAAATTGAAAAGAATTTGGGCATTACTTGATTTTGTGTACATATTAAATTTTATTTGGCTTTCTGACAAAAACCTATAGTTCTTACATTGATTTGATGGTCAACATGTGAGAAACATAATAATCTCCTTTTTAGTCTTACAAAATGCCTTTTCTTGTAAAAAAAACAACTTTTTCAGTGTTGTTTTATGTCAAACTGAATATTTTGTGTACTCTTTCAGGTAATTTCAGGTCCTGTATAAGATGAATGGAATTGTTTATCCACCTGTGAGCATATTTTCCTGATTCACACATCAAAGGAATGGAAATGAGAGTCTTTCTACATTTTCCAGAGGTAATTTTACCATTGGCATGGCTTCACTGCTTCATTACATTAGAAATTCGCCTCAAATAGCATGCCTAATGGCACTCAAAGTTGGCATAAAACCGCCCAGAATATAATGACCTGGGCTTTCCTGATTTTATTCAGTACCTGCATGTGTCTTACACAATTTTCACTTGCAAGAATGCTGGAATCAATTGTTTTAAAAAATAAACCAACCTAACATTTACCCCACCCCCCTTTTTTTTTGCATATTTTTTCTTAAATCTAATCATATTTTCCCAGAAATATCCTTTTAGACCCTTGTTTGACTTTTTGGGGTGCAGTTTTATTCTCTGGGCTAGGCTAATAATTAAGTTTATGTTCCAGGGTACTTGTGGGCAGTTTTGAACAGAGTTTTGTGTTGGGGGATCCCAACAATAAGCCGTGTGGCAGGTGACTTCTTCCTCTGGTTTTAAGCTTTCCAGTACAATTTTGAGCCTAAAATCAACCTGGGATACAAGAATAACACTTGTTTTTTCAAGCTGTTTAAATTTGGCCACAGTATGACTGACTTTGAGTAGAATTTATCCATTTTGTAATCCAACAAATCTTAAAATGTGACAAATGCACAGTATATTTTAGTTGAGGAAGCCACAGAAAGATATGTGTCTTCATAAAGTTAGTATTTTATGGTAGAACACTCTTAGTAGAAGTCACACTAGTTTACAGAGTTCAAATATGTTTTCCCAGAGCTGAGATATGACAATTTTAAGCTTTTTTAGCTCACCGGTCATTGTCCTTGCTATGTTCTAATGGGGGGTGGTGTAAATGGGAGGGCTACAGAAGGCTTAGTGTTCATTGCATTTAGTTTTCCTCTTGAGAGATCATTCCAAATACCTTTAAGCTCAATGTGTTAGATTTAGAAGTAGATTGAAGGAATTTTGTGCCTCTGTTAGGACACAGGTCACAGTTTGTCACTTCCGGAAATTCCTAGGGACGAAAAAAGTTCCAGCTATTTTTGTGTGTTTTTTTTATTATTTTTTCCTGGCCCCCTGCATTTTTTTTCTGGGCATTTTTGTAGTTTTTATGAAAGGACAGGGGTTGAGTTACTGTCTGGAAATGATTTTAGAAGTGGAATGGGACCAGTTCAGGTGGTGGAGATCTGGTAGTTGGGGGGTGCTTTGGTCTATTTACATGCGGCGGAATATGTGCAAAGAGACCCCTATCAGCTGATTCTACTCGTATCTCAAAATTTCTACCTTCAACCTATGAAAAAATTGTGCTTAAAATACTGCCAAAGGACTGTTCAAGGCCCCCACCGAAGGATTTGGTTCAACGAAAGTTAGGGAAGGTGCTGTGAGAGCAGACATTAACATTACCGCAAATGGGAAATGAAGGAAAATGAAACTGTGACCTGCTGCCTGTATATGGCCTGTGATCTATTTCACAAAATATGTCTTCAACCCATACAGGCAGCAGGTCACAGTTTCATTTTCCTTCATTTCCCATTTGCGGTAATGTTAATGTCTGCTCTCACAGCACCTTCCCTAACTTTCGTTGAACCAAATCCTTCGGTGGGGGCCTTGAACAGTCCTTTGGCAGTATTTTAAGCACAATTTTTTCATAGGTTGAAGGTAGAAATTTTGAGATACGAGTAGAATCAGCTGATAGGGGTCTCTTTGCACATATTCCGCCGCATGTAAATAGACCAAAGCACCCCCCAACTACCAGATCTCCACCACCTGAACTGGTCCCATTCCACTTCTAAAATCATTTCCAGACAGTAACTCAACCCCTGTCCTTTCATAAAAACTACAAAAATGCCCA
This sequence comes from Lepidochitona cinerea, assembly GCA_963971465.1. Taxonomy (NCBI): domain Eukaryota; kingdom Metazoa; phylum Mollusca; class Polyplacophora; order Chitonida; family Tonicellidae; genus Lepidochitona; species Lepidochitona cinerea. The sequence goes on along the minus strand of OZ020560.1, from coordinate 14,641,570 downwards.
GAAAAAAAATGCAGGGGGCCAGGAAAAAATAATAAAAAAAACACACAAAAATAGCTGGAACTTTTTTCGTCCCTAGGAATTTCCGGAAGTGACAAACTGTGACCTGTGTCCTAACAGAGGCACAAAATTCCTTCAATCTACTTCTAAATCTAACACATTGAGCTTAAAGGTATTTGGAATGATCTCTCAAGAGGAAAACTAAATGCAATGAACACTAAGCCTTCTGTAGCCCTCCCATTTACACCACCCCCCATTAGAACATAGCAAGGACAATGACCGGTGAGCTAAAAAAGCTTAAAATTGTCATATCTCAGCTCTGGGAAAACATATTTGAACTCTGTAAACTAGTGTGACTTCTACTAAGAGTGTTCTACCATAAAATACTAACTTTATGAGGACACATATCTTTCTGTGGCTTCCTCAACTAAAATATACTGTGCATTTGTCACATTTTAAGATTTGTTGGATTACAAAATGGATAAATTCTACTCAAAGTCAGTCATACTGTGGCCAAATTTAAACAGCTTGAAAAAACAAGTGTTATTCTTGTATCCCAGGTTGATTTTAGGCTCAAAATTGTACTGGAAAGCTTAAAACCAGAGGAAGAAGTCACCTGCCACACGGCTTATTGTTGGGATCCCCCAACACAAAACTCTGTTCAAAACTGCCCACAAGTACCCTGGAACATAAACTTAATTATTAGCCTAGCCCAGAGAATAAAACTGCACCCCAAAAAGTCAAACAAGGGTCTAAAAGGATATTTCTGGGAAAATATGATTAGATTTAAGAAAAAATATGCAAAAAAAAGGGGGGTGGGGTAAATGTTAGGTTGGTTTATTTTTTAAAACAATTGATTCCAGCATTCTTGCAAGTGAAAATTGTGTAAGACACATGCAGGTACTGAATAAAATCAGGAAAGCCCAGGTCATTATATTCTGGGCGGTTTTATGCCAACTTTGAGTGCCATTAGGCATGCTATTTGAGGCGAATTTCTAATGTAATGAAGCAGTGAAGCCATGCCAATGGTAAAATTACCTCTGGAAAATGTAGAAAGACTCTCATTTCCATTCCTTTGATGTGTGAATCAGGAAAATATGCTCACAGGTGGATAAACAATTCCATTCATCTTATACAGGACCTGAAATTACCTGAAAGAGTACACAAAATATTCAGTTTGACATAAAACAACACTGAAAAAGTTGTTTTTTTTACAAGAAAAGGCATTTTGTAAGACTAAAAAGGAGATTATTATGTTTCTCACATGTTGACCATCAAATCAATGTAAGAACTATAGGTTTTTGTCAGAAAGCCAAATAAAATTTAATATGTACACAAAATCAAGTAATGCCCAAATTCTTTTCAATTTTTGGGGGGTAGGGTAGTGTTCTGTGTGTTTTGGCAAGGGTAATGAGAAAAGCAACCAGATTGTGTGGCATATCATTGCAGAAATAGGTGAACTACCATATTGAAAAGTATCATTTACTTACAGGAGAAATTCAACTCATAATCATGTACATTACTTTGCCCCCCAAAACTATCAAGAAATCAATTTTGTGCAAATATTTTGCTAGAAAAGACATGAAAGATACATTTTCAGCACATCTAGACAGTACTATAGGTCTTATAATGTGTTTCTGACAAGTTTTAAGTCACAAACACAGTGTTGTTGTTGTACAGTGATCTATTTCACAAAATATGTCTTCAACCCATACAGAGGCACAAAATTCCTTCAATCTACTTCTAAATCTAACACATTGAGCTTAAAGGTATTTGGAATGATCTCTCAAGAGGAAAACTAAATGCAATGAACACTAAGCCTTCTGTAGCCCTCCCATTTACACCACCCCCCATTAGAACATAGCAAGGACAATGACCGGTGAGCTAAAAAAGCTTAAAATTGTCATATCTCAGCTCTGGGAAAACATATTTGAACTCTGTAAACTAGTGTGACTTCTACTAAGAGTGTTCTACCATAAAATACTAACTTTATGAGGACACATATCTTTCTGTGGCTTCCTCAACTAAAATATACTGTGCATTTGTCACATTTTAAGATTTGTTGGATTACAAAATGGATAAATTCTACTCAAAGTCAGTCATACTGTGGCCAAATTTAAACAGCTTGAAAAAACAAGTGTTATTCTTGTATCCCAGGTTGATTTTAGGCTCAAAATTGTACTGGAAAGCTTAAAACCAGAGGAAGAAGTCACCTGCCACACGGCTTATTGTTGGGATCCCCCAACACAAAACTCTGTTCAAAACTGCCCACAAGTACCCTGGAACATAAACTTAATTATTAGCCTAGCCCAGAGAATAAAACTGCACCCCAAAAAGTCAAACAAGGGTCTAAAAGGATATTTCTGGGAAAATATGATTAGATTTAAGAAAAAATATGCAAAAAAAAGGGGGGTGGGGTAAATGTTAGGTTGGTTTATTTTTTAAAACAATTGATTCCAGCATTCTTGCAAGTGAAAATTGTGTAAGACACATGCAGGTACTGAATAAAATCAGGAAAGCCCAGGTCATTATATTCTGGGCGGTTTTATGCCAACTTTGAGTGCCATTAGGCATGCTATTTGAGGCGAATTTCTAATGTAATGAAGCAGTGAAGCCATGCCAATGGTAAAATTACCTCTGGAAAATGTAGAAAGACTCTCATTTCCATTCCTTTGATGTGTGAATCAGGAAAATATGCTCACAGGTGGATAAACAATTCCATTCATCTTATACAGGACCTGAAATTACCTGAAAGAGTACACAAAATATTCAGTTTGACATAAAACAACACTGAAAAAGTTGTTTTTTTTACAAGAAAAGGCATTTTGTAAGACTAAAAAGGAGATTATTATGTTTCTCACATGTTGACCATCAAATCAATGTAAGAACTATAGGTTTTTGTCAGAAAGCCAAATAAAATTTAATATGTACACAAAATCAAGTAATGCCCAAATTCTTTTCAATTTTTGGGGGGTAGGGTAGTGTTCTGTGTGTTTTGGCAAGGGTAATGAGAAAAGCAACCAGATTGTGTGGCATATCATTGCAGAAATAGGTGAACTACCATATTGAAAAGTATCATTTACTTACAGGAGAAATTCAACTCATAATCATGTACATTACTTTGCCCCCCAAAACTATCAAGAAATCAATTTTGTGCAAATATTTTGCTAGAAAAGACATGAAAGATACATTTTCAGCACATCTAGACAGTACTATAGGTCTTATAATGTGTTTCTGACAAGTTTTAAGTCACAAACACAGTGTTGTTGTTGTACAGTGATCTATTTCACAAAATATGTCTTCAACCCATACAGGCAGCAGGTCACAGTTTCATTTTCCTTCATTTCCCATTTGCGGTAATGTTAATGTCTGCTCTCACAGCACCTTCCCTAACTTTCGTTGAACCAAATCCTTCGGTGGGGGCCTTGAACAGTCCTTTGGCAGTATTTTAAGCACAATTTTTTCATAGGTTGAAGGTAGAAATTTTGAGATACGAGTAGAATCAGCTGATAGGGGTCTCTTTGCACATATTCCGCCGCATGTAAATAGACCAAAGCACCCCCCAACTACCAGATCTCCACCACCTGAACTGGTCCCATTCCACTTCTAAAATCATTTCCAGACAGTAACTCAACCCCTGTCCTTTCATAAAAACTACAAAAATGCCCAGAAAAAAAATGCAGGGGGCCAGGAAAAAATAATAAAAAAAACACACAAAAATAGCTGGAACTTTTTTCGTCCCTAGGAATTTCCGGAAGTGACAAACTGTGACCTGTGTCCTAACAGAGGCACAAAATTCCTTCAATCTACTTCTAAATCTAACACATTGAGCTTAAAGGTATTTGGAATGATCTCTCAAGAGGAAAACTAAATGCAATGAACACTAAGCCTTCTGTAGCCCTCCCATTTACACCACCCCCCATTAGAACATAGCAAGGACAATGACCGGTGAGCTAAAAAAGCTTAAAATTGTCATATCTCAGCTCTGGGAAAACATATTTGAACTCTGTAAACTAGTGTGACTTCTACTAAGAGTGTTCTACCATAAAATACTAACTTTATGAGGACACATATCTTTCTGTGGCTTCCTCAACTAAAATATACTGTGCATTTGTCACATTTTAAGATTTGTTGGATTACAAAATGGATAAATTCTACTCAAAGTCAGTCATACTGTGGCCAAATTTAAACAGCTTGAAAAAACAAGTGTTATTCTTGTATCCCAGGTTGATTTTAGGCTCAAAATTGTACTGGAAAGCTTAAAACCAGAGGAAGAAGTCACCTGCCACACGGCTTATTGTTGGGATCCCCCAACACAAAACTCTGTTCAAAACTGCCCACAAGTACCCTGGAACATAAACTTAATTATTAGCCTAGCCCAGAGAATAAAACTGCACCCCAAAAAGTCAAACAAGGGTCTAAAAGGATATTTCTGGGAAAATATGATTAGATTTAAGAAAAAATATGCAAAAAAAAGGGGGGTGGGGTAAATGTTAGGTTGGTTTATTTTTTAAAACAATTGATTCCAGCATTCTTGCAAGTGAAAATTGTGTAAGACACATGCAGGTACTGAATAAAATCAGGAAAGCCCAGGTCATTATATTCTGGGCGGTTTTATGCCAACTTTGAGTGCCATTAGGCATGCTATTTGAGGCGAATTTCTAATGTAATGAAGCAGTGAAGCCATGCCAATGGTAAAATTACCTCTGGAAAATGTAGAAAGACTCTCATTTCCATTCCTTTGATGTGTGAATCAGGAAAATATGCTCACAGGTGGATAAACAATTCCATTCATCTTATACAGGACCTGAAATTACCTGAAAGAGTACACAAAATATTCAGTTTGACATAAAACAACACTGAAAAAGTTGTTTTTTTTACAAGAAAAGGCATTTTGTAAGACTAAAAAGGAGATTATTATGTTTCTCACATGTTGACCATCAAATCAATGTAAGAACTATAGGTTTTTGTCAGAAAGCCAAATAAAATTTAATATGTACACAAAATCAAGTAATGCCCAAATTCTTTTCAATTTTTGGGGGGTAGGGTAGTGTTCTGTGTGTTTTGGCAAGGGTAATGAGAAAAGCAACCAGATTGTGTGGCATATCATTGCAGAAATAGGTGAACTACCATATTGAAAAGTATCATTTACTTACAGGAGAAATTCAACTCATAATCATGTACATTACTTTGCCCCCCAAAACTATCAAGAAATCAATTTTGTGCAAATATTTTGCTAGAAAAGACATGAAAGATACATTTTCAGCACATCTAGACAGTACTATAGGTCTTATAATGTGTTTCTGACAAGTTTTAAGTCACAAACACAGTGTTGTTGTTGTACAGTGATCTATTTCACAAAATATGTCTTCAACCCATACAGGCAGCAGGTCACAGTTTCATTTTCCTTCATTTCCCATTTGCGGTAATGTTAATGTCTGCTCTCACAGCACCTTCCCTAACTTTCGTTGAACCAAATCCTTCGGTGGGGGCCTTGAACAGTCCTTTGGCAGTATTTTAAGCACAATTTTTTCATAGGTTGAAGGTAGAAATTTTGAGATACGAGTAGAATCAGCTGATAGGGGTCTCTTTGCACATATTCCGCCGCATGTAAATAGACCAAAGCACCCCCCAACTACCAGATCTCCACCACCTGAACTGGTCCCATTCCACTTCTAAAATCATTTCCAGACAGTAACTCAACCCCTGTCCTTTCATAAAAACTACAAAAATGCCCAGAAAAAAAATGCAGGGGGCCAGGAAAAAATAATAAAAAAAACACACAAAAATAGCTGGAACTTTTTTCGTCCCTAGGAATTTCCGGAAGTGACAAACTGTGACCTGTGTCCTAACAGAGGCACAAAATTCCTTCAATCTACTTCTAAATCTAACACATTGAGCTTAAAGGTATTTGGAATGATCTCTCAAGAGGAAAACTAAATGCAATGAACACTAAGCCTTCTGTAGCCCTCCCATTTACACCACCCCCCATTAGAACATAGCAAGGACAATGACCGGTGAGCTAAAAAAGCTTAAAATTGTCATATCTCAGCTCTGGGAAAACATATTTGAACTCTGTAAACTAGTGTGACTTCTACTAAGAGTGTTCTACCATAAAATACTAACTTTATGAGGACACATATCTTTCTGTGGCTTCCTCAACTAAAATATACTGTGCATTTGTCACATTTTAAGATTTGTTGGATTACAAAATGGATAAATTCTACTCAAAGTCAGTCATACTGTGGCCAAATTTAAACAGCTTGAAAAAACAAGTGTTATTCTTGTATCCCAGGTTGATTTTAGGCTCAAAATTGTACTGGAAAGCTTAAAACCAGAGGAAGAAGTCACCTGCCACACGGCTTATTGTTGGGATCCCCCAACACAAAACTCTGTTCAAAACTGCCCACAAGTACCCTGGAACATAAACTTAATTATTAGCCTAGCCCAGAGAATAAAACTGCACCCCAAAAAGTCAAACAAGGGTCTAAAAGGATATTTCTGGGAAAATATGATTAGATTTAAGAAAAAATATGCAAAAAAAAGGGGGGTGGGGTAAATGTTAGGTTGGTTTATTTTTTAAAACAATTGATTCCAGCATTCTTGCAAGTGAAAATTGTGTAAGACACATGCAGGTACTGAATAAAATCAGGAAAGCCCAGGTCATTATATTCTGGGCGGTTTTATGCCAACTTTGAGTGCCATTAGGCATGCTATTTGAGGCGAATTTCTAATGTAATGAAGCAGTGAAGCCATGCCAATGGTAAAATTACCTCTGGAAAATGTAGAAAGACTCTCATTTCCATTCCTTTGATGTGTGAATCAGGAAAATATGCTCACAGGTGGATAAACAATTCCATTCATCTTATACAGGACCTGAAATTACCTGAAAGAGTACACAAAATATTCAGTTTGACATAAAACAACACTGAAAAAGTTGTTTTTTTTACAAGAAAAGGCATTTTGTAAGACTAAAAAGGAGATTATTATGTTTCTCACATGTTGACCATCAAATCAATGTAAGAACTATAGGTTTTTGTCAGAAAGCCAAATAAAATTTAATATGTACACAAAATCAAGTAATGCCCAAATTCTTTTCAATTTTTGGGGGGTAGGGTAGTGTTCTGTGTGTTTTGGCAAGGGTAATGAGAAAAGCAACCAGATTGTGTGGCATATCATTGCAGAAATAGGTGAACTACCATATTGAAAAGTATCATTTACTTACAGGAGAAATTCAACTCATAATCATGTACATTACTTTGCCCCCCAAAACTATCAAGAAATCAATTTTGTGCAAATATTTTGCTAGAAAAGACATGAAAGATACATTTTCAGCACATCTAGACAGTACTATAGGTCTTATAATGTGTTTCTGACAAGTTTTAAGTCACAAACACAGTGTTGTTGTTGTACAGTGATCTATTTCACAAAATATGTCTTCAACCCATACAGGCAGCAGGTCACAGTTTCATTTTCCTTCATTTCCCATTTGCGGTAATGTTAATGTCTGCTCTCACAGCACCTTCCCTAACTTTCGTTGAACCAAATCCTTCGGTGGGGGCCTTGAACAGTCCTTTGGCAGTATTTTAAGCACAATTTTTTCATAGGTTGAAGGTAGAAATTTTGAGATACGAGTAGAATCAGCTGATAGGGGTCTCTTTGCACATATTCCGCCGCATGTAAATAGACCAAAGCACCCCCCAACTACCAGATCTCCACCACCTGAACTGGTCCCATTCCACTTCTAAAATCATTTCCAGACAGTAACTCAACCCCTGTCCTTTCATAAAAACTACAAAAATGCCCAGAAAAAAAATGCAGGGGGCCAGGAAAAAATAATAAAAAAAACACACAAAAATAGCTGGAACTTTTTTCGTCCCTAGGAATTTCCGGAAGTGACAAACTGTGACCTGTGTCCTAACAGAGGCACAAAATTCCTTCAATCTACTTCTAAATCTAACACATTAAGCTTAAAGGTATTTGGAATGATCTCTCAAGAGGAAAACTAAATGCAATGAACACTAAGCCTTCTGTAGCCCTCCCATTTACACCACCCCCCATTAGAACATAGCAAGGACAATGACCGGTGAGCTAAAAAAGCTTAAAATTGTCATATCTCAGCTCTGGGAAAACATATTTGAACTCTGTAAACTAGTGTGACTTCTACTAAGAGTGTTCTACCATAAAATACTAACTTTATGAGGACACATATCTTTCTGTGGCTTCCTCAACTAAAATATACTGTGCATTTGTCACATTTTAAGATTTGTTGGATTACAAAATGGATAAATTCTACTCAAAGTCAGTCATACTGTGGCCAAATTTAAACAGCTTGAAAAAACAAGTGTTATTCTTGTATCCCAGGTTGATTTTAGGCTCAAAATTGTACTGGAAAGCTTAAAACCAGAGGAAGAAGTCACCTGCCACACGGCTTATTGTTGGGATCCCCCAACACAAAACTCTGTTCAAAACTGCCCACAAGTACCCTGGAACATAAACTTAATTATTAGCCTAGCCCAGAGAATAAAACTGCACCCCAAAAAGTCAAACAAGGGTCTAAAAGGATATTTCTGGGAAAATATGATTAGATTTAAGAAAAAATATGCAAAAAAAAGGGGGGTGGGGTAAATGTTAGGTTGGTTTATTTTTTAAAACAATTGATTCCAGCATTCTTGCAAGTGAAAATTGTGTAAGACACATGCAGGTACTGAATAAAATCAGGAAAGCCCAGGTCATTATATTCTGGGCGGTTTTATGCCAACTTTGAGTGCCATTAGGCATGCTATTTGAGGCGAATTTCTAATGTAATGAAGCAGTGAAGCCATGCCAATGGTAAAATTACCTCTGGAAAATGTAGAAAGACTCTCATTTCCATTCCTTTGATGTGTGAATCAGGAAAATATGCTCACAGGTGGATAAACAATTCCATTCATCTTATACAGGACCTGAAATTACCTGAAAGAGTACACAAAATATTCAGTTTGACATAAAACAACACTGAAAAAGTTGTTTTTTTTACAAGAAAAGGCATTTTGTAAGACTAAAAAGGAGATTATTATGTTTCTCACATGTTGACCATCAAATCAATGTAAGAACTATAGGTTTTTGTCAGAAAGCCAAATAAAATTTAATATGTACACAAAATCAAGTAATGCCCAAATTCTTTTCAATTTTTGGGGGGTAGGGTAGTGTTCTGTGTGTTTTGGCAAGGGTAATGAGAAAAGCAACCAGATTGTGTGGCATATCATTGCAGAAATAGGTGAACTACCATATTGAAAAGTATCATTTACTTACAGGAGAAATTCAACTCATAATCATGTACATTACTTTGCCCCCCAAAACTATCAAGAAATCAATTTTGTGCAAATATTTTGCTAGAAAAGACATGAAAGATACATTTTCAGCACATCTAGACAGTACTATAGGTCTTATAATGTGTTTCTGACAAGTTTTAAGTCACAAACACAGTGTTGTTGTTGTACAGTGATCTATTTCACAAAATATGTCTTCAACCCATACAGGCAGCAGGTCACAGTTTCATTTTCCTTCATTTCCCATTTGCGGTAATGTTAATGTCTGCTCTCACAGCACCTTCCCTAACTTTCGTTGAACCAAATCCTTCGGTGGGGGCCTTGAACAGTCCTTTGGCAGTATTTTAAGCACAATTTTTTCATAGGTTGAAGGTAGAAATTTTGAGATACGAGTAGAATCAGCTGATAGGGGTCTCTTTGCACATATTCCGCCGCATGTAAATAGACCAAAGCACCCCCCAACTACCAGATCTCCACCACCTGAACTGGTCCCATTCCACTTCTAAAATCATTTCCAGACAGTAACTCAACCCCTGTCCTTTCATAAAAACTACAAAAATGCCCAGAAAAAAAATGCAGGGGGCCAGGAAAAAATAATAAAAAAAACACACAAAAATAGCTGGAACTTTTTTCGTCCCTAGGAATTTCCGGAAGTGACAAACTGTGACCTGTGTCCTAACAGAGGCACAAAATTCCTTCAATCTACTTCTAAATCTAACACATTGAGCTTAAAGGTATTTGGAATGATCTCTCAAGAGGAAAACTAAATGCAATGAACACTAAGCCTTCTGTAGCCCTCCCATTTACACCACCCCCCATTAGAACATAGCAAGGACAATGACCGGTGAGCTAAAAAAGCTTAAAATTGTCATATCTCAGCTCTGGGAAAACATATTTGAACTCTGTAAACTAGTGTGACTTCTACTAAGAGTGTTCTACCATAAAATACTAACTTTATGAGGACACATATCTTTCTGTGGCTTCCTCAACTAAAATATACTGTGCATTTGTCACATTTTAAGATTTGTTGGATTACAAAATGGATAAATTCTACTCAAAGTCAGTCATACTGTGGCCAAATTTAAACAGCTTGAAAAAACAAGTGTTATTCTTGTATCCCAGGTTGATTTTAGGCTCAAAATTGTACTGGAAAGCTTAAAACCAGAGGAAGAAGTCACCTGCCACACGGCTTATTGTTGGGATCCCCCAACACAAAACTCTGTTCAAAACTGCCCACAAGTACCCTGGAACATAAACTTAATTATTAGCCTAGCCCAGAGAATAAAACTGCACCCCAAAAAGTCAAACAAGGGTCTAAAAGGATATTTCTGGGAAAATATGATTAGATTTAAGAAAAAATATGCAAAAAAAAGGGGGGTGGGGTAAATGTTAGGTTGGTTTATTTTTTAAAACAATTGATTCCAGCATTCTTGCAAGTGAAAATTGTGTAAGACACATGCAGGTACTGAATAAAATCAGGAAAGCCCAGGTCATTATATTCTGGGCGGTTTTATGCCAACTTTGAGTGCCATTAGGCATGCTATTTGAGGCGAATTTCTAATGTAATGAAGCAGTGAAGCCATGCCAATGGTAAAATTACCTCTGGAAAATGTAGAAAGACTCTCATTTCCATTCCTTTGATGTGTGAATCAGGAAAATATGCTCACAGGTGGATAAACAATTCCATTCATCTTATACAGGACCTGAAATTACCTGAAAGAGTACACAAAATATTCAGTTTGACATAAAACAACACTGAAAAAGTTGTTTTTTTTACAAGAAAAGGCATTTTGTAAGACTAAAAAGGAGATTATTATGTTTCTCACATGTTGACCATCAAATCAATGTAAGAACTATAGGTTTTTGTCAGAAAGCCAAATAAAATTTAATATGTACACAAAATCAAGTAATGCCCAAATTCTTTTCAATTTTTGGGGGGTAGGGTAGTGTTCTGTGTGTTTTGGCAAGGGTAATGAGAAAAGCAACCAGATTGTGTGGCATATCATTGCAGAAATAGGTGAACTACCATATTGAAAAGTATCATTTACTTACAGGAGAAATTCAACTCATAATCATGTACATTACTTTGCCCCCCAAAACTATCAAGAAATCAATTTTGTGCAAATATTTTGCTAGAAAAGACATGAAAGATACATTTTCAGCACATCTAGACAGTACTATAGGTCTTATAATGTGTTTCTGACAAGTTTTAAGTCACAAACACAGTGTTGTTGTTGTACAGTGATCTATTTCACAAAATATGTCTTCAACCCATACAGAGGCACAAAATTCCTTCAATCTACTTCTAAATCTAACACATTGAGCTTAAAGGTATTTGGAATGATCTCTCAAGAGGAAAACTAAATGCAATGAACACTAAGCCTTCTGTAGCCCTCCCATTTACACCACCCCCCATTAGAACATAGCAAGGACAATGACCGGTGAGCTAAAAAAGCTTAAAATTGTCATATCTCAGCTCTGGGAAAACATATTTGAACTCTGTAAACTAGTGTGACTTCTACTAAGAGTGTTCTACCATAAAATACTAACTTTATGAGGACACATATCTTTCTGTGGCTTCCTCAACTAAAATATACTGTGCATTTGTCACATTTTAAGATTTGTTGGATTACAAAATGGATAAATTCTACTCAAAGTCAGTCATACTGTGGCCAAATTTAAACAGCTTGAAAAAACAAGTGTTATTCTTGTATCCCAGGTTGATTTTAGGCTCAAAATTGTACTGGAAAGCTTAAAACCAGAGGAAGAAGTCACCTGCCACACGGCTTATTGTTGGGATCCCCCAACACAAAACTCTGTTCAAAACTGCCCACAAGTACCCTGGAACATAAACTTAATTATTAGCCTAGCCCAGAGAATAAAACTGCACCCCAAAAAGTCAAACAAGGGTCTAAAAGGATATTTCTGGGAAAATATGATTAGATTTAAGAAAAAATATGCAAAAAAAAGGGGGGTGGGGTAAATGTTAGGTTGGTTTATTTTTTAAAACAATTGATTCCAGCATTCTTGCAAGTGAAAATTGTGTAAGACACATGCAGGTACTGAATAAAATCAGGAAAGCCCAGGTCATTATATTCTGGGCGGTTTTATGCCAACTTTGAGTGCCATTAGGCATGCTATTTGAGGCGAATTTCTAATGTAATGAAGCAGTGAAGCCATGCCAATGGTAAAATTACCTCTGGAAAATGTAGAAAGACTCTCATTTCCATTCCTTTGATGTGTGAATCAGGAAAATATGCTCACAGGTGGATAAACAATTCCATTCATCTTATACAGGACCTGAAATTACCTGAAAGAGTACACAAAATATTCAGTTTGACATAAAACAACACTGAAAAAGTTGTTTTTTTTACAAGAAAAGGCATTTTGTAAGACTAAAAAGGAGATTATTATGTTTCTCACATGTTGACCATCAAATCAATGTAAGAACTATAGGTTTTTGTCAGAAAGCCAAATAAAATTTAATATGTACACAAAATCAAGTAATGCCCAAATTCTTTTCAATTTTTGGGGGGTAGGGTAGTGTTCTGTGTGTTTTGGCAAGGGTAATGAGAAAAGCAACCAGATTGTGTGGCATATCATTGCAGAAATAGGTGAACTACCATATTGAAAAGTATCATTTACTTACAGGAGAAATTCAACTCATAATCATGTACATTACTTTGCCCCCCAAAACTATCAAGAAATCAATTTTGTGCAAATATTTTGCTAGAAAAGACATGAAAGATACATTTTCAGCACATCTAGACAGTACTATAGGTCTTATAATGTGTTTCTGACAAGTTTTAAGTCACAAACACAGTGTTGTTGTTGTACAGTGATCTATTTCACAAAATATGTCTTCAACCCATACAGGCAGCAGGTCACAGTTTCATTTTCCTTCATTTCCCATTTGCGGTAATGTTAATGTCTGCTCTCACAGCACCTTCCCTAACTTTCGTTGAACCAAATCCTTCGGTGGGGGCCTTGAACAGTCCTTTGGCAGTATTTTAAGCACAATTTTTTCATAGGTTGAAGGTAGAAATTTTGAGATACGAGTAGAATCAGCTGATAGGGGTCTCTTTGCACATATTCCGCCGCATGTAAATAGACCAAAGCACCCCCCAACTACCAGATCTCCACCACCTGAACTGGTCCCATTCCACTTCTAAAATCATTTCCAGACAGTAACTCAACCCCTGTCCTTTCATAAAAACTACAAAAATGCCCAGAAAAAAAATGCAGGGGGCCAGGAAAAAATAATAAAAAAAACACACAAAAATAGCTGGAACTTTTTTCGTCCCTAGGAATTTCCGGAAGTGACAAACTGTGACCTGTGTCCTAACAGAGGCACAAAATTCCTTCAATCTACTTCTAAATCTAACACATTGAGCTTAAAGGTATTTGGAATGATCTCTCAAGAGGAAAACTAAATGCAATGAACACTAAGCCTTCTGTAGCCCTCCCATTTACACCACCCCCCATTAGAACATAGCAAGGACAATGACCGGTGAGCTAAAAAAGCTTAAAATTGTCATATCTCAGCTCTGGGAAAACATATTTGAACTCTGTAAACTAGTGTGACTTCTACTAAGAGTGTTCTACCATAAAATACTAACTTTATGAGGACACATATCTTTCTGTGGCTTCCTCAACTAAAATATACTGTGCATTTGTCACATTTTAAGATTTGTTGGATTACAAAATGGATAAATTCTACTCAAAGTCAGTCATACTGTGGCCAAATTTAAACAGCTTGAAAAAACAAGTGTTATTCTTGTATCCCAGGTTGATTTTAGGCTCAAAATTGTACTGGAAAGCTTAAAACCAGAGGAAGAAGTCACCTGCCACACGGCTTATTGTTGGGATCCCCCAACACAAAACTCTGTTCAAAACTGCCCACAAGTACCCTGGAACATAAACTTAATTATTAGCCTAGCCCAGAGAATAAAACTGCACCCCAAAAAGTCAAACAAGGGTCTAAAAGGATATTTCTGGGAAAATATGATTAGATTTAAGAAAAAATATGCAAAAAAAAGGGGGGTGGGGTAAATGTTAGGTTGGTTTATTTTTTAAAACAATTGATTCCAGCATTCTTGCAAGTGAAAATTGTGTAAGACACATGCAGGTACTGAATAAAATCAGGAAAGCCCAGGTCATTATATTCTGGGCGGTTTTATGCCAACTTTGAGTGCCATTAGGCATGCTATTTGAGGCGAATTTCTAATGTAATGAAGCAGTGAAGCCATGCCAATGGTAAAATTACCTCTGGAAAATGTAGAAAGACTCTCATTTCCATTCCTTTGATGTGTGAATCAGGAAAATATGCTCACAGGTGGATAAACAATTCCATTCATCTTATACAGGACCTGAAATTACCTGAAAGAGTACACAAAATATTCAGTTTGACATAAAACAACACTGAAAAAGTTGTTTTTTTTACAAGAAAAGGCATTTTGTAAGACTAAAAAGGAGATTATTATGTTTCTCACATGTTGACCATCAAATCAATGTAAGAACTATAGGTTTTTGTCAGAAAGCCAAATAAAATTTAATATGTACACAAAATCAAGTAATGCCCAAATTCTTTTCAATTTTTGGGGGGTAGGGTAGTGTTCTGTGTGTTTTGGCAAGGGTAATGAGAAAAGCAACCAGATTGTGTGGCATATCATTGCAGAAATAGGTGAACTACCATATTGAAAAGTATCATTTACTTACAGGAGAAATTCAACTCATAATCATGTACATTACTTTGCCCCCCAAAACTATCAAGAAATCAATTTTGTGCAAATATTTTGCTAGAAAAGACATGAAAGATACATTTTCAGCACATCTAGACAGTACTATAGGTCTTATAATGTGTTTCTGACAAGTTTTAAGTCACAAACACAGTGTTGTTGTTGTACAGTGATCTATTTCACAAAATATGTCTTCAACCCATACAGGCAGCAGGTCACAGTTTCATTTTCCTTCATTTCCCATTTGCGGTAATGTTAATGTCTGCTCTCACAGCACCTTCCCTAACTTTCGTTGAACCAAATCCTTCGGTGGGGGCCTTGAACAGTCCTTTGGCAGTATTTTAAGCACAATTTTTTCATAGGTTGAAGGTAGAAATTTTGAGATACGAGTAGAATCAGCTGATAGGGGTCTCTTTGCACATATTCCGCCGCATGTAAATAGACCAAAGCACCCCCCAACTACCAGATCTCCACCACCTGAACTGGTCCCATTCCACTTCTAAAATCATTTCCAGACAGTAACTCAACCCCTGTCCTTTCATAAAAACTACAAAAATGCCCAGAAAAAAAATGCAGGGGGCCAGGAAAAAATAATAAAAAAAACACACAAAAATAGCTGGAACTTTTTTCGTCCCTAGGAATTTCCGGAAGTGACAAACTGTGACCTGTGTCCTAACAGAGGCACAAAATTCCTTCAATCTACTTCTAAATCTAACACATTGAGCTTAAAGGTATTTGGAATGATCTCTCAAGAGGAAAACTAAATGCAATGAACACTAAGCCTTCTGTAGCCCTCCCATTTACACCACCCCCCATTAGAACATAGCAAGGACAATGACCGGTGAGCTAAAAAAGCTTAAAATTGTCATATCTCAGCTCTGGGAAAACATATTTGAACTCTGTAAACTAGTGTGACTTCTACTAAGAGTGTTCTACCATAAAATACTAACTTTATGAGGACACATATCTTTCTGTGGCTTCCTCAACTAAAATATACTGTGCATTTGTCACATTTTAAGATTTGTTGGATTACAAAATGGATAAATTCTACTCAAAGTCAGTCATACTGTGGCCAAATTTAAACAGCTTGAAAAAACAAGTGTTATTCTTGTATCCCAGGTTGATTTTAGGCTCAAAATTGTACTGGAAAGCTTAAAACCAGAGGAAGAAGTCACCTGCCACACGGCTTATTGTTGGGATCCCCCAACACAAAACTCTGTTCAAAACTGCCCACAAGTACCCTGGAACATAAACTTAATTATTAGCCTAGCCCAGAGAATAAAACTGCACCCCAAAAAGTCAAACAAGGGTCTAAAAGGATATTTCTGGGAAAATATGATTAGATTTAAGAAAAAATATGCAAAAAAAAGGGGGGTGGGGTAAATGTTAGGTTGGTTTATTTTTTAAAACAATTGATTCCAGCATTCTTGCAAGTGAAAATTGTGTAAGACACATGCAGGTACTGAATAAAATCAGGAAAGCCCAGGTCATTATATTCTGGGCGGTTTTATGCCAACTTTGAGTGCCATTAGGCATGCTATTTGAGGCGAATTTCTAATGTAATGAAGCAGTGAAGCCATGCCAATGGTAAAATTACCTCTGGAAAATGTAGAAAGACTCTCATTTCCATTCCTTTGATGTGTGAATCAGGAAAATATGCTCACAGGTGGATAAACAATTCCATTCATCTTATACAGGACCTGAAATTACCTGAAAGAGTACACAAAATATTCAGTTTGACATAAAACAACACTGAAAAAGTTGTTTTTTTTACAAGAAAAGGCATTTTGTAAGACTAAAAAGGAGATTATTATGTTTCTCACATGTTGACCATCAAATCAATGTAAGAACTATAGGTTTTTGTCAGAAAGCCAAATAAAATTTAATATGTACACAAAATCAAGTAATGCCCAAATTCTTTTCAATTTTTGGGGGGTAGGGTAGTGTTCTGTGTGTTTTGGCAAGGGTAATGAGAAAAGCAACCAGATTGTGTGGCATATCATTGCAGAAATAGGTGAACTACCATATTGAAAAGTATCATTTACTTACAGGAGAAATTCAACTCATAATCATGTACATTACTTTGCCCCCCAAAACTATCAAGAAATCAATTTTGTGCAAATATTTTGCTAGAAAAGACATGAAAGATACATTTTCAGCACATCTAGACAGTACTATAGGTCTTATAATGTGTTTCTGACAAGTTTTAAGTCACAAACACAGTGTTGTTGTTGTACAGTGATCTATTTCACAAAATATGTCTTCAACCCATACAGGCAGCAGGTCACAGTTTCATTTTCCTTCATTTCCCATTTGCGGTAATGTTAATGTCTGCTCTCACAGCACCTTCCCTAACTTTCGTTGAACCAAATCCTTCGGTGGGGGCCTTGAACAGTCCTTTGGCAGTATTTTAAGCACAATTTTTTCATAGGTTGAAGGTAGAAATTTTGAGATACGAGTAGAATCAGCTGATAGGGGTCTCTTTGCACATATTCCGCCGCATGTAAATAGACCAAAGCACCCCCCAACTACCAGATCTCCACCACCTGAACTGGTCCCATTCCACTTCTAAAATCATTTCCAGACAGTAACTCAACCCCTGTCCTTTCATAAAAACTACAAAAATGCCCAGAAAAAAAATGCAGGGGGCCAGGAAAAAATAATAAAAAAAACACACAAAAATAGCTGGAACTTTTTTCGTCCCTAGGAATTTCCGGAAGTGACAAACTGTGACCTGTGTCCTAACAGAGGCACAAAATTCCTTCAATCTACTTCTAAATCTAACACATTGAGCTTAAAGGTATTTGGAATGATCTCTCAAGAGGAAAACTAAATGCAATGAACACTAAGCCTTCTGTAGCCCTCCCATTTACACCACCCCCCATTAGAACATAGCAAGGACAATGACCGGTGAGATAAAAAAGCTTAAAATTGTCATATCTCAGCTCTGGGAAAACATATTTGAACTCTGTAAACTAGTGTGACTTCTACTAAGAGTGTTCTACCATAAAATACTAACTTTATGAGGACACATATCTTTCTGTGGCTTCCTCAACTAAAATATACTGTGCATTTGTCACATTTTAAGATTTGTTGGATTACAAAATGGATAAATTCTACTCAAAGTCAGTCATACTGTGGCCAAATTTAAACAGCTTGAAAAAACAAGTGTTATTCTTGTATCCCAGGTTGATTTTAGGCTCAAAATTGTACTGGAAAGCTTAAAACCAGAGGAAGAAGTCACCTGCCACACGGCTTATTGTTGGGATCCCCCAACACAAAACTCTGTTCAAAACTGCCCACAAGTACCCTGGAACATAAACTTAATTATTAGCCTAGCCCAGAGAATAAAACTGCACCCCAAAAAGTCAAACAAGGGTCTAAAAGGATATTTCTGGGAAAATATGATTAGATTTAAGAAAAAATATGCAAAAAAAAGGGGGGTGGGGTAAATGTTAGGTTGGTTTATTTTTTAAAACAATTGATTCCAGCATTCTTGCAAGTGAAAATTGTGTAAGACACATGCAGGTACTGAATAAAATCAGGAAAGCCCAGGTCATTATATTCTGGGCGGTTTTATGCCAACTTTGAGTGCCATTAGGCATGCTATTTGAGGCGAATTTCTAATGTAATGAAGCAGTGAAGCCATGCCAATGGTAAAATTACCTCTGGAAAATGTAGAAAGACTCTCATTTCCATTCCTTTGATGTGTGAATCAGGAAAATATGCTCACAGGTGGATAAACAATTCCATTCATCTTATACAGGACCTGAAATTACCTGAAAGAGTACACAAAATATTCAGTTTGACATAAAACAACACTGAAAAAGTTGTTTTTTTTACAAGAAAAGGCATTTTGTAAGACTAAAAAGGAGATTATTATGTTTCTCACATGTTGACCATCAAATCAATGTAAGAACTATAGGTTTTTGTCAGAAAGCCAAATAAAATTTAATATGTACACAAAATCAAGTAATGCCCAAATTCTTTTCAATTTTTGGGGGGTAGGGTAGTGTTCTGTGTGTTTTGGCAAGGGTAATGAGAAAAGCAACCAGATTGTGTGGCATATCATTGCAGAAATAGGTGAACTACCATATTGAAAAGTATCATTTACTTACAGGAGAAATTCAACTCATAATCATGTACATTACTTTGCCCCCCAAAACTATCAAGAAATCAATTTTGTGCAAATATTTTGCTAGAAAAGACATGAAAGATACATTTTCAGCACATCTAGACAGTACTATAGGTCTTATAATGTGTTTCTGACAAGTTTTAAGTCACAAACACAGTGTTGTTGTTGTACAGTGATCTATTTCACAAAATATGTCTTCAACCCATACAGGCAGCAGGTCACAGTTTCATTTTCCTTCATTTCCCATTTGCGGTAATGTTAATGTCTGCTCTCACAGCACCTTCCCTAACTTTCGTTGAACCAAATCCTTCGGTGGGGGCCTTGAACAGTCCTTTGGCAGTATTTTAAGCACAATTTTTTCATAGGTTGAAGGTAGAAATTTTGAGATACGAGTAGAATCAGCTGATAGGGGTCTCTTTGCACATATTCCGCCGCATGTAAATAGACCAAAGCACCCCCCAACTACCAGATCTCCACCACCTGAACTGGTCCCATTCCACTTCTAAAATCATTTCCAGACAGTAACTCAACCCCTGTCCTTTCATAAAAACTACAAAAATGCCCAGAAAAAAAATGCAGGGGGCCAGGAAAAAATAATAAAAAAAACACACAAAAATAGCTGGAACTTTTTTCGTCCCTAGGAATTTCCGGAAGTGACAAACTGTGACCTGTGTCCTGAGGCACAAAATTCCTTCAATCTACTTCTAAATCTAACACATTGAGCTTAAAGGTATTTGGAATGATCTCTCAAGAGGAAAACTAAATGCAATGAACACTAAGCCTTCTGTAGCCCTCCCATTTACACCACCCCCCATTAGAACATAGCAAGGACAATGACCGGTGAGCTAAAAAAGCTTAAAATTGTCATATCTCAGCTCTGGGAAAACATATTTGAACTCTGTAAACTAGTGTGACTTCTACTAAGAGTGTTCTACCATAAAATACTAACTTTATGAGGACACATATCTTTCTGTGGCTTCCTCAACTAAAATATACTGTGCATTTGTCACATTTTAAGATTTGTTGGATTACAAAATGGATAAATTCTACTCAAAGTCAGTCATACTGTGGCCAAATTTAAACAGCTTGAAAAAACAAGTGTTATTCTTGTATCCCAGGTTGATTTTAGGCTCAAAATTGTACTGGAAAGCTTAAAACCAGAGGAAGAAGTCACCTGCCACACGGCTTATTGTTGGGATCCCCCAACACAAAACTCTGTTCAAAACTGCCCACAAGTACCCTGGAACATAAACTTAATTATTAGCCTAGCCCAGAGAATAAAACTGCACCCCAAAAAGTCAAACAAGGGTCTAAAAGGATATTTCTGGGAAAATATGATTAGATTTAAGAAAAAATATGCAAAAAAAAGGGGGGTGGGGTAAATGTTAGGTTGGTTTATTTTTTAAAACAATTGATTCCAGCATTCTTGCAAGTGAAAATTGTGTAAGACACATGCAGGTACTGAATAAAATCAGGAAAGCCCAGGTCATTATATTCTGGGCGGTTTTATGCCAACTTTGAGTGCCATTAGGCATGCTATTTGAGGCGAATTTCTAATGTAATGAAGCAGTGAAGCCATGCCAATGGTAAAATTACCTCTGGAAAATGTAGAAAGACTCTCATTTCCATTCCTTTGATGTGTGAATCAGGAAAATATGCTCACAGGTGGATAAACAATTCCATTCATCTTATACAGGACCTGAAATTACCTGAAAGAGTACACAAAATATTCAGTTTGACATAAAACAACACTGAAAAAGTTGTTTTTTTTACAAGAAAAGGCATTTTGTAAGACTAAAAAGGAGATTATTATGTTTCTCACATGTTGACCATCAAATCAATGTAAGAACTATAGGTTTTTGTCAGAAAGCCAAATAAAATTTAATATGTACACAAAATCAAGTAATGCCCAAATTCTTTTCAATTTTTGGGGGGTAGGGTAGTGTTCTGTGTGTTTTGGCAAGGGTAATGAGAAAAGCAACCAGATTGTGTGGCATATCATTGCAGAAATAGGTGAACTACCATATTGAAAAGTATCATTTACTTACAGGAGAAATTCAACTCATAATCATGTACATTACTTTGCCCCCCAAAACTATCAAGAAATCAATTTTGTGCAAATATTTTGCTAGAAAAGACATGAAAGATACATTTTCAGCACATCTAGACAGTACTATAGGTCTTATAATGTGTTTCTGACAAGTTTTAAGTCACAAACACAGTGTTGTTGTTGTACAGTGATCTATTTCACAAAATATGTCTTCAACCCATACAGAGGCACAAAAGTCCTTCAATCTACTTCTAAATCTAACACATTGAGCTTAAAGGTATTTGGAATGATCTCTCAAGAGGAAAACTAAATGCAATGAACACTAAGCCTTCTGTAGCCCTCCCATTTACACCACCCCCCATTAGAACATAGCAAGGACAATGACCGGTGAGCTAAAAAAGCTTAAAATTGTCATATCTCAGCTCTGGGAAAACATATTTGAACTCTGTAAACTAGTGTGACTTCTACTAAGAGTGTTCTACCATAAAATACTAACTTTATGAGGACACATATCTTTCTGTGGCTTCCTCAACTAAAATATACTGTGCATTTGTCACATTTTAAGATTTGTTGGATTACAAAATGGATAAATTCTACTCAAAGTCAGTCATACTGTGGCCAAATTTAAACAGCTTGAAAAAACAAGTGTTATTCTTGTATCCCAGGTTGATTTTAGGCTCAAAATTGTACTGGAAAGCTTAAAACCAGAGGAAGAAGTCACCTGCCACACGGCTTATTGTTGGGATCCCCCAACACAAAACTCTGTTCAAAACTGCCCACAAGTACCCTGGAACATAAACTTAATTATTAGCCTAGCCCAGAGAATAAAACTGCACCCCAAAAAGTCAAACAAGGGTCTAAAAGGATATTTCTGGGAAAATATGATTAGATTTAAGAAAAAATATGCAAAAAAAAGGGGGGTGGGGTAAATGTTAGGTTGGTTTATTTTTTAAAACAATTGATTCCAGCATTCTTGCAAGTGAAAATTGTGTAAGACACATGCAGGTACTGAATAAAATCAGGAAAGCCCAGGTCATTATATTCTGGGCGGTTTTATGCCAACTTTGAGTGCCATTAGGCATGCTATTTGAGGCGAATTTCTAATGTAATGAAGCAGTGAAGCCATGCCAATGGTAAAATTACCTCTGGAAAATGTAGAAAGACTCTCATTTCCATTCCTTTGATGTGTGAATCAGGAAAATATGCTCACAGGTGGATAAACAATTCCATTCATCTTATACAGGACCTGAAATTACCTGAAAGAGTACACAAAATATTCAGTTTGACATAAAACAACACTGAAAAAGTTGTTTTTTTTACAAGAAAAGGCATTTTGTAAGACTAAAAAGGAGATTATTATGTTTCTCACATGTTGACCATCAAATCAATGTAAGAACTATAGGTTTTTGTCAGAAAGCCAAATAAAATTTAATATGTACACAAAATCAAGTAATGCCCAAATTCTTTTCAATTTTTGGGGGGTAGGGTAGTGTTCTGTGTGTTTTGGCAAGGGTAATGAGAAAAGCAACCAGATTGTGTGGCATATCATTGCAGAAATAGGTGAACTACCATATTGAAAAGTATCATTTACTTACAGGAGAAATTCAACTCATATTCATGTACATTACTTTGCCCCCCAAAACTATCAAGAAATCAATTTTGTGCAAATATTTTGCTAGAAAAGACATGAAAGATACATTTTCAGCACATCTAGACAGTACTATAGGTCTTATAATGTGTTTCTGACAAGTTTTAAGTCACAAACACAGTGTTGTTGTTGTACAGTGATCTATTTCACAAAATATGTCTTCAACCCATACAGGCAGCAGGTCACAGTTTCATTTTCCTTCATTTCCCATTTGCGGTAATGTTAATGTCTGCTCTCACAGCACCTTCCCTAACTTTCGTTGAACCAAATCCTTCGGTGGGGGCCTTGAACAGTCCTTTGGCAGTATTTTAAGCACAATTTGTTCATAGGTTGAAGGTAGAAATTTTGAGATACGAGTAGAATCAGCTGATAGGGGTCTCTTTGCACATATTCCGCCGCATGTAAATAGACCAAAGCACCCCCCAACTACCAGATCTCCACCACCTGAACTGGTCCCATTCCACTTCTAAAATCATTTCCAGACAGTAACTCAACCCCTGTCCTTTCATAAAAACTACAAAAATGCCCAGAAAAAAAATGCAGGGGGCCAGGAAAAAATAATAAAAAAAACACACAAAAATAGCTGGAACTTTTTTCGTCCCTAGGAATTTCCGGAAGTGACAAACTGTGACCTGTGTCCTAACAGAGGCACAAAATTCCTTCAATCTACTTCTAAATCTAACACATTGAGCTTAAAGGTATTTGGAATGATCTCTCAAGAGGAAAACTAAATGCAATGAACACTAAGCCTTCTGTAGCCCTCCCATTTACACCACCCCCCATTAGAACATAGCAAGGACAATGACCGGTGAGCTAAAAAAGCTTAAAATTGTCATATCTCAGCTCTGGGAAAACATATTTGAACTCTGTAAACTAGTGTGACTTCTACTAAGAGTGTTCTACCATAAAATACTAACTTTATGAGGACACATATCTTTCTGTGGCTTCCTCAACTAAAATATACTGTGCATTTGTCACATTTTAAGATTTGTTGGATTACAAAATGGATAAATTCTACTCAAAGTCAGTCATACTGTGGCCAAATTTAAACAGCTTGAAAAAACAAGTGTTATTCTTGTATCCCAGGTTGATTTTAGGCTCAAAATTGTACTGGAAAGCTTAAAACCAGAGGAAGAAGTCACCTGCCACACGGCTTATTGTTGGGATCCCCCAACACAAAACTCTGTTCAAAACTGCCCACAAGTACCCTAGAACATAAACTTAATTATTAGCCTAGCCCAGAGAATAAAACTGCACCCCAAAAAGTCAAACAAGGGTCTAAAAGGATATTTCTGGGAAAATATGATTAGATTTAAGAAAAAATATGCAAAAAAAAGGGGGGTGGGGTAAATGTTAGGTTGGTTTATTTTTTAAAACAATTGATTCCAGCATTCTTGCAAGTGAAAATTGTGTAAGACACATGCAGGTACTGAATAAAATCAGGAAAGCCCAGGTCATTATATTCTGGGCGGTTTTATGCCAACTTTGAGTGCCATTAGGCATGCTATTTGAGGCGAATTTCTAATGTAATGAAGCAGTGAAGCCATGCCAATGGTAAAATTACCTCTGGAAAATGTAGAAAGACTCTCATTTCCATTCCTTTGATGTGTGAATCAGGAAAATATGCTCACAGGTGGATAAACAATTCCATTCATCTTATACAGGACCTGAAATTACCTGAAAGAGTACACAAAATATTCAGTTTGACATAAAACAACACTGAAAAAGTTGTTTTTTTTACAAGAAAAGGCATTTTGTAAGACTAAAAAGGAGATTATTATGTTTCTCACATGTTGACCATCAAATCAATGTAAGAACTATAGGTTTTTGTCAGAAAGCCAAATAAAATTTAATATGTACACAAAATCAAGTAATGCCCAAATTCTTTTCAATTTTTGGGGGGTAGGGTAGTGTTCTGTGTGTTTTGGCAAGGGTAATGAGAAAAGCAACCAGATTGTGTGGCATATCATTGCAGAAATAGGTGAACTACCATATTGAAAAGTATCATTTACTTACAGGAGAAATTCAACTCATAATCATGTACATTACTTTGCCCCCCAAAACTATCAAGAAATCAATTTTGTGCAAATATTTTGCTAGAAAAGACATGAAAGATACATTTTCAGCACATCTAGACAGTACTATAGGTCTTATAATGTGTTTCTGACAAGTTTTAAGTCACAAACACAGTGTTGTTGTTGTACAGTGATCTATTTCACAAAATATGTCTTCAACCCATACAGGCAGCAGGTCACAGTTTCATTTTCCTTCATTTCCCATTTGCGGTAATGTTAATGTCTGCTCTCACAGCACCTTCCCTAACTTTCGTTGAACCAAATCCTTCGGTGGGGGCCTTGAACAGTCCTTTGGCAGTATTTTAAGCACAATTTTTTCATAGGTTGAAGGTAGAAATTTTGAGATACGAGTAGAATCAGCTGATAGGGGTCTCTTTGCACATATTCCGCCGCATGTAAATAGACCAAAGCACCCCCCAACTACCAGATCTCCACCACCTGAACTGGTCCCATTCCACTTCTAAAATCATTTCCAGACAGTAACTCAACCCCTGTCCTTTCATAAAAACTACAAAAATGCCCAGAAAAAAAATGCAGGGGGCCAGGAAAAAATAATAAAAAAAACACACAAAAATAGCTGGAACTTTTTTCGTCCCTAGGAATTTCCGGAAGTGACAAACTGTGACCTGTGTCCTGAGGCACAAAATTCCTTCAATCTACTTCTAAATCTAACACATTGAGCTTAAAGGTATTTGGAATGATCTCTCAAGAGGAAAACTAAATGCAATGAACACTAAGCCTTCTGTAGCCCTCCCATTTACACCACCCCCCATTAGAACATAGCAAGGACAATGACCGGTGAGCTAAAAAAGCTTAAAATTGTCATATCTCAGCTCTGGGAAAACATATTTGAACTCTGTAAACTAGTGTGACTTCTACTAAGAGTGTTCTACCATAAAATACTAACTTTATGAGGACACATATCTTTCTGTGGCTTCCTCAACTAAAATATACTGTGCATTTGTCACATTTTAAGATTTGTTGGATTACAAAATGGATAAATTCTACTCAAAGTCAGTCATACTGTGGCCAAATTTAAACAGCTTGAAAAAACAAGTGTTATTCTTGTATCCCAGGTTGATTTTAGGCTCAAAATTGTACTGGAAAGCTTAAAACCAGAGGAAGAAGTCACCTGCCACACGGCTTATTGTTGGGATCCCCCAACACAAAACTCTGTTCAAAACTGCCCACAAGTACCCTGGAACATAAACTTAATTATTAGCCTAGCCCAGAGAATAAAACTGCACCCCAAAAAGTCAAACAAGGGTCTAAAAGGATATTTCTGGGAAAATATGATTAGATTTAAGAAAAAATATGCAAAAAAAAGGGGGGTGGGGTAAATGTTAGGTTGGTTTATTTTTTAAAACAATTGATTCCAGCATTCTTGCAAGTGAAAATTGTGTAAGACACATGCAGGTACTGAATAAAATCAGGAAAGCCCAGGTCATTATATTCTGGGCGGTTTTATGCCAACTTTGAGTGCCATTAGGCATGCTATTTGAGGCGAATTTCTAATGTAATGAAGCAGTGAAGCCATGCCAATGGTAAAATTACCTCTGGAAAATGTAGAAAGACTCTCATTTCCATTCCTTTGATGTGTGAATCAGGAAAATATGCTCACAGGTGGATAAACAATTCCATTCATCTTATACAGGACCTGAAATTACCTGAAAGAGTACACAAAATATTCAGTTTGACATAAAACAACACTGAAAAAGTTGTTTTTTTTACAAGAAAAGGCATTTTGTAAGACTAAAAAGGAGATTATTATGTTTCTCACATGTTGACCATCAAATCAATGTAAGAACTATAGGTTTTTGTCAGAAAGCCAAATAAAATTTAATATGTACACAAAATCAAGTAATGCCCAAATTCTTTTCAATTTTTGGGGGGTAGGGTAGTGTTCTGTGTGTTTTGGCAAGGGTAATGAGAAAAGCAACCAGATTGTGTGGCATATCATTGCAGAAATAGGTGAACTACCATATTGAAAAGTATCATTTACTTACAGGAGAAATTCAACTCATAATCATGTACATTACTTTGCCCCCCAAAACTATCAAGAAATCAATTTTGTGCAAATATTTTGCTAGAAAAGACATGAAAGATACATTTTCAGCACATCTAGACAGTACTATAGGTCTTATAATGTGTTTCTGACAAGTTTTAAGTCACAAACACAGTGTTGTTGTTGTACAGTGATCTATTTCACAAAATATGTCTTCAACCCATACAGAGGCACAAAAGTCCTTCAATCTACTTCTAAATCTAACACATTGAGCTTAAAGGTATTTGGAATGATCTCTCAAGAGGAAAACTAAATGCAATGAACACTAAGCCTTCTGTAGCCCTCCCATTTACACCACCCCCCATTAGAACATAGCAAGGACAATGACCGGTGAGCTAAAAAAGCTTAAAATTGTCATATCTCAGCTCTGGGAAAACATATTTGAACTCTGTAAACTAGTGTGACTTCTACTAAGAGTGTTCTACCATAAAATACTAACTTTATGAGGACACATATCTTTCTGTGGCTTCCTCAACTAAAATATACTGTGCATTTGTCACATTTTAAGATTTGTTGGATTACAAAATGGATAAATTCTACTCAAAGTCAGTCATACTGTGGCCAAATTTAAACAGCTTGAAAAAACAAGTGTTATTCTTGTATCCCAGGTTGATTTTAGGCTCAAAATTGTACTGGAAAGCTTAAAACCAGAGGAAGAAGTCACCTGCCACACGGCTTATTGTTGGGATCCCCCAACACAAAACTCTGTTCAAAACTGCCCACAAGTACCCTGGAACATAAACTTAATTATTAGCCTAGCCCAGAGAATAAAACTGCACCCCAAAAAGTCAAACAAGGGTCTAAAAGGATATTTCTGGGAAAATATGATTAGATTTAAGAAAAAATATGCAAAAAAAAGGGGGGTGGGGTAAATGTTAGGTTGGTTTATTTTTTAAAACAATTGATTCCAGCATTCTTGCAAGTGAAAATTGTGTAAGACACATGCAGGTACTGAATAAAATCAGGAAAGCCCAGGTCATTATATTCTGGGCGGTTTTATGCCAACTTTGAGTGCCATTAGGCATGCTATTTGAGGCGAATTTCTAATGTAATGAAGCAGTGAAGCCATGCCAATGGTAAAATTACCTCTGGAAAATGTAGAAAGACTCTCATTTCCATTCCTTTGATGTGTGAATCAGGAAAATATGCTCACAGGTGGATAAACAATTCCATTCATCTTATACAGGACCTGAAATTACCTGAAAGAGTACACAAAATATTCAGTTTGACATAAAACAACACTGAAAAAGTTGTTTTTTTTACAAGAAAAGGCATTTTGTAAGACTAAAAAGGAGATTATTATGTTTCTCACATGTTGACCATCAAATCAATGTAAGAACTATAGGTTTTTGTCAGAAAGCCAAATAAAATTTAATATGTACACAAAATCAAGTAATGCCCAAATTCTTTTCAATTTTTGGGGGGTAGGGTAGTGTTCTGTGTGTTTTGGCAAGGGTAATGAGAAAAGCAACCAGATTGTGTGGCATATCATTGCAGAAATAGGTGAACTACCATATTGAAAAGTATCATTTACTTACAGGAGAAATTCAACTCATAATCATGTACATTACTTTGCCCCCCAAAACTATCAAGAAATCAATTTTGTGCAAATATTTTGCTAGAAAAGACATGAAAGATACATTTTCAGCACATCTAGACAGTACTATAGGTCTTATAATGTGTTTCTGACAAGTTTTAAGTCACAAACACAGTGTTGTTGTTGTACAGTGATCTATTTCACAAAATATGTCTTCAACCCATACAGGCAGCAGGTCACAGTTTCATTTTCCTTCATTTCCCATTTGCGGTAATGTTAATGTCTGCTCTCACAGCACCTTCCCTAACTTTCGTTGAACCAAATCCTTCGGTGGGGGCCTTGAACAGTCCTTTGGCAGTATTTTAAGCACAATTTGTTCATAGGTTGAAGGTAGAAATTTTGAGATACGAGTAGAATCAGCTGATAGGGGTCTCTTTGCACATATTCCGCCGCATGTAAATAGACCAAAGCACCCCCCAACTACCAGATCTCCACCACCTGAACTGGTCCCATTCCACTTCTAAAATCATTTCCAGACAGTAACTCAACCCCTGTCCTTTCATAAAAACTACAAAAATGCCCAGAAAAAAAATGCAGGGGGCCAGGAAAAAATAATAAAAAAAACACACAAAAATAGCTGGAACTTTTTTCGTCCCTAGGAATTTCCGGAAGTGACAAACTGTGACCTGTGTCCTAACAGAGGCACAAAATTCCTTCAATCTACTTCTAAATCTAACACATTGAGCTTAAAGGTATTTGGAATGATCTCTCAAGAGGAAAACTAAATGCAATGAACACTAAGCCTTCTGTAGCCCTCCCATTTACACCACCCCCCATTAGAACATAGCAAGGACAATGACCGGTGAGCTAAAAAAGCTTAAAATTGTCATATCTCAGCTCTGGGAAAACATATTTGAACTCTGTAAACTAGTGTGACTTCTACTAAGAGTGTTCTACCATAAAATACTAACTTTATGAGGACACATATCTTTCTGTGGCTTCCTCAACTAAAATATACTGTGCATTTGTCACATTTTAAGATTTGTTGGATTACAAAATGGATAAATTCTACTCAAAGTCAGTCATACTGTGGCCAAATTTAAACAGCTTGAAAAAACAAGTGTTATTCTTGTATCCCAGGTTGATTTTAGGCTCAAAATTGTACTGGAAAGCTTAAAACCAGAGGAAGAAGTCACCTGCCACACGGCTTATTGTTGGGATCCCCCAACACAAAACTCTGTTCAAAACTGCCCACAAGTACCCTAGAACATAAACTTAATTATTAGCCTAGCCCAGAGAATAAAACTGCACCCCAAAAAGTCAAACAAGGGTCTAAAAGGATATTTCTGGGAAAATATGATTAGATTTAAGAAAAAATATGCAAAAAAAAGGGGGGTGGGGTAAATGTTAGGTTGGTTTATTTTTTAAAACAATTGATTCCAGCATTCTTGCAAGTGAAAATTGTGTAAGACACATGCAGGTACTGAATAAAATCAGGAAAGCCCAGGTCATTATATTCTGGGCGGTTTTATGCCAACTTTGAGTGCCATTAGGCATGCTATTTGAGGCGAATTTCTAATGTAATGAAGCAGTGAAGCCATGCCAATGGTAAAATTACCTCTGGAAAATGTAGAAAGACTCTCATTTCCATTCCTTTGATGTGTGAATCAGGAAAATATGCTCACAGGTGGATAAACAATTCCATTCATCTTATACAGGACCTGAAATTACCTGAAAGAGTACACAAAATATTCAGTTTGACATAAAACAACACTGAAAAAGTTGTTTTTTTTACAAGAAAAGGCATTTTGTAAGACTAAAAAGGAGATTATTATGTTTCTCACATGTTGACCATCAAATCAATGTAAGAACTATAGGTTTTTGTCAGAAAGCCAAATAAAATTTAATATGTACACAAAATCAAGTAATGCCCAAATTCTTTTCAATTTTTGGGGGGTAGGGTAGTGTTCTGTGTGTTTTGGCAAGGGTAATGAGAAAAGCAACCAGATTGTGTGGCATATCATTGCAGAAATAGGTGAACTACCATATTGAAAAGTATCATTTACTTACAGGAGAAATTCAACTCATAATCATGTACATTACTTTGCCCCCCAAAACTATCAAGAAATCAATTTTGTGCAAATATTTTGCTAGAAAAGACATGAAAGATACATTTTCAGCACATCTAGACAGTACTATAGGTCTTATAATGTGTTTCTGACAAGTTTTAAGTCACAAACACAGTGTTGTTGTTGTACAGTGATCTATTTCACAAAATATGTCTTCAACCCATAGGACACAGGTCACAGTTTGTCACTTCCGGAAATTCCTAGGGACGAAAAAAGTTCCAGCTATTTTTGTGTGTTTTTTTTATTATTTTTTCCTGGCCCCCTGCATTTTTTTTCTGGGCATTTTTGTAGTTTTTATGAAAGGACAGGGGTTGAGTTACTGTCTGGAAATGATTTTAGAAGTGGAATGGGACCAGTTCAGGTGGTGGAGATCTGGTAGTTGGGGGGTGCTTTGGTCTATTTACATACGGCGGAATATGTGCAAAGAGACCCCTATCAGCTGATCCTACTCGTATCTCAAAATTTCTACCTTCAACCTATGAAAAAATTGTGCTTAAAATACTGCCAAAGGACTGTTCAAGGCCCCCACCGAAGGATTTGGTTCAACGAAAGTTAGGGAAGGTGCTGTGAGAGCAGACATTAACATTACCGCAAATGGGAAATGAAGGAAAATGAAACTGTGACCTGCTGCCTGTATGGGTTGAAGACATATTTTGTGAAATAGATCACTGTACAACAACAACACTGTGTTTGTGACTTAAAACTTGTCAGAAACACATTATAAGACCTATAGTACTGTCTAGATGTGCTGAAAATGTATCTTTCATGTCTTTTCTAGCAAAATATTTGCACAAAATTGATTTCTTGATAGTTTTGGGGGGCAAAGTAATGTACATGATTATGAGTTGAATTTCTCCTGTAAGTAAATGATACTTTTCAATATGGTAGTTCACCTATTTCTGCAATGATATGCCACACAATCTGGTTGCTTTTCTCATTACCCTTGCCAAAACACACAGAACACTACCCTACCCCCCAAAAATTGAAAAGAATTTGGGCATTACTTGATTTTGTGTACATATTAAATTTTATTTGGCTTTCTGACAAAAACCTATAGTTCTTACATTGATTTGATGGTCAACATGTGAGAAACATAATAATCTCCTTTTTAGTCTTACAAAATGCCTTTTCTTGTAAAAAAAACAACTTTTTCAGTGTTGTTTTATGTCAAACTGAATATTTTGTGTACTCTTTCAGGTAATTTCAGGTCCTGTATAAGATGAATGGAATTGTTTATCCACCTGTGAGCATATTTTCCTGATTCACACATCAAAGGAATGGAAATGAGAGTCTTTCTACATTTTCCAGAGGTAATTTTACCATTGGCATGGCTTCACTGCTTCATTACATTAGAAATTCGCCTCAAATAGCATGCCTAATGGCACTCAAAGTTGGCATAAAACCGCCCAGAATATAATGACCTGGGCTTTCCTGATTTTATTCAGTACCTGCATGTGTCTTACACAATTTTCACTTGCAAGAATGCTGGAATCAATTGTTTTAAAAAATAAACCAACCTAACATTTACCCCACCCCCCTTTTTTTTGCATATTTTTTCTTAAATCTAATCATATTTTCCCAGAAATATCCTTTTAGACCCTTGTTTGACTTTTTGGGGTGCAGTTTTATTCTCTGGGCTAGGCTAATAATTAAGTTTATGTTCCAGGGTACTTGTGGGCAGTTTTGAACAGAGTTTTGTGTTGGGGGATCCCAACAATAAGCCGTGTGGCAGGTGACTTCTTCCTCTGGTTTTAAGCTTTCCAGTACAATTTTGAGCCTAAAATCAACCTGGGATACAAGAATAACACTTGTTTTTTCAAGCTGTTTAAATTTGGCCACAGTATGACTGACTTTGAGTAGAATTTATCCATTTTGTAATCCAACAAATCTTAAAATGTGACAAATGCACAGTATATTTTAGTTGAGGAAGCCACAGAAAGATATGTGTCCTCATAAAGTTAGTATTTTATGGTAGAACACTCTTAGTAGAAGTCACACTAGTTTACAGAGTTCAAATATGTTTTCCCAGAGCTGAGATATGACAATTTTAAGCTTTTTTAGCTCACCGGTCATTGTCCTTGCTATGTTCTAATGGGGGGTGGTGTAAATGGGAGGGCTACAGAAGGCTTAGTGTTCATTGCATTTAGTTTTCCTCTTGAGAGATCATTCCAAATACCTTTAAGCTCAATGTGTTAGATTTAGAAGTAGATTGAAGGAATTTTGTGCCTCTGTTAGGACACAGGTCACAGTTTGTCACTTCCGGAAATTCCTAGGGACGAAAAAAGTTCCAGCTATTTTTGTGTGTTTTTTTTATTATTTTTTCCTGGCCCCCTGCATTTTTTTTCTGGGCATTTTTGTAGTTTTTATGAAAGGACAGGGGTTGAGTTACTGTCTGGAAATGATTTTAGAAGTGGAATGGGACCAGTTCAGGTGGTGGAGATCTGGTAGTTGGGGGGTGCTTTGGTCTATTTACATGCGGCGGAATATGTGCAAAGAGACCCCTATCAGCTGATTCTACTCGTATCTCAAAATTTCTACGTTCAACCTATGAAAAAATTGTGCTTAAAATACTGCCAAAGGACTGTTCAAGGCCCCCACCGAAGGATTTGGTTCAACGAAAGTTAGGGAAGGTGCTGTGAGAGCAGACATTAACATTACCGCAAATGGGAAATGAAGGAAAATGAAACTGTGACCTGCTGCCAGAGGCACAAAATTCCTTCAATCTACTTCTAAATCTAACACATTGAGCTTAAAGGTATTTGGAATGATCTCTCAAGAGGAAAACTAAATGCAATGAACACTAAGCCTTCTGTAGCCCTCCCATTTACACCACCCCCCATTAGAACATAGCAAGGACAATGACCGGTGAGCTAAAAAAGCTTAAAATTGTCATATCTCAGCTCTGGGAAAACATATTTGAACTCTGTAAACTAGTGTGACTTCTACTAAGAGTGTTCTACCATAAAATACTAACTTTATGAGGACACATATCTTTCTGTGGCTTCCTCAACTAAAATATACTGTGCATTTGTCACATTTTAAGATTTGTTGGATTACAAAATGGATAAATTCTACTCAAAGTCAGTCATACTGTGGCCAAATTTAAACAGCTTGAAAAAACAAGTGTTATTCTTGTATCCCAGGTTGATTTTAGGCTCAAAATTGTACTGGAAAGCTTAAAACCAGAGGAAGAAGTCACCTGCCACACGGCTTATTGTTGGGATCCCCCAACACAAAACTCTGTTCAAAACTGCCCACAAGTACCCTGGAACATAAACTTAATTATTAGCCTAGCCCAGAGAATAAAACTGCACCCCAAAAAGTCAAACAAGGGTCTAAAAGGATATTTCTGGGAAAATATGATTAGATTTAAGAAAAAATATGCAAAAAAAAGGGGGGTGGGGTAAATGTTAGGTTGGTTTATTTTTTAAAACAATTGATTCCAGCATTCTTGCAAGTGAAAATTGTGTAAGACACATGCAGGTACTGAATAAAATCAGGAAAGCCCAGGTCATTATATTCTGGGCGGTTTTATGCCAACTTTGAGTGCCATTAGGCATGCTATTTGAGGCGAATTTCTAATGTAATGAAGCAGTGAAGCCATGCCAATGGTAAAATTACCTCTGGAAAATGTAGAAAGACTCTCATTTCCATTCCTTTGATGTGTGAATCAGGAAAATATGCTCACAGGTGGATAAACAATTCCATTCATCTTATACAGGACCTGAAATTACCTGAAAGAGTACACAAAATATTCAGTTTGACATAAAACAACACTGAAAAAGTTGTTTTTTTTACAAGAAAAGGCATTTTGTAAGACTAAAAAGGAGATTATTATGTTTCTCACATGTTGACCATCAAATCAATGTAAGAACTATAGGTTTTTGTCAGAAAGCCAAATAAAATTTAATATGTACACAAAATCAAGTAATGCCCAAATTCTTTTCAATTTTTGGGGGGTAGGGTAGTGTTCTGTGTGTTTTGGCAAGGGTAATGAGAAAAGCAACCAGATTGTGTGGCATATCATTGCAGAAATAGGTGAACTACCATATTGAAAAGTATCATTTACTTACAGGAGAAATTCAACTCATAATCATGTACATTACTTTGCCCCCCAAAACTATCAAGAAATCAATTTTGTGCAAATATTTTGCTAGAAAAGACATGAAAGATACATTTTCAGCACATCTAGACAGTACTATAGGTCTTATAATGTGTTTCTGACAAGTTTTAAGTCACAAACACAGTGTTGTTGTTGTACAGTGATCTATTTCACAAAATATGTCTTCAACCCATACAGGCAGCAGGTCACAGTTTCATTTTCCTTCATTTCCCATTTGCGGTAATGTTAATGTCTGCTCTCACAGCACCTTCCCTAACTTTCGTTGAACCAAATCCTTCGGTGGGGGCCTTGAACAGTCCTTTGGCAGTATTTTAAGCACAATTTTTTCATAGGTTGAAGGTAGAAATTTTGAGATACGAGTAGAATCAGCTGATAGGGGTCTCTTTGCACATATTCCGCCGCATGTAAATAGACCAAAGCACCCCCCAACTACCAGATCTCCACCACCTGAACTGGTCCCATTCCACTTCTAAAATCATTTCCAGACAGTAACTCAACCCCTGTCCTTTCATAAAAACTACAAAAATGCCCAGAAAAAAAATGCAGGGGGCCAGGAAAAAATAATAAAAAAAACACACAAAAATAGCTGGAACTTTTTTCGTCCCTAGGAATTTCCGGAAGTGACAAACTGTGACCTGTGTCCTAACAGAGGCACAAAATTCCTTCAATCTACTTCTAAATCTAACACATTGAGCTTAAAGGTATTTGGAATGATCTCTCAAGAGGAAAACTAAATGCAATGAACACTAAGCCTTCTGTAGCCCTCCCATTTACACCACCCCCCATTAGAACATAGCAAGGACAATGACCGGTGAGCTAAAAAAGCTTAAAATTGTCATATCTCAGCTCTGGGAAAACATATTTGAACTCTGTAAACTAGTGTGACTTCTACTAAGAGTGTTCTACCATAAAATACTAACTTTATGAGGACACATATCTTTCTGTGGCTTCCTCAACTAAAATATACTGTGCATTTGTCACATTTTAAGATTTGTTGGATTACAAAATGGATAAATTCTACTCAAAGTCAGTCATACTGTGGCCAAATTTAAACAGCTTGAAAAAACAAGTGTTATTCTTGTATCCCAGGTTGATTTTAGGCTCAAAATTGTACTGGAAAGCTTAAAACCAGAGGAAGAAGTCACCTGCCACACGGCTTATTGTTGGGATCCCCCAACACAAAACTCTGTTCAAAACTGCCCACAAGTACCCTGGAACATAAACTTAATTATTAGCCTAGCCCAGAGAATAAAACTGCACCCCAAAAAGTCAAACAAGGGTCTAAAAGGATATTTCTGGGAAAATATGATTAGATTTAAGAAAAAATATGCAAAAAAAAGGGGGGTGGGGTAAATGTTAGGTTGGTTTATTTTTTAAAACAATTGATTCCAGCATTCTTGCAAGTGAAAATTGTGTAAGACACATGCAGGTACTGAATAAAATCAGGAAAGCCCAGGTCATTATATTCTGGGCGGTTTTATGCCAACTTTGAGTGCCATTAGGCATGCTATTTGAGGCGAATTTCTAATGTAATGAAGCAGTGAAGCCATGCCAATGGTAAAATTACCTCTGGAAAATGTAGAAAGACTCTCATTTCCATTCCTTTGATGTGTGAATCAGGAAAATATGCTCACAGGTGGATAAACAATTCCATTCATCTTATACAGGACCTGAAATTACCTGAAAGAGTACACAAAATATTCAGTTTGACATAAAACAACACTGAAAAAGTTGTTTTTTTTACAAGAAAAGGCATTTTGTAAGACTAAAAAGGAGATTATTATGTTTCTCACATGTTGACCATCAAATCAATGTAAGAACTATAGGTTTTTGTCAGAAAGCCAAATAAAATTTAATATGTACACAAAATCAAGTAATGCCCAAATTCTTTTCAATTTTTGGGGGGTAGGGTAGTGTTCTGTGTGTTTTGGCAAGGGTAATGAGAAAAGCAACCAGATTGTGTGGCATATCATTGCAGAAATAGGTGAACTACCATATTGAAAAGTATCATTTACTTACAGGAGAAATTCAACTCATAATCATGTACATTACTTTGCCCCCCAAAACTATCAAGAAATCAATTTTGTGCAAATATTTTGCTAGAAAAGACATGAAAGATACATTTTCAGCACATCTAGACAGTACTATAGGTCTTATAATGTGTTTCTGACAAGTTTTAAGTCACAAACACAGTGTTGTTGTTGTACAGTGATCTATTTCACAAAATATGTCTTCAACCCATACAGGCAGCAGGTCACAGTTTCATTTTCCTTCATTTCCCATTTGCGGTAATGTTAATGTCTGCTCTCACAGCACCTTCCCTAACTTTCGTTGAACCAAATCCTTCGGTGGGGGCCTTGAACAGTCCTTTGGCAGTATTTTAAGCACAATTTTTTCATAGGTTGAAGGTAGAAATTTTGAGATACGAGTAGAATCAGCTGATAGGGGTCTCTTTGCACATATTCCGCCGCATGTAAATAGACCAAAGCACCCCCCAACTACCAGATCTCCACCACCTGAACTGGTCCCATTCCACTTCTAAAATCATTTCCAGACAGTAACTCAACCCCTGTCCTTTCATAAAAACTACAAAAATGCCCAGAAAAAAAATGCAGGGGGCCAGGAAAAAATAATAAAAAAAACACACAAAAATAGCTGGAACTTTTTTCGTCCCTAGGAATTTCCGGAAGTGACAAACTGTGACCTGTGTCCTAACAGAGGCACAAAA
The DNA here is from genome assembly GCA_963971465.1 of Lepidochitona cinerea. NCBI lineage: Eukaryota > Metazoa > Mollusca > Polyplacophora > Chitonida > Tonicellidae > Lepidochitona > Lepidochitona cinerea. The sequence continues at coordinate 14,604,034 of OZ020560.1, read as the reverse complement.
TTCCTTCAATCTACTTCTAAATCTAACACATTGAGCTTAAAGGTATTTGGAATGATCTCTCAAGAGGAAAACTAAATGCAATGAACACTAAGCCTTCTGTAGCCCTCCCATTTACACCACCCCCCATTAGAACATAGCAAGGACAATGACCGGTGAGCTAAAAAAGCTTAAAATTGTCATATCTCAGCTCTGGGAAAACATATTTGAACTCTGTAAACTAGTGTGACTTCTACTAAGAGTGTTCTACCATAAAATACTAACTTTATGAGGACACATATCTTTCTGTGGCTTCCTCAACTAAAATATACTGTGCATTTGTCACATTTTAAGATTTGTTGGATTACAAAATGGATAAATTCTACTCAAAGTCAGTCATACTGTGGCCAAATTTAAACAGCTTGAAAAAACAAGTGTTATTCTTGTATCCCAGGTTGATTTTAGGCTCAAAATTGTACTGGAAAGCTTAAAACCAGAGGAAGAAGTCACCTGCCACACGGCTTATTGTTGGGATCCCCCAACACAAAACTCTGTTCAAAACTGCCCACAAGTACCCTGGAACATAAACTTAATTATTAGCCTAGCCCAGAGAATAAAACTGCACCCCAAAAAGTCAAACAAGGGTCTAAAAGGATATTTCTGGGAAAATATGATTAGATTTAAGAAAAAATATGCAAAAAAAAGGGGGGTGGGGTAAATGTTAGGTTGGTTTATTTTTTAAAACAATTGATTCCAGCATTCTTGCAAGTGAAAATTGTGTAAGACACATGCAGGTACTGAATAAAATCAGGAAAGCCCAGGTCATTATATTCTGGGCGGTTTTATGCCAACTTTGAGTGCCATTAGGCATGCTATTTGAGGCGAATTTCTAATGTAATGAAGCAGTGAAGCCATGCCAATGGTAAAATTACCTCTGGAAAATGTAGAAAGACTCTCATTTCCATTCCTTTGATGTGTGAATCAGGAAAATATGCTCACAGGTGGATAAACAATTCCATTCATCTTATACAGGACCTGAAATTACCTGAAAGAGTACACAAAATATTCAGTTTGACATAAAACAACACTGAAAAAGTTGTTTTTTTTACAAGAAAAGGCATTTTGTAAGACTAAAAAGGAGATTATTATGTTTCTCACATGTTGACCATCAAATCAATGTAAGAACTATAGGTTTTTGTCAGAAAGCCAAATAAAATTTAATATGTACACAAAATCAAGTAATGCCCAAATTCTTTTCAATTTTTGGGGGGTAGGGTAGTGTTCTGTGTGTTTTGGCAAGGGTAATGAGAAAAGCAACCAGATTGTGTGGCATATCATTGCAGAAATAGGTGAACTACCATATTGAAAAGTATCATTTACTTACAGGAGAAATTCAACTCATAATCATGTACATTACTTTGCCCCCCAAAACTATCAAGAAATCAATTTTGTGCAAATATTTTGCTAGAAAAGACATGAAAGATACATTTTCAGCACATCTAGACAGTACTATAGGTCTTATAATGTGTTTCTGACAAGTTTTAAGTCACAAACACAGTGTTGTTGTTGTACAGTGATCTATTTCACAAAATATGTCTTCAACCCTAACAGAGGCACAAAATTCCTTCAATCTACTTCTAAATCTAACACATTGAGCTTAAAGGTATTTGGAATGATCTCTCAAGAGGAAAACTAAATGCAATGAACACTAAGCCTTCTGTAGCCCTCCCATTTACACCACCCCCCATTAGAACATAGCAAGGACAATGACCGGTGAGCTAAAAAAGCTTAAAATTGTCATATCTCAGCTCTGGGAAAACATATTTGAACTCTGTAAACTAGTGTGACTTCTACTAAGAGTGTTCTACCATAAAATACTAACTTTATGAGGACACATATCTTTCTGTGGCTTCCTCAACTAAAATATACTGTGCATTTGTCACATTTTAAGATTTGTTGGATTACAAAATGGATAAATTCTACTCAAAGTCAGTCATACTGTGGCCAAATTTAAACAGCTTGAAAAAACAAGTGTTATTCTTGTATCCCAGGTTGATTTTAGGCTCAAAATTGTACTGGAAAGCTTAAAACCAGAGGAAGAAGTCACCTGCCACACGGCTTATTGTTGGGATCCCCCAACACAAAACTCTGTTCAAAACTGCCCACAAGTACCCTGGAACATAAACTTAATTATTAGCCTAGCCCAGAGAATAAAACTGCACCCCAAAAAGTCAAACAAGGGTCTAAAAGGATATTTCTGGGAAAATATGATTAGATTTAAGAAAAAATATGCAAAAAAAAGGGGGGTGGGGTAAATGTTAGGTTGGTTTATTTTTTAAAACAATTGATTCCAGCATTCTTGCAAGTGAAAATTGTGTAAGACACATGCAGGTACTGAATAAAATCAGGAAAGCCCAGGTCATTATATTCTGGGCGGTTTTATGCCAACTTTGAGTGCCATTAGGCATGCTATTTGAGGCGAATTTCTAATGTAATGAAGCAGTGAAGCCATGCCAATGGTAAAATTACCTCTGGAAAATGTAGAAAGACTCTCATTTCCATTCCTTTGATGTGTGAATCAGGAAAATATGCTCACAGGTGGATAAACAATTCCATTCATCTTATACAGGACCTGAAATTACCTGAAAGAGTACACAAAATATTCAGTTTGACATAAAACAACACTGAAAAAGTTGTTTTTTTTACAAGAAAAGGCATTTTGTAAGACTAAAAAGGAGATTATTATGTTTCTTACATGTTGACCATCAAATCAATGTAAGAACTATAGGTTTTTGTCAGAAAGCCAAATAAAATTTAATATGTACACAAAATCAAGTAATGCCCAAATTCTTTTCAATTTTTGGGGGGTAGGGTAGTGTTCTGTGTGTTTTGGCAAGGGTAATGAGAAAAGCAACCAGATTGTGTGGCATATCATTGCAGAAATAGGTGAACTACCATATTGAAAAGTATCATTTACTTACAGGAGAAATTCAACTCATAATCATGTACATTACTTTGCCCCCCAAAACTATCAAGAAATCAATTTTGTGCAAATATTTTGCTAGAAAAGACATGAAAGATACATTTTCAGCACATCTAGACAGTACTATAGGTCTTATAATGTGTTTCTGACAAGTTTTAAGTCACAAACACAGTGTTGTTGTTGTACAGTGATCTATTTCACAAAATATGTCTTCAACCCATACAGGCAGCAGGTCACAGTTTCATTTTCCTTCATTTCCCATTTGCGGTAATGTTAATGTCTGCTCTCACAGCACCTTCCCTAACTTTCGTTGAACCAAATCCTTCGGTGGGGGCCTTGAACAGTCCTTTGGCAGTATTTTAAGCACAATTTTTTCATAGGTTGAAGGTAGAAATTTTGAGATACGAGTAGAATCAGCTGATAGGGGTCTCTTTGCACATATTCCGCCGCATGTAAATAGACCAAAGCACCCCCCAACTACCAGATCTCCACCACCTGAACTGGTCCCATTCCACTTCTAAAATCATTTCCAGACAGTAACTCAACCCCTGTCCTTTCATAAAAACTACAAAAATGCCCAGAAAAAAAATGCAGGGGGCCAGGAAAAAATAATAAAAAAAACACACAAAAATAGCTGGAACTTTTTTCGTCCCTAGGAATTTCCGGAAGTGACAAACTGTGACCTGTGTCCTAACAGAGGCACAAAATTCCTTCAATCTACTTCTAAATCTAACACATTGAGCTTAAAGGTATTTGGAATGATCTCTCAAGAGGAAAACTAAATGCAATGAACACTAAGCCTTCTGTAGCCCTCCCATTTACACCACCCCCCATTAGAACATAGCAAGGACAATGACCGGTGAGCTAAAAAAGCTTAAAATTGTCATATCTCAGCTCTGGGAAAACATATTTGAACTCTGTAAACTAGTGTGACTTCTACTAAGAGTGTTCTACCATAAAATACTAACTTTATGAGGACACATATCTTTCTGTGGCTTCCTCAACTAAAATATACTGTGCATTTGTCACATTTTAAGATTTGTTGGATTACAAAATGGATAAATTCTACTCAAAGTCAGTCATACTGTGGCCAAATTTAAACAGCTTGAAAAAACAAGTGTTATTCTTGTATCCCAGGTTGATTTTAGGCTCAAAATTGTACTGGAAAGCTTAAAACCAGAGGAAGAAGTCACCTGCCACACGGCTTATTGTTGGGATCCCCCAACACAAAACTCTGTTCAAAACTGCCCACAAGTACCCTGGAACATAAACTTAATTATTAGCCTAGCCCAGAGAATAAAACTGCACCCCAAAAAGTCAAACAAGGGTCTAAAAGGATATTTCTGGGAAAATATGATTAGATTTAAGAAAAAATATGCAAAAAAAAGGGGGGTGGGGTAAATGTTAGGTTGGTTTATTTTTTAAAACAATTGATTCCAGCATTCTTGCAAGTGAAAATTGTGTAAGACACATGCAGGTACTGAATAAAATCAGGAAAGCCCAGGTCATTATATTCTGGGCGGTTTTATGCCAACTTTGAGTGCCATTAGGCATGCTATTTGAGGCGAATTTCTAATGTAATGAAGCAGTGAAGCCATGCCAATGGTAAAATTACCTCTGGAAAATGTAGAAAGACTCTCATTTCCATTCCTTTGATGTGTGAATCAGGAAAATATGCTCACAGGTGGATAAACAATTCCATTCATCTTATACAGGACCTGAAATTACCTGAAAGAGTACACAAAATATTCAGTTTGACATAAAACAACACTGAAAAAGTTGTTTTTTTTACAAGAAAAGGCATTTTGTAAGACTAAAAAGGAGATTATTATGTTTCTCACATGTTGACCATCAAATCAATGTAAGAACTATAGGTTTTTGTCAGAAAGCCAAATAAAATTTAATATGTACACAAAATCAAGTAATGCCCAAATTCTTTTCAATTTTTGGGGGGTAGGGTAGTGTTCTGTGTGTTTTGGCAAGGGTAATGAGAAAAGCAACCAGATTGTGTGGCATATCATTGCAGAAATAGGTGAACTACCATATTGAAAAGTATCATTTACTTACAGGAGAAATTCAACTCATAATCATGTACATTACTTTGCCCCCCAAAACTATCAAGAAATCAATTTTGTGCAAATATTTTGCTAGAAAAGACATGAAAGATACATTTTCAGCACATCTAGACAGTACTATAGGTCTTATAATGTGTTTCTGACAAGTTTTAAGTCACAAACACAGTGTTGTTGTTGTACAGTGATCTATTTCACAAAATATGTCTTCAACCCATACAGGCAGCAGGTCACAGTTTCATTTTCCTTCATTTCCCATTTGCGGTAATGTTAATGTCTGCTCTCACAGCACCTTCCCTAACTTTCGTTGAACCAAATCCTTCGGTGGGGGCCTTGAACAGTCCTTTGGCAGTATTTTAAGCACAATTTTTTCATAGGTTGAAGGTAGAAATTTTGAGATACGAGTAGAATCAGCTGATAGGGGTCTCTTTGCACATATTCCGCCGCATGTAAATAGACCAAAGCACCCCCCAACTACCAGATCTCCACCACCTGAACTGGTCCCATTCCACTTCTAAAATCATTTCCAGACAGTAACTCAACCCCTGTCCTTTCATAAAAACTACAAAAATGCCCAGAAAAAAAATGCAGGGGGCCAGGAAAAAATAATAAAAAAAACACACAAAAATAGCTGGAACTTTTTTCGTCCCTAGGAATTTCCGGAAGTGACAAACTGTGACCTGTCCTAACAGAGGCACAAAATTCCTTCAATCTACTTCTAAATCTAACACATTGAGCTTAAAGGTATTTGGAATGATCTCTCAAGAGGAAAACTAAATGCAATGAACACTAAGCCTTCTGTAGCCCTCCCATTTACACCACCCCCCATTAGAACATAGCAAGGACAATGACCGGTGAGCTAAAAAAGCTTAAAATTGTCATATCTCAGCTCTGGGAAAACATATTTGAACTCTGTAAACTAGTGTGACTTCTACTAAGAGTGTTCTACCATAAAATACTAACTTTATGAGGACACATATCTTTCTGTGGCTTCCTCAACTAAAATATACTGTGCATTTGTCACATTTTAAGATTTGTTGGATTACAAAATGGATAAACTCTACTCAAAGTCAGTCATACTGTGGCCAAATTTAAACAGCTTGAAAAAACAAGTGTTATTCTTGTATCCCAGGTTGATTTTAGGCTCAAAATTGTACTGGAAAGCTTAAAACCAGAGGAAGAAGTCACCTGCCACACGGCTTATTGTTGGGATCCCCCAACACAAAACTCTGTTCAAAACTGCCCACAAGTACCCTGGAACATAAACTTAATTATTAGCCTAGCCCAGAGAATAAAACTGCACCCCAAAAAGTCAAACAAGGGTCTAAAAGGATATTTCTGGGAAAATATGATTAGATTTAAGAAAAAATATGCAAAAAAAAGGGGGGTGGGGTAAATGTTAGGTTGGTTTATTTTTTAAAACAATTGATTCCAGCATTCTTGCAAGTGAAAATTGTGTAAGACACATGCAGGTACTGAATAAAATCAGGAAAGCCCAGGTCATTATATTCTGGGCGGTTTTATGCCAACTTTGAGTGCCATTAGGCATGCTATTTGAGGCGAATTTCTAATGTAATGAAGCAGTGAAGCCATGCCAATGGTAAAATTACCTCTGGAAAATGTAGAAAGACTCTCATTTCCATTCCTTTGATGTGTGAATCAGGAAAATATGCTCACAGGTGGATAAACAATTCCATTCATCTTATACAGGACCTGAAATTACCTGAAAGAGTACACAAAATATTCAGTTTGACATAAAACAACACTGAAAAAGTTGTTTTTTTTACAAGAAAAGGCATTTTGTAAGACTAAAAAGGAGATTATTATGTTTCTCACATGTTGACCATCAAATCAATGTAAGAACTATAGGTTTTTGTCAGAAAGCCAAATAAAATTTAATATGTACACAAAATGAAGTAATGCCCAAATTCTTTTCAATTTTTGGGGGGTAGGGTAGTGTTCTGTGTGTTTTGGCAAGGGTAATGAGAAAAGCAACCAGATTGTGTGGCATATCATTGCAGAAATAGGTGAACTACCATATTGAAAAGTATCATTTACTTACAGGAGAAATTCAACTCATAATCATGTACATTACTTTGCCCCCCAAAACTATCAAGAAATCAATTTTGTGCAAATATTTTGCTAGAAAAGACATGAAAGATACATTTTCAGCACATCTAGACAGTACTATAGGTCTTATAATGTGTTTCTGACAAGTTTTAAGTCACAAACACAGTGTTGTTGTTGTACAGTGATCTATTTCACAAAATATGTCTTCAACCCTAACAGAGGCACAAAATTCCTTCAATCTACTTCTAAATCTAACACATTGAGCTTAAAGGTATTTGGAATGATCTCTCAAGAGGAAAACTAAATGCAATGAACACTAAGCCTTCTGTAGCCCTCCCATTTACACCACCCCCCATTAGAACATAGCAAGGACAATGACCGGTGAGCTAAAAAAGCTTAAAATTGTCATATCTCAGCTCTGGGAAAACATATTTGAACTCTGTAAACTAGTGTGACTTCTACTAAGAGTGTTCTACCATAAAATACTAACTTTATGAGGACACATATCTTTCTGTGGCTTCCTCAACTAAAATATACTGTGCATTTGTCACATTTTAAGATTTGTTGGATTACAAAATGGATAAATTCTACTCAAAGTCAGTCATACTGTGGCCAAATTTAAACAGCTTGAAAAAACAAGTGTTATTCTTGTATCCCAGGTTGATTTTAGGCTCAAAATTGTACTGGAAAGCTTAAAACCAGAGGAAGAAGTCACCTGCCACACGGCTTATTGTTGGGATCCCCCAACACAAAACTCTGTTCAAAACTGCCCACAAGTACCCTGGAACATAAACTTAATTATTAGCCTAGCCCAGAGAATAAAACTGCACCCCAAAAAGTCAAACAAGGGTCTAAAAGGATATTTCTGGGAAAATATGATTAGATTTAAGAAAAAATATGCAAAAAAAAGGGGGGTGGGGTAAATGTTAGGTTGGTTTATTTTTTAAAACAATTGATTCCAGCATTCTTGCAAGTGAAAATTGTGTAAGACACATGCAGGTACTGAATAAAATCAGGAAAGCCCAGGTCATTATATTCTGGGCGGTTTTATGCCAACTTTGAGTGCCATTAGGCATGCTATTTGAGGCGAATTTCTAATGTAATGAAGCAGTGAAGCCATGCCAATGGTAAAATTACCTCTGGAAAATGTAGAAAGACTCTCATTTCCATTCCTTTGATGTGTGAATCAGGAAAATATGCTCACAGGTGGATAAACAATTCCATTCATCTTATACAGGACCTGAAATTACCTGAAAGAGTACACAAAATATTCAGTTTGACATAAAACAACACTGAAAAAGTTGTTTTTTTTACAAGAAAAGGCATTTTGTAAGACTAAAAAGGAGATTATTATGTTTCTCACATGTTGACCATCAAATCAATGTAAGAACTATAGGTTTTTGTCAGAAAGCCAAATAAAATTTAATATGTACACAAAATGAAGTAATGCCCAAATTCTTTTCAATTTTTGGGGGGTAGGGTAGTGTTCTGTGTGTTTTGGCAAGGGTAATGAGAAAAGCAACCAGATTGTGTGGCATATCATTGCAGAAATAGGTGAACTACCATATTGAAAAGTATCATTTACTTACAGGAGAAATTCAACTCATAATCATGTACATTACTTTGCCCCCCAAAACTATCAAGAAATAAATTTTGTGCAAATATTTTGCTAGAAAAGACATGAAAGATACATTTTCAGCACATCTAGACAGTACTATAGGTCTTATAATGTGTTTCTGACAAGTTTTAAGTCACAAACACAGTGTTGTTGTTGTACAGTGATCTATTTCACAAAATATGTCTTCAACCCATACAGAGGCACAAAATTCCTTCAATCTACTTCTAAATCTAACACATTGAGCTTAAAGGTATTTGGAATGATCTCTCAAGAGGAAAACTAAATGCAATGAACACTAAGCCTTCTGTAGCCCTCCCATTTACACCACCCCCCATTAGAACATAGCAAGGACAATGACCGGTGAGCTAAAAAAGCTTAAAATTGTCATATCTCAGCTCTGGGAAAACATATTTGAACTCTGTAAACTAGTGTGACTTCTACTAAGAGTGTTCTACCATAAAATACTAACTTTATGAGGACACATATCTTTCTGTGGCTTCCTCAACTAAAATATACTGTGCATTTGTCACATTTTAAGATTTGTTGGATTACAAAATGGATAAATTCTACTCAAAGTCAGTCATACTGTGGCCAAATTTAAACAGCTTGAAAAAACAAGTGTTATTCTTGTATCCCAGGTTGATTTTAGGCTCAAAATTGTACTGGAAAGCTTAAAACCAGAGGAAGAAGTCACCTGCCACACGGCTTATTGTTGGGATCCCCCAACACAAAACTCTGTTCAAAACTGCCCACAAGTACCCTGGAACATAAACTTAATTATTAGCCTAGCCCAGAGAATAAAACTGCACCCCAAAAAGTCAAACAAGGGTCTAAAAGGATATTTCTGGGAAAATATTAGATTTAAGAAAAAATATGCAAAAAAAAGGGGGGTGGGGTAAATGTTAGGTTGGTTTATTTTTTAAAACAATTGATTCCAGCATTCTTGCAAGTGAAAATTGTGTAAGACACATGCAGGTACTGAATAAAATCAGGAAAGCCCAGGTCATTATATTCTGGGCGGTTTTATGCCAACTTTGAGTGCCATTAGGCATGCTATTTGAGGCGAATTTCTAATGTAATGAAGCAGTGAAGCCATGCCAATGGTAAAATTACCTCTGGAAAATGTAGAAAGACTCTCATTTCCATTCCTTTGATGTGTGAATCAGGAAAATATGCTCACAGGTGGATAAACAATTCCATTCATCTTATACAGGACCTGAAATTACCTGAAAGAGTACACAAAATATTCAGTTTGACATAAAACAACACTGAAAAAGTTGTTTTTTTTACAAGAAAAGGCATTTTGTAAGACTAAAAAGGAGATTATTATGTTTCTCACATGTTGACCATCAAATCAATGTAAGAACTATAGGTTTTTGTCAGAAAGCCAAATAAAATTTAATATGTACACAAAATCAAGTAATGCCCAAATTCTTTTCAATTTTTGGGGGGTAGGGTAGTGTTCTGTGTGTTTTGGCAAGGGTAATGAGAAAAGCAACCAGATTGTGTGGCATATCATTGCAGAAATAGGTGAACTACCATATTGAAAAGTATCATTTACTTACAGGAGAAATTCAACTCATAATCATGTACATTACTTTGCCCCCCAAAACTATCAAGAAATCAATTTTGTGCAAATATTTTGCTAGAAAAGACATGAAAGATACATTTTCAGCACATCTAGACAGTACTATAGGTCTTATAATGTGTTTCTGACAAGTTTTAAGTCACAAACACAGTGTTGTTGTTGTACAGTGATCTATTTCACAAAATATGTCTTCAACCCATACAGGCAGCAGGTCACAGTTTCATTTTCCTTCATTTCCCATTTGCGGTAATGTTAATGTCTGCTCTCACAGCACCTTCCCTAACTTTCGTTGAACCAAATCCTTCGGTGGGGGCCTTGAACAGTCCTTTGGCAGTATTTTAAGCACAATTTTTTCATAGGTTGAAGGTAGAAATTTTGAGATACGAGTAGAATCAGCTGATAGGGGTCTCTTTGCACATATTCCGCCGCATGTAAATAGACCAAAGCACCCCCCAACTACCAGATCTCCACCACCTGAACTGGTCCCATTCCACTTCTAAAATCATTTCCAGACAGTAACTCAACCCCTGTCCTTTCATAAAAACTACAAAAATGCCCAGAAAAAAAATGCAGGGGGCCAGGAAAAAATAATAAAAAAAACACACAAAAATAGCTGGAACTTTTTTCGTCCCTAGGAATTTCCGGAAGTGACAAACTGTGACCTGTGTCCTAACAGAGGCACAAAATTCCTTCAATCTACTTCTAAATCTAACACATTGAGCTTAAAGGTATTTGGAATGATCTCTCAAGAGGAAAACTAAATGCAATGAACACTAAGCCTTCTGTAGCCCTCCCATTTACACCACCCCCCATTAGAACATAGCAAGGACAATGACCGGTGAGCTAAAAAAGCTTAAAATTGTCATATCTCAGCTCTGGGAAAACATATTTGAACTCTGTAAACTAGTGTGACTTCTACTAAGAGTGTTCTACCATAAAATACTAACTTTATGAGGACACATATCTTTCTGTGGCTTCCTCAACTAAAATATACTGTGCATTTGTCACATTTTAAGATTTGTTGGATTACAAAATGGATAAATTCTACTCAAAGTCAGTCATACTGTGGCCAAATTTAAACAGCTTGAAAAAACAAGTGTTATTCTTGTATCCCAGGTTGATTTTAGGCTCAAAATTGTACTGGAAAGCTTAAAACCAGAGGAAGAAGTCACCTGCCACACGGCTTATTGTTGGGATCCCCCAACACAAAACTCTGTTCAAAACTGCCCACAAGTACCCTGGAACATAAACTTAATTATTAGCCTAGCCCAGAGAATAAAACTGCACCCCAAAAAGTCAAACAAGGGTCTAAAAGGATATTTCTGGGAAAATATGATTAGATTTAAGAAAAAATATGCAAAAAAAAGGGGGGTGGGGTAAATGTTAGGTTGGTTTATTTTTTAAAACAATTGATTCCAGCATTCTTGCAAGTGAAAATTGTGTAAGACACATGCAGGTACTGAATAAAATCAGGAAAGCCCAGGTCATTATATTCTGGGCGGTTTTATGCCAACTTTGAGTGCCATTAGGCATGCTATTTGAGGCGAATTTCTAATGTAATGAAGCAGTGAAGCCATGCCAATGGTAAAATTACCTCTGGAAAATGTAGAAAGACTCTCATTTCCATTCCTTTGATGTGTGAATCAGGAAAATATGCTCACAGGTGGATAAACAATTCCATTCATCTTATACAGGACCTGAAATTACCTGAAAGAGTACACAAAATATTCAGTTTGACATAAAACAACACTGAAAAAGTTGTTTTTTTTACAAGAAAAGGCATTTTGTAAGACTAAAAAGGAGATTATTATGTTTCTCACATGTTGACCATCAAATCAATGTAAGAACTATAGGTTTTTGTCAGAAAGCCAAATAAAATTTAATATGTACACAAAATCAAGTAATGCCCAAATTCTTTTCAATTTTTGGGGGGTAGGGTAGTGTTCTGTGTGTTTTGGCAAGGGTAATGAGAAAAGCAACCAGATTGTGTGGCATATCATTGCAGAAATAGGTGAACTACCATATTGAAAAGTATCATTTACTTACAGGAGAAATTCAACTCATAATCATGTACATTACTTTGCCCCCCAAAACTATCAAGAAATCAATTTTGTGCAAATATTTTGCTAGAAAAGACATGAAAGATACATTTTCAGCACATCTAGACAGTACTATAGGTCTTATAATGTGTTTCTGACAAGTTTTAAGTCACAAACACAGTGTTGTTGTTGTACAGTGATCTATTTCACAAAATATGTCTTCAACCCATACAGGCAGCAGGTCACAGTTTCATTTTCCTTCATTTCCCATTTGCGGTAATGTTAATGTCTGCTCTCACAGCACCTTCCCTAACTTTCGTTGAACCAAATCCTTCGGTGGGGGCCTTGAACAGTCCTTTGGCAGTATTTTAAGCACAATTTTTTCATAGGTTGAAGGTAGAAATTTTGAGATACGAGTAGAATCAGCTGATAGGGGTCTCTTTGCACATATTCCGCCGCATGTAAATAGACCAAAGCACCCCCCAACTACCAGATCTCCACCACCTGAACTGGTCCCATTCCACTTCTAAAATCATTTCCAGACAGTAACTCAACCCCTGTCCTTTCATAAAAACTACAAAAATGCCCAGAAAAAAAATGCAGGGGGCCAGGAAAAAATAATAAAAAAAACACACAAAAATAGCTGGAACTTTTTTCGTCCCTAGGAATTTCCGGAAGTGACAAACTGTGACCTGTGTCCTAACAGAGGCACAAAATTCCTTCAATCTACTTCTAAATCTAACACATTGAGCTTAAAGGTATTTGGAATGATCTCTCAAGAGGAAAACTAAATGCAATGAACACTAAGCCTTCTGTAGCCCTCCCATTTACACCACCCCCCATTAGAACATAGCAAGGACAATGACCGGTGAGCTAAAAAAGCTTAAAATTGTCATATCTCAGCTCTGGGAAAACATATTTGAACTCTGTAAACTAGTGTGACTTCTACTAAGAGTGTTCTACCATAAAATACTAACTTTATGAGGACACATATCTTTCTGTGGCTTCCTCAACTAAAATATACTGTGCATTTGTCACATTTTAAGATTTGTTGGATTACAAAATGGATAAATTCTACTCAAAGTCAGTCATACTGTGGCCAAATTTAAACAGCTTGAAAAAACAAGTGTTATTCTTGTATCCCAGGTTGATTTTAGGCTCAAAATTGTACTGGAAAGCTTAAAACCAGAGGAAGAAGTCACCTGCCACACGGCTTATTGTTGGGATCCCCCAACACAAAACTCTGTTCAAAACTGCCCACAAGTACCCTGGAACATAAACTTAATTATTAGCCTAGCCCAGAGAATAAAACTGCACCCCAAAAAGTCAAACAAGGGTCTAAAAGGATATTTCTGGGAAAATATGATTAGATTTAAGAAAAAATATGCAAAAAAAAGGGGGGTGGGGTAAATGTTAGGTTGGTTTATTTTTTAAAACAATTGATTCCAGCATTCTTGCAAGTGAAAATTGTGTAAGACACATGCAGGTACTGAATAAAATCAGGAAAGCCCAGGTCATTATATTCTGGGCGGTTTTATGCCAACTTTGAGTGCCATTAGGCATGCTATTTGAGGCGAATTTCTAATGTAATGAAGCAGTGAAGCCATGCCAATGGTAAAATTACCTCTGGAAAATGTAGAAAGACTCTCATTTCCATTCCTTTGATGTGTGAATCAGGAAAATATGCTCACAGGTGGATAAACAATTCCATTCATCTTATACAGGACCTGAAATTACCTGAAAGAGTACACAAAATATTCAGTTTGACATAAAACAACACTGAAAAAGTTGTTTTTTTTACAAGAAAAGGCATTTTGTAAGACTAAAAAGGAGATTATTATGTTTCTCACATGTTGACCATCAAATCAATGTAAGAACTATAGGTTTTTGTCAGAAAGCCAAATAAAATTTAATATGTACACAAAATCAAGTAATGCCCAAATTCTTTTCAATTTTTGGGGGGTAGGGTAGTGTTCTGTGTGTTTTGGCAAGGGTAATGAGAAAAGCAACCAGATTGTGTGGCATATCATTGCAGAAATAGGTGAACTACCATATTGAAAAGTATCATTTACTTACAGGAGAAATTCAACTCATAATCATGTACATTACTTTGCCCCCCAAAACTATCAAGAAATCAATTTTGTGCAAATATTTTGCTAGAAAAGACATGAAAGATACATTTTCAGCACATCTAGACAGTACTATAGGTCTTATAATGTGTTTCTGACAAGTTTTAAGTCACAAACACAGTGTTGTTGTTGTACAGTGATCTATTTCACAAAATATGTCTTCAACCCTAACAGAGGCACAAAATTCCTTCAATCTACTTCTAAATCTAACACATTGAGCTTAAAGGTATTTGGAATGATCTCTCAAGAGGAAAACTAAATGCAATGAACACTAAGCCTTCTGTAGCCCTCCCATTTACACCACCCCCCATTAGAACATAGCAAGGACAATGACCGGTGAGCTAAAAAAGCTTAAAATTGTCATATCTCAGCTCTGGGAAAACATATTTGAACTCTGTAAACTAGTGTGACTTCTACTAAGAGTGTTCTACCATAAAATACTAACTTTATGAGGACACATATCTTTCTGTGGCTTCCTCAACTAAAATATACTGTGCATTTGTCACATTTTAAGATTTGTTGGATTACAAAATGGATAAATTCTACTCAAAGTCAGTCATACTGTGGCCAAATTTAAACAGCTTGAAAAAACAAGTGTTATTCTTGTATCCCAGGTTGATTTTAGGCTCAAAATTGTACTGGAAAGCTTAAAACCAGAGGAAGAAGTCACCTGCCACACGGCTTATTGTTGGGATCCCCCAACACAAAACTCTGTTCAAAACTGCCCACAAGTACCCTGGAACATAAACTTAATTATTAGCCTAGCCCAGAGAATAAAACTGCACCCCAAAAAGTCAAACAAGGGTCTAAAAGGATATTTCTGGGAAAATATGATTAGATTTAAGAAAAAATATGCAAAAAAAAGGGGGGTGGGGTAAATGTTAGGTTGGTTTATTTTTTAAAACAATTGATTCCAGCATTCTTGCAAGTGAAAATTGTGTAAGACACATGCAGGTACTGAATAAAATCAGGAAAGCCCAGGTCATTATATTCTGGGCGGTTTTATGCCAACTTTGAGTGCCATTAGGCATGCTATTTGAGGCGAATTTCTAATGTAATGAAGCAGTGAAGCCATGCCAATGGTAAAATTACCTCTGGAAAATGTAGAAAGACTCTCATTTCCATTCCTTTGATGTGTGAATCAGGAAAATATGCTCACAGGTGGATAAACAATTCCATTCATCTTATACAGGACCTGAAATTACCTGAAAGAGTACACAAAATATTCAGTTTGACATAAAACAACACTGAAAAAGTTGTTTTTTTTACAAGAAAAGGCATTTTGTAAGACTAAAAAGGAGATTATTATGTTTCTCACATGTTGACCATCAAATCAATGTAAGAACTATAGGTTTTTGTCAGAAAGCCAAATAAAATTTAATATGTACACAAAATCAAGTAATGCCCAAATTCTTTTCAATTTTTGGGGGGTAGGGTAGTGTTCTGTGTGTTTTGGCAAGGGTAATGAGAAAAGCAACCAGATTGTGTGGCATATCATTGCAGAAATAGGTGAACTACCATATTGAAAAGTATCATTTACTTACAGGAGAAATTCAACTCATAATCATGTACATTACTTTGCCCCCCAAAACTATCAAGAAATCAATTTTGTGCAAATATTTTGCTAGAAAAGACATGAAAGATACATTTTCAGCACATCTAGACAGTACTATAGGTCTTATAATGTGTTTCTGACAAGTTTTAAGTCACAAACACAGTGTTGTTGTTGTACAGTGATCTATTTCACAAAATATGTCTTCAACCCATACAGAGGCACAAAATTCCTTCAATCTACTTCTAAATCTAACACATTGAGCTTAAAGGTATTTGGAATGATCTCTCAAGAGGAAAACTAAATGCAATGAACACTAAGCCTTCTGTAGCCCTCCCATTTACACCACCCCCCATTAGAACATAGCAAGGACAATGACCGGTGAGCTAAAAAAGCTTAAAATTGTCATATCTCAGCTCTGGGAAAACATATTTGAACTCTGTAAACTAGTGTGACTTCTACTAAGAGTGTTCTACCATAAAATACTAACTTTATGAGGACACATATCTTTCTGTGGCTTCCTCAACTAAAATATACTGTGCATTTGTCACATTTTAAGATTTGTTGGATTACAAAATGGATAAATTCTACTCAAAGTCAGTCATACTGTGGCCAAATTTAAACAGCTTGAAAAAACAAGTGTTATTCTTGTATCCCAGGTTGATTTTAGGCTCAAAATTGTACTGGAAAGCTTAAAACCAGAGGAAGAAGTCACCTGCCACACGGCTTATTGTTGGGATCCCCCAACACAAAACTCTGTTCAAAACTGCCCACAAGTACCCTGGAACATAAACTTAATTATTAGCCTAGCCCAGAGAATAAAACTGCACCCCAAAAAGTCAAACAAGGGTCTAAAAGGATATTTCTGGGAAAATATGATTAGATTTAAGAAAAAATATGCAAAAAAAAGGGGGGTGGGGTAAATGTTAGGTTGGTTTATTTTTTAAAACAATTGATTCCAGCATTCTTGCAAGTGAAAATTGTGTAAGACACATGCAGGTACTGAATAAAATCAGGAAAGCCCAGGTCATTATATTCTGGGCGGTTTTATGCCAACTTTGAGTGCCATTAGGCATGCTATTTGAGGCGAATTTCTAATGTAATGAAGCAGTGAAGCCATGCCAATGGTAAAATTACCTCTGGAAAATGTAGAAAGACTCTCATTTCCATTCCTTTGATGTGTGAATCAGGAAAATATGCTCACAGGTGGATAAACAATTCCATTCATCTTATACAGGACCTGAAATTACCTGAAAGAGTACACAAAATATTCAGTTTGACATAAAACAACACTGAAAAAGTTGTTTTTTTTACAAGAAAAGGCATTTTGTAAGACTAAAAAGGAGATTATTATGTTTCTCACATGTTGACCATCAAATCAATGTAAGAACTATAGGTTTTTGTCAGAAAGCCAAATAAAATTTAATATGTACACAAAATCAAGTAATGCCCAAATTCTTTTCAATTTTTGGGGGGTAGGGTAGTGTTCTGTGTGTTTTGGCAAGGGTAATGAGAAAAGCAACCAGATTGTGTGGCATATCATTGCAGAAATAGGTGAACTACCATATTGAAAAGTATCATTTACTTACAGGAGAAATTCAACTCATAATCATGTACATTACTTTGCCCCCCAAAACTATCAAGAAATCAATTTTGTGCAAATATTTTGCTAGAAAAGACATGAAAGATACATTTTCAGCACATCTAGACAGTACTATAGGTCTTATAATGTGTTTCTGACAAGTTTTAAGTCACAAACACAGTGTTGTTGTTGTACAGTGATCTATTTCACAAAATATGTCTTCAACCCATACAGGCAGCAGGTCACAGTTTCATTTTCCTTCATTTCCCATTTGCGGTAATGTTAATGTCTGCTCTCACAGCACCTTCCCTAACTTTCGTTGAACCAAATCCTTCGGTGGGGGCCTTGAACAGTCCTTTGGCAGTATTTTAAGCACAATTTTTTCATAGGTTGAAGGTAGAAATTTTGAGATACGAGTAGAATCAGCTGATAGGGGTCTCTTTGCACATATTCCGCCGCATGTAAATAGACCAAAGCACCCCCCAACTACCAGATCTCCACCACCTGAACTGGTCCCATTCCACTTCTAAAATCATTTCCAGACAGTAACTCAACCCCTGTCCTTTCATAAAAACTACAAAAATGCCCAGAAAAAAAATGCAGGGGGCCAGGAAAAAATAATAAAAAAAACACACAAAAATAGCTGGAACTTTTTTCGTCCCTAGGAATTTCCGGAAGTGACAAACTGTGACCTGTGTCCTAACAGAGGCACAAAATTCCTTCAATCTACTTCTAAATCTAACACATTGAGCTTAAAGGTATTTGGAATGATCTCTCAAGAGGAAAACTAAATGCAATGAACACTAAGCCTTCTGTAGCCCTCCCATTTACACCACCCCCCATTAGAACATAGCAAGGACAATGACCGGTGAGCTAAAAAAGCTTAAAATTGTCATATCTCAGCTCTGGGAAAACATATTTGAACTCTGTAAACTAGTGTGACTTCTACTAAGAGTGTTCTACCATAAAATACTAACTTTATGAGGACACATATCTTTCTGTGGCTTCCTCAACTAAAATATACTGTGCATTTGTCACATTTTAAGATTTGTTGGATTACAAAATGGATAAATTCTACTCAAAGTCAGTCATACTGTGGCCAAATTTAAACAGCTTGAAAAAACAAGTGTTATTCTTGTATCCCAGGTTGATTTTAGGCTCAAAATTGTACTGGAAAGCTTAAAACCAGAGGAAGAAGTCACCTGCCACACGGCTTATTGTTGGGATCCCCCAACACAAAACTCTGTTCAAAACTGCCCACAAGTACCCTGGAACATAAACTTAATTATTAGCCTAGCCCAGAGAATAAAACTGCACCCCAAAAAGTCAAACAAGGGTCTAAAAGGATATTTCTGGGAAAATATGATTAGATTTAAGAAAAAATATGCAAAAAAAAGGGGGGTGGGGTAAATGTTAGGTTGGTTTATTTTTTAAAACAATTGATTCCAGCATTCTTGCAAGTGAAAATTGTGTAAGACACATGCAGGTACTGAATAAAATCAGGAAAGCCCAGGTCATTATATTCTGGGCGGTTTTATGCCAACTTTGAGTGCCATTAGGCATGCTATTTGAGGCGAATTTCTAATGTAATGAAGCAGTGAAGCCATGCCAATGGTAAAATTACCTCTGGAAAATGTAGAAAGACTCTCATTTCCATTCCTTTGATGTGTGAATCAGGAAAATATGCTCACAGGTGGATAAACAATTCCATTCATCTTATACAGGACCTGAAATTACCTGAAAGAGTACACAAAATATTCAGTTTGACATAAAACAACACTGAAAAAGTTGTTTTTTTTACAAGAAAAGGCATTTTGTAAGACTAAAAAGGAGATTATTATGTTTCTCACATGTTGACCATCAAATCAATGTAAGAACTATAGGTTTTTGTCAGAAAGCCAAATAAAATTTAATATGTACACAAAATCAAGTAATGCCCAAATTCTTTTCAATTTTTGGGGGGTAGGGTAGTGTTCTGTGTGTTTTGGCAAGGGTAATGAGAAAAGCAACCAGATTGTGTGGCATATCATTGCAGAAATAGGTGAACTACCATATTGAAAAGTATCATTTACTTACAGGAGAAATTCAACTCATAATCATGTACATTACTTTGCCCCCCAAAACTATCAAGAAATCAATTTTGTGCAAATATTTTGCTAGAAAAGACATGAAAGATACATTTTCAGCACATCTAGACAGTACTATAGGTCTTATAATGTGTTTCTGACAAGTTTTAAGTCACAAACACAGTGTTGTTGTTGTACAGTGATCTATTTCACAAAATATGTCTTCAACCCATACAGGCAGCAGGTCACAGTTTCATTTTCCTTCATTTCCCATTTGCGGTAATGTTAATGTCTGCTCTCACAGCACCTTCCCTAACTTTCGTTGAACCAAATCCTTCGGTGGGGGCCTTGAACAGTCCTTTGGCAGTATTTTAAGCACAATTTTTTCATAGGTTGAAGGTAGAAATTTTGAGATACGAGTAGAATCAGCTGATAGGGGTCTCTTTGCACATATTCCGCCGCATGTAAATAGACCAAAGCACCCCCCAACTACCAGATCTCCACCACCTGAACTGGTCCCATTCCACTTCTAAAATCATTTCCAGACAGTAACTCAACCCCTGTCCTTTCATAAAAACTACAAAAATGCCCAGAAAAAAAATGCAGGGGGCCAGGAAAAAATAATAAAAAAAACACACAAAAATAGCTGGAACTTTTTTCGTCCCTAGGAATTTCCGGAAGTGACAAACTGTGACCTGTGTCCTAACAGAGGCACAAAATTCCTTCAATCTACTTCTAAATCTAACACATTGAGCTTAAAGGTATTTGGAATGATCTCTCAAGAGGAAAACTAAATGCAATGAACACTAAGCCTTCTGTAGCCCTCCCATTTACACCACCCCCCATTAGAACATAGCAAGGACAATGACCGGTGAGCTAAAAAAGCTTAAAATTGTCATATCTCAGCTCTGGGAAAACATATTTGAACTCTGTAAACTAGTGTGACTTCTACTAAGAGTGTTCTACCATAAAATACTAACTTTATGAGGACACATATCTTTCTGTGGCTTCCTCAACTAAAATATACTGTGCATTTGTCACATTTTAAGATTTGTTGGATTACAAAATGGATAAATTCTACTCAAAGTCAGTCATACTGTGGCCAAATTTAAACAGCTTGAAAAAACAAGTGTTATTCTTGTATCCCAGGTTGATTTTAGGCTCAAAATTGTACTGGAAAGCTTAAAACCAGAGGAAGAAGTCACCTGCCACACGGCTTATTGTTGGGATCCCCCAACACAAAACTCTGTTCAAAACTGCCCACAAGTACCCTGGAACATAAACTTAATTATTAGCCTAGCCCAGAGAATAAAACTGCACCCCAAAAAGTCAAACAAGGGTCTAAAAGGATATTTCTGGGAAAATATGATTAGATTTAAGAAAAAATATGCAAAAAAAAGGGGGGTGGGGTAAATGTTAGGTTGGTTTATTTTTTAAAACAATTGATTCCAGCATTCTTGCAAGTGAAAATTGTGTAAGACACATGCAGGTACTGAATAAAATCAGGAAAGCCCAGGTCATTATATTCTGGGCGGTTTTATGCCAACTTTGAGTGCCATTAGGCATGCTATTTGAGGCGAATTTCTAATGTAATGAAGCAGTGAAGCCATGCCAATGGTAAAATTACCTCTGGAAAATGTAGAAAGACTCTCATTTCCATTCCTTTGATGTGTGAATCAGGAAAATATGCTCACAGGTGGATAAACAATTCCATTCATCTTATACAGGACCTGAAATTACCTGAAAGAGTACACAAAATATTCAGTTTGACATAAAACAACACTGAAAAAGTTGTTTTTTTTACAAGAAAAGGCATTTTGTAAGACTAAAAAGGAGATTATTATGTTTCTCACATGTTGACCATCAAATCAATGTAAGAACTATAGGTTTTTGTCAGAAAGCCAAATAAAATTTAATATGTACACAAAATCAAGTAATGCCCAAATTCTTTTCAATTTTTGGGGGGTAGGGTAGTGTTCTGTGTGTTTTGGCAAGGGTAATGAGAAAAGCAACCAGATTGTGTGGCATATCATTGCAGAAATAGGTGAACTACCATATTGAAAAGTATCATTTACTTACAGGAGAAATTCAACTCATAATCATGTACATTACTTTGCCCCCCAAAACTATCAAGAAATCAATTTTGTGCAAATATTTTGCTAGAAAAGACATGAAAGATACATTTTCAGCACATCTAGACAGTACTATAGGTCTTATAATGTGTTTCTGACAAGTTTTAAGTCACAAACACAGTGTTGTTGTTGTACAGTGATCTATTTCACAAAATATGTCTTCAACCCATACATAACAGAGGCACAAAATTCCTTCAATCTACTTCTAAATCTAACACATTGAGCTTAAAGGTATTTGGAATGATCTCTCAAGAGGAAAACTAAATGCAATGAACACTAAGCCTTCTGTAGCCCTCCCATTTACACCACCCCCCATTAGAACATAGCAAGGACAATGACCGGTGAGCTAAAAAAGCTTAAAATTGTCATATCTCAGCTCTGGGAAAACATATTTGAACTCTGTAAACTAGTGTGACTTCTACTAAGAGTGTTCTACCATAAAATACTAACTTTATGAGGACACATATCTTTCTGTGGCTTCCTCAACTAAAATATACTGTGCATTTGTCACATTTTAAGATTTGTTGGATTACAAAATGGATAAATTCTACTCAAAGTCAGTCATACTGTGGCCAAATTTAAACAGCTTGAAAAAACAAGTGTTATTCTTGTATCCCAGGTTGATTTTAGGCTCAAAATTGTACTGGAAAGCTTAAAACCAGAGGAAGAAGTCACCTGCCACACGGCTTATTGTTGGGATCCCCCAACACAAAACTCTGTTCAAAACTGCCCACAAGTACCCTGGAACATAAACTTAATTATTAGCCTAGCCCAGAGAATAAAACTGCACCCCAAAAAGTCAAACAAGGGTCTAAAAGGATATTTCTGGGAAAATATGATTAGATTTAAGAAAAAATATGCAAAAAAAAGGGGGGTGGGGTAAATGTTAGGTTGGTTTATTTTTTAAAACAATTGATTCCAGCATTCTTGCAAGTGAAAATTGTGTAAGACACATGCAGGTACTGAATAAAATCAGGAAAGCCCAGGTCATTATATTCTGGGCGGTTTTATGCCAACTTTGAGTGCCATTAGGCATGCTATTTGAGGCGAATTTCTAATGTAATGAAGCAGTGAAGCCATGCCAATGGTAAAATTACCTCTGGAAAATGTAGAAAGACTCTCATTTCCATTCCTTTGATGTGTGAATCAGGAAAATATGCTCACAGGTGGATAAACAATTCCATTCATCTTATACAGGACCTGAAATTACCTGAAAGAGTACACAAAATATTCAGTTTGACATAAAACAACACTGAAAAAGTTGTTTTTTTTACAAGAAAAGGCATTTTGTAAGACTAAAAAGGAGATTATTATGTTTCTCACATGTTGACCATCAAATCAATGTAAGAACTATAGGTTTTTGTCAGAAAGCCAAATAAAATTTAATATGTACACAAAATCAAGTAATGCCCAAATTCTTTTCAATTTTTGGGGGGTAGGGTAGTGTTCTGTGTGTTTTGGCAAGGGTAATGAGAAAAGCAACCAGATTGTGTGGCATATCATTGCAGAAATAGGTGAACTACCATATTGAAAAGTATCATTTACTTACAGGAGAAATTCAACTCATAATCATGTACATTACTTTGCCCCCCAAAACTATCAAGAAATCAATTTTGTGCAAATATTTTGCTAGAAAAGACATGAAAGATACATTTTCAGCACATCTAGACAGTACTATAGGTCTTATAATGTGTTTCTGACAAGTTTTAAGTCACAAACACAGTGTTGTTGTTGTACAGTGATCTATTTCACAAAATATGTCTTCAACCCATACAGAGGCACAAAATTCCTTCAATCTACTTCTAAATCTAACACATTGAGCTTAAAGGTATTTGGAATGATCTCTCAAGAGGAAAACTAAATGCAATGAACACTAAGCCTTCTGTAGCCCTCCCATTTACACCACCCCCCATTAGAACATAGCAAGGACAATGACCGGTGAGCTAAAAAAGCTTAAAATTGTCATATCTCAGCTCTGGGAAAACATATTTGAACTCTGTAAACTAGTGTGACTTCTACTAAGAGTGTTCTACCATAAAATACTAACTTTATGAGGACACATATCTTTCTGTGGCTTCCTCAACTAAAATATACTGTGCATTTGTCACATTTTAAGATTTGTTGGATTACAAAATGGATAAATTCTACTCAAAGTCAGTCATACTGTGGCCAAATTTAAACAGCTTGAAAAAACAAGTGTTATTCTTGTATCCCAGGTTGATTTTAGGCTCAAAATTGTACTGGAAAGCTTAAAACCAGAGGAAGAAGTCACCTGCCACACGGCTTATTGTTGGGATCCCCCAACACAAAACTCTGTTCAAAACTGCCCACAAGTACCCTGGAACATAAACTTAATTATTAGCCTAGCCCAGAGAATAAAACTGCACCCCAAAAAGTCAAACAAGGGTCTAAAAGGATATTTCTGGGAAAATATGATTAGATTTAAGAAAAAATATGCAAAAAAAAGGGGGGTGGGGTAAATGTTAGGTTGGTTTATTTTTTAAAACAATTGATTCCAGCATTCTTGCAAGTGAAAATTGTGTAAGACACATGCAGGTACTGAATAAAATCAGGAAAGCCCAGGTCATTATATTCTGGGCGGTTTTATGCCAACTTTGAGTGCCATTAGGCATGCTATTTGAGGCGAATTTCTAATGTAATGAAGCAGTGAAGCCATGCCAATGGTAAAATTACCTCTGGAAAATGTAGAAAGACTCTCATTTCCATTCCTTTGATGTGTGAATCAGGAAAATATGCTCACAGGTGGATAAACAATTCCATTCATCTTATACAGGACCTGAAATTACCTGAAAGAGTACACAAAATATTCAGTTTGACATAAAACAACACTGAAAAAGTTGTTTTTTTTACAAGAAAAGGCATTTTGTAAGACTAAAAAGGAGATTATTATGTTTCTCACATGTTGACCATCAAATCAATGTAAGAACTATAGGTTTTTGTCAGAAAGCCAAATAAAATTTAATATGTACACAAAATCAAGTAATGCCCAAATTCTTTTCAATTTTTGGGGGGTAGGGTAGTGTTCTGTGTGTTTTGGCAAGGGTAATGAGAAAAGCAACCAGATTGTGTGGCATATCATTGCAGAAATAGGTGAACTACCATATTGAAAAGTATCATTTACTTACAGGAGAAATTCAACTCATAATCATGTACATTACTTTGCCCCCCAAAACTATCAAGAAATCAATTTTGTGCAAATATTTTGCTAGAAAAGACATGAAAGATACATTTTCAGCACATCTAGACAGTACTATAGGTCTTATAATGTGTTTCTGACAAGTTTTAAGTCACAAACACAGTGTTGTTGTTGTACAGTGATCTATTTCACAAAATATGTCTTCAACCCATAACAGAGGCACAAAATTCCTTCAATCTACTTCTAAATCTAACACATTGAGCTTAAAGGTATTTGGAATGATCTCTCAAGAGGAAAACTAAATGCAATGAACACTAAGCCTTCTGTAGCCCTCCCATTTACACCACCCCCCATTAGAACATAGCAAGGACAATGACCGGTGAGCTAAAAAAGCTTAAAATTGTCATATCTCAGCTCTGGGAAAACATATTTGAACTCTGTAAACTAGTGTGACTTCTACTAAGAGTGTTCTACCATAAAATACTAACTTTATGAGGACACATATCTTTCTGTGGCTTCCTCAACTAAAATATACTGTGCATTTGTCACATTTTAAGATTTGTTGGATTACAAAATGGATAAATTCTACTCAAAGTCAGTCATACTGTGGCCAAATTTAAACAGCTTGAAAAAACAAGTGTTATTCTTGTATCCCAGGTTGATTTTAGGCTCAAAATTGTACTGGAAAGCTTAAAACCAGAGGAAGAAGTCACCTGCCACACGGCTTATTGTTGGGATCCCCCAACACAAAACTCTGTTCAAAACTGCCCACAAGTACCCTGGAACATAAACTTAATTATTAGCCTAGCCCAGAGAATAAAACTGCACCCCAAAAAGTCAAACAAGGGTCTAAAAGGATATTTCTGGGAAAATATGATTAGATTTAAGAAAAAATATGCAAAAAAAAGGGGGGTGGGGTAAATGTTAGGTTGGTTTATTTTTTAAAACAATTGATTCCAGCATTCTTGCAAGTGAAAATTGTGTAAGACACATGCAGGTACTGAATAAAATCAGGAAAGCCCAGGTCATTATATTCTGGGCGGTTTTATGCCAACTTTGAGTGCCATTAGGCATGCTATTTGAGGCGAATTTCTAATGTAATGAAGCAGTGAAGCCATGCCAATGGTAAAATTACCTCTGGAAAATGTAGAAAGACTCTCATTTCCATTCCTTTGATGTGTGAATCAGGAAAATATGCTCACAGGTGGATAAACAATTCCATTCATCTTATACAGGACCTGAAATTACCTGAAAGAGTACACAAAATATTCAGTTTGACATAAAACAACACTGAAAAAGTTGTTTTTTTTACAAGAAAAGGCATTTTGTAAGACTAAAAAGGAGATTATTATGTTTCTCACATGTTGACCATCAAATCAATGTAAGAACTATAGGTTTTTGTCAGAAAGCCAAATAAAATTTAATATGTACACAAAATCAAGTAATGCCCAAATTCTTTTCAATTTTTGGGGGGTAGGGTAGTGTTCTGTGTGTTTTGGCAAGGGTAATGAGAAAAGCAACCAGATTGTGTGGCATATCATTGCAGAAATAGGTGAACTACCATATTGAAAAGTATCATTTACTTACAGGAGAAATTCAACTCATAATCATGTACATTACTTTGCCCCCCAAAACTATCAAGAAATCAATTTTGTGCAAATATTTTGCTAGAAAAGACATGAAAGATACATTTTCAGCACATCTAGACAGTACTATAGGTCTTATAATGTGTTTCTGACAAGTTTTAAGTCACAAACACAGTGTTGTTGTTGTACAGTGATCTATTTCACAAAATATGTCTTCAACCCATACAGGCAGCAGGTCACAGTTTCATTTTCCTTCATTTCCCATTTGCGGTAATGTTAATGTCTGCTCTCACAGCACCTTCCCTAACTTTCGTTGAACCAAATCCTTCGGTGGGGGCCTTGAACAGTCCTTTGGCAGTATTTTAAGCACAATTTTTTCATAGGTTGAAGGTAGAAATTTTGAGATACGAGTAGAATCAGCTGATAGGGGTCTCTTTGCACATATTCCGCCGCATGTAAATAGACCAAAGCACCCCCCAACTACCAGATCTCCACCACCTGAACTGGTCCCATTCCACTTCTAAAATCATTTCCAGACAGTAACTCAACCCCTGTCCTTTCATAAAAACTACAAAAATGCCCAGAAAAAAAATGCAGGGGGCCAGGAAAAAATAATAAAAAAAACACACAAAAATAGCTGGAACTTTTTTCGTCCCTAGGAATTTCCGGAAGTGACAAACTGTGACCTGTGTCCTAACAGAGGCACAAAATTCCTTCAATCTACTTCTAAATCTAACACATTGAGCTTAAAGGTATTTGGAATGATCTCTCAAGAGGAAAACTAAATGCAATGAACACTAAGCCTTCTGTAGCCCTCCCATTTACACCACCCCCCATTAGAACATAGCAAGGACAATGACCGGTGAGCTAAAAAAGCTTAAAATTGTCATATCTCAGCTCTGGGAAAACATATTTGAACTCTGTAAACTAGTGTGACTTCTACTAAGAGTGTTCTACCATAAAATACTAACTTTATGAGGACACATATCTTTCTGTGGCTTCCTCAACTAAAATATACTGTGCATTTGTCACATTTTAAGATTTGTTGGATTACAAAATGGATAAATTCTACTCAAAGTCAGTCATACTGTGGCCAAATTTAAACAGCTTGAAAAAACAAGTGTTATTCTTGTATCCCAGGTTGATTTTAGGCTCAAAATTGTACTGGAAAGCTTAAAACCAGAGGAAGAAGTCACCTGCCACACGGCTTATTGTTGGGATCCCCCAACATAAAACTCTGTTCAAAACTGCCCACAAGTACCCTGGAACATAAACTTAATTATTAGCCTAGCCCAGAGAATAAAACTGCACCCCAAAAAGTCAAACAAGGGTCTAAAAGGATATTTCTGGGAAAATATGATTAGATTTAAGAAAAAATATGCAAAAAAAAGGGGGGTGGGGTAAATGTTAGGTTGGTTTATTTTTTAAAACAATTGATTCCAGCATTCTTGCAAGTGAAAATTGTGTAAGACACATGCAGGTACTGAATAAAATCAGGAAAGCCCAGGTCATTATATTCTGGGCGGTTTTATGCCAACTTTGAGTGCCATTAGGCATGCTATTTGAGGCGAATTTCTAATGTAATGAAGCAGTGAAGCCATGCCAATGGTAAAATTACCTCTGGAAAATGTAGAAAGACTCTCATTTCCATTCCTTTGATGTGTGAATCAGGAAAATATGCTCACAGGTGGATAAACAATTCCATTCATCTTATACAGGACCTGAAATTACCTGAAAGAGTACACAAAATATTCAGTTTGACATAAAACAACACTGAAAAAGTTGTTTTTTTTACAAGAAAAGGCATTTTGTAAGACTAAAAAGGAGATTATTATGTTTCTCACATGTTGACCATCAAATCAATGTAAGAACTATAGGTTTTTGTCAGAAAGCCAAATAAAATTTAATATGTACACAAAATCAAGTAATGCCCAAATTCTTTTCAATTTTTGGGGGGTAGGGTAGTGTTCTGTGTGTTTTGGCAAGGGTAATGAGAAAAGCAACCAGATTGTGTGGCATATCATTGCAGAAATAGGTGAACTACCATATTGAAAAGTATCATTTACTTACAGGAGAAATTCAACTCATAATCATGTACATTACTTTGCCCCCCAAAACTATCAAGAAATCAATTTTGTGCAAATATTTTGCTAGAAAAGACATGAAAGATACATTTTCAGCACATCTAGACAGTACTATAGGTCTTATAATGTGTTTCTGACAAGTTTTAAGTCACAAACACAGTGTTGTTGTTGTACAGTGATCTATTTCACAAAATATGTCTTCAACCCATACAGAGGCACAAAATTCCTTCAATCTACTTCTAAATCTAACACATTGAGCTTAAAGGTATTTGGAATGATCTCTCAAGAGGAAAACTAAATGCAATGAACACTAAGCCTTCTGTAGCCCTCCCATTTACACCACCCCCCATTAGAACATAGCAAGGACAATGACCGGTGAGCTAAAAAAGCTTAAAATTGTCATATCTCAGCTCTGGGAAAACATATTTGAACTCTGTAAACTAGTGTGACTTCTACTAAGAGTGTTCTACCATAAAATACTAACTTTATGAGGACACATATCTTTCTGTGGCTTCCTCAACTAAAATATACTGTGCATTTGTCACATTTTAAGATTTGTTGGATTACAAAATGGATAAATTCTACTCAAAGTCAGTCATACTGTGGCCAAATTTAAACAGCTTGAAAAAACAAGTGTTATTCTTGTATCCCAGGTTGATTTTAGGCTCAAAATTGTACTGGAAAGCTTAAAACCAGAGGAAGAAGTCACCTGCCACACGGCTTATTGTTGGGATCCCCCAACACAAAACTCTGTTCAAAACTGCCCACAAGTACCCTGGAACATAAACTTAATTATTAGCCTAGCCCAGAGAATAAAACTGCACCCCAAAAAGTCAAACAAGGGTCTAAAAGGATATTTCTGGGAAAATATGATTAGATTTAAGAAAAAATATGCAAAAAAAAGGGGGGTGGGGTAAATGTTAGGTTTGTTTATTTTTTAAAACAATTGATTCCAGCATTCTTGCAAGTGAAAATTGTGTAAGACACATGCAGGTACTGAATAAAATCAGGAAAGCCCAGGTCATTATATTCTGGGCGGTTTTATGCCAACTTTGAGTGCCATTAGGCATGCTATTTGAGGCGAATTTCTAATGTAATGAAGCAGTGAAGCCATGCCAATGGTAAAATTACCTCTGGAAAATGTAGAAAGACTCTCATTTCCATTCCTTTGATGTGTGAATCAGGAAAATATGCTCACAGGTGGATAAACAATTCCATTCATCTTATACAGGACCTGAAATTACCTGAAAGAGTACACAAAATATTCAGTTTGACATAAAACAACACTGAAAAAGTTGTTTTTTTTACAAGAAAAGGCATTTTGTAAGACTAAAAAGGAGATTATTATGTTTCTCACATGTTGACCATCAAATCAATGTAAGAACTATAGGTTTTTGTCAGAAAGCCAAATAAAATTTAATATGTACACAAAATCAAGTAATGCCCAAATTCTTTTCAATTTTTGGGGGGTAGGGTAGTGTTCTGTGTGTTTTGGCAAGGGTAATGAGAAAAGCAACCAGATTGTGTGGCATATCATTGCAGAAATAGGTGAACTACCATATTGAAAAGTATCATTTACTTACAGGAGAAATTCAACTCATAATCATGTACATTACTTTGCCCCCCAAAACTATCAAGAAATCAATTTTGTGCAAATATTTTGCTAGAAAAGACATGAAAGATACATTTTCAGCACATCTAGACAGTACTATAGGTCTTATAATGTGTTTCTGACAAGTTTTAAGTCACAAACACAGTGTTGTTGTTGTACAGTGATCTATTTCACAAAATATGTCTTCAACCCTAACAGAGGCACAAAATTCCTTCAATCTACTTCTAAATCTAACACATTGAGCTTAAAGGTATTTGGAATGATCTCTCAAGAGGAAAACTAAATGCAATGAACACTAAGCCTTCTGTAGCCCTCCCATTTACACCACCCCCCATTAGAACATAGCAAGGACAATGACCGGTGAGCTAAAAAAGCTTAAAATTGTCATATCTCAGCTCTGGGAAAACATATTTGAACTCTGTAAACTAGTGTGACTTCTACTAAGAGTGTTCTACCATAAAATACTAACTTTATGAGGACACATATCTTTCTGTGGCTTCCTCAACTAAAATATACTGTGCATTTGTCACATTTTAAGATTTGTTGGATTACAAAATGGATAAATTCTACTCAAAGTCAGTCATACTGTGGCCAAATTTAAACAGCTTGAAAAAACAAGTGTTATTCTTGTATCCCAGGTTGATTTTAGGCTCAAAATTGTACTGGAAAGCTTAAAACCAGAGGAAGAAGTCACCTGCCACACGGCTTATTGTTGGGATCCCCCAACACAAAACTCTGTTCAAAACTGCCCACAAGTACCCTGGAACATAAACTTAATTATTAGCCTAGCCCAGAGAATAAAACTGCACCCCAAAAAGTCAAACAAGGGTCTAAAAGGATATTTCTGGGAAAATATGATTAGATTTAAGAAAAAATATGCAAAAAAAAGGGGGGTGGGGTAAATGTTAGGTTGGTTTATTTTTTAAAACAATTGATTCCAGCATTCTTGCAAGTGAAAATTGTGTAAGACACATGCAGGTACTGAATAAAATCAGGAAAGCCCAGGTCATTATATTCTGGGCGGTTTTATGCCAACTTTGAGTGCCATTAGGCATGCTATTTGAGGCGAATTTCTAATGTAATGAAGCAGTGAAGCCATGCCAATGGTAAAATTACCTCTGGAAAATGTAGAAAGACTCTCATTTCCATTCCTTTGATGTGTGAATCAGGAAAATATGCTCACAGGTGGATAAACAATTCCATTCATCTTATACAGGACCTGAAATTACCTGAAAGAGTACACAAAATATTCAGTTTGACATAAAACAACACTGAAAAAGTTGTTTTTTTTACAAGAAAAGGCATTTTGTAAGACTAAAAAGGAGATTATTATGTTTCTCACATGTTGACCATCAAATCAATGTAAGAACTATAGGTTTTTGTCAGAAAGCCAAATAAAATTTAATATGTACACAAAATCAAGTAATGCCCAAATTCTTTTCAATTTTTGGGGGTAGGGTAGTGTTCTGTGTGTTTTGGCAAGGGTAATGAGAAAAGCAACCAGATTGTGTGGCATATCATTGCAGAAATAGGTGAACTACCATATTGAAAAGTATCATTTACTTACAGGAGAAATTCAACTCATAATCATGTACATTACTTTGCCCCCCAAAACTATCAAGAAATCAATTTTGTGCAAATATTTTGCTAGAAAAGACATGAAAGATACATTTTCAGCACATCTAGACAGTACTATAGGTCTTATAATGTGTTTCTGACAAGTTTTAAGTCACAAACACAGTGTTGTTGTTGTACAGTGATCTATTTCACAAAATATGTCTTCAACCCATACAGGCAGCAGGTCACAGTTTCATTTTCCTTCATTTCCCATTTGCGGTAATGTTAATGTCTGCTCTCACAGCACCTTCCCTAACTTTCGTTGAACCAAATCCTTCGGTGGGGGCCTTGAACAGTCCTTTGGCAGTATTTTAAGCACAATTTTTTCATAGGTTGAAGGTAGAAATTTTGAGATACGAGTAGAATCAGCTGATAGGGGTCTCTTTGCACATATTCCGCCGCATGTAAATAGACCAAAGCACCCCCCAACTACCAGATCTCCACCACCTGAACTGGTCCCATTCCACTTCTAAAATCATTTCCAGACAGTAACTCAACCCCTGTCCTTTCATAAAAACTACAAAAATGCCCAGAAAAAAAATGCAGGGGGCCAGGAAAAAATAATAAAAAAAACACACAAAAATAGCTGGAACTTTTTTCGTCCCTAGGAATTTCCGGAAGTGACAAACTGTGACCTGTGTCCTAACAGAGGCACAAAATTCCTTCAATCTACTTCTAAATCTAACACATTGAGCTTAAAGGTATTTGGAATGATCTCTCAAGAGGAAAACTAAATGCAATGAACACTAAGCCTTCTGTAGCCCTCCCATTTACACCACCCCCCATTAGAACATAGCAAGGACAATGACCGGTGAGCTAAAAAAGCTTAAAATTGTCATATCTCAGCTCTGGGAAAACATATTTGAACTCTGTAAACTAGTGTGACTTCTACTAAGAGTGTTCTACCATAAAATACTAACTTTATGAGGACACATATCTTTCTGTGGCTTCCTCAACTAAAATATACTGTGCATTTGTCACATTTTAAGATTTGTTGGATTACAAAATGGATAAATTCTACTCAAAGTCAGTCATACTGTGGCCAAATTTAAACAGCTTGAAAAAACAAGTGTTATTCTTGTATCCCAGGTTGATTTTAGGCTCAAAATTGTACTGGAAAGCTTAAAACCAGAGGAAGAAGTCACCTGCCACACGGCTTATTGTTGGGATCCCCCAACACAAAACTCTGTTCAAAACTGCCCACAAGTACCCTGGAACATAAACTTAATTATTAGCCTAGCCCAGAGAATAAAACTGCACCCCAAAAAGTCAAACAAGGGTCTAAAAGGATATTTCTGGGAAAATATGATTAGATTTAAGAAAAAATATGCAAAAAAAAGGGGGGTGGGGTAAATGTTAGGTTGGTTTATTTTTTAAAACAATTGATTCCAGCATTCTTGCAAGTGAAAATTGTGTAAGACACATGCAGGTACTGAATAAAATCAGGAAAGCCCAGGTCATTATATTCTGGGCGGTTTTATGCCAACTTTGAGTGCCATTAGGCATGCTATTTGAGGCGAATTTCTAATGTAATGAAGCAGTGAAGCCATGCCAATGGTAAAATTACCTCTGGAAAATGTAGAAAGACTCTCATTTCCATTCCTTTGATGTGTGAATCAGGAAAATATGCTCACAGGTGGATAAACAATTCCATTCATCTTATACAGGACCTGAAATTACCTGAAAGAGTACACAAAATATTCAGTTTGACATAAAACAACACTGAAAAAGTTGTTTTTTTTACAAGAAAAGGCATTTTGTAAGACTAAAAAGGAGATTATTATGTTTCTCACATGTTGACCATCAAATCAATGTAAGAACTATAGGTTTTTGTCAGAAAGCCAAATAAAATTTAATATGTACACAAAATCAAGTAATGCCCAAATTCTTTTCAATTTTTGGGGGGTAGGGTAGTGTTCTGTGTGTTTTGGCAAGGGTAATGAGAAAAGCAACCAGATTGTGTGGCATATCATTGCAGAAATAGGTGAACTACCATATTGAAAAGTATCATTTACTTACAGGAGAAATTCAACTCATAATCATGTACATTACTTTGCCCCCCAAAACTATCAAGAAATCAATTTTGTGCAAATATTTTGCTAGAAAAGACATGAAAGATACATTTTCAGCACATCTAGACAGTACTATAGGTCTTATAATGTGTTTCTGACAAGTTTTAAGTCACAAACACAGTGTTGTTGTTGTACAGTGATCTATTTCACAAAATATGTCTTCAACCCATACAGAGGCACAACATTCCTTCAATCTACTTCTAAATCTAACACATTGAGCTTAAAGGTATTTGGAATGATCTCTCAAGAGGAAAACTAAATGCAATGAACACTAAGCCTTCTGTAGCCCTCCCATTTACACCACCCCCCATTAGAACATAGCAAGGACAATGACCGGTGAGCTAAAAAAGCTTAAAATTGTCATATCTCAGCTCTGGGAAAACATATTTGAACTCTGTAAACTAGTGTGACTTCTACTAAGAGTGTTCTACCATAAAATACTAACTTTATGAGGACACATATCTTTCTGTGGCTTCCTCAACTAAAATATACTGTGCATTTGTCACATTTTAAGATTTGTTGGATTACAAAATGGATAAATTCTACTCAAAGTCAGTCATACTGTGGCCAAATTTAAACAGCTTGAAAAAACAAGTGTTATTCTTGTATCCCAGGTTGATTTTAGGCTCAAAATTGTACTGGAAAGCTTAAAACCAGAGGAAGAAGTCACCTGCCACACGGCTTATTGTTGGGATCCCCCAACACAAAACTCTGTTCAAAACTGCCCACAAGTACCCTGGAACATAAACTTAATTATTAGCCTAGCCCAGAGAATAAAACTGCACCCCAAAAAGTCAAACAAGGGTCTAAAAGGATATTTCTGGGAAAATATGATTAGATTTAAGAAAAATATGCAAAAAAAAGGGGGGTGGGGTAAATGTTAGGTTGGTTTATTTTTTAAAACAATTGATTCCAGCATTCTTGCAAGTGAAAATTGTGTAAGACACATGCAGGTACTGAATAAAATCAGGAAAGCCCAGGTCATTATATTCTGGGCGGTTTTATGCCAACTTTGAGTGCCATTAGGCATGCTATTTGAGGCGAATTTCTAATGTAATGAAGCAGTGAAGCCATGCCAATGGTAAAATTACCTCTGGAAAATGTAGAAAGACTCTCATTTCCATTCCTTTGATGTGTGAATCAGGAAAATATGCTCACAGGTGGATAAACAATTCCATTCATCTTATACAGGACCTGAAATTACCTGAAAGAGTACACAAAATATTCAGTTTGACATAAAACAACACTGAAAAAGTTGTTTTTTTTACAAGAAAAGGCATTTTGTAAGACTAAAAAGGAGATTATTATGTTTCTCACATGTTGACCATCAAATCAATGTAAGAACTATAGGTTTTTGTCAGAAAGCCAAATAAAATTTAATATGTACACAAAATCAAGTAATGCCCAAATTCTTTTCAATTTTTGGGGGGTAGGGTAGTGTTCTGTGTGTTTTGGCAAGGGTAATGAGAAAAGCAACCAGATTGTGTGGCATATCATTGCAGAAATAGGTGAACTACCATATTGAAAAGTATCATTTACTTACAGGAGAAATTCAACTCATAATCATGTACATTACTTTGCCCCCCAAAACTATCAAGAAATCAATTTTGTGCAAATATTTTGCTAGAAAAGACATGAAAGATACATTTTCAGCACATCTAGACAGTACTATAGGTCTTATAATGTGTTTCTGACAAGTTTTAAGTCACAAACACAGTGTTGTTGTTGTACAGTGATCTATTTCACAAAATATGTCTTCAACCCATACAGGCAGCAGGTCACAGTTTCATTTTCCTTCATTTCCCATTTGCGGTAATGTTAATGTCTGCTCTCACAGCACCTTCCCTAACTTTCGTTGAACCAAATCCTTCGGTGGGGGCCTTGAACAGTCCTTTGGCAGTATTTTAAGCACAATTTTTTCATAGGTTGAAGGTAGAAATTTTGAGATACGAGTAGAATCAGCTGATAGGGGTCTCTTTGCACATATTCCGCCGCATGTAAATAGACCAAAGCACCCCCCAACTACCAGATCTCCACCACCTGAACTGGTCCCATTCCACTTCTAAAATCATTTCCAGACAGTAACTCAACCCCTGTCCTTTCATAAAAACTACAAAAATGCCCAGAAAAAAAATGCAGGGGGCCAGGAAAAAATAATAAAAAAAACACACAAAAATAGCTGGAACTTTTTTCGTCCCTAGGAATTTCCGGAAGTGACAAACTGTGACCTGTGTCCTAACAGAGGCACAAAATTCCTTCAATCTACTTCTAAATCTAACACATTGAGCTTAAAGGTATTTGGAATGATCTCTCAAGAGGAAAACTAAATGCAATGAACACTAAGCCTTCTGTAGCCCTCCCATTTACACCACCCCCCATTAGAACATAGCAAGGACAATGACCGGTGAGCTAAAAAAGCTTAAAATTGTCATATCTCAGCTCTGGGAAAACATATTTGAACTCTGTAAACTAGTGTGACTTCTACTAAGAGTGTTCTACCATAAAATACTAACTTTATGAGGACACATATCTTTCTGTGGCTTCCTCAACTAAAATATACTGTGCATTTGTCACATTTTAAGATTTGTTGGATTACAAAATGGATAAATTCTACTCAAAGTCAGTCATACTGTGGCCAAATTTAAACAGCTTGAAAAAACAAGTGTTATTCTTGTATCCCAGGTTGATTTTAGGCTCAAAATTGTACTGGAAAGCTTAAAACCAGAGGAAGAAGTCACCTGCCACACGGCTTATTGTTGGGATCCCCCAACACAAAACTCTGTTCAAAACTGCCCACAAGTACCCTGGAACATAAACTTAATTATTAGCCTAGCCCAGAGAATAAAACTGCACCCCAAAAAGTCAAACAAGGGTCTAAAAGGATATTTCTGGGAAAATATGATTAGATTTAAGAAAAAATATGCAAAAAAAAGGGGGGTGGGGTAAATGTTAGGTTGGTTTATTTTTTAAAACAATTGATTCCAGCATTCTTGCAAGTGAAAATTGTGTAAGACACATGCAGGTACTGAATAAAATCAGGAAAGCCCAGGTCATTATATTCTGGGCGGTTTTATGCCAACTTTGAGTGCCATTAGGCATGCTATTTGAGGCGAATTTCTAATGTAATGAAGCAGTGAAGCCATGCCAATGGTAAAATTACCTCTGGAAAATGTAGAAAGACTCTCATTTCCATTCCTTTGATGTGTGAATCAGGAAAATATGCTCACAGGTGGATAAACAATTCCATTCATCTTATACAGGACCTGAAATTACCTGAAAGAGTACACAAAATATTCAGTTTGACATAAAACAACACTGAAAAAGTTGTTTTTTTTACAAGAAAAGGCATTTTGTAAGACTAAAAAGGAGATTATTATGTTTCTCACATGTTGACCATCAAATCAATGTAAGAACTATAGGTTTTTGTCAGAAAGCCAAATAAAATTTAATATGTACACAAAATCAAGTAATG
The DNA here is from genome assembly GCA_963971465.1 of Lepidochitona cinerea. Taxonomy (NCBI): domain Eukaryota; kingdom Metazoa; phylum Mollusca; class Polyplacophora; order Chitonida; family Tonicellidae; genus Lepidochitona; species Lepidochitona cinerea. Next base: position 14,566,627 of record OZ020560.1, on the reverse strand, counting down.
CCCAAATTCTTTTCAATTTTTGGGGGGTAGGGTAGTGTTCTGTGTGTTTTGGCAAGGGTAATGAGAAAAGCAACCAGATTGTGTGGCATATCATTGCAGAAATAGGTGAACTACCATATTGAAAAGTATCATTTACTTACAGGAGAAATTCAACTCATAATCATGTACATTACTTTGCCCCCCAAAACTATCAAGAAATCAATTTTGTGCAAATATTTTGCTAGAAAAGACATGAAAGATACATTTTCAGCACATCTAGACAGTACTATAGGTCTTATAATGTGTTTCTGACAAGTTTTAAGTCACAAACACAGTGTTGTTGTTGTACAGTGATCTATTTCACAAAATATGTCTTCAACCCATACAGGCAGCAGGTCACAGTTTCATTTTCCTTCATTTCCCATTTGCGGTAATGTTAATGTCTGCTCTCACAGCACCTTCCCTAACTTTCGTTGAACCAAATCCTTCGGTGGGGGCCTTGAACAGTCCTTTGGCAGTATTTTAAGCACAATTTTTTCATAGGTTGAAGGTAGAAATTTTGAGATACGAGTAGAATCAGCTGATAGGGGTCTCTTTGCACATATTCCGCCGCATGTAAATAGACCAAAGCACCCCCCAACTACCAGATCTCCACCACCTGAACTGGTCCCATTCCACTTCTAAAATCATTTCCAGACAGTAACTCAACCCCTGTCCTTTCATAAAAACTACAAAAATGCCCAGAAAAAAAATGCAGGGGGCCAGGAAAAAATAATAAAAAAAACACACAAAAATAGCTGGAACTTTTTTCGTCCCTAGGAATTTCCGGAAGTGACAAACTGTGACCTGTGTCCTAACAGAGGCACAAAATTCCTTCAATCTACTTCTAAATCTAACACATTGAGCTTAAAGGTATTTGGAATGATCTCTCAAGAGGAAAACTAAATGCAATGAACACTAAGCCTTCTGTAGCCCTCCCATTTACACCACCCCCCATTAGAACATAGCAAGGACAATGACCGGTGAGCTAAAAAAGCTTAAAATTGTCATATCTCAGCTCTGGGAAAACATATTTGAACTCTGTAAACTAGTGTGACTTCTACTAAGAGTGTTCTACCATAAAATACTAACTTTATGAGGACACATATCTTTCTGTGGCTTCCTCAACTAAAATATACTGTGCATTTGTCACATTTTAAGATTTGTTGGATTACAAAATGGATAAATTCTACTCAAAGTCAGTCATACTGTGGCCAAATTTAAACAGCTTGAAAAAACAAGTGTTATTCTTGTATCCCAGGTTGATTTTAGGCTCAAAATTGTACTGGAAAGCTTAAAACCAGAGGAAGAAGTCACCTGCCACACGGCTTATTGTTGGGATCCCCCAACACAAAACTCTGTTCAAAACTGCCCACAAGTACCCTGGAACATAAACTTAATTATTAGCCTAGCCCAGAGAATAAAACTGCACCCCAAAAAGTCAAACAAGGGTCTAAAAGGATATTTCTGGGAAAATATGATTAGATTTAAGAAAAAATATGCAAAAAAAAGGGGGGTGGGGTAAATGTTAGGTTTGTTTATTTTTTAAAACAATTGATTCCAGCATTCTTGCAAGTGAAAATTGTGTAAGACACATGCAGGTACTGAATAAAATCAGGAAAGCCCAGGTCATTATATTCTGGGCGGTTTTATGCCAACTTTGAGTGCCATTAGGCATGCTATTTGAGGCGAATTTCTAATGTAATGAAGCAGTGAAGCCATGCCAATGGTAAAATTACCTCTGGAAAATGTAGAAAGACTCTCATTTCCATTCCTTTGATGTGTGAATCAGGAAAATATGCTCACAGGTGGATAAACAATTCCATTCATCTTATACAGGACCTGAAATTACCTGAAAGAGTACACAAAATATTCAGTTTGACATAAAACAACACTGAAAAAGTTGTTTTTTTTACAAGAAAAGGCATTTTGTAAGACTAAAAAGGAGATTATTATGTTTCTCACATGTTGACCATCAAATCAATGTAAGAACTATAGGTTTTTGTCAGAAAGCCAAATAAAATTTAATATGTACACAAAATCAAGTAATGCCCAAATTCTTTTCAATTTTTGGGGGGTAGGGTAGTGTTCTGTGTGTTTTGGCAAGGGTAATGAGAAAAGCAACCAGATTGTGTGGCATATCATTGCAGAAATAGGTGAACTACCATATTGAAAAGTATCATTTACTTACAGGAGAAATTCAACTCATAATCATGTACATTACTTTGCCCCCCAAAACTATCAAGAAATCAATTTTGTGCAAATATTTTGCTAGAAAAGACATGAAAGATACATTTTCAGCACATCTAGACAGTACTATAGGTCTTATAATGTGTTTCTGACAAGTTTTAAGTCACAAACACAGTGTTGTTGTTGTACAGTGATCTATTTCACAAAATATGTCTTCAACCCTAACAGAGGCACAAAATTCCTTCAATCTACTTCTAAATCTAACACATTGAGCTTAAAGGTATTTGGAATGATCTCTCAAGAGGAAAACTAAATGCAATGAACACTAAGCCTTCTGTAGCCCTCCCATTTACACCACCCCCCATTAGAACATAGCAAGGACAATGACCGGTGAGCTAAAAAAGCTTAAAATTGTCATATCTCAGCTCTGGGAAAACATATTTGAACTCTGTAAACTAGTGTGACTTCTACTAAGAGTGTTCTACCATAAAATACTAACTTTATGAGGACACATATCTTTCTGTGGCTTCCTCAACTAAAATATACTGTGCATTTGTCACATTTTAAGATTTGTTGGATTACAAAATGGATAAATTCTACTCAAAGTCAGTCATACTGTGGCCAAATTTAAACAGCTTGAAAAAACAAGTGTTATTCTTGTATCCCAGGTTGATTTTAGGCTCAAAATTGTACTGGAAAGCTTAAAACCAGAGGAAGAAGTCACCTGCCACACGGCTTATTGTTGGGATCCCCCAACACAAAACTCTGTTCAAAACTGCCCACAAGTACCCTGGAACATAAACTTAATTATTAGCCTAGCCCAGAGAATAAAACTGCACCCCAAAAAGTCAAACAAGGGTCTAAAAGGATATTTCTGGGAAAATATGATTAGATTTAAGAAAAAATATGCAAAAAAAAGGGGGGTGGGGTAAATGTTAGGTTGGTTTATTTTTTAAAACAATTGATTCCAGCATTCTTGCAAGTGAAAATTGTGTAAGACACATGCAGGTACTGAATAAAATCAGGAAAGCCCAGGTCATTATATTCTGGGCGGTTTTATGCCAACTTTGAGTGCCATTAGGCATGCTATTTGAGGCGAATTTCTAATGTAATGAAGCAGTGAAGCCATGCCAATGGTAAAATTACCTCTGGAAAATGTAGAAAGACTCTCATTTCCATTCCTTTGATGTGTGAATCAGGAAAATATGCTCACAGGTGGATAAACAATTCCATTCATCTTATACAGGACCTGAAATTACCTGAAAGAGTACACAAAATATTCAGTTTGACATAAAACAACACTGAAAAAGTTGTTTTTTTTACAAGAAAAGGCATTTTGTAAGACTAAAAAGGAGATTATTATGTTTCTCACATGTTGACCATCAAATCAATGTAAGAACTATAGGTTTTTGTCAGAAAGCCAAATAAAATTTAATATGTACACAAAATCAAGTAATGCCCAAATTCTTTTCAATTTTTGGGGGTAGGGTAGTGTTCTGTGTGTTTTGGCAAGGGTAATGAGAAAAGCAACCAGATTGTGTGGCATATCATTGCAGAAATAGGTGAACTACCATATTGAAAAGTATCATTTACTTACAGGAGAAATTCAACTCATAATCATGTACATTACTTTGCCCCCCAAAACTATCAAGAAATCAATTTTGTGCAAATATTTTGCTAGAAAAGACATGAAAGATACATTTTCAGCACATCTAGACAGTACTATAGGTCTTATAATGTGTTTCTGACAAGTTTTAAGTCACAAACACAGTGTTGTTGTTGTACAGTGATCTATTTCACAAAATATGTCTTCAACCCATACAGGCAGCAGGTCACAGTTTCATTTTCCTTCATTTCCCATTTGCGGTAATGTTAATGTCTGCTCTCACAGCACCTTCCCTAACTTTCGTTGAACCAAATCCTTCGGTGGGGGCCTTGAACAGTCCTTTGGCAGTATTTTAAGCACAATTTTTTCATAGGTTGAAGGTAGAAATTTTGAGATACGAGTAGAATCAGCTGATAGGGGTCTCTTTGCACATATTCCGCCGCATGTAAATAGACCAAAGCACCCCCCAACTACCAGATCTCCACCACCTGAACTGGTCCCATTCCACTTCTAAAATCATTTCCAGACAGTAACTCAACCCCTGTCCTTTCATAAAAACTACAAAAATGCCCAGAAAAAAAATGCAGGGGGCCAGGAAAAAATAATAAAAAAAACACACAAAAATAGCTGGAACTTTTTTCGTCCCTAGGAATTTCCGGAAGTGACAAACTGTGACCTGTGTCCTAACAGAGGCACAAAATTCCTTCAATCTACTTCTAAATCTAACACATTGAGCTTAAAGGTATTTGGAATGATCTCTCAAGAGGAAAACTAAATGCAATGAACACTAAGCCTTCTGTAGCCCTCCCATTTACACCACCCCCCATTAGAACATAGCAAGGACAATGACCGGTGAGCTAAAAAAGCTTAAAATTGTCATATCTCAGCTCTGGGAAAACATATTTGAACTCTGTAAACTAGTGTGACTTCTACTAAGAGTGTTCTACCATAAAATACTAACTTTATGAGGACACATATCTTTCTGTGGCTTCCTCAACTAAAATATACTGTGCATTTGTCACATTTTAAGATTTGTTGGATTACAAAATGGATAAATTCTACTCAAAGTCAGTCATACTGTGGCCAAATTTAAACAGCTTGAAAAAACAAGTGTTATTCTTGTATCCCAGGTTGATTTTAGGCTCAAAATTGTACTGGAAAGCTTAAAACCAGAGGAAGAAGTCACCTGCCACACGGCTTATTGTTGGGATCCCCCAACACAAAACTCTGTTCAAAACTGCCCACAAGTACCCTGGAACATAAACTTAATTATTAGCCTAGCCCAGAGAATAAAACTGCACCCCAAAAAGTCAAACAAGGGTCTAAAAGGATATTTCTGGGAAAATATGATTAGATTTAAGAAAAAATATGCAAAAAAAAGGGGGGTGGGGTAAATGTTAGGTTGGTTTATTTTTTAAAACAATTGATTCCAGCATTCTTGCAAGTGAAAATTGTGTAAGACACATGCAGGTACTGAATAAAATCAGGAAAGCCCAGGTCATTATATTCTGGGCGGTTTTATGCCAACTTTGAGTGCCATTAGGCATGCTATTTGAGGCGAATTTCTAATGTAATGAAGCAGTGAAGCCATGCCAATGGTAAAATTACCTCTGGAAAATGTAGAAAGACTCTCATTTCCATTCCTTTGATGTGTGAATCAGGAAAATATGCTCACAGGTGGATAAACAATTCCATTCATCTTATACAGGACCTGAAATTACCTGAAAGAGTACACAAAATATTCAGTTTGACATAAAACAACACTGAAAAAGTTGTTTTTTTTACAAGAAAAGGCATTTTGTAAGACTAAAAAGGAGATTATTATGTTTCTCACATGTTGACCATCAAATCAATGTAAGAACTATAGGTTTTTGTCAGAAAGCCAAATAAAATTTAATATGTACACAAAATCAAGTAATGCCCAAATTCTTTTCAATTTTTGGGGGGTAGGGTAGTGTTCTGTGTGTTTTGGCAAGGGTAATGAGAAAAGCAACCAGATTGTGTGGCATATCATTGCAGAAATAGGTGAACTACCATATTGAAAAGTATCATTTACTTACAGGAGAAATTCAACTCATAATCATGTACATTACTTTGCCCCCCAAAACTATCAAGAAATCAATTTTGTGCAAATATTTTGCTAGAAAAGACATGAAAGATACATTTTCAGCACATCTAGACAGTACTATAGGTCTTATAATGTGTTTCTGACAAGTTTTAAGTCACAAACACAGTGTTGTTGTTGTACAGTGATCTATTTCACAAAATATGTCTTCAACCCATACAGAGGCACAACATTCCTTCAATCTACTTCTAAATCTAACACATTGAGCTTAAAGGTATTTGGAATGATCTCTCAAGAGGAAAACTAAATGCAATGAACACTAAGCCTTCTGTAGCCCTCCCATTTACACCACCCCCCATTAGAACATAGCAAGGACAATGACCGGTGAGCTAAAAAAGCTTAAAATTGTCATATCTCAGCTCTGGGAAAACATATTTGAACTCTGTAAACTAGTGTGACTTCTACTAAGAGTGTTCTACCATAAAATACTAACTTTATGAGGACACATATCTTTCTGTGGCTTCCTCAACTAAAATATACTGTGCATTTGTCACATTTTAAGATTTGTTGGATTACAAAATGGATAAATTCTACTCAAAGTCAGTCATACTGTGGCCAAATTTAAACAGCTTGAAAAAACAAGTGTTATTCTTGTATCCCAGGTTGATTTTAGGCTCAAAATTGTACTGGAAAGCTTAAAACCAGAGGAAGAAGTCACCTGCCACACGGCTTATTGTTGGGATCCCCCAACACAAAACTCTGTTCAAAACTGCCCACAAGTACCCTGGAACATAAACTTAATTATTAGCCTAGCCCAGAGAATAAAACTGCACCCCAAAAAGTCAAACAAGGGTCTAAAAGGATATTTCTGGGAAAATATGATTAGATTTAAGAAAAATATGCAAAAAAAAGGGGGGTGGGGTAAATGTTAGGTTGGTTTATTTTTTAAAACAATTGATTCCAGCATTCTTGCAAGTGAAAATTGTGTAAGACACATGCAGGTACTGAATAAAATCAGGAAAGCCCAGGTCATTATATTCTGGGCGGTTTTATGCCAACTTTGAGTGCCATTAGGCATGCTATTTGAGGCGAATTTCTAATGTAATGAAGCAGTGAAGCCATGCCAATGGTAAAATTACCTCTGGAAAATGTAGAAAGACTCTCATTTCCATTCCTTTGATGTGTGAATCAGGAAAATATGCTCACAGGTGGATAAACAATTCCATTCATCTTATACAGGACCTGAAATTACCTGAAAGAGTACACAAAATATTCAGTTTGACATAAAACAACACTGAAAAAGTTGTTTTTTTTACAAGAAAAGGCATTTTGTAAGACTAAAAAGGAGATTATTATGTTTCTCACATGTTGACCATCAAATCAATGTAAGAACTATAGGTTTTTGTCAGAAAGCCAAATAAAATTTAATATGTACACAAAATCAAGTAATGCCCAAATTCTTTTCAATTTTTGGGGGGTAGGGTAGTGTTCTGTGTGTTTTGGCAAGGGTAATGAGAAAAGCAACCAGATTGTGTGGCATATCATTGCAGAAATAGGTGAACTACCATATTGAAAAGTATCATTTACTTACAGGAGAAATTCAACTCATAATCATGTACATTACTTTGCCCCCCAAAACTATCAAGAAATCAATTTTGTGCAAATATTTTGCTAGAAAAGACATGAAAGATACATTTTCAGCACATCTAGACAGTACTATAGGTCTTATAATGTGTTTCTGACAAGTTTTAAGTCACAAACACAGTGTTGTTGTTGTACAGTGATCTATTTCACAAAATATGTCTTCAACCCATACAGGCAGCAGGTCACAGTTTCATTTTCCTTCATTTCCCATTTGCGGTAATGTTAATGTCTGCTCTCACAGCACCTTCCCTAACTTTCGTTGAACCAAATCCTTCGGTGGGGGCCTTGAACAGTCCTTTGGCAGTATTTTAAGCACAATTTTTTCATAGGTTGAAGGTAGAAATTTTGAGATACGAGTAGAATCAGCTGATAGGGGTCTCTTTGCACATATTCCGCCGCATGTAAATAGACCAAAGCACCCCCCAACTACCAGATCTCCACCACCTGAACTGGTCCCATTCCACTTCTAAAATCATTTCCAGACAGTAACTCAACCCCTGTCCTTTCATAAAAACTACAAAAATGCCCAGAAAAAAAATGCAGGGGGCCAGGAAAAAATAATAAAAAAAACACACAAAAATAGCTGGAACTTTTTTCGTCCCTAGGAATTTCCGGAAGTGACAAACTGTGACCTGTGTCCTAACAGAGGCACAAAATTCCTTCAATCTACTTCTAAATCTAACACATTGAGCTTAAAGGTATTTGGAATGATCTCTCAAGAGGAAAACTAAATGCAATGAACACTAAGCCTTCTGTAGCCCTCCCATTTACACCACCCCCCATTAGAACATAGCAAGGACAATGACCGGTGAGCTAAAAAAGCTTAAAATTGTCATATCTCAGCTCTGGGAAAACATATTTGAACTCTGTAAACTAGTGTGACTTCTACTAAGAGTGTTCTACCATAAAATACTAACTTTATGAGGACACATATCTTTCTGTGGCTTCCTCAACTAAAATATACTGTGCATTTGTCACATTTTAAGATTTGTTGGATTACAAAATGGATAAATTCTACTCAAAGTCAGTCATACTGTGGCCAAATTTAAACAGCTTGAAAAAACAAGTGTTATTCTTGTATCCCAGGTTGATTTTAGGCTCAAAATTGTACTGGAAAGCTTAAAACCAGAGGAAGAAGTCACCTGCCACACGGCTTATTGTTGGGATCCCCCAACACAAAACTCTGTTCAAAACTGCCCACAAGTACCCTGGAACATAAACTTAATTATTAGCCTAGCCCAGAGAATAAAACTGCACCCCAAAAAGTCAAACAAGGGTCTAAAAGGATATTTCTGGGAAAATATGATTAGATTTAAGAAAAAATATGCAAAAAAAAGGGGGGTGGGGTAAATGTTAGGTTGGTTTATTTTTTAAAACAATTGATTCCAGCATTCTTGCAAGTGAAAATTGTGTAAGACACATGCAGGTACTGAATAAAATCAGGAAAGCCCAGGTCATTATATTCTGGGCGGTTTTATGCCAACTTTGAGTGCCATTAGGCATGCTATTTGAGGCGAATTTCTAATGTAATGAAGCAGTGAAGCCATGCCAATGGTAAAATTACCTCTGGAAAATGTAGAAAGACTCTCATTTCCATTCCTTTGATGTGTGAATCAGGAAAATATGCTCACAGGTGGATAAACAATTCCATTCATCTTATACAGGACCTGAAATTACCTGAAAGAGTACACAAAATATTCAGTTTGACATAAAACAACACTGAAAAAGTTGTTTTTTTTACAAGAAAAGGCATTTTGTAAGACTAAAAAGGAGATTATTATGTTTCTCACATGTTGACCATCAAATCAATGTAAGAACTATAGGTTTTTGTCAGAAAGCCAAATAAAATTTAATATGTACACAAAATCAAGTAATGCCCAAATTCTTTTCAATTTTTGGGGGGTAGGGTAGTGTTCTGTGTGTTTTGGCAAGGGTAATGAGAAAAGCAACCAGATTGTGTGGCATATCATTGCAGAAATAGGTGAACTACCATATTGAAAAGTATCATTTACTTACAGGAGAAATTCAACTCATAATCATGTACATTACTTTGCCCCCCAAAACTATCAAGAAATCAATTTTGTGCAAATATTTTGCTAGAAAAGACATGAAAGATACATTTTCAGCACATCTAGACAGTACTATAGGTCTCATAATGTGTTTCTGACAAGTTTTAAGTCACAAACACAGTGTTGTTGTTGTACAGTGATCTATTTCACAAAATATGTCTTCAACCCATACAGGCAGCAGGTCACAGTTTCATTTTCCTTCATTTCCCATTTGCGGTAATGTTAATGTCTGCTCTCACAGCACCTTCCCTAACTTTCGTTGAACCAAATCCTTCGGTGGGGGCCTTGAACAGTCCTTTGGCAGTATTTTAAGCACAATTTTTTCATAGGTTGAAGGTAGAAATTTTGAGATACGAGTAGAATCAGCTGATAGGGGTCTCTTTGCACATATTCCGCCGCATGTAAATAGACCAAAGCACCCCCCAACTACCAGATCTCCACCACCTGAACTGGTCCCATTCCACTTCTAAAATCATTTCCAGACAGTAACTCAACCCCTGTCCTTTCATAAAAACTACAAAAATGCCCAGAAAAAAAATGCAGGGGGCCAGGAAAAAATAATAAAAAAAACACACAAAAATAGCTGGAACTTTTTTCGTCCCTAGGAATTTCCGGAAGTGACAAACTGTGACCTGTGTCCTAACAGAGGCACAAAATTCCTTCAATCTACTTCTAAATCTAACACATTGAGCTTAAAGGTATTTGGAATGATCTCTCAAGAGGAAAACTAAATGCAATGAACACTAAGCCTTCTGTAGCCCTCCCATTTACACCACCCCCCATTAGAACATAGCAAGGACAATGACCGGTGAGCTAAAAAAGCTTAAAATTGTCATATCTCAGCTCTGGGAAAACATATTTGAACTCTGTAAACTAGTGTGACTTCTACTAAGAGTGTTCTACCATAAAATACTAACTTTATGAGGACACATATCTTTCTGTGGCTTCCTCAACTAAAATATACTGTGCATTTGTCACATTTTAAGATTTGTTGGATTACAAAATGGATAAATTCTACTCAAAGTCAGTCATACTGTGGCCAAATTTAAACAGCTTGAAAAAACAAGTGTTATTCTTGTATCCCAGGTTGATTTTAGGCTCAAAATTGTACTGGAAAGCTTAAAACCAGAGGAAGAAGTCACCTGCCACACGGCTTATTGTTGGGATCCCCCAACACAAAACTCTGTTCAAAACTGCCCACAAGTACCCTGGAACATAAACTTAATTATTAGCCTAGCCCAGAGAATAAAACTGCACCCCAAAAAGTCAAACAAGGGTCTAAAAGGATATTTCTGGGAAAATATGATTAGATTTAAGAAAAAATATGCAAAAAAAAGGGGGGTGGGGTAAATGTTAGGTTGGTTTATTTTTTAAAACAATTGATTCCAGCATTCTTGCAAGTGAAAATTGTGTAAGACACATGCAGGTACTGAATAAAATCAGGAAAGCCCAGGTCATTATATTCTGGGCGGTTTTATGCCAACTTTGAGTGCCATTAGGCATGCTATTTGAGGCGAATTTCTAATGTAATGAAGCAGTGAAGCCATGCCAATGGTAAAATTACCTCTGGAAAATGTAGAAAGACTCTCATTTCCATTCCTTTGATGTGTGAATCAGGAAAATATGCTCACAGGTGGATAAACAATTCCATTCATCTTATACAGGACCTGAAATTACCTGAAAGAGTACACAAAATATTCAGTTTGACATAAAACAACACTGAAAAAGTTGTTTTTTTTACAAGAAAAGGCATTTTGTAAGACTAAAAAGGAGATTATTATGTTTCTCACATGTTGACCATCAAATCAATGTAAGAACTATAGGTTTTTGTCAGAAAGCCAAATAAAATTTAATATGTACACAAAATCAAGTAATGCCCAAATTCTTTTCAATTTTTGGGGGGTAGGGTAGTGTTCTGTGTGTTTTGGCAAGGGTAATGAGAAAAGCAACCAGATTGTGTGGCATATCATTGCAGAAATAGGTGAACTACCATATTGAAAAGTATCATTTACTTACAGGAGAAATTCAACTCATAATCATGTACATTACTTTGCCCCCCAAAACTATCAAGAAATCAATTTTGTGCAAATATTTTGCTAGAAAAGACATGAAAGATACATTTTCAGCACATCTAGACAGTACTATAGGTCTCATAATGTGTTTCTGACAAGTTTTAAGTCACAAACACAGTGTTGTTGTTGTACAGTGATCTATTTCACAAAATATGTCTTCAACCCATACAGGCAGCAGGTCACAGTTTCATTTTCCTTCATTTCCCATTTGCGGTAATGTTAATGTCTGCTCTCACAGCACCTTCCCTAACTTTCGTTGAACCAAATCCTTCGGTGGGGGCCTTGAACAGTCCTTTGGCAGTATTTTAAGCACAATTTTTTCATAGGTTGAAGGTAGAAATTTTGAGATACGAGTAGAATCAGCTGATAGGGGTCTCTTTGCACATATTCCGCCGCATGTAAATAGACCAAAGCACCCCCCAACTACCAGATCTCCACCACCTGAACTGGTCCCATTCCACTTCTAAAATCATTTCCAGACAGTAACTCAACCCCTGTCCTTTCATAAAAACTACAAAAATGCCCAGAAAAAAAATGCAGGGGGCCAGGAAAAAATAATAAAAAAAACACACAAAAATAGCTGGAACTTTTGGAATTTCCGGAAGTGACAAACTGTGACCTGTATCCATATTCAGTAGGGCTACTGTCATATATTTCAGCATGGCTGGCGTACTAGTCCGACGGATGACTGCGGAAGATCGTGACGCTGTGCTGTGGTTGGAAAGTAAAGTGATTTTGAAAGATGATATAATGTGCGAAAATTTAAAAATTAACCCAGAACCAGTGGCTTCGATCTGGATAAATACAATATTTCCTAAATTGGTGCAAGATGGCATTTCTTCAGTGGCGGAGGACTCGGCTACAGGAGAACTAGTAGGATTCATGTGTTTTGATATAAATTCTAAAGGACAAGAGGAAAACAGGGTCTTCACCAAGAAAAATCCATTAACCCAAAAATTTGCCCTACTTTATGACATAGTTGACTTTTTAACATCAGATATAGATTTCTATTTGAAGTATGGTGTCGATAAGTATGCTTGTGACGGAGGGCTGTGTGTCCGTAATTCGCACAGAAAACGGGGCATTGCTAAAGAATTGGTAACCAAATCATTACAACTCATTAAGGAACAGGGCATTGAGTTGGCGGTAGCAGCATGCACTGGCCTGTTCTCGCTAAAATGTTTCCTACACACTGGATTTGAAGAGGTAAATAGTATACATTATGAAGAGGTTGTTAAACGATGGCCCGAGTTTACAATGACCGAAAGTCTAAGACTTCACCAAAAAGTGGTCGTGTTGGTTAACCAACTCTGACAACCACATGCATGTTATGAGTGTCTCAGTAAAACATCTATAGGAACGGTTGTGTATGTAACTGTTTTGTGTTATCGGTGTCAATTATTTCGCAATAACAGAAAGCCAGACAGCAAAGAGTGTTTAAAGTGGCATGAGCTGCCAAAATGTTGATATTTTGATGTTAAAACAGAATGTTGAAATAATTGGCTATTTTTCTCAAGACGTATAATTCAGAAGCTTTTAGTGCTTCTAGTCTCGATAAAGTAGGATAAAGTATTATTTTGAACTAACTTTGGCTTAGAATGAATGTGTGGTCATCCCGGTTAGATAAATTTTGTTTACTTTTCGAACACTATTATATAGGCCACATACTGTATGGATTTTTTTCGTTTAGTTTTTCGATGACCTTCAAAGTCTCTTACTCTTGTAACGATCAGAAATGATGAAAAAAGTGTGAATTTTGGCAGCTCATGCTACATTAAAGGGATTATTTGCTTAGAATGGTTTATATTTTTGCTAAGCATGCTTGTGACGCAGGACCTGTGTGTCCGAAATTCGCACAAAAAACGGGGGATTGTTAAAGAACTTGTAACCAAATCCTTACCGGGCATTGAGTTGGCGGTAGCAGCAAGCACTGGCCTGTTCTCGCTAAAATGTTTCCTACACGCTGGATTGGAAGAGGTAAATAGTATACATTATGAAGAGGTTGTTAAACGATGGCCCGTGTTTACAATGACCGAAAACCTCCGATTTCATCAAAGAGCAGTCGCGTTGGTAATCAAACTCTGACAACCACATGTTGTGAATCTCTCAGAATTTTTAAAATAAGTGAAAGAAGAGTTTTAATAAACTCAACATGCGTCCAACGTGGAAAAGTCGGACCGACTTGAATAAATACTTAATATTGTAGACTATTTTTGTTTGTATTTTAGCAATTGTATCTCATTTTTAAACAGTTTAAATTGAATGATGTTGCAAACACAAAGAGTAGTCTACAGAGCATCGATTGCATGGAAGTTACACATATTTCATAAACGTAGTCAGATCAGATGAAGAGTTATGGAGCCAAAGGTAATATTATATAATCCAATATGGCTGTCGTAATTTTATAACATGCAATAACAATGGTATAACTAAAATGGCCTGAGCTGCCAACATTTTGATTTTGTTTCTATCAATTCCATTATTAAAAGAAGTTGAGCGTCTGAATTACCTTAAAAACCCAAACGATTAACATTAAAATTGAAAACATCCTAAAATCACGTAACCCACACGAACATGTACCTGATAGAGGACCAAATTATATTAGCTTAACTACCCCCCAACCCCCTCCTCATATTTAGAAAGTAGTTGGCACAGTTGCATACTGTGTTTATTAAAACATTAATTGCCCAAACTAACATGTAAAAGTTGATAAATTACAGAGGATAACACAAATAAACTATTAAAATATATCATAAAATTGTCCAATGTAGTTATGCTTCAGATAAGGTGCCACCAACAATCTTAAAATTCGGCAGTTTTGGGGATATCGTGCAGCTTGACATGCAACAACCTATGAAAATATTCTAACTGGATAAGGCTTCAGACAAGGTTGAAGGTGCTGCCAATCAACAACAATTGAAAATCAGATTGGAGAATAACTGAAGAAGGGAGAGATCAACAGAAGGCAAAACTTGATCACCTACAATAAGCTATAAACTTTTTTAAAATTTAGCAGTTCTGGAGATATCTTGCAGTCTGACACGCAACAACCCATGAAAATATCCGGACAGACGCAAGCACTGTCACCAATTGTTGATTCATTACAAATATCTTCAGCAATAAGCTATAAATAAAATTCCGACATTCACATTTCAAGAGATATAGGCAGCAACTTCAACATCCCAAACAATAAGCCGTAAATAAAATTTCGCCAATCCGTTTTAAGAGATGTTTTGCAGGTAAGCAACAACCTATGAAAATATCCGAATTGGAAGCTAACGGATCTATACACGGCCACTAAAACTAGATCAACTACATATAGGTCCTCACCAATAAGCTATAAAAAAAATCGAAAAATACCCACCAGCAGATATCTTGCAGACAAGCAACAACGGACGGTCGGACAAAGGTCCCTGCCAATAAGCTATACAAAATCATATCAGATAAAAAGCATAGCAGTTACTAGGCGGGGTTATATAATTAATATACCATTTTCCAATTGGTCGCGTAACAATGGCATGACGTCGTGGCACCAATCTTAGACCGGACAAGGCCAGCTTCCAATTCGACTTCAGATATATTCATTTGAGCTCCCGTTTCATGCAAGATTTTTTCGCATTACTTGATTATTTCAGACATAAGCTGTCACAATATCGGATTTCTTTCCTAAAATATGTTGTACAAATTTTGATAATCTTGAGTTAAAAACAGAGGAATGCTTTGTCCGTGATTGTGACGTTGACGCCGTTAGGCTTTCGGCCTACAATAAGTCGAAAATAGACAAGGACTTAGCATATCTTTACAACATAACAGGTTTATGAGCCCTCTTAAGTCCCATGTTGTAGACATACACTAAGATTACTCTTAGTTAAGAGCGCTTTGTAATAGGTTTATAACAGAATGGTTCAGATGGGATCAATGTAATACATTAACAATTATAGGATCAAAAGGATTCGTGACGAATGGGTGCTCGGTATACTAGAATACGAACGATTTTTTAAAACTCTGGCGTATGTACTTAGGAACTAATGCGTGGTATTTGATTTCCATCGAACGCCGCCATTACTAGGAGATGGTGCAATTTAGGTTCAGATCGGTTATACACGTCTGCTTCACCTATCAATGGAGGCACATTTTACATAGTCCGATCCAGACCAGCCAATGAGTGAGTGAGTCAATGATTTGGGTTTTACGTCCTGCTCAACAGTATTTCAGTTATATGAAGACGTTGTCTCCTCGTTGCAGGGCGGATTTCCGCCGCTCTTTTAGGTGCTGCCTCACCGAGACGACTTGCCGAAGACAACCAGCCAATGAGACAAGTCCATTCCACGTATTCATTGGGTTGTACATGCCAAAACAAAACTTGTTTTCCGTGAAGATACTTGCATTGTATAGTATATACCCCAGAGTGTCGTGATAAAACTTTGATAATAGTGTAAATTTCTACAACTTCGTCATCAGGGAAACGTAACTGAAGCACACAGAATAAAGTAACGGATTAACACCAGAGTAACTACATTAAAAAAAAAAAAAGACAGCCGTTAGTTGTTATTTATTCAATTCTGTTATGTACAAAATTCGAATTGTTGAAAATAATAACAACCGACCTCTGTAAAATTGAAACTTGTTCAATATTAAAACGGAAAGCTAATTCAAACAATTTGAACTTTAAACAATGGCTGAATAAATGCTAGCTATGCTAGCTATTTGACAATACAAAATAGTTCCAGGAGTAAACGAATATAACGAGTAGGGCCTTACAATGTACATTCTTAGTCTATAACAAGCAAATAAATGAATAATAAATAATATAAAATCTTCTCCGTCAATGCCACGTGTCTAGTCAAAACGTTCGACAAAAAAAAAGGTTATAAACACTTAGCATTGCAAGCATTACCAAATACTGTGGAACGACACTCAGCGAAATGGCACAGTGACGTCATGATATCTGTAACGTCACAAAGCTAGTACGCTGGGTTTGTCTGACCTTTTAGAAACGTTTGGCTTGGCCACATGGCGCTGGAGGGAGAGGAAAACTGACTAGAATATATTCAGACTGCTTTCAAAAAATATATTAATATTACCCGACAAACCGTTTCCTTGATTGATTCTCTTGAATAGTCAACATAAACCAGAAGAAAACAAAGTCCACATTAGTGGATGCTCATTAATTTGCTGTAAAATAAACTATACATGATTCAAAGGTTTTAATCAACATCTTTAAGATTTACAAAAAAAAAAAAAAGAAGAAAAAACGTATCAGACTCTAAAGGACTTTGCAAGAACCTTGGCCTGGGAACACTTAGCCAAAACTTTGACCATGCTCAATAGCTCTCGTTTTATAAAACGAGAGCTATTGAGTATGGTCAAAGTTTTGTCTAGGGAACACTCAGAGCTCTTGTTGATTTAAATAAAACAAAGGGAGATAACCAACTTGAAAGGCCAAAGAAATGTACAAGCATTCCCCTGTTTCTCTGTAGGGCGTTTGTAATATCGTCATGAGGGTCAAAATCAATGTTTAAAAAAAAAGGATCCCCCTTTTCTTGATAAATATACAACTGAAATAACCTTGAAATATCTATCAAGGATACTCAGAGGGGAAAAACTATATAACTAAAATCCTAAATAAGGTGGGACCCCTAATAACTCTGAGAAGAAAATAGGACAAACATCATTCTGCCAGGTTAGACAAAATCAGTTGAGGGTCTTTTACCAGGTAATAATTCATGACAAGAAGAAATCTGATATTGAAAATGACAAACTGTTAGATAAGAGGATAATAATTTAGAATGGTTAGAAATGCAACAAATAAGGGGATTGATTGGTGTTTTACGCTGCGCTCAAGATCATTTCACTTAACTGGCAGAGTTGCAAGGTGGGAAGAAACTGGTCTCTTTGTCCAGAGGAATCCCCCAGTAATATTCAAAATGTCTAAATGGTGCTGTAAAGGCATACCTACCTCTGAGCATCAACCATTGATAATAAACTGCATAAGTTCTAAGTTGGATAACCCTAAATGAAAATCTTTTTGTTTTTAATTTAAGGTCTTAATTTTATTGGAAGGGTACATGTGTCCCTCATATCAGAACAGCCAATTGTATTTTTTGAATGAGTTCCATAAACTAGGACAACCCACAGCTGGTTTGAAAATACAAAAGATCAAAACTTTTGAATTTTGCTGAAAATTAAAGCATCTTCTAATTGGGAAAAATCTAAAACGGTCTTCCTTTTTTGATGTAAACCGATTTCAGCACTTTTGCAGCAAATGTGTATTTAAGGTCACTAAATTCACACAAGAGGCTGGTTTGCAAACTTCTTTGACAATCTTTAATATAGTTTTCTCAGTCATAATTATTAGGAAATTTTGTGTCAAGATTTAGTTACACAAAACTAGAACCTATGTTTCTGCAACATGATTAGGTTTTAGAGTTGAATTTAAGTCAAATAAGTTTCCTGATTGATTGCAAAAACGGTCGGAATATCAGATAAATTTTTCACAATATTTTCAAAGTGCCGATCCATACTGCTGTAATTTAAGAATGTCCATTTCCGCTCCACCAGATCCCTCATTTTGTGTTTGTCTTGCGGGAAAGTCTATATCAGAAGAGCAGACTACATAGCCCTCTGCGAGATTCTCATTCAACCCAGTAACTAACTGACTGCTTATTGCCTGGTTATAATCTTGATTAAACACACCTGTATCAGGTGGAAGGAAGGACGACTGGTTCATGTTGTTGAGGGAGATTACTTGACGAGTGACCATTTCTCCGTTTTCATTTTGCTCAGTGATGTTCACAACGTTTCCTATATTCTCACCGGTTACACACGAGCCTTGTAAAAGCACTGGGTTTATTAAAGTGGAATCCAAAACAAAATTCTGCAGTGATTGGTTTGCAGCAAGTTGAAGATTTGGAACAGTTGCGTTCCCTGCAGGAGGCGCTAGATTATCCAACTTGTCATCATTTTGCTTAGCCGTCTCTTTGCAAGGTCTCTTTCTCTTTCCGCCTGATCTTGTTTTCCGTATTGGTTCGCTCGATGATGGGATTGGGCGCTGTAGGGCCACTTCTCCAAGCATCTCCAGATTGTAGGCCATGTTTTCCGCTGGGGAACTTTCAACTGATAAGCCCGAATCCGATTCAGCACACTTTACGATATCTGAGGAAGTTGGTGGGCTGGTAGTTTTACTTATAATTGGGGCCACATTTTCCTGGTTCTGCTCTGATTGGTTGGCATCTTCGGTTGGCGTTTGGACGTCTTCGATCTGATCCATTAATTCCACGCTTTCGTATCGGACAGTTTGTAAACGCAGAAAGCCATCTTCATGGGGCTTGTACCTAAAATTCAACATTTAAAAATATTACATTTATGAGTTTACTTTTCACATAAAAGTCTGATAACTGTTCAAAATTTAATAAGTGGCTGGTGCCATCAGGACCCCTCGGGTCTGGGCTAAAGAAATCGAAGATATATTTATTTTCCAGACAATTTGTTGCGAGTGAAAAACTACTCCACATACATGTATCACATTTACAAGGAGGTTTTTGGCTGACGGTCATGTAAGGGGCATAACTCTTGAAAAACACGTCCGAGCGGGTCGATTTTAAATAAGCTTCTTGTACTTGCTGCAGTGAACAAATGTAGAAAGTTTTAAAAATGTGAGTGAAAGACTTTTTTAGATAATGTGTTTACAAGGCTTTTTTACAGCAGCGATAATGTAAGGGGCATAACTCTTGAAAAAAACATCCGAGCGCGTTGATTTTCAATAGGCTTCTTGTACTTGCTGCATTAAACAAATGTGTGAAGTTTCAAGGTTGTAAGTTAAAGACTTTTCTAGATAATGTGTTTACAAGGCTTTTGACAGCAGCGGTAATGTAAGGGGCATAACTCTTGACAAAAAACCCCGAGCGCGTTGATTTTCAATAGGCTTCTTGTACTTGCTGCATTAAACAAATGTGTGAAGTTTCAAGGTTGTAAGTTAAAGACTTTTCTAGATAATGTGTTTACAAGGCTTTTGACAGCAGCGGTAATGTAAGGGGCATAACTCTTGACAAAAAACCCCGAGCGCGTTGATTTTCAATAGGCTTCTTGTACTTGCTGCATTAAACAAATGTGTGAAGTTTCAAGGTTGTAAGTTAAAGACTTTTCTAGATAATGTGTTTACAAGGCTTTTGACAGCAGCGGTAATGTAAGGGGCATAACTCTTGACAAAAAACCCCGAGCGCGTTGATTTTCAATAGGCTTCTTGTACTTGCTGCATTAAACAAATGTGTGAAGTTTCAAGGTTGTAAGTTAAAGACTTTTCTAGATAATGTGTTTACAAGGCTTTTTACAGCAGCGGTAATGTAAGGGGCATAACTCTTGACAAAAAACCCCGAGCGCGTTGATTTTCAATAGGCTTCTTGTACTTGCTGTATTAAACAAATCTGTGAAGTTTCAAAGTTGTAAGTTAAAGACTTTTTTAGATAATGTGTTTACAAGGACCAATGGACAGACGGACAGATTGAGGCAACGACAATACCCTTCGGGCAAAATTTGCCCGAGGGGTAAAAAGCCAAGAAAAGGAGATAAGTTTGTTCAATCTTTCTTGACATAGTAATGTGCCCTAAGGTTTAAGATAAACAGCACAATTTCTAGTGCAGACAAGAGGCTAAGTGTACAGGCTCAAGGTAAAGACGTATCGTAGTGGGTATAGACGCATGTTTTTCAGGTCCTTTATCCTCTGTCTTTGTTTGTGTATCACCGAAGTCAAAATTTTTCAGTTGTGAAATTAGGCCCCGGCATGCTCCACCATTCTGTGAAGGGGATAGGGGATTTTGATAATATGTTGCATGCTTTTGGTTGGGATTCTAGCACCCTTAAGTTTGTACGATATTGTATTTAGATATATTCTTACACAGGCATTAGTTATACTCATATTTGTCATGTGCCATATGCCAGTGGTATAATGGATACTATTCTTTACCTTGACAAAGGATTGATTGATTGATTGAACGCCCCCTCAAGATTATTTCATTTATATGGCAGCGTTGCCAAGTTTAGTGGGGAAGTAAACCAGGCTCTTTGCATGGAGGAAACCCTTTGACCTTCAGTGAGTACCTGGCAATTCTTCTACATACGGCGATCAAGTGAAAAATGCACTCAGAAATTTTTCAATTTTTATTTTGGTTTGAGTGTGATTTGAACTCTGCTGACCGTGCCACCAAAGCCTCATAAAATATTTGAGACCCTTTAGTCGGGAAATAATTAAAAGGCTGAAATTACAAACCTGAATCTTGAATGTCCAGACGGCCATTTAAACTTGTGGCAATTTTTCAAATGTTTGGTAAGTTGATGGCCTCTAACAAAAACGTTGTCACAAACATGACAGGCATGACGAGCAGCTTCTAGACCCTGAATAAGATATAAAACAAATCAGATTTCATGACAAGATTGCTCAGTGTCTTACACCACACAAAGTTTGTATGTAAATTTTCTTTGGATAGAAAAATGATTGTTTGGTGTTTTACGCCACGCTCAAGATTATTTCACTTATATGGCGGCGTGGCAGTTTTATTGTGGGAGGAAACCGAGCTCTATGCCCAGAAGAAACCCACGACCTTCCGGTGGTAACTGGCAACCATCCCACATAGAATAGGAAAATGAGCTGCACAAATTTACATATTTTTTCGTTATAACCAAATCAGAAAACATTCAACTATTTTTCATCTAGGTGGAACCAGGCAAGCATTGTATATGTAAATTGAAGTAGTATTTATATGTAAATACGGCCTCATAAAAAAACAAAGTGCTACCAGGTTGTTTTAAAAGTGAGATATTTTGTGGCAAATTACCATAGAGTAAAATTCGCCTACTTTAGAGGAAACTTCTGAATCTTAATTCACTTGATAAATTACCTGATGTTCCTTAGTAAAACGATGAGACAGAGATCACTCTAAATTCATTTGATAATTTCACTTGATAACTTCTCACTCTAAATTCATTTGATAATTTCACTTGATAACTTCTCACTCTAAATTCACTTGATAACTTCTCACTCTAAATTCACTTGATAACTTGACTCTAAATTCACTTGATAACTTCTGACTCTAAATTCACTTGATAACTTCTAACTCTAAATTCACTTGATAACTTCTCACTCTAAATTCACTTGATAACTTCTCACTCTAAATTCCCTTGATAACTTCTCACTCTAAATTCACTTGATAACTTCTCACTCTAAATTCACTTGATAACTTCTCACTCTAAATTCGCTTGATAACTTCTCACTCTAAATTCATTTGATAATTTCACTTGATAACTTCTCACTCTAAATTTATTTGATAATTTCACTTGATAACTTCTGACTCTAAATTCACTTGATAACTTCTCACTCTAAATTCACTTGATAACTTCTTACTCTAAATTCATTTGATAATTTCACTTGATAACTTCTCACTCTAAATTCACTTGATAACTTCTGACTCTAAATTCGCTTGATAACTTCTAACTCTAAATTCACTTGATAATATCTCACTCTAAATTCACTTGCTAACTTCTCACTGTAAATTCACTTGATAACTTCTCACTCTAAATTCACTTGATAACTTCTCACTCTAAATTCACTTGATAACTTCTCACTCTAAATTCACTTGATTACTTCTCACTCTAAATTCACTTGATAAATTCTCACTCTAAATTACCCGATGTTCCTTAGTAAAATGATGGGAGAGAGATTGATAACTTCTCACTCTAAATTCACTTGATAACTTCTCACTCTAAATTCACTTGATTACTTCTCACTCTAAAATTCTCACTCTAAATTCACTTGATAAATTCTCACTTTAAATTCACTTGATAAATTCTCACTATAAATTCCCTTGATAAATTCTCACACTAAATTCCCTTGATTAATCTTCACTCTAAATTCACTTGATTACTTCTCACTCTAAATTCACTTGATAAATTTTCACTCTAAATGCACTTGATAACTTCTCACTCTAAATTCACTTGATATCTTCTCACTCTAAATTCACTTGATAACTTCTCACTCTAAATTCACTTGATAACTTCTCACTCTAAATTCACTTGATAACTTCTCCCTCTAAATTCCCTTGATTAATTCTCACTGTAAATTCACTTGATAAATTTTCACTCTAAATGCACTTGATAACTTCTCACTCTCACTCTAAATTCACTTGATAACTTCTCACTCTAAATTCACTTGATAACTTCTCACTCTAAATTCACTTGATAACTACTCACTCTAAATTCACATGATAACTTCTCACTCTAAATTCATTTGATAATTTCTCACTATAAATTCAACTGATAACTTCTCACTCTAAATTCATTTGATAATTTCTCACTATAAATTCTCGTGATAACTTCTCACTCTAAATTCAGTTGATAAATTCTCACTCTAAATTCACTTGATAACTTCTCACTCTAAAATTCTCACTCTAAATTCACTTGATAAATTTCACTCTAAATTCAGTTGATAACTTCTCACTCTAAATTCGCCTGATAACTTCTCACTCTAAAATCACCTGATAACTTCTCACTCTAAATTCACTTGATAACTTCTCACTCTAAAATTCTCACTCTAAATTCACTTGATAAATTCTCTCTCTAAATTACCTGATGTTCCTTAGTAAAATGATGGGACAGAGATTGATAACTTCTCACTCTAAATTCACAGCCTGCCACATGGCACTGGAATGTTTTCACCATACTGTGACTCTCCATATGTTTACGCAGGTCATAGTTGGACTTTGAGCTGAAAGAGGGGAATAAATAACAAAAATAACATATATTGATATTGCTAAATGATATAAAAGTATTTCTAGAAATAACCCCACTAACTAACAGCTGTTCTGATTCTGACTTGAAATCAATCAAAAACAAGATGAAAATAAGTATCATTTCAAGTGGCATGAGCTGCCAAATATAAGGACAATTTTGTTGAAACAAAATTAGCTAATTGTGGGTTCTTTTTATCTGAAATTACAAAATAAGAACTTTCAGTTGATACCAATCTTGAGGATGTACGTTAAGGCAGCAAAGGTTCCAAAAATGAACTCATACATCCTGGCTATTTGAATTTTGTCTGTTATTAGAACATATCTTTGGTTCTTACAGGGTACTGACTGTACCAATATTTTTCATTTCAACGTCGATCCTTTAGTTTTTCAAGGTATTTTATAGTATACGTTGAACTTCTTTTGACAATCAGAATTTATGAAAAAAATCCGAATTTTGGCAGCTCATGCCACTTTAAGATTATTTAGCCTATATTGGGAAAGTGGAGGGGGGTACTTTGTCCAGATTAGAGATGGGTGTGAGGGGGTACATTTATCACGAAAAGAGACCCCAGATCTTTCGTTAGTACTAACATTAAATTTATGAAGGAGATGTCACCACAAAAAAGTTCATATAAAGAGGCTTACCAATAGTCACAAAGATCACATTTATAGGGTCTGTGGTTGGTATGACGATATCGTAGATGATTCCGTAAAGCAGAAGGTGTTGGACAGGTCATATCACAGCATGGACATTTGTAATGATTAACTGAAACAGCAGAATATAAGAATGATGTTCTATGCACTACTCCAGATGATTTCAACAGTTGATTTGTCAATTACTTTCAAATGGCGTAATTTAGCAACGTCACAAGTATGGTCTTAAATGGTAGACAAGACAAGCCTTTTACATCATGTTTTAGAAAAGAAACCCCATATTGTCACGGTTTATGGAGACCAATTGGGTGCGGGGCTTGTCAAGTCTAAGATTGGTGTCCCGTCATGCCATTGATGCGCAAAAATTTGGTAAATGGTTTATTACATGACACCCTTGCCTGATTAAGAAGGGGAGGGAACTGGGTTCTTTGCCTGAAGACCTTCCACATAGATGGTCAAGTGAAAACCCCTCAATTTTTATTTTGACTGAGTGGGATTTGAACCCTCAAGGGATTGATGGATAGCTCTTGACAGCTATAAATAATAACGGGAACATGAAATTTTGAATGTGTGTTACACAGAATAAATAAGCATATGTTGGCACTGGTTATACAACATATTTTACTTTCATTGAAAACACAACAGCTACAGTCACATGGGAACAAAAGTATCAACGGATCAAAAGATAACCCTCGCCCATCCACCCTTAGCTAAATTGTACTTTCTGATCCACACACCATAAAACGTCAGGCTAATGTGTTTGGCATACTTAATGTGCATACTTGATAGGTCAGTAAACATGGCTAAAAGAAAGCCCTAAAATAGCTGCAAAAAGTATTCTTAAGAGGTCCCATTAAGCAACAATCAACCCTCTGACCAATCAATCAACCAATCAATCAAATAGTATATGTGTTGGATTTTTATAGCTATTTATTTTTACTTACCATGATGCCTCATATGATCCCTAAGTAATCTCTCGGATGAAAATCTCTTATTGCAATGTGAACATTCATAGCACTGAACTAAGAAAAATAAACAAACAGAGATTATATAAAAGTAGTAAGCAAAATAAGAAATAAAAGCAGAGAATATTACTGAATAAGTCAATTAACCGACACTGATTAACCCTGACCTGGTAGTCTATCGAGAGATTTCGCGATATCCACTGACAGATTATGTTTTTTGATGACGTTGTCAGTTCGATTGACTTTTTTGTTTTAACACGTCAGAATTGAGTGTCACATTCGAACATAAAGGCTCCCCACATGCCTAATGACAACGCCGGTGACAGGAAATTTGTGGACTTGTCACGTTACTCTTGCTCCCTATTATCTGACTAATATGACTTGACCCATATTGAAAATAGCCCTACCTTCAGCAGACTCCTGCCTCTTGAGATGATCCAGAAACTTAGTTCTGTTATAGAAGAGAGCTCCGCAGACAGGACAAGCTATCATTTTCTCCTGAGTATGACTACGTAAGTGTTCTCGGATACGATATTTACTCTTCACAACTGTCTCACAACCTGAACATACAGTCAAAAGAAAAAGATATTAAGAGAGAGCTTATAGAAATTATAGTCAAGATACCTGGGGCCGGTTGTTCAAAAGAAAATTAGCTTAACACCAGTTTAGATGACGTCGCGTCACAAAGGAATTTCTTTGTTACGCCATGTCATTTAACCTGCAGTTAAGCTAATTTTCTTTTGAACAACCGGCCCCAGCCATGTTTTTCCATCTGACCATTTTTTATTAAAAAAAAAAGTCTTCAGACATATTTTTTTTATCAATTGCTTTCAGCATGTCAATGGCAATAAGTTCTATTTCCAATCAAGGAAAAGTTATCCCCCTTGCTGTGCTCAGTGCTGAAAGCAGGTATCGTTGTCCAACTTTAATGAGATTTCTGAGACAGCCATAATGTTTAATGAATGGGAAATTGTCAAGATACTTTAAACAGCCTATTAAATCTAGATATTCATTTGGATTTTACATCAGCTAATGACAATCAAAATAAAGACATTTAAGTCACTAAAATCCAACGTTATTATTTGTAAATAGATCTTTTTTTCTTTTTTTTTGTATTTCTGAGTATCATCATAAAAACGGGGCTGTCCCACTGACAGCCCCAAATGTGCCTTCAATATGAAGAGCTCCAATAATGGAGAGCTTATTTTGTAGACAAATTCTTAACCAGTTTATGCCACTTAGTTACTGTTCAACAGTCTGATAGATCGTATTGGTTAGCACAGTAGCCTTAAGGCCCGTTCTCACTGTGCAATTTGTTGTACTGACTTGTAGGATGCGATTAAAATGGATGAATTTGATTGGTTGAAAAATCATATTGACCAATTAAAAGCATACATTTAACATAGCATCCTACAGGTCGGTGCGACAAATCGCACAGTGAGAATGGGCTTTTAGTGTACGGCAAAATAAACTTGAGTTTTGGGGGTTTTGGGGGCTTTGAAATCAGGTTCGTTTCGTCACAGCATGTGTCACAGGGCCTGCAACTGAAAAATGACGTCAATGCCATATAATTGGAACAACTTCGTGAAAAACATCTTCTAAACGGAAAATGTTCTATTGTATATTAAGACAACAAATCCTTTACCTTCCCATTCACATTTACATCCACCTGGCACAAAGTTACCATCAGGGAAGTTGACAGCATGCATATCCATATGTTGATAGAAATACTCAGGATTGTCATAAACCATCTAAAATAAAAATACATAAGTTTATTGGCTTTGGGTCTTGCAGTGTACTCAATCAATTTTTCATTTAGTAAAACAAAAATAATTCCAGATGTGGATTGATGTTTTACGTGGCAATCAAGATTATTTCACTTACATGGCGGCATTGCCAGGTTTAGGGCGCGGGGAAACCGGTCTCTTGCCAGGAAGAAACCCCTGATCTTTGGCGATCTTAAGTGTTGATTGAAAGAATTCTAGAGGATACCCTCTACATCTTTCTGGTTGCAGGCCATCTAATAAGACACTCCTCATTCAGTGCTGGTGATAGGTGTATTACTCTGTGATGAGGGTTGATTCTCAATCCGGTCGTCACTCAAAATCGGTAGACGAATTTTTGTCATTTTTCAAGAATGTGTAATCACAATAAGGTTGAATACTGTTATATTTACTTTCTAAAAGACAGCAACAAATTAAACTCATAAACCATCTAACCACACGAGAAGTTCCGATGGTACCTTATAATCAAAAAAAGAAGAAAAAAACTTAATTAATTAGGTTGTCACAGACCTCACACATATTCCATCCGCAGTGTAATCGCTCAGGTAGTTCAGGAATTAAGTTACGACTACCATTGTCCAGCTGACATGGAGTTATTTTGACCTTTTCTACGACAGCACCTCCAACGTTTTTGATCTTTACATGGAAGGCATGGAAATATACATGGCGATTGAAATCCGTGTTTTTTCCATAAATATGAGAGTTACAATCCCTCCACTGACACACAAATGAACCTGCAAATAAACATACATACAGTATTTAGAAACTATTTAAAGAATATAAGCAAAACAAATCTTAAATGATTTTTATATGTTTCAGCTCCAACAAATATTTGTTGAACAAGAAAATTTAGTTCTACGCAATTTTATGCTGCAGAGGACATAGAGTTAAATAAGACAGTACGTTAAAGTGGCATGAGCTGCCAAAGTGTTGATATTTTGACGTTAAAACAGATTGTTGTAATTATTGGCTACTTTTCTCAAGACGTATAATTCAGAAGCTTTTCAGTGTTTCGAGTCTCGAAAATTTTGTTTACTTTTCGAACACGTTTTCGGTTCATACAGGCGATCATTTAGTTTTTAGATGGCCTTCAAAGCCTCTTACTGTCGTGACGATCAGAAATTATGAAAAAAGTGTTAATTTTGGAAGCTCGTGCCACTTTAAATAAATCGACCTTCCTGTAAACAGAATATAGTCAGATTGAATGTCTCATAGTGATACACAAACTGAGCATGCCAGGACAATACAGACGCGTTATGCTGGATGTGTACAATCTCTTTAAATGGTTATATCACATTATTCTGTCGGCAGTATAAAGGTCACCTGTCGACTGACCATCATCTATGATTGATTGAGGTTTTATGTTATGTATAATGTGACCCTCATTATTATTGAATTATATGCCATATACGATGGAGTTCCCAAATTTAAAGGGGTGGAGTTACCAGGTTTAAAGGGGTGGAGTTACCAGGTTTAAAGGGGTGGAGTTACCAGGTTTAAAGGGGTGGAGTTACCAGCTTAAAAGGGGTGGAGTTACCAGGTTTAAAAGGGTGGAGATACAAGCTTTAAAGGGGTGGAGTTACCAGGTTTAAAAGGGTGGAGCTACAAGCTTTAAAGGGGTGGAGTTACCAGGTTTTAAGGGGTGGAGTTACCAGGTTTAAAGGGGTGGAGTTACCAGCTTTAAAGGGGTGGAGTTACCAGCTTTAAAGGGGTGGAGTTACCAGGCTTAAAAGGGTGGAGTTACCAGGTTTAAAGGGGTGGAGTTACCAGGTTTAAAGGGGTGGAGCTACAAGCTTTAAAGGGGCGGAGTTACCAGGTTTAAAGGGGTGGAGCTACAAGCCAAAAGGGGTGGAGTTACCAGCTTTAAATGGGTGGAGTTACCAACTTTAAAGGGGTGGAGTTACCAGGTTTAAAGGGGCGGAGTTACCAGCTTTAGCTGTGGAGGAAACTCCTGACCTGCAACGAGTACTAGGCATTGTAGGCAAGCCTTTCACATATGAAAGGGATATAAAGGGTAGTCAAGTGAGACACCCACTCAAACTTACCATCTCTTAGGGCGTCTTCTCGTTGGTAATACAGGGTGAGATGTCTCGTTACATGATTGATAAAGTCTGACATGTTCTGGAAGGTATCTTCACATGCCCCCCATTCACATCGCAGATGGAAATTGTCCAATACCACAGCCACACCCTTGGCAGTCTTTCCCTTTTTCCCAGCCATCTGTAGTCCAACCTGAGAAACATGAATACATTGATGAATAGGGCTTTCATCCACAGTATTTTTTTTCAATTTCTATTAACTAAAGATCTAACATCGTGATGCAATGAATTCTTCATAATTGTTTGCTGTTGTTTTCTATTTATGCCTTTCAAATTCATTAAATAATAGTTTCTGTTACTGAAGTTATTGGGCTTCCCAAGTTCGCATATAACTGTAATGACCTAAAGTATTCTAAAGGCTTAAAATTACATTAAATACATTAAATATGGTAGTGCGCAATATGTTGAGTGGATTGAAGTTATTCTGATACGCACCCATAGGCTTCTTTAATACCATGTCAACATAGAGAGCATTTGAAAAATTGCTATCAGAATTTCAAAGAAATGATAACTTGAAATTTGTAAACACCACTCACCTAAAACTGTGTCAGGAAAACTTCTTTGAAAATCCACAGAGCTAAACCATGATCTGTGGCTGATGATGGTTTAGATCTACGAAGGGATTGTCAAAGAATTTTCCTGACACAATTCTAGGTGAATAGTGCTTAAAAATTTCGAGTTATCAATTTTGAAAATTTCGAGAGCAACTCTTCGATTTTTCAAATGTACCCTATGTTGACGTGGTATTGAAGAAGCCTGTGCGGGCGTATCGGAATAACTTAAATCCACTCAACATATTGCGGACAGCACAGGAGGCATGTTTTCCGTAAACTGAACAAATATCTCAGATGACATCATACTTTATTCATATCTGTGAGGTCAAAGGTCATATGTCTGCTGAGTGCCTGTTGAACTCACAGATTTTGCCACCGCTGACATTTGACCTCACGAATATGAAAAATTATGATGTCATCTGATACATTCACTCATTTTATGGAAAACATGTCTATGACAAATAACATGAAGAGATGCCAAAAGTCTTGAAAATGTACTATGGGTATGATCTATCCTATCAGTTATCGTACAGAGCCAATTATCATATAGCCGACTCATATTGTGTGTTAAATCCAAGCAATCACGATTTCCCGTCGACGACATTCGGCCTACTTATCGTGGCATCTTCTTGCAAAATTTCAACCTCCAAATAGAAATAGAACTTACTATGAAGTTACATTTGTTACTGAATTAGTAAATTAACTAACTCAGTAATTTCCCTGAAATTTAACAGGTTGGGAAAAGTCGGCGAGTTATCCATCGATCGGTGGGAAAACCACCGAATGACGGATAAAAGACCACTTCGATTGTTGGGTAATGTTTGGACAAAAAGTACAATTTCCTTGAGCTATCTGCCGCCTCTTGCGTTTTCGCCGAACTATCGAGTTCTACGACAACAGTGCATGTTCCAAGCTTGTTGCGATAGTTCGGCAAAAACGCAAGAGACGGCAGATAGAAAGGGAATTGTCATTTTTCATCAAACTTTGGTCTAATATCTGTCGTTTGCCGGTTTACCCACCGATCGATGGACAACGCCGATGGGCGACTTTCTCCAACCTGTTCAAGGGTCAAATTAAATACACATTTAAGTTAACTGTTTCACTAGTTTTATAGTCCGAAATATCTGCGATGATGATGTAAGACATTTTCTGACAGATAGGCCATCATCATCGTCAGAACGCATTTGATCAATTTACTGGGAATTTCTTGCCACCCTTCGAGGTGGCAAGACCACCTCTCGTTTCTCATCAAAAATATCGGGATTCTCTTCATAACTTTCAAAAAATAAAATTGCTAACCCGTACTTTAATGATTTCCCTTTCTCCTCGCACCAATCTTAAGTCTGTACGTCGACACAAGCCATAGATCTGCCCGGTTAAATTTCAAACTGTACCAAACCTTTAGTTTACAAAAGTCGCCATCTGCATACTCTCATTGATACGTCACTATATGCGCGAAAGGTCAATCTGTCACATGACTACCCCACTAGCAGGCGATATAGTTCATTGGTCGTGTTGCTTTTTTGCTGAAGTCACGTGAACCAACACGACCAATGAACTATATCGCCTGCTAGTGGGTAATCATGTGACAAGTTGACCTTTCGCGCGTATAGTGAGAGTATGCAAATGGCGACTTTTCTAAATTAAAGGTTTGGAACAGTTTGAAATTTAACCGGGCAGATCTATGGCTGGTGTCGACGTACAGACTTCAGATTGGTGCAAGGAGAAAGGTAAATCATTAAAGTACGGGTTAGCAATTTTATTTTTTAAAAGTTATGAAGAGAATCTTGATATTTTTGATGAGAAACGAGAGGCGGTCTTGCCACCTCGAAGGGTGGCAAGAAATTCCCAGAAAATTTATCAAATGCGTTCTGACGCTGATGATGGCCTATCTGTCAAAAAATGTCTTACATCATCACTGCAGATATTTCGGACTACTAGTTTTAGTGCATGATGTAAGAAAAATATTTCCATTTTCAAACAGTTTTAAAAGTGACCTGCTCCGGTTTAGAAAAACGAAGGCGTGTTTTGCTTTTTTCACAAACCAAACTCCCGATCGGGAGTGTGGTCTAGACTATGGCTCGTTCGGGGACGTTTCCCCCGTGAAGAAAATGCTCAGCTGTGAGTGTAAATTTACATCTCGATAACCATACAAGAAGGTAAATGGCTACAGTTAAAAACGGCGTTTAACCTGGTGACCAGATTTACTCACTAAGCCTATGTATTCAGTATAATTTAGAGTTAAAAGATACCTATTAAATTTGATTCGATCTTTCGGTCACAATGTTGTTGTTGTCATTAACACTTGCACAGACGACAAATCTCACCTCCTTTGTTAGAGAGTGGCTTGATTCAGAAAAGTAAAAAATTCCTCTAATACAACGTTTTCAACAGCGAAAAATTATTTAACACTTGTGCTTATCGGTTATCCTTACTCTGGTTTCCATTTTCAGACAAATACTTACCAGTTTGTTGGCGAATAAAGTTACTTATTTTTTAGCAGACGATCAGTTATCATGTGACAAATCAATACCCGCCAAGTGACAGGACACTTCCGGTCAAAATGGCAGAAGGGCAGGAGGAAGGTTTTCTGTGGGATCATGCCGGCGAAAACCTGGAAAGCGACCCCCTTGTTGGAAGTTATCGAACGGGCTATTCAACATTTTACAGGTGGGTTACAAACTTTCGGGATTTGCGATTGTTAACTTCGAAATCGATGGGAATCTGTTTACAAGTCGCTTTTTCTGCAAATTCTATGTGAGACTGCCAGCGTGCCACTGTTCGCTGGTGAGGGTGAGTCCGTGACAGTTGTCATTTCATTACATAGCCTAAGGGGACTTGTTACCAAGGGCGAGGGTAACTGTCATATCCATCGATCCTTTGATGAAATGGCTCGGGCTATAGCAGCCTAACTTTGGTTGTGCCAATGTGTAGGCCCCTACCTGTTTGTAGATCATTTAAAGTGGCATGAGCTGCCAAAATTCACACTTTTTTCTAGTCCGCAATATGTTGAGTGGATTGAAGGATAAATTCTGATACGCCCGCACGGGCTTCTTCAATACCACGTCAACATAGGGTACATTTGAAAAATCTAAGAGTTGCTCTCGGAATTTAAAAAAAATGATAACTCGCAATTTTTAAACATTACTCACCTAAAATTTTGTCAGAAAGCTTCTTTGATAATCCCTTCGTAGAGCTAAACCATCATTTGTGATCATACACATCGCCAAACAACGAAATTCGCTAAGTTTAAATTCCCTTTGCGTTATCACCGACCTTCCCCGACAGCCGTTACCGGTTGTAGTGGCGAGCATGATTTGAAAGTTCGCGGTAGATGGCGGTGTGATCGCCCGAGAAAATTTTTAGTCAACGGACGGAATTCAAACTTAGCGAAATTGGCTGCTAACAGATTTTAAGGTCACATATGATGGTTTAGCTCTATTAAGGGATTATCAAAGAAGCTTTCTGACAAAATTTTAGGTGAGTAATGTTTAAAAATTGCGAATTATCATTTTTTTAAAATTCCGCGAGCAACTCTTAGATTTTTCAAATGCACCCTATGTTGACGTGGTATTGAAGAAGCCCGTGCGGGCGTATCAGAATTTATCCTTCAATCCACTCAACATATTGCGGACTAACTTTTTTCATAATCATCACAACAGTAAGAGGATTTGAAGGCCATCGAAAAACTAAATGATTGGCGTTGGAATGAGGGAAATCCATAAAGTCTACGGCTTATACGAGCCGAAATAGTGTCCGAAAAGTAAACAAAATTAAAATAACCGGGACGACCATTCATTCATTCTAAGCCAAAGTTGTTTCATAACAATACTTTGTCGTTCATTCTCGAGACTAGAAGCACTAAAAACTTCTGAATTATACGTCTTGAGAAAAAATAGCCAATAATTTCAACATTCTGTTTTAACGTCAAAATATCAACATTTTGGCAGCTCATGCCACTTTAAAATAAATTATTACTGGTATTTACGGCGATCAAGCCTCAGTTAGGAGAGATACTTTTATTGATGAAATTTTCATTACAGCCTAATTTGCCTAAATGGCCTTTGTTTTCTGTTGCTAACATG
Source organism: Lepidochitona cinerea (assembly GCA_963971465.1). Taxonomy (NCBI): domain Eukaryota; kingdom Metazoa; phylum Mollusca; class Polyplacophora; order Chitonida; family Tonicellidae; genus Lepidochitona; species Lepidochitona cinerea. Next base: position 14,533,042 of record OZ020560.1, on the reverse strand, counting down.
CAAATAGACATGCACAATTTACATATTCAAGCATTCTGGGACCTGGCAATCCCCAGGTGTTGGAGAGATACATTATGTAGACAATACATGTAGCATGCATTGCAAGGTGAGTATTTCTCAGCACGACAGCTGTACAATGTTTACTATAATAGTGTCTACTACTAATACTATGGTATATCTCAGATTGGAGACTGCTGTACAATCCCACTCTCAGACACCTTGTGCAAGTACATCTAGCTTGGGATGTCAGGGTGGGCAACAGATGTTTACAGAACCTATTCATTTAACATTTATAGATATATGTTGCCTGAATACATATACAAAATGTATTATACATCCCTTAAATGTCAAAATAAAAACAGCTGAGTTATACATGTGTTCAATCCTTTGTATTGTAAGTAATGCTAACAAGAAATAAAAGTGAATTTTTGTCTCATTTGGGTAAGATTTATGTTGCTAGAACATTTAAGCCATTCAATGTTTCATTGTCATTGATGCCTTTGACTTTTATAATGCACAATGACATCATGCAATCAAAGCTTGAAATACAGTATACTGCTGCATATACAAATTACATGTATTTTATAACTTGTCTCCATGGTTATTTTAGACAAGAAGATTTTCCCTGTGCCTGTGTGTTTTAGTGTTCATAAATATATTTATAAAATAAGGCAAATGCGTTCCAAAAATCATAATCCTGTGCATGTAACTTTTTGAAGAGATCCTAAAGTTGCGAAATGAAACATTGTCATAAGATAGAGTTTGGATACTCAACTAAAATGGTCACAGTACAAAATTGAATCATACATATAACATTTTAGAACTATTCTAATTCATTGTGGTTCTATAGGCCTGTCAGTATATTATAATCCAATTGTAGAGTATATGATATAGGGTGTGTGGGGGGGGGGGGGGGGGAGGGGTTCTTAGTGAGGCTCACAATGCTTTTCCCTCAAAACTATATGAACGTTTGGATCAATTTAGAAAAAAAACATGCATGGCATGGCTTAGGACTTTGGACAAACGCCACATTGTTAGAGTGGGGTATTTACTATTTAGTGACTAGAATGTAAACAAAAAGATTGGTGTAATAACTATGTTTTTGAAGGGTCGATCGCAACAGCTAACAAATCATTTTTTTTATTTTTGGCCCTAGTCCTGAGCACATACATGTACATATCCATTCGGTATTTCAAATTGCTTTGCATGCTGGGTCACAGAGGGATTGTTACTTGTCCATGTAATTAAAGCCATTATGACATAGCTTAAACATAGTTATTTTATTTTCCTATGCCTGATGTTTTACATGCATTATTGAATATAAAATTTTATCTTTTCATTGTCCTCTGTTTTCAGTCCAAAGGGGAAATTAAAAAATGAATCTGCTCTCTCAAAAGAACAAGCAGACAAAGTCTTAACCAACTTAGAAGAGGCACATTTGGTTGTCAAGAAATATCTCGATAAAATACAGGTATGTTAAAATGAATTAAAGGGCATCCCAAATGCCTGCAATTTTCTTGAGATTACATTTTATACTAGCAGAGAATGACTTTAAAAATCACCCATGCAATGTAACATACCCTTAGGCCTACAGCGATCTTCGAAATCTACACCCAAAGTGGCCTTGTGCTAGAAAAATTTAGCTGGGCGTTGACGTCAAAGAAGTAAAACAGCGGGGAAGAAATGGTTGATCCCATTTACACAACCTGCATTTCTAGCTCAGATATACAGAGTGATTATTAGGTGATTATATCAATGAAAATGGGGATTTGATACCATATAAATTATAACTATATTTGCAGAATTCTGTTGATTGCCATTGTGCTTTAGTTTACCTAATAGCGAGTTTATACAATGACAAAACTGTAAATTTTCCAGGAGAAATTTAATGTTAAAAGCAAAAATCTTTTGTTTACCTGCATAGAATAGATTGGTTTCCCTGCCTGAGTATGTCCATAAATATATGTTTATTAAACTCCTTTCAGAACAATAACAAAAAATATTGAAAACTTTTCCTGAAATCTGGACGATATTCCCTCTAAAATGAAATATGATTTGTTTTATCTAATGAATTCCTTTTAAATAGCTAAAAACAGAAAAAATTGGCAGGGTTACATTTAACACGAATAATGTTCTGTATGACCTTTCATGACAGTTAACAATATCAAAGCGGTTTTCCGTTTTTTCATACTTTCAGGCTCCCACAAACTTATCAAACTCCACACGGAACAATAGAAGATCGGGTCGTATTTATACGTACTTGTATAAATTCCAGTCATTTCTGGACAAACTCACAAACTACATTATAGTCCTGTCATTAATTCTGCAGGTAAAGTATGTCGCTCTTTCATAATCTAAAGTCAAATGTGTGCCTAATGACGCTTAAGGACCCAAATGTTGACATTTTTTGGAGCATGGGCTGCCAAATATAGAAAAAGATTTGCTGGAACGAAGCTAATTTTTGGTCATTTTTATAAAAAAGCAGGCCTGAAAAATAAGTGCTTTCTGTTGATATCAATCTTGATGATGTAAATAAATGATAGGTTTACATTGTAGGTAGTTTTATAAGCAACAAAATCTTCCAAAATGATTGATTGATGTTTTACACTGCACTCAAAATTATTGCACTTACATTGTGTATATGACAATCAGAATTTATAAGAGAAATTCGGAATTTTGACAGCTCATGCCACTTAAAAACCAAGTTAAGAAATCTTGACCTATTTTTCTCATGTCAAGGTATCCCACTGTTTAACAGTTCACATCGATTTAAATGCTCAAATGTGGAATGTAATTGTACTTTTTTATTTTACCACTTGTACAGGTTTTGGATATAGTGGTTTTAACAATAATTGATTTTATTCCGAAGTCAGATGAACGAAAAATACTCATTTTGGTAAGTATACAAATTCATAAGTTCTTTTGTTTTTTTCCTTTCTCATTTTTTCTTTTATTTCTTCACTTTAAATCTAGTCAAAGTTTCAGCTAAAAAACTCTCTAATGAGAAAATTCTCAATTTTCCCCATACAAATTAAACTTTTCTTATTCAGTTTTGATTAATGAATTTTTATTTTTTGATCAAGATTTAATTTGCCGAATTTTAATCTTTGCAAATACCTTTATTATAAAATAACTTGCATGTTTGTTGTTTTAAGTTTTTGCACATTGTTTTTTAACATTGATTCTTTAGATTTAACCATATTTATTTATAATTTCTTTTTTGTCTAAATGTTGTTGTTGTTGTTACTATGTAGGGAGCTACAGTCATGATCATACTCCAAGTGGCAAATTTACTTTTGGTTATTTATGCATCCAGTGAGTCATATTATTTCTTTTTAGTTCAATCAAACATTAGTCTTTTTTTATACTTTGGGAAGAGTAACGAACATCAGGTAATTGAAACCAGTCAGTTGGCTAACAATATGCTAAACTTGTGTCAGACAGGGCAATGCAATGTTAAAGCCCATCACTGAGTGACCCAAGTGATACCTGCTTTTCTTTACTCTTCTCCAAATCTGATTTGTCCTTCTATACTTTACTAGTGTTAGGGTTTCATAGAAGTCAGAATTTTTGAGGCCATTACCTGAAGCATTGAGTTATTTCAAAGTGGAATTGAGTATTTTAGCTGCCAGAAATTTAATATTTCCCTATTAAATTAACTACAATTCAGTTTTTATGGGACGGAATCGAGTATTTCTGCTCAGTTTGAGGCAGATATTCGACCTAAAAAATCAAGGAAACCCTGAAAATGTGTATTCCTACATTATATTTTCACAACATCATGAAAATAAGGATATATTTAGGGACTTGAGGCTGTGACACAAGAATTTAATTGATGGAGAACAACTTTCAGCACCTACAGTATCTGAAGTACTGAATATCGCTTTTCTTCAGGTTTTTAGACCACCATGATCTCATGGTGGTCTTATCAAATCGAATTTTGTCCGTGGTCCGTCGTCCGTCGTCTGTCGTCCGTCGTCCGGTGTCTGTAAACTTTTCTTGTGATCGCGATTTCAAGAGACCTACTGGTCGGATCTTCATCAAATTTCATAGACATGTTCCCCTTATGGTCTAGTTGTGCAACATCTATTTTGTTTGCTCATTTGCATAATAAAATGGCCGCTGGCGGCCATTTTGTGATTTTTACTTACATGGTTTGTGATCGCGGAATCTAGAAAACCACCAGACCGATCTTGATAAAAAGTTTTTGTGTTGATTCCCCATATGGTCTAATTGTGCAACATCTATTTTTCTGAGCTCATTTGCATATTGACATGGCCGCTAGGCAACCATTTTGATTTTCTATTTTTTATCACTTTTCTCTTTTGTGATCGCGATTCCAAGAGTCGGATCTTCTTTAAATTTCACACACACTTTCCTCCTATGGTCTAGTTGTGCAACATTTATTTCTTTTGCTCATTTGCATATCAAAATGGCCGCTAGGCGACCATTTTGTTTTTCTACTTGTTATCACTTTTCTCCTAAAGTAATGAGAGGATCTTCGTAAAACTTTGTACGCAGGTTAACCCTATGGTCTCGATGCGTACTATGTACTTTTTTGCTCATTTGCATATTAAAATGGCCGCTGGGCAACCATTTTGTTTTTCTTCTTTTTGTCACTTTTCTCCTAAAGTAAAGAAAGGCTAGGATTTTCATAAATTAATTTACGCATGTTAGCCCTATGGTCTCGTTGCGCACAATGCACTTTTTTGCTCATTTGCATATTCAAAATGGCGACCACTGGCCATTTTTTTTTTTTATCAGTGTTCTCCTAAGTAATGAAAGGATGTTCGTAAAATGTTATACGCAGGTTAACCCTACGGCCTCGTTGCGCACTATGCACTCGCTGCTTATTTGCATATTAAAAATGGCGGCGGGTAGCTTTTTCTGTGATTTCTATCTACATAGTTTGTGATCGCGGAATCAAGAAAACTACCAGGCGTATCTTGATGAATTTTTTTGTGTTGCTTCCTCATATGGTCAAGTTATGCAACATGTATTTTTTTCGTCGTTGATGTTTTCATTTAACACATTCGGTACCGCCGTCGCCATATGGCGTTGGAACTTAGAGTGCTAGCCTGCTTCATTACCGAAGACATGGTATGGCGACAGCAGAAAAGTCGGCTAAAACCCCACTGACGCCGTATGGTTATTTTTTCTTACAACTTCAACTAATTTTGAAAATGAACAATTAAAATCACATGTTGCATCTGTTGGTTGCTTTGTGTTTTGTTTTTTCAATCTTCAAATACGGTTAAGAGGTTTAATTTACTTTAACGGACGCGCAATTCACTGATAACTTCCAACTTTGTCTAGGTTAGAACGGACACCTCAAGCATACGTATTTAACAAGAAAAGGAATTCGTTATATTTACAGCTTCAGATCTTAATATATATTTCCTTGTCTCCAATATACTGACTATGGGTGAGATATTTAAATATCTATGATTAAAAAGTGCTAAAATCGGGTGGTGAAATCAGTTTGCTAGTGCGAGTTCCCGCTGTCAATCACAGGGCCCCTACCAGGCATTTTAAAAGCACGACCCAGTTAAAGACAGATTAACTATTTTTGGCACGGAGCACGTTATTTTGGAATTTCCGAGTCCAGCGTAGTGAAAAACAAGACATTTATCGGAGCTTTTATAAACCCTAGAGTGAAATTGCAATCTTCGGGTCATTTTAAAACGTATAAAAATCGACTCCTTTCAGATTTCCAAGGGCGACTATAAGTATAAGAAATAGTTTACTATCCCTGTTGCCGGCCTCCACGGCTTGTTCGAAGTCGGTAAAATGGCCTTCTCGAATTTGGATTTTAAACGCCTAAATTCTTTCCAAAAATGTAACAACAATAAATATTTTTAAAGGATATTGTATTTTTCGAGTGTGAAAGGAAGGAATATTTCAAAATGAAGTGAAATACACGGCAACTTACCATCAATAGTTTGCCGATCGAATTTGCATTCAGGCAGCTATGTACAGCAACTGACTTCGCAATTGTAAATGTTATTTACCAATAAAGTAACTGAAATGTTTTTAGGCCTATTCAATCATATATTTATATCAAATCGTACATGGAGATTTTTTTTATAAGAGTTTACTAATTTCTGAACGAATCGGGACATTTTTTGCCATTAATTTTTAAACTGACTTTCGTCATGTGTAAATTTTTACTCATCAGACGAGTGATACGTCACCCATTCTTCACTTTTCACGGGCTAATTTTGACAGATATACATTATCTTTTGATTTGTAAACAAACACTAGTAAATGCATCTTAGTAACATGTGTACAATCGTTTTGGATTTTGTAAATTTTAATTGTGTACAGGACTCAAACAAGTGATATCACTGACTGGCCTGTGTGCATACAATGTACATGTTCTATGTAGCTCCGGTAAGTAGCGTTTGTAGCTCCTTGAAGAAAGATGGTTTTGAGTTTTCAGATAACAGCCACTATCTACCGAAGAAACTTTGTTCTTGTCCAGCCAGCCACCAACCGAAGAAATAAATTTCACATATCAAATTTGCGGTCCGTTTACAAGCAGCCTCACTTTCTGATAGTGTTCTATGGTGGTCGCCAGATCAGTTTATCTGATCTCTTGTTTTTTTATATTTTATTTGAAGCTATAACTGAACACCTACAGGTTAAAATGTTGATGTAATGTTGTTAAAACAAAATTAGAAAACTGTGTGGGGTTTTTTTTTTCTAAGAGTATTTCTAGTATTTCTATTGATATCAGGCTCGAGAATTTAGAAAGAAGCCTCCAAACCTGACGCTATGTTCATTTAAAATAACAAATTGCAAAATTTTCTGACTGGGTTTTCACTCGAACGACCTATGTGGGATGGTTGCCAGTTACCACCGGAAGGTTGTGGGTTTCCTCCGGGCATAGAGCCTGGTTTCCTCCCACAATAAAACTGACGACGCCGCCATAGAAGTGAAATAATCTTGAGCGTGGCGTAAAACACCAAACAATCAATCAATCATTTAAAATAAAAGAGATTTTAATCTTTAAATTCCACCCAAAAAAGATTCACCATTTGGCCCTACTGGTTTAAAAAAAATGAAGCACAGCAAACTGTGCACTGGTTCTTGTTATGATTTGATTTACATATTCTTAATTACAGTTGGCTGGTAGTTTCTGAAAGTTATGTGGATAGGATGCAATACTGAATGAAAGATATAATGGAATACCAGATTATCCGTTGCAGTTGTGAAAGATTATTCCTACAATGTTTGTGTTTATGAAATATTTTTAAAAATTGAAATAATTCTATTCTGTGAATGCAAATCTGATTTTTGATTAATTTTCATAATTTCTTATTTCATTTTTTTTTTTAGTTCAGAAAATTTATATTTGTTTTTATTTCAGTTAAATTAGCCAATCAGATGTTTCATAGATCAGTCAGTAGCCTCCTGTTGGTGCAGGGCTATATTGCCACCTTATTACTCTTTGCTGGAGTCTACACGGCAACATTTAGATTAGATGTAAGTTTGTAATTTAATTTAATTCTTTACTTCAACCTTCAACATTCTGCGAGTATCTGGCATATTACACCTGCAGCAATCAAGAATTTTTCATTTGGTCTGAGTAGGATTTAATTCTGTCTGTGTTGGACTCGGGGACTATCACTCTAACCCACTGAGCCACGAAGGTCACTGTTTTTTCACTGATTCTTGTGGTTTGTAGCTGAATTTTTACTAAATTTGAAAATCTTTACTTCAGCTTGCACATTCAAGAAAATTTAATTCTATTTCTTTTAAAAATTATATTGCAGGTTGATGGGTGGAAGTTTATCACGGAAGATGTGATTCGTAATCCAATTTTACTGGCCGAATCATACGCCAAGTTTCTCTTCTTTTCTGTCTCAACGGGAACTTTATGTGGTAAGGTTGTTTCTGTGGTTATTAACCCAATATTTGAATTGTTTTTCTCCGGATGGATATTGGGCTACTTGAATACACCTATAGTTCCGGAATCCTCATATTATTATCAATTTAAAGTACAACTTTATCCCATTTGTCCTTTTTAATATAAATTCTGTGCAAACTTAACGCTTTTGATTTTATTAATTTCTCAATTTATATTTTTCATCCTTTTTTAGGTTCCTCAAATGTTTTACCAAAAGAATGGTATAACTGTATCATTGTCTCTATTCAGGTAAGTGAGCACAGCAAGTAGAATTCACTCTTATTCTTTCAAAGACGGGGGCCTTGGTGTTCCATTGGGTTAGAGTGATCGTCCCTCAGTACCACAGAGATCTTCCATCGATGCAGTGCGGGTTCGAATCACACTCAGACCAAAATATGAATTATAAAATTTCTGAGGGAATTTTTCACTCAGTCGCCATATGTGAAACAGTTGCCAGGTAGGTACTCGCGGAAGGTTGGGGGTTTCCACCGGGCAATGAGCTGGGTTTCCTCCCTCCTTAAACCTGCCAACGCCGCTATATATAAAGTGAAATAATCTTGAATGTGGCGACATTAATCAATCAATCTTTCAAAGACTGGATGTTTACTGGTTCCTATCTCAATCAGTCTCAAAAAAGAAATCGAAAAAATTTTAACTGGGTTTTCAGTCAATCACCATTAGTGACCAAATTTAAATTGAACTTGATGTGCTGGAATGTGACACTCTCGAAAAACTGTGTTAAGAGAATCACTTTATGTTTTTCTGATTTTCTTCCAACTCAAATTTAATTTTAAATTCTCTGTGCATCCAAGTCTATCCTTTAGTTCGGAGGTCTCTGTTAAATCAGAACTCAGAAGGCGTGTTCTCTTTGTTATACATATATTCATCTCATACTTTGCATCCATCAACCTTCATGCCAAATAGTCAACTGACCGTACTCAGGTCCAGCTACAGGTACACAACCATGTCCCTCTACTAAGGGACATAACCCACTATATCATACTGACCAGCCACAGTACAAATACATGCCATATACAAGTTAACAGTCACTCCAAAAAGTAAATGAAAAATGCTCCCACTGGTGGTATCTCCTCATTTGTATTGTTACAAGCTCAAGGATTGTATTTTAAATGTACATGTAATGTATGCCCCCTCACCCTCCCCGTTTTGTTCTTGGATTTAGACATTTTTATATTTCTCTCTTGCAGATGTTGTTAAGTTATACATACTTTGCTTCCATTTTGGGACAAGCTGTGATGGCGAAAACATTCAACAATGTTTCTGTACCTCAAACAAGGGTAGACAACTCTCGTGTACTTTCACACTCACGGTCACGAAGAGGTTCAACTCAAAGTGAACAAAGTCTTAGTTTGAGTTTAACACAGACACAAACACAAGTGACTACATGAGGGTAATTTAGGTATTTGTTTTATCTATTCGGTACTTTTTTAAAAAATTTTATCTGTAATAATAATGGCATGAGCTGCCAAAATGTTGATATTTTTCCATTAAAATAAAATGTTTAAATCGTCAGCTATTTTTTTTCTGAAAAAGTTCAAATTAGAAGCTTTTTATACCACTAGTCTTGAGAATGTATATTAAAATAGTGTTCTTAACTAACTTGCCAAAAACTCCGCCAAAAATGACTCAATGTTCCTCCAGGTTTAGGTTATGTGAATTTTATTCACTATTTCAGGGAAATTCAGCCCACAGACTCCATGGGTTTTTTGCATCATCAATAATTTAGTTTTAGATGAACTTCAAGCTATGTTATTTATTGCCTGAACCATCCAGCATATTTTTAAAGAAGTATGAATTTAGGCAGCTCATGCTACTTAAAATCAACGACATTGAATGTAAGCAATCTGTATCAATTATGAAAACACTTTATTTAACCAAGTATGTTTTCGCCATTGAATTTTAGCCAAGAAATTGGATTTTGGTGAACTTGAAATTACCAATTGTAGTCAACGCATATATTGTTTGTAAATGCTATCATTGTCAATCAGGAATAAGATATATTTTTCGAAGAAATTTTTAAGAATATTTTATCTTGCATTATATAATACATGTATTGTGCATCTCAACAAAATGTTACAAATTCCTATGTAAAAAGAGGCCTTTTTAGTTTCATAAATTTAATTTTTGGTGAATTTTTATAAATATTTGCTATTGAACTTTAGAGACACACTCGTCGCCGTAGCCTTTCTAACATTAGTGAAGAAAGCAAATTTTTATGGACTTACTACTAGGAAAATCCATAAAATTAAACATGGCGCTGCAGTGTATAAAATTTGTCCTATGTTTAAAATGTGTAAAAGTTTGTGTAGAGGTATACCTAGAACTGAATTAAGAATGTCAACAATTGTCAGAAACCGTGTAAGTTCTACTCATTTCAGACTTTTTTGTTTTGAATTTACCGTCTTAAATTTATCGAAAGGCCTGTATGTGTCCCTCAAATCAAAACGGCAGTCAATATTTCTAAGGTTAATTCTGAAAATTAGGTCAACTGTCAGCTGGTTTAAAAACATGATTCATGCTATTTTAGACACTATAAATATCGTAAGGTGAAGAATTACTTAGGAATATTGGGTAACGATGTTTCGATGTAGTTCTTACATTGTTATCAAAGTCAATAAACCAAGAAGTTGTTATCCATAAGTAATTCTTCACCTTATTGTAACCGTTCAACTTCTTAATGCCATTGAAAGATTTTATACTATAAATATCTTCACATTGCCTTGGTTTACAGAATACAAAATGATGTCAAAACATGTGAATTTTGGCTAAAAATGAAAGTTACAGTCTTACAGAAAACTGTCTTTTTTTTTAATGTACGGTTTTCTGGATTTTAGTGTCGAGTGTGTCTTAAATTTACAAATAGAAATTGTCAATTTGGGTTTTGAGATGTTTTTATTTCTATGAGCGCTTTATCTAGAGTATAAACTGACAGTGTTTAACATATTATTATTAAAATATCTTACTCAGGTGCAAGAGGTGAAAAACAAAGTGAAACTGAATTCTGTATCAGGGTGTCTTTGTTTCTAATGTTACTTATATTTGCGACTTTACAATCATGTAGTTCTATTCTTTCTAGTTTTTCCCTGTCTCATATCTTTGTTTTCTTTTAGGACATGTGTTTTGAAATAATCTTGAGTGTGGCGTAAAACATAAATTGATCAATCAATTCAAGGACATGTTAATGTTTTTTACAGATACAATTCGTCATCATTGTATTGAATTTTATATATGGTATTTTAGAATTTCTAATTTATGCGCCTTTCTCAAAGTGGTATGACCCTCCAAAAGGTCAATTTTTCCTCGCTAAAACAGAAAGTGAACATAATCAGCTATTTTTCTAAAGCTTTTTAATGATACTAGTCTTGAGAATGTATGTTAAAGTGTTGTTTAAAACTTACTTCGGCTTAGAATGAATGAACGTTCATGTCGATTATTTAAAAAAAATTTACGTTTCTGACATTATTTTGGCTTGTACAGCTTATTCCATTGAAAATCATGTAGTTTTTGATGACTCAAAGCCTCTAACTGAAGTGACAATTAGAGTTTATATAATATAAAAAAATAGAATTTTGCCAGCTCATACCACTATATTTGCTAGTCTTTCTCCGGAAAATCAGAATTTGAAACTCTCTGTTGTATGTCCTGCCAAAATTATATTGACTAGTATTACATTCTTGCTATTTTTGACAAAATTCAGACAAAAGCAGAACACAAAGTATTGTTTTCCCTCAAGAAATTTGTGTATTTTGTCTAATTTATTTTTCCTTTTTCTATTTATTCTTCCTCTTGTGTGCAATCCTTTTTTTTTTCAACTTCATTACCTCACTGTTACTTAACGTAGTGTGTCTCACTAATTTTATTCTCACATCTTTTGATTTTTTTATTATCTCCCCTTTCTTGTCAGCAGCTGTATCCAATATTTTAACTAAAGAGCCAACCAGTGTTTTTCTTGAAAGCTTCACTCATTTCCTCTCCATCCCCTTAGAAATAAAACCTCTTCATTGTAGCATAAAGCACAAAAAAAGTGTAACGAGGAATCATTCATAGAAAAACAGCTGGACCCTGTTTCACAAAGCGACGTAGCGTAAGTTTTCACCTAACTGCCATGGCAACCCATACTGTAGAGATACGTTAGTCTGAAAGTTACGCAAAAAATTCATTTACTCCGTTTAGTGAAACAGGCTCCTGGTCCCTATTCTAAAATTCTGTGTTTTTAGGTTGGTTACCTGATGCGCTTGTCAGGTAACGCCGGAAGGTCAAGGTTATCGCACTGCACTTTACCTTGTAAGGCTGTCATATACATGTAAGTGAAATAATCTGGCTCAGAAGAAAAATATTGAGTAATCCATCTAAAAGGCAGTCATTTTAACCGTGTTCTTTGTTGCCTCATCAAGAATATCTTTCCTTTTTCTAGTCTATTTTAGTTACTTTTAATTTTGATCATTTCCTTCCATTTTCATTTCATTTATTTATTACAAATCTATTTATTTTAACTATCATTGATTTTTGTATGTCTTCCTGACTTCCCTTGCTTGCCAAAAAATTGTTAAGTTTGTATATCCATGTTTAGTTTTTGTTATTTTTGATTCTATCTGTTCAATAATAAATGTCAATATCGGACTCTCTGTAATCAAGTTATTATTTATATATAAAATCTAACACATGCATAATTTCCCTAAATGCTGTAAGATAGGGCAAAGCTGGTGTATAAGTTAGCATATACACAGAAAATGTTTTAAATGATGTCAAACTCTCGGACACTGGGGTGGGCCTCCGTGGCTCAGTAGGTAGAGCGTTGGACGCTCAATCCGAACAACCTTCCACCAATTTGGTCGCGGGTTCAAATCCCACTCAGTCCAAAAATTGGAAAATTTTCTGACTGGGTTTTCACTCGAACGACCTATGTGGGATGGTTGCCAGTTACCAGCGGAAGGTCGTGGGTTTCCTCTGGGCACAGAGCCTGGTTTCCTCCCACAATAAAACTGACAACGGGCCATATAAGTGAAATAATCTTGAGCTCGGCGTAGAATACCAAACAATCAATCAATCGGACAACATCATCATTTTTATACCCCCGACTTAAAAAAAGTTTGTTGTATTATGGTATCATCAGCGCCGTCCGTCACGGATTCCCTTCCGCTCCATAACTTGAAGAGTTTTAATCAGATTTTCACAGCATACACTTTATGTGTAGATGGTGTGTCCTGAATCATTTATGACATCTTCGGTTGCATAATATGGCATCAATATTGGATTATCTAATATCTCTTTAGTCTATATCTTCGTTGACTACGCTCCATATCTTGAAGAGATTCAATCTTTACAATTCTTTCACAGCATATACCGTTTGTGTAGAAAGTGTGTTGTCGGCCATTTAAGAATATTCGGTAACATAATACGGCATCTATATTAGATTATGTAATATTCTCTTTTAGTCTATAGGTAGTACCACCATGACCCAAAACCAATCCCAAGAAAGGTATCCTAGAGTAGAAGCTATGTTTAATATATAATGTATAATCAGAAGGTCCGAGAATCTGGTAGATAATTGCAGATCAATTCAAGTTAATTCAGAGGTCGAAAATACATTCCATCCATGGGTGGCCAGTTTACCTAAAAAAGACCGAGAATCTGGTACATGTTTCTTGTTGATCAATTCAAATTAACTCGGAGGTTTAAAAATAAAATATGTTCCATCCATAGGACCGCAGTTCAACTGAAAGGGACAGAGAATCGGACATGTGTTTCTTGTTCTCAAACACCGAGAGAAAAAAAAAATTCGGCAAAGCCCATATTTCTCGGTAATCAGTTCACATACATGTAAACTTAGAATAGTAAAATTTGCTAACAAAATAATGAAGCCAATGACAATAGAATTGATACCAACGGCACTTTATTTGCCCGAAAAGCTGGGGAAGTTTTTTCATTTTACAAACAGTTTTATAAATTTTGTTCAGAAAAAAAAATGTTTCATGTGTATTATGCAGAGCTGACATTGCACCAAGGGGAGGCAACTCCATGATAAACAACACTGAGAAAAAAACAAGTATATCTTGGTGACCCAAGACTTCACAATTCATTCAGTTTGACTGCTAATTTAATAGACAGGTTAGTAAAATATACAGAACATGTTTTAAGAAGTTGAACACACAATTTGTTAAATATCTTACATTCAGGTTTTTAAACCGTTTAACATTTAGATATACTCAAAAGTATGTCACCAGAATCAAATGTTCAATTACCAGCATGAAAATATTACTAAAAGTTTGACCCCTTAATAATTCAACTTTTAAATCGATTTCATTAAAAATTAAGTTAAAATTAAACCAGTTACCATGCTACTTTCCACACAATATCTCAGAACACTTTTACTTCTGTACGAATGATGGAAGGGCAGATAACTTTTCCAAAACAAAAATCCCTCACAGAAAGTTTTAATACCATATGGACTAGAAAAAGCACGGAAGCACTTAAGTCTTTACAAAAAAATTTAATCGATAAAATGGCAACTTAAAATCACTGTTTTATTTACATCCTTAAGTTATAAATAATTGGCTAGTCTAAGTTTAAAATTGACAACAGGCAAAAATAAATGATCCAAGAAATGTCCTCCCGTGAAGAAACAACAGTACATGTCCCTCTATGTAGGGTGGATATTGCTTAAACTACACTACATGGTTTATAGGCTATACAGTATTCACCAGACAAGCTTAATCTATGAAAAACAGCCATACAAAGTCAAAAATTCTCACAGTAAAATAAATAAAATTTCTTTCAAAATACTGTGCGTACATATTTATCCTAATCATATGAATATTTCTTTTGTTGTTATCATACCTTGTTTCATAAATAATAATTCCAAACGAAGAATAATATTTACACTGTAAGAGTTATGTTTCCTTGAAATTTGGATTGTACCTCCAGGGGGAGACAAGGGCTACCTCTTGGAAGTTAAAGTGTATGGCCTAAAGATGTTAATTTTTTTATAACGATTAACAACACAGTCTTCACTGGCATTATGAGAAGTTTTAAACTACGATTGAAATAAAAAAATTAAATGAAATCAGAAGTTATCTTTAAGAATTATTTTTTTAACACAACAATCCCCAGGCTTTTAAAAACTAAAATAACACAAATTAATAAACAAAGACATCAACACATACTAAAATAACGTAAATCTCTAAATGTACAACTCTGAATTTACATGCTTATGTACAATTTTGGTCTGAGACGTCAAACCTTCACGTTAAAACAAAGATCCCGAATTCAATGTATTCAGCGATGAAAAATATATATTACCGTTCAAACATTGCCTACAACGTGGCAACACAATGATGCATGTTGACAGGAGGATGCCATAGAATTACCCGATCAAGTTTATAGTAGCATTCACATTCCTTGTTGACCTGGAGTTGCTTATTATATAACTAGAACCTGATGCATTAAGAATCACAATTGCACTTATCAAAATTGTATTTGTATTTGGTCTGAGTGGGATTCGAACCCGCGCTGCATCGATGGGTGGCCTGTGTCGGACTGAGGGACTATCACTCTAATCGACTGAGCCACGAGTACCTTTTAGTGATCTGAATTTTCTTCACAAATCACCAGGGCAGTTTAGCACATTATTCATGTAGGTCACATTCAATGAACGCAGGTATCCCATAAAAACACAGAAGCAGTCATCCAGATATTGGTTTACCACTTTCTACTTCTCAATGCTAAAAGTTACAATGATTTTAACATAAAATGCCTGATTAAAAAATAGTAAATGAATTACAGTCAGGTTATTTGCTTTATGTGAAAATGGATGTAGGGCAAACAGTCTTAATTTGGTGAAATAATAAAGTTCATTAGGAGATTTGCCAAAAAATAAAAACTTGGCCCCATTTGCTCAAAGGGAATGAATTTTCTTGAAAATTGAACAACCTGAATCAAGACCAATGATGTAATGTTATGTACAATATTGATCATCTTAGGGTTTCAAAAATAATTGTATCTTTGTAACACTGGTATAATAAACATACAATTCAAATTTAGTAAAACGAAAGTCCTTTAAAAAATTAAAAGTTATCAGAATTTTGATAATACCACAATTATACTTGTAGATTCATTAAAGCATCCATATGATGTAAGCCATAATACCTCAGACAAACAAATTGCACACGAGTTCAGACTCAAATAATGAACTGATGATATTTCGATTGAGGGTCAACAGCGCTTTGGGAAAACATTGTATTCAAGGGAGATAATCTATAGATATCAACTCGCAGATAGCACTAGTAAACAAATCAAGAGCTAAGTTACTGGAAGCGTTTTAACTGAAACACTTGCGAAATATAATTTAAAAAAAAACAACTTGTATTTGATGCAGCACTATCTTATCAAAGCTCTGAATTACTAGACCGGTGTTTGTTTTGGTCTGGGTTTTTTTAAATGAAAACTAAAAAAAACGAAGAAAAACAAATTACAGCACACATGATTATTTACATAATGGATTGGTCACATGACTGTCATGGGAGGTATTCTTATAGACTATACATTTTATATTAATATGTACAACAGACTTATATATTTACGCTTTATATATATATATATTTAAACTTATATATCTTTAGGAGAAATTGCATGGGAGGGAACCTTAAAACCGTATTGCACAAAGGGTGTATGACTAGACAACAGCGGCAAAAATCATCCAATAGCATTCCTCAGTTTCCATAGCAACCAATTCAATAGCCAATGAATTGTCTTTGTGGGGAATTGCTAGGCAGCAATAAGTTGGATTATAAAAATAAAACACAGCAATTGGATGACTTATTAACCAATCAAAAAGTTTGTAAAATTTGCACATGGTGAAAATATTAACCAATCAGCTGCTTGCTTAGAGGAATGTCTGGATGCCAAAGTTGACTAGAAGCCAATGAAAATGGTCGTTGTATAAGCTACACAGAAGCCTCAGGACTGATGTCAATCATTTGAAGTTTCAGGCGTTGAATTTCGCGATTTGAGGTCACAAGTTCGTTACTCAATCGGATTTCTCTCTCCTTCAGTCTTTTAATTTCTTTTTGGCTCGCCTGATAGAAAGAAAAACAAGAATCGATATTAATTTTTTTCATGGTTTTGAACTCAATCTGATGTTAGCAAAATAAAACAAGACGTACACATAATATAAAGAGAATGTGGAAAAGCTTCAATAACATTTGGCAATTAGGAGAATACGAATATTTTACAAATCGTCATGGAACAACAAAGAGAACAAAGAATGTTTTTAATAAAACGGTAACCTGATCATTAAATCGTTATTTTCGGTTACCTTAATCTGAAAAAGTCCTAATTAACTTACCACATTTTGACGAAGTAAATCTAATTTTTCGTATTTCAATTTTTGGACTTCCAGTCTTAACCCTTCCACTTGCTTTGTAATGGACTCTGGGGAAAAATAAAATAAACACAAGTTCAAGTTTTGCTCCCGTTCTGTGAATTTCAAATCAAAGATCAAAATTTACAATAATAATAAAATAGCAAAAACGAAGGATGGCAAAAATTCTACTTAAGAAATTCAAACTTTTTTTTTTAATCAATGTTTTAAACTGGTTATTTGGTTAGGTTTCTTGAAATCAGTTATAATTTGATTAACAAAATATCTACCTTCCAAATCTGATATAAATACACAGCCGCCATCTTCTCCAAAACTATTAGAGAGTTTAACATGGGTGTTGTTAGTTTCAGCTGAGGACATACTCTCCTGGGCAAAAACAAACGCAAAATCTTAAATCCGAGAAATAAAATAGGCAACAAAAAAAAGGTACCGTAACAATATGAATTCTGTTTGGAGTGTACTTACACAGATAAATTTTATGTAAACAAGATCTTCATAGAGAAAACAATTATAGAAACTGTTGGTCCTTCTAGTCCGTTCAAGTTAAAGTTAATTTTTTAGAAAATGTTCATAATGATGACACAATATTATTGTCAGAAAATACTTGAAAGATTTAATTTTACAATGGCTAGTTTGTGGAATTCTGATTCTGATCAGGGGGCTGTTTGACAAAACATTTACGACTGATTACTTTGCGACTGATCACTATATTGATGGTATATGTTGCCTAAAAAGTAATCCCTTGCATTCAATTCACATTTGGCATACATCTTGACCTCAATTTCAGGTGCAAAAAGATCTAGTAGCAAGTTCAAATTTATTCACACAGTCAGCATATTGTGGAGAAAAAGGCGTTTATTTTCAGAAGACCAGAGCAAAATTACTGAAGTCCAGCCCTAGTAATTAGTGACGGTATTCTGCAAAAGCTGTCCTCATTACAGACCTAAATCTGTTTTAGGTCAGCAGTTTCATTGCTGTCCTCAACAGCATAAAAGTACATGTAAATCTATAAACGTTCCGCCATTTTTTTGCCGTGGCAAATCTTTCTTATTACTAGGGCTGGAACCATGCCAGGTAAAATAAATCCAAAGCTTTGGTAAGTACAAATAGTCATGTTGTATAAAGAGAATGTAAGAGAAGTCTCACCATGCCCGTATCTGAATCATCGTGTTCATGGTGACTCGATCGTTCTAATCGATCTAACGGATAGTCATCCATACTGTTGAAACTACTTGTTGAATTTGAAGGAGAAATCTGCATGCTGTTGTCATGGTTACACCTACATAAAAAACAAAACAAAAAAACTTTCATTGGTAACAGAGACACGATTCATTGAAGTCATACACTGTACTCATGATTATTTCTTGAACTTACTAATATGCTGCATTGACAGGTTTAGTGGGGAGTAATGTCTTGCTCAAAGGGAACGCACAACATTGGGTATAGGGACCGTTTCACGAAGCCGTCGCACAGTGCGATCAATCGCAGTTGCCATGATGTCGTATCTCTTCAATATGGTATCCATTGGCAACTAAGCTTCTCTGCGATGTGACTGCTTTGTGAAACGAGCCCCTGATAACCCTTCCACTGGTGAAAACCCCTCAGGAAATTTACACATAGGTCAGGAGACAACTTTAAATATTCTGTTTACCCCTTTAAAGTTTTAAATACCAGCATGAATAAAAAAATTATTTAAAGCTATATTTTGTTCTGGATACTGAAATCTGATAGCAAGGAAACATTCACTAATTTTTTAACCAGAAAAGGTAAAATTATTAAATGTATAAAAAGTTGTAAAACAAGGGACATAACTCCAGGATGAAACAAGGGAGACAATTGCATACCTTGATGTTGAAGCTGTTGAGCTTGGACTGGATTGTGGACTGGGTGGAGGACTGCAGGTTTTAAATGAAGACTGACTATTTGTGTCAGATAATCGCAAACTAAAATATAAAAACAAGAAGTTCAACAAACCTTAAAATTAATTCTATGAATAGAGGGTATAAATTATGAAATCACCAAAAAATGGATGAGGCATCCAAATCACTTTTTGTAAAATATATGTAGAGGACATTCCAAACATTGATGCTTGAATTCCTGTTTAATTATTCCTTTATTTTTCCACAAAGGTCAATTAATTAAGAATCTCTTAGTTGCATTTTGATTGCATAAGATGTGATAAAAACTTGAACAAAAAGATTAAGATTGTTTTTTTTAACTCACCTTTTGTCCTTATATTTTTTAGAATCAAAACTCCCAGATGAATTTCTGGGGAACGTTTTGCTGCTAATACTTGGGGATTTCTTTCCCTGAAAACAAATAATGCATTTTATCTTAACAATAAAATTTTCAGCCCACAAAGATTTAGTAAAGTTACGAAAACAGAATGGTTGGTAACTCATACAAAACATGTATTCAAACATTTTCTTTGGAATTATGGTTGTGAACTTTGTGCTTCAATAATCAACTTTGTTTATTGTATGTTCATTCTAAACTAATATTGTTAAGTCCCAGGTCACAGAAATCTTTGAGCTGAGGGGGCCGTTTCACGAAGCCGTCACACAGTGCGATCAATTGCAGTTGCCATGACGTCGTATTTCTTCAATATGGTATCCATTGGCAGCTAGGCTTCGTTTGCAATGCGACAGCTTTGTGAAACGATCCCCGGATTAGTTCAGGTGATTTATGAACTAAAGTACAGCCTTTCTTATGGTAAAAAGCATTTAATATTTACACTTACATTTGTTTGTAATTTCTCGTCCTCACCAACAGGGGGCAGTGTGGTAGGTGAGACGCCATTAGCTCTACGCGTTCCAACTTGATAAGCACCTTCTGTAGACTGAGAGCGAGGCTTCCCGCTGATGGCCCGTTTAAAACTATCAAATAGTTTACTCGTTTCCTGTTTCGTCCCAGAGTTTGGCGTGGGACCAAACATTTCCACATTACGTTTATGCAGATCTTGGTGTAATGATTCAAGCAACGCAGCTCTCGTTCTTTCCTACAAGAAAATACATTTTTTTGCAAATTCATTAAAAATTTTATGAAAAATTGAACAATATAACTCGGTTTTCAATAAAATGAAATTTCAAGGAGATGTTGTGAAGTAAGGTTATATAGGGGAGGTGACTGGGACAGAAGAAAAAAAAAGGGGGGGGGGGGGGCTAACAATGTTTCAAATGCTCATTTCAAATAAATCACAATGAAGTATTTTATAGTAGCTTAAAAATTAAATGAAAATATATTGTGACTTTGTAGAATACATTAATACTGTTACTGCCCATAACCCTTGTTCACATAATCACTATATATAAAATTATTTATATAAAAAAGTGTCCCACTGTAACTACATTAATGACTGACTGATAAGTAATTTAGTGGACATGCGGTAATTATTATTATTAAATATTGAATATATATGAAAATTGAATAAATAAACATAACTATTTACTCCATAAACAAACATACATACCTCGAGTTTAGCGAACTGGTCAGCTTTATAACAGGCCGTATAAATAAACATAATTATTTACTCCATCAACAAACATACATACCTCGAGTTTAGCGAACTGGTCAGCTTTATAACACGCCGTCTCAGCGTTGATCAGTTTAGTTAACAGAAATTCTCGAAACTCTGCACCCTAAACGAACAAAAAAAAACAATTTTCATTCTTATTTTCTCAAATCATATCAATTAACCTGTATTCTTCTTTTCTCTAAACATATCACTTTAATCCAGTTGAAATGAAAAAAGTTTGATGATAAAGTTAAACCTTCCTGTTTTTTTTCTGTGTTGCGCTCGCTTACCTTTTTAAAGATCGAGGGACTCGGTAACGTCGGACCAAAGAAAGGAACATCTTCTCTGGCTGCCACAGAAACCTAACAACAACAACAACAGCACGATCAGTCATAAATCAACAATTAACATACAAAAATCTTCATCACTGCATTTTGTATTATTGATATATTTGTGAAAATAAAGTCACACTGGAACAAGGACTTTAACAAAAGCTATTTAGATGAGTTTCTTGATCATTTTTTATTGGCAAGTCAGAAGTGACCTTATGTTTATGATCTATGTATCTTAGTGATGCATAGAAAAGGAACAGAATGTTACGATTTCAAGAATTTTTTGCTAGAGAAATGATGTACTAATACACGTAGGCCTACCTTATAGCGTGTGTTTTCCGTATTTGGTTCAATTGGCTGAATTATAATATATGCGTGAAGGAAATGCGAGGCAATCATATCGGGAACAAAGGGAGTGTTACTCTCCTGGAATACTATGGCAACAATATCATTACCGATGTGACGCTTTCTTTGGAGCTGTGAAGAAAAAACAAAGTTATATACAGTACATGTTAGGATTTTGAACATCAGATCTTTGAAGAAAATATATTGTCAAAAAGTTACTAGATGTTCACATTTTCAATGCAGTACAAAATCAAATCAAACAGTTTTCAAAATGATTTCATTCCAAGCGCCATAATTGTGAACTAAAGTTAATAGAAAAGTATAGTTAGTTGATTTAAAACATTTCAAGAAGATTGGAAATTGAAATTCTCAAATTAGCTATCATTCATCCCTGTAAAGGCGCAAGATAAAAATATAGGTGTTGATCAAGGGGGAAAACTCTGAACAGCTAAGCTAATGTACGGCTTTACTCTGTAAAGGGGAGTTAATTCAGGCTAACCTGTTGTGGATCTCCGTCCGTGTACGGTAATAACGTTGACACATGGAACATTATTTCTTTGCCTTGACATTCTGTATAGATGCTTGTCTCCCCTGTTTGGCCATGTGTCGTGTCCAAACCTCCACGGAATCTAAAGAAATATCATTTAAAAATAACGTAAACTCAAATTATATAGGACAGTTATAATTTTATTACATTTTCTTTATTTTTGTTTACACAGCAAATTTTCACAGGATAAAATATTTTTGATTCTAAATGTGAAATAAGTTCACTTAGTTAAAGTCTCTGTTTGTATGTTTTATTATTTCACCTAGAGATTATATTTATCAAACTAGATTAAATTGCAATAGGATCGTGGTAGAAATTGATTGATACATCCGACATTATCTTTTGTACCTGGTGTCAAAATTTTACCACATCTAGGTCACAAGAGAAACTCGTTTAAGTGACATTAGCTGCCAAAATGTTGATAATTGCTGATAAAGTTAGGAAATTTTTTCATTTCATTGTTTTCTTTTCATTTTTTTTTTGTTTACATTTGGTAAACACTTTCACTACAAGTCTGGACTTACTGAATATCTTTCATGTCAAATGTCAATCATTTATTTTGTCGGCGACTCAAACACTTAATTTGTCTTAACAATCAGAGAAGTGTGAATTTTGCCACTATAAACATGATAATAGATGATAAATTTGAGAAAAAGAATTACTTTTTGAAATCTTGTAATTGCACAGCATCCCCAATAAGTTTTAGAAATTCTTCCATGGCTGGACTGTGTGACACATTACCAAATAAATCTTCTTCTTTTGTCTGATGGGAAAATATACAAAAAAAACATCATAAATCATTATGTAGGGCAAAAAAAAACGTAAAATCAAATATTTAAAGCAGTTAATAAACACCGACACAAGCGTCAAATTCTCAAGTTTCTCACAAAAACTTACTACTTCATGGTGATGCTTTAATTATATCTCATAACTATTTTTCTGTACATTTTTATTGTTTATGCGTGTACTTTCTCTCTCTGAATTTACTTTGCAATATTAGTTTTTCTGCTATTTTTCATTAAATGCTGTGAAAAATGCTGTGATGCTCCAAAGAATAAATAAACTCTTAAAGTATAAAAGGATAAAAAAAACTCATGGTTGTTTTTTTCGTTTCTCCAATTTACTTGGATACTTTTCTTTCATAGATTTTTTCTAAAACTACTTCTAAATTTAAATTGTAAAAATTACCTTTATTCAGAGTCACTTAAATTGTTAATAACTTACCTGGCCAAATCTTTGGTATATAATTCCAAATTTAAAATGTGTTGTTAAAACATGTTCGTCGTAGCTGACCACCATTTCTGAACCCTGAAACATTAAGTCATTACATTCTGATTAGTTGTGATTGATTGATTGATGTGTTATGTCACAGATATATGGAAGAGCTTAATTTGCTGAGTCAGATTATTTCAGTTAAACGGTGGACGAGGAAACCAGGCTCCTTACCAGGATTGATAGATTGATTGATGTTTTACGCCGCGCTCAAGATTATTTCACTTATATGGCGGCGTTGCCAGTTTTATTGTGGCAGGAAACCGGGCTCTGTGCTCGGAGCAACTTCTTACCAAGAAGAAACCCTTGACCTTGGCAAGCAGCCATTGATGTTTTATGCAAGCAGCAACATTCAAGATTGTTTCCCTCATGTAGGGGCATTGCGAAGTTAAGTGAAGAGGAAATAAGGCCTTTTGCACATAGGAACCCATCATCAGATGCCTGACAACCGTTCCACATTGGCTGATTTAGTGAAAACCCTGTGAGCCTTTTAATAAAAATAATTTTCTGTTTTAAAAGAGAGGGATTCAAACTTGTGACCCATTGAAGGAAGGCATGAGAGACCCTCTAGCCACCAAAAACCTTTTCCCCAGTCAATCAACATTTTGAAAGTTTATGAATGATCAATCCATCTTTATTCCTTCCAAGAATATCCCACAAAAGAATCAGCACCTTATATTGTAATTAAATCTAAAATATTCACTTAAATCAAACTTCTGATATAAAGTTCATCCTAATACCTTTGTTGATAGCACTGGTTGAAACCTTTCTGTTGTAATATCTTCACATAATAACTGAAAAAGAGAAATCTTTGTTAAAACATTTTTATCAAGTTTGTTAAGTCCACCAGGACCTTATTCCCGCCATTTTATTTTATGTACAATTGTTATTCTTACTTTATTATATGGTGAAATAAACAAAACAAACAAAGGCGTTTAATCAATAAGCCCATCCAGTAATATCAGTATTGTTTTTTTTTTTGTGTGTGACAAGTTATCTCCCTTGCATCATAAACTTCTCACAACCAATTCAATTTCAGAAACAGTTTCAGCCAGGGATCGTGGCAAAATGAAATTTGATTTTTTCAAGATAACAATTTAAGATCTGCAAGTTGACATAAAATCTACTGTAATTCACAAGAATTCTAACACATCTGTGATATGTTCTACTAAAAAAAAAATTGCATTTTACATCAACTACAAATTATGAAAATTAAGGAAAAACAAATCCCCTCTCAGACTTCACAGTTATAAATGGGCTAAATTAACTTTGTTGAGCATTGGGAAGGAGCCTTGATGATGAAGAAAGAAAACAATTATTTTCAATAAATATAACAGTGACTGTTTACCTTGGCCATTTTAGCGGGACCTGGATAATCTCCAAGGCGACATGATGGAACAGTTTCATGTCGCGTACAGCACCGTGTTCTACAACAGTAACAGGTAAAATAGTTATTGAATAAAGATCTGAATGTAAATATATTGTTAAAGAGAAATAAATAAATAGGAGCTAATTACAGATTTCTTTTTTTAAATTAAAAAATTAAATCGCCGACAGAATTGGCTGCTTGCCACAAATCTTCAACATACTTCATCATACATTTTTAAATTTACAATTATTTTTATAATTTAACAAATTTTTATAATTAAACACATTTTTATAATTAAACACATTTTTATAATTAAACACATTTGTATAATTAAACAAATTTTTATAATTAAACAAATTTTTAAAATTTGCAAAAATAAAAACAGGAAAAAATCTCTCATCTTACCTGACTAATATTCTAGTATAATCTTGTGAGCAGAGACTTTCTTCTTTATATGAAAGCACAATGGGCCCTAATAACTCGTCAAAGGCATAGTAATTAAAATGTTCCTGAAAACAAAAAATCATAAAATAAGTTCATTTAATAAAAGAAATTTCATTAAATTTCCGAAGCACAGGTTTAGCCACAACATTATGTAATGCAATTCAACTTGGCTGCATTTCAAACTGTACATAGATACTTGTACCTATATCCTGTGGCTCGTGTGTCTATAGTTTAGGAGAAAACATATACTTGCATATGTGATACCAGTATATGGTAGAGAGTCAAATTGTTAACAGATATCTTGCTAAAAGCTCAACTAGAATAATTTCCGGTTTTAAATGTGTCTAACATATTCATCAAGTTATCACATTTTTTACATTTTGATGGAAACAAGATGGTGGCAGTAGGAAGCCATGTAAAAACATAACCCAAATTATATCCGGAAATAGTCTGACATTTGTCAACATTAAAAAGATTTTTTTCAATTTAAAAAGTTCCTTTTAACAAAGAACATATTTTCTAGGGTTATCACACATTTAGAAAATTGACCCCCCCCCCCCCCTTCCAAATAAAAAATAATTATAAACAAAGCTTTAACAGCATTAAACTATAAACACGAAAAATTGGCATGGAATTTTGAAAGTATTGCTAATGATACAATTAGCAAAAAAAATCTTCAATTCCTGCATTAAAGTGAAAGAACTCCACCCAGGTCAAAACATGTTTTGTTTTAACTGTTTGGTAAGTAAACGGTAAACATATTCGATTCCGCCCAGCAAGAGTTTATCCATTGGTTGGTTTGGTAATCGGAGAACTAGGCCAAACAGATAGCTGAGATAATTACAAGAATGGCTAGACGTTTATGGAACAATAATGGCTGGGTTTTTTTCTTCCACAGAATCAATATGCCACCATTGTAAACATTAAACAGTTTTCTTGGTTATTTAAAGGGGCATGAGCTGCCAAAATGTTGATATTTTGACGTTGAAACAGAATGTTGAAATTATCGGATATTTTTCTCAAGACGTATAATTTAGAAGCTTTTTAGTGCTTCTAGTCTCGAGAATGTACGATAAAGTGTTGTTTTGAACTAACTTTGGCTTAGAATGAATGAATGGTCGTCCCGGTTATTTAAATTGTGTTAAATTAAGTCATGTGGATTCCGTTTCAACGCTCAAATCTGATGTCATCGGAATGACGTCATAGTAATAAAGCTACACTAAAAACAAATTATGTTGCGCAACAAAGAGAATGTGACGTCAAATCTTATATTAACTAGCAAGTCATTTTTCCGGTTCGTATAGACTACATACTATATGGATTTTCCTCATTCCAAGGCCAATCATTAAGTTTTTCCATGGCCTTCAAAGCGTCCTACTGTCGTGACGATCAGAAATTACGAAAAAAGTGTGAATTTTGGCAGCTCATGCCACTTTAAAGTATTTAAAATTTTGTTGCCAAAGTGTTACAGTTTATTATGACGCACCAAGATTTTTGCTTCTTATCAGAGGCTTAGTGGCTTGTACAAACATGATCAGATTATTTCATTAAAGCTGGGCTTTATACTTGGCGGAAACTCTTGACATTGAGAGTGTTAGAATGCGTGGTATTAGAAGGTATAAAAAATTTAGTTTGAGAAATGCAATCTGGAATAAAAACTATCGCAGAATAAATGAATACCAGAAGCATAGTAGTTCATATTGCTGGCATCTGTCCTTGACATATATGAAGCCACCTCAAGTAAAGTTACGTCTGGCACGGAAATTGTCGCAATTTCCCAGTAAATGAGGTCATTAAATCGTGAAATTGAAACCTGCCACGAACACCCCCTCCAAGTGACACTCCAAGCCAAGCGGTCCTTTAACAGTAGGGAAGTCATAGAACATCCAAGGGGAACAACTGTCTCATGTGAGGGGGAGGGGATATAAAAAGAGCACATGTATGGCGTAGTATGGAAAGTCAATATCAATCCATAGTGTTAGCCAACTACAAAATTAAACTATATGGACAACTACAACACAACTGTCTCATGTGAGGGGGGGGGGGATATAAAAAGAGCACATGTATGGCGTATTATGGAAAGTCAATATCAATCCATAGTGTTAGCCAACTACAAAATTAAACTATATGGACAACTACAACACAACTGTCTCATGTGAGGGGGGGGGGGGGGATATAAAAAGAGCACATGTACGGCGTAGTATCGAAAGTCAATATCAATTCTTCGTCAATGTCAGCTAAAAGAAATATTTTGGAAAATAAGGCCTATCAAAATGAAATTTAACAAGTAGGCCTACAGCATATTTAGAATTTTGTCTTTACTGTTACAATGGCCAAACTTTCTTCAGGTAAACATATTCCACGGTGTTAGCCAGTTACTAAATCAAAATATATGGACAACTACATGTACAACACAGCGATGGATATGGAGATATTCATACATGTATCTCATGGTAAAGTTATCGCAACAGAATTAAGACTTTTTTTGTGGTGTGTTTTGCAAAAAATAGTTTTAGTAAGATTTCGGCCTCAGTTTTATACCAGCATATGGGAGCCAAATGTTGCACAGTATATATCAAACTTTGCACCCATTTAACGAGATCTAACTAATGACTGCTACCAAAGTTCACCAACCTTTTCCTGTTAAGTTATTACAGACTGGTAACAAATGTTCCAAGTCAACTTAACACAACATCTCACATAATTGGCTATTATCGGTGTAATATTATCGTCAACTTACCAGCTAACAGAATCTTATTTTTATATTTATGAATACTATAACACACGGGCACACTGAAAATCGTAACCATGGAGACAAGTTTTTAACTGCATTAAAAGGAGGGGAGGTGGGTATGGAATTTTTACCTTTATACCCAATCATAAGTTGTTGTAATATTCCAAAACACATGATATTTCATTAGGTTAAAAACAGACAGGTATATACAGGAGCCTTGGTTTTGTTTTCTAAATCTCTCCTTTTGTCAAAGTAAAATGTTTATGGACCTAAGGTTTATCAATTAATTGATTAGTGTTTAACCCCGAAGTCACCAGTGTTGTAAGAGTAAGACTTAAAGTTGTATTCTTTTTGTAGACAAATTTAAATTAAAGATTCCACAGTGAAGAGATAGGACATTCTGCAAAACATACTTCCATGGTTATTTTAGACAAGAAGATTTTCCCTGTGCCTGTGTTTTTTAGTGTTCTTGAATATAATAACCTAATATATATATATTTAATGATTATATTCAGATGTTTGATTGAGGGGAAGAGGGAATGCTAACTTTCTCACAAGTTTTTAACCAATTGAAAAAAATCTATATAAATAAGCTACATTTACATCTCCACAGTTGGAAGTCATTTCAAAGTCGGGCACCTGTTGGTTTGTGTTAAAACTATTAAGATTTTGGTCCTAAAAAACAACCAAATTAAATATTTCTTTAAGCAGAAAAAAGCACCTGTTTTTAAAAAACGCTTTTTTCTCTCTCATTCTTAGAATTAGTCAACGTTATCTGTGACAGCCATTAAAACATTTATTCTGCAAAGGGCGGAAACCCGAGAAACTTTAACACACCAATTTCATATCTAACAGAGAAATTATACCATTCTTCTCACTGAGAGACATGTACACTCTACAGGGGGCAATAAAACTCAAAACTAAACGTAGGGAAAAGACAAGGAAAGAAAAGTTTATCCTAGCAAAAAGTAAGCAACAAACCCAACACTGAAACATTTATCTGTTAGGTGATATACATGTACGCCCTTACTATCAGCGTACATGTAGGATCCCCCCCCCCCCCCTGACCTATCGTTAAAGGGGTGAAAGACCCAGTCCCACCAACATCCCCATTCCAGGTGGATGTGCTCCTTTTTACATAAAAAATTATAAAATATGTTTTTTTATGGTTCACAACATAATGTGTTCTTTTTTGTCGTTTTTTTTTAGCAAAATGATTACCTTCTATGTTTAGAAAAATTCTTACTTTCTATGTCCTGGACAATAATGACTTTTAGCCAGTTTTGAGCTTTATGTCTGTATGTATGTACATTTATTGCATAATATCTCAGTCAAAAACAGGAAACTTATACTGTGATAGTGACACTAGACAGTGAACATAAATATTTTTTTACAAATTGTTTGAAAACTAGTTACACAAGAGGAAGCCGTTATTACAGTTGCCTGCAGTTTGAATCAAAAAGTTGACAGGAATACCTACTGTGAAATCTAGATGGCAGCAACAGATTTTGAACTCACATATGGTAGCCATTACTTTAGTTGTCACGGTAACCATATGGGTGAACTGATTAAATACTCTGATATCTTAATACATAAAAAAACTTTGACATTCTCTAACAGAGATACAGTTAGTGTATATTGTAAGTGAGTCAGTTATATTATAATAAAATTTTATTTTCATCTACAATTTTCACGACCATCTCATTCCATAAATGGGCATTTGAAAAAAAAAGTTCATGGTTTATTTAACTGATTTATTGAGTGAGCTCAAAACACTATGAAGAAAATTGCAACAAAAGTTTAAGGTCACTGAGAGACTTTGTTGAAAATGATCCCATTTTATATGGCTGGGCTGCTACATTTATTAGATGACAAACACTTTTTTTTTAAAAATCTGTATGTAAACTATTACGCCCCATAAAATAAAATTTGGTAAAAAAAAATGTCATGGCCTAAGTGGGATTTGAAGAGGCAATGGAATGATGGCTGGTTCATTGCAATGAAATAATGGTTGGTTCATTGCTGTCGTAATTGTTCAATGCACTACATGCCGATGGAACGAGGAACACATACCCGTCTATGATTCACGTAAATCAGGATTCTTACATATTTATGGACACTAAAACACACGGGCACAGGGAAAATCTTCTTGTCTAAAATAACCACCGAGACAAGTTTCTAATTGTGTTAAAAAGAGGTATATCATTTAGACCTTTATACCCCATCATAAATTGTTGTAATAAAGTAAACCTATGATATTTCATTAGGTTGACGACTGACAGGAGCTTGGCCTTAGTCAGTAGAATTTTCTGGAACACTTTGTATTACATTGACAATGCTTACGAATCTTAAGCTATAGTAAGAATATCGTCAGACTATATATTATGCCCCCCCCCCCCCCCCCATACCCTTTCCCAGAAAACCTAGGTAGAAGGCAGACAGGGGAGTTTAGCCCTGACCAGTATGTCTTTCAAACTCTTGTTCTTTTTATAAGCAATGACTGGCCTTTGGGTCAGAGGTCGAGCAAGTTTACTTTGAAGTAGTTTGTATTCTTCTACTATAATCTTGGCCATAGCGATGCTAGCTTTGTTATACTGAAACACAAATGGTATTATAGTTTTTTCACGACATCTTCCGGGGTCCAAGTTCAAACCCAAAGGATAAATAGTTTGTAATGTTTGAATCCAAAAACTTTCCCTTTCCAAACGTTTGTGCTTGGTATCTGCAGCGGAAGTGAGAAATGGGATTTTCTCAATAGGCATGATTTCAAAATGGTCCTTGACCGAATGACCTTGAGTATTGAAATGTTGTGCCAAGGGTACATCATGTTTAAGTCTTATACTAGATAAATGGTTGGCTGCTCTTTGTCGTAGAGAATTCTGAGTTTCTCCGACATACTGTTTGCGACATTTTTTGCACATGATTACGTACACGATATTAGAGTGAGTGAGTGAGTGATTGGGGTTTTACGTCCTGCTCAACAGTATTTCGGTTATATGAAGACGTTGTCTCCTTGTGACAGGGCGGATTTCCACCGCTCTTTTAGGTGCTGTCTCACCGAGACGACTTGCCGAAGACAACCAGCAAGCCCCCTCACCCAGTCACAGTATACTGACACCGGGCCAACCAGTCGCTGCTCTAACTCCTATTGCTGAGCGCCAAGCAAAGCAGTAACAGCTACCACTGTTAAAGTCTTTGGTCTGACTCGACCCGGGCTTGAACCCGGATCTCCCAGGCCTGAAGTGGACGCTCTACCGACTGAGCTATAGGGGCTGGTCACGATATTAGAGGAGTCACAATTAAGATTCTCTGCCATTTGCATAGGTTGTTAAAGAAAGAACAATTCTTTAAATAAAGTGGTATTTCTAAACTTTCTTGAATTTATTTTTCTATGACGCTATTAAACTTTCATTTTTTGATTTGCAATTTCACCTTCGCATGTCTGTTCACTTAAAAAATGTTATCAGACTAACTCTTTATAAAGTAGTCTATATTCCTTTGAAATCGACTAGTTTTTTTTTTTTTCTGCTTAGCTAATTTTGGAAAAGGAAAAGTTATTTTAGGAGATCTTATAACCTAAGTTGAATTTTAACCAGTGACTAACGTAGCACAATTTTGTTTCCTTAATCAACACAGAAAGCTAAATTTATCTATAAAAATTATTCTATCCTTGACTAAAAATAAACAGTCCCAAAAAAAGATTAAAGTGACATACTCAAAATTTCCGCCAACAAGATGACATGTAACGACAGCTCACACGTGAAAGACAAATTTTGATTGGTTAAGAAGATCAGATGACATGTAAAGACAAGTTTTGATTGGTTTAGAAGATCAGATGACATGTAAAGACAAGTTTTGATTGGTTAAGAAGATCAGTGACCTACCTTGCCTAAAAAGTGTTTTCTGTAACACTGAGCTGTCTCGTCTGTTTCTAATTTCAGCTTTGACGGGCTCGACTGAGAGATTAAGGGATCCCTGTCATTTTCTAAGTGGTTCGTCTGATCTCCACCATCCTGCCAATATCCGCCATTTGTTGGCAAAATTATCATCGGATATGGACCAGGTTTTTGTAAAATCTAAAATAAAAAGACAACAACAAAAAATTACTCAGATTATAAGATTGTGGAAAATGGGCAAGAACTATTAGTTGGCCAAAAGTGCTCAACTTACTAAACCCTGTTTGTCAAAAAAATTAAAGATCAAACGAAATACTGAGCAAATTGTTAATAATAAAACATCAGGTAGTTAAATTGATTGATTGGCATTGCCATTCTAATTACACCAAACTATTATTCCAATTATATGGGGATGTTGTCAGGTTTAGTGGGGACGGAAATCAGGCTCTTTGTCTTGAGGAAACCTGCAGCTTTTAAACAGTACCTGGAACACTTCCACACAAGATGATAGAGTGATTTATTGATTGATTAATGTTTAACTTCACACTCTTCATTATTTCATTTATATGGGGTCGTTGCCAAGTTTAGTGGGGGAGGGAACCAAGCTCTTTACTCGCAGCCAGGAAACCACAGACCTTTGGCAAGTACCTGGCAAATCTTCCACATACCACGATCAAGTGAAAAATCCAGCAAGAAATTTTTAATTTTTATTTAGTTTTTAAATAATCTTGAGTATGGCAAAGTAACATCAGTCAATCGTTCATTCTTGATATGAATCACTAAATTAAGCCCAACAATCTTTAAGTCTATATTAATCAAAACTGCCCATTACTTTGAAAAGTAAAGCGATAATTTATTGAACAAAAACTTGTTTTGAAGATTTTTGGACATGAATTAATCCTTGACTTGACCATTTTTTTTCAACTGAACAGATTTATGGCTTATCGATGAACCTTGGAACAATATGGCGGAGTTAACATAGTGATAAATGTAAACATACGTTATAGTTATCCTACGGACATGAAAAATCGAATGATAAAAAGTTTAATAGAAAAGGGATGCGATTGGTATGAGAAAAGCTAGTGCAGCGTAAGATTTGGAGGGCTTCCTACGCCAATAATATGACCAGATAAACTAATAAATCATGGCTGAAACCAATCAAGCGGTTATGTTTGACCTAAATTAATTTCCTACAACGGTTTGTAAAGAGGCGATAAGACTCATCGAAGACGCAATTGCTTAGATTTTTCGGATGATGGGTCGTGATTTTAGCTTGAGTCAGTGAACTTGACTGGCCGATGAGGCATTTATCTAATTCTTGCCAAAATTAATAGCTTCAAGACGCGCGAGGATGGGAAATTCTGTGATCTGGTGTTATTGGACTAAGGTTATAATATCTGACGGATATGATGCACGGCAAGGATATAAATAGAACATCAAAATTTCCCCTAACTGGATTGACAGATATCCTATAATATTAACAATCTAATATCAAATTCTACCATTACTAATTCACATCAAATTAATTCTATTTTGGTTATTTTGGGAATTTTCTCTTCTTTGCACACTGGCAGAAATTCTTCGATTTTTTTAGATATCCTGATAGGATAGCTTTTTATTACTTCTATCGCCCCTTGGCATTTTTAGAGGGGGAGGAAGCCAGGCTGCCTTCTTGGAGGAAACCCCTAAACTTTGGCGAACAACCGTCAACTCTTCCACGTAGAGACGATTGTACTATCCTTGAGTCACGGTGTGAAATAATTTAGAAAAAAATACTATTTCCATTTCCATGAAAATTCTCATGGTGCTCTAGACATACAAAGTAGAGAACAATAATTCTATATAATTCTGTAAGACCTTTATAATTGACATGGTTGTTCTACCAGCGAAGAATTGTTTGTATTGAAACAATTTTATGGAAGATTTAACATCCCTTTCAACATTATTTCAATCTTATTTGTGGGAAAAGTTTAATACTTTCCATCAAAGTGCAGGTGGTTTTAAAATATTTTCCAAACTAATTCATCTACTAGCTGAGTATTTTCACAAACATTGAATTTGACACATATAAGCTGTTGGGAGAATGCATCAATCAAGTTAATGGATCTATGAAAAGTGGCACCCACAGTGCCCAATGGGCAGCCCCAGGGGTACAATGAAAACAAGACTGTATAATGCTTCCTTAAGCACCTAACACCCACTGATTGCCCCTTAAGGAAGTCATTAGGCTCAGGAAATGGCCAGTCAGAGTAAAGTAGTTCACATACACTGGAAGAGCTGTAAATGTCAATAGGCTTCTCTCCAATATAGCAATTGCCTTTAAAGGCTAGATTGCAAATTGTGAAATTTGAAATAAAAAACATGTTTTATAATTTTGAAAAACATGCCTGACTTGTGTTGATACGGTCTCTATTTTGCTGATTATCTATATTTTAATTGTGTATATAACAAGATTACATTTATATTCACCAAAAATTAAGTCCAATCGAACATATTTTTTATGAGGATACCAACTTCTGTTTTGATTTTGAAGCACTATGATGTTTTGATCGAGTTTTTACTTAGCTGACCGAGTTCACTTTGAATTGCATATACATCAGCCATTTTATATATTATGCAGTGGATGCAAGTCTCAAATTATATATTTATGAACACTAAAAGACACGGGCAAAGGGAAGATCTTCTTGATTCAAGTTTCTCATTGTGTTCAAAGTATACAAGTTCACCTCGTTCTGAGTTCCTTTGACCTCAAATTCTAGCGTCTTGAACGTAATGACATAAACAGCCATAATCATTTTCTCGTCCATCAAACTGAATGATGATTATCGCTAATTTGATACAATCTTTTGACCATCTCAACTCCCTTGGCAACATGGCAGTGAACTTTTCAATCAAAATCAAAATGGCCGCCGTATTTTCTGCAAGTCATTAATGCTGCATGCCCTTTGGCCTGTATTTGTCAAAACTGATCATTGGCAGGTCAAGAAGAAATGAACGAGCTAAGCCAAAGTGATCAAGGACGCGAAAGCGATGTTTAAAGGCGGAGCTTTCAGGGTTCATTCCCTGGCCACTTCCGAAAGTATTGAAAGCATCGTTGTCACTTTCTAGAATCTTTTCACTGAATTTAATGGTGAGAAATTAAACTGTATCATATTGCATTGCATAGATTTCCCAATGGAACTTTCTGGGAGTCATGTCTCAGAAACTCAGAATGTACACGAAAAATGCTTGGAAATATGGTATATCAAAACTCAGTTTAAATCATTGTTGTCAACAAGATTGATGACCTGATTCAAAGAAAGGAAAAAATGAAGCTTCAATTTGAAGCCTTGGTGATAATGATAATTATTAACAGTATTGTTCTGCCTAAAGATTTAATCAATTTCTTACCTCTTCCACTACCTCTTGATTAGTTTTTGGTCGAGTTGGAGATTTTGGCGTAGAAGGAATCTAAAATGGAGAGAAAAGATAATAGAAATATCTACCAAATTGTTAAGAATGATCTGACATTTTCTTTGCTAAATATTCAACTTTCATTTTAAGTAAAACTTGAGAGATTAAGATGGTTTTATATTACTGAAATATCAAATGAAATAAAGTCGTCTAACTTGGCCACCAATGAATTAAACAAAAAATGATTGAATAAAAACAGACAATCTCAAAACAGAAGCCACAGTTTGGACATGCTACAAAACTGCAATGATTTTCTTGAAAACCTGAATGAAGCACGGTCCCTTCTACCTTAGAGGACAGGAAAATTTTGAATTCAACATCTTTTCAGGGATATATAAGAATGGTACAAAGTCTATTAAACTTGTCAAAATAATAAAATCGCTGTACTTCCTGTCATCTATTAAGAGGTTGCCATGACGATGGAATGTGATAATGTTGGAAATGGATACGGTAAGTAACAGGATCAAATATAAGATGCTAAATATGTAATTCCATATAAGGACAGAATAATATTTCTGGTTATAGGATATAAAGTAGATATAAATTAATGCTGAAATATTCAAGTTAACTTTATAATAGTGCATCACAAAAAATTATAACAATAAGAGTATATATAAAAGTTGTTTGCAGCGTCATAGAAGACAGTTTGAAAATTTTGTATTTCAAATGATATAAATGGAATAACAATGGAAAAAAAAGTATTAAATATGTTTCAATTTTTTTGAACCACATAAGATTTAACCAAAAGAGTGTTTCTGATGGCTTCATTTAAAATCCCAAAAGCGTTTTGAATGTAACGCATGAAAGTTTTTCTTTAAGTTTTCAATTCAAAACCTCAAATATCTGAAGGGTTTTAATCACCATGTAATCCTTAAAACTTTTCTGTTAAAAATCATTTTCTAATAATAAATTTTGTTTTTTTTATGCGTCACCTGTTTTTTTTTAACCTCTGTACACAAGAAAAAAAATCTCGATGGAGAGAAGAGAACGATTCAATTAATTACCTAGTTGAGCGGAAGTGACCTACATGCTGGTATGGTGAACAGGTAAAGGTAAGAGTAAGAACTGACAATCATTATTGATATCAGGTACATTAACTGGTGAAACCTATAGAGAGGCCATGTGAGCTAATGTCACCTGTAAGCAATCATCAATATCAATAATACCTGTCTACAAGAGCTAATGAAGAAACAGGTGAATAAATTCTCAAGTTAAGTGCATAGTGAAGTTGTGATGGATAAAGCGAAGTGGTTAGGAGACTGCGTGCAAACCTTTATATAAAAACATGACAAGACAGTAAGCAGGGACAATATAATGCTTTTAACTTTAGCTTTCGGAAATAAAATACTGTTAAAATCATTGATAGACTATAAATTGTACACTTTTTTAGTTCGTGATTTTTTTAAACTTTAACTTTAACCCCACGTCGAAGTAGCCTTCAATGACTCTATAAGGACTCGACACAGTTGTTTGTTGCGATTCTGGGAGCGGTTGCACAAAGGTGTATTAAGCTTAAGCCAGGCTTAAATGTGTCGCGTCACAAAGGAATTTGATTGTGACGTTGCCTGGAGGAGTCAGACTTAAGCTTAATACACCTTGGTGCAACCCCGGCCCTTGGACGTACCAGCACAGAAGAATTTTGTATAAAACCCAAGAAATGCAAATCCGAAAAACTGAAGCCATATTTGAATGATATTATGTTTCTCTCCAGATCTATATAGATCTGCCTATTCTGATATGGTCTCTTTTGGCATATATTTTGATTATTCCTATGGAAAACGCAGTCAGATTTTTTTTCGAGGGTTTATAAACTAAATAAATGACTTTAGTGAGTGAGAGAGACTTGAGTGAGTGAGAGAGAGAAAATTGCTTTATAACATTATTTCAGTGGACATTAATGCTTTTAAATGATAAGTTGAGGATATGATAGCATGCCTGGACACTCCATCAACCATTTGGACAGAAAACTTGCAAAGAACATTTTATACCCTGATGGTGGACATTAACCCCTGCAGTGTTAGACTCCCAGAGTCATAATAAACGTTAATAAAATAATGATTTGTTAGATAAATAATAGTGAAGGTGAAGCTGGATTGAAGACAAATTTGTAAGGTCTCGACATGCTGGGTTAACAGGTGCCCTTTTCTTTTTAATTTGGAAAAAGAGAAGAAAGCAAACAATCAAGGCATCTCAATCAAATTTGGTCAATCACCAGCAGCAAATTTTGGTGAACTGGTGTTAATTTCATTGGCTAATATTCATTAGTATATATATTTAATTATAACTAATTAGTTTAATTAGTTAGTGTCTTTTAGAAAGTGAATATAACAGTATTCTCGTTATTTTGGGATTACACTTTCTTGAAATTATGGTAGAAATTCTTCTACCGATTTTTGGGTGATGCCCGAAACGGGAATCGAACCCGGGTCCCAGAGGAGGCTGGTTGGCTGAATGGATAAGGCAGCCGGCATTTAGTGCTGGCAATAGGTGCCATACTCTGGGACCCGGGTTTGATTCCCGTTTCTGGCATCACCCAAAAATCAGTAGAAGAATTTCTACCATAATTTCAAGAAAGTGTAATCCCAAAATAACGAGAATACTATAAATAATTAGATAGTTCAGATCTTCTAGTGTATAAAAACCTGTGCTGTTAAGTGTACTTTGAAGTCTAGCATACGATTTTTCTACAAGAATCTTCTTTTACTATCAGCCTTCATATTTAAGTGTAAAACTAGTAAATATTTCATTCATTTCACCAAAACTGGCTGGTTATGACATGTATCAAATTTTACTGAGGTGTTTTGTCTAGTTTTTCGTTTTCACAACGGAAAAAGGGGGTCACTTTTCTTTGCCTACCCAATACATGTATAAGTGACGAATGAAGAAAAGGGGCTATTAATTGGATTTCTTTTTCTAAATTTTAACCATTGGAGCCAAATTTGCATTAAATTTAATCAACAAATTTCACAACTCTTTCAAATACAACAATCACTGCCAGCTTAAAGAAAATTCAATTACGCAAAAAAAAATGTTTTTTGTCTTATCAGCTAAAAGGGGGACCAGATTCACCTATGATTGCATAATAAACATATAAATAAATGATGGTTAAAAGGGAGGTAACACTGGTTAAATACAGACAGCAAAGGGATAAAGCATTACACAGAGGTCATAACCTTTGACCCCTCACCTTCATCTGAGGCATGGTGCAGCGCTGATCTTCATATCGGCGACTTTGAAATTCGACGAGAGTGTCAAAGAAATCGGGACCCTAACCAGTCGTAAGACAAACAAAGGTAATAAAGGGAATTTTTTTTTAAAACTTGGTATCTAAGCAACAGTAGTTAGTCACCATGGGAACCATTAGCATGCTTTATTAACAACAAAGGATAGGATCTAAGGAAAATGGCTGTTACTTAAGCTGTTGCTCAGACAACAGACTAACTAAAGGTTAACTTAACTACAAAAATAATCAAAATCAAGTCGATAATTAGCTCATTTTGAAATAAAAAAGTTTCTTTTCTGCTTTGTATTGTTAACTTGAAAAGTTCGAGTTAGTTGTTTAATAGTGTTATTAAAAGAAAAACATTTTTTTTAGAAAACAGAGTGCAATAAATGGTGAATTTGAAAATGCTCAATCAAAATGGCAGATTAGTGAAAGAATAACTTGGGAGTTAAAAGGTTTAAGAAAAACAGTCATTTGAAACAACACAAACAAAGTATTCTTTTAACAAAAAATTAAAAAAATTCTAAATTCTAAAGAACATTTTTGTATCAATTTGTTTTGATATTTACCTTGATAAATGCGGGCATATCACATCTTTGGTCATCAAATCGTTTACTTTGTAACCTTTCCAACATTTCAAATAAATCATTGTGAATCTGAAAAAAAAATAAACATTTCAAATAAATAACTTTTGAAGGACATTTAGAAGTAGGGCAACATAATAACATAAGAGTGGTTTTCTGGGTAACTACTTCTGTGTTTGTCGACCCCGAAAACCACTCTTATGTTATTTCAAATAAATCATTGTGACTTTGAAGAAAAAAATAAACATTTCAAATGAATCATTGTGAATCTGAAGAAAAAAATAAACATTTCAAATAAATCATTTTGAATCTGAAGAAAAAGTAAACATTTCAAATAAATCATTTTGAATCTGAAGAGAAAAAAAACAACATTTAAAATAAATCTTTGTGAATCTGAAGAATAAAAAATAATTCAGATAAATCGACTTTGAAGAACCATAAATTGTTGTGAACTTCCAGAAAGATGTTGCGGACAATTCCAGCAGTGTTGCATTGTACATTTCCCTGCTATTAGTTGTGTTTGGTACAGATATACATAATGAATTTGTCAATATAAAACAGTACTATTGGTACCAAGGGGCTAATCGTGAACTAAACCCTGATCCAAGTCAGATTATTTTTGCCTCCAGAGGTCTAATCACGAACTCGCAACGTTCAACCGCAAACAAAAATGGATTCCTAAGAGAGGAGTAAACACTCATCAGCATAAATTTTTAACTCATTGGTATATTCTGGGATTTTACATTGAACCCAATTGACGTTGTTTCAGCCAATATATGGCCGCCAAGGGAAAATGTTTATAGGCCAGATCGTGAGTTTTGTGATTAAGTACATCAGAACTTAATGTATAACAATTTTCGGAAGCAAAATCAGTTGACTACATCTGTTAACTTTGATTGATTGATTCATTGAATAATTAGCATTGGTATGAGCGCAAGGTTTTATGACCACAGTTCTGTTCATCACAAAATCAAAACTGTTGCTGTCTGTCAAAGCCTAATAAATTCAACCAAAAACACCACCAGTATCAGGTCTTAGTTTTTTTGTATCATAAAACATTCTAAATGAAACATTTGTTTTCTTTAGTCTTCTTTTCGTTTAAAATAAATAAATCTATACACTTTTTTGAAAAACTGCACCGTCTTCAAAAACTGTACAAACATTCGTGTCCTGTTGTTCTAGACAAATATTTTAAAGAAAAACTTTTGTAAGGTACCCATGTAGATGTCACTAAAGGTACATTGAGACAATCATACTGTTTTTATAAACAAAGTCTGCTATCAAGCTTTTTTTTCTGATAAAACAAGTAACTTTTATCAAAAAGGTGAAGGTCGTTGGCATCTGACCTTTTACAGGTGGTTTCTGGGTAACGCCATGGTAACTAAATCTATGTTTATAAACAATGTCTGACTAGATTGTGTAAGATATCTGAAGTTTTTAGGGTAAACTGAGCCTATATCAAAACCTGACAGTTAAAGCACTAAATAAACCTAACATTATTGCCTATACAGACCACATGCTATAAACAAGTGGCTGTTGGATTTTGCTTTTTTTTTCTTTGCTTCGATCCTTTCACTTTGTTTTGGTCTTATTCATTGAAATGAATTTGAATGAATAAATTGTAATTAACATGTGTGATTGGCTGACAGACTAATTGGTTGAGAGTAATGATCAGTTTGAATGATTGACCGATTGCATTAAGTGGTTCAGTCTTTGATACCAAACTTAAAACGATAGACAATTTGCTTTGATCACTTTGAAAAATGTGTGTTTTTGAGAAGGTGTGTTAGTGATTGATTCATTAGTTAATTTTGATTGATTGGTGTTTTATGCTGCATTCAAGTTTATTTCACTTGTATGGCAATGTTGCCAGGTTTAATGGGGCATAAAAGCGGCTCTTTGCCTGGAGGAAGCCCTAACCTTTGACGAGTATCCAGCAACTCTTTCACAGTTAACAAGTGAAAGTTAATTTTGAGAGAGCTAAGTTGTTTAGATGTATTATCTATTTAATATCTGATTTATTGATTTTACTACCAGGTCAATAAACAGACTATTACAGTTGCAATATTTGATTTAACTTTAACGTGGGCAACTTACATTTGGTTGAAAAATGCTATAATTTATGTATTGTCAAGTTTTTTTTTTTTAAGATTAGTTGGGCCAGAAAATCCCAAAAAGTAATTTACATCATTCTCGTCAGATGTTAAAATTTGAAGAAAAAAACTATGCTGAGTGAGAATTTCTTTTTTTTTTTTTTAAAGGAAAAGGAATTCCAATTGAATTCCAAAGAGAGTTATGTGAATTTTTTTCCGCCTTCAGAAGAATTTGTTTGCATCGGGAACGAGCTGTTGTATCAGAGATCACCTCCTTCGTTGACCAAATCAAATTGTTATGCACACCTAGGCCATTATTCACAGGGAGAAACTTCATATCGTGAAAGGTCACAGTTAATGTAAAGATCTTATTTTAGACAAGGTACTACTTCTTCCTGACCTCCACGACCAGAGCTTCACAAATCTTTTCTTCTTGCAAAAATTGCCCTTTTTAGGAGCTGAATTTCTTATAAACCTTTTTGGAGACGACCTAAGCTTCACAAATCCTTTATTCTTGTAAAAATTGCAATTTTCGGGAGCTAAATTTCCTACAAGGAAACTGATGACAAAAGATTGCAGTTTCAAACTCTAGAATATTTAATACTTGATTAAGTTTCTTCTCGGTTTATTGAACTGGATGGGTAGAGGTGGGGGGCATGAATAACAGAATAACAATCCAGTTCAGGTGGAAAAACTAGGTTCAATTACAAATTGTGGTAAAAACAATTAACTACAGATTTCTTTTACTACGACAAAAGGGGGTTCTCTTAATTTTGGTGATTTTATACAAAAAAGGAAGCAGTGAGGGCAAACAATTCTTTCATAGAATGTTCTTTTCACCCACAATAAAACTGGCAATGCTGCCATATAAGTGAAATAATCTTGAGCGTGGAGTAAAACACCAAACAATCAATCATAGGACAGTCAATATCATAGCTTGTAGAACAATTTTAGGTGGAGAAAAACACACATGTGCAAAAAAAAACAGCAAGGTTAAAAGATGGTGATTTTGAAGTAATTAATCTTGTCACAGTTAACGACAGATGTAGCATCATTGCAGAGAGTAATGCACATGCAATTGAACTATGGGGTGAATCATCACCGGTTACATGCATGTGTGTTTACACGAGAGGGTTTATAAAGAGAGCTAGATGGCAGCACTGTGAGGAAACAAATGTGAACTTGGGTCGGAGTGGGGAAATTACAGATCAATATGCAAGTAGTGATGGATCGAGGAAACTCAAAGAGCAATGCACGCTGCTGATTAGTTTGGAAATGTAACGGAAAACTTTGTAAATAGAAATGACCACGAGGGTGCATGTCCAGCGGAACTAAGGGCCTTAATCTTTGAGGATTCAACACGACAGACGTGAAACATGCAAAAAGAGCAGCATTAAGACATGACCAATGTTGGCTTAGTCAACTTAACAAATGCTTTAAGTGTAATTAAATAATGAGCCAAGAAAACTCGATTATTTTGGTTTTCGCTAGCCTTGCTAAACATTTGTGATGGTTTAGTTTATCAAAAAAATTTTTTTTTGAATAAATAAAAAATGTTATAAATATTAAATAGCATGGTATAAGAGATACCAACATTATATATTTTGGCCTTTTTAG
The DNA here is from genome assembly GCA_963971465.1 of Lepidochitona cinerea. Classification (NCBI taxonomy): domain Eukaryota; kingdom Metazoa; phylum Mollusca; class Polyplacophora; order Chitonida; family Tonicellidae; genus Lepidochitona; species Lepidochitona cinerea. The sequence continues at coordinate 14,490,307 of OZ020560.1, read as the reverse complement.
ATGTCAGAGAATCCACACGAAAAAAAAAAACACACTTCTGCACGGATTCAAATAAAGTCAGATGTTGTAATCCAAACTCACAAGTTTATCTATTCTAAAATCATTTCATCAAGATGCAATAATGTTATGCGAATTGAAAATATATTTCTTCCCCGCCCCAAGGGGAATGTTGCCCCTTCCATCAGTTGCAATCACATAAGTAAGAGCCCCACGATCCCTTTCAGAGTATGCATCATTCAAATGAATAATCAACAGAAACCTAGAGAATTCAGCTACCGATGTACTTGAAATGCAATAAACTTGGGTAATAATTTAGAAGCAACAATCAAACGAGTCGGCGAGAAACTTGGAAAGGGATCTTGATCAAGACGCAGTAAGAAATAAAATATGAGAGGGACAAACTTTTTCTACGTGCAGATTGTGTAGGAACTGTATAATAAACACTCGCATCAGATCGCTGGCGATTCCAATGAAAGTTTGATGGAGACAGTTGATGGGCAAGACACAATAAATGTCACAGCTAAGGAGAAAATCTCTAGCGGACAGAAGGTCACCGAATGCCGATAGTGGGGAATAAATCCTCGGAATCGGCAAGGAATTTCTAATCTTTGCTACCGGCAGGCGTAATTAGTATTCGGAATATGAGAATGGAATGGCAGATACAAATCAGTTGAATTGAGGTATGACAATAGGACAATCACTAAACATCCCCCAAGCATTGTTACTAAATATAGCCAGATTAATCGGGGAAATTCCACCATTGCAGAGAGATGGACTTTCAGGAGCATGCTAAGATGCACATGATTTCGTCTTAAATTTGCAATTGCTAAAATGCTGTCTTTGTCCTTCAAAGCAGATCAAATACAAAATCATTATGTTTTGTTCAGTAAGTTTTTAGCAAGCCTCTTCAGTGTAATCATTTCTTGACGAAATAATGCTCTAAGAAATGTTTGAGATTTCCATTTAACGTGGGTTCCATATACTAATGAGAAATTATTACGGCATCACCATGAAGTTAGTTGTTTGTGAACAAGACAAGCTTTCGAAACCTCAGCAAGTGTCTTTATCAACAGCCATAAAAACTATCGATTTGAATAATGACTATTGCACTTAATAAATACATCGGTATAGGTTTCAAAAGCTTGTGAGGTTCACAAACAACTCACTTCTTGGTAATGCCGTTATAATTTCTCATTGGAATGAAATCCACGTTAAATGGGAATTTGAAGCATTTCTTAGAACATTATTTTGTCAAAAGTAATCATTACATTGATTGATTGATTGTTTGGTGTTTTACGCTGCACTCAAGATTATTTCACTCATATGGCGACGTTGCCGGTTTTATTGTGGGAGGAAACCGGGCTCTATGCCCGACGGAAACCCACGACTTTCCGGTGGTAACTGGCAACGATCCCACATATCATTTCACTGAAGTGGCTTGCTAAAAATTTATTGGACAAAACATGATGATGATTATTTTTTTGATAACAGGTCATTTCTAAAATGATGCCCTGGAGCTTTTAGAAAGTCAACAATTAACAATGTTACACTTAATAAACGCATCAGTATAGGTGTTGAAACAATTTACTTCTTGGTGATGCGCGAGTCATTTCTCATTAGCTAAGAAACAATTAAATGGACAACAATAAGAATGGCAATTCATATCGTTATAGGAAACTCCTTCTTTCTACAGTCATTTCCATTATAATTTCCATTAATTATTTGAAATTTTAAGTTTAATATGATCATTAAACCAACAGTTTAAAAAAACAGTTACAATTAAAACAAATTTGTTTTTCTGAAAATAAAGTTATAGTTTAGTATTTAAAACACATTGGCCTGGGGAAAACCTTCTGTATTAAAGAAAATGTCTGTATATTGAAGTTCGTTTTATGTTTGATGCAACACTTAATTATTTGATAAATTAAAACAGTAAATTGTAAACGTTTGTATGGTTTATTCTGTACATGCTATCAGCTATATTCTGGAAGGAAAAACACACTGGCCTAAATGTCTGTTATATTGGTGTTCGTTTTATGTTTGATGCAACACTTAATTAATTCATCAATTAAAACAGTTCATTGCAAACGTTTGTATGCATTCAGCTATATTCTGGATGGAAAAACCAAATCTTTTGGGACAAATACTTCACAAATATCCTACAGATATTGTACTAGGCAGACAAAGAAAATAGATATTTCAAATTGTGTTTTAATATCCAGAACCATTTCAAGCTAGTTTTGCTGATGGCAATTTTTCCCATCATTCAGCTTGAGGCAATTTACAATATGTTACACAGAAGTTCCATTTATCATATCCAGCACAAAGAGTAGATAAAATAAACTACACAATGAGCGTCTGGTATATAATGTTTTTAAAGATATTTCAGTATCTTTTATATATTTAAAAGTGCTTTAATTACATTTTAATTTGAATGAAACAGGTGACAATTACACTAAGTTGTAATATACTAGTATATATCTCATAATGACTGTTTGTTTATTCCTAGAATTTATCTGACAAAGGACAGTGCTCTAATGTTTATACTATAACTTGTTAAAGTTCATCCCATTGCCACTCACAAATAAAAAGAGCATAATATAATAGCTTCAACAAAAATGCTGAAGATCGGACAAAGGATAGTGCTCTAATGCTTATACTATAACTTGTTAAAGTTCATTCCATTGTCACTCACAAGTAAAAAGAGCATAATATAATAGCTTCAACAAAAATGCTGAAGATCGGACAAAGGCCAGTGCTCTAATGCTTATACTATAACTTGTTAAAGTTCATTCCATTGTCACTCACAAGTAAAAAGAGCATAATATAATAGCTTCAACAAAAATGCTGAAGATCGGACAAAGGACAGTGCTCTAATGCTTATACTATAACTTGTGAAAGTCCATTCAACCCTCAAACGCAAGCAAAAAAGAGCATAATATAATAGCTTCAACAAAAATGCTGAAGATAACCTAACATAAAACTTAAACATTTTAAAGAAGAAATTTACTGTTATTTGGTTTTAATGAGATTGGCTGCACTTAGGTGCTTCAGCAGTGATGCTTTATGGTTTATGAAGTGGAGCGTGACATAAACTCTGACAATGGAGCCCAGCAGCTGGATGTCCTCGACCGCTGGTATTGGAACCACTGCAGGGAGGGACGGACAGATTGTCATATCATCCCAGTTAGCAGTATGAGTAAGACTAGATCCCGCTGACAAAGGAATAAGCCATACACATAGGATAGAATATGGTTGTCATGGCAACGCACGTGCAGACTCTTCCTGCAACAATGATCTTTCTTAATGTGCTTAATGGATTTTTTCTCTCTTCTAAGTCTTCTCTTTGTAAAAAAAATTAAAGGACTTCGGACAAAAACTTTAATGATGTTAAAAAGAGCAGCCCGGGAAAGGAAGGAAAAAAGTTTCTACCGGGCCAAAAAAGGAAGTATTTAGCTAACTTTGAACCAAGTTTAGAAGCTTCAGTTTTTTTAATTTTTCCTTAGAAAAAGTTCACCTGAACAGCACTCGCAAACATTCTGTTTTCTTTTAGTTTGGGTTTGTTTTTAATTGTACAAGCAGGTACAGCTCCGAAGTTGAATTTGAAAAGGAAATCGATTTTTAAGATTTAAACTATAGATAAATCTCGAGACTACCATCTGTGCTGTATTGATTCCACACAGCTTTATTGTAAATTATCAATATTCTGCCATACACAGACTATATAGGTATAGAATAATATGTACACCTATACCGTGCTATTTTATACTGTCTAATTTAAAACACACTTGGGCAGCAAAATACCTTCTGGAATAAAATAACAATGGATACAAATACAGAGGCACAATCCATCATAAAGCATTGCCTATAATACGAACAAAGTTGCTTACTGGTTTTGGGGTTTAGGTAATTCGTTTTATCATTAATATATTTATAATCACTAAAACACACGGGCACAGGGAAAATCTTCTTGTCTAAAATAACCACAGAGACAAGTTTCTAATTATCATTAATATTTATGGACACTAAAACACACGGGCACAGGGAAAATCTTCTTGTCTAAAATAACCACGGAGACAAGTTTCTAATTGTGTTAAAAAGAGGTATATCATTTAGACCTTTATACCCCATCATAAATTGTTGTAATAAAGTAAACCTATGACATTTCATTAGGTTGACAACCTCTTTTTAACACAATTACAAACTTGTCTTGATGGTTTTTTTAGACAAGAAGACTTTCCCTGTGCTCGTATGTTTTAGTGTTCATAAAAATATATGAAGAAAGTTTTTTTTTTGTTAAGGAATGCCTTCCGAATAAGTTTTATTTTCAAAATAAACTCACACAGGTATTGAAAGACGAGATCCTTTTTCTATAGAGGTGATTGAATGAGTGAAGATTTAACTTCATTTTCAACATTATCTCAGTGTTATTATGATGAGTATTGACTAGATTGATTAATTGTTTGGTGTTTTACGCCGTGCTCAAGATTGTTTCACTTATATGGCGGCGTTGCCAGTTTTATTGTGGGAGGAAACCGGGTATTGACTAGAAGAGCTACTTAAGCAAGTTTCTATGATTGTAAATGTACATAGGCAAGTATTTATAATTGATAGATATAAGCTTGGTAGTTTGTTGGTTTAACATTAAAATGTATACCATGTGATTATTTTATATCTTTAAAAACACTAAAACACAGGGAAAATCTTCTGGACTAAAATAACCATGGAGACAAGTTTCAATTTGTGTTAAAGGAGAGTATGTCATTAATCCATGTGTATTAACTAAAAGAATCCAAACTTTTTATGTACCAAATCATTTGGGGGGTGGGGATGTTTCTCAAAACATTTAAGCCCAACGGAAGTCGAAGGTAGGGCCTAAATGTCATGGCAACATATACCTTCAACAATACGTTACAACCAGGCGCAAAGTTACGGAGTGCGTAAGTGTGTTGAGAAACAGCCCACTGGCTGATCAGTATGTATTGATGAAGGGTAACGAGTTAAGCAAGAATGATTACAGAATCTTCACCTTTGATAGCTTTGTATCAACTTGTTAATACTTATACTACTTTTTAACACTATAACACACGGGCACAGGGAAAATCTTCTTGTCTAAAAAAACCACGGAGTACTTATACTATTGACAGTCCAACAGTATCAAAACACATCGTTTTACCAGAACAACAAAAAAATATTGGTTAATTCGGAAAGAGAGGAAAGTTTTGTTACTTACGTGGACTTTGTCGTCTAGTTCTTGTGAAGTCATTGTCCGTGTGTGAGGAACGTGAGTTTCACAAAACAGCTGACCCTCCATTGTCTGCTTCCTGAAGAAACAGAGAAAATTACATCAATGTTTTAATCCGGTCAGATAATCCAGTTAATCCATGTAAGTTGACGCGTTCCTAATAAGTAGAATAATCGCTCTCAGGCAGGTGGGCTAGTCCACTAGCCATGCGACCACCGTGTTCCCATGATGCATTGGTTATGAGTATGAAAACAAACCAGCCGTCCACACATGGGACCAACTGTCAATTCAATGATAGTCAGACTTTGCCTGCCTCAGCCTCTTACCTACTCCCCCCTATCAGATGCGTAATGGACTGGCTGCCACGCTTCAACCCCCCTTTGTCCTGACTGGTCCATTGTTGTGCATCTCCCTAATGTTATTGTTAGCATTCTGACCCAGATGGCGGGAGGAAAAAATGAACTTATAGCAAAATCATAAATATAGAATTCTAGGCAAAACCAAAACCTTTCAGGGTAATTCACCTGCAGGCTACAGTCTCACAGACAAAAGCTCTGTAAAAGAAAAGCGGGTTTCAAACTAATAGATAATTTTCCCGTCACCTCTCGGCGACTAATGAAAGGGCAGTTAGGAATCAATATCATTTAAGCCATTATTAGAGCTCAGGTCAGTAGAGGAATAAGACAGAAAAGAATGACTAAGGAATAAGGCATCTAATATTAATCACCATACAATAAAACAAAATGGCTTTTTTTTTCTCTCTAATCAACTGACCTTAATACAAGTGGAACTATATAAAATGACATTTCAGTTCAATTACCTGTCCACTAACGAGCTTTTTCACCTGGCTTATTGCTTCAAATCAATTAGCCACGTAAAACTAATTAAATATTCAATGTGAATGACACCAAAAACAATTTAAACATAAGGTCAAGATGTAGATTGCAACTTAATGTTTCATGAAATGTTGTGTGTGGGATTAAATATGTCACTATACAAATTTATACTTCATAATTCAGATACTTCATGTGAATTTGTTAACATGAAATGACAAATGAGTAGCCAGTTCAAATTGATCACAATCCACGGCTGGTGGTGAAGGAAATATAGGATGTGTTAGGAAAGACACCTGAATTTGTTACCTGGTCAATAAACGATGTGTCCGAAGACTCACCTGAAGTTTATAAGTGTAAGTTTAATTTTCAGGTGAGTGGTTCCCCACACATCATTTTGTTAGGCTTATTAGGAGAGTGTCACTTATTTGTGCATAGCCCGCATTTTGAATAAGATACATTTGTCTTAAATAAAATTTAATGAGAGTTTCTATTGATTTTCAATAAAAAGAAAATTAAAGAACTAAGAGACTGAAATTGTAATAGTGCGTTTGGATATCTGGATATCATGAAAAGGTGATAAAGCAGCCAGTTGCCTGCTAGCCAGTTCATTACTTCGTGAAATAAATTTAGTTTAAACCAAAAGAGTGACAAAAATTGTGATCGACAAAAAACAATTATGAATGACTGAATATTACCATGTAGGTAAAAATATGAAGAGAAAATAATTATTACCTGGCTATTTTGAAACTTCCCACTCCACATAATGCAATTTGAGCAATCTTCATCATTGTAAAAATTAATATTATCGTAACATTCAAACGTAATTAATCCAACATCAAATGGAAAAGGAGGAGTAAAATCAGAAGTCAGTCTTATCAAATCCCAATAATGATGTGTCGTTTGAAAATCAATCAATCGTTGATCAAAGAAAGTCTTTGACAGGTAACAGGAATATCAGTCTTTGATATAAAGTTGACAGGTAAAACGTCCTTTGATCTGGATCTTCCTTGTTATCAAATGACCCTCATTGCTAACTGGAATGGGTCAGGTAAAGAAGGAATAAAAAGCTCAGGTAAATAACCAGGTCAATTCACAGGTAACAAATGGCAATCAATTTGATGAGGTAATGAGGTCAAACAGGTATATAACAGGTAACAATGCTGCTATTCCAAACACCAAAAGGTCAACTGCATTGGAAAAATGTATCTATTTACATCCGAGGGGTCAAAATGACATGTTCCTTTCACTTTCCCCAAAGTATATATATATATTCAATGTTAGAAATTGAACATGGCTAGAAAAGGTAATGAAAAGTCTTAACAGTTTTTCCGCAGATTCCCTTGCTCTGACAAGTGATCTAAAATTAGCAGTTGGGTTTTCCGATGAAATTCAAACAGGCCAGTAGATCAAGTAGATGAAGGGCAAAGTTTGCCCGTTAAAACTTTACCTGAGACAATAATCACATGCCAGGTAAACTAAGAAAGCTAAGGTATTGATAACAAATCAATTACACCCGATACCACCAAGTAAATGTGAAGAGGCTCTTAGTGAAAAGCCTTTAAAGTTTCCTATTGATGGATCAGTGTATCTTCTTTAAAGTTTCCTATTGTTAGATCACTTTCTCGTTAAATCCAGGTGAGCATATAAAAGAGTTTCTTGGAATAGCAGGTGAGATAACAAATAATGACCTTAACACCTTGTAACTCCAACAGAATAATGATTTTCAACTCTGGTACACCTGTATCATTATAGGGCTTAATTCCAGGGAATTTAGGGTATATTTCTGATAGATTTTCCTATATTATCACACCTGTAATAATGCTTAACAAATCACCAAAAATACCTGGACACAAATAAGGATTTATAATACAGGTATCATCTTCTAACACAACTGATTTCGATTCAAATTCTCTGTTATAAGAGATCCTTTTAAAGTATGAAAGAGTTTCCTTAGAACATGATATCTATAGATCTTCCAAGAAGCCCATCAAAGTGGCTTTATTTATCCTAGTTCCATGAATTACAGGTTAATCCTTAATCCTATAATCTGTTCCTTCCTAATTCTAAATCCTTCACTCAAGCCATCATCAACCTGTAGAGGTTAATAGTCAACCAGAACCCTGTTGAGAAGCCAGTTGCCTTAGTTTAAAATTGTCACACACGTCTTCTTAAATTCCCAACAGCCTGAGAATTGTTTATGATCAAGTATGGCGTTTTCCAGTATTTGTCTACCATAGAAATCATCAAGGCACACTTGAGTCCTTTTTCCAAGAAAGAAATCTTGAGAAGAATACGTATATATATGGCTTCAATAACTGTTGACTACTATATCCTTTAGTAGGAAACCACAAAACAATCTTCACAGTTGAACGGCTTCACCTAAATAAAACACTGAAGCCAAATTTAGAAATAAATGGTTTCATTTCCTCGATGAGTGGGCTCCAGATATTGGCACTTTTCTGTTTCACCTCGTTACCACTTTCCTTTAACTTGAATTGGAATCCAAAGAAGGATTCTATAAATAATAAACTGTTCTGCTGATAAATTTAAACCAGGCCTAACCTGGTTCAACTGTTAAAACTAGACTGACCAATAACTTAATACAAAGTCTGACCCTTGTTTTTAGGGCTCTTTATGCTGGCTGTTATTCCAGACAAAGAAATCCATTTCTGGTCGTCTCAATACCCTGCCCCCCCCCCCTCCCCCACCACATCAGAACCAAACCAGCAGGTGCAAAATCTATTGTTAATTCCATCCAGGTAGTAATTACAAAAGTTTAATCCAGAGATCTTGAGGAAGTGGCCTTATTTGATCACCTGACAGATTGGGGCACTGATACCCCACTGGGAAATCAATCAGCCTTCATGTCACATCAATAGAGATCAATACAATAAGCCCTACTGTTAACTCACACCCTTGAAAGTGGTTTTAAAACCTTTAAGAACCATCTCAGTGGAAATGAATTTACCTGGTGGTCCTATAACAGTGTGATTACAACACCAACTGTCAAAACATTTTTATCAAAGACAGCCTTCTTAATGACTTAATTTTTATGAGGGTATTTTGAAGAAAAGAACCATTGACCTAACACAGCCTTCTTAATGACTTAGTTTTTATGAGGGTACTTTAAAGAAAAGAAACGTTTTGACCTAAAAGGTCTTTCTTAATGGCTTTAAAAAAGACTTAATCTTCATGAAGGTGCTTTGAAGTAAAGAACCAATGACCAAACACAGCCTTCTTAATGACTGTAAAAGAGATCTAATCTTCATGAGGGTACTATGAGAAAGAGAAACATTTGGACCAAACACCGGTTTCTTAAAGGCTTTAACAAAGACAATCTCAATGATGGTACTTCGAAGCACTTTGAAGACGAACACAATAAGGATATAAATATTGGTGTTCACATTTTATGGTCTTCTAAAATAGCCTTTTTTTCATCTCCGGTTCAATTCAGTGTTATGGCCTCAATTTATATCTTTAATTTGCTAATCAAAATGGGATTTCTACGTAAACTTTTACATTGCATTTTAGACATTTTCAAGATAACTGGACATATATAAAGTGCAACAAATTCCATTTTAGTGGTTTAACTTGCAGTAAGCTTCTGTAAATTTGCTTTATTCACAATTGTCAGAAAAGCGTGCACAGGGAGTGTGCCTTTAAGTTATACAACAATGGTCTAGACATTGCAGAATGTTACCTAACACACATGGTTGGCAGCTTTTTGCTTAAAGGTGTTAAGGAACTAGCTCCATCTTGTTAGAACCATGCAGCTTCTGTGATAATTAAAGTCAAGCTTCATCAAGATTTTAAGCAATCCAGAGGCTGTGAAAGATGATGTCATCCACACCTGTGTAAGGAATCGCTTAGAGCATTACCATATGTGATACCAAAAATACAATTTTGAAAAAAGTTAAACTGCACCTGGTAATGTATGAATGATAGATGGAAATATAAGGGGAATATAACCACCATTTTTTTTTTATCAACAAGAAAACTTTAAAAAACTGAATCTGATTGATTCACATTTTCTCAGTTTTGTTACCATTTAGATTTTCTCAGTTTTGTTACCATTTACATTTTCTCAGTTTTGTTACCATTTACATTTTCTCAGTGTTGTTACCATTTACATTTTCTCAGTTTTGTTACCATTTAGATTTTCTCAGTTTTGTTACCATTTACATTTTCTCAATTTTGTTACCTTCATAAAATTATTTTTTTTGATACCAGGACAAGGGCATATGGTAAACTGTCCCCCCCCCCCCTCCCCTCGCCTCTAATTATTTATTAAACTGTTTTCATAATTCACAGTTTTTATACGAAATACAACCTAACATTTGTAGGTTCGACGTGAAATTTCAAAGATCTTGATTGCTGATTGTTTAATGATTTTTTTAGCGCAAGATGAGAAAAAGATCATTAGTTAAGGTATGTTCGAATAAGAGTGACTTGGGAAAAAAACAAGGGTTTTAAGAGTATTCAATCAACAAAGCAGACTTTCTTTCCGGTTTTAACTGTACACTGTTAGGTATCCCATAGTTCCAAACAATGACACAGCGGTACGTATATCATGTTTCAATGGCAGCCAGTGTTTTGTTATTTTACACGCTACACCCATGTGCCATGTATAAACTAAGTTGTCATTTTGTAATGGCTCAATTGTTTGATCATTTCCGCCTACTATATCCTAACTGCATCCTGAATAAGGAAGAAACTTTTAGAGGCTGAGTCAGACGATTAACGCATTGTTTATTTAAGAGGTGTTGGTCAACATATAATAACATTTTGATTTCAAATAAAGACCTCCATTATATCCTAACAAAACTACCATATGTTTTGAATCCATTGTTTTCACTTTATAGGCATTTCGTTTATAAAGAATGACAGAAATTTCATCAGTTATTTTGGATACTTTTTGAATAAATATATAAAATAAATGTGTAAAGGTTATCATTCAATTTACTTTTTATTAAAATAACATAACATTATGTGTTATTTTTATAGCCTTCTTATAATGACATCATATACTCTTTCACGAAACTTTTCTTATGGCATGGGAGACCAAAATAATGATATTTCTTGGTTAAAATAAAAATGTAAATATTTGGAGCCTGTTTCACAAAACGGCGTAGCGTAAGTTTTCACGCAAACGCCACAGCAACATATCTCTATAGTATGGGTTGCAATGGCATTTAGGTGAAAACTTAAGCTACGCCGCTTTGTGAAACAGGCTTCAGCTACTAATCAGAAGCTTTTCAGTGCTGTTAGTCTCAAGAATATATTGTAAAGTTGAGCTCTCAACTATGTTAAGCCTAAAATAAATGAACGTCCGGACAGGTTATTTAACTTTTGGTTACTTTCAAATACTATAACAGTTCAGGCAACCAAAACACTGTCTAAATTTTATTTATTCCAATAAAGAAGTTCAAACTCTATTTTTTTTATAATCAGAGTTTATGACAAGAAAAAATTTTGGCAGTTCATACTGGTACCAGTTCAATAAAATACCAACAAAATTTGTTCAGAAATTTTTAGGCATATTTCTAGAAAACTTCATTGCAAAACCATTTCATAGAAATGGTGTTATGGAAAAGATGAAATATAGCCAAATAGCTTATTAAAAACTTAAGAAATAATGAGAAATACTAAGTTATAGATTTATGAACACTAAAACACATGGACACAGGGAAAATCTTCCTGTCTAAAATAACCATGGAGTCAAGTTTCTAATTGTGTTAAAAAGGGGTATATGTTTAGATGTTTATGGCCAACATAAATTGTTGTAATAAACTAAACCTATGATATTTCATTACGTTGACGACAGCCATGTATGTAGGTAGGAGATCAAAGACTAGCACTTACTTTTTCATGGTTAGCCGCTACAAGTGTTGAGAAAACCTACCGTCTACTTTGATGAAAATCAATAACTTTTTAAGAACAAGATATGAGTTTACACATTAAGTGGGCTTAAGTATGAGTAAGAGAAGAAAACATGTTGCTATTAACCCTATGAGCTAGTGTGAATGTCACTTAATAAGCTTGGATTACCAGCCTTTGAAGAATAAAATAAAAAAAAAGATTTAAAGAAATTGTTACATTTTAATAATTGACTTTTGATTAAATTTGTTTGCGTGTTGCCAAATTCTGTCTCAAGTTGTAAATTACTGTATATAAACTATTTGCTCATAGTGGCAGTGAAGGTGTTAAGTTCTGAGCAAACTGAATGACACAAGAACCTATTGTCTGCACACACTTTAAATAAACCATGAGTAATGTTAAAGTTGGGATTTCAAGATTTAAAAGGTACACAAAAAGATCCTTTACATCTTCATTTATAATTCTAATTAACATTCAAACTAAATTTAATTCGTTAGTATCTTTAAGAAAGTGAGTATAACAGTATTCTCATTATTTTTTGGGATTACACTTTTTTGAAAACGAAAATGGGTTTCACCCAAAATCGGTAGAAGAATTTCTGCCATTTTCAAGAAAGTGTAATCCCAAAAAGTAATGAGAATATTCAAACTAAAAACCAAATCAGAATCAAACGAGTTCGTTAATTCACTGAAACAGATAAATTTGCTTATAATCGTAAATTGTGAAAGAGAAGTTTAAATTGTAAATAAAGTATTCTATAATTCAACAAAATCCTTTTCTTCATACTTTAAATTTATAACTAGCTAAGAATACAAAAATAAAGACACAAACTGGATCATAATACACTTATGAATACTAAAATACTAAATCTTCTTGACTAAAATAGTCATGGAGACTGGGCAATATAATATACTTACGGACAAAGCATTCGGAAGATCTTTCTTAATCCTAATCCCAGAATTGGAAGTTTCAACGTTTCACAGACACAAAATATTCTACTTTGATAATCTGATGATTAAATTTCCAAAACATTTATTGTAGATCTGTTTGTAATTAATCTTAAACATAGAAATAATTGACTCTGATAATCTGTTTGCCCAACTTTCCCAAAAGCAATGTTTCCTTGCACTTGGGTCTTGACTGAGCATCCGATGGTCTGTATTTTTAAAATACGGCTTGGTGATTCTAACCTTGAGTCAACTTTTTTGTCTTTATGGTAGACGTCAGAATGATTAACAAAAACTTAGGAACAAATAGGCAAATCAAAGTTTTTGATGAAGTGAACACAAAGATTAGATGCCTCAGTTGTTCATTGTTTGACAAAAGACGCCTTCGTTGTCGACTGTTTGATGCCTAACTTGTAGATTGTTACACAAAAGATACCGAAACCCCAAACTTGTAAATTTTGGGCTCTACTGATATCGAAAGTCGCCAAAATAAAGAACTTGTTGATCAAATCTGAGTGAAAATGCCGAGAGTCTTGCAAAAGGTTGGAGGTTACAAACACATATGATAAGCAGGGGTGCTACTATTAACAAGTTGTCTGTCACTCAGTCTACATCCATCTAACTGAGAAACCCCTCATCACCTTTGTGATGGGATACAGAAATTTGACATGGGGAGAGGGGTGCCTCAGAGTGACCTATGCATTGGATACGGTAAATTCACCAGTAAGGGAAGTGGGGTGTCCATAAGGTTAGGTTACTGATGAGTGGATAGGTAGAGTGGAGTTTTAAAAGGACAAAGAAGGTCTAGAGTTTGCATACAAATGTTTACAGAAATATCCAAAACGGGTGATAAATTGTCTACAAATGTTTTGTTTAAATATATGGTAAAATATGCCATTAAAATAAAGTTTATCAAAATTTCAACAGAATCCTTACATTTCAGTGTACAATTCAATAAATTGGAGGAAATATGAAGATCACTTAAACCCTTTTTCTACATATCTAGAGCGTCAAAAATTTCACATGCTAGTGTGTTTTTGGTTCATACCACAATTATTTGAAGCGTCTTTGCCCTAAATACTTAGATACAAGACTACAAAGGGATGGCAACCTTCTTTATGTCAAACAGGTCAACAGGAAGGGCATACTACACATCTGCATCCAAATGGGTGGTGGCGGAGGAGGGGATAATTAATGCCCATTGGGCAATAAGGTCAACTCTAAGATAACAAGTGGGTAGACAAGTTTTAAGGGTACTTGAAGGAAGTAGCCTAAAGGAATCTGTAGCAATAAATCAATTCGTTGCAAAGTTATAAGTCCTACCATATGGCCCAGTTGTATGAAATGAACAACTCAAAGGTCATAACCAAATCAATCTGCATCAGGATGGACAAGCATTGGATAATTCAGTTCTATTTCAATTTATACAATGTGAGTGAGAGAATATGCAGCTTTGCCTTAAACATTATCTCACTTCTATCAGTTAGGGATATATGGAAATATTTTTTTTTTCTACCAACAGATATTTGTAAAATTGCTCAATTGATTATTTGGCTGTTCATAACATTTTTTTTTTGTTGCTTTGATTTGACTGTTATGAATTTACCTAAATTATTGCAGGAATTAACAGAAATCAACCAAACAAAAGTCTTGTTCCACAAAGTTTGAGAGCATAACAGGTTCGGCATTTTATTCCTGGAAAATAAATCGTCTTATAGTGAATGGGAAACTAGGCCTGGGTCCATAGAGGAACAAGCGTAATAGGCCAGAAGGAGAATTAAAAGGCTAGGAATTATGACCCATTCAAGGAAAAGAGGATTTTACTCCCCAATGGGTATCACTATCAAAAGTACAAAAGTATCGTTAAAAGTACATGCTCATTGTAGAAAACTCACAAAAGACGCAGGTCAGATGGATCTTGCAAGGGTCGGAATCAACAAAAACAAAAACCGAACCGTTATTTCTCTCGTCATAAAATATTTAACTGAAGCATACTGTTTTGAAGAATAATTGAAAAGGAGTTGCTTTAAAAAAATTAAAATTACTTGGTAATATATTTGTAGCAAAAGCTTACATGTACTTGATTAGACCCAAAAATATTGCGTTTTACAACCAACCTTTTGTCAGGTTGAATTGTAACATAGACATTTTATTCTTTTCCTTTATCCCGAATTTTATCCACCATGTGCTATTTTAGTCAAGAAAATTCTCCCTGTGGCCGTGTGTTTTAGTGTTCATAAATATGTTTTATTCAAATAAGATATTTTCCAAACATATTACAAAACTAAAAGCCAATGGACAAAATCCTCTCTTCAAGTCCGAGAATATCCTTTTTTTCCAAAGATATTGATTAACCAATAATAACTGCTAGATAATTATCATTTGGGCATATGTCCTGGAGACCAACTGAAAGGCTTAACCTGTGTTCATTCAATATACCTGCAGACACCATGTCCAACCATTCATCAACAACAAAAAGCATGACTCAGCACACCGCTAATGCTTTATTTATCATTATCGGTACCAGAGATTGATATCTATTCATCAACAAGAAACAGGAACGCAAAAGTCTCGATGACATCATCGGTAAATGTGCCACGGATGAATTCCGTAGGTTTTTGATCTGGCGTCAGAACACAGACAGGTGATTGGGCACCAACAGTTGATAGAAAAACATGACTCATTGCCATTAATGAAATGGATTTTTATTCCCTTGTGTTAGAAATAAAATTGACTGACGGATTTATTTTAGTTTTCAGATCGGTTTTGTCCACGAAGGTTAATAAGCCCAGTCTGAATCATGATTCCATTTAAATTATGCTAATTTAACAATAAATAAATAAATAAATATGGCATTAAAGTGACATTTTTATCTTTTCCAGCAGACAGGTCGAATAACTACCGTTTACCTGGATGATGATCAATTCTTCAATTGATTAGATAATTTCATGATTGATTAAGTGGGACAATGTATATTCATTGAATGGTTGATTGATGGATTGATTGATTGATTAATTAATTGCTTGATTGATTGAACAATTAAAATTGTTTTGTATCGAGATTAAGCTTTTGTCAGACTTCCTAAAATATCCATAAGTTACCTTTTATAAGGTTCACGAAGAGATGTCATGCTAATTAAAGTGGCATGAGCTGCCAAAATTCACACTTTTTTCATAAATTCTGATTGTCAGGACAACAACACGCTTTAAATGTTAACCAAAAACTAAATGATTGAAGTTGGAATGAGAAAAATCCATAATGTGTGACCTGTATAAATGGAAATAATATTCAAAACAACCACAAAATTTAAATTCACCTTTTATCTATATCTATGAGCATAATGACAATTTGTTAAGCTTTCAGTCTGAGCAAAACTACTATATTTACAAAATGTGAACAATATTTGAATATCCCAAATCTATGTTTCTTCATTCTATGATAAACTTGCTGATTAACACTGCCTTTAAGTGTAAAATACCTCTGCTGTAAGTAAAAAGCTTTAGAAAAATAGCCAATAATTTATTTATTTAATGAAATTCCACAAAAAAAATATATTACCAGCTCATACACATCAAAGTACAGAAAGGGATTATTGATAAAATATTTATTTGATGAAATTTTCTTGGTATAACAAAAAGAAAAACAGTTCTTCACCAAACAAATAAGATTATTACAGAAACTCACAAAGTAGTACTACAAAAAGGAAATAAGATTACGATGCATGACCAAAAAAATCCAGCCAACAAATTCAATTGTTTAATCAGGAAACAAAAACCTTAAATAGCTGATAGAAATAGAATCCATTAAAACTCACCTAAAATAAATCAAACGTTCACAAACAAAAAATACCATATTTATATATGTAGGTAAGCTTGCCATCTGTTTGACATATGGTGTGACCCCAAAGAGTCAAGTATTTAGAAAAATATATATAAAAGTACACAATTAGAAACTTGTCTCCATGGTTATTTTAGACAAGAAGATTTTCTCTGTGCCCGTGTGTTTTAGTGATCATAAATATAAAAGTATTACAAAAAAAAAATATTTGTGCCTTTTACATTTTTTTTTTTATTATGATAAATATGAAGATAAGATCATGTGTACGATACAGGTGTTATCAGGTTACTACTTAAAAAAAATGCACTTCATTTTTTTTTCTTTTAAGGGGACATGAAATTAAAGAATCAATAGATGCGTGTATACATTTATAAACACAAAAAAAAAAAACACGGACACAGGGAAAAATAACGCTGCGTTTATAGAAGTAATGATGGTAGTCTACTGTAGGTCATTGGTGTGTTCTTTTAGAACAAGGGAGGTAACTGTGATCTATATCTAGATATTTCTCACAGGGGTTAATCTCCTTCGATTAGTTCGTGTCCTGATGCCAGTCACATAGTGGAATGCTGGGATTGATTGGGAACTAATCTAAGAGAGGGATTAGCGTTAAGATCATATAGTCTCCGTATAACAACTACGGTTTCCAATTGAGAATAAGAACGGCCAGTGTGATTTACAATCTACCTGATTAATCAATTTCATCCTTGCCTACTGTGGAACGAGATACGAACGTACCATTACGAGACTTTAAATCTGTCTCCGTGACGATCAAACTGGACATTAACAGACTTACTCACGAGACAATGGCACTCGATCAGTTGTAAGCCTTGGATTTGTCGCTTTTGATGAAAACAATTTTGGGTCATTAAACCTAAATCTGTTTCATTTCATTTGTTAGAGTCATGAGATGAAACTAACACAGAATAACATTTACAGCCCGGTGTCATCTTAATGAACGCAACATTTTAAAACATTTCGAGATATATACATTTTCATGTAGAGAAACATTTAAATGATTATCATGTAATACCTATACTAGCCAACGTTAAAATTCAAAACTTCTGAAGAATGTCTGATTATCCCAGTCAAAACCATTTGTCCAAACTTGTTCAAATATGGCAGAAAGATAAAAGTAGGTCATACAGTTTCGTAAAAAAAGGTTTTTGAGCCGTATAATGCTGTGGAATATTCAAACTTGATACTGATGACCAGATTGCCTGTTTTTGAATTCTCTTACTCTTTCATCATAAGGTTATAAAAGGAATATCATAATCAAGAAAATCATTTATTTGGGTATCAACTGGGAAACACAACTAAATTTTAATTCTCCCTGATCAAATAACACCATCCCAATTTAACCACATAAGCTCCTTGTCAAAACTTTCAGTGTGTGAAAAGATAAAGGACTAAAAGGTATAAAGATAAAGCCCTCTTAATACATGCAGATAAGAATTGCCACTTCCCACTAGAAATCCCCTAAAGGGCGCTCATCCTTAAATAACAAAAGCAGTCAGCTATAGGTGGGCAGAAATACCTGAAAAGTTAGCTAACAAGATACAGGCTACCTGTGTGAGGTTGATCTGTCTGATAAGAACATACATGACAAATTACCCACAGGCTTTAGACAAGTAAAAATTTCCGCTTTAATAATTGAAAGAATTTATCAGATCAATCTAATGACATTACATGTAGACGAGAAGAATAAAAAAGGGTGTTTAATAATATTGGGGTTGAGATAGGTAACATACATTCACTCTATAATAATTCAAATAAAATTTCATATTTGTGAATAGGCTCAAGCTCATCAACAACATGGGCCATAAGAATGGTGCTTTACTGATATGGCGGCGTTGCCAAGTTTACAGGAAGGAAACAGGCTCTTTGGCGAGAGGAAACCCCCTGACCTTCAGGGAGTACCTGACAACTCTTTCACATATGGCGATTGAGTGAAAAAAGTCACCAGAAACATGTCAATTTTATTTGGTCTTAGTGAGATTCAAACCCGAGACACATTGATGGAAGGCCTGTGTCGGACTGAGGGACTATCACTCTGCTGACTGAGCCAGCGGGCCCGGGGAGGGCACGAGAAGATATACGTAGAGGTGTTACAATAAAGAATTTTTTTGACTCCTTGGCAGGTGCAGTCAACCATTTCCGATCTACTTCTGATTTTTATTTTTTAACTTGGCACAACGTTTCTGCAGAAGACGTAATTCTTAGCTCGTTATCCAACCGGTGTTATCAATGCTATTCATACAGTTTTCAAACAAATTATACACTCTTTGTAAATGAGTAAATTTTGGCTTTTCCTTAAATGCGGTCTTCAAAATTCGGGATGTGGATTGGGGGAATTTTCAGGTTTTATGGAAAAAAGCTACAAACAGTATATATAGTATATATATTTATGAACACAAAAACACACGGTCACAGGGAAAATCTTCTTGTCTAAAATAACCATGGAGACATGGAGCTTAGAATTGTGTTAAAAAGGGGTATATCATTTAGCCCTTTATACCCGATCATAAATTGTTATAATAAACTAATCAAAGAATATTCACTATCATCACCTGATACCTGGATACTGTATGAAAACGCTATTCAATATAATTATCAGTTTGCAAAAATATATCTATAGAAATGTAGACAAAAGAAACATGCAGAACCTACGCAGGCATTCTATTTTTACTCAAAATTTCCATTTTTCAAATCCCTCACAACGACAAACTGCTTCATCCTGTGTATATCTATGTTAAGATTATCAAAGTATTCGTTGAAGCGTGACTGCTGAAATTCAACAGTCACGAGAAAGTGAGATTTCTTTCAAAAACGGAAATTGGGTCTAAAGCGCTGAAACTTTTATGTAGGGATCTTTTTTTTTTTAATTTACAGGGGTTATGGGCAAAAAACTTAATTCCTATATATTGTAACACAAATTTCAAGCAAAAACCAAAACCCAAATGTAAAACTGAAAAGGCGATGAACAATATTGTATCTGTAAGAATTGAAACATGATTATTTCTGAATCTTTTTAAATACCCAGTTACTTGGCCTTGAGAATATACCTGCCCATACTGTATTGAATCAAGTTAGTTAATACAATTAAGTAAGTAGTGACAGAAAAACTTAATTGTTAGCAACACACTTTCAAAACCAAATACAGATAAAAATCTAAAAAAACAACCTTTTAATGGCCGTGTGACAAATATTAAATTGCTAAAGAAATGTTGAATATTTAAATTAAATTTATAATTCATAGTTGAAGCCCATGGCATAGTTTTAAAAGACTACTCTGAAGTTAAAATATGCCTACATTTTTGTGTTTCTCATCAATGATTACAATCAAGCGTTTTAGCTAAATACAAACGTGACATTTTTATTGCCTTTTTATACGAGACAAAGCTAATTCATAGATTTACAACTGTTTTGAATTTCAAACAATTCTGTTGACCAAAGGTAAGTTAATTAAAGGTAAACTACAGGTAAAAATGTAAATAGAATTCAGTTGATAAAATCAGTGTGGGATACCTGTATAGCCTTCAGGTATCACACGTATGGTAATTAGCCGGTGTAGGTCAGTTTGTGAATTAAACTGACACAGGTGATAGGAACTGAGACAAAACAATACATGAATATTAAACCTCACTTCAAACAGAATAAAAAATGAATTTGACAAACAGGCTGGACATTGTTTTTGGGCTATCTAACATCTTTCCCCAAACGTTTAGAAATATTTGTGAACAATTAAACCACGAATCCCTATTCAACTTCTGATTCTTAACTATTTGCAAATTTCCTCCCCAAAATTGAATTCATTGTTTTGACTTTAAGCCTTATACAAAAATCATTTCATTTATGTGATAGAGCTAAAAAAAAATAGTGACTGTGGTCTAAGGATTGATTGACTAACGTTTAACGCCACACTCAAGATTATTTCACTTATATGGTGGCCTTTTCAGGTTTAGTGGGCGAGGAAACCAGGGTCTGTGTGTTCAAAATATCTTGATAAACTTTGGGGATTAATATGTCAACATAATTATGTAACATTACTTTGAAAAACTAACATATTTAATTTTAATTTGTGGAAGAGTTGCCTGGTATTAGCCAAAAGTTGTGGTTTGCCTCTAGCCTCCAGACAATGAGCCCGGTTTCCTCACCCTCTAAACCTGACAGCGCCGCCATATAAGGGAAATAACGTTGAAAGCGGCATAAAATACCGATCAAACAATCAATTAAAAGACCACCAGCCTCTAGTTTACTACACACATAACACAAAAATATGTTCTTCCAAAAATACCTCTATAAATAATGTTAACCTTTAATAGTACAGTTTTACTAATAAAATGTGAGCTTTTCATTCATGATGTTGCTAAGTCAATTTCATAATATTCTTAAAAAATATTACCTTAAAATGAAGATACGTATTTCATAATGTATGACCTACATCAATATCATTGTCAGTGCCGTCAAAATTATTGTAAAAAAAGTTCTCAATTTTGAAAGTCAAATGTATAGCTTCCTTGTCCTGTTGACTAAGACTTACCTCATTCATTAAAGTTATAGTTTCATAGTTTTCCAGTTTTACTATAATCTTACCTTTTCTTGAGCAATTTCATGTTGGTGTTCAGGTATTCAATCCCATAGGTAAAATATCCATAAGTAAGATTGAAATACAGGTGAGATAGAACTAGGATATCCGTATGAGATCTCAACAGGTGATGTGAGTGTACACAATGTCAGGTAAACTACAACTACCTGTAAATAAGTCTTATGATCTGTTCACTGTGATGAGATTTACCTGTAAGTTAACGAGTTGTTTGTCAGACAATAAACTACGTCAGTGGCCACAGGATTTGACTATCTTCCGTAGTTTATCCCCTTTTTAATCCGGCATACTTTTTTACAGGCTGAAGGACAAGAGTACAGGTAATATACATCATCTCCTCTTGACCTGCTCAGGTGTATCCGTGTTTAATAAGAATACAGGTAAAAACGCCTCTTATTCACACAGGTAGGCTATAGGCCTGCAGCTGCCAACTGACCTCTATTCAATATACATCTACCTGTATTTATAACACGACATGTGCTGTTGTCAATGAATGAAGCTCACAGAAAAAACTCCAATAACATAAAAAAAATAATTCATACGCAAATACAAAAAAGTCAAGATTAAGAGAAAAGGTAGAAAAAAATTAATAAATAAGAAAAATCATGTTTACTTAATATTGTTCTGCTCATCATTTTGATCAACAGATGAAAAAATAAATAAGTACTAAAAATAGACTAAAACATAAAAAGTTTTTCTTCTAAATTTGTTTTAGTGAGTTATAACAGGAAATGATTTAAGCTAGTTCCAGAGGGATGATACCGCTGTGGTTAGTCAACATTGGGCAAAGTACGACACACACCTTGTGTAAACAAGATAACGTAATAGGCCGATGAAGATTGCACTTGTCACAAGACATAATCTCTGCTTATCCTGTATACACAAAAAACGTCAACTCAGATTTACGTAAGGTTCTTTGGTAAATATCCACAGCTTAAATTTGAGAAACTGACAAACAGGTATAATGGCCACATGTAAACCCACTTGTTAATTTGAATCCCCACAAAGAATAAATATTACAGAAAAATAACAAGATTTTCATTTCAGTTCTGTATTAAGTCATCCCGTCATGAAAATGGAGGGAGAGAAGATTTAGAGACACTTGCAACATAATGAACATGATGAAAATGGAAGCACTCACTGAAAATGTTTTCATCAAAACACTAAATGAAAGCTTAAGATGATTCAAGAAAAATAACGAGAATTTGTTTGAGGAAGAGGTACTCGCCGAAGGTCTGGGGTTTCCTCTAGACAAAGAGCCAAAGTTCGTCCCAAATTAAACCTGGCAACATGGCCATACAAGGGAATTAATCTTGAGTGTGGCATTAAACATCAACAAAGCAACCAAGTTTCTTAAAACTATTTGTAACATACTTGAATTATACCTGTCAAGTTATAACGTCTGAGTGTAAATTTAAACCCAGGTATTGGTTACTGATGATCCAGTCTGTTATAGAATTAAAATATATCCACATCACATGAAAAGCCTATTTAAGGATAAACCTATAAAACCTTATAAAAACTGTGCACTTAAGTAGACATACATGGTCAGTCACTGATGGTCATTTTCTTGTGTACATGCCTCGAGTGCTGCAACTAAACTAAACCTGGACATGGTCAATTTCTTGAGTGCATGCCTCAGTCGCTGTAGCTAAACTAAGCCCAGGAAAAGAACAAAGTGGTTTTGTTATGGGCAGTTAATATAATTAGATAGTGTAGATAAATAGAATAGAGAATGTTATTACCTGGGGGAATGTACAGGTAAGCTAAAGTTACCGTATTTCTTCTAAAGATTCAGCCACTTTTTTCATCATAAGGATTCGATCATTAGAAAGGAAATATGCTAAATAAGGCCAGACAAATTTGCCCATTAGAGGGAATTTAAGGCAATATGACCCGCCGAGCAGTGTGTGAAAATGGTTATCCTTAAACACAACTCCTCGTCTCCATTTTTGTCCGACGCAATGGAAAATTTAGGCCATTAGAATGGCTGAATATTTAGAAGAAATACAGTAATAGCTGACTTAAAGCAGCAAAAGGACTCACCTGTAGATTTTATGAGGCGTAAAGAAAATAAACTGATCAATATGGTTACCTGATATCTCCTCACCTGTCTGCGGAGGCCAAATTGATTGATTTATTGATTTGTATTTATCGCCACATTCCAGATAAAAAGTAATGTCAACGGATTTATGAACAGGGTTTAAAGCTGGTTTGTGTTTGTTTATTAACTAAATGTAGATTTGAAAAAATAATTTGAAACGAAACAACCTTTGACTTAATTCCCTGGAAGTAAATAAAGGAGTTAGGAAGAAATATGCATATTTTCTGTATTTTTCGTAACTACTCGTCAAAAGTGAGGTCATACACAACCTCTGATGTGTACGAACCATCATTAAGAGGCACTGTCACAGCCGATCTCGTGTTTTACATCATCACTCTGAGGGTACGTACCAAACGGAGGATATGTCACCATATGTTACCAAGGTAATAAGCTTTCGCAACAATGATATGGCGGTAAATGTAGCATTGAATTTTGTATATAAATGCTATGCCCGAAATTTAATTTACTTTTTGGTCAGACTTGTAAAATACATAACATGCTGTACAACAAACTGAACGTAAATTAGAAAGTATTACACACAATTGTGCATAAAACCTTTAATAATTTTTTATTTCTGCACTCCATATATACGTTGAACTAACTAGATCTGCTTAATTCAGCCTAAAATCAAAACAAACCAATTCGCCAGGTGTATAATTCATATAAACTGAGTGCTCAAAAACTAATACATGTATTGAAAACCAGAAAATGGGTTCTGTATTCAAATTCCATATGTAGGCCTACATTCAAACAAATCCAACAAATCATCGTCTCATGGAAATGAAATGAATAAATATTATACCGGAAAAAAAAATTATACTTTATAATGTGTATTTGTCCATTGTAGTAAGTGTTATGAAACCGTATTAATTTTAATACATTCATTTGAATATTTTATTCGAACAGAAACATATTTCTTCCCAAGTTAACTGGTCAAATACAATGAATATATCTTAACGAGGCTGCATGTTAAATGATTAATAGTAAATGACAGGTTAATCTGAGGTAGATATGATTTAAACAATTTGTTATTTAGAATATCCTTGTAGGCTCACAAGATCAAAACAACTGGTCTTTATGGAAAAAAGTATTAAAATGGCGTGCCAAAATTCAGACTTTTTGTCATGAATCCTGATTGTCAAATGATTAATTGTTTGGTGTTTAACGCCGCGCTCAAGATTATTTCACTTATATGGCGGCGTTGCCAGTTTTATTGTGGGAGGAAACCGAGCTCAGTGCCCGGAGGAAACCCACGATCTTCCGCTGGTAACTGGCAACCATCCCACATAGGTCGAACGAGTGAAAACCCAGTCAGAAAACTGATTGTCAAAAGAAATTTATGGTTTGATTGATTGCTTTACGCTCCACTCAGGATTATTTCACTTATATGGCGGCATTGCCAGGTTTAGTGGGGGAGGAAACCGTGCCCATTGCCCGGAGGAAACCCCTGACCTTCGTTGAGTACCTGGCAACTCTTCCACATACGGCAACTGAGTGAAAAATCTACTCAGAAATTTTTCAATTTTATTTGGTCTGAATGTCATTCGAACATCTTTTTCTAGCAAAACAGATAATTTTTCTTTATGTCACTGTGCCACTTTAAACTTATTTCCAAAAATCATCACGAAAATTATTCATGAAACAGTTGTCTGTATCAGTTAATTGTGGTATGTTTATTTAATTAGAAATCAAAGTAAATAATCTAATGATGACACCAATTTGGAAACACAAACTTGCAATGAATTAATAAAAACTTTGATGTAAGAAATGTTTGAAACTCTTTTTAAACGTGGGTTCCATACTAATGATAAAAAATAATACACATAGACTGATCCAGAGACATTTTGATACCTGTATACAGGTATGGGCGCCCAAACTCACAAGCAAAAAATCCGCCCAAATTCCTAAAACCAACAGATTTTAATGTCAAAATAGCATTTAATGTTGAATTTTGGGAACATTTTGAACCGAAATGGTATGCCCAAATTTTCCCTGGATCAGTCCCTGATACATCACCACGTAGTAAGTTGTTTTTGAACAACACGAGCTTTCGACACCTATACCGGTGTCTTTGTCAAGTGTTAGGTGTCGAAAGCTTGTGTTGTTCAAAAACAACTAACTACGTGCCAGGTGATGTCTTAATTTTTTATCATTAGAATAATAACTTTCTGTAAAAAATCAAAAAGCTGTGAGTTGAACTTAGAGGTAACCTGAAGAAGACAACCTGTTTCGGTCTATGCCAAAAATGTGACGCTAGAATCTGATAGCTCCTGACAAAACGAACCCTGGGAAAATGTTTCCCTGAATGATTACAGGAAACTGATCTAATGTTGAGGGCAATAGCTGAGGTCAAAATCCCATTTTATTATCGTTTTCTATGAGCCCCTATCAAATATCAAAGAGGGAATTTTGCCAATGTTAGTGCTACTGCAAGCTCTGCCAGTTTTCTGGTTTCATCTGAACTGGTTCCATAGTACAGAAATACAATCTATCTTCTTAGTAAATGGTATGTTTGTACAAGGCGTCTTTACATATATATAATATGCTTGTTATGAGAAGTTGATTCTTTTGTGTATTTAACAGTCCTTGAGTTATGGTCTTAGAAAAAGGATTATATATATAGATAAAAGAAGGGTTATACCAATGTAACAGTTGCAAGCAACCTATTCGATTAGAAACTTGTCTCCATGGTTATTTTAGACAAGAAGATTTTCCCTGTGCCCTTGTGTTTTAGTGATCATAAACATAGATTTGATTAATTGGTGTTTTACGCCAAACTCAAAATTACCTTTCAGTTGTCTGGGTCCCCATCACATAAAAAGATAGGGTTCATATGTGAAATTTGCTGATCCGTTGATAGAGGTATTTACCGAACATTTACCTTGGTCACATGACGCTAGCAGAGCGGTCAATTAAATAGTCTGAAATCTAAGTATAGATGTATGTATGATACCATCTGTTTTAATTCACTTCAACACTCCTTGATAATTTTTTCAAGCCATTATACTTATTTTCTAATTGATACAGAGCAAATTATAGAAATAGACAATAAAATGGCAAAAATCATACCATGATAGAAAAAGAAAGAAATCCTGGCTTTAAAAATCTCTTCAAAAAGTCTTGGAATTAATATCCCGGATTACTTTGCCACGCCAGTTTACCTTGAGAAAAGTATGTCAAAGTCAAACACCTGGATTAGTATACACCTGGTATAGTTTTATCTCAGGTGTGGTATATATATATTGTATTCACCTGGACCCACATATAGGATGACAAACAAGATGACAAAGTGCAGAGGTTATAATATTGTATCACATTTTAACTTCACTACTTAGATAAATCATACCATTGTCAAGAATAGTAAGGTTGAAACTGCAGTACCTGATTGGTTGATTGGTGGCTTGGTTGAAGAACTTAAATGATTGACGAGTTGGTGATTGATTGATGGATTGATGGGGTTGTGATTGATTGCAATGATTGGAGAGTTGATGATTGATTGATTGATTTATGAACACCAAAACACACAGAAAATTTTCTTGTCTAAAATAACCATAGAGACAAGTTTCTAGATGTGTTAAAAAGAGGTATATCATTAAGATTGCATGATGGGTTTTTGATTGATTTTAAAGATTGGTGATCAATTGATTGATTGACAGATAGGTTTATGATTAACTGATTCATTGATTGGCAGGTTAGTGATTGATTGATTGATATGTTTGTGATTGATTTTAATGATTGAAAGGTTACCATCTGCATGAATATGTGACAAGAAGAGTATGGATAAAGGATCAAGGAATTTTAAATCTTTCCCATAACCCATCCTTTCCTGGATGGATTAATTGCCATATTTAACTGTCTCAGGGTGTGATATTAAAGGCAGTATTAGTGGACAGATAAAGAGAATTACCTGCTATCAGTGGAAAACCTACCATCATAAAATTCAGATAGTCTCAGTAAAAATGATAAAAACTGGAGCCAGAAGACTCCTCTTCCAATGGCAATAATATTTACACTATAATGGAGTATGATCCAGACTGGCATCATGGCTGAACGTCAACAGAAAGTTAGTCGATACTCATAATATTTTATCTTTGTTGGCATCAAAAGCTTTTAATCTGACAGGATATTTTGGAATTAAGTATCCGGATTTCACAATAGTGGCCCATTTTACTTCTGGTCCGTTTTATTTCTATCTGTTTTATGGCCCTGTACTATTTAATAACAATGTCCCCTTAGACTTCAGCCATATTTATTCCTAACAATTTTTTTTCCTCCTTGTTTCTGAAAACAATATCCCATTGCTATCATAGTTATGGACAATTCTTATATGCAGAATTTCATTGTCCCTTTATTCTTAGTTTAAGGCCATATTTATTCCAAACAAAAGTTAGTTTTTTCTTCCGACTTGTTTCCGTAAAACCAATGTCATATTGCTGTCATAATCTTAGATAAAAGATTGAGTTTAGAACGAATTATTCCACAATAAAAATACATTTTGATTCTAAATTCTTTCAATGACAAGATATCATATTGTCGTCATTATTACGAAGAGGTTACTCTTTTTATGTACATAATTATAGAATTCCCCAGAAACATGTTTTTACCATGAATTTGTGTCCCTGAAAATAATATATTCCTTTCATAATCATGAGGTGAGATTAACTTTTGCATTAGCTAAAGAAGGAAACTTCTTTACCAATTTCCCCCCAAAATTGATTCATTATCATATTTTTAACACTATAACACACGGGTACAGGTTAGCAAAGCAATGTAAGGAGACATAAAACTAAGGATTTAAAATAATTTTAAAATGGATTGATTAAGTTATGTTTTATTCTACACCAGTGGGCTGTTTCTCAACACACTTACGCCCGACGTAACTTAACACCTGGTCGTAACGTAATGTTGAAGTTAAATGTTGCCGTGACAGTTAGGCTTTGCATTGGACTTACGTCGGGCAAAAATGTTTTGAGAAACAGCCCCCTGGTGATCAATCCGCTAAAGGTTCGCGTATTAGCTTTAGTAGCGAAGAAAACTGTATCCTTTGCATGAATGACACCCCCACCGCTGGCCTTTGAAGGGAAGAAATAAGCATTCCTTAAAGCGAGGGGAAAAGGTAGAGTCTTACTTTCAAAAAATGTTTCTTCTGTTTTCTATATCTAGTACAGATGGCTGTATATTTTACTAACATATGGGGAGTTTCATTAGACCTCCCTGTTGCTCTAAGACATATGTGTTTCATTTTGCCTCTCCAATGCCAGAAAATATGAAATATAACTTGTGAATCTAACACTTTTCTGTTCAAAACATTGAAGACACATAACATAGTTACCAGCAAAGAAATATATAAATATGAATCTAAAAAAATAAATTTAGATATAAAGAATACATTCATTTTTTACAAATGTCAAGACCTGGGGCCGAAATTAATTCTATTTGAAAAATGGCTGAATTCGAACTTGCCAGTCAAAGTCTAGAGAAAAATCTGATCTAATAAGCTCTTATATTCATGAAAATCAAATAGGAAGACTGCGAGTACAAAAGTCTGTTATTAATGAACAAGTATTTCATGAAAACTGACAATCTGCACTTAATTCCCTAATACAATATGGCTAATGAGGGGTTATTTTAAGCCCTTCTTTAAAATACCCCTTCTTCCCAGATGGTTGGCATTAAATACAGAACTGAAGACACATATGCCATACAAATTCAAGAATACCCCTTTTTTATGCAGTTAAGTTTTTGGAGGAAATCTGCTCTATATCTTTTTCCTTAAATTGAGTTAGCAATGAAATTAACAGTTCCATGCAAGTTAGAAGACATACTAAAACCAAACAACATGCTAATTTGAGATTTTTTTCAAAGAGAATGCATTTTCAACTCAATTCAATTAAAATCAATAAATATAATTAGCAGACATCTTTGGTTTGTACTATGTACTAGCGTTAAAAATATTTTTTATTTCAACGTCAATCGTTTAGTTTTTCAATGCAACTAAAATGCTTAACTTCTCTTGACAATCAGAATTTATGAAAAAAAAAGTTTGAATTTTGGCAAATCATGTCACTTCAATAGCTGGTAAATCTCATAATCAAGACATGGCCAGGGCACCTTTGATGATTGATTGATTGGCGGTGTGAAACTTTATTATCCTTCTCAAAGCAACAATGAGTATAAGCAAAATGAAAAGCTGGGCCTTTTTAAAATGTATAGTATGACACTTTCAAGATTGATTGATTAATTGGACGCGTGAAACTTAATTATCGTTCCCAAAGCAAGCAAAATGAAAAACTGGGACTTTTTAAAATGGATAGTGTGACACTTTCAAGATTGATTGATTGGCTGATTGATTGATTGATTGACGAGGTGAAACTTTACTATCGTTCTCAAAGCAAGCAAAACGAAAAACTGGGCCTTTTTAAAATGCATAGTATGACAGTTCCAGGCAACAAGGTTCAAATTCTTCCAAACCACAAAAATCTGAAGACGCGCTGACGACAAAGAGATGTGAGTTGTGGAGACTAATCCATGCTTATCCTTCACACCTTGTCTGTGAAATCTCACCCAGACAGGCTTACTCATTTCACACCAGCCTGTTAATGTCCAAAAACATCACCCAAATAATCGAGAAAATCTGCCTCCTACAGGAGATTTGAGTTCAGCAAACATGGCTTATTTGAACTTTAAAAAATAATGTTTAACCAACACTAGAAAAACATATTTCATAACAACTTGTTGAAAAAAGCTTGTTAGGCAGGCCATGTTTTTATGCATTTCTAACTTGGATGCTATGAGGCTAAAATTAAGTCAAATCTTTAAATTCAGGTAAAAAAAATATATAAAAAATAGACGTATGAGAGTATTTTGTACTTCTTCATGAAATTGACGAAAAATTAAGTAATTCTGTTTCAACGTAATTTTCCCAATAATTGGCAGCTCATACACCTATCACATTTTGTGAAGTAAATGTCAGGTTGGTAAGGGATTATATTTAAAAGTAACAGAGCTTCAGGAATGTGAAGCTTAAGAACCGATTATTTGTTATTTCCCTAAGAGAGCATTGTTATGTAACATAATCCCCTACAACATAGTAAAACTAAGTGAAGGGGTGGGTTTTCAACTCTGAGGACATATCTA
This sequence comes from Lepidochitona cinerea, assembly GCA_963971465.1. Lineage (NCBI taxonomy): Eukaryota > Metazoa > Mollusca > Polyplacophora > Chitonida > Tonicellidae > Lepidochitona > Lepidochitona cinerea. The sequence goes on along the minus strand of OZ020560.1, from coordinate 14,459,718 downwards.
ACTTCAAAGGTCAACATTCCAACTGACCCCATGATGGAATATCTCCTTGGTAACCAGAGTAAAGTCTTAGTTTGCCCCAGGTATCGCACCAGTCTAGACATCTGTATTATATTCTTTGTCCTCATTTATCCAGTGTGTGCAAAACAGGCTAGAATAAAAACAAAGAAGATGTGTAACGTTGTAAGGTCGGGTCTGTTTTTTGTTACGATTGCCGACAGTAGGAAGTGTGACTCTTTCCGTGTTTGTCATTCCCAGAATGCTTCTTCTCACAATGAGGCTGAGATTGACCTTTAACGGGGTTTTTCTGATGTCCCATCGGGCGATTCATCTTTTTACGTTCTACAACAGCTGAACATACACCCCCACACAGACCATTTCAACGTCAATAATGGATACACCGATTGGGTTACCCACTTTTTGTACTTCAATCTAGAATATTAGCGAACAGTCTTCAAAAGGTTAAAGCTACGCTCAAGCAACAATTCTTAACAACTATCATCGTGAAAACCTATTTTTACCTTTAAATAGAATTAAGTAGCATTGATAACACACCTTTTTCACTGAAACATTCAACAGATGCTTTATAATTAATTGTTCTCAAAGTTCAGAAGAAGAAAAATGAAAATCAGTGACACAGCCAGTCAGAGTAAGCCATCCGCCAACATCAAAAATCGAGTGTCAAAAGGGTCTGTTTGATTAAGCATCTTAACGCTGTCTTATATGCAAAATAATCTAGAGCACAGCATTAAGTCTTTACTCAGCAATTTAGTGTTATTTCTACTTAGGGATAAAACAAGCTACCTGGAGCCTGTTTCACTAAGCAGCGTAGCGTTAGTTTTCACTTAAGCCTGGCGCACACGGGGGAATATAGCTGCGCCCTCGGTCACTCGTGGCAGGCAGCGCAGCCCTTTCCACCGTGTGCGGCGAACTTTTGGTATGATTTTGGCCACAAGTGGCGTTGTGGAAAATATCTATCGTGTTTGATATTTTGTGGCACGAGTGGTTGATGGCACACCGTCTGCGGACAGCCCGCGCCAAAGGCGCAGCTGGAACATTTAACTGACCAATAGAATTAGTTTACAGGGACATGTGATTGGAAACATAATAACATCATGGCGGCATTATCTGTCACGTGGGTACTAAAAGTCACATGGCACACATTCATGAGAGTGGAAAGGGATACCGTGTGCTCTAAAATTTTCTGCTGCGCTGCCTGCCACGAGTGACCGAGGACGCAGCTATATTCTCCCGTCTGTGCCAGGCTTTAACTTTCATTGCAACCCATACTAACACAAAGATACGTTAGTATGAAAGTTACGCAAAAAATACATCTACGCTGCTTTGTGAAACAGGTCCTTTATTCCCGGCAATTTGTGTTCTAATGTTTACTTATTTCCAGGTTCGTGTTTCTATGGTGAAGAAAAATTAAATTAAAATCAAAAACCTTAATCATCGGTTAATTTCCATCACTTTTGTTAATTGAGTTTAATGCATGAATTAAAGTGGCATGAGCTGCCAAAATTCACACTTTTTTCATAATTTCTGATCGTCACGACAGTAAGAGGCTTTGAAGGCCATCCAAAAACTAAAAGATTGGCGTTAGAATGACGAAAATCCATACAGTATCACTATGTGGCCTGTACGAACCGAAAACGTGTTCGAAATGTAAACACAATTTAAATAACCGTGACGTCCATTCATTCATTCTAAGCCAAAGTTAGTTCAAAACAATACTTTATCGTTCAGTCTCGAGACTAGAAGCACTAAAATGCCTCTGAATTATACGTCTTGAGAAAAATATCCAATAATTTCAACATTCTGTTTTAACGTCAAAATATCAACATTTTGGCAGCTCATGCCACTTTAATGTATGAATTAATGAAGACAGACCAATCTGGCTAAATTACAGATTGGTGATCTTGGATGGAACTTTTTTCAAAGAATTCTTGGACATCAACATCTCAGTCTCATTTACTGTGAGTATAATTCGGTGTATTCTTTATCCAATAGGGCCGGCCAGCAAGCAAGCACCTACATGTAACTCATAACAAACAAAGGCAAAAATGTCTTTTTCTTTTTTGCCCTGTAGCCTATCCTTCCCAACTACATTGTACAAAGTACATATAAATTCCTCTCTAACTAGTACTTTTACACCCCTTTCTACATTCTCAATTGAAACTTTTTTTTAAAGTGTGATAAGCTGAAAGCTAAAAGTCTGCCACCCAGCAAAGCAACGTGTGGGGTCTGGGTGAGTGTGGGCAGAGGGTCCTCTGGGACTCACTGGAATAGTAACAATCACACACAGCCATTGTTGTTTTTGGAGAGTAAGCCAAGAGCAAACTAACAATCCATGGCATTTGACATAGTCAGTTAATTCAGCTGTCTGCGATGGTAAATACTTACGTTAAAGTGACTTCGAACAAACTTCTAAATGTTTGATTAGTGTTTTGAGTCACTTTCTATCCCCTTATCTGTGAAATGGTAAATACTGATGTCTTTGTGCCTTACACAAACCTATAACTGTTTGATTAGTGTTTTGAGCCACTTTCTATCCCACTCAACTCTGATATGGTAAAAACTGATGTCATTGTGCCATATACAAACTTAATTATAACTGGTTGATGAAAGTTTTAAGTTACTTTCAAGATATTTTATGGCATTTAAGCCAATAGTACTGGAGGATTGATAGATCTTTTATGCTGCACTCAAGACTATTTCACATATACTGCGGCATTGTCCCGTTTACTGGCGAAGGAAACAAAGCCCTTTGCCCAAAGGAAACCCTCTAAGAGATTTTTTAATTTTGATTTGGTCTGAGTGGGATTTGATCCTACATCACATTGCTGAAAGGCCTGTTTCGGACTGAGGGACTTTAACTCTAACCGACTGAGCCACCGACGCTCCTGTATCTATGGAGAAACTGGATTTAAAGCAGTTTTTACCAATACAAGTTATCTATATTAAATGTGTTGTTTTTAGTTTGAATTCACACATAAAATTATTCCATGAATAAAAGCACAGCCATGTTTATCCAAAAAATGGAAGAAACTCTGGTAGAATACAATGCCAAAAACCCAAACATACATCAGGCTAAAAGGTGGCCAACAAAATCAGCCTTGAAATGCAAAAACCTTGGAACCTAATTGAAATAATAATGAAAAGACAACAAAACATAATGGTATATATAGCGAGGAAATTTAAAGCTCATGCCTAAACTTGACCGACTTTTCTCGTCTGGGCTCAACAAGTGTCAGCCATGACAGTTATTTCTTTACTGGGCGAAAACAGTAAATAAAGATCTACTTCCCTGCCAGTTTCCTCACTGTTCTAAAATTCTACCATGCCAAGGCCTGATTTATTCATCTTTTTAAACTGAGCTAAGGAAATTACACTCAAGGGAAAGATCATGTCTGCAAGGAACTAGATTTGCAATTGAAACCTTTGGAATGTTTTACATAAACAATTTATGACCACTAACAGTTTATGTGTAAGGAAAACTACAGCCCCAGGAAAGAATGATAGTCAGCCACCTCAAGGTAAAAATGTTAATATTTCAACTACAGAATATTTTCAAAAAAAAATTTTAAGGAGTGTCAATGGACAAAACTAATCTCTTTCCTTATGTTGTATGTGAGGTTAACAATCGTTTGTTAACTTCTTAAATGACATCAGTATAATAACAATACAAAGTCATGAGTCCAAATTATAATAGAATAGGGTTCATAAAGTAAAAGTGTGGCAAAATTTTTTAATATTCTGCAGTAATTCTATGCAAGTACTCTGTGGCATTTAAAACAAACAGTTATGTTATCGATGTTTGGATAAATAAATAAAAGCTCTTGCTAAGATAATGTGGGTCAATACATCTTAACAATTATCGTGACAATAAATTATTATGTCTTGAACCACACAGAAGATCATATGACAGTGTTGCCAGACAAGTTAAAGAGGAAAAAGCGCTAAGCACAAACAGTAAGGCTCTGAGAGCCATTGGGTAATCAAAGCAAACTGGTAACGGATTGATTGATGTTTTATGCCATACTCAAGAGTATTTCACTTCTATGATCGTGTTGCCAGGTTTTATCGAGAGGGGTGGAGAGGAGAACCGCTACAGGTAAACTAACAATCCCCTAAGCAATATACCCAGACAGTTTCAGGTAAATTAACAATCCACTAAAGAATATACCCAGAACCGTTACAGGTAAATTAACAATCCCCTAAGGAATATACCCAGACAGTTCGACGGACAGAAAACACACTGAGTGTTTTTGTAGATAAAAGTATGTTTTCTAATCAACTAAACCAACACAGTCCATGTTAGTTTTAAGACCTTGACCATCAGCTAAGACAAGATGATAAAACTTTTGTTTTTCTAAGATAAACTTCTCACCTCTAGCTATTTTCAGTGAGTCCATCAGACTGCATTTCCAAGGAGATTCTATTTTTCAATCCAAACCTATCTGAAGGTGATGATTTCGCTAAAAAGGTGTGAACGACGACAACATATGTTATACAAACATGAGCATGATGAAAACATGCTTCAAATTGGAACCAAAATAAACCCTGGCTAACTTGTTGACAGCATATGTGTTAAAAATGCTGCCAAGGCCTTCAGCCGCTTTGTTTTTTGCTTTGGTCTGTAAAAAGACATTCTTTACATGCAACACTTTGGTTGTTTGGTACAATATAAACAGATATTGGATCCAGTCACACATTTTGTTATAATATTGCTCTTTGAACATCATCCAATAAATTGAGTCATTAAAACCAAAAGACAAATTGGAGTCATCATTGTCTAAGGAAATAGTAAAAACTCGACATTAATTGAAACTTGATTCCATACTTTTGTTTTGTGAAATGCATTATGATCATATTATATGATATCAATTAGTTAACTTTTAGTTAATTTTTCAAAGTAAGACAGAAATGAAATCGTTTCAAGGTAAGACATAAATGAAATCAATTTGTAAATAGAATGAACAATTCAAACACACAAACAAAAACGTCATAAAATAACTAAACAATGTAATTAGTCACAGGTGAAACTTTTAGCATATTTCCATCTGATTTTATAATGAGGAAACCCGTAAAATTATCCTTAAAAAAAGACGGGCAGTGTACCTAGTGGTCAATGAGAAAGGCTGGATTGTCTGGACTTGACCGTTATCCTAATTAATGTTGAAGCAAAACAGCCCTACTACAACATCAAGGTAAACTGCCTCTTAAATAGACACCCGTCAAAAGGCTGCAAAGCAACGGCTTTACGAAGAGTTAATGAGGGTGTATATATACCATGGACGCAAAGGATACTTAAGCTAATTGACCCAGATAAAAGGCCGATTCTACTAAACCAAACACAACAACTTGATCATTAGCAGCTTATAAACAAACAAAAAACAAATATGGAGAAAATCAAGTTGAAGTTATTCAAATTCGGTAAAACCCAAATACCCAAGTTTCAGACCATTTGTGTGGAAACTAATTTCTAAAACAAAAATCAAGACTAAAATTGCTTCAAGTTGCACGAGCTGCAAAAATTCAGACATTTTTCATGAATACCCTATTTCAAGAAAAGTGAAACATTTGAAGTATCTTTAAAAACTAAAAATTGACGGAGAATTGAAAACATGTTGGTAAAGGTAGTAACCCATATGAAACAAAGCTGTCTGCTAATGATGAACTAAATTCAAATAGCCCAGCCCGAAATACATATTTGTTGTACAATAAACAATTCTGTTTGACCGAAAATATCCCTATATTGCGCAGAACTTATGCCACTTAAATCTTCTGAATATACAGAATTCTGGCCTCAAACAAACAAACAATGTTAAGTAAGCATCTATTAGATTAAGTTTTGCCTTATTTCTGTAAATTAAAGCTATAATATTTAATACGACATGCATAAGAAAACACTTACCTGGTAACCATGGAAACTGGCCTGACCATTTATTAATCTTGGTAATTATTCTGGTCACATAGTTATTGTACAGAAATCAAATGTTCCTGGTAAAGTTTCCAAAACAAAGTCACTTCAATTTCCAGGAACAGTCAAAACAGTACTTAACTGTTCAGGCAATCAGATCTCAGGCAAATAGATAAGGCCTTAAAAAAGCTGACAACGATTTCTCCCCAAACAAATAATTGTCAAATTTTGTCTTAAATGTCGGTGTTTTGGGCACCTTGAGAGCCTTTGCCTCTGACCTATCTATCATCAACAGCTATATGATGTAAAACACAGTTTTGTTTGTGCAATGCTGACAATGGAATTATCAGTCTAGCTATAGAGTCTGATTAGTTTTACAAATTGATTTCAGGAAAGTGCTAATGAATAGATCAGGTATGCGTTATTAAATCGGCAATCAGTTTTTCACAGTCTGCGGAATTGCTGCCAAGAGCTGATGGAAAATCAAGCATAAAAGTCAAACGAGGGTGTTACAACAATTACGTGTTTTAACCTTGAGAATTTCCAAACACGTTCACTTTCTTGATCAGCAATATTCAGAAATCATGTCTTCAACAATAACAAAAATAGGTAAACCCTGATGAAACAGTTTTTGCTGTTTGCCCTAGATCCAAATCAATAGGGGAAAAAAGCTTTCCTTTGATAGATTTCCAACTCCCTTTTGAAGATCACAAACTAATGATTTCTTGAGATTACAGAGTAGATAATCCTTCTTTTTATAAAAAGACCTCAGTTTTCTAAATAAACGAGTCTTTTTTTCCCCAGCTGTCCTTACGCTTTGATGTTTCTAAAACCCTGGTAACAGTGACATATTAGAAATAAAACATGTTCAAAGATTTTGAAATCTTCTTTATAGAAACAGTCATTAGACTTTCAGCAAAGAAACACTTTGTCACAAAAGACACACAGTTTTCTTCAAACGCTCCCAAAGAACATACTAGAAATAATAAAAAAACTAGTTTCCCAGAAAAGGTGTTAAGTTAAATAAGCCTTGAATGACGATTTACAAACAATGTTAAAGGTATCTCCAATCTACAAGCGTGTTCATATAGATGCCATGCTTTGGTCATTAGTTCGATAGACTAACCATGAATTTCCGAACTTGGTGATAAGATATTTTGGAACACTAAAACACACGTTCACAGGATACAGATTGACAGCTCACCAGTTCACGATGACAATCACCAAGTTTTTAAAGCGTAGAAAGCGGATGACAGTACTGCTGCTAGAGGCATTCAATGATGGAGTTCAGTAGCTCTGAGTTAGATGTTCCAAATTTTCAATTACAAAACGTCATTTGAAAACACATAGTACCACATTAACTTCAATCACCAAGTTTTTAAATCGTACAAAGCGAATGACGATACTGTTGCTTGAGGAGTTCCGTAGCTCAGAGTTAGATATTCCAAATTGTCAATCACAAAACGTCACAATACATGTAGCAACATTTGAAAACACACAGTACCATATTAAGATTCTGCAGAAGTAAGCGGCCTTGAAGCTGCAATCCAACTAGTCAAATTTAAGTATTCCGAAGTAAAAGTTCCACCTCGTCTACATGACAGGCTGACCTATCTGGCCCCTGTCTGAATCTTGACTGATGTGGTGTATGGCTGTTCACACAGCATCCCCTAGTATCACAGTAGCATTGGGTGAGTTAAGGCACCCAACCAGACTAACAACTAACCAGCGAGTAAACTCTATCAGGACCCAGTCTCTCTCCATCCAACTACTGAGAGAGGAGGACGCTAAGGGCCAGATTCAGACTGCTCTAAACTTGTAGGTTAAAAGCTATCAAATCCTGAGGACTCTACCCGGGTAAAAACACATGTCCCAGATCACCGACCTTAAAACATGAGGCAACTACTGAGACTATGTTTATACACAACACATCAAGACCTCGACTTTTGATACACAGTTCATAACACTACAACATTAGAAAATGCGTGCCTGTAGTTTGTCTTACAACCCTATATAAACTGTTAATAGTAACAATTAAAATGTGGTTAATTGGACTGATGACAGTATTTCACTTAAACGGTGTTGTCAGATTTAGTGGAAGAAAAACCTAGGTATGTTATTAGAAACCTTTCCATATATGATAAAAAAAACCCTACTAATTTTCTTTGGACTGGGTGGGATTTGAACCCATGACTCTTGATGAAAGGCTGGTGTCCAACGGAGAGACAATCACTCTGCGGACTGACCCACCAAAGGTCTTGGTTAAATGGATCATCTTTAGGAAAGCATTTCGTTCTCAAGAAAAAAATCTTTAGGTGAAATAAATATGTTGTGAATCCAAACAAAAGGTTTCTAATGTAAAAGTTGTACAAACCATTATAACGATTTAACATGGATATCACCAAGTGCTCTGGTCTTTAAAAAATTTATTTAAAAAATTATTTTGAATAATGCAAAATAATGGTAATCATAAACTCCAAAACCTTATACATATATCTATTTTTTTCTCTCATATTTTAAGCGCCTTCAAACTCGTGGCTTGAAAAAAAAACATTGTTAATGCTAACTGAACATTTGAACTCTTCCTTTCAAAGCCTCTAATTGATCGATGCTGTCAAATTCAGACACGAAAGTATCTCTCGTTTAAAATCTGTCTGGAAGGGTTACTGTGTTTTGGATTGCACTTAGGAAAGAGCGAAGAAAAGTCAATAGCTAGTCACCAGATCGAATTCGAAGATCTCGCCACCAGGAGATTTATCAAAAGGCTACAAGGTACATATCATGCTAGAACTTCAACCTTTTAGACAAAATTTTATACTAAGTGACATCGTCTGTGAATATGACCTTTGAATATGTAACTGGAACTCAGATTCCCTCAAAGTGGTCGTTTCAAATGTTTCCATTGCCAAACATGTTTACATGACTAAGTACTTACATGTTCTTTTATATCTGAACATTTATATAAGGAATGCAAAGGATAATGCTTAAAAAGAAGTAAACTACTCCGTTCGGTCTCTATGATGTTATTTTCTTTTTTCACGAGGACACATTATCGTATCCCTTTCTACCAGATAATGGGAAATGTTATTTGGATATATATAACAATTTTGGTTATTTTAGACAAGAAAATTTTCCCTGTGCCTGTGTGTTATAGGGTTCATAAATATATTTATATACAACAATTTTAATAGGGATCAACAATAAATTGTGTCTTTAAAGAGTACACAAATTCAAGACAAATATGATTGTAAAGTAACAAGGATACATGTGCTTTAAAAGGAAACTACTTATTGATAAATTAACATTACGTTCTTGGAATATAACATAGAGCACACGTGTGAAATGAGTAAATTTATAACATTATCTTAGCCAGCAGCTGCACCTAACATGTTTTACGATTGCCAATTAGTGAAAGAGACACTGGAATGCTTCTTGGAATACCTTGAGTGTTTTACTGAAAACTAAACAGCTCACTCACATCATCGGCTTTGAACCTCGGTGGCTCAATTAGCACAGCGATATTGTCTCAGTCCGACATAGGCCTTGCATCGATGGATCGCAGGTTAAAATCAGAATTGTGAGAAGAAAAAAAATTTGGTTTATTAATCTAATTTTTAATGGATAATTCAATATTAGCCACTGAAGTATGTTCAACAATAACTAAAATGACACTAATTAACACAAAACTTTACGAAAATACAAATTTTCACTTTTTTTTTTTTAGATTTTTGGAATGGTTTTCATTATTATACATGTATCTTATTATCTTATTTAAGCCATACATGTACATGTTTTAATCGCCAACTGCAAAAAGTTTTGCCTCAAAAACTCTCAGGGTAAGATATAAGTTTTTATATACTAAAACTTTTCATGAGAGGTCATAGACGCTTTTTTACTTATGTCTTTTTAAGGAAATATGTGAGAAGTCCCAAATAGGCTTAAAAGCTTTTCAGTGTTTTTGGGGAAGCCCTTGGTCAAGGAAAAGTTTGGTTGCTTAGCGATAGAGTGGGAGTAATTAGAGGGGAGGGGAGTTAGGTTTAGTTGACAAAATGTCAGCAGGTCTTTCAATTACTTACAAAGCCATTAATCCTAGCGACTAATTGAGTCATTTTGGTGTGTGTAAACTCACTTTCCTGTTGTCACCAACTGAAATGAAGGCTGAACTTTTAACAGCCAAGCCATTTCACACTTGAATAACATTACGGCAATCACAGTCAATTTGGTAGTAAATTAATTCCAGGGCAATGGTTTTCTGTATTGCATAACATCTAAGTGTTAAAAAAAAATCCTATCTCAAGTTTTATTTTACGTTAAGTCGCAGCTACCATAAGAAAATCTTCATTGGTGATTTGTGTCATAGAGAACAACAAATAGTTGTTAAAGATAAAATATGATTCTCTTCAACTTTTCCAGAAAAATATTTCAATGTCAATGAAATATTTTACAATTTGAAGCAACTTTCAATCAAATATGCGAACTAAATGAAGATAATCTTTCCATGGCATTTAGAAGTTGAAAGGTTACAATAAGGTGAAGAATTACTTATGGATAACAACTTCTTGGTTTATTGGGTGATGAGGGCACGATGTAATTCTTACATCGTTATCAAAGCAAATAAACTTCATTCTTCAAGTAATTCTTCATCTTATTGTAAATGAAGATAATTTTCTGCAAAATTGGAATTCTGATACTAGCTGGTCGCTGAAGATAAAGCAGCTATGCCGCCATGTACTCAATCAACCAGACCTGGTTATGGCTTCAGACAGCTGACTACAAATTCCTTCACAGATTTCCTCATAGTTTGGTTAAAGAAGCGCGAAAATAGTCTGATAAATAAAACGGTGAACAAGTCTGTCGTGGTTTATCCTGGAAACATTTAGTAGGCACTGCCACAAATTCCAATGAACGAAGGAATCTATGCCAAAAAAAGTCTTGGTCATACATTTTTGTAGGAAAATAAGAAACTAAAATAAGCCTTTCCAAGATGTTTGAAAGAATTATAACCAAATAAATAAGATTGACTTTAGCTTATGAACTTCACCCTTTAAACAAGTTATTCACAAAAAAGGGCAAAAAACAACAAGAGCCTTAATCTAAGCAATTACAATGCTACAAAAAAAGCCCTTGTGTTATGGGTAGAAACTGTATTTATCAATTTATTTTTCAATTTTTATCTGGTCCCAACTATCACTCTCGCAGACTGAACCACCGAGGCCCCACCATTATCAGAATGAATGGTTTTTAAGACCAAAGTATGAAAATCAAAAATGAACCGCTTTTTATTTTTTATTCACTGGGAATCATAACAAGATTTCGAGCGGCAGAGACTTTTTAAAAGAACTATACTGTGACAGGAGTGATTTACCATCTAGCCTGGACTACTTTCTCTCATCACACTTGACAGGCTGGGGGAGTGAAATGTTCCCATGAATTAAATTCCAGGGAACTTTTCTAAATCTTGTAAGTCATGAAGTAGGTCAACTGACACATCTAACCTTTCAATACCAAATGTTTAAAGTTAGCCTAGAGTTTGTTTAAACTCGTTTCCTACTCTGCCATGGCAAAAGATGTTTCAATTCTGAACTCTACAAATTGTTTGACATACAAAGCTTTTCTTTAAATCAACAAATATGAAGACATATCTACAAATTTTCAATATAATGCCTACCGTATTTCTTCTAAATATTCAGCCATTCTAATGGACTAAATTTTCCATTGAGTCAGACAAAAAAGGGGACATGGAGTTGTGTTTAAGGATAACCATTTTCACACACTGAACGGCGAGTCATTTTGCCTCAAATTCCCTGTAATGGGCAAATTTGTCTGGCCTTATTTAGCATATTTCTTTTCTGATGGTCGAATCCTTATGAGGAAAAAAGTTGCTGAATCTTTAGAAGAAATATGGTAGTTTTGAATTAAGACTTAAGAATTTCATTGGCTCAAATTAAATTGTGTCATTTGGGATTGGATCTAGACAAAATATTGTGGTTTCTAAGAAGGACTGATTCTAAGTGACACACAATCTGCCACAAGTGTTTCTATTCAACCGGTAGCCTCCTTCATTCTGTGTTAAAGGTCACAGCTTCCTCTTGGTTACCAGGTCAAATGGCACAACGACAACATCCCTAACAATAACAAAAGCAATGGCAGTCAAAGACACCCACCAAGTTAAGGCTAAATAAAAATATTTCATCACTTATATTCAAGATAAAGGTCTAAATAATATAGCTCTTTTTAACACAATTAGAAACTTGTCTCCGTAGTTATTTTAGAAAAGGAGATTTCCCCTGTGCCCGTGGGTTTTAATATTCATGAATATACATTCAAGATACATTCTTTGACTTCAACTCCCTGTCTAAATGGGGCAAATTTCCTTCAGCTTTTAGGTATGTTTTGACGGCTATCTCAATTGTAATAAAAAAAAATTTTTAAGTTATAAAGTTTCTTATCACAGGAAGATATCAAGCCTGAATGCATATATTGTTCAAATGTCAGAAATTGAAAAACAAAATTAAATGATTTTTATTTACATTTTCGAGGAGAAAGTCTCCTAGACTAGAAACATATCCAATTACCTCACAAAGTGTGTTGGACAAACTTCCGAATGGAAAAACGTGATTAAGTGACTTTAATTTACTGTTTCACGGAGACATTTGGTAAACAAATGAAAGGGAACTAGTACAAATAATACAAGTCAATACCTCTGTTGTGGCGAATGTAGCATATTAGAAATTCTAGCAGTCCAGTTATTCAATCTGTCATATCTTTATTAACATTCCTGATGCTAACTTCCTCATTGTTGATTGTTCACGCAGTATGTTAACAACAGGAATACAATGCAAAAGCCTTTAGGATATAAAATTCATTACAATTGAAACATATCTGTAAATTCCTGAGTGATAAAGTAAAGTAACAAAATTCCAAACACTCAAAAGGTTCTTTTCTCTAAAGTCTAAAGATTTTGTTCAAAGTCATGGCCTGATTTCAAGAAGCTTTGTTCCTTTAAGTGGTACGAGTGACAAATAATGTGAAAATTTTGTTGGAGGAGAACTTGTCTGTTATTTGCACCCATCGTTGGTTCGCACAGGTAACTAGATTTAACAGCAGGTTTTATTTCAACGTGAATCGTTTTGTCTTTAAAGGTAAATCAAGCGCTTGAGTTCTATTGACAATCACGGCCTCGGTGGGTTCGAGTGATCGTCCCTCAGTTCCACACAGACCTTCCATTGACGTGGCGCTGGTTCGAATCACACTCATTTTTAATTGAAAAATTTCTGAGTGGATTTTTCACTCGGTTGCTGTATGTGGAAGAGTTGCTGGCAACTGAAGGTCGAGCGGAAAAATCGTAATTTTGGTAGCCAGGATTATATGGAGAAGCAAATGTGTATGGATCACCTAGACTCTTTAAGTTACTGCCAGGTTTTGCAAATAGCGCATCGTATAACACCCGTTCACAAGAACAAAATACATCTAAATAAAACTTATTTGATGCATTACTCTAGAAAAAACTTACTTCAAAAATGTAATCGATAAAACGGATAGCAATCCAACTTTTTAGGATGGAAACTAATATTGGATTGTCAAAATCTTACATCAATGGCTTAATGGCATAGCTTTGTCTCCGTCAGAAAACCATCACTGATAAAAGGAAGTCTGAATGTGATATTACATTAACATGGTTTTATGAACAGACTCCTGCTGCAGTTTTAACATCAATCGGTGATACCTTAATAAGGAAACCTTTTAACAGACCCGTGTTGGAAATAATGCAGCCTTTCTAACAGAGTCGCAATAGTTAACTCAATATGTCTAGGGCGTCTGGCTTGTCTATAGTGCAACGAAACCTTAAAAGCTAACAGAATGTTTTTCTCAACTGACGTCAATGGCTTTTTTAGTCTGCACTAGATTGTGTTAAAAGAATTGTGAATACTAATACCACTACAAAAGAATGATCGCGAACAAATAAACACAATCGACTCAATAATGGAAATTTTGATTGGTCTTTAAGCATGATGGATAAACACATTACATACTTTTACAGTCAAGAGTTCGATAAAAATGGCTATAGAGCTTGTAAGTTACCTCTCAAAGATTTCATGATATCCAGTGACAGATTACGCTATAAAGAATTTTGTGCCGACATTACAAATTCCATTTGACGTATTTTGTTCCACGTCAACATCAGATGTAAACATTAAGAAAAAGGCTACGCCATAGGTACAATGACGACCAAGCGACAGCAAATTTGTGGAATTCTCAAAATGAGACTACGGTACCGTTTTAGATATTACACAGCTTGGGTATTAGGTTAGACTTTGTCAAATTAAAGGTTGATAAATAATCAAATTTCTTAGTGGGTACTGCAGCTTGACAGCTCTAAAAGACATTAACCGTTCTTTAAAACCATGAAATTAGTGAATTTTAATAAGACTACAGACCAATATTAGTTTTACAAGCAGATCTTTATAACTCCTTGACAAATTTGCTTCTTGAAAACTGTTTTTGTTCTGTTTTTTTACGGATTGATCGTAACAGAAACCTGATGTTTTTGGTGGAGATTTTCAGTGCTGTTGAAAAACCAACATAACATTTGTGATTATTGAATAGCATAATTTGACAATCTAGTCCATGTCGAAATTGGCCAAATTAAACACATCTTTTTTGCAGGTATGAAAATTAAAACTTAGACAAATGTCATGGCTAACTCAACAAACACGTGTTTTGAATAACAATCATGATGGACGGAAAAGGGTGTCTGAAATAATCGTCATACAAATATAATTCCTAAATTTCTACTTACATTAGCTTGGTCCTATAGGGAAATATAAGCCTGATCAATGGAGATATCCATATATGAATGTGGAGTAATAATAAACTGTCATTCTTGACTACTTGCTAATGAATTCAGACTGTCAACAACATACATATATTAACCCATAAACCGCTTAATGCTTGAATCTGACGCTAGGTTACCGTAACTCTATATTATTGAAATCATCAGGCGCCATGTAATTTCAAAAGAAATATTTCAAACTTTCTTCAAAATAAGATTGAAGAATTACAAAATGAAATGCAAAAAGATTTTTTGTCTAATACGTTTGAAAAGTGGTGCAATGAAAAGAGTTAAGGAATGTTGCATACCAGAAATAGCCAAAACAATAACAATCTAGCTATTTAGGGTAGATTTAGCACCATTGCAAGGTAAATATTTACAAATTATGTCATTAAATATACAAAACACATTGACTTGGTAATCAAAATATAGGCTAAGCCAATAACCTGCACAGAATGAAAGTTCTGATAATAACCTGCACAGAATGAAAGTTCTGATAACGGACTAAATTCAAATAACAAGGATGCATGTTCACTTTTTGTTGCTTAATAAAAACTAATTTAATGTGTACATCCACAGACTAATATCAATGGAAAGCTTACATTTTGTACTTGATAAAATAACAAACAATTTATAGGAATTTTTTTTTTTCTTAACCAAAACTTTAATATATTTAGCACCTTATGCCACTTTAACTTAAAAAATACCCTCTTTGAGAGTGAAAGGTCAGAGAGGTCATAACCCCCTGATACCCCTGAAAGAAGATGTCTTCCCTCCTCTAACCAGTTGCTACGGTAACTTGAGAACAGGAAGTCTTGCTGTGACCTGTGGAGTCAAAAGGCAGCCCTTTCTTTTTCACTCATTATTAATTTAGATTTCAAAGATGACAAGTTAAGAGAAATTGCTGAAGTATTTTTCTTCTCTGACTGAAAAGCATGACTCATGGATTATATTTCATGTACAAACTACAAGTGTCAACTTGTTGGAACAGCCATCTAGAATGAAACCCATCAAAAACTCTGAGCATTTAATAACAAGTTGTTTTTTTTTAACTTCCAAAACTAATGAAATATATATTATTTTTTTGGGGTATTATTTAGCTTTTTTCTCTGTTATAACAACAAATTAATAGTTTGATTATAAATAAAAAAGTTTCATATCCATAGATAAGACCAGTCAAGTTAAGTTAATAACGGATTCCCCCCACAAACAATCGGAAACAATATCTAGGTAAATTGTCCATAAAATGTTACATCACTTGTACTAAGCATTTTTTTTCTTATCTTTTGAACAAAATTTGCCTCGTTATCTTTTAAAAAGTTATTGATAGTGCTTAAGTAACTGCCAATTAAAAATACACTCCAATTTTTTTCTCTCAATTTTTCTTTAAAATGAATAGGATTTAAAACTACACAAAAAAAATTTGTGTATGAACAAAACATACAAAAAATGGAAATGTCTGCTAAAAAAAAGGTTAAACACAAAACATATGTCATGTGATCTAAGGTCTTACCTGACCTGGAAATTAGTGTGGCATACGTATTATACGCTTCGTTGGAAGAAAATATTGTTAGAATCACCGGTCAATATTGTCAGCAGACGTCGTGCAACACGAGAAAACCAATATCCTGTTTACTGGCCAGTATTCAGAAGGCGGGAAGTTTTTCAAAGCTGAGGTTGGCGCCATAATGATAATACGGAATAAAGACCTCATTATTATGACAGCTTATGATAATATTCGTCCTACACACACATGACAATGAAAACAAGTGTTCTTACACAAAATTAGATGCGTAACAGTAAAGATTAGGAAAAGTAGGCTACCTTTTTGAAAACCTTTGAATCTAATTGGTTGTTCAGAGAGAGGAAAATAAAAACAGAAGATCTTGCTAAAATGGAAATATTTATGGTAATATTTAGATAAAAAATTGTCAACCAATCATTGCTTTGAAAGGATTTAATAAATATGAAAAGAAACAAAAAGAATGAGTAAGAACTTAGAAGTTTTGCTAATGCATTGATATTGTAGAATGCGACCGCAATAAAAAAGGCCCTGTTCCCCCATCCAATAAATAAACACTGTACATGTATGCCAATATGTTTTTCAGACTCAAATATCAAAACGTCTGTGCGACACTTTCCTGCAACGGCCAAATTTTCTCATTTCAAAAATCCTATTAAATACATTTAAATAAAATACTTGGTAACTAAGGATAAATAATGAAAAAACATACCCCTTATTGATTACCTGAACTTGTATGGCTAAATAAAAATATTTAGTGACATTAATAGACAGTTTATAATGTCGAGGAAACTGGGAAACCCTAAAGCTGCTCTACATTTCCTTCCCAGTCTTATACTCCGAACCATTTATCCAAACATCAGTTATTAACAGGTGTGTGCAAAAACCCAAATAAAAGATAATTAAAGTCTTTACAGATACTGGGTATATTTGAACCTGGTTGCTATAGCAACCGAGATAAAAACATTGCCGCCATAGATAAGCCTAAAATAGGGTACCAAATACTCAGAGTGTTATCAATTATGAACAGATATTTTCTTTTGCTGATAAAAATTTGTCGACTTAAAAATCTTTTAGCCATATATATATACATGTATAGCATCATAAACGTAAGAAAGTTTATCTTATTCAACAAAGCGTAGGAGTATCGAATAATTTCTTAGGTAGCCTACATCCTGCTCAAGACTGCTATTTTATTTTTTTTGTTCATAAATAAAACTAATATTTTACACAATAAAGCTCCTAAAATTGTATTTATGTGTTATTCAAGCTAAGTTACTTAAGTCGAAGCTAACATTTGATAAATTTTGTACTTTTAACTTGTGTACCCTTAGGAGCCTCATGGCAATATAGTTTGCCATGTGGCAAATGTGTTAAGCAATGATCACTTTTTTATCCACATTGAAATCGGAAAACATTCATAGAAGAAAATAAACAGTTGCTGGATCAAAGGAAAAGATATGAAAATAGGCCTTAAAAAAGATGGAAAAGATTACAAAATCTCAACAGAAGCCATAAGTTAATTTATTTTTCAGATGTACAAAGCAAAGCACAACAACCTTGTTTCCTTGAAAAAAATCTTTAAATTTTTTTTTTTGTAGTTGAATGTTGAAGGCGTTGAAAAATGGTCATGTCTGGCAAGTGTCATGCCCAAAAAACTTCTGCAAAAAGGCGAAAAAGCCCTTGCAAAAAGATCAACAAAGTTATTAACGTCTTGAAAATAAACACTTTTCTTAGAGACAGTTTAGGACTGATGAGGGGTTAATCTTCTGAAGTTGCTTCCCTTGGCACTGAGCTCTTTAACTTCTTCCTCATCAATAAAATCTGTTGCCCCAAAAAGCATTACATTAATTTTTTTTTTTGACAGGTAAAACACAATTCCAAAGAATTCATAACAAATCAGAAATTTTTCTCTAAAAATGTCTATATTTGCTGGATGACTTCATAAACGTGAACTAAAAATTTTAATACAATGTTAAAAAAATAAAAATGGACAATTTAAAACAATACAAATTGACAATTCTAAAAACAATTATTCAGATAAAACTCCAAAATAGATTATTTAAAACAATACAAATTGACAATTCTAAAAACAATTATTCAGATAAAACTCCAAAATAGATTTTCATGACTTGCTTGATGACACTATTGAATTTACGTTTTCCGAAAATATATAGGTAATGGTTCTATTTATTTACATTTTAAAGTCCAGTCAAATCCAGTCTTAAAACATTAAATAGGAATTTTGTGGGGGAAAAAAATTGTTTCGACAGGATGCAAAGAAATCAAAAAGAAGGTTGGCCGGAAATTGAATAAACTTCTTGTATCCTGGAAAAAATTTCTTGCCACGCGGAAGTCTACAAAAAAAAAATAACCCAATTTCTTTCCATATGCCATGGGCTACATAGCTTGTTTCCTTAGTTTTAGATAATGACATTGTTAATAAACTTCTTCTGGGTGTTAAAGACAGTCTATTGCAGATGACCCTCATTAACTTATATGCGGAGAGCGAAAATGAGGAAACTCAGAATCCAACCAAAAGTTTTTTACGGAAATCCTTTCAGGAAGAACCGATGGAGTTTGAGCATTTTGCCGAAGGACAGTAATTTTCGAGCCAAAATTTTCTTCGTTATTCAAGTGTTGATGCGTTATAGCGAATCCAAAATTAAGCCGATATCAGAATGTCATGGAATGCCTGTGGCCATCTTGTCAGAATTACCAAGCCCCCTATGTCAAAATCTCATGATAAGGGGAAATAACCCATTATTGATGATTAAAAGTAAAAACCCATATGAGAAACTGTGTCAAGAGTCAACTTTATATTTTCACCGCTATAGAAAAGCACAAGCTTCTTGATTTTGCTCTGTGGTAGCATGAAAAGTTCTCCAGTTTATCTAAAGTGTTCCTTTTAATACAGAGTTTGATTAAGGCCTACAAAAAAACTCATCAGTGTACATAGATTGTAATAATTCCATAGTCAGCAATGGAGACTGATTGATTGATTGATTGATTGATTGATTGGTGGAAGGAACCGGTAAATTTGCTATGAGTCACATCTTTGGTGTTTTATGCCACATTCATAAGACCTATATGAAAGCGTGAGTAGATTTATTGAGAAGAAACCAGAACCGGCTCAAATTATCAACATTAAAATAGCCACAAGCTGCAATCATCATCATTGAAATAACTGAATTAGTAAATTAACCAACACCGATTGACCGGAAAAAATTATCTCTAAGTGATAAAAACTCAAATCAAACAGTTTTCACATTTTACCTTAGGTTCTTTTGGATTTTATTTTACAGTGTACTTCAATCCATACAGGCCCATATATATATCAAGGAGCGACTAGCTCAACCACTTCAATGTAACTGATGACATTTTGAATGGACCTTAATGGGACAATATCACCTGTCTACAACAATTTATAGGTCATCCATCAGAAGACACCATTATCTTGTATTTTCCCACTCAAGTAGAAATAGATACTTGCGAAGCCTTTGTAATCACTTACTCTCTTACACGAAGTAAACAAGGCTGAAACATTTAAAATTCTGATGATTTATATTTTAAAAAAAGATCCAATTTCAAAGTCAACAATTCCCATGGCATTAGATAAATATCACCGAAATTATGAACACCTCATTTATAACAGAGTTTATGTCAATTTTGAAGAAAGACTTCAGTTTCAAATCTACATTTGAATCAAAAGGCTAGATTCTTCCCATTGTTTTCTTTAAAAAAAAATCAAAAAAAAATTTCACAATCCCAAACATTGTTTTCAAGAAGATTATCTTGATGAAATTTCTTAACAGCCATTCACCCCATCAATCAATTCATCACCATGGTTACATCAATTACACTTCCTGTTCACATCAGCTAGGAGGCAGTGTTATTTCCGATAGTTACATTAGAAAGAAAATTAGAAAAAAAACTTTATAAAAGATTTAAAGCTTTCGGTTAAATATTCTAACATAAAGTCTTCAACAAATTCTAATAATTGCAATGTTAATGAACCATTTGTTTTTTCAATGACAACTGTTATATTCATTAATACATCATGAGTTGAAAGTAAAAAATTGAAAGAAAAAAATGCAGAGCACAAAATGTTCGAGAAATGTTAACAAAAAATAAAAACATTCAGAAAAACTGTTTCCAAAACATTCAGAAAAACTTGCCGCCGTAGCCTGTTTGACATTTGCTAAGAAAACAAATTTGCAGGAGGTTATTACAGCTAAAACCACTAAAATTAAACATAGCACACATAAAGCATGTCCAATTAGGTTTAGAATGTATACATGAGGGTGAAAAACAAACGAAGAATCGAAGCTCGATTACAACAACAACACCGATCAGTGTCGGTTAACTTAAGTGTTGGATTACCCTCATCCAAGCGTTTTTGTCTGTGGTTTGCACTCGGCAGGCTTTTATAGTTCCTCTTACTCGATCGTTAGTATGTATTTCTTAGATAAAGTTTGTAAAATTATACTGTGTCGTTGGATCGCCCACAGGACTCAAACCATTACGGCACTTTTGCACACGATCAGGTTTGAAGTTTGTTGACATTGTGGGTACCTCAAAAATCTGTTTTTCAATTTCAAATTAAAAATACTAAATGATGTCAAAACTTTCAATTTCTGGTAAAATTAGAAAGCTCCTAACTTTTTCTGTCTGGGAAAAATACAGAAAACCGTCCACTGTTTTTAATGTAAACTGTCTTCTGGATTTCCCAGCAAGTGTGCCTTTAAAGCACAATAAAGTACAATAACAAAAAGATATAGGCTAAACATGCTCTAATAAATGATTAATTAGCCTTTACGACAAAAAAATAATGACATCCTCTTATTTGTTACTATTCATTAGTGTCTTTGTTTGTTAATTAACTTGTCTTTCCGATAAGATTTATCAGAAATAGGTATGATAAGTTAATAACTAAGTGAAAAGGGGATATTTTTGGTTCATGGTTATTAAGAGGTGGCCTCGTTCTGTTTTTGTTGTTTTGATTCGCTACATTAGCCGTACAACTGTAAGGCCTTTTTCAACTACAGCATTATGTCTATAGGGGGCCGTTTCACGAAACAGTCGAAAAGTGTGATCAGTCGCAGTTGTCATGACGTCGTATCTCTTCACAATGGTATCCAATAGCAACTAGGCTTCTTTTGCGATGTAACTTCTTTGTGAACCTATCCCCAGAAGTTGAACAGCTTGGGTTCCTGGAGCCTGTTTTACAAAGCGGCGTAGCCTAAGTTTTTACGTAACTGCCATAGCAACTCGTACTGTACAGGGAGACGTTAGTATGAAAGTTACGCTAAAAATACATCTACGCTGCTTTGTGAAACAGGACCCTGACCTCCTCCAGTAATTCCGGCAATGCCAACATATAAGGGAGATAATCCAGAGTACCATTAAACACTGAAGAGAATCCATGTTAATACAGTTCATAAAAAAATAAGATATGGAAACTGTTCTATTCAATTGGGTTGGTGATTAACGCCACAACCAGGATTATTAGCATTGAGACCAAGTAGAGTCTCTGGACTGGAGACATCTGAGGGGTCAAGGTCATTAAACTGAGTAAGATATCGCAAGATTACAGTCATACTGCAAGTGCATATAACAGCTTGGTGAAAAGTCTAACTGTAGGTTATTTGATGACAACTTTAAGTAACACTAAACACTATAACAGTCACAAGGAATATGTTCTGGTCTAAAATAACCATGGAGACAAGTTTCTAATGGTCTTAAAAATGGGTAGGCCTACATCATTTAGACCTTTATACCCAATCAAGTTGTTGTAATAAACTAGTGGTGTCCATTGGCATCAAAAATACATCATTAAACACACAGTCACAGGGAAAATGTTCTGGTGTAAACCATTCAGACAAGTTCTAATTGTGTTAAAAATGGGTATATCTTTATACCCAATCAGACACAAATTTATGAAAGGTTAAAATTCTATTACTTTCATTGATTGATGTTGGTTGATTGATTGATGAATGGTTCATGCCAGACTAAAGCATTGGGGGTTTTTTGTGTGTCTTTACTCTACTCCCCTCCTGTTCTACATCTTTTGTTTCTAACTCCCATCTCACATAGCTTCAACAGTTGGTTATGCTTGGCAAAGATCCCTACACCAATTGCTGTTAATCAGTTATATAACACCTGGTATTAAACGCTGTGATTAACATTTAGCCAAACAATGATCAACATTCATCCATTAACAGATTATGTAAGGTGCAAACAAGATGGATGTTATCTGGATAAATGATCTGTCAATCCATTCTCTCTCTCAAGAGACACGGTGCTAAGTGAACTCACAGGAAACCCAACCATTTTAAATCAATAGAATCAGCAATTCTGGAGTAACAGAAGTCTTCATTTAAAGCTTGGTTACAGGAAACACATCTTCCTTTTGCAAATAAAATTAGAAGTACAATGGCCATTACGTTACTTAGTGTTTAAATAGTATTCCACTCATGTGGGGTTTTCAATTGATGAAGAGCTTGTTTCTGTTTATTAAAACTGACATTAAATTACGAAGGAAGCTTTGATGGAAATATGGCTATGCTAAAAACTGGTCTGCCCACCATATTGGTAAGTTACGAAGGCCTTGACGTGGACGAAATTAACCTAGGCTTAAACGGGAGATTTTGAGTGTTCATCAATTTGTTTCGCTTTTTGTGATCTTTTATTAACTTCACTGTCAGACATAAAAAAATCACAAAAATATGCGCTTGGTACGTTTGCAAAGAAAAAATTGACCCACTTCTTCTGAATCCTAAATTGATTTTTTGTTAGCTCCCCCTTTAAACAATCAACTTTTGTTCCTAAATCCTGTCTTACATAGCTTCAATAGTCAGTTATGCTTGGCAAAGATCCATACACCAGTTGATGTTAATTAGTTATATAACACCTGGTATTAAACACTGTGATTAACATTTAGCCAAACAATGATCAACATT
The DNA here is from genome assembly GCA_963971465.1 of Lepidochitona cinerea. Taxonomy (NCBI): domain Eukaryota; kingdom Metazoa; phylum Mollusca; class Polyplacophora; order Chitonida; family Tonicellidae; genus Lepidochitona; species Lepidochitona cinerea. The sequence continues at coordinate 14,436,478 of OZ020560.1, read as the reverse complement.
CATCCATTAACAGATTATGTAAGGTGCAAACAAGATGGACTGTTATCTGGATAAATGATCTGTCAATCCATTCTCTCCATAGAGAGACACGGTGCTAAGTCAACTCACAGGAAACGCAACCATTTTAAATCAATAGAATCAGCATTTCTAGAGTATCAGAACCAAGGATCTTTCCAGTCTTCATTTAAAGCTTGGTAAAAGGAAACACATCTTCCTTTTGAAAATAAAATTAGAAGTACAATGGGCATTAGGTTACATAGTGTTTAACTAGTATTCCACTCATTTGCGTTTTTCACTTGATCACCACTATGTGGAAGAGCTTGTTTCTGTTTCATAAAACTGACATTGAATTATGAAGGAAGCTTTCAAGGAAATATGGCTATGCTAAAAACTGGTCTGCCTGCCATACTGGTGAGTTACGAAGGTCTTGGAGTGGACCAAATTAACCTAGGCTTTAATGGGAGATTTTGAGAGTTGATCAATTTTTTTGCTTTTTGTGATCTTTTATTAACTTAACTGTCAGACATAAAAAAAACATCACAAAAATATGTGCTTGGTAACATTGGAAAGGAAACATTAGCACACTTCTTCTCGAACCTAAATTGATTTTTTGTTAACTCCCCCTTTAAACAATCCACTTTTGTTTCTAAATCCTGTCTCACATAGCTTCAATAGTCAGTTATGCTTGGCGAAGATCCCTACACCAGTTGCTGTTAATCAGTTATATAACACCTGATATTAAACGCTGTGATTAACATTTAGTCAAACAATGATCAACATTCATCCATTAACAGATTATGTAAGGTGCAAACAAGATGGACTGTTATCTGGATAAATGATCTGTCAATACATTCTCTCCAGAGACACGGTGCTAAGTGAACTCACAGGAAACGCAACCATTTTAAATCAATAGAATCAGCAATTCTGGAGTATCAGAATCAAGGGTCTTTCCAGTCTTCATTTAAAGTTTGGTAAAAGGAAACGCATCTTCCTTTTGAAAATAAAATTAGAAGTAGAATGGCATCTAGGTTACAGAGTGTTTAACTAGTATTCTACACTATGTGGGTTTTTCAGTTATTGCCCAAATATGGAAGACCTGGCAAGTAAATGTACCAGAGGACTGTTAGTTGATTGATTAATTGAAGTTTTAGGCCGCACTAAAGTTAATTTTACTTATATGGCGTCATTGCCAGGTTTAGTAGTGGGGGACCAGGCTCATTGCCAGGGGGAAACCCCGACCTTAGGCGAGTACCTGGCGACCACGTGAAAGATCAACTCAGAAATTTTTCAATTTTTATTTGGTCTGGGTGTGAATTGAACCCACGCTGCATCAATGGAAGGTCTGTGTGGGACTGAGAGACAGTCCCTGGGCCACCAAGGCCCGGCCCACTGTTGAATATCAAAGTAGTTATATAATACAAACAATATAAAGAGCGTCGCAAAAATCAAACAATCAACTATATTTTTATGTGATAATAAAAAGGAATTCACAAACCAATCAAGGAAATAAAACTTTTGTTGTTTATGCTACATAATAGTTAGTAAGGTGGTAAGATATATTTGAAAGCACATACAAAGAAAGAAAATTAAAGGAACGAGGAAAAATAAGTTGATGATGTTGTGTTTTTATACTCTACCGAAAAAAAGTATAAACTATTCAAAATAGAATACTTTTTTTTACAAGAAAAATAGTTTCATTGTATTGTTCTGTTTGTCTTTTTATGGGAATTTAAAAAAACACAAGAATTTTGTTTCAAGTTATACAGCTTTCATAGTCTTTTTTGAAAGAGTAAGGAAACTAAAACAAAGCACAATTTTTCCCACAAAAATTCTAGAGATTTGTTTCCTGAAGAAGTTCCTTGTTTGAGGAAGACCACTTAAAAGGAAGTTTGAATACAGACTTAATCATCTTTCTATACAATTCCATAAAACAATAGTATTTTTACTAGCAATCACATAAAACAAAGTTCAGTGGGATGACTTTACCTCACAGAGAAAAAAGCCACAAGGACACTGAAATTTTGTGAAAATGAAGCTACCATGGAAGACACTTCTCTACAAAGTTCAAAGTTCTGCAAATAAACGTGTTCTACTGCTGCTTGATTATAGGTCTTATATGTGTAGGATATATTATCTCCCCTTATTAGATACGCCTTTAAGTGGCATGAACTGTACAAATTGAGACTTTTTTCCTGAAGTTTGCTTGTCAAGGCAAGTTGAGTGTTTGAAGTACCGTTATACGATTTATGTTGAAATAAAAATGTACGTGTGCATAAAACGGATAAAGATTCAAATAGCCTTGAACCATATTGTTGCTTACAAAAACTACATCGTCATTCCGTATGCATGTTAAAGTAGTTTTTAAAAGATTAATATATAATTGGCTTGTTTCACAAAAGCAGTCACATCGCAAACGAGACGTAGTTTCCATTGGATACCATGGTGACAAGATACCACGTCATGGCAACTGTGAACAGCTCCCACTCCTTATTTCTTGATAAAAATGACTAACAATTAGCTAATTCTGTTTTATTTTATATCAACTTGAGGTTTATTTCATAACAAATTTATCATGTATGTGTTCCTTTTTAAATATAAATATAATATCCACTTGAGGTTTATTTGATAAACAAATTTATCATGTTCAGTGAGACACCTGTTTGTTGACATATAGCCATCCATTTTGAACTTGGCAAGGGTAAATTATGATGAAGGAGACATATAATGATAAACACATGCATAACCAATATATTTCAGAAAGTGAGAACTTTTAAAATATTGTTTATGACGCATAGATAAACAAGACGAAACAAATTGGCGTACATCAATCATATGAATGGATGCACCATATTTAGGGGAATGGGAGTTGGTGCAGTCAAATATTCATTAATTTTGGGCAATGTAATTGGAAAATATGCAAAAATACTTAAGACCATTGGCTATGGTTGTTCTACGATCTAGAATTTATTTTGATTCTTATACCTACAAATTAAATTTTTTTTTTTTCATCATCATATAATTTATTCTTAAGAAGTCGGACAATTTGACATGCATGTGATCTATGTTACCATGGAATCTGCCAACTGGTACACCTTACCTGCGTTTTTTGTTCCTTCCAAACATTTTATCCATACTCAGGTATTTATTTGTCCAGGTAAATCCTCAGGGAAAAGAAGTGGCGTTGAACACCAAACTAACACAAATGGAAAATGAAGAGGAGTCTGCCAGAGTATTTACATATGTCAGCACATAACAAATATTAGATTTTCTTTCAACTAGCCTGTGTGTACAAAATCTTTGACAGAACTGAAAATCAACTTGAATTCTTATCAGCTGGCTTCCACAACAGGTTAAAAGTTTAGTAACAGCTGGATATCTCCTCACGTTGTAATATTGGGAAAATTTGATGATTAAAATCCTCAGGTAAATGTAAAATTTAATCAATACAGGTAGACAGGTAGATTCAGGTAGACAAACCTTAACAATACAGGTGTGCTCAGGTAAGTGCACTGTTTAGCCAAAAGGTGAATCAACAAACCTTACAAAGTGTTCACATCATTTGACCAAAAGTCATATATTTCTCTTTTCAGTTTAATTTTTTTTCGGTGAATTGGCAAACTGTTTTGCTAATTCAGTCTGTTTTATAGAAAACGACTAGAAGGTTTCGATAATATAATACCTGTATACCAAGTGTCAAATGTTCCGTCCTGTATGTTTTTGCACTTGAAAAATGTTTAACTCCAAATTTTTTTTCTGTAAAAATCAGTACAGCACCCCATTCCACTTAAATTTTCACTCAGACGCCGATGAAAGTCATTTTTTAAAGACAATACATATATATAAATATTTCATGGTAATTTTATAAAAAATTATAATTCCATATGTAGGTATCTACAGGTACCTTAGTTTGGCAATCTGGTATAGTTCTGGTATAATGGGATGCTATGCTTTACATCTTTTTCTCTTAATAATTAACCCACCTTTATCAAACACAGCATATGACATGCAGACACTGGCAAAGGTATTGGTATTGAAGTGTTGTAAAAGTTAGACTAAATGTGTGGGTAACAGTTTTAATCCGACAAGAAATTTCTAGATAAAAATTGCGGAAAATTCCATAATTATTCCCCCTCATGTTTTTAAAAACATACTTAGAATCCCACGGCATCACAGAAAACGAAAAGCTCTTGAATCTGAGGGAGAGTTCAATTATTTCCTTTTTTCTGTTGAATTAAAAGGGCACCCCAGGTGATAAAGTCCGTTCTCCTCCAATTAATTATTTTCTAGTTTTCTATAAAAGCTGCAAATCTCCTACGCACATCGTGACCAACATTTCATCAAAAAGTCCAGGCAAACTGTCATATTGTTGTTGCAGCAGTACGCAAAATGACATCTGACAAATAAAATCCATCAATTGAATACTTTATAATGCAACCAGAAACACAGGAGAATTTGTTTCGTATGGTTTCCATACAATCAAACTGGAATCACAATTTCATATAAGTCCAGCATTGCGTTGTAAACAGGATTTGGTTTTGACCAAAATTATTAAAATGCACAAAATCCTCAAAAATAATCTCCTTGTAGCCCATTGGGATTAAAATCCTATAAAACAGGAATGCTTCACGACAATATGAAACTAATAATCAACAGCAAAATTCAAGAATAAATTTTCTTCAATGGCGATTACATTTTCTCATCCTCTTCGTGCAAACGTGTAATATGTCCTAAAACCCAAGGTACAATTCGTTCATCCGATTGAAATGATCGTATGTCCAAGCTGTGAATTAATATACAGTATATACACTGTGGTTAACATACGTGTACCTTTTTACCCATCTCCATATGAAAACTGTTCGCATCCTGTTTCCTAATTGAATAGTGTGACCTTTTTCAAAATATAAATTGTTAGTTAGTTGAACAGGATGAAACTTTATAACTGATACAGTTACTTAATTTAAACTTTATAGGATGCAATTTGGGGAAATTACCACCACATAATGAACACACATCCTTTGGTGAAAACCTACAATGATTCATCTCACAGCATTTCAATAAAAATATTCTTGGACTGAACAGCTAAAAGCAAAATAAAAAGTGGACCACTCTTTCACATACATGTATGCTGTAAAAAACAGTTCTCAAAACCCAATAAAATGCTGTCCTTGTGATGTACCATCCATGTTTAAGAAGTCACTTTAAGAAAGACGGAAATCTTTTCACAATCTATGGTTAACTCACAAAATAATTTTAGATAGTAGAATCCTTCCGCAGCAAAGCCTCATTATGGTTCGATACCTTTTTCGGACAGAGGACTGAAGTTTCTGGATATCCAAATATTGCAGGAGGAGAGAATAAATTCATTAATTTGACATACATGTATGTATCAAAGCTCACTCTTAAAAGATCAAAATGTCTGAACTCAGAGAAATATTTTATACGAGAAAATATCTATCTGTGTCCATCCCCCTTGATTTACAAAAAGCAGAATCGTACAGAATGCCATGGCATTTGATGAAGGGAACAAAACTGATTTCTTATTTCTTTAAATCCTTTTCTCCAGTCCAAAGAATCTAAACTGAGATTGCATATTTTTCCACGCCAATAAATCCAGAAGATTATCTTTGTTATGAGCCAAATAAGCTAAGAGTATTAAGAGCTATAGATGTTGACCTTGGCTAAGGTCATTGATGGCTGTCTCACAAGCCAATTGTGAAGTTAGACGTCGGAAGCAAATGCCATAATAGATATCTTAATAAAATTTACAGAAGTTTTAAAATTATTCTCAGATATTCAAATAAGCCACAGTGGTCATACAAGGCTTCAAAGGCAATAATAAATGGGTCTTGTAAGACATATTTCTCTTTCCAACTATCCCTTGAGGTCAGCAAATATGGCTTTCAAAATCAAAATTGTCTTTCCTAAAAAATGTTCAGAATCGCAAAAACAACAACTGTGTCTTGAATTAATGAATAGTGAACAGCTCTCAATGAGATCTCATTCTTCTTTTACCAGGAAAAATCCAATTTGAACAAAAACTTCTGAAGAGCAAGAACTGACTGCAGGAAAAACGTCAAAAAATCTGCTCAAATAATAACTGATATTTATCAAAGAACTGAACATTTTTGCAAATTACTAAAGATGTGTTGCTAAGGAGCGACCCAATCACAGTACGGCTATCTTTTTTATCCAATTTAATCCTGCCTTTCATAAAGAAAACATTAATACCCTTTTCTCTTCCAGCATACCGGTTGTAATGGCATAATTTAAATCCTTTTTTAGCTTCCGATAATGTTTACTTGGCAAGTTTTCCTGTGAAATAAAAGAAAGATTTCCCGTTCCATGTGGTACACACAAAGTCTTGTTAGATTCTCTCTTTTTTTTTCAAAATCCATTAAGCAGTGATCACTTTGGAAATTTGGAGAAATGGTAACGTTGATCTTGAAGAATTTTAAGCACTTTCTATTTGAATTCTTTTTTTTTTTTTTTGTCAAAAGAGTTTCAACGTTGTTGTCATATTGTAACTTTAAGTACAAAATACATCTCTGGAAAATCCAACCAAGATCAACATTGATTGATTGTTTGGTTTTTGACGCCGCGCTCAAGATTATTTCACTTATATGACGGCGTGCCCAAGATCAACATCGCTTTATCATAATGAGATTCTTTATGAATTGACATAAATGTCATGTACGGTAATCTACAAGCTCGATAAGATAATCCTCAATTTTCAGTAAATAATCATTTTTCAGCATATAATGCTCAATTTTTAGCATATAATCCTCATTTTTCAGCATTCAATGCTCAATTTTTAGTAGATAATCCTCAATTTTCAGCAAATAATCATCATTTTTCAGCATATAATCCTTGATTTTCAAATATAATCTTCCTTTTTCAGCAGATAATCCTTAATTTTCAGTAGATAATCCTTAATTTTCAGGAGGTTATCTTCAATGTTTTAAGGTTATTGAGGAATTTTGTTTTGCCTTCCTGTCATGAAGGCAATCTCCAAAACAAAAATTGCCATGAATATATTATACTTGTGTTGCCAGATTCACACAATTTGTCCTCCATAGGCCCAGATAAAACGCAAAAATAATTCTCAATAAAAAGAGTTGAAATTCATGGGATCCAGTTTGACTGCGAAGACACTGTGACACTGTCTAAAAAATATTGTTCTGACATCTTTCACATTACAAACAGTCTTTGGTCCAACAGTTGTAAGAGATGAACTTTTAAAATCCAATTTTTAAATTTTCATAGCAAAAAGTTCCCACTGCCGTTCTGTTAAATTATTTGATAACTAGAGCACAATGTTTAAAAGCAAGTTATAGATCTTAGACAAAAACTGTAAGTTTAAAATCTGTATTGAGGATCGTACGTGATGTGTCCTCTATAGGTTGTAACTTGATTATCCTCCCCCGTTAAGCACCAGGGTCACAGGTGCAGTGTCCATACGATGATCTAGGGGCCATCCCACAAAGAGTTTATCTTTTTTTTTTGTTTATACTTAACAGCAAACTGTGAAGCTGATCTTGGAGAGGTGTCCTAACAGCCCGGATATCTCAGAAAAACCTCTTCAAACTACCTGGACAAATTTAGAGGTGTGCACAGGTAAAAATAGACTCAGGTGAACAAAATCTACCTGTCAGTAACTGTAAACTAAGACAGCAACTTCTGGCCTTAATTAAGAGCTATAGAGTGAATATTCTGTTGATAGCATGGATACTATTTCACGTATGCCCTAAGCGCAGAATAATATCAAAGCATTTGTAAAGCTTAAATCCTTTTGTAAAGCTTAAATCTGATCTACCTGTGATTCATATAACCTTAGTTAATCCCAAATTGACACAACAACACAGGTTAATCCGACAAAAGATACAGTGTTCCTTATTTCCTTTAAACTTTCTGCTATATTAACTTTCCCTCTTTATCTTTTTTTAAACATTTATTATTCATAATGCATTTTTATAACATACAATGATAAATGTTTCCAGTCAACCTGGTAACAGCATGACAATCAACCTGTCAACCCCTAAATACCGCATTTGGAATCATCTAAACAAGGAAAACACAGTATTATTACTATGATACAGGGTGAAAAGGTTGTATATTTTTCAAATCAAATAACTTTTATGTTTGCTCAACGAACTGTTCAAGGATGCTGATAAGGAGATAAAATAAAACCAGACTTGTAGTCGTAAGAGGGTAAAAAAACAACTTTTTATTACATATACACTGGTTATGATATTCAGGGCCATATGTGAAACATAATGTATATCAGTATTTGGTGCTTTGAAAAAGTGAAAGATAGAACAAATATGGTTTAAAAACCATACGCATTATAACTGACACAGAAACACTCCCAAGGACAAAAAACACACATCAATTATTACGCTACCCGAAATTTGGAAAAAAGTCACTTAAACGATTTAAAAACAATCCTGTCAAGTCCAGTCGGTTTTATTTTGCCTTTTTTTTTTTAACTATCACTGTTATATATCAGTACATTAGAGGAATAAAGAAATTGGACTGAGGGATATTTAATTATGTAAATTGTTTCATCTTCTCTTACAGAATATTATTTCCTTTTTCAGGTAACTGAAAAAGTCTCTTCATTGTTACCATACTATATTAAATACGCCACACTCATAATATACTAATAGGCATATATAAATCATTCAATTTTTATGAACACTAAAGACCTAGGGAAAATCTTCTTGACCAAAATAACCATAGAGACCAGTTTCTAACTGTGTTAAAAGGGGGTATGTCAGTAGATATAAAGCCTACTGATGCCACTTGAAAAATTATGGAATGCAAAACGGTTGACTTATTAATTGTATCTCCCCACTGAAGATTATTCCAAAGAATATTTAAATACATAGCGGTCTTGCAGAATGTAGAGAGGGAGGAAACACCCCTGGCCTTCAAGTAAATCAAATAAGAATTTAAAAAACTAACCACAGAGCTTGTTTCATTAAGACACGAAAAGTCCATAAATCTGTTCTTTTAATTGGCTTAATGTGACTCTTCACTGCGAAATGGGATCAGACTTAATAAAATCTCAATGACATAGATAAAAAAGTATTAAACCAGTAATAAGTTAGTTTGGAAAATCAATGAAATATGACAAGACTTTGGGAAGGCAAAGATATATTAAGGGAGACAACTCGATAAATAAAATATATATGTAGCCTATAGGCCTTCATATTGATCTTATTTCTTGTGACCTTTTAAAATTTTGCAAACTGAGAAAAAAGAATAAAACAAAACATGAAATTCTTTGAAAATGCCTTTCAAAATTTATTGAACAAAAGTTTTTCCAATTACTTTGAACTTCTTTAGACAATCAAAATTTATAAAAAGTGTCTAAATTTTGGCAGCTCATGTCCTTTTAAAATAATACTGAGCTGGTTCACTATCGCATCTTCAAAATGTTTAATTTATTTCGGTAAATGCCATAAATAAGCGTGTTTAATAAAGGTTGGCAAGCGTGCGACAATATTTAGACAAGTACAACTCCGAATGTTCCTCACTAATAATGTCATTTAGGGGAATAAAGGAAGCAAGCTGTCAGTAAAACAATAAAGGCATTTGTCAAGGATTTCATTATGCCCCTTTCTAATTCCACCGAGATATTCATACATTGTATTCATACAATGCTGAGAAGATGCAGTGAGTCATCCACCCTCTGAGGACTGAAGGAATTCCTATCACATTGTTATACAAGAAAAATTGTCATACACAGTCAGTGTCCACGCAGAAGCAATTCCTGGAATATCCAAGACATTTTGTTGGAGACCGCTTCTGTTTAATAGATACAAACTCCTGATTGTTAATACATATTTTGCTTAGGTCTCGGTCATAATTATATTAATAAAAAGAAATTCTGATAAATTTGTATTCACACGCAATTGCCATGCTTTTTTTTTTTTTTTTTTAAAGAAATCATTTGCTCACATTGGACACACCAAATAAATGCTCGTATCTAAAAATCCGGAGATGTAATAATGATTATGTGATCCTGTTATGTTTTTATATATATTTTGCTTAGCTAAATAAAATTCTGATAAAGTTTTATTCAAATGCAATTGCCAAGCTTTGCTCTGTTTTTATTTTTTTTATTTCTAGAATTTGCCCACATTGGATACACCAAACAAATGCTCCGTCAACAACATCCGTAGATGTAATAATAATAATAGAAAATTATGTTCCTGTTATGTTTTTATATACATGTTTTCCACAAAATTGCTCCAGTATCATGGCATAGTATTTATGTCCTCAAAAGTTGATACCCACATTAACACATACACAATTGTAAAAAAATGAAATCCCCAAAGTCTAAAAGACTTTTTTTAATATACGTGTTTGTAAATCTTAAAATAGCTAAATAAAACAAGTCAGATTGATTGATGTTTAACGCCACACTCAACATTATTTCACTTATATGGTGGCGTTGCCAGGTTTAGTGAGAGAGGATACCAAGATCATTGCCCGGAGAAAACAGACCTTCAGCGAGTACCTGGCAACTATTCCATATACGGTGAAAAATCCACTAGGAAATTTGTCCATTTTTATCTAGTCTGGGTGTGATTCAATACCGCGCTTCATCAATGGAAAACATGTGCCGGACTGATGAACTATTGCTTTAAACAACTTAGCCACTGAGGCCCCGAAAGCAAGTTAGTAGGTCTCTAGACAAATAGATTGAAATTACAATATTTATCAATTAAATATTTATAAACACACGGGCGCAGGGAAAATCTTCCTGACGAAAATGACCATGCAAAATAATATAAACAGACAAAACAGAATTTTTCAATGGCAAATATAGAAAATACAATTGACCTTAACATGGACATTGTCTGGTGACGTCAAATTGTCAGTTATTTTTGGTGCTGTAATTGATTTCCGCTGAAGACAATAACAAGTCCAGATGATAGACAGACGTCCGGTTTCTTGTGAAGACATTTTGCGTTAAAATTACGAACACCTTACGGAAAAGGTCAGTCAGTCATTTATAGGACAGTGGGAATGGTCTCAAGCGGATTTCACTTCCTTCTTACTTGGGAAAAATGCAAATTTAATCAACCTTGGAAAAATGAAGTTACGTACCAATTCAGTAACTCAGGTAAAAGATAAGTTCTAGCATTGTTAAAGTGGCATGAGTTGCCAAAATTCAAATGTTTTTTTCTATATATCAATTTTCAAGAAAAAGTGATTGTTTAAAGTACCTCGAAAAACTAAAGGAAGTTGAAATAATAGAATATTGGCAAGCCAATAAAGTGTGTTGATAGCAAACTAAAATCAAAAAGCCCAGAAACATGTTTTATTTTTTTTTCTTTCAATTCTAAAATGCCCAGAGATTGACTGATATCAAAGAAAAGCTCATTTTAAATACTTGACAAAAACAATGAACAATTAGCTAATTCTGTTTCAACTAGTATTAGAATTCCAATGAAATACATTCCTACGCTGAAAACAGTATTCTCGTTATTTTTGGGGATTACACTTTCTTGAAAATGGCAGAAATTCTTCTACCGATTTTGGATGAAACAGGAATCGAACCCAGGTCCCAGAGTTTGACACCAACTAATTATCTACACTGAAAAGTTTGACTGCTTAAAGTCTTACAGAATTAGCAAGACACCGACAGCAAGACAATACCAAACTGTCCATATTAGGTAAAAATGTTTGCATGGTATGCTTTGAGTTCCAGGAAAATCTCCCTGGTTCAGGCAGGGACATTCTCAGGAAACATCAATTTCTCAAAGCTAGACATCTTAAACCTCCTTAATCCCTAAATTTGCCATGGAGGAATATTCATGAAGAGTTTGACATGTTGGGAGATAAGTTCTGTTTATCCCTCACGGAAACTTTATTAACCAGCTCCCTTCTACTTGTCCAAATCAACCCACTTGCCTGGACATATTGGCCCTCAATAACAGGGCCATTATCAACTCTTATTACCCTTCTGATTAGTCTGTATACTTGTGATTCAGTATCAGTATTATATACGGTTAGCCAGTCAAGTTCAGTTCAACACCAAGAAAAAACCAACCACATATATGGCTGGACAAAAATGAAATCTAAAATTTTCCCATTCCTTTTATTTGTTGTTCATTATATTGGCACACTTTTTGGCAAACTCTCATGCAGCAAAGAATGGAAGCTTGAGATCAAATTATCTGACTCAAAATAAAACAAAAAGAAATCATTTTTTCGCTTTGGGGCAGATGTGGAAGTTTATAAAAATAAAAAGTAGTACCTAGCAACTTTATATCATATCAGCATATATATGGAAGCTCTGAAATGTGACATAAAAATTATAAGAACAAATTCCCAGCTGGATTTCAGAGCACTAGACTATATTTAAGAACCAGGACATCCAAGTGTTATTGCTGGAGAGATATTAAACTGACAAAAAGCGTTTTACCCAAAATTTTACCAAAAGTTAAAAGCATTATTTTCAAAAAAAGAAAAAAGTTTAAAATCCCTTAAATTTTTTTCAAACTTTTATATAAGAAAGAAAAGAAATTAGAAAATGATATTTCCACATCACGTTTATGCTAGGTAGTTAAAAGGTGTTGGTGTCATGATTATACATTTATGTATTAGAGAACGTGTATCAGGAAATCGACACTATGTAAATATTCATAGAGCGGTTCCGATCAGATTTAGGTCAATTCTGATATCAGATCCGATCAATCCATGAATATAGTTACGCCTAGATGGTTTCAGATCTACATCTCTTATCAATTAATATCTACATAAATCATCATAAAAAGATACATGGTCTTTTCAGGGAGGGATGGATTGACTTACACAAAAATCTCCCATCAAGGGGTAAAGACGATAGCAAAAATGTCTGAAATTTTCAAACAATTTTTTTATGTCTAGATTTTTTTTGACTGAATTTTTCTTTCAAGATAAGCAATACTTGTTTATCGTGTTTGTACTTTTATAAAAACAAGCAAAAATGCTGTGAGAATATTTCTAAATTGAGCATATGTAAAGCAAAAAGAAATTGCTCATTTTTCTAATCATACAATTTTTGTTTTTTAATATTGCACATTTTTACACGTTTATGCATGTAAAATGTTGTACAACGGTGAGCACGAGGATCAGTAATGGAACCATATAGAATCAAGATGAAAGCAAAAAATTATACAAAACTATTTTCATCCAAGATATTTTCAGCTTACCTTTGCTTTCCTTTGCGTAAGGATTGAAAAGTGACACAAGATTTCCATCTCTTATATTTCACTTGGACTATCGGAACTGGTTCAGGAAGTGGCGGAGGTTTGACAGAATGTACAGATTTTATATCCCCGAGACTAGGGGATGAAGGGAGGCCATTTGAAGCGGCAACAGTCTGTTGAAAGTTTCTTTCGCTCTTAGACGTGATCATACTTAACCAGTGACCTTTTATCTGGAATTTACGATTTACAACAACAACAACGGCAGCAACAAAAATCAGCAACAGTCACACAAAGTAGAGATCAGTGGACAGTATTCAATCCGTCATAACAAGATGGTACGATATGCATATATGGACTGATGTCCGCAAAGCTAACAAAACACAGGCACCATCGAGAGTTATTTCAACTGATTGCTCCACTATCTCGCTGCCAGGCACATAATTTCGTTACAGTTGATTGATGCACCAGGACGTGTGTTGAGACTGCATCTTGGTGAATTGCTAATGTTCAACGGGTAAATGCTTAGGAATGCTAGTCCATTGCCAAATACCATCCAGTCCTATCCAGACATCCCTTGACAAAACAGAAACGATCAGGAAAGAAACATGGTGAAATTATGCGCCAAATCTTCCCAGACAGCCAGACAAATCATTTAGAGGCGATGTCAGTATCACACTCGTATTGCTTGTCGCAAATTTCTACCGTTTTTTTTTTTTAGATTTCCCAGATGACCTTGACAAGAGTAAAAGCTCTTAAATCCATTAAACCCAGGAAGATAGAAATCAGAGTCCACGAATGACACAAGATTAATTCTGAGTAAATTTCCGTAAAGCTGAAATCAGTCTGATATCATTCTGTCTGAACTAATCGCTAAAAATGTGTGATTTGAGTAGAATAAGGTCGTCACTGTAGGGTTCTTTTGGCCTCTTATTCAACACAATCTTCCTATTAGACTAGAGCTAAAAGTTCCGACACATTTCTCGATCTGAGATGATTTATTGGTTTTTACTAATCTAAGACTCCCGGGTCTGCCTTAAGACGTTTGAATGGATCAATATAACAAACAGTTACTGCTGGAATTCGGCTAAGGCCAAGGAAATCGGCTAAAACAGCCTTTTGGGAAAATATTGTCAAGCAAAGAAAGAAAAAAAGGGCAATGAAAATTCATGTCTCTTGGCAAAACGCAAAACAAAAAAGGGCAAATCTAGCGGAAAAATTAAACAGCTTGTTCTCAGATTCAACATTTTGTTCTGGAAATATCCGCAATAAAAATCAGGAATAAAAAAACTACAAAAGACATCAATCAAATTCAAACTGTCAATTTGAAATACCAGCACAGCAGATATCCGAGATATTGGACCAAATCATTTGGCCATTATATCATAAGCACAAAGTAACATCCATAATTATACCACTGGTTAAAGTTAATTATCTAAAAGTAAAATAAGAAAATGTGAGGGCTTTTTTTGTTGTTGTATATTTAATCTCAGATGGAAATGTTTCAAGCTCTGAATAGCTTTGTGATTGAAGGATTGATTGCTTATTGTTTTACACCGCCTTCAAATGTGAGTCTGGGCGTAATCAAGGAAACAAAAATTAACGAGATCCACACTCGTTAAATGAATTCTCATTTTCAATATTTCCTGATCTGATTAAAGTAACACATTACTATTGGACTATTTGAAGTGCCATGAGCTACCAAATATAGGGCGGTGGGGGGGGGGGGGGGGGGGATTGGAAGAGAATTAGCTAATTGATTGTTATTAAGTTAGAAGTACAATAGTTGTCGGTTAACATCAATCTAAGAGATGACTGTCTGAAGTGGCAGTTAGAAGGTGGTATAGATGAATAACGTAAGACTTTCGTATGGGTAACACACTTCTAAATTTATTTAATGATGACGTTTCTGTCTTTCTCCGAAGACTGTTTTCAAATTAATTAATCTAAGAGATGTACGCTCAAGTAGTGTTTGTAAGCAGCAAAAGCAGTTAAATACACCTACACCTCGGCTATTTGAATTTTGTCAAAGTAGACATCTTCTGTTTATATGGGTAATTGCCTATACCAATTTTTTTATTTGGTATTAACATCAATCCTTAAGTTCTTAAAAGTACTTTAAACGCTGGACTCTTACTAGTCAGTAATTATTAAACAATTCAGAATTTTTGCAGCTCTCGCCCCGTTAAATGAAGGCAGATTAAAGGGGCCATTAATAAATACAAGGTAACCCAAGAATACAATGGATAACGTATTGTCAAAAGCTCAAAAATCAATAACAAATATCCAAGAATCTAATAGCCATGTGCAAGTCAAATGTCTACATGTAAAATTCATATAATTCACAGAACAAATGAAATTCCTGTTTTCAGCTATTAGGAAATGTCTGTATTTATAAAGGATCAGACATCAGGAGCCTGTTTCACAAAGCGGCTTAGCGTAAGTTTTCACGTAAATTCCATAGCAGCCCATACTGTAGAGATACGTTAGTAAGAAAGTTACGCAAAAAATACATCTACGACGTTTTGTGAAACAGGCTCCAGGCATACCAAGGTGTTTTTTCCAAAGATTCCAAACAATTTTTCTCC
This sequence comes from Lepidochitona cinerea, assembly GCA_963971465.1. NCBI lineage: Eukaryota > Metazoa > Mollusca > Polyplacophora > Chitonida > Tonicellidae > Lepidochitona > Lepidochitona cinerea. The sequence goes on along the minus strand of OZ020560.1, from coordinate 14,420,688 downwards.
TTCATTCTCTGTGGTGTTTCACTTGAATTGTGCCATGCCCGAAAAAAATCTGCCAAACTCATTATATGAGGTGAGTACTTAACAAAGAGCAGGCCAAGCTATTCTGTGCCAAATCCCTCTATAAAGGGAGAAGATATTGGAATTTGGTGGAATTCAGGCTATACAAACAGTGTCGATCCATCAAGGAATCGTCCATAAATACAGAGATCTGAAACACTATTGCCACCGTTGCAGTAGACGTCTGACGGGTCAATAAGATACTAGAACATCGAGCTTCTAATCTAGCTTCGGTAATTCTGGGCTCTCTCGATGGGATCTCCCCAGAGAGGACAGAACGTAGATTATGTCATTAACATCATTAGCAGAAATTTGATCCAAGGCATGATTATTCCATAATGTCGTATCATTAGCAGAGACAAGTAATTTGGAATTTTTTATAAGTTAATCAAAGCAAATATTGATAAAAAGAGAGATGAATTAAGAACTCAGTCTTTAAGTTACAAAGATAATTTGACATTTAAGTCTAATAATTAATTCAACTAAAAAATCCTTATAAACATATACATGTGACCAAGAAAAGATGCAGAAAGCAAAATAATGTCGTTCAAAAATGTAACCGTAAGTGAAAATGATGGGTTTTTTTTATGATATTTAGCTTTTTAGATTGATTGGATGATGTTTTACGCTGCACTCAAGATTATTTCACTAATATGGCAGCGTTGCCAGGTTTAGTGGGGGAGGAAACTAGCCTTTCACGAGTACCTGGCAACTCTTCCACATGCGGCGACCGAGTGAAAAATCCATTAAGCATTTTGGGCCTATATGAATTGAGAATTTGCCAATTGTGTCATTTCTAACAATCAGTAACAAGTTAATGAGCAGCTAACGAAGGATGTGAAAATAATGTTCTTTAAAAATCCCAGATTTTTTTTCTTTCAAAAATTGTCCCATACTCTTATAATGCATTATTCAGCTACAATGTAATTTGAAAGTTGATTTTGAATCAATATCCATTCATCATTACACGGATATAAAACATGTTTGGTAATAATAATAACGATCTTTATTTTCTGAGGGGTTGAAAAGCTAAACCAATAGAAAAACATATTGATCTTCCCTGAGGTCCTCCTTTCACTCTCACATATACTCAAATTTATTCACATGCACACTAAGTAAACAAACTAAATGGTTTGAAAGATTAACGACAAGACCTGAATCGAAACTTAAAAGAGCAAAAAACACACAAAAGTACACAAGATTAAAGAAAGGGCAATTGCAATACTGATGGACAGGTAGACATAAATTGTGCCATCACTACTGAAGCTAGAATATAAATTAACAACGGTCAAATCTGAAAAAACAAACATCAAGGAATTTTGTCATGGAAACTAGATTTAAAATACGTTGACCTACCTGTAGCTGGTTAACGTCAGCTTTTTCTCACATCTGTTGAAGAAAAAAAAACAAAGGTTTAGTCGGAGAAGAAACCGCGCACTTAAAAAGCGAAAAACATTAATTTTGATAATCTGCGGTCAAGGAAAGGATAATATAATAAATTTATGTGCAATAAGAAATGTACAAAATAGTAGAGTAAACATTCCAAAGACAGACATGTACTCTCGATGATGGTTTGTAAAAAAACAAAACTTTGAGTTATTATGTCTAACATGTCTTTCTTCGAAATCATGCTTACTTTGCTTTACTGTGCCAGGTAAGTCAGTGGAAAGTCTTATAAGAGGTACACAGTATGTTTTCATTTGGAAATAATTGATATCTTCCATTAGAAAAAGGCTGTGTATGATCAAGTTTTTTAATAAAGGTGATAGTAAATATAGCTTTCTTATAATTTTAATGATTGATAGAGCTACATAAAGACATAGTTATCTGGATTGATTGATTGTTTGGTTTAAAACTTATAGAGCGAGCTGTTGCAACCTGATAAAACACAAATGAAATTGAGCTGAACATCCATTATAATTCCGCAAAGGAGACAAATTTATGAATGAAAGCCACTTTTGTATGACATCTAGAATTTAAAACGCAGCTAAAGTAAGGTATTTGATTTTCTTATCTGAGCAATGGCGTATTGATAAAATACCCACCAATAATGTATCTTTGGAATAGGTTATTTTTTCCATTGTCTACTATACAATGAAACCAGACAAAGTTTTGTGTTGATTGTGTTCAAAGTATTGGTTGCAATATTCTTCAAAGTTTATGAATATGGAAGAGTTGCCAAAGGTCGAGGGTTTCCTCCAGGCAAAAGCTCGGTTTCTTCACCTGTCTTCAAATAAGTGAAATAACATTTATCAATCAATCATTCAAACTCTATGATACAAAAATCACACAACAGTGCATGCGTTCATTCTTTGCAAATATATGATAAAAAGTAAACGTTAAAGAATATCAGAGCTAATTGATTACTATCTAAAACCTATAGCAAATCAGCATGTTACCTTTATCGAAAATACTGATGATTTGTTGCCAAACTATCTGTTGCAGAAAATTCTACTGACTATTAAGGACAAACTCCTGTCTGTCGTCAACCTAATGAAATATCATGGGTTGTGGTTTCTTATAACATATGATTGGGTATAAAGGTCTAAATGATATGCCACAATAAGAGAACTGGTTATTTTAGACAAGAAGATTTTCCGTGTGTTTTAGTGTTCAAAAATATATATGATAAACAAAAACTTTAAAAAGGTCTGTAAATTGAGTAAATAAAATTATCTCTAAACATTCCCTAATGGCTGACAGGATTCTTTAAATATTTACAACAAAGTGGATCATTCCTAAACACAAAACAGGTGCTATTTATGTAAGTGGGTAGTAAGTAAAAAAACCAATCCTTTATCAGCAAAAATCTGACATGATTATGGGAATCTATTTAACTGAAGCATAAACCATAGATGGAAGTCATTCAGTTGTTAAGGAGAAAGGGGAGGAACTCTTGGTTCCCACAAGTATCAGTTTTCATTGGTGCCAGAGGCCCTTCTCTTCATATCAAGGTATTGAAAACATATATGTGACAAATTGGACAGATTAAGCTGGAATACGGTAATGTTGCTAAAAGTTGTGTTATCATTTAAAAGTGTTGAAATTTCACGGGAAAACGTTCTGAAAACTCATTAATATAAAAGTCAAAACCTGTAATAGTTTGGCACAAAAAAAAAAGTAAAACATTTTAGCAATGAATCAAAGTGAGTGAGAAAAAAAATGGATTTTGATTTCAAAATGAGAACACATTATTTTCAGCCATTTCAATAAGAAATATTTTAGATATAAAAAGTAGGCTATCATTCAATGGAACTGCTAGTTATCAAAAGGAAAGAAGAAAAAAAAAAACGAAAAATCATTCAGTTGATGGAGTTCAGATTCCACTATGGAACAAATGAGGGTCATAAAAAAACTGTAAGCTGCTTGAATCTTGTGTAATCTATGGTCCTAATAACTTCAGTTGAGATTCAACCCTGGCATTTTCAATGTAACAGTGCAGGCAAGCAGACATTTCATCCAATCAAGAAACACGGAATCTGTTTGTGCAGCCATCTCCATGGTGTCCCACAATTCAATTCCAAAATAGCTGCAGGCAAGTTTTCGCTTCTGAAGTGTGGACAGACAGCAAGCAACTAGTAATTGCATTTAAACGTTGGCCATATAATAAACGTGAGCAGAAAATTTACTGAAGATTACAGTTTATAACAAAATGTTTTCAACCTGTTTTACATGCATATGCGAAAGTGCTCTCAATTCAGCAACAAACTGAAATAATATCAAAAGTAATGTTAAATCTCTCTCTCTCACTCAGTCAAGAAATTTTTTTTTAAAGTGACACGAGCTGCCACAATATTGATATCTTCCCGTTAAAACAGAATGTTGAAATCATCAACATCCGATTCACAGGCTTTTAAGTACTTCTATAGTCACCAGAATGTACAATAAATTATTGTTTTAAACTAACTTAGGCTTTGAATGAAGAATCAATGTTCGTCCCAGTTAATTAAATTTTGATTACCTTAGAGATTACCTTAGAGCCTTTGAGAGTTAAAATGGCAATTAATCTTATAAATAATAAATATGACATTATACAAGAACGAAAGTTCAGAAATCTTGATATAAAGGCGTTGATAGACGTAAATGTAAGTGTCACAGCGGGTATCAATGGCAACTGTCACAACAAGGATCACGAAGTTATGACGGCATTACATCCTACGCAATAGGAACAACCATAACTAAGCTCCATAATAATAAAAATCCTTCGAGGACCAAATCCGACAGCGATTTCATATTATGGAGACAACATTGTGACATTTCATCATAAGATTAATGCCTCAGCTTTGATCTTTCTTCAGAAAACCGGAGATAAAAATCTAAGATTCCGACGAGAGCAGACAGACAGTCGTCAGCCACAGTCTACCCAAAGATAGACATCTATTTCAATCCCAACTTCCTATTGATTTTTACAACTCAAAATGAGATCCCCCCAAGCCTCCGATAAATACAATTTTATCAACATTGCAACATAAAGTTTTCAAAAATTACTACCGCAGTCGGTAATAATAGCTGCTAGCCAGCTAATGTTTTATATTTTTGTATATCCGACAGTAAATAAACAATATTCTATTCTAATATTCTACCATTGTATTACTTCCTTACAGAATTCATATTATAATGCTAGTCACAAATTTCTTTGAATTTATTTAATTAATTCGGTGGCCCTGGTCCGTAGCGTTATAGTCTAAGTCAACACACAGATAAAAGCCTTGCATGGACGAGTTATGTGTTGATTCCCCCCATATTAAACATTTATTGGGTTTTTAGTTGATGTGTGGTGGTCGCCTGATAACAGCTGAGAGTCTGGAGCATCTGAGAACAAAGTGTCTGATTTCTAACAACCCCCCCCCCCCTCCCCCACCCGCCCCCAACTAAACCGGTCAATGCTGGCATTTAAACAGTGTAAACATGAAGCAATCAATACAATGATTACCTTAACACTTCCCTAATGAAACAATTTACCTATAGACCTTGGAGACTCAGTGATAGTGAGTAGTCTCAGCCCGACACAGGGGTTCGAATCCCCCAAAAATAAACAAAATTCTGAACGTATTTTTCAATTGATCACCTTCTGTGGTAGAGTTGACAGGTATTCGTTGAAAGTTTGGGGTTTCCTCTGGGCAAGGAGTCCGGTATCCTCCCCCATTTATCCTGGCAACGCCGCCAAATAAGTGAAAAAATCTTGAATGTGGCGTAAAACATCAATCAATCTACCAGTAACTGTGAAACAGTGGCCATAAACCACCAAAGGTCAGCGGTTTCCTAAAAGTAAAGAGCCCGGTTTCCTAAAAATAATTAAAGAGCCTGATTTCCTAAAGGTAAAGAGCCTGGCTGGTTCCCTTGTCCCTATCAACCTGGTAATACCTAAGTATTTTATCGGAGGAATTTTAACACAGTTTTATGTAACCATCGATTTATCTATCGTGGAGATGCTAAAATATCTCACATGACATTGACAAAACTAAATATTTGTATACACAAAGCTGTATCACTATGGAGATAAGATGTGCATTTATAAAAAAAGGCTTGGACAATTACGACATAATGAAACAAGCTTTTGTAAGAGGTCTGTTAAATAAAAGAATCGTCAAGGAGTCATAAAATGGACGGATTAGTTCTTTTGTTTTGCATTTATGAGTTGCAATAATGATTGTTTCTTTTCATATTAGCCTATTTTAAACTCATTATGATAGACTGAAGTTTAATGGGAGAAAACATTTTAACAGACTAGTTTAGATGGAAAGAATACAGTTCATGTCTAAAATATTTGTCCAATGTTTGTTTTATCCCCTCGTAAGCGAATAATTGAAATTTAAATGTGTCATTATAATAGAGAATAAGCTACATGTGCCATTCACATTTATTGTCATTTAATTCCAGAGAATCTGTTTAAAGACAATGAACATTTCTGCAACGTGTCTGAGTGATTGTAAAAGCGTCAAAAAACCTGTTCTTTGACAAATAAGATGAGATATTGAATGAAAGAAATGATATCTCCATTGAACGGAACACTGGTAGATGAAAATCAATAAATTGCTAAATTCAATACGTTTAAACTAATTTTGGCAAAGCAACGCAGATATAAATAAATAAATAAATTGCTAAATTCAATACATTTAAAATAATTTCGGCAAAGCGAACGTAGATAAAAACCAATAAATTGCTCAATTTAATAAGTTTAAACTAATTTTGGCAAAGCGAACGAAGATAAAAATAAACAAATTGCCAAATTCAATACATTTAAACTAATTTTGGTAATTTGAACTAACACAGTATCAAAATTTCACAGATTAAGCTTGACGACAAATACACACTTCTCGGAAGCGTTGGAGTAATAATAAAAGTGCCAATAAAACTGCCCTTTATGTCATCCCACACATTAGAAACACCATTAAATGAATGCCACTGTATCTTAATAGACATTGTCTAGACAAATAATTTCACGGGTAATTTTATTCTCACTGCCCATAAAATTAGCAGTTGAAGCCAAGTTGTAGAGGAGAAGATTTTCAGTTAGCTCTTGGTTGTCTAGCGAAAAATACAATAAACAGTTAAAAACACAGTTCAATTTTATCTTTTTTTTCTATTTTTAAGGCCAGTTTTCTACAATTATGATTGATTGATTAATTGATTCATTCTTAAGTTGATGTTTAGCTGGCTAACCAGTTGTTTTTTTTAGTAATTAAATATAACTAATAAACCAAAAGGATTATTTTTTATTAACTAAATAGACTATATTTTATTTCTTAAAAGCTTAACACTATTTAAAAGATGTTTTTTTGCCTATAATTACAATCACAGTTGTACAAACATTAAAGTGGCATGAGCAGTCAAATGAGTTCTAATACTAATCTGAATGGACGTGCCAATAAGCTAAAACAACCAAACCATAAATTCTAATTGTAAGAAAGTAAGAGGCTTTGAAAGTCTGAATGCAAAAATAGTGGCTGTAAAGTAGACAAAATTTAAATAACATGGATGAATGTACGTTCATTTCAAGCTAGTTCAAAACACTACAGGTATATTCTCGAAACTAGTAGTACTAAAAAGTTTCCAAGTGGCAGGGCTTGAGAAAAATAGACAATAATTTACCCATTCTGTTTTAACGAAAAAAACATCAGCATTTTGACAGCTCGTGCCAGTTAAATAAAATTCTCTTAAAATTGAAATTAATGACCAACACATGATATGTATTAGAAATAATATTTTGACAATAACACATTTAGCTAAACAAAACACATTAATCTATTATGTATCCTCTTTCACAAGTACTAAGTACTAGTACAATGTACTAAGTACAGTTAAAACCTAAGGTGCATGTACTTAAAAGGAAAATTTCTATTCCAAGAATTGTGTACACAAGATCAATATGAAAATCATACTATCCCCTTTTAGAAAAGGTACAAATTTTACAACAAAAACAGCCATCAATGAACATCATAGAGAAAAGTTGGACAAAAAACAGCAAATTTACCTGGATTCTGAGTCCGGAATCTTTGGCGATTCTTCTATAAGTATTTTAGGTGTGTTATTTGACACCTGCCCATCCATATTTACAGGTATCGGACAAATGTCAGACAGACGTTAATATTCCGCCACTTACATGTCTGGTATCCGTGGAGGAAGCTGCAGCGAAGACAGGCTCACGGACAGTTGTATTATATTGTGTCATCAAACTCTGGTTATAGATAGTTCCATGTGATTAATGGACCCAGCTAAGACTGGATACCAAGATCAATGTTAGTAGGTAGGAAATAGTCAAGACGCTTATGATGACACAGCCACAAAGCCCAATTAAGGGGACTTTCGGAGAAATTGTTGTCAAATTATAATGACTCCAATATCCAATTAAATTAGGAGAAAATACAGTAAACTTTTCTTGGTCTTCAACTGAATGGATTAGTGTTTTATGCCACACTTGAGATTACGGTACCGTTATGATGACACAGCCACAAAGCCTTATTAAGGGCACTTTCTGAGAAACTGTTGTCAAATTATAATTACTCCAATGTCGAATGAAATTAGGAGAAAATTCCAATTACAGTAAACTTTTCTTGGTCCTCAAATGAATTCATTAGTGTTTTATGCCACACGAGATTACGGTACCGTTATGATGACACAGCCACAAAGCCCAATAAGGGGACTTTCGGAGAAATTGTTGTCAAATTATAATTATTCCAATGTCCAATGAAATTAGGAGAAAATTCCAATTACAGTAAACTTTTCTTGGTCCTCAAATGAATTCATAAGTGTTTTATGCCACACTTGAGATTACGGTTTCCCAAAATTATGTCAAACAATCACATGTTAGTGCAATGTGCATGAGTGGCAATCCATTTATCGAGGATATTTGGGAAATAACAATTGAAATCATCTGAGGACCACGTAGGTAAAACATGAAGACAGTTCTAAAGCTAAATCCGAGCTTTCAGGTAAACTGATTTTCACAAAACACAAAAACATTTGTGACAATAAGTACCTTCAGTTCGCTTGAAACCTTGACATAAAAAAAATCCTCTGTAAACCCAACATCAGCTTGGGGTTTAAATATATGTGACACACTTTAGATATCTCTTGATGATCGGATACGTCTCAATTCATTAATAATTCAAGAAACGAATTATAATTAAAGTTTTACATAACTGGATCTTTTGCACAAAAATACCGGTAATTTCTGAATACTGATATCCAATAATAATCCAACAGCATTGAAAACACAAGGTTGACTGACATTAGAACTTCCAGTGTACCTAATTTCACTAATGTTTGTTTTAATTATCACCTTTTTTTTTACCGATTTCTGTCCAATGTCATTTTTCTTAACTTTCAGCATTTAATGTGAGACTCCAGAACTATATTTCACGACAAAACCGGTCATGTATAAAAAAACAAGTCTCACAGGCCGGCTACAGTTTCACAAAGCAACCCAACTTCAGAGTCATGTTTCGTTTTTTTAGCAAATTAATAAAGAAATCTTTATATCTGTAAATGTGATGGCAAATACCTCACCCTCACAAAAAAAAACGAGAAAATTGATTCCTTAAATGTTGCTATAAATATTTGTCTAGTAGGATACCGTGTTGTGATTGAATGTCAACATGCAATAACCGACGGCTATTTGATACCAGGAATCACAATAACGGATAAACGATGATAGCCTTTCAACTGCCCAAACAACCATTGAAAATTACCGTTTAAGCTCAAAACACTTAAAACCAGCCAGAAAAAATTACAGAGATACAATAATATCCTCTTTCAAATTCACAAGCCCTTGAAAAGTTATTACTTCAGCTGGAAATTTAATCCTTCAGCTGTCAATGCTGAAGTTAAATACTCATATTCCAAACAAAGATGATGTCGAATAAAAATAGCAAAAAATCACTAAAAATAGCAATGCTGAATTACCTGGAAATCTCTTCGCTAAACGTTGACAAAGACTTGTCCAGCTTAAATATAAATATCAATGATGCCTTATATACAGAAACAACTTTTAGAGCTAAATTGGAAAGATTCTGAACAAAGCAAGTATACATTTTTCTATCCGAACAAATAAATATGTTACGTAACCCAATTGTTTGATTTATGTCACGCAGCTTCTTCATCGTGAAAGAAAAAAATTTACTGACTTTCAATAGACAAGCTGTCTTACAGCAATGGAAACCTAAATGGGTGGTTGACATAAAAGCTTTCAAAAGTTTCCAAATCTGATCGTTGGTATTTCATCAACTGACATTCATCAAGCTTCAATATAAGTCTCATAAGGTTTGATCAAATACCAGTGTCATTGAAAGAATTGGAATATGAAACATTAATTAAATTTGTTTTACAAAATAATACTATTCAATGACTGATTAAATATAATCTTTCTTGGTAAACGTTTATTTAAAACATCTAGAAAACCACTTAGACAACTCAACTAATGAGTTCTTATATTTTTAGTAAATAACAATCTAAATGGAGTCTTTGAAATAAAACTCTGTGTATCAACTTGGAAAATCTTTTTTTTTTTAAAAGCTGAACATCTGTGCTGTAGATAATGTAAATGTTCTGTCCAAAATCAAACCAAAATACTTTTGGATGAATTGCAAAAGATTTTCTTACAAGTGTACTTTTTGGTTTTATGAATCTATATTTGCTTCCAGAGAAAATTTTCCTCTGAAAATCTTTGCAAATAGATAGAAAGTGGCAAAAAATATGAATGATACCCTATCCATTCCAAAATGGATAAATACCGAAAATCCGGAAAATTGTTCAAATCGTTAAAAGGATGTCCTTATATTTGCTAGATTGCTTGGAAAGGATTAGTATCATATTCCTAATAACTTCCAATGGCGAGACACACAGCCTTTTAATTAGTCTGCCCTAAGTCTGGGAGAATAATTAGCTGGTAGTTAGAAGAAGCCTTACAAATCCAGATGGATCAGACAAACACAAGTCTGACGGATAACCAACATTTCCAAAGACGTGACAGGAATCCCATGGCAGTGATGATGAAATTCAGGTGAAACCGAAGTCTGAAAACATTTTGTGGACACTGTCAGTTTAACGATGACACGGAGAAATCTGAGTCCGACAAGCGGATTTGAAAGTGTGCGACAGACGACAAGTGGTCTCGGAGTCTATACGATTCTCAGCCAAGTATAATCCTTGTAGACAACGTAGAAGGCTGAGTTGGTGGTGGACTGAGAGAGAGAGCGTAACACCGTGTAAAGTAACCCTGTCATCCTTACTCTAACCTTATTATTGAATACACCCTAGTTGCGACAACACGCAGCGATAACACATTTCCAACGGCTGGCCTAAAGGATGAGCAAGCAGCATCTGAAACTGTCAACTGATAATTGAGTCAGCAGGAAGACAAAAATAGTTCGGCCAAAAAAAGCCCATTTCCACCGAAGTCCTAACCAAAAAAAGCAGCCATACCCTAAACCTTTATCTCACGGCTTCAAACGCAGACACAATTCCATTAACAGGTTAAGATTGATAAAACATGAAATGTTCCAACAAGCCATTAGCTAAATACAAAATCTATCTCAGTTATCACACCTTGTTCAGTGTGTAAAGCTGAAGTGTCTATAATGGATTATCTTACCTCATTAGAAACTTCGACTCACCATTTGTATTTTAGGCATGTTTAGATTGATTGATTGATTGACTGACTGATTGATTGGTGTTTGATTACTTGGCTGAGTGGCTAGTAGATTACTTGACTGATTGACTGAGTGATTGATTGATCACTTGTCAGAGTTACTGATTTGTTACTTGACTGTGCCATTGGCTTGTTGCTTGACTGAGTCCTTACAATTTGCAATATTATAAGATTGATTGATTGAATGATTGATTGATTGGTGTTTGATTACTTGGCTGAGTGGCTAATAGATTATTTGACTGATTGACTGAGTGCTTGATTGATCACTTGTCAGAGTTATTGATTTGTTACTTGACTATGCCATTGGCTTGTTGCTTGACTGAGTCGACGGAGTCCTTACAATTTTCAATATTATAAGATTGAATGATTAACTGATTGATTGATTGGCTTTTGATTACTTGGCTGAGTGGCTAATGGATTACTTGACTTGGCACCTGAGCGATTGATTGACTGAGTTATTGATTCATTACTTTACTGAGTGAGTCTTTAACAATTTTCAATATTAATAGAGCAATGTTAAACATATATATAAAGGATAAAACCTTAATTCAATACTCTTCCACTCCATACATCTACACTGTATGTTTACAAGGATTTCACAAAGCGCCGTAGATGTGTTTTTTACGTAACTTTCATACCAACGTATCTCTGCAGTATGGGTTGCTAGGGCAGTTACGTAAAAACTTACATTTGTACGCTACGCCGCTTTGTGAAACAAGGTCCGGGGTCTTAGTGAGAGTAAAACCTCCTTATTTCAAGACAATCCATTCCACATGACAATACACATGTTGACATCTTAATGTTAAACAGGTCTTTTTAAAGTTAAAAAAAAAAGATAAAAAACTAAAAATGACAACTGTTCTAACAGCTTTGAAACTTAATTAACAAACATATTTTTTGCAAAAATGTTTATTAATTTCCAAGCATTTTCTCAAATAAATCGAAAGGCAATTAAATATTTCTTTATATAAAGGCAAAGGTACAAGACTAAAAACATAAAAGCAGGCTACATCAGCACAAACTTTCCTCTCAATGATCAATATTACATTCAGGAAAGATTCTTTTTCAATTTCGGACATACCACTGGGTGTGTTTATTAATTATGTACTTTTGTATATTAAAAATTTAATAGCCTATACCAATCATTCGTCTAAGTTTGCGTGCTTGGTTATGTGCGGCAAGCTTTGGAGTAATGCTGAAAAAGTATCAAATTCACTATATCAATCTGATGCAATAAAATCAGAATTCTTCTGGTTAAGTCTGTACAAGTTCACAGGCATTTATTTGTATAGTGCAAGAATGACAAAAGTAGACAGAGTTACCCCCCTTTAGTAAAAACAGATAACAAATTTGTAGTAAAAAAAAAACAAAAACAGATAAATGACATTTTTATTTTAGTATTAGTTGTTGACACAAACTTATATTGCTTCAGAGGGGAGAGAGTTATTGTTAACTTTCCCTGACTCAACTTGCATAATTTAATTTACAATAATACTAGGAAACCCTTCAACACCATTGTTTTGTTTTTGTTTTGTTTTTTTTTTTGGGGGGGGGGGGGTGGGGTTTCTATAATATATGTGGGAATTTGGTAACAGGGTTCAAGGTTTCTTCTCGGTGTGATTTCCTGGCACTCTTGACGTCACAAACCCACATCTAAGTGATATAATCTTAAATTGGTCAATCGTAATTGCAATGATGTTTTTTTTTTTTAACAAATTGATTTTCTGAACCAAAACTGTGTTATTATAAACAATCTAGAAAGCAGAATGTTTTCATCTATTCTACAAGAATATATTCTTATTTTAATTGCTTTCAGTACTTATATGTTTCTTTTTTCTTTTTTTTTGCAAATCATCCAGATTCTTCACTTTTTTAATGAACGAAACAGGACTTTCTGCATGACTATGGTATACAAATATAATCTATCAGAACTTCACAACTGATGATATAATAACACCTTTTTTGTGAATCATTTCCGCGGTTATGACAGCTAAGAAGAAAATAACAGCATGTAGATTGACTAAATCAATTCCTAATTGATGTGAAAGGCATGTGTCATAAAACATCACCATAATTGAATTGTGACTAGTCAATTAACTCATTTCCCTTTCATGTCAAAGTTTAAGTTAAGTTTTTTGACACACTCATGAACACTGATGAGTATCTTATTTTTTATCTAATGACCGACATATATTAATGACCAAACTTCACGGGAATGGTATGAAAATAAACACCTTTCTATTATTATGTTAAAGACTCACAGTTTTTATCAAAAGACTCACAATTACTATCAAACATATATTTTTCTTTTGAATGAAAAATTCATAACATTAGAAGGCTGTTAGCCTGAATTTGTCATAACTTTTCGAACGATTGGTTGATTGATTGATTGATGTTTTACGCCGCACTCTAGATTATTTCACTTATATTTAGGTGGGGAGGAAACCAAGCTCTTTGTCCAGAGGAAACCCCAGGCCTTCAGCGAGTAACTGGAAAATCTCCCACATACGGCATCAGAGAGAAAAATCCACTCATAAATGTTCAATTTTTTTATAATTTGGTTTGAGTGGGATTTGAACTTGTGCCGCATAGATGGGAGGCCTGTGTCGGGCTGAGGGACTATCACTCTAAGCGACTGAGCCACCGAAGCCAAACTCGCTTTGAAATAAGATAGAAAGATACTACTGGTATGAAATAAACTTTTACAGAGGCACTTTTTGAACAAACACACATAAAGTATTTCAGTTCAATATGTCAGTAACTGTGACCTATGTTATGATCGACTGTGCCACAGAAGCCAAACTCGCTTTAAATTAAGATACAAAGATACTACTGGTACTACTACTACTTTTTAGAGGCACCTTTTGAACAAACACACACAAAGTATTTCAGTTCAATATGTCAGTTACTGTGAGTTATGATCGACTGTGCCACAGAAGCCAAACTCGCTTTAAATTAAGATACAAAGATACTACTTGTACTACTACTACTTTTCAGAGGCACCTTTTGAACAAAAAAACACAAAGTATTTCAGTTCAACATGTCGGTAACCGTGACCTATGTTATGATTGATGCTTAGGCATAACCCAAAATTTCTACTTTTCCTGTGTTGGCCATATAAAAACCAAACGAAAACGAAAAAATAAACCTTATCAATCATTTGATGTTAGACAAAAACAAAACAATGGAACCTGTTGTAGAAAGTTTTCTAGAAGCTGCAAACTTGAACAAAAAAATCACATTCTTCAGACATAAAACAGACGAAAAGTGCACAAAAAATGACCCATGAATTCTTGGCCACCTACATTTTCTACGATCTGACAAAAAAGTTTTTTTATCCTACTAGATTCAACAGTGTAAACTTGTTTTAACTTACAATGGTTCATGGTACGGTTAGTTTTTGAATCTCAAATTTTAAGACATTGTTGAAATTATTAAAGGATCTTCCTGCCCTATAGGGCTCTAGGATGGGCGATAGTTACCCAATAGCCAATAACTTGATGTTAGACGAGAAGATAAAAACGGTTGACTTATACGAATGGCAGCAGACAGTAAACGATGGCTTGCAACGAGACTTTCAATAAGCATCCAAATACAGCTGGATTAGTTATAATTCTACCAATGTTGGATATCTGGACAAACTGTTTCAGAGGGGAATAAGATCCAACGTACACAGACCTTCCATCCATGCGGCGCGGGTTCAAATCACGCTCAGACCAAATAAAAATGGGAAAATTTCTGACCGGATTTTTCCCTCATTTGCTGTATGTGGAAAAGTTGCCAGGTACTTGCTGAAGGTCGAGGGATTCCTCCTGGCAATGAGCCCGGTTTCCTCTCCCATTAAACCTGGCAATGCCGCCATAAAAGTGAAACAATCTTCAGCACGTCATAAAACATCAATCAATCTCACGTACAAGAAAATCTCATAAAGTGTTGTTTCATAGGCGAGAAAATAATTTCCAGATGCTGCAAAAGTGTTAAAGTATTCTTTGTCTTTGTTAAAGCTGATTTTATTTATTTAGATGACAAGCTTCTCTTATAAGGAAGGGGAATGGAGGGGGGGGGGGCTTGGTGCTGAAGTTGGCACTAGTCTCTAGGTCTGACAAGACTTCCATAGATAGGTGGAGGGCTCAAATCCAACTGCAATAATCACCGCATATGGAAGAGTTGCCAGGTTCTCATCAACGGTCCAGGGTTTCCTTCCGCACTCAACCTGACCACCATATGAGTGAAATGATCTTGAGTGTAACAATCAATCAATTTAAAGGGAACATTACTGGTGGAAGCAGTATGATATGAAATCAGTTTAAATAATGAGGAGAGGTTAACACCTACCTTGTTTCCATAGCAACCTCTCCATTGAGGCTACTGTTGCTTCGTTTCATTTCAGAATATTCTGGTGGCGACTCCAATAAGTAGTAATATCCTTTAGGCATTTTGTCAATCTTACATAAGGAATCTAACAGAAAAAAATCACAATCCAACGCCCAATTTGAACAGTTTAGATACATCAAATGTCATAACTAAATTGAAATTCATCTCAGTTTCCAAAATATTCAATGTTGGACAAATTCCAGCACAATTGTCCATTGCAAATAATTTCAAATTCCTTCACACAATGGTGATCTTTCTAGCAAAATAAATACAACTTTTTTTCCAAGAAATAACCAGTGCAAGCCTACAAAAATTGTCATATATATAACCTTAGATCAAATCCAATTTAAAAAATCCAAGAAAAAAATAAACCAATTTGTCTATAGAGATTTTTTCCAGGAAAAATAAGCTGTCAATTTTTGTCGTCAAGAATCAATAATTTTGCTTTGTGAGCAAAAAGCAGAGCAGTCAGTCAGATTTCATTTTTCAAAAAAAATCAACCCCATCAGCAATACGGCTTATTGAATCTTTAGAAATTAAACCTATGTTTATAGCAAAAACATTTGATTGCAAAAAAGTGAGGCAATTATAGAAACTATTTGTAGCATAATAGGCAGGTCCTCTTAACAAACAGCAGCAAAAACTATACCCTGAGAATGTATGTTCTTCATTGTTAAAATAACTATTTCAGCTTTAGTTTTTTTTAATAGTAAAACATATCCAGGCAGAAGTAGGAAAAAATTTCAAACACAATTTGAGTTAATACCCGGCAAAGCCGAATCCTTGCAGTCCATTGTATCAGAGCTTTTGTTAGAGCGAGTGTACACTAAACGCTAAAAACTGAGAATCAAGGCAAGCCAAAAACTTTCACTGAGAATCAAGGCAAGCCAAAAACTTTCACCGAGAATCAAGGCCAGCCAAAACCTTTCACTGAGAATCAAGGCAAGCCAAAAACTTTAACTGAGAATCAAGGCAAGCCAAAAACTTTCACTGAGAATCAAGGCAAGCCAAAAACTTTCACTGAGAATCAAGGCAAGCCAAAAACTTTCACCGAGAATCAAGGCAAGCCAAAAACTTTCACTGAGAATCAAGGCAAGCCAAAAACTTTCACTGAGAATCAAGGCAAGCCAAAAACTTTCACTGGGAATCAAGGCAAGCCAAAAACTTTCAGAGAATTAAGGAAAGTCAAAAACTTTAACTTAGAATCAAGGCAAGCCAAAAACTTTCACTGAGAATCAAGGCAAGCCAAAAACTTTCACTGAGAATCAAGGAAAGCCAAAAACGTTCACTGAAAGTAAAGGCAGGCCTAAAGGTTTCACTAACAATCAATACAGGCTGCACGTTTTCTTGGAATAGAAACAGTATTGGTGAAACTGTATAATCTTTGAAACCAGCCGCTCAGTCAGTTTGATGAACTGGTGCCAACAAAAAATATTCAAACACAATTTTTTGCACGGAATATAATTCTGCACACAAATCACCCAGGTATATCCTAAGAACTTAGCATGTTGCAAATCAGTTCTTAAGTCTCCTCATCATCTGTTACAATTTTGAAATCCTTAAATTAGCACACTCTTTAGAAATCACTGCACATAAACTGTTCAGATTTCGATAACTACTTCCATCACAAGGCATGGGTTTCCACATCCAAATATCCCACATGGAATTCAATTCAATTTCAATTTACCACATTTCTGGCTTGCAACACTGTTGATATTTTGGTGGACCATTTTTTTTACATGTAAATCAGAGAAATTTTTTTGCTAAAGTTGCACTGTTTTCATCACAAAATACAGATTTACAATGCTGTTTAGGTTTCTGATCACTTTTTGGTGTGAAATACAACTTTCAGAAAGAAGAGATTTCAGGGCACAATTTTCACCAAATAAATAGTCTCCATAACCATAACTGTTCAGCTTTAAAACATTATTTCCATCACAAAATAATGATTTTGATTTTGGGAGTAATTTTTCCTTTGTAATATGATATCCCTTTTCCCACACTTACATCTGCCTGAATTTAGGAGACCTTCATACAAAATGGCAGCTACTAAAATATGTTTACAGGTTTTTTTATACCGATTGTGCTGTTCAAATTGAAATTCATGGGCAGTATTTCTATCTAAAGGAAAACGCTTTACAATAGGAAATACCTTGTCAATGATTACCTGAAAGTTTATGCACAATCAGGTAAGCCTCGTTCATTGACACACCTGTATTTAATGAGTCAGGTAAAAACTCAGGTGAGTTAATTCAGGAACATTAGAGTAAACACCCTTCAATGATACTAACAATTACCGACAACAAATACCCACACAGGTTCATGTTGAAATCCACCATTATCGTCAACGTCAAATCAATGATTTCATTCAGAAGTGAGCAAACACTTGATAAATATCCAACATGTAGTAAATAAAATTGAAAATATCTTGCCGAGTCCTGCAGAGAATAAACCAACACAGCTAGAGTTTGAATATTAAAAACTGACAATCTTTAAAGCCCATAGAACAGCTAGGTAAAATAACAGTTCGTTCAGAAGACCCCAACACACTTTCTTTGAAGTACTTTTTGTAAAATATCTTTACCGTCCTGCAGTTGACTTAAACACATCCTGAGTTTGAAAATTTG
The DNA here is from genome assembly GCA_963971465.1 of Lepidochitona cinerea. NCBI lineage: Eukaryota > Metazoa > Mollusca > Polyplacophora > Chitonida > Tonicellidae > Lepidochitona > Lepidochitona cinerea. The sequence goes on along the minus strand of OZ020560.1, from coordinate 14,402,481 downwards.
AAAGAAAAGGCAGTCTCCAGAAACTCATTTAGATACTTTTCAAGGTCCCATTCACAAAATATCTTTAAGCATCCTGCCGAAAACTCAAACACTGGCAGAGTTTGAAAATATGAAATAAAAGTCGGTCTCCAGAAAACTAAAACACAGGAAGGGTTTGAACGTGTGAAATACAAGCCAGTCTCCATAAAACTCAAACGTAGCCAGGGTTTGAACGTATAAAATAAAAGTCTGTCTCCAGAAAACTCAAACACAGGCAGAGTTTGAAAGTATGAAAGAAAAGTCAGTCCCCAGAAACTCACTTAGATACTTTTCGAGGTCTCATTCACAAAATATCTATAAGCATCCTGCCGAAAACTCAAACACATCCTGAGTTTGAAAGTATGATATAAAAGCCAGTCTGCAGAAAACTAAAACACAGCCCGAGTTTGAAAATATGATATAAATGTGAGTCTCCAGGGCCCATTCAACAGTCAGGTAAAACAATAGGTCGTTAAGGCGCTTTTTGTAAGCTGTCAGGTTGTCATTCAGCATACCTGTCCTCACAATACTTTTCCCTCCAGGTATGTAATGATATTTAAATTCATAGCCACCTGGCAAAGTGAGTCGGTATTTAATTGATCTCATGGTGGACAACTCCATCCATTAGATAAACGACTTTCATTAACATGACCACTAAAATACTACTTACATATGGCCAGGTAGCCAGGTATATTGGCAAATCCAGGTATTTTTATATTATCTACAAACATAAATCCCACGAGATATCCTCGGAGCAAATGTAATTATTTTTCGTCCTCTATTATGCAGACGACAAACAATATGGCTTAAAAAGAGGCAATACACAGAGTATGCGGACTCTCGTTTTCATACCTAATATAACACAATGTATATGTCTTATTTTTAAAAAGATCTTTCAACTCATTTTGAATGAAAGAAATTTTTCAAGTTTCTGTTGTAAAAATGTACAGACTTTAATCAGTCAGGAATTCATCAAAATAGTTTTTAAGATAGCGAAGAGAATTCTCAAATTGTATTCCAACTCAAAAACTAGACAACTGTTTCAAATGTTCAAAGTGGCATGAGCTGCCAAAATTCACACTTTTTTCCTAAATTCTGATTGTAACCACAGTAAGAGACTTTGAATGTCATTCAAAAAACTGAATGATTGACATTCAAATAGCAAAAATCAATACAGTCTGTAGCCTAAAAGAGCTGAAATAGTGTTCGAAAAGTAAACAAAGTTTAAATAACGGAGACAAATGTTCATTCATACTAAGCACATTCTTGAGACGAGAAGCACTAAAAAGTTTCTGAATTGTTTGTCTTGAGATAATTTAAACAGCAAAATATTAGCGGCTCTTGCCAAATTACAGTGTAAGCCCTTTGAATTTGATTGATCGATTGATAGATTAAAACATTGATTGATTCAATAATATTGATGTTGGTTAACGGATTACGTTTCATGTCCAAACTTATAAACTTCGCTCAAATGCTGCAAACTTTAAAATTGATCCATTGATTACGCTTCATGGGTTAACTTATAAACTTCGCTCAAATGCTGGAAACTTAAAAAAATTGTTAAAACAGTTCATTGGTTCCTTGATTTATGTTATAAGTAACTCTCAAGAATATTTCAATTACAGGACTGTTGCCATGGTTAAGCGGCCTAAGAATCCTGGCAAAGTGTCTTATACAATGGGGATGAAATCATCGCTTAAAATAAATATTGAAATTAAATTTTACAGACTGAATTATTTGATAATGTTCTAAAAAACATGATTCATAATATAATAGATTAGTTAATAACAGTAGAAATAAGCCAGATTTTGACCGCACCTTTACTTCGTAGCCAATCTAATTAACTTACATAAAATATCGCTGTTGGGTCCCAATTTACAATAATTATAACAATTCATTTATTAAGAGCTCTAATTAAGGCATGTGGGTTTAATTTGAATCAAAATAAATTAAATAGTTTTAATGAAATTAAATATTAGCATTGTGTAATGTGCCGACGGTGTGTTAAACATTTCAAACACGAGAAAATAATCCTAAGGGCATCTCAACATGTTAATCTTTATTATGGTCACCAGCGGGTGGTGTTTTAAAATTGTGCGCCAACAGTAAATATATTTGAAGTGTAATTAAGAACCAAATCAGTCCAATTAAAATCAATTTTTTTTAGGAATCTGTAGCCAAAAGGATTTAAAAAACATTGCATTTGTTCGTCGTTAAATGTCATTGCCTAAACAGAAAGCTGATTTTTTTATCCTTTCTTAATTCAGCTTGGATCATAAAGTAGTCTCACATCTAATTTTCCAAGATTGTGTACATACTATAATTGTGAAATCAGAGGGGTTCTCCAGTTCTGTACCCAAAGTAAAAGAAATAGCTTTGGTTTTCTATTCTAAACTTTATTAATTTGGCCCAAATCCCTTCTAAATATACAAATTTGATGGATTTGGTGATCAGTAATAATATCTGATGTTATTAAATTATGTAAGTTTGTAAAAAAAATGGATAGATTGGATGAAAAACTAATGAAGTTAATTAAAATCACTGTTAATTAACTTGGATCACTATCCTTGAATAATCGACAAAAAATGTTTAATCGTCCACCTAATTCTCTCAATGATAATAAATTAACAGATTAAATTAGCTTTCCTTTCCATGAATATGATCAGTTAATTGGACAATCCTAGAATGCAAAGGGAAATAACTCTAGGAACAAAATTCCTGGATAAGTGAATTGGATATTTTGATGTACTTTCACCACAGGGTCCTGTCTTACAAATCTGACACAATCACGCACATAAGCTTATAACATAAGCCAGTTAGGATCAGAGTGTAAATTCCTATAGTTTTAACAGAAATTATGTCCAACATTACTTACAAATGTACGCCATATTTTTGAGACTCGGTCCAAGCAAATAGGACAAAAAGGTAACACAAATGAACAGCACTACATGTAGTCTAATAAGTCATTAAAATTTAAAAAGTTAGAAGTCATTACTATTAGAATATTAATTTAATTTGCATGAATCCAGATTTTAAGATTTTTTTTTCATGGATATGACTACAAATCATATTTTGTTTGGGACATTGGGGAAAAACAGAAAGTGTGTTAGAAATCAAACCATCAGAAATAGGCTCAGAATTTTTGAAGGAAAAAAATGTTAAAAGAGAAAGAACAAGTGAACATAAAATGCATTTTAAAGTGGCATGAGCAGCCAAAATTCCCACTTTTTTCATAATTTCTGATCGTCATGACAGTAAGAGGTTTGAAGGCTATCGAACAACTAAATGATTGGTTTTGGAATGAGGACAATCTATACAGTATGTGGCCTATTAGAACCGAAATAGTGTTCGAAAAGTAAACAAAATTTAAATAACCGAGAGGACCATTCAGTCATTCTAAGCCAAAGTTAGTTCCAAGTAATACTTTATCCTACATTCTCGAGACTAGAAGCACCAAAAAGCTTCTGAATTATACGTGTCTTGAGAAAAATAGCCAATAATTTCAACATTCTGTTTTAACATCCAAATTTTGGCAGCTCATGCTACTACAAAGACTCCCAAATCCAAACAGATATTTTCAAATGACTGTAAAAGAAAAGTAGTTGGACAACAGAATATAATCCACTAATTAAGGTACTTACACGCAGCATTTGAAGCAATCTGGATGATATATCCCTCCTTTAGCGGACATGCGATCCTGGCCGATGGAAAAAGCACAGACTGCACATTTTTCTCCGTGAAAAGTGTGACGTAGTCGATTCCGAATACTTTGGCGTAGAAGTTTCGGGCTACTTGTAAACTTGGGGCTGCGTTTTGGGCTCCCAGGACTTTTGGGACTTTTTGGGCTTTTCGGGCTAATTGGGCTGATCGGACTGACGGGACTGCGTGAAATTTCATGGATGACATCAGGTGGACAAGAGTCAGAGCGTTCATATACCCTCGGCGCCCGTGGTTTCGGAGGATTGCCATTCTCAGTAACATGTTCTCCTAAAATAAAAGAAAAATATTTAATTATTACCTACGTACAATCAGTGATTTGCTTTCAAACAAAGTATTTTTACGATAGCTTTTTTAGGAAGAATAAAATAGAATACAACGGATACTTGACGAGGGAGATACATTGAACGTTGGGCATACATCGTCACAAATATAGACCCAGTTTTCTATCAAGCTCAATTGTAGCTACATTAGAAACTTGTCTCCATGGTTATTTTAGACAAGAAGATTTTCCCTGTGCCCGTGTGTTTTAGTGATCATAAATACATATACACTACAAAAGATTTGTGAATACATTCCATTATCATAAAAAAGAGTTATCCCCCTTGTATAATCTCCTCTATACTGAAGGAGAAATCATGGTCCCACTCGCTCAAGATTTCTGGGACAGGGGTAGGGTTTTATGAATGGGAAATTGTACAGAAAACTGATGACAGGCCATAAAATCAAACAGTTTCCTTGAATTTATATCAAATAGTTAAAATCAAAATAAAAACGCTGAATTAATTCATTAAAATCTAATGAAATTATCTATAAATATAACTTTTTCATTGTTTGTGTTCCTGTGTATTATAACGAAAATAAGACTGTTCCACTGACACCACCAAAAGAACCTCCAAATTGAAGAGCTCTACTGATATAAATGTAGTATATTAGGGGGGAGGGGGGGGGGGGGTTAAAGTTTTGAAAGCTAAATATTAACCCAAAAAAAATCAGAGCAACTATAAACATTAATAACAATTGTAAAGATTAGTCAATGATAGGACAAATTTCAAGAGTTAGATAAACTTTAATCAAGTCTATTATTAAAATTGTTAACACCTGTAATAAAACAGGTGTGAATATCAGAAACGTTATCTGTCTGCATGGACCCTGTTTCACGAAGCGGCGTAGCGTAAGTTTTTACGTAACTGCCATAGCGACCCATACTGTAGAGATACGTTAGTAAGAAAGTTAAGCAAAAAATACATCTACGCCGCTTTGTGAAACAGGCTCTAGAAACGTTATCTATCTGAATTTTGTGTAGATGGTCCTCTCAAAGGTAATATAACAAATCCCCAACATCACTATAGAAAATTATGCAAGTAAGGACTTTAACACCTTGATTGAATTTCTAATGAAGTTACGGATATACTGTACATTTAGTACTAGGAAACTTATCAGATCTCTTTAAAAAAATGGTATACATGTAGTTTGTGTATCAAAACACCATGGCAGACCAGAAGATTTCACGATAATGATCATCGGTTCCGGTAACCTGTTGTTCTAAAACCACGGAAACGGAAATCTGTTACCCATCATTAAAGTTGGTATATGGTCATATACAGGGGCAATAGCATCAGTACCAGTTGGTTGCCAGAATTTTAATATACATGTACGGAAGAGATTCCATTAACGTTTCCGACCAACACTGAAATTATCTGGCCAGCATGGGTTACCATAAAATACAAGGGTATACTCATGAAACATAGTAGTTATCATTTTAAAGATATCAGAAAATACTGTACGGTGTTATTAGTCACGAGTTTTCATACAAGCGTAGTGATGGCATCGGCAATGCGAAATATTCTTTATTCGTTTACTGTGGAAGCTAATTTCTAACAAGAGTTTCAGGAAACCCAAAATACGCCCGGAAAGGCACAGTAACTGCAGCCATACCAAAACAAAACCTTCCATATTTATTTGAATTTAATTTTCAAAATTCAGAGGGAAGAGGTTGAAGCTTGGTAAAAGGTGATGTTATGTCAACAAAATGAAATCTTACCACTAAAACCTTTAAAATCGATCTGTATCAAATTTAAAATGGGCTATTTGGATCAACAATTATTAACAAGATTTGTACATGGTACAAGTCATCAATTCTCGCTGCTGTTAAATCGCGATGTTAAACATTGTTTGTTGTCAATATAGGTTGCACTAAAATGTTTCAATTTTTTAGAAAAGCAGTTTATAACTTACTAATCATACTTAAACAAATGTAATTAATTGGCAATTTCGCAGCTCACACTAATTCAAGTAGATTTGACAATTTTTCTCATAATATTTTTTATCTACATTATTTGGCTAAAAAAAATATATATAACAGTTGGACATGTTACAAAGCCTACATTTAATTGTATGGAGGCCATGTGGTACACAGGGCCATAAATCTTTCAAGAGAGACTGAGAGCTAACTGTAAGTTGACAAGGTAAATAGACCAAAGCTGGGATACTTATCTCTTGGTCTGTAGATAAAACTTTAATCCTTATATGTATTTTTCATTTGATTAAAACGTTATATATTGATTTAAGAATAGTTTTAATCAATTTAGAAACATTATTGCAGTTTGAAAAAATCCTTTTTTGATGAGAATCGGACAAGTAGAAGCCATTTTATAATTTAAAGGTTATTTTCATGAAAATTAAAGTAAGATTAAAAAGGATTGTACATAATCCAATAATTTGCAATAGTTGATATCCTAAACAATTTTTTACACACTGTCTGTTAATATGGTATGTACCATGAAAGATTTGAAAACATCGGATCATATTTGTTAAAGTTATGGAGAGAAAAAGTAAATATTGCATAACCCAATATGGCTGCCATATTACGCAATGTATGATGTCAAAAATAGTTCGCGACACACCTTCTACCCATGAGGTATATACTCAGAAAAAATTGTCAAGATGGAATCAAAACTTACGAAGTTATGGAGCGGAAGAGAATATTACATAATCCAATATAACTGCCATATCATGTAACGAGTGATGTCAAAAATAGTTCGCGACACACCTTCTACCCATAAGGTATATACTCAGAAAAAATTGTCAAGTTGGAATCAAAACTTTGGAAGTTATGGAGCGGAAGGGGAAAGCGGACGCCGGACAGCCGGCCGGACGGAGATGATACCATAATACAGCCCGCTTTTCAAGCCGGGCGTATAAAAATGAAACCAGATGGCACGTTTTCGACATTCTGTGTTTTTTTCAATGTAAGTTTATCAAAACGGCAGCTGGGTTTATCAAAAGTGTATCAAGCTGAACAATGTTCAAGTTACACCATATAGCATAGCCCTTGAAATACTTTGTAAGGGAGGTCATTCATCACGGCTAAGAGTTTGGACGCCATCAACGTAATTCAGCTGAACTCGACCATTACAGCTTGAACTACAGGTTTCGATATTTGTGGCGAACAAAAAGGTCACCGAGCCTTTTGGCATTCATCGAATATAGTTTGAACCCTTGGGTTAATACGAAGTTGATCTGTACTGAACCGGTAGTATTCGGTTAAAAACTCACTCTGTCAGTTAATGGTTTCCAATTGTATGGTAAATTAAGTAAATACCCTGAATTTTGTTCATAACTGCTGTTGTTTTACTAAAGAATTTATTTATTACGGCTCTTCCAGGAATACAATGATTGATTAATTAATGTTTTACACCACACTCAAGATTATTTCACTTATATGGCGGAATTGCCAGGTTTAGTTAGGGAGGAAACCGGGCTCTTTGCCCAGAGGAAATCTCCAGACCTTCGGCGAGTACCTGGCAAAGCTCTTCTTCTTATAATGATGGAGTGAAAAATTCACTTACAAATTTTTCACTTTTCATTTGGTCTGAGTGGGATTCGAATCCGCGCCACATCAATGGCCTGTGTCAGATAGAGAGATTATCACTCTAACCGACTGAGTCCCCCTACATGGATACAAAGCCTTGAAAATGGTCAATAAGAAACCTAAAATGTTTTTTATCTTTGGGAGCAGATTCAATGCCAGACTTGGTCGTTTAGTGGCCCAAATAGAGAGAGCAAGGACCAAACAGTTTGGTAGTTTAGTGACCCAAATAGAGAGGGCATGGACCAAACAGTTCGGTAGTTAAGTGGCCCACATAGAGAGAGCATGGACCAAACAGTTCGGTAGTTAAGTGGCCCACATAGAGAGAGCATGGACCAAACAGTTCGGTAGTTAAGTGGCCCACATAGAGAGAGCATGGACCAAACAGTTCGGTAGTTAAGTGGCCCACATAGAGAGAGCATGGACCAAACAGTTCGGTAGTTAAGTGGCCCAAATAAAGCAAACATGGACCAAAAAGTCAATATGATAAATAATGCAAAAAAAATCTTGCTAAATAAAACTTTTACATAACAAATACAGGTAGCAAGTAGCTATTTTTGAAAAAGCTTTTCCAACTGAAAACATGAATTTTTCGTCCAAATATGTGTTGAGAATGGACTAAAAAACTAAGATTTACATGTACCTGGTTTAGGCAAATTTAGATTACTGGGTCGCCTGAGACGAACTTTACCCTGCCCTTCTTCCATAGCACAATCAAACTAGTGATGTCCCGTCAGAATTTCAATAACAATATCGCTATATTAACAATATTTTGTGATAAAATATAATCAGCCTCATTTTCAATATGGCTATTATGTTGTCATAGCAACCACTTAAAATCCACTTAATTATAGTTCCGAGTGTTACGTTGAGGAATTCAGAAAATTCATAAGATTTCACAGAGGTATAGAGAAGAGAAGACTACCAAGATAAGCAGATGTGTAAATAAAAGTTTTTAAAAATTTGTTATCTTAATCAAAAAATTTAAATTAAATATCTAAACTTTCGTTCAAGATTTCTAAATCGGCATTTTAAATGTTATTTACTAATCAGGTGTGGTTATACATGTAACGTAACAGGAAATCCTGATCGGTAAAAAGCTTGTTGAGTTACGAACTGAACGCTTCTGATAAGCTTATCAACAGGGAAATTAGAACACTTAAATATCTCCACACAACTACTGACACACTTCAAACATAGAACGTCTGAAATGTTTTAGAAAACCTCATAGTTGCATTCAAGCTCATAACAAAAGCTGTCAAATATAGCGAAAACTTGTTGTTTAAGAGACATTCTTGAAAACGGTGTTAGTATCGACACGAAAACGTTTTGTTTTCCCATCAATTTGTGTTACTTATCATGAAATAGAACTTGTTAATTGTTTTCCATTTTCATCAATAAGTACATATAGGAACTTTCCTTATATATTAAAGTGGCATGAGCTGCCAAAATTCACACTTTTTTTCATAATTTCTGATCGTCACGGCAGTAAAAGGGTTTGAAGGCCATCAAAAAACTGAATGATTGACGTTGGAATAAGGAAAATCCATAAAGTAAGTGGCCTGTACGAACCGAAAACGTGTTCAAAAAGTAAACCAAATTTAAATAACCGGGACGACCATTCATTCATTCTAAGCCAAAGTTAGTTCAAAACAATACTTTATCTTACATTTGGGAGACTATAAGCACTAAAATCCTTCTGATATATGTCTTGAGAAAAATAGCCAATAATTTCAACATTCTGTTTTAACATCAAAATATCAACATTTTGGCAGCTCATGTCACTTTAATCGTGGCGATATACATTAGGGTTATAAGCAACAGAAACTCGAAAATGTACTCATACATCCCTGATATTTAAATTGTGTCCATTATTACCATACATCTTTGGTTTGCACTGGTAGCTAGCTTTACCAATATTTCTTATTTCAAGGTCAATCTTTTAATTTCTCAATTTTTCTTTTAGAGTTTAAGAAGTCATGTGACCAAGCGTATGATTTATAGCCAATCAGAATTGTTTGAAGCTTTTTCTGCTACTTGCCTCATACTCTCATGCTGGCACCCAAAAAAAATAAAATTATTGATTTATGTTGATCTACAAAGTCCATAAGACATGCCCCCCCCCCCCCCCCCCCCTCACCCAACCAACACACACACCTCTCCCTCTTTTCCTATTATATCAATTTTTTTCTGAAATTAATACATGTGCAGCTGTAACTTCAATAAATGAAACTACTTTCAAATATTTAAAACTTGACTAAAAAAAAAAATGTTTAAACCAACAAATAACAAACCTTTACAATGGGGGACAACTCTTTGTAGCAGAGATACTCTGAATCTCCATTCCTCTTTTTTCTTGCGTTCCTCTTTACTCCGTAGAGAAAAACAACTGAACAGTCGTTTCATGTTGTAATACTCGTGTAAAATACTGGTTTTCTTTTAAAAATACTGGAACGGCTTTGCAGAAATTATCAAATAATCCTACTAAAACGTACGGCCTCTGAGCACAATCTCTATATGTCAATTGTCAATGGTCTAATTTCAAATATCCTCGAAGTGCAGATCGTTGATGTGCAATTTTCTCTTCAACTCATAATAGCTTTACCAACAAGACGAATATGAAATAAGTTCGCTTTTGTTTCACAAAATTATGGGAACATTCACCACATAGAAAGATAATATTTGCCTTATAGCTTAACAAACACAGTATATTGTTTACCCTCACTAAACAAATATTTTCTATACAAACAACAATCATTAAAATACTCAACACAAAATGTCTAAATATAATTATGATGATTTGTATCCAACATAAAACTTTTCATACTCATAAAGTATTTTTGTGCAGGAGTATGTAAGATCAGGCAAATTTAAAGAATAATGTTCGAATGGAAATCATAATGCCAGTTGTCCGGAAAAGTTTTTAGCCTACGTAGCTTCAAGTTCAGCAAGTAATTTTCCCCCAAAAAAGTTAACTAACTTCTATGAAAAACGCCAATTGAAAGGGCTTTAAATTTAACACTTTAAAACCCTTAATTAGCAGAGTAGACGTTGAAATAGCGTAAAGCTTGACAACAAATAGATAAGGTTACATCTAAGGCGTACAAGAAATGGTATTACATCAGATATAAATATGACGACACAAAACGATAACACTTTGTCATTCTAAGCTTTCACGCAGCAGATAAATACTGTCATAAGGCGAGACATTTGTGATTTCGATACCCCTTCATACAGTTGATAAACACACTCAGATGTTTAGTAGGAAGTGAACATTTCATGCTTCAGAAGCCCTTTTGAAAATCACCCAAATTTCAACCACACCTATAGAAAATTCCAGAAGTGTTTATATAAAAGTTAATGCAATTCTGACAACACACTTCAGGTGTCAGTGTGTGTGTTGTCTTGGCCTTTTCCCCCCTCTCTCTTTTTTATTACCAGGGTCCATTCAGCTGAACAAAATTGGATGCTTTTATTTATAGAAAAAATATAGAAAATTCTTTTTGAGAGTCGACACAGCAGGCTGTTTCACATAATAGTTTCACAGTAATTCACAGAAGTTAATGGCAGTTCTGTAAAACGTTCCTTTTACTTTTTTGGTGCCCCAGTTTTATTGATGTGAAAATATTTCCTAATCAACTTGTAACTTTCATCAAAATGAATTAGAAACTTTCTTCAGTTGAAATGTCTTTGATTTTATAGAAATTATCACCATAAATCCACACTGAATAGCGATTATTCTTTTCCCATGAATTTCACTGTTTTGTGAATAGTTTATTTCGGTTTCTCAACACATACATGTACACATAAATCAATTGTTTTTCATGTATAGCAAGCGACGCTAAAATTTACTTTTTCTTCTGGCCATAAATTGGTATCCTTTATTCTTTGTCACATGGATCTCAAAATGGTTTCAGTTTTCGGCGGAAATCAAATGATTATCACATCCTATCCATATACATTTCGATTCTCTTTCTGGGCTAAAAATCGTTTGAAATGGATTATCACGTTTGAAAGTAAACTGTAAATGTTGTCTTCTGATTGAAGCGAACTTAATCCTTTTGAATTGAACATGTACACATCTAAATGACGGGATAACAGCTTTCTCAATCCAGTTGTTTGACTACAGGTAAACACAGGTATGAATCCAACCAGGTAATTTGAAACTGAAATAATCTCGCCAACAGGTGTCAGTAAATAACAGTTCTGTTGTTACCTGGCACAGGTGTTGTCATAGTAATCACAGGTATTTAGGATTTCAGATGATTAAGGGTTATATGACCACATCAATCCCCTTTATCCATAAGGTGCTGATAAATACAGCTTTAAGAAATCCACAGGTATTTTGTTATTGAGTCACACAATCCACAGGTAACAAAAAGGTAAAGGGCTTTATGACAAAATAGGGCTTACTTAACACTAATTCCATACCCTGCCAACAAATACACCTTCTTCTTAAAGACATAAAATTTTCTGTGGCCTACTTAATACTAGTTTAACTACATCGGTAATATATCCACGTTCCACAGGTAAAGGTATAGGTTACAGATCTGGCAAAATGTCATTATACTAGAAAAGGAAATAGGGTGTTATGTAACAGACTTAAAGGTAAACACCCACTCCCCTTTTTAACTAGGCAGAACAAGAGGCCTGACGAGTGTAAACTATTTAAAAATTTGAATCAGATTTACGTGTAATAAACTTCGTATAGTCATTAAAAAATGTATCTGACATACTTTCAAGAAGTACTGTTGAAAAACAATTTTTTTAAAAAGAAAAAAAGGTAATTCTTAAAAAAAAAAAAAAATTCTAATAAAAATTATTTTAGAATATGACTACTAAGTAAATCGATGCAAAAACTAGAACAGGCTACAACATGGTTAATAAATCCAAAAAAAATAAATTATTCAAAATTTACACTAAAATTATATTCAGTGTTTTATGCGAGAAGAGGAAAAAAATTGTTGATGGCTAAATTTTATTTTTAGTTATTTTTTTGAATTTTTAAATTTGTCATTAACTTTTTTGTTTTATTGTTATAAGTAACCGATGACTCACTTATTCAATATTTTCAAATGTACCAGATGCGATCTGTTCTGTGAAGCAGATAATAGGTAGGTAAGTTATATAGCTTCTAACACGCAGCACGTGCGTTTTACAATTTAACCTAACATAATATACATAGATTATATTCCTGTTCACAACATTAAATGAATGAAATTATCAATACATTTCACAATTACATTAAGTTGCCAATATATCTATTTTTTCCGTTTAATATTTTTTATTATTTTTTAAAGTAGAACTTTAAAATATTTAAAAGCAGTTTAAAATAAACACTTTCAAATATTACCTAGCGACCTGATTTTATAGTAAAATAAAGAGACGTTTAGAACACAATCATTTGTGTCAAACATTCTATAATGAATAATGTATGTGTTCTAATGGAGAAAAAATGTATTAATGTGGCAGCTAAAAAAATGTTTACCCATTTAATATTCATAGAAATCAAATATTTCAAAATAAAGGAAAATACCGTCTGGTATCAGAGAATTCATTAAGACAAGGAAAAGAAAACAATAGTATACAACAAAATTGAATGACAATTCAATGTTATGCTTCACTGACCACTGGTATTCACACGCTTCATTCCTATTTTATCCAAATTGAAAAAAAATCATGCATAAAATTCTGGACAGCTAATGGTGACCTTGTCAGGGAAACACTAATGAAAAATATTCAATAATAGAAAAAAAAAATGTCACAACAAAATTTGCCCAACACTCGAAATAAATATGCCATATGTCAATAATAATTAGCAATACGAAGTAGCAAGGATTCAAAATGAATTAATTACAATAATGGAAGTAACCGAAAGAAAACACAAATTATGCATATTTTGTAAAAAAAATTAAAAAATCAGGAATTTTTATATCAAATATGCGAAAAATACAATCCAAGATTTATTTTACTTTAATCTTTCGGAGTAGCCTGAAATTAAATTGCCACCAGAACGAATGTTTAGAATTATTTTCAGGATTGCGTCCGCAAAGTATTAAACGACTAAAAACAACAGTTCTCACGATTGGCCTTATTTTACACAGCCAACTGAAAATCAGTCTGTGACCTTCTGTTCACAAGTTATCGTGCACAATGTTGATTTTCCTGACGTAATACATATAAATCCATATTTCTGAGGTTATCTAGTGTATTCATACCATAGCTTTTCATAACACAAATCCTGATACTTCTCAGGCGATTTTTTACCTGGATTTTTTACCTGGATTTTATCAACGTATTTTAAATACAAAGTTCATTCAGAATTCGAATATAGCTCTTTCGCAAATTAAAACAGGTTTAATGTCAATATTAAAAAAAAAAAATATGAAAATTTTTCCTGAAAACAGTGAAAGACAAATGTAGTCTTAATAAAGAGCTAAATCCACACAGTTACAATCCTTTTTCATAAAATATTGGCACCTTATAACACAGAATCAGGTAACAGTCAGCCTAACATTGCATAATGACATAACAGTCGTCAAAACTGTGACACGGTAAATCATTAACGCACGCGTAAAATCCTTTTTATGAAATATTGGCACCTTATAACACACAATCAGATAACAGTCAGCCTAACAATGCATTATAATGACATAACAACAGTCGTCAAAACTGTGACACTATAAATCATTAACCAACGCGTAAAATCCCTGTCATGAAATATTGGCGCCTTAGATCACACAATCAGATAACAGTCAGCTTAACATTGCATAATGACATAACAACTGTCATCAAAACTGCGGCACTATAAATCATTAACCCACGCGTAAAATCCCTTTTATGAAATATTGGCACCTTATAACACACAATCAGATAACAGTCAGCCTAACATTGTTAATTGACAAAACAACAGTCGTCAAAACTGAGTCACTATAAATCATTAGCCCACGCGTAAAATCCCTTTCATGAAATATTGGCGCCTTATAACAAACAATCAGATAACAGTAAGCCTAACATTGCTAAATGACATAACAACAGTCGTCAAAACTGTGACACGGTAAATCATTAACACACGCGTAAAATCCCTTTCATGAAATATTGGCACCTTATAACAAACAATCAGATAACAGTCAGCCTAACATTGCATAATGACATAACAACAGTCGTCGATACTGCGACACTATAAATCTTTAACGCACGCGTAAAATCCTTTTTATGAAATATTGGCACCTTATAACACACAATCAGATAACAGTCAGCCTAACAATGCATTATAATGACATAACAACAGTCGTCAAAACTGTGACACTATAAATCATTAACCAACGCGTAAAATCCTTTTTATGAAATATTGGCACCTTATAACACACAATCAGATAACAGTCAGCCTAACATTGCATAATGACATAACAACAATTCAGGTACACTTGACGAAGACACCGGCACAGGTGTCGAAAGCTCGTGTTGTTCAAAATTGACATAACAACAGTCGTCAAAACTTCGTCAGTATAAATCATTAACCCTGCCAAGTGTGGAGTAATTAAAAACAACCACTAAACCAAATTGACAACCGTTGACAACCAGGTAAAATACGACATAATCCGAGTCAAAGCAAAAAACAAGTAATCTTTGATCCAGTCAATGAACACAATTAACGTACTAACTTTGCACACAAACATTCAGATTCACAATTGATTGACCTTTTTTTTTAAATATTTTGTAAAATTTTTGTCATCATCTCACGCTATCACAAAATCCCAAGAGATGAGTCAGATTAAAACAGCGTTAACAACAAATCCTTTAATGTGTGGCTTAATTGAGCACTGGTAATCCAGGTGAAATCAGGTATTAACACTCCAATTAACAACTGTAAATACAACAGTAGATTCATATCTCTTCTTCAAAGGTAAAGTTAACGCTAGTCCATGCAGTCATTCTTTGTGGACATACTGTAATCCTTGCACAGAATCACCAGGTAGAAGTAACCAAAATGTCTACATTAGTTCGTGTTTGGTTCGTAAAAAGGCATCCCTGATTTTCTTCACCAGTGATAAGATTATCTAGTCGAAGGATCATCAAATGCAGGTATAACAAACTTCACGGACAGATGGAACGATGTGAGATGGGAAATGTTACGTTTCTAAGAAAATTTCATCCAAAGAAACAGACAATGTTACATCGAGCCAGTACATATAGAAGTCAAAACACAACAAAGGCGTCGATTTGTCCTAGATAGTGCTGGTACTAAACCGCTTAACAACACGGCCAGTACAAACTGGCAAAGCTGCAGTTCAATACGAGTAATTATTGATACAGTCTCCGAACTCATCCCATACTTGAGTATACGAGTACCTGGATAGTTACTAACTAGGCTTACCGTGGAGAACAGATTAACATGCAGTCATGTTCTACACACAGCTGGTCTTAACATCAATACCAGACGATCACTAGATCAATACCATCCAATAACTAGATCAATCGATACAGATTAATCAGTAAACATAAATAGAGATAAACCAAATGGACCATCAGAAACGCCAGCAGATTTGTTTCAAATATTCAGTTTAGCTAATGACTACAAATCAACTAAATAGTCAGCAGGAAAGTGCACCAGATTTGTGTCCAATATTCAGTTTAACTAATGTGCCAGTGCAATTTCCTGCTGACTGTTTAGCTAATGACTACAAATCAGCTAAACAGTCAGCAGGAAAGTGCACCAGATTTATGTCCAATATTCAGTTTAACTAATGACTGCAAATCAACTAAACAGTCAACAGGAAGGTGCACCAGATTTATGTCCAATATTCAGTTTAACTAAAGACTACAAATCAACTAAACAGTCAACAGAAAAGTGCACCAGATTTATGTCCAATATTCTGTTTAGTTAATGACTATAAATCAACTAAACAGTCAGCAGGAAAGTGCACCAGATTTATGTCCAATATTCATTTTAGTTAATGACTACAAATCAACTAAATTATCAGTAGAAAAGTGCACCAGATTTATGCCCAATATTTAGTTTAGTTAATGACTACAAATCAACTAAACAGTCAACAGAAAAGTGCACTAGATTTGTGTCCAATATTCAGTTTAGTTAATGACTACAAATCAACTAAACAGTCGGCAGGAAAGTCCACCAGATTTATGTCCAATATTCAGTTTAGCCCATTCTTACAAATCAACTAAACAGTCTGCCGGAAAGTGCACCATATTTATGTCCAATATTCAGTTCAACTAATGACTACAAATCAACTAAACAGTCAGCAGGAAAGTGCACCAGATTTATGTCCAATATTCAGTTTAGCCCATTCCTACAAATCAACTAAACAGTCAGCAGGAAAGTGCACCAGATTTATGTCCAATATTAAGTTTAACTTATGACTGCAAATCAACTAAACAGTCAGCAGGAAAGTGCACCAGATTTATGTCCAATATTCAGTTTAACTAATGACTGCAAATCAACTAAACAGTCAGCAGGAAAGTGCACCAGATTTATGTCCAATATTCAGTTTAGCTAAAGACTACAAATCAAGTAAACAGTCAGCAGGAAAGTGCACCAAATTTATGTCCAATATTCAGTTTAACTTATGACTGCAAATCAACTAAACAGTCAGCAGGAAAGTGCACCAGAGATGGTCTCATTAATATTTCAAAAGGTCGTCATCAATAATTACAATGATAAAGTATGTTAATAAAGTTGGCAGGTCTGCAAACATGAACGAGAGACAAAAGCAGTGAAACCGACCGCCCCAATATTGACTCACATTGATAACATGTTTCATTCAACATGTCTTTCGGCTATACAATAAAATTAACCATATATTAACACGGACCAAATTCTAAAAGATTGACCATATAAAGAAAATTTTATATTTGGCTCAAGGAGGGAATAATTTCACTACAAGCTGGTATGCATATACATTTAATATATTCATTGATCGGGGCTTAACGTCGCACTCAACAGCTAAGGTTATATGGCAACAAAAGTACCAACCGACCATGCTGGGTCAGCATACATTTAATATATAAAATTATACAAAGGTTACAGTGCTGTAACCCAAGATTTTTGCATCATAAAGAGACAAATTCGACCTATACTGACTTAAAAGCCAGATGATAAAGTGGCGTGAGCTGCCAAAATTCACACTTTTTTCACAATTTCTGATCGTCACGAAAGTAAGAGATTTTGAAGGCCATCGAAAAACTAAATGATTGGAGTTGGAACGAGAACAAGTGTTCGAAAAACAAAATTAAAATAACCGGGACGACCATTCATTCATTCTAAGCCAAAGTTAGTTCAAAACAATACTTTATTGTACATTTTCGAGACTAGAAACACTAAAAGGCTTATAAATTTTACGTCTTGAGAAAAATTGCAATTGATTTCAACATTCTGCTTGAACATCAAAATATCAACATTTTGGCAGCTCGTGCCACTTTAAAAGATAGTTCAGCATTTATTATTAAAAATTTTAATCTTTTCTTATTCAGGTAAATTCACCCATCAGATAATTCAAAGAAAAGATATAAAAATAGAATGTTATGTGAAAGATATCAAGTTCCTTTTTTTCCTGTTTTGTTGAAGAACTTAGGACAAGGGAGACAATTCTGTCAAGAAAACTATATTTGTACCTCAAGTTTGTTGTACAGATCCTTTTACTAGGACTAATATCGTAATTTAGATAATTCACAAACAAGATTGATTGCTGTTTTACTGCACATTTTAGATTATTTCATTAATATGACTGCTATGTCTGGCTAAGTAGAGGAGGATGTACAAATTCCCATGTTTGAAACATAGTTTATACACCTGGGCTAATTCAAAATTTCCAGGCCTTTTCAAAACTTTTATATGTAGGCCGTTGATTGATATTTTACAGGCAACAAAGCTCAACAATTTTGTCATTGTCTTTCATTGGTACCATACCTGACAACCGTTCACCCAAGGAAGATCGGATAAAAGTTTGAATTAGCAAAAGATAAGATATTCAAGATCAGGAAAATACATTATCAAATCAAGGCTTTTGAAAGCCGCATGAAAAAACCCTGTCAGAGGAAATGGTTGGCCTTGGATCGAATAAAATTTTCAATTCAGCTCAGTGGTGTCAGATTGTGTGGACTGATTCTATCCAACTTACGTTTCTCACTCAGTGCGTATTTCTCATTAGCCTTCATTAATACGAGTACGTTACGCCATATAATATATATATTTTTGAACACTAAAACACACGGGCACGGCAAAGCTAACACAACGATTTAAAACACACGGGCACGGCAAAGCTAACACAACCATTTGCTACAGGTTTTAGATAGTAATCAATTAGCTCTGATATTCTTTAATGTTCACTACCAAAGTTCGAGATAATAAGACGCCATGTTCATTCATGCCAATTAAATTTCTTCTCTGGTACAATTTCTTCCCTTTTCACCAAATAACACTGCTATGTTCAACAACATTCACTCCACGTGTAAATTTTCCATTGCACAGATCCTAAAATATCTTGGGCAAAGCAATGGGATTGGAGGCCAGAGACTGAGCATTGGGTTCAATTCGACACAGACCTCCCTAAACTTGATTGATTGATTGATTGGGGCTTAATGTGTCGCCCTGAACAGCTAAGGTTACTTGGCGAAAAAAGTACCAACCAACCAACCAAAAGATCACCCTCCCCCGCCACAATGCTCCAACCCGAGGGTCCCTGAAATTCAGCAAAGTTTAAAAATGAACAAAACTTACGGTAGTCTCTGAAACTTGTCCTTATTTGGCAATGAGGTCGGAATCCATTGTTTGGTAAGGTTTGTCTCCCTTGGAGTAAATCTGGCTTGTTCCAAAAATACATAGCCCCCTTGCCACAATCGTAAAGCCCCGAGTCAAAGGATGAGTCCAGAGTCTCCGGGGCAACAGAAGCTGGTTTACCTCCCCTTGGGCGCCTTGGCATCGTGGTTGAATAGTGAGGATTCGTCCTGGGGAACGGTGACCCTGGTATCTCATAGTACGAAGCAGGCATCTTAAAATCACCCTACGCACCCACCATTAAATACCTGTAATGGATAATATAATAGAATCAATGGTAATAATATTATCCTATCATTTAATAATAAAACTTCATTTGTTATCTGAAGCCTTGTTAAACACTTGTTGCTTACTTGTTTTCTGTTTTATAGTATACACTGCACAGAATAATGAAATAGAGAGTCATTTTCAAATATATGTAGAAAACCATTGTCAAGTGTATACATGTATGGTTAGATATTATTTAAAATATACAGAATATAATGCTTATACCTGAACAGATCTTCCCTAAAATCAATCTAAATGTATAAACGTAAATCCATCACAAGATCATGAATTTTTGTCCGTTATTAGCACACATATTTGTTTGTAAGGGTTATTGTTGTTTTCAATGTCAGTCCTTGAGTTTCTCTTGACAATTAAAATTTATGTTAAAAAATCTGAATTTTGACAGCTCATGCCACTTTGATAAAGGACTGCAGTCTCAAGTCAGAGAATTTCAAGGTATCAATATTTCCCTGAACCCAGTTGTTACGGTTCTTCTGAAGCTATGACGAAGAAAATCTGTTAGTCACAATGTCAAGTCTGTAAATAGCATATTTCTGAACACTCAAACACACGGCACAGGGAAAATGCTCAGCAAATAGAGTGATGTATATCAAAGGTTTATACTAATTGATCCCAAGCATTCAAAAATATGTTACCATTCCAATATTTCCCACTGTTGGCAAAATTACCAGGCCTGGATGTAAATATTCCTGCTTCAATCAGAACTAAAACAGAAAACTGCAACATAATGCATTCTAACTCTAGGCCCCTTTCAAATTTATGTCCAGAAAATGAAGTTTCAAATAACATCAAGACCGAACTTTATCCAATAAAACTAAAAACTCCAGCACAATACATTCTATTAAAATCCCTTTCAATATTATGTCCAGAAAATGAAGATTTTCAAATAGCATCGAGATCGAACTTTATCCAATAAAACCACAAGTATGTTCAAAAGCTGCCCCACTTAACTGGTCACTCAGCCTCTATACTGGACCTGGTCAAGCATCATTTGCATATAACCTTCTAACCTGTGGACCAGCTGTTTACAAATTAAGGCGCCAGATTCTTTTATTGCCCCCATCCTCGCTGCCTCTAAAGCCAGTCAGTTTACTTGAGTGTGAAATGTCAGTTAGAAGGTGCTGTATGCTTCAATAATAAACCTTAGAAAAGTCAGGTAAAAGGAATTTGCAAATAAATACAGATGCAAATGGCAAGGTGGTTACAACAAATTGATTTTTTTTAAAAATTAATTGATTGAAAGCCGACAGGTGATTGAAAACATATAAACCAAATCGAGAAAATTTAACATTGAACTATCATTGTTTTAAGGACTGACAGATTAGAAGATCGAAAACATAACCAAATCAGGAAAATTACCAATTTACTTTTTTACCTTTGATTTGAGTGCAGATGGATGATTGAAAAAAAATTGGAAAAGAGGAATATTAAATTTTTTTTAGTCAATCACAATTTGTCTTTGAAGTCAGAATAAACAAGTTTGTAGGTTTATAATTTGGATATGTTACCCGTCAGGTCAATCAAACGAATTTGTGATTTCGAAAATAATATGATAACAATTGTTGATTTATTGCACAGTATTATTTCAAGGGTGCATAAAGATTCTGAAATAAATAGTCTTTAACCCAATATTGTTTTTCTGGTAATTTTTGGTAAACGCTAGTGGGGCTTGATAAAACCTAAAATATTTGGGAGGATAAATTTCAAATAATTGATATGATATGATTAAAAGTCCCCTAATCCTCATTTTGAATTGCTATTGACCTTAAAATGCAAATTGAAATAAATTTTCGTCTTCCTAATGAATCCATCTT
Organism: Lepidochitona cinerea; assembly: GCA_963971465.1. Lineage (NCBI taxonomy): Eukaryota > Metazoa > Mollusca > Polyplacophora > Chitonida > Tonicellidae > Lepidochitona > Lepidochitona cinerea. The sequence goes on along the minus strand of OZ020560.1, from coordinate 14,380,979 downwards.
CTATGCCATCTTTGACTGGGCATCATGACTGAAGTTAATTTATGCCTTATTAACTGCCCTTGGCTTAATCCTTATTGAAAAAGAGTATTAACTAGGTACCCATCTAAACTAAATTCTGACCCTATTAACTGGGTACCTTTGTGGGCTGACAAATGGCCCCTACCTGAAGGGTCCTCCTTTGTTGGTTAACAATAGCCTTCTACAACTGTCAAGAACTTCCCTTACCTGAATTAAAACCTCACAGGTATGACACACCTGTCATTAACAGGTAAATATTTCCGAACTAAGATCTGACGTGATGAATTTCTTTCAATTGATTAAATTCAAACAGCCGGCATGTCGGATTACGTTGGTTTTTTTCTTGCTTATAAAACTACCTAAAAGTCAAGAAAGCTTTACTTTTGTACTTCTTGGCCAAAATTACGAACAATCAGAGAATTCTGTTTCAATGAAATTGTTACCTACATGTTTATTTGTCACCTCATTGCACTTTAAGGGACAGCTGAAATGTTGTGCCCATCGCCCAGACAAGGAAATCAAAACCCTAACCAAGTACCTGGCATTGAACTCTCCCACATAGAACGATCAAGTAAAAAACTCGAAAATTAGTAAATTTTCCTTCGACTAAGTGGGATTTGAACCCGGGACTCATCAATAACAGGCTCGTCTCAGACTGAGAGACTATGGCTGTGGCTATCAAGGCCCCTTAAAAAAAGAGAAACCTGGTCTGCAGGTGCATTGGTGATATCGCCATGTTTGTACCTTTTACTGACAGGTGACTCATGTGCATGTTTTCCGACATACCCACTATTTCATTTCCGTTATCGCAAACAGTTTATTGATTTCCAACAAATCAGGATAATGGATCGCCTGCAACTATTCCAACATCAAAAAAGAAACGAACTGAGGCAAAGTTAGTTTATTTATGATCCAACCATATCACTGTAAATCTAAATGTAGTTTGGCTCCAAGCTTCCCAGTGTCTATGTAAAATTGTGTTGTGTCACACAAGCTTATTTCAATCAAGCTTAGTACTTCTTCATTGTATACACACATGTAAGTGAAATAACATTGAGAAAACATTGGCAAACCCAAATCAATCAATTTGAACACAGCCTTACATACATGTATACACAAGAGTAGCATTTATGGTTGGTTGGTTGATTGATGTTTTACGCAGCACTCAAGAGGAAACTGGGCTCATTGCCTGGAAGAAAACCCCGATCATCAAGCAGTACCTGGCAACTCTTCCACGCCGAATGAAAATCTACTCAAAATTTTTTTCAATTTTTATTTGATCTGAGTGTGATTCAAACCCGCGCAGCATCTATGGAAGGTTTGTGTGGGACTGAGGGACGATCACTCTAACCCTGTCCCACTGGACCATTGTGTTCCCTCAGTATTTATGGAAAACTCATCACTAAAACAGGCCATAGCAAACGAAATACTGTTGAAAGCCAGAATATGGTATGATGTATAACAAAACTCCATGTACCCTAGGAAGTTGGTACCGATTGGTTCCCAGCATTTCAATACACAGAACTGATTCAATGTTGCTGACTGACTAAGAAAATATACCTACAAAAGTTCTTGAGCAAAATGGATTGATTGATTGATGTTTCATGTCGCAATCAAGATATTTTTACTCCTATTGCAGCTTTGCCAGGTTCAGTGGGATCTGGGGACAGAGCTCTTTGCCCAGAGGAAACCCTTGGCCTTCAAGAAGTACCAAGCCACTCTTCCGAGTAAAATATCCACTCAGACATTTTTCAATTTTGCGTAGTACCTTGATGATAAAGGGAACAATTTCTTCGCTCGGTTTTATTTCAGAAGTAATTAGCATGGAAATGTTTATCTTATTACAAGCAAAACTGACAAACCCATTGATCTATAAACTCTTGCAAAAGGAACATACGATTGACAAAAACTAAAACGTAACCAACAAAGGTAATGATGATTAAAATGTTACGACATCCCAATTTAAACCAATCAAACACATCATTGTCTAGGTTGTCTCCTAAATTTAAAAGATTAAATCACATAAGTATAGTTTTCCTGTAGAGGTTTTCCTTTTTAAAAATACATAATCTAAAAAATACTCATAACCTCAGTGCTATTTCCCCTTATAAAATCAAATAAAAAATAATCAAGCCTTAATTTTTTTACATTACAAGGACAATTTTCATGACCTGAGAATTTAAGTAATTTCCTTCTGTAAAATGTTATAACCAATGATAATTTCTTCCTTATATAGTCCTTATTTTGGGGCAAAGATTTATTCAATTAAAACGAATATGTTAAATAAGAAGAATTATGATAATGTTGCATGTTTAAGCTCTTATCTCATAAGTTGATAACTACCTTTTTAATTAGCCTTTGTAATAATGTACTAAGTTGAAATAAACAATATAACTGGCCCTCATTAAATCCTATTTCAAGATTGAACCAATGTTCTAAAAACATTTTGACGCAATTAAACTTAAACAATGTGACATCAGTTCTTCTTACTCTCTCTCATTCAATACAAAATCTTATGTTAATCTTAAGTTAAACTGTTCTGAGCCAAGATCTAACATTAGGGCCTGTAGTTAAATCTTATACCAGTATTTACAAAGTAAACAAGTGGTGGTGACAGAATTAAAGTGGAAATATTGAGTCAGTATGAAGTTTACAGTTTTTGGGGTTAAAACTGCCTGTGTACTATCAAAGAGAGTAGATTGACAAAAGTGGTGACTTCGTTCAATCAGCATTGCCGGCATGTTCATCTGGCCCCCTAGCGGAAGGGTGTTCCGACTGTACACGATTCGACTGTAGGGCGCCCCCTACAGAAAGGAGGTTCCTGATAATCGAATCGTGTTCAAATTCAACATGGCGCGGACGAAGTGACCACTCTTGTCAATCTACTCTCTATGTTACTTTCTTAAACTAATCAGTGAAACTACTGGATTTTAGTATTTACGTACATGTAAGGCTTCTGGATTTTGTTTATATCCAGATAGAAACATGGTGTACAAATACACAGACTAAGACCACATTAAAATCATTCTTAATTCCCACTTAACATAAATAGTGGCATTAAAGGTAGAATAATCTTGTAATAAACAGCCCTAAAATAAACAGTTCATATTTGATGTTTAGAGCTTAACTTAGTTCTTATATACAATGGATAAGTCCTTATTTACCAGGGTTACCTTAATTCTTCTAATTCTTACAAAATGTAAGGAATTTATATCTCAAATATATTCAAGTGGCATGAGCTGCCAAAATGTTGATATTTTGACGTTAAAACAGAATGTTGAAATTATCGGCTATTTTTCTCAAGACGTATAATTCAGAAGCTTTTTAGTGCTTCTAGTCTTGAAAATGTACGATAAAGTATTGTTTTGAACTAACTTTTGCTTAGAATGAATGAATAGTCGTCCCGGTTATTTAAATTTTGTTTACTTTTCGAACATATTTTCGGTTCGCACAGGCCACACTGTATGGGTTTTCCTCATTCCAACGCCAATCATCTAGTTTTCTGATGGCCTTCAAAGCCTCTTACTGTCGTGACGATCAGAAATTATGAAAAAGTGAAAAAAAGATTTGGTTTTGTTTGGGTCTTCATAATTACATAGACTAAGACCACTTGAAATCCTCAAAGAAAATCAATCTTAATTCCCACTTAATGCCTTTAGTGGCATTAAAGGTAGGATAATCTTGTAATAAACAGCCCTAAAATAAACAGTTCATATTTGATGTTTAGAGCTTAAGTTAGTTCTTATATACAATGGATAAGTCCTTATTTACCAGGGTTACCTTAATTCTTCTAATTCTTACAAAATGTAAGGAATTTATATCTCAAATATCTTAAAGTGGCATGAGCTGCCAAATATAAGGAAAATTTCTTAGAAACTGGTTTAGCTAATTGTACGTTATTTTTATCAAGATGTACCTACTATATTTATGAACAGTAAAACATACAGGCACAGGGAAAATTGTTGAGTTTTGATTGCTTGTAAAAACTACAAGGAATTGTAAATGACAAGTTTAAGACCATACATGTACATGCAAAATTTTCACTTACCAGTCTAAGGATATTCTTGACATACATGATGAAATATCATGGGTTAAGTTTATTACAACAATTTATGATTGGGTATAAAGGTCTGATATACCCCTTTTTAACACAATTAGAAACTTGTCTCATGGTTATATTAGACAAGACGATTTTCCCTTTTCGCTGCATTTTATTGTTCATAAATATAATCAATTGGATGGGGTTGGAACCCGAGACACATTGGCTACAGGCTAAACTAAGAAGCGCACCCAAGCCTCTAATCCGAGTAAGCCAACGGCATCCCCCCCCCTTACTACTACCCCTCCAGCAAAACTACTACAAACTGTTTACAGCTTAAGACTAACAGACATGGAGAGAAAAATACCACATGCCTGGGGAGTACATGTTAACACAACAAATGTAAAGTCTCCACACATGTGGTCCATTGCTTTTAGTAGATGTTATGGTCAATGGGCTCCAGATGGTAAAACAGACGTAGTTGTTCTAAAAAATTCAATGGCTTTCAAAAACTCCAGAATGCAATAGGCCAACATTATTTTACTATAGTACATTTCAAATTTGAATCAAAATTATTTATTTTACACAGTACTTATATTACAAATTGGACCAATTTCTGCAAAAATATTGGGTCACTATGTAAAATAAAATGTAACATTTGATATTGGGTGCTTTTGTAAAAGAATAGTACATCAATATTGGGCCAATTAAGTTTTCACTAAGTGTCACTTTCTGAAAGTATTCAAAATGTACAATCTCATATAAACTCACTCTTTAAAAGTATCATAAATTTAAATATTTTGGATAACTTTTAAAATATTGCATGATTTTACATTGAGCCGAGGGGTACACCCGAAAACAGATGTGTGTTTAATGGGAATTTAGTTTAATGCATTTTGTCACTAATTTCTTCATGTTTGCCCGAACTTTACAAAACATATACAGAAAACCTTTATAGTTTGTTGATCCACTGAATAGCTTAGCATAATGCAATAGCAAAATAACTCCAAATAAATTCAACAAATGCATATTGCCAATTTACCAATTTGAGATTGTCAATATGTGTTTGTTGAACTCATACAGTTGATTGATTGATGTTTTATGCCGCACTCAAGATTATTTCACTTGTATGTATGCATTGCCAGGTTTAGTTGGGGAGGAAACGGAGAGGAAACCCCTGACATTCGGCTTGTACCTGACAACCCTTCCACATACATCGACCGTGGAGTGATTGACTGTTTGGTGTTTTACGCCTGTGCCGCGGCTCAAGATTATTTCACTTATATAGCGGCGTTGCCAGTTTTATTGTGGGAGGAAACCGGGCTCTGTGCCCGAGGGAAACCCACGACCTTCCGAAGGTAACTGGCAACCATCCCACATAGGTCGTTCGAGTGAAAACCCAGATAGAAAATTTTGACTGAGTGGGATTTGAACCTGCAACCCATTGGTGGAAGGCTGTTCGGATTGAGCGTCCAATGCTCTACCTACTGAGCCACGGAGGCCTCGATTTATACGGAGATACTTTGCTATTGCATTGAAAGCAAAACATTAACCTGCAGTTAAAGCTGACATAGTTTTAGGTTACCTGTACATTCACACGTTCAGTCCAAAATAACTGGGAAAATAAGAAAACTCAAGGTAATCTATAACAAGTCAGTAATTTAACATTGATTTGATCTCCAATAATTAAATATAGAGTTCTATGTTTTATTATGAAGAGTTACCTTGTTACCTGAGTGTAATTTGAGAACAGGTGAGTTAATTACAGGTGATTGGAGATATATTAACACTGATTTATCGCCTGTTAACATGCAAACCACCAAGGCTGTATTAACACATTTTTTTGACAGTAAACATACTTCTAACAATATTAAAATCAATTTATTTACAGGCATGGAAATTGATTTAAAGGTGTCTTAAAGACTTAAACAATTGCTAGGTGGAAAAATAAGAGTTAAAAATATATTTGGAACAAATTTTACAAAATCTTAATGATAATGTTAATTGTTTCAAAAATTATTTTTGTCAGCTGTCATTTGAAAATATAAAAAAAAATGTTGGGTGTTTTAGACAGAGTAGTAAAATACTTTTTTTTTAGAATTTTTTTTTTCAAAACACAATTTAGACACCCTTACATGTATTTGAATTTCCCAGGGTAAAGAAATTGCCTTGGACAAATTAACCAATTTAGAAATGGTGCCTTATATAATGGAAAAGTCTCAGTCATAGTGGGGGCCTCCGTGGCTCAGTAGGTAGAGCGTTGGACGATCAATCCGCACAGCCTTCCATCAATGGGTCGCGGGTTCGAATCCCACTCAGTACAAAAAAAATTGGAAAATTTTCTGAGTTGGTTTTCACTTGAACGATAAAACAGCTGTATGTGGGATGGTTGCCAGTTACCAACGGACCCGCCCCCGTTTACAGAAATAAATGAGAAACAAATCACAGAAACGAACAGTACAGCCTACATGTACCTTATTAAAACAACTCCTTAAAACGTGTAACTTAAGCATGAAAGACACAATTAGCAAAAGTACTTGACCAGATAAGTAAAGCAGACACTCGTTAATATTTCACCTGAGCCTAACGAAACAGATTCTCTGCTTTTGAAAGTTAATCTCCAGCAGCTGTACAAACTGAATACACCATTTAACCAGACTGATCAAAAGGAACTAACCTTTAATACTGAGCTGCAAAACGCCCAGAAGGGCAAAAAACATCCATAACGGCCCGCATCCTCATTAATAAAAACAAATGGCTGAAAAACTCATCTTTTTTTGTTGACGTTTTAACTGTTATATGGTAGTCTTCCTATACTATTTGTTTGCTTTGTTTTGTGAGTTTGTTAATGGCAGAAACTTGAGCTCTCTTTAAATGCTTTTTCGATGGATATCTCGAAGATGGCCGATAAAGACTTGCTTTGTTTCTTATTGGATCCGCCATTTCTATTCGCTCCTATTATAGCACGGCATAGTTCCGATCTTCACCCAGGATAAAATGTTAGGCCTAGTCTATGTTATTCTGCATGTCTAGTTTCCATATTTCATATTAAGCCTAAATACTTGCTATAGTAGCTGCATAGTGCATATGTTATAGCTACATAACTTCTTGCACATATTTGGTGCTTTGTACAAAAAAATTGAATTGAATTGAATTGTTCTGAGGGAGAAGGGGGGGGGGGGGGGGGGTCAACAACCCTTTTTTAATTGTTTTATTAGAAAATAAAAATGCATTCAGTTTCAATTTTGCATTCAGATTTGTCCAAGTAGCATCAATTATTTGTAGTTTATTCAATTTATTGTAACCACGCTACAGTGTATTTATTTTTAACCCTTTCCTGAAATCCTTCTCACATGAAATAACCATTTGATTCTGCATGTAAACTCAAGAAGCAAATCAATAAGGTAAATCATGAATTACTGAATTAGTAAACTAACTGACATTGATTGACCCGGAAACAATTCGGGGCCAGGGTGAGAATCATACTCATGACTGTTCCACCGCTCTACCAACTGAGCTACCCGGCCCTGCGTAACCCACTGGTCTTACGTGACATGAGTGACGTGACTTTCAAGTGACATGAACTGCTAAAATTCAAACTTTTTCAAAAATTCTGAGAAGTTGAGCTTTTAAAACATCCTTTAAAAACTAACAGAATGACGTTGAAATAAAAATATTGGTAGAGCCAGTAACTCATGGGAACCGATCGAAATAACGGACCGAATTCAAACAGTCAAAATGTATTCGTGAGTAGATTTTAGGGTTTTTGTTGGTTTTAAAAAATAATTGAATGTACATCTTCAAGCTTTGTATCAGCATGAGGCTTTATTATGTTATTGTTGATAAAACTGACAAACAATGATCTAATTCTGATTTAACAAAATTTTACCTATGTTTGACAGCTGATATGAACCTCTTAGGATAAGAAAAAAGAAAAAAAAAACAAGTTAAAAAGCGTAGCACTAATAGCAAAATACAGTATTTTTATGATAGAGACCTTTTACCTACAGCCTACAAAAAATATGTATTTGGTACCATTGGAGAGGCAAATTTACAACGCTTTGAATGAATCTGCCTAAATTATTTGTGCAAAAGTTGAAGAAGTTTTCAGAAAAAACATTTGTATAAATTTGTTGCCGAAGTGCTTACCTGATCAAACTCAAACGATCTTTACCCTGTTTACTTTAACGTAAATCCAAACACAACTTATCCTTATTTTACACAAGTCCTAATACTTTACCAAGCACTTTTGTAAGTATTGCCATCTTGTGTAAGTGGAATATTTATGATTTTTATGCAAAAATGTCCGCCTCAAGCCATGCTACATTATCACCATTTACATATCCTATATTCCTTAAGCATGTGTGTATGTAGATGAGAGAGCAGTCAATAAAAAACATTTATTGACCTACTAATGAGCCCTGGCTTTCTCATGAGGCTCAGTAAGGACTTGAATAATGATCATCTTACATGCGCTAGTCACTTTTACCGTAAATAGTCAGATATTTGTGCTGAATAAGAAAAGGAGAGCTTTTATTTTCCTTCTGTTCCATTTACGGTTTTCATTAGTATATATATTTACAATAAAGCTATCGTTGAATAATTCATTATGAGGTTGAACTTTTTCACATTGGCTTGAACAAAATTAAATCATTACTCTTATTCTGGTTAAGCTAATTGTTCGTAAAAGTTAGAAAAATTCAGCAAAACAGGGGTCGTTTGCGATGCGTTTGCTTTGTGAAACGAGTCTCTGCTCTGTGATATTTTTTGTTTGTAATATTTGTCCTGGCAAATTCCCAAAGAGACTCGGCTTGGTGTTTGCACCCACCACCCTTTTTTCCTTTCCAGACCACTGAGATACATGGTCGGGATTTTGATAATTTGATGTTTATGTGTCATTCCAAAGTGTAGTGAGAAAGGAAAGTGGAATATTAGACAAGAGGAAACCCTTTGAGCTTCGAAAACAAACTACTTCACAGCTCTGGGGTGACCAAGAGAAAAGGCCACTCAGAATCCGAACTAAGATTCATCAAAGAGTATCACTTTGCAGTCAGAACTATCAAGGATAGCAGGAAAATTTGAAACCAATTCAAAATTAGACAGATATCAACCCACAATTTAAAATATACTTGCCTTAAAAAAGTTTCTAGCTAGTAAGTAGCTTACTTTGTATTTATTGACAGTCATTTATGGAGTGAAAACACAATAAATAAGCTGCCTATGGCAGATATGATTGCCCTATAAATGTTGGCATCTTACACAGTGAATGGAAAACATAAGGAAAGTATTATGCCATATCTGGTTTAAGCAAAAACAAATATGACAGAGGGGAAAAACTAAAACAAACCCCAAAAGACTGGGGAAAAAATGTGAAGGTCTTGAAAATATTTTTTTAGTCTTATGCTAAAATAACAGAACCACTTGTGAACTAGAATTTTTTTTGGTCTCAATAACTGAGTCCATATAATATCCATCAGATTATTACAGCCAGAAATAATTTTTTAAAAATCCATGTGTGTTTACATTCTTGCTTTTGAGTGTTTGCACAACAGGGTCAAAAAGTTCACCATGGAACTTTGTTACCATGACAACCTCTATCTGATAAAGGTCTTGGACCAGTAGCTTGGAAACAAGTTGAAAACCAGCTGTTGTTGTTGTTATTGTAAAACTAGGTAGCTGATTATCATTTTAAAAAAAGTCAGACAGAATACAAAGCCAAAGAAGCTTTAGAGCCGAATACACTCAGATATAAATTGATAGAATAATAAAGCAAGATATTTTTTCAGTCGTTTATGCAGCCAGCATTCGGATATATATATAACACTAAAAAATCCTCATTGAAAAATTATCTAATATTTAGAGAGGAAACAAGCGGCAGCCATGATGATGAGACAAAACCCAAGCACGCAAAATTTACACAACTTATTTTTGAATGAGCTTCACGTAAGCATCGAAGTTGACCATAAATATCTGGTAAAATATTTTAGTTCCATACCAGTTAAAAAGTGACATTTTTTCCCATAAAGAATTTAACAGCAACTGAAGTCATACGGTATAAATCACAAGGAGGCGGCAACACAGACCTATCAAAGTTGACCATAAATATCTGGTTAAACATTTTAGTTCCATACCAGTAGCATTTTTTCCCATAAAGAGTTTAACAGCAACTTAAGTCATACAGTATAAATCACACAGGAGGTGGCATTCCAGCATTTACACAATGCACGCCTGAAAATCATGTGCTTTAGTATGGCGATCTGTAAATCTGATATTTTAAATGTTCACAATATTCAGTATTTCCCTGCTTAGTACATATAAACTTAACTCGGTAATGTACAATGTATAGTGTAAAATGGGTCATGAATAGTAGAATTCATTTTAAAAACTTTTCAACGATCATCGATGGAATATGGTCAATTTGATAAGATTTATCGCTATTGTATTTCAATGTAAAACAGAAATCAGTGCAGACATTTCCATGTGGCGAATTCAAAGCCAGCTTGGGCTGAAGTGAGACATGTGAAGGGCAGGATTTTTTTAACATGGGAATAAAACACATTATTCCACCTAGCTTTTTCTGTAAATGATCCTTGGGAATAGGGTATTTCAGAACTGTTAGCCCTAATTGATAAATTAGAAGGGCTGGATTTTTGTTAAAAATTGCGCACAAAACATATCATTTTAGCATAGAACTAAAAGTCATGATTTTAGCTAGCTTTTTCTGTAAATGACCCTTGGGAATAAGGTATTTCAAAACTGTTAGCCTTAACTGATAAATTAGAAGGGCTGGATTTTTTATAAACATTGCGCATCATTTTAGCATAGAACTAAAACTCTTTTCCTTTACTATAAATGACCCTTGGGAATAAGGTACGGTATCCAATAAAGTCTGATGATTAAGTCAGAAATTGGGAATGGGGTAACCAGAGTGTCACATCTATTATGGTTAATTTGGTATGGTATTCAGTCTAGACTCTAATGCCCCAAGGGTGAAATGTCTTCTAGCTGCATGCAACAAGACACACTACTTAACAGAACATCATTAAATGACCTCTAAACACCAGTTTGATTGGCTACCAAGGTCACATTTCACTTCATGTAATTCTCCTAAAGTATGCGTCCAATATAAAAGCTTTTTCTTTCCCTATTTTTTTTTTTTTTAAAGTTGTATTTGGCTTTTGATTGTTTCTCAACCAGAAAACAAACACATGCTGTTTTTGTTTTTTCATTTTGACTTCTAATGGTTTTATTTCACAAACTGAAAATCTCATTTTTAGCTTTTTTCATTTTGACTTCTAAAGGTTTTATTTCACTTACTGAAATCAATCGTTTTGCTCTTCATGTGATATTTAACTGTCTATCTGCCGTTTTCAACAAATAAAAACATAATTCTAATATTAATAAGGTGGAAGAACTGTCAGAAACACTTTGATTCTTTGAACCAAAATTTTGATTCTCATAATAATTTGAGCTTTTGCAGTTCATTGAAAAACAAAATCATTCTAATTGAAACCAAAAATATTTCGGTCGTCCATTGTCTTTGCAATCCAAAAGTGTTTACAAAATGTCATCAAAATTTAAATATCTGGGAGGAATATTCATTCATTCCAGGCCTACACTAAGTCTATGTACATGTAGGTTACTTGCAAAACTTAACATAACATGCAGCTGCACATGATGGAGGCCAACATTCACATATCTTTGGAAAAAATGACTATTCCTGAATATACAGATATTGCCAGATTATGCAGCTACACTATGGTAAGTAAAAAACCAAGGATTGAAAAACAAATCCAAACTTTTTCTTTACTTTGTGCCATAAAATAGCTATTCCATTAACCAAGTCTCTTACTTATTCATCCCGATCTATTCAATTATGGATTTTTACTGCGTCTTTTATTCAGGCATCACATCGTCCAATAACAAGGTCGCTTTCAAAGATCAAAGACAAATCCTGCTTTCGAAAGTCTTTTTAAAAAGCAAAATCAATCAGCTTGTTTGAAACAGCAAATAATCTCATTTCATATCTTATGCTCAAGTATAGACCACCAAAGAAAGAATATTAATATCTCCCTACTTTATTCCGTCACATTAACAACATAGAATTGCAGAATCAATAGAAACTCTTTCAAGCTGTAATTTTTCAGGTAACATTATTTTCTTAGATACACGGTTTGTTTGGAATTAAAAAATCGATATATTCGAATAATTTGACTAAAATCTGATGCACATGTGAGAATTCGGAGGACTGAGTTTAAGTTCGCACTTTTTTCATAGATTCTGGGGCTCGTTTCACAAAGCATTCGCATCGCAAACAAAGCGCAGTTGCCAATGGATACCATAGTGAAGAGATACGGAGTCATGGCAACTGCGATTGATCGCACTTTGCGACGGCTTCGTGAAACGGCCCCCTGATTGCAGCAAGAGTATGATGTTTTGTGGACAATAAAAAAGCTTTGTAAGACAGAGCTAAAGCATAGATCCCGATTTCCTCCAACAATAAACCAGGTAATGTGAATGTCTTTGTCAACGGGAGGCCTAAAGTGATACAGCCCTAAAATAAACAAAGACTTTTCAAAATCTGTTTTTTGTAGCTTATACTTTCTACTCATAAATAGTCTATATACCCTAAGAAAGTTGTAAGGGGTCGTAAAAATGAATCGCCTTCGGCACATTTTCTCTTAACAAAAGATTGCAGGACAAAAATTAATTAACTTTGTCAATATTTAATTAAGAGAGGATTACCTTACACAGACCAATAAATAAATTAGACACGTGTTCATATGTGAATTAGAAAAGGTAATTTTCTTTGATCTTTGCAATTGATACCAGGTTAGCAAAAAAGTTCATTAATAAGCTAAAAAATCTGTTTGGATTTATAGGTTTTTTCTAAGAGCTTTTGTATTACATGGTGTTTGTGTATGGCGTGAAAGGTAACGATAGGTCTAAGGTCTTGTCCAGTCACTGGCCACATGTCTTTGGTCAAATATGAAGATTTCTAGTGGAAATACGCCAGCTACATGTACAGCTGCAATAATATCAACACTCTCACTCTCTCATATACCTAGATGTATGAACATATGGATACATTGCACATAGTTCTTTTGATTGACTGATTGGTGTTTTACGCCACACTCAAGATTATTTCACTTACATGGCGGCATTGCCAGGTTTAGTGGTGGAGGAAATAGAGCTCATTGCCCGGAGGCAACCCCCGACCTTCAGCAAGTGCCTAGCAACTCTTCCACATACGGTGACCGAGTGAAAAATCCACTCAGAAATGTTTCAATTTTTATTTTGTCTGAGTGTGATTCGAACTAGTTCATTATAAGCAAACATTATACTAACAGACACAAATCGAATAACCCGGAATACATGTTCAAATTAACTTTTACAAACCTATTCATTTATTCCTTAATTTCCCTAAAATATCAGCTAGGGTGGATCAATAAACAAAAATAACAAACATATGGCAATTATTGATCATCCTTAATTCCGTTTGGGCAAATATATCAAATTTGGCGGTTTAAGGCATGATATGATGATAATTGTTATGATGCTCAACTACTTAGAGGTACAGAGAATAAGACATGTACCCTCCTTTAATAAACAGATACATGTACATGCCATACATTCAGCATACTTTTCAACCTAAGAGATTATCATCTGAGAAAAGTATTAATAAAGGACATGAACTATAGGGCCTAGTATTATTATAAGCAAGTGCACTTAAAACATTCTGAAGAAAAATTATGATTTCATGGTCCACTTTCTTCAGACTATTGTACATAAATAAAGAAATATTGAGTAACTATGATGAGCTATTTATAATGAAACCAACACAATGGTGATGAAATATCTAGACCAAGATACAATACTCGTGTTAAAATTCAAAAGGAAAATGAATTATCAATCAAAACAATGATTACTTGTGGATAAAACTTCTTAGTTTATTGTTATCCATAAGTAATCGTCATCTTGATTTGTAGTTCCAACATTTTAATGCCTTTGACAGATTTTAATTATCAATGTTTTTAAAAATAATACTTACAAGGTACAGAAAATGTTTCAATGAATCCGAATGTTGTATGCCAAAAAACACATCCAAGTTTGGTAAAATTCTTCCGAGGAATTTATATGAGGCAATATAAAATTCTCCAGCACTAACTCAACAGTTGGTAAATCTATCCAGGAATTTCTCATAAACGCGATCAAAATCTTCTCACGCCAAAAATCACTTTACAACTTGTTATAAACCTCAGGAAATAATGCCACTGAATATTATTCACAAAACTTTTTATTTTATGATAAAAATGAAAAATCCCAAACCACAGATCTTTCATTAATCATAAAGCTACTGCTTCAAATACACAAAATCATATTGGTGAATTTTATGGGAGGTATGTCGCTGTTCCAACTTCTTCAGCCTTATAAATTTCAAGAACTCTGGATGAAGCTGGCACAGAGAAAATTTATCTTAAGATGGAAGTATTCCAGAGGCACAGGTTGAAGACTAAGTGCTAGCTCAGTTCACTGAAGCTCCGTCAAATGAAACCTCTTAACATAGCTTCAATCTAACTGGACAAATAGACCTCCCTTGGCTTTTTAAAAAAAATACTTTTTCACTCAAGTAAAGAATTTGTGTCCAAAGAGGTTAGGGGTTTTCTTCAAATCCAAAGTGACATGCTTCTTAAAGGGGCATGAGCTGCCAAAATTCGCAGTGTTTTCATAATTTCTGATCGTCACGACAGTAAGAGGCTTGAAAGGCTATCGAAAAACTAAATGATTGGCGTTGGAATGAGAAAAATCCATACAGTATGTGGCCTGTATGAACCGAAAACGTGTTCAAAAGTAAACAAAATTTAAATAACCGGGACGACCATTCATTCATTCTAAGCCAAAGTTAGTTCAAAACAGTACTTTATCGTACATTTTCGAGACTAGAAGCATTAAAAAGCTTCTGAATTCTACCTTTTGAGAAAAATAGCCAATAATTTCAGCATTCTGTTTTAACGTCAAAATATCAACATTTTGGCAGCTCATGCCCCTTTAAGGAGGTAAGAGTACCAGCTTTGCTGTCTTACTTAGAGACCAGGAAATGATCTGTTTGTATGTATGTATAATGTATACTACTCTAGCTTAAACATCCTAAAAATGCCCAAATTTTTTTTCTTAAAAATCTCAACCAATTTAAGGATCTAAAAATAAAAATTGATTGAAAGTTTTTTATTTGTTTAAAAGGCATATTTCTCCTTGAAATTTTTTCCGCAAATTGCACTTTGAGCAAAAAAAAACATGAAATGTTCGAAACGAATAATCAGCAACTCTACACACTGACTTGTCTAGTGTACATGTAGTAAGCAGTGCTGCCACTCAGCTGGGCTGAAGATGTGGTTTCTTGAATATACAGAGCAGAAGAACAGTATTAATATATCATATATGTCTGAGTAAATTTCTACATTCTGACTACGCGTGCCTTAGTCATTGGTACCTGGGAGTGGAGGGAAATGAAATAATATCCCCTGTATGTCAGGAGAAAAGAAATAAAATTTGTACATTCCATGTTATCAAATTTTCAAATTCTTGAGAGTCAAAATTATTGTTAAAGTGGAGTAAACAACCAAAATTTGTACTTTCTTCCTAAATTCTGATCGTCACAAAAGTCAGACGCTTTGAAGGTTATCGGAAAACTAAATGATTGATGTTGGAATGAGTCAAATCCATCAGTCTGTGACTTCTATGAATCAAAATAGTGTCTAAGAAGTAAACAGAATTTAAACAGAGAACAACGCTCATTTATTCAAAGCCTAAGCTGGTTCAAAACACCTCATGGGTCAAAATCTACAGAATTTTAAGACAAATAACTCATGATTTCAACATTCTGTTTCAGGAGAAATCAACATTTTGGCAGCTCTTGCCACAAAGAAAGTGTCGGGACAAATATTGAATACAATATTTTTTAAATTTAGTCAATACATACATATTTCATTTCAAACATTTTGATTGGGGAGAAAACAAGAAGGAAGAAATGAAATATTTAAATGGAAAATGACCATCCTTTGACATAATCATGAGTATTTCATTTCAATGATAGATTTAATTGATCAATTATTTTCTATGGCAATGTCAGGTTTAGTGGGTATTATGAGGCTCTTTGCCAGGACACCTTCACTCGAACGACCTATGTGGGATGGTTGCCAGTTACCAACGGAAGGTCGTAGGTTTCCTCCGGGCATAGAGCCCGGTTTCCTCCCACAATAAAACTGGCTACGCCGCCATATAAGTGAAATAATCTTGAGCGCGGCGTAAAACACCAAACAATCAATCAATCAATCGATGGGTACCTAGGAATTAGGGTGATCAAGTGAAACCCCATTCTAAAATTTGTCTGTTTTTTCTTTGGAGTTGATGGAAGGCCTTTGTAGGCATGAGAGACAGTATTGAATTGCCCCCCCCTCACTAACTTCAATGACAGCCTTGATATCTCATTGTGTGTGGGAGGGAGGGTGGGTGGAAGGGGGGGGGGGGGCACTATTGAAACAGCAGTACATCACTTAAGATGGAAGATGTCCTGGAGTGAATGGCTGTCTCCAAGCACAGGACTTATTTTTCTCAAATACCTTAAAATCCAGGAAAAATTAACCTTTTACATGTATAAGGCCAACCAGCATGGATTATAGACTCTTCAGTCTTACACTCTGGTTCACTCTTAAACCGGTATATGCTCCATGGTTATTTTAGACAAGAAGATTTTCCCTGTGCCTGTGTGTTTTAGTGTTCATAAATATGATAGAGGGATATATACAGTAGTCTGAACCACTATTTATATTAAACCTGGCATTGACTGTTTAAATGTTAAACATAAAACAGCTGGTGGATCATTAACAAAAAATAATGTCAAACTGACTTTCCCATGTTCATTGACTGACCAACAGTTTGATTGATTGATGATTTACACCATATCAATATTATTTCATTCATATTTCTGTGTTTAGTGGGGAAAGAAATCAGAACTTTTGCATGCACCTCGTAATGTTTCCATAACAAGACAATTGATTGAAAAATGGAATCAGAAATTCGCTCAATTTTTCAACAAAATTTGTTTCATTTTTCTAATTTGAACCCTTGATCCATCCGATCTCTGTCGAAGTGAGACTTTTGCTCTGAATTCAACGGTGACGAAAACAATATCAATATTGCACGTAAATTCAAATAATGACCTTTTTTATCATACACTAATAAGCAAGCCTAAATAAAAGCATTGATCATCCTGTCATAATTAACAAGTATGTCCTTGGATGCTGTGCTGCAAAGTTTAGTGGTGGAGGAAACCAGGCTGTTTGCCAGGAGGAAACCCCCATCCTTCCGGGAGCAACTCTTCCACACATATGGCGAGTGAAAAATTTAGTTAAATTTATTTCAGTTTTCTTTGGTCTGAGTGGGAGTAGAACCTGCGCCGCATTGATAGAAGGCCTGTATGGAACTGAATGACAATCACTCTGACCGACTGAGCCCCCCCACCCCCCCCCCCCTCCCCTTCCAAGGTTGAAGACAAAACACAGTTTGGCTTTATATTCTGTAGAATTGATGCCAGCACATATATATTTACAACATGTAGACCTATAAATTTATCTTTGGGGTACAGAAGGCCAAGTTGGGTATCTTGTTTTTATCTGCTGGGTGTGTGGACATAAACATAGTGCTACTGGGTGATAAATCTAGATAACGCCCAGTAAAACCCTTCTGCACCCTTGCACCCTACCCAAAAGGGTTACAGCTGGGCATGACCCATTCTAAAGATAAACTAAGCATACCCCTTAAAATTCCTTGGATTTATCAAACCAATTACAGGCAACTCAGCCAATATATAGACTTATTCACACATTTACTATTGCTAACACATGTTCTCAGTAGTTTCTCACACAGCACTATGGCAATATTTATTCATGGCGGCTTTATCAGTGTGAATGGTAACATCCATAATAAATAGAAATTTACCATTAAAATCACAAAAATAATCACAGATGGATCAAATCTTGTGAATGTGTATCCATCAAAGATTCCAAATGAAATCTTAACCATGACTTATTACTGAATAACTAATACTGAAGGAATTAACTGGAAATTTCTTAAATGTTTCCCATGTTTAATTTGAGTGATTTAACTAGAAGTAAGCTCACATTATGTCTTTAAAAAGGACAGAAAGGCTATGGTCGCAAGTGGGACTTTAAAGTTTTCAGATTTTTGTTCCTATTTTTCTGAATTGCAACACTCATATGATGGATTTCGGTAATCCGATTTATTCAAATATCCACTGTCACATTTGTACAATAATCAGGTCTAAAATTCCACTCAACAATAAAAGCAGTAATTCTGTCAACTTATTAAAGATAAAAAAATCACAACCACCAATCTTGGTAATCTTAAATCTACCTATTTCTACATGGTTAAACTATCTACCTATGATAGCATCAAAATCAACAATGCTCAAACAGTTTTTACATTCCAACGCCAATGAAGATAATTTAGATTTTACGCATGGCCGAATTCAATCCCTTTTTATAAATCTGATATTTTCTTGACACTGTTTATATAAATGTTTTATTATTCCCATCTCAACGGGAAATGAGTAAATGGACATGCTTCAAAGTAAACAGATATGTGAATTGTAACAAAAAACCTCACCAACACAATAAAGATTTTATCAAAAGCGTATCAAATATAAAATCATTTAAATTAAAAAATAATTATCTGATCAATCTAAGTATTTCACATGACAATCCTTTAGCTTTTAACAAAGAGAGGGCCTAACTTTTGGAAGTCACATGGAGTCATATAAAAAACTTTTATACATTCACAAATTAACAATTTAAAATATTCTACTGACTTAAACCAAACTCCTGTATGTCTTCAACCTTATGAAATATCATGGGTTTTGTCTTCAACCTTATGAAATATCATGGGTTTTGTCTTTAAAGTGGTATGAGCTGCCAAAATGTTGATATTTTGATGTTAAAACCGAATGTTGAAAGTATTGGCTATTTTTTTCAAGAGGTATAATTCAGAAGCTTTTTTGTGCTTCTAGTCTCGGCAATGTACGGTATTATTTTGAACGAACTTTGCCTTAGAATGAATGAATGGTCGTCCCGGTTATTTAAATTTTGTTTACTTTTCGAACAGGTTTTCGGTTTGTACAGGCCACATACATATGGATTTTCTTCATTCCAACGCCAATCGTTTAGTTTTTTGATGGCCTTCAAAGCCTCTTACTGTTGTGACGATCAGAAATTATGAAAAAAGTGTGAATTTTGGCAGCTCATGCCACTTTAACCTATTGAAATATCATGATTTTGTCTTCAATCTAATAACATATCATGGGTTTTGGTTTTTATTACAACTAATGATTGGATATAAAGGTTCAAATGACATACACCTTTTTAACATAATTAGAAACTTGTCTCCATGGTTATTTTAGTCAAGATTTTGCGTGCGTTCGTGTGTTTCAATCTTTATAATAAAAACAATTAGATCTGAAATGAATGAAATCCAAAAATAGGGCTTACGCAGTCTATGATTGCTGATTGAAGGGCAGATTTCATTTCTAGGTGTCTTAACACTACCATTTATACATTTTAAACATAACTATGTATTTTACTAGTAATAAATCTCATATAAATCAGTTTTCTTCACAAATGTCAGAATGGCTACGATTCAGAAACAGCCGTCATAACACAATATTAAGTGATATATTTTTGAACACTAAAACACAGGCGAGGGGCACAGGGAAAATCTTCTTAAGTGATATACATGAACTGCAGCCTTATACGCTTGTACTGTAGCCTTGGATTTTAATGGTAGAAAGGAATCTCCATTAAATAGGGTCCCTCCAGAGCATTTCTATAAAGACCTGTTAAAGCTTCCAGCAGCCAGGGTTAGACATAGTGTCTCCCTCTCTTATCTCTAATTCATGTTATATCAGTCAAAGAGAGCAGTTTTTTTTAATTTTGTTATCCATCCTTTTTTCTGGCCACTTTTAGTGATGTGTTGACAACACAAAATCTTCAGACAAAAACCTAACATTTATACTATAATATTTAATAAATTGTTTATTTTAGATTGATTGTTCCGTGTTTTACGCCACGCTCAAGATTATTTCACTTATATGGTGGTGTTGCCAGTTTTATTGTGGGAGGAAACCGGGCTCTATGTCCGGAGGAAACCCATGACCTTCCAGTGGTAACTGGCAACCATACCACATAGGTTGTTCGAGTGGAAACCAGTCAGAAAATTTTCAAATTTGTTTTGGACTGAGTGGATTTGTTTTAGAAGAGAGCATTTTCCCTGTTCCCATACCAGGGCTTTAGAGTACATGAATATAATACATGTATTTTAAATAAAATTAAAAAAAAGACATTTGAAAGTATTCATTTCTGTTAAAAGCTACACCAGCTTTTCAGCTAGAGAATGAAAGTAGTAAAAAGAGTGACCATATAACCTCTGTGTATACAAACGAGCCTCTTTTTGCGGCTGGACAGAGACAGTAATTCTACAATGTACATGGATTAGGGGGTCATGGGTGAACAGAAATCTACACAAGGGATTGGGGTTTCTTACAAAATTACTGGTATGGACCATGTTTCCTTCCTTCGTAATATAAAGAAAAACTGGAACAACGCTATACAAGTGAAGTAATATTACGTGCATATAAAACTCCTTTAATACAAACAAACTAAACATCGTATTCGAGTAGTGTTAATCCAAATGTCATGAAATGCAAGGCTTATTACTTCGACTGTTTATTTAGTCATCTTCAGGAGATAAATTACATAAATCGTGGTATCCGTTACAAACAAAAACTGAAACATACTACAGAGCTATAATTCTTCTTGATTGATTGATTGATTGTTTGGAGTTTTACGTAGCACTCAATATTATTTCGCTTATATGTGGCTGGGAAAAATCCTCTTGAAGATGATGATTTGCTAACTTCATTTCAAATGACTGTCGTCATGGAAACAAATGAGAGTATGGATATCCAAAAATATAACTTGATAGATAAATGTGAATGAGTACAAACGTAACAAGAGTACCAAAAAATCACGACTTTTTCTAATTATCTTAATTACCTTGACAAACGATAGCAATAAACGGATATTGATTCAGCAAAAAGTAGAAATATTACCGTAAATATTCCAGGAGAAATATTCTCGCAGCAAAAAGAAACAATGTAAATTAGTTAGTTGATTGATTCAATGATTGGTCGATTGAGTTTGATTTATGGATTGACACACCTCATATACACCTTCATTCTTTAAGTAATCAAGATACTCCCTGTGTTTTGAATTACCGTATTTCTTCAAAAGATAAGGATTCGCCTATTAGAAGAGAAATAGACTAAATGTGGCTAGACAAATTCATCCATTAGAGAGGATTTCAGGCATAGTCCTATAGTCCGCTGTAACCCCATTATTTCTTGAAAAGCTGGCGCAGTTGGACGCTGCACACATTGGCGGCTTGAGCATAGAAAAAATATACACTTTATCTCAAGTAAGCAAAATTTACCACATGCAAGTGGCTTGATGACAGAAATTCAATCTTTTAAAGACGGTTGGTACTAAGTAGTCTACGAGGACTGATCAATGATAACATTAGTGATTGACATTTGTTGGTGTTTAACGCCACACTTAAATGCTACATACATGTAACATTGTCAGGCTGTGTGGGGAGCGAACTAGCGCCTCTACACACGGATAAAACCGTGCTAATCTGCTAATATGTGAACCATCCAACCTAAATCCATATGGAAACCAAAACAGTCAGGAATTATTTTACAATTTTTTTGTGATTTTTCTCAAGGCCATGAAAAATTCAATTTTCCATAAGGAAACCAAAACAGTAAAGAATTATTTTGCAATTTTTGTGACTTTTCTCAAGGCCATAAAAAATTCAATTTTTTATGACAATTACGTATATCATTACTATTTAACAAATTGATTTGTATCCAGAATGAAAAAAATTAAGACTTGATGAAAAAATTTGAAAGTCAATCATGGTTTTATAAATCATTCATCCCCTGAAGATAGACAGGGATATATACACAAAACAGTTGAAACTTATCCCATGCAAAAAAAAAGTTTGATTTACATCAGAAAATGGGAAAAGTTTGCCAAGTGAGGTGTGGAAATTCAAATTAGATTTGGGGTTAAAGTCCCTTGGGCTGGGAAAGTGAGCCAAATAACACAAAGTTAGTCTACAGGCATGACAGGGCAAGATAAAGGCGCCAACAAAGGACGAAAAGCAATTAAAAGTTGGTTCTAATTACACACCTGTGAGAAAAACTTTTGTCTTCAGACTTAACTTTAACAATGTTTATTTGTTTTCTATTCAGTGAAATAATTGTGGTTCGCTTTGACCTTAATTGCTGTCTTTTTGTATCCCATAATTTACATGTACATTGTAGGCCTATCGCTTTTATATCAAAGCCTACGAATTTTGTGAAGGAAAATATTTTCTCAGTTTTATATATTGCTATGAACAAAAACAAACACCCAAACAAATGGAGCCTGTTTCACAAAGCTGCGTAGCGTAACTAAGTTTTTACGTAACTGCCATAGCAACGTATCTCTACAGTATGGGCTGCAATGGCAGTTACATAAAAACTTACGCTAAGCCGCTTTGTGAAAAAGGCTCATGAGCTTTTTTAACAAGAATGCCTGCTAAGACATTTTATTTTTATCTAAAGAAATAAAGGTTGACGTTTGATAACATAATCAGAGAAAAGCTGCATCCTTCCTGGTAAATTACAATTAAAGAAGCATTAATATGGGGTTTTTCTTTGTAATTTCAAACATTTTACATTTACAATTGTACACACTTTATGTTAACTTTTTGACTAAAATAAGTCATAGGGTGATAAAAATATATTTATATCCAGAGTGAAGGAATTCTTAAATCTGCAGATTCCTGCGTAGCAATGTATAATTATGGTTTTAAAAAAATAAGAAACTTGTCTCTGTGGTTATTTTAGACAAGAAGATTTTCCCTGTGCCTGTGTGTTTTAGTGTTCATAAATATATAATAATGGGATAAAAGAGGACTATCGTAATGAGCGCACATTTAGATTACGTTACATTTGACAAAAAAACAAGCCCTGCTTTTAATTATGCAACAGTTTACATTTCTTCTCTCAGGTTAGATAGAAGTAAAACTTACAAAATCCAACATGGCTAAGGTTTCAGCTAGAAGTAAAACTAGCTTGAGATCTAAACACTTGAGGAGATAACGCCTTGACAGATTATGACCATAAGTCCCGGTATCTGTTTGCCTCGCAGATTAGACGTGTAAATGTTTGTCTCGTAGAAAAACAAATGTCGGTCATAATCTTACGATAGGAAACAGACAGTTTGTATTGATTCACATTTCAAGAGATAGAAGACTGACACGAGAGGCGATAAAAAAGCGACAAAACAAGCATTGTGAGGATAATGTGTCCGCTTCAAATTACCATGGTGACAATATCGATAGAAATCAATGTACATGAACAATAGCAAATCACTATATGAGAAGTTTTAGTCTAAAAAAATCTGGAAGAATAACGATAAAAAAGCTGGCATATTAAAACTAAACTCTTGAAATCATTAAAAAAATTCAACAAATATTCTCGTACGGTATATCATATGCAAGCTAAAAATAAACTCTTTGAACAAAAAGGCGCCGTCTTGGTATTCCGATAAAAAAATATCTTTATAAAAAAATATACTTAATGATTTGCAGAATTAGAACATTTTATTTATGGACATTTTTTTAGCATTCTTATGCGTCTTTAGGAGCAAATTTTGGTTAAACAGCCAAACTAAAGTTTTTGTTTTGTCTGATGTCTGACCTTTACTTAACCTCTAGAGGTCACAGGTCATGCTAGCTTTTGAAGCTTAAAATAATCCTGCAACATCAAAACATTTCCGGAGTTAGAATTTCTTGACACGAGCAAACATGTCACTGTTTGCGTAAAAATTTCACAGGAATTTTCTATCTGTTTGTTGAATTAACTGTGTTAGACTTTGAAAGCCTCCCAGAAACAACATCAACACTGTTTGGGTGTAGGCCTACATCTATGGATGCTTGTCTTCATGGTTATTTTAGCCAAGAAGAGTTTCCCTGTGCCCGTGTGTTTTAGTGTTCATAATTTAATAGTATATAAGTCTTGACTTCAATGTTTCTTTGTTTCATCGAGTTATGAGCGAACTTGCCCCTGTGCAAACTAAATAAATCTGCGAAGCGGTTTATGAAAAGTTTCCACAACAAGCAGTTTGTTCATAGCTTAATGAACTATTATTCTACTATTACATATACACATACTATCAACAAAAATATTCAAAGGATGTACCGTAATACATTTTATTTTCAAGAATAATAACAAACCAATGCGCAAAGCTTCACATAATGACAACGCTGCCTGCCACGTAACGTAACAATCACAGGCAAAGACGACGGTCTAAGTGAATACATCATCTTGCGTCATAGCATTGAGTCTGTCCATACACTGTACTGACATGAATGCAAAAGTTTCCGAATGCTGACATAATAAGTTGTCCTTTATTTCTTAGAGATCTGAGTATGAGCAAGTATTTATTCAACACACTTTTTAATGAATTAGATTCTCTGTTTCAATAAATAGTATGCACTTTTGTTTAGTCAGAGCGACATGTATGTCGTTGTCAAAAATAGTTGGTGGGCAGGGCTGGGTCCTTTATGAAACTAGCCAGCCAATAAAATTGCAGTATTCATGGTAAACACATTGAAAATTCAATTATATGATTTCCGATTACATATGTAATTTACTTAACATGCCATAGTCATACAGAGCATACAATCTTCATCATTCAGTAGAGCTTAATGATATCATTATTGAAAACACAAGTGTTATTGATAAGTCACAACATTGATCTGAACCCCTACTGGCCATCAAATCACAAAACACCAAACCGAACCATGTTTTGAAACCCTTTTTTCTTTGTTTAATTAATCTTTAACTGTCTTATATTTACTATAAGTGTTTGAAACTCTCTTTAAACGTGGAGGCCATACTAATGAGAAAATGATTAAGGCATCGCAACGAAGTAAGTTGTTTGTGAACAACACAATCTTTCGACATATCACACCAGCATAGGTCACAAAGAACTAACTTTGTGGTGATACCTTAATCATTTTCTTATAAGTGTCTTTATACAGTCTTCTACATGTATCTCGCTCTATCAACCGAGCCCACCAGCATGATAAGATTGATTGATTGGTGTTTTACGCCGCGCTCAAGATTAATTATTTCAATTATGTGGCGTGTTGCCAGTTTTATTGTGGAAGGAAACCGGGCTCTATGCACTGAGGAAACCCACGACCTTCCGTTGGTAACTAGCAACCATCCCACGTACCCAACATGATAGGAGACATAAAGTGATATTTATTAAAGCTAGACCAAAGTCATTTATTTGTGATCACTAAAACACACGGGCACAATAATATTCTGAATATGTAGGCACTGAAAACACAATATTTCAAAGTCGCTTTTGTACCAATTAACGATAGCCAAAAATAATTCTGGGACAAGTCACATAAACTAAATTATTTACATTCGAAACTTTGACTAAATGCTGTTCCTGGTATAATTGGGTATCTCTAAACTACACAAGGAAAATCAATACATCTTGTTAACTGACTGAAGAGCTCCACCTATGCCCACACGCAATCCCTAAGGCCAAAGTCTGCTAGGTTAAAACTGCAACTTGGCAGCCATAAAAGCCTAATGTTATATACATTTATGAACCTAATGTTATATATAATGTTCAATCTGAAAAGGGCACTTGCCATTAAAATGAAAAAAAAAATTTACTCATAAAAAAAGACTGTTCTTTGTACACATATTTAACCAGATAAAATAAGTTACAAAGATTCCATTTTTCTCCAAATACAAAAATGTTGGGAGTAATCTTTTTTGATTGATAGATTGCTTCCTGGTTAGTACACATTACAGTAGTTTGGTAAATAGTTTTGCAGAATGATTCTTTAAGATGCCTAAAGTTAAAAATTAATACTGACAAACCATACCAAAAAAAATGAAAGCCTTACGGAAAAGTCAGAATTTCCAGGTTCATTTAAGAAGGCAACAGGACCCTTTGTCCTGAAAAATTCCAAGCCATTATAGGGTCTGTGCCATCTCAAATGACCCCAAAATTCTCAATAAGCCAGGAATATTCTAAGATATATACTGTATATATTTTTGAAGACTAAAACGCACGGGCACAGGGAAAATCTAAGTTCCTGTCTAAAATAACCATGGAGACAAGTTTCTTATTGTGTGATTAGGGTCTTTTGAAGAAAAAAAAACAAGACAAAGCATGATGTAAGATCCAGCTTCCCTATAAGTGTGTCAGTTAAAAGATGCTTCAAAATATATATTTATGAACACTAAAACACACAGGCAAAATCTTCTTGTCTAAAATAACAATGAAGACAAGTTTCTAATTGTGTTATAAAGAGGTATATCATTTAGACCTTTATACCCCATCATAAATTGTTGTAATAAACTAAACCTATGATATTTCATTAGGTTGGCGACTGACAGTGTAATACATTGACAATGCTAACGCATCTTAAGCTTTGGCAAGAACCCTTTAGGGATTCATAAAAACAAAGCACGTGCTTAAATTCAGCCAGCCTAACATTCTTTCAGGCAGTCACTTTGAAAATACAATCAAAATAAATGATGCTAGATAAATCTGATTTGCATAATTGAATATTAAGTTGCCGCCAAAATGTAAACATATACTGCGACTTCAAAACATAATGCCTAAAGGCATAATGAATTAATAATGACCAGATGTCAAACTTGTACATGTATGTAACAATTTAATTCTAAATCAAAACCAAAAAAGACACGGTTAAAAAGCATTTGTTTTCCATTTGTAAGACAGAGTTGACAAAGTCAGTAACTAAATAATTTATAAATACGCTGCTTAAAAAAATACAAAGAATCCCTAATACAACAGATGGAACAAAAAAGGAATTGCATTGTGACATATTTCTGTTTTAGAACGCAGATTACAAAAAATGGCAGTTTATTGAATTGCTTTGTATACATGTAGCCTGGATTTTCAGTCTAGAGGGCGACTTATTTTATATTTGGCTGGCAATGTAAAGCACCCTCTAATACAAAATAATAAAAATTCGGCAGAGCCCAGATTTCTCGGCTATATACATGTAGCCCGGATTTACGGCCGACTTATTTTATATTTGACTTGCAATGAACACAGGGAGAAAAAAAAACAGAGCCCAGATTTCTCGGCTATGTATAGGCCTACATGTTGTTGTGGTTGTCAAGCGAAGTAAACGACATTGCACATGATACATGACGTGGCACCAATCTTACACCGGACAACCCCAGCTTCAAATTAAACTTCAGCTATATTCAATCGCTCCCAATTTATGGAAGATTCTTTTGCATTACTTCATCATCTCAGACATATACTGTCACATTATCGAGTTTATTTCCTAAAATATGGTTTAAAAATGCTGAAAATTTTTAATTAAAAACAGAAGGATTCTTTTTTTGTCTCCCACTTAGGGTTACAAATTACGTCATTTGAAAGTAAATGGCAAATCATCTATTGCAGTACATATGTAATCCAAAATAAGTGACATAATCTGGGGTGTGGCGCAAAACACCAAACTACAAAGTTAGACAATACTGTTAATTGTGGAGACAATGTTACATAGTTAAGCTGACTGTACAATCTGCAGGTATCAGTAATCCTAAAGGAAACAGGGATTGGCATGTTAGATAATGTACAGTTGTTATGTCCTCATAGGGTTTATGAAAGACAGAGTGTGATTCATCAACCATTTCCTGTTAGAAATAAATCCTATTGTAAGAAATATATGATCTCAATTTGCCTCAACTTAACTCTTCTAGCCTGTCAATTGATTTATTCATTCGTCTGTGTAAATGTTTCTGATTTCTAAAATTTCACAATTTACACATTATTTTTATGGGGTTTTTTTTCTGGGAAGGGAGGGGGGTATAATTCAAACAAGCATTAAACAGCATTATTCAGATCGGATCACAAAATATATGATTTTCAATTTGAAGTGACTTGCCTTATAAATTATAGAAATAAATTGATTGATTGATGTTTTACGCCACACTCAAGATTATTTCACTTATATGGCAGCATTGCCAGGTTTTAATAGTGGGGGATGAAACCGGGGGCATTGCCTGGAGGAAATCCCCGACCTTCCACCAATACTTGACAACTCTTCCAAAAACGGCGACAAAGTTAAAAATCCACCCAGAATATATTATTAAAGAAAAAAAAATTGATTGTTTGATTGATTTATGTATTTAAGCAGCACTCAAAATAATAAAACTTATTAGTCTCTAAACGCCAGAACTTTCTTGGATAAATTTTTTTTTTCAGTTGCCACTGGGGGACCGTGGACGGGCACCCAAAGACGATCAAAAGAAAATCTTCATAATTTTTTTTTGTTTAAAAAGTTGGATTCAAGACCTTACATCATGGGTACAAATTAAGCATCCAACTTAATGCAATATACAGATCTGACACTTACTACCACAATATATGTAAACATATTAAACAAAATTGTATACTATAGGATATGTTAACTTAAAATTTACACAGAGATATAATACAAATCAAACACTTGTTAATACTGTCTAAAAGTCTATGAAGAGGAGACATTTAAACTGAATTAAGACATAGATATGTTGTTTCACAGAAAGAATTGAAAATAAACTTTATATAATAAATGAAAATTGTTCTTACCTGTCTAAAGTACACAAATTGAAAATCACCTTAAAAGCCCAGGTAAACAGACAGCGGTAAAATCCAGTGTGTTCAGCCCTCAGTTAACGAGATGAAATAAGACCATCTCACCTGACACAGGTAACACAAAGTATTAATCCCAAGCAACTTAATCCCCAGGCAAAATAAGTCATCAGTGAGGTATAATAATCAGTGTGTTGAGTTTATCACGGTAAGAATCTAATACACAGTAAGGGCTGCCAACCAGTGATCGCTTCAGGAAATCAGCCTCTTCTAAACGGACACAATACGACTGAGGTTGAGCAAGGATACAGGTACAGGCAAACAGAAATACACATCAGTGACAAACACTTCTTATGCAGGAAAGTTGTTGAACAAAACTAACTTGCTTATAGCACACGTTACAGATTAAAGCAGTTTATTTAGATGCAAAATTTTCCAATAAACTGTACCAGCTGCTCAAAATACACAGGAATAAATAAAATAAAATCAGGACAAATATAATAAAAAACTGTCCTCTATGTCACATGTCATCTTTAAACACAGTGTTCATTGTAAACATTTATGCATACTTATTCCCGAAAGTATTTTTTATTTAAGGGTCTACTCTAATTCTTCATAAACCTGATAGGCCTATGAGTATTTTTTTTGTCTTATCTTCTTCAGTCAATATTTCATGAAAATTTGATAAAAACTGATTTTAGATAAATGCATTGATTTTTTTTGGGGGGATATAAAATTCCTAAGCTGTCAATAGAATTTGTTTGCCTGTCTGAGTTAAAAGTTGAGAGGTAAACTCAAGACCCGTTCTCAGAAAACAGTAAGTGGATTGTTTGGGGACTGGAGAGCAAGACAAGTCAGTGATGCATGTTGTGGTTGGTCTGAAGGCTCCAGACTCCCTGGCCAGCAGGTGGGCTGTGTTTTACAGTTCTCCTCTCATCTAAATAAACAGCACTGATTGGTGAGCAAACTGAGGCTTCTGAAGGGGTTTGTGGGGGATTCATGGGGTCCCAGAAGGGAGGGGCATTTTCATGAGATTAATGTGACAATATATATATATGTGACACCTGCTTCACAAAGAGTAAAGAACAGCCAGGTAACACCAGGGTGCTTGATCGCTTATCTCTTCAACATTAATCACCTTCCCGGTGGACCCCTCCCCCTCCCCTTCCCCCAGCCTCCTGAGATAAAAGCTAAGATCACTCCCGTATATTTTTTTTTTTAGGGGGGGGGGGTCGTTTATTGCTTATTTTATTTGCGCATGCATTTCTGATACGCCATTTTAAAGACAAAGTCTCGCTTATATCAATTAACTTGCTATGATGGACACATTGGCCAAAATGGCAGGCAGTAGATCATTTTGATTTTAAATGTTTTTCCCAAAGTTGTTCAAATTTTATAGCATTAAGCTCATTTATCTGTTGCAGGCGCTG
This sequence comes from Lepidochitona cinerea, assembly GCA_963971465.1. Classification (NCBI taxonomy): domain Eukaryota; kingdom Metazoa; phylum Mollusca; class Polyplacophora; order Chitonida; family Tonicellidae; genus Lepidochitona; species Lepidochitona cinerea. The sequence continues at coordinate 14,350,656 of OZ020560.1, read as the reverse complement.
TGACACGCATCCTTCACATTGCATCAGAGACAAAATGAGCATGATTTCAACGTCTGATATAAATTTAGCCCAAAATTCAATGTAGCGTCATTTCGCCATACACCGTGGTTTCTCACAAACGTCAATTCTTAAGGTTCTATTCAGGCCTCAGTTATTTTGGGGCCTGCATACATCAATGACTATACACTGATCTTTACATACTGGATTGTGCTAAAGCCGAAATATTTTGTTTACCAGTGTTTGACACCACCTGTAAAGGGGAGAGTGTGGAATATTATTTAAATCTATGTGACATAACAAGACCCTTGACTTATGCCAGTAAACTGACCAACAAAAGTGTTCTGAGAATTGAATACCTGATATTTTATAGAACATGATGATGATGTATATATACTTATGTGTTTCAGAAAATTCTACTGACTATTAAAAGGCCTAACTCCTGTTTGTCGTCAACTTAATGAAATATCATGGGATTTAGTTCATTGCAACAACTTATGATTGAGTATAAAGGTCTAAATGATATACCTCTTTTTAACACAATTAAAATCTTGTCTCCATGGTTATTTTAGACAAGAAGATTTTCCCTGTGTGCATATGTGTTTTAGTGTTCATAAATATATAGAATGATCTTTCACCAAGTAGTCAATCAATACAGGTAGTGTGTCATGGAGAACCCGATCTTGTAATGAAATACAAATAAAAACAAATCCCCCCCCCCCTTGTAGGCCCCACTAGTTTGTACCTGGCACTCACTGGCTATTAACTAGAGAGTATAATAGTTACTTATTAATACAAAACTGAATGGTATGTGAGTCTTCGATGAAGCCTAACACTGGTGAGAAAATCAGACCAGTAAAGTTCACAGAAACACAAAAGAATGTAAATGACTATGTGGTTTGTTAACAATTCAACACAGAAAGTCTAGAATCCAAAGGTCAATACTTCCCTCCTTTTATAAAACTCATTACACTTTTTAGGCAAATACAAAAAAATAGATTGTTTTACTTGAATAAAGTTAAGTCACTTCTAAATACATCTGTGCTACTTCTAAAGTGGCAGGGGCCTTGTTGGTCCAGTGGGTTAGAGTGATCGTCCCTCAGTCCCATACAGACCTGCCATCGATGCGGCGCGAGTTGGAATCACACTCAGACCAAATAAAAATAGAAAAAGTTGATTTTTCAATCGGTTGCACTGAGTATGTGGAAGAATTGCCAGGTATTCGCTGAAGGTCGGGGTTTCCTCCAGGTAAAGAGCCTGGGTTCCTTCCCCATTGAACCTGGAAATGCTGCCATACAAGTGGAATAGTCTTAAGTGTGGCGTAAAACATCAATTAATCAATCAATCGAAACTGGCGTGATGAGCCGCCCAAAAATGAACTTTTCTTAATAAATTTGAAATAGACAATAGCCTTGATGCAGGTTCATTCAATCTTAGAGTAAGTTCCTTATACCTGGTAAACACTAATTTTCACCAATAAATTCTTAGTCTTGTTAAGACAAACTGTCCACATTTTTGCCGCTCATCCCCTTTAAAATTACATTTTTGAGCATGGCGTCACTCACTATAAAGCTTCAATATTTGGTTGATTGATTGATGTTTTACAACGCACTCAAGATTATTTCACTTGTACGGCGACGTTGCCAGCCATGCCAGGTTTAGTGGGGGAGAAAACCCCAGAACTTTGGCAACACCTGGCAACACTTTTAAGTCTTTGAAAAAAATAAAATAGTATAATTTGCTGAATTTGTCAACAGACTTTAATTAAGATCAGTAAGTTTTACTGGCCACTGGAAATTATATCATTTAAAGGGATTATTTGTGTAGAATTGTTTACATTTTTGCTAAAACTTCTGCTAAATAGATAGATAAGATTTGATTGACTTTGGATGAAAGGTGGAAGGACGATTTTTTATCGAAAAATGTACAATTAACGAGCAATTAATGAGAGATCTGTGTTACATTGTTTACTATCTGACAGACATTTTCGGGTTAATGTAAACAGAGGTCCTACTGTAAACTGTAAAGAGTCGACATTCTTCAGTTTATTTCTACATTATGTAATGAGGACAAAAAACACATAAAAGCAAAAACAAAGGAACGATCAGCTGGGCTGTCTGAAGCCTCTGTTAGAAACTCCAGCCTAACCTGTCATTTAACAGTCTGTCCAGTGGAAAGAAGTTCACCAGTGATCATCTAAACACCTTCCAAATATGTGTACGACAGTAAAATGTAGGAATTTTTGGGGACGTACAAAATTTGAAAGGGGCTGCCTAAGGCCTAGCGCACACGAGAGGCACCGGCTGAGCTGCCGGTCTATCGTGGCTGGGAGCTAAGCTGTTTCCCCCGTGTGCGTGTAAATTTTGGTGAGATTTTCGCCTCTCGAGGCGGTGAGGAAAGTATATAGCATGCTTGATATTTTCTGCCTCTCGATCGTGGCAAGAATCTCACTGTGTGCGCACAGCGTACGCTGCCGGCAGAGCTGAGAGGAGGGATAGTCCAATCGCACATACTTATTCAATCATGTGACCACTTAGAATATTACGTAACACGGGTAGTGACACTTGTGCAGGTCAGTGAACTTGGGTGATAAGGAACTGGCCTCAGCCGAGAGCTCATCGTCTGCGCTGAAATTTGTAGCTGCTCCCTTGGCCACGCGTGCCTTGTAGCTCAGCCGGCACCTCTTGTCTGCGCTAGGCTTTATTGAAATCTCCTTAGCTTGATCAAAATGTTAGACATTTGAAACAATGATCTCCTGGGATTTACAACGCCATATAAAACTGATTTGCCGTCTGATAATAAGAGTGCTGATTGGTCGTCTGATAATAAGAGTGCTGATTGGCTGTTTGATAATACGAGTGCTGATTGGCCATCTGATAATAAGAGTGCTGATTAGCCGTCTGATAATAAGAGTGCTGATTGGCCATCTGATTATAAGAGTGCTTATTGGCCGTCTGATAATAAGAGTGCTGATTGGCCGTCTGATAATAAGACTGCTTATTGGCTGTCTGATAATAAGAGTGCTCATTGGCCGTCTGATATTAAGAGTGCTGATTGGCAGTCTGATAATAAGAGTGCTGATTGGCCGTCTGATAATAAGAGTGCTGATTGGCCGTCTGATAATAAGACTGCTTATTGGCTGTCTGATAATAAGAGTGCTCATTGGCCGTCTGATATTAAGAGTGCTGATTGGCAGTCTGATAATAAGAGTGCTGATTGGCAGTCTGATAATAAGAGTGCTGATTGGCCGTCTGATATTAAGAGTGCTTATTGGCTGTCTGATAATAAGAGTGCTGATTGGCCGTCTGGTAATAAGAGTGCTGATTGGCAGTCTGATAATAAGAGTGCTGATTGGCCGTCTGATAATAAGAGTGCTGATTGGCCGTCTGATATTAAGAGTGCTGATTGGCCGTCTGATAATAAGAGTGCTGATTGGCAGTCTGATAATAAGAGTGCTGATTGGCCGTCTGATATTAAGAGTGCTTATTGGCTGTCTGATAATAAGCGTGCTTATTGGCCGTCTGATAATAAGAGTGCTGATTGGCCGTCTGATAATAAGAGTGCTTATTGGCTGTCTGATAATAAGAGTGCTTATTGGCCGTCTGATAATAAGAGTGCTGGTTGGCAGTCTGATAATAAGAGTGCTTATTGGCCGTCTGATAATAAGAGTGCTGATTGGCCGTCTGATAATAAGAGTGCTGATTGAGATCCGCTTTTACCCTGTTGTGTAACGGATTCTCAGCTTACATACAAACCATACATTTCAACAAAGAGACCTATCACGATTTATACACACCCGTTACACATTATAAATAGCTTTTTTTTTTAAATAAAAAAAATATGATTGTGTTATTTCTCGTTGCTTTTCGACAACAGCGAAGTTTAGCTAAGCGAGTATAAATATTTTTTATATGCTGTCAGCCGACAAAATTTCAACTTATGTCTTCCCATAATGATATATATTTATTTATTAACACTAAAACACATAGATACAGGGAAGAGCTTCATGACAAAAATAACCATGGAGACAAGTTTCTAATCGTATGAAAAATAAGGCCTTTGTTTTTAATGTTTTTAACAAGAGGAATTTGACAACAGTTCTAATGGTGTTGAAATAAATAAATCATCGCCAATCTCCATAAAGAGTAATGTTACATGAACGGCTTATCAGTGAAAGCAGAAGTAAGTGAATCATTGAATGTCTCGCATAATCTCATGTTTAGCAAATTATACGCTATAACTGTTATACCCCTTAACTCAGGTCTCGCATAATCTCAAGTTTAGCAAATTATACGGTATAACTGTTATACCCCTTAACTCAGGTCTCGCATAATCTCATGTTTAGCAAATTATACGGTATAACTGTTATACCCCTTAACTCAGGTCTCGCATAATCTCATGTTTAGCAAATTTTACGGTATAACTGTTATACCCCTTAACTCAGGTCTCGTGTGATCTCATGTTTAGCCAAACTCAAAAGGGTTTTGTCTAGGTATTAAAAACATCCTTCCATAATTGTCTGTTTGAAAAACTTATCCTTTTGGGTTTTTTCTGGTGACAGTCTCACTCAGGCTGTTATACATTTAACTGACAGTAACCATACTACATACATATTCACAGTATTCCAGTACTGCAAGGGAGATAACTTTTACCTGATTTATAACTAAATATTGCAGAGCCCCAAACTTAGAATCAAAAAAGTTCTGGATATTCATCCAACATAGAAACAGTATGTCAAAGACCTTTACAAGCACGGCATTCCAATGTACATGTAGGCTAGCGCATAACACTTAAAAATTCTAAATGTGCGAAAATTCAAGGAACTCTACAAATGTTGACAATTCTTGGAACAAATGGAAGTAAAATTTATCCAAACACAATTGTTATTGATCATTTTTGTGCAATTATAGATGTTTTCAGAAATATAATAAATATTTATATTGATTCATCCAACGTCCTACTTATATCCACAGTAGGCCTAGACTTAATCCACTGTAGCCTTCACAAGATTCATTTCAAATGATTAACTAATGAACTATTGTGGTGAAGCTTAGGCTGTCATTGCACTGCTTGAGAGCTGTCCGACAGGTCAACTGAACAGTGTACAACACATAGAGGATATCAAACATCAGGGGCGGCGGAACCGGGGGGGGCATGGCCCCCCCAATAATTACAATAGGGGGGCCAGACCTATGTTTGCCCCCCCCCCCCCCCCCCCCCCCCAATGATTGGCCTATTAAAAGAATTATGGAGCTTTCAAACACGATAATTAAGTGCAGTTAAGTGATTAAAGGGTGGAAACAATTGAAAACTGGGGTTTAGAAACACAAATTTTTTTTGGCGGCTTTGCCGCAAATCTTATATTGACAGATTCTGAGGGTTTTAAAGAACAAAACCTCGCCCCACCCCTCAATCTGTCTTGATGTTGGGTTGTTTTGTGATAGTCCATCGTCTGATCGCAATCTTTGCTACTCTCCGTTTTAGTAAAATTTCTGAGAAAAATTTAGTACCCTCGAGCTCTCCGGGCTTAGGCAGCCCCTGGTCCTCCGCGTGATTGTGCTGTGATTTTGTCTCCAACCTACTCAATCTGTTTTCCCAACTGCGCCCAACAACTCAAACTGTCTTGCTGTAAGATTATTTTGTTAGTCGATCTCCTTATCACAATATGTGCTACTTTTTTTAAATGTCAACTTTTCAATGCCAGAAATGGCCTGGATCGCATCGCTGGCAATCTCGAACTTTGGAGTTGTCGGGGACTGCAGGCCCCTGGACTCTCGCTTGATAGTGCTGCCATAGTGGCCCACCTGTCGGCAGATTCCTGGCTACGATACTGAGTTAGAGTATACCTATTATCTGAAAGCCTTGAAAGTTTTTTGGGTGCGTACATTAGCTACTACGTCAGTTGTTACAGATTCCTAAAATATCCAGCGCAATGGCCTATAACAGATTTTTTTCTTCCAAAGTGAGTAGATTTCAAACTCTACAAGTCAAAAATCTTTACATCAAATTTCACTTGTTGGGCCCTGAAAATGGCCCAGAACGCATGTATGGTCTTCTCCTGTTTCAGAGCTTCCGGGGCCTAGCCGGCCCCTGGACCCTCGCCTGTTGTGCTGGGATAGTTGCCCCCCCCCCCCCCCCCCCCCCAATATGAAAAACATTCCGCCGCCCCTGAACATTCGTGTTTGAATACATGTAGCACTTATATTATTTTGAATGAAAGACAGAGAATAAGTATTTGGCATTATTTCATGCAAAAAGAAAGTAATTTGATCTTTGCGGATTTTAAATGTGCAGTGCAATAGGCTCCAGGATAAATTTTAAAAATGAATTAAGTAATTATTTGTCACTGTTTTGCTGGGTTATTGAATGGTTATTACAGTTACATGCAGTGGTTCGATTCTCAGAAGCCTGGCAGTAGTTCACACAACATTGTCAGTGTCATTGTCAACAGACATAAATAATAATAACCCTGCCTGTTCTATTGTTTGTTATTGTGTTTCCATGGACTAAATTGTGTCCGAAATTTAAGTATGATTACAATTATATCATTTATCAAGAACTCGTACATTTCAAGGAAATGCGGAAGCAAGTCGGAGATTTGGGCATTCGTTTGAAAAACGTTGAGGATAAAACACAGAAGTGAGTTTTTAAAAAAAAAAATTCTTTTGAGGAACAGCCAACTAAAGCTGTTTTGACTAAATGATTGAATGGGATGTGTGTAAAGTTTGGACGGCTTCCTGACACGCAAGTAAGTAACACAGGAAAGAGACACATGAGTGCGGCTAGGGAAGCTCTGAAAATTCAAAATCAGAGACAAATGGGGGGATTCCAATCTAAAGAATAACGTGTTTCCCCTAGCTCCGGTATGTAGCGTTAATATGTGAAGCCCGAAGGTCACCGCTCCCAGCTGGTTAGACCATAGTCCGCAATATGTTGAGTGGATTGAATGATAAATTCTGATACGCCCGCACGGGCTTCTTCAATACCACGTCAACATATGGGAACATTTGAAAAATCTAAGAGTTGCTCACGGAATTTTTAAAAAATGATAACTCGCAATTTTTAAACATTACTCACCTAAAATTTTGTCAGAAAGCTTCTTTGATAATCCCTTCGTAGAGCTAAACCATCATATGTGACATTAAAATCTGTTAGCAACCAATTTTGCTAAGTTTGAATTCTGTCTGATGACTAAAAATTGTCTTGGGCGATCACACCGCCATCTACCGCGAACTTTCAAATCATGCTCGCCACTACAACCGGTAACGGCTGTCGGGAAGGTCGGTGATAACGCAAAAGGAATTTAAACTTAGCGAATTTCGTTGTTTGGCGATGTGTATGATCACAAATGATGGTTTAGCTATACGAAGGGATTATCAAAGAATCTTTCTGTCAAAATTTTAGGTGAGTAATGTTTAAAAATTGCGAGTTATCATTTTTTAAAAATTCCGAGAGCAACTCTTAGAATTTTCAAATGCATCCTATGTTGATGTGGTATTGAAGAAGCCCGTGCGGGCATATCAGAATTTATCCTTCAATCCACTCAACATATTGCAGACTAGTCTGCTAGTTAGACCATTGCCATTGTTTTCTACAATTATGTTTCCCCCAGCTCTGTTGGCCACACACATCATCAATATACTACTAGTTACTACTTTAGCCACAGAAGTTTTCAAAACTTTTATAAAATACTTCCAATATAATGACATAACACTAACTTTCTGACCTTAGTAAGTTACTTTCGTTTTCAAAATCAAACCTTGACAGAGGAACAGTGATGTTGTTGTCGTTGTGAGTTGTTTCGAAGAATGAAAATGAAAGAATTTTAGTGTTAAAGAGTAAAACAAAGACTTGTTGTTTATATATAAGAAATCGACAAACAATGAAAGCGTCAAATCGAGGGACAATATGTGATGACAATTCTATGGAAATGTCATAAAACCTTACCATTATCCCGCTGCTCTGCCCACACGCACATGCTCAGCTTGTTGTTTTCGTGTTCACGCGCATTTCGAAGTTGTCACGTGGTGGACGAAGTTACCAATCACAGGGCGTTATATAAAAGTGATACCAGCATATCAGAAGTCTATTGATACCATTACCAATGCATTCGAGCTCACGATCTTTCTGTTCAGTCCAAGAAGGTCTTTCTCTCCGTCAAACACTGGCCCGACGCCCCCAATAATAAGTCACCATAGGTCCTACTTCACTCAAGTAAAGATCTTCCTCCGTAATTTAATAAATTTTGACATTTATTGGTCGTCGACCCTCGGTGACCATGCAACCCATCATCAATAGGCCTATATTTTGGCCACAGAGTTTGGAGATCTCCAACTAGCCGCACACATGTGTCTCATCCTGTTTTACTTACTTGCCGGTCAGGAAGATAACAGAGGTACCTTTAACTTTTCCCTGTCTTCAACAAAAATGTCCCACCCAAACATACCTAACGGCCAATATTAACAGTTTGCAAGTTCGTACTTCGTCTATAAACTGAAAAAAAAAACGAGGCTATTTCATAAAAATACAAAATAGAGAATTGATTGAGAGTGTAGGCCTATAGGCCAGTCATATTGTTAAAATGGAACGTTTGCGAGTTTAACCTCGAAGTCCGTTTAAATGTAATGTGATTGGACTCTTGAAATCTGGGCTCTGCCGATCCCCCCCCCCCCCCCCCCCCCCCCAGTTTGCAAGTTCGTACTTCGTCTATAAACTGAAAAAAAACGAGGCTATTTCATAAAAATACAAAATAGTGAATTGATTGAGAGTGTAGGCCTATAGGCCAGTCATATTGTTAAAATGGAACGTTTGCGAGTTTAACGTCGAAGTCCGTTTAAATGTAATGTCATTGGACTCTTGAAATCTGGGCTCTGCCTAGGTCAGCAAACATGGCTACACACTAAAGCCACACTGTCGCCAGCCAGAGGGTGTCCTCTTTATACATGAATGGCAAACGGGGATGCATTTTGGATTGATCGATGTTTTACTCCGCACTCTAGCTCCGATGTGTAGCGTTAATGTGAGGATTTGAGCTCCTGGCTCATTAGAATATTGTTGTCTAAAATCATCGCACTCGAGAGTATTTAACTATGGCGCTAAGGGGGGAGAATAAATCAGGCTGTTTGTCCATCTAATCGAAAACCCCGAATCTGAAGAACCTGTCGGACAACCATTCCATAAAAGGTCCCGGTGATGACCAAATTGAAAAAAAAACCTTTCGAAACAAAATAAAAAACATATTTATATATGTATGAGAAATAACAGACGGCAGACAAATACGAAAGATAATTTTATAAACCTACTTTTTCTAGACAATTGATATATAGCGTGGGCCGGCGTATCGCTAAACGCCTTACTGCTGGGCCTAACTCATCCATTAGATTCGATATAACTTGTATTATGAAACATTCCTTGATCCTGGTTTTATTTGTTGCTCTGACAGTGTGTAAGTATATATCGGCGTATAGATTTTGTTCGAATTTTGTTGTAAATCTGCTAAAAAAAAAACAGTGAAAAGATTGGCTTATTGATTTCAAACTCTCCTCCGTCTGTTGATCAAAAAAAGTTAGCTTACCATTAAAATGGCAGTTTAATGAGCGGCTCTTCCTGACCGGCAAATATAAGTAAAACAGGATGAGACACATGAGCAGTGCGGCTATACTGCCAACACAGATACCTCATGACAATAATTTTGACACTGTAAATAAAATAATCTTGGCCCAAAACCAACAAATTGTTTTACAGCATTTACTGTTGGTCAACTGTTGACATTGGAAATGGCGTGTGAGATGGAGTGTATAAAAGAACAGTATGGAAACAAAGTGGTTACGTGGGGCAGTCCAGAGGCCATCAGATGCAGACAGCAGTGCAAAGACAAATTGTAGGTTTGCATGCGCATTCAATTCTTGTACGGTACCTATACTAAATGTTCAGAAGACAAGACAAAATACAAGTTGTGAAACTCGGTTTAACTGTTATCAGGACATTGTTAATATAGGTTAAAGTAAATAGAAGTTGAAACTCGAGTATGATGTAACTAAGTCCAATTTACTAACTTTTTTTTACAATTTGAGACAAGGGAGCTGGACAATGTAAGCTCGCTGTCTTTTGAGGATTCCAGAAAGCGCGTTTCACAACTTCTTTTCCGAATGTTCTGATCGTGAGAATTGAATATCTGTTAACACATTCAGTTTAACGTTAATAATAAAAAAAACGTTCATTTATGAACAAAGTAAGATCTTATTCAGCCCAATTATCTTGTATCGCCCCTCCAGCGTTTTGAAAGTTTCGTATCAACTTACTAGAAACATGAGCTTCAATTCGGTTTTCGAGCAACTTAGCTATTGATATATTTCACTTTCAGGCTGACAATGAAAGGAAAATAGGAAATAATCCACCTGGATATGTGACCTGAAGTGTATAGTGCTTCAATGACGTTAATAAACTATCGATCTGCCTTCGCCTTTTTCACTTAGTATTATTTTGTGACGGACTTGATTGTGCAATTTAGACCGTTCAAAACTTGATATCGCTTCCTGAAAGCAAATCCCGAGGTCACTTTGATAGATTTGTGGTAACCACCGAAACCAAGATTGGTATCACTTATGTCAATGTCAGCCTCATTGGTCGAAGAATCCAGGCTGTTTCTCTAAACATTTACGCCCGACGCAAGTTCAGTGCAAGGCCTGTCATGGCAATATATACCTTCAACATTAAAGTGGCATGAGCTGCCAAAATTCACACTTTTTTCATAATTTCTGATCGTCACGACAGTAAGAGGCTTTCAAGTCATCGAAAAACTAAATGGTTGACGTTGGAATGAGGAAAATCCATACAGTATGTGGCCTGTGCGAACCGAAAGCGTGTTCGAAAAGTAAACAAAATTTAAATAACCGGGACGACCATTCATTCATTCTAAGCCAAAGTCAGTTCAAAACACTACTTTATCGTACATTTTCGAGACTAGAAGCACTAAAAAGCTTCTGAATTATACGTCTTGAGAAAAATAGCCAATAATTTCAACATTCTGTTTCAATGTCAAAACATCAACATTTTGGCAGCTCATGCCACTTTAAGTTACGACCAGGCGCCAAGTTATACGTCGGGCTTAAATGTAGTGAGATCGGTTGGTTATCGGACCTCCATTCTCCATCCCATCTAGTCCTTTTAAACAAATTATTGTACGTATCAACAATGTGCCCCATGTTGAATTTAAGTCATTTTACTTATATCGTGCACTCGTGCACATTCGCTTGTTTCGCGAATCTCAAAATATTACCGAAGTATGCAACAATTCAGGTTTCCTTTATGTGATAAAAGAAGTCAATGCATTGATGGATGTCAAATAGCAATTTATTAAACTGTTAATGAAAACACCAAAGAAATTCTTCAATAAATAGTTAAGGGAATATATTAGAAAATGACAAAAAAATTAATAATAGTTCCAGTAAGTCAAAAATACAGGACATTATTAACAGTTTCTTTCGCCCTATGTTTGTAGGGGAGAAAGTTGAAATAGTATGATAGAATGTATGAAATGAGGTTTGCAAACAAACAAAACAGCAACACTTTCAAATACAATTCCAGAAACCCGAACTGGATGGAAGAGACGATATTTGTCGGCAAAGCACGATATAAACTGCACAATCATGATCAACACTCATAATATTTATAAACAGTTTCAACGATTAAGATCGAAAAAAGGGGCAAAAAACAGGAAATCTTTAAGGGAAGCATCGGGGAAAAAGAAGCAAAACATTTGTTATGCATTGGATATTAAGTAGACGTGATAACCACGTACACATTTATGGTGCCCAATCGTATTCACAGATCTTCTTTAGACATGGCTATTTAGGATCAATCGTCGCCTTAATGCTTGGTTAACACATCTTGACTTTAGAACCAGGTTGACTTCTCATTTTAGGAAAAAGAAGTAAAACATTGGTTATACATTGGATATGAAGTAGACATGATAACCACGTACACAATTACGGTGCCCAATCGTATTCAAGCCAGGGGCTCGTTTCACAAAGCAGTCGCATCGCAAACGACGCATAGTTGCATAGACGTTATCTAACGAGAGCCAGTGTGTTACGATGAATATCACTCGAGTATTACCTTTCAAAGTCACGAGCCTCTGGCGAATTATCGGGGGTGTAGTGTGAGAACAATGGATAACATAGTGAAGAGATATGACGTCATGGCAACTGCGATTGATCGCACTGTGCGACGGCTTCGTGAAACGGCCCCCTGATCTTCTTTAGACATGGCTATTTAGGATCAATGGTACTCTCGCGAGACCGCCTTAAGTCGTGGTTAAGATATCTTGACTTAAGGACTAGGGTGACTTCTCATTTTAGATTGTGGACAGGAGTGCCATTTGAATGTTAAACATATTTATAAACACTAAAATACATGGAAAATCTTCGTGACTAAAATAACTATAGATACGGTATCTTCGCGTTCTTCGTTTATTTTTGGTTCGAAAAGTAATTCAAGGCATTCAACATTTAGGCTATGAAAATACAGCTATACGACAGAGTTCATATTTATGTTTTACTTTTTAGATGGGAAATATTGATATAAATCAAATAGAAAAAATTGTACCAACCCTAGTCTACCCTAGTGCATAAAACAGGAGTTGCAGAAATTTGGTTAATGTTACCGGGCACTTATTTGTTAAGACCGGTTATCTTCTTTACAGAATAGGATTCGATTGATTGATTGGAGTTTTACGCTACACTCAAGATTATTTCACTTACACGGCGGCGAAATCAATTTAAAGCTTTTCGATGATATATCGCTAAAGGTGACAAGACTCGATACAGAGTTTTGATTGATTGATTGTTTGGTGTTTTACGCCGCGCTCAAGCAGAGTTTTGAAGTGACCAAGATCTATGATTGGTACGGGAAGCAGTTACTTCAGTCTTGTCTGTAATTCTAACAAAGTTTATAAATGTTTTGACCACATATATCAAATTCAATAGCATGAGGACCACATTTTGGCAGCTCATGCTACTTTATCCGGGCAAACTTATAACGAAAGGAGTTAACTCCTCACTTTTAACGTAATATGCTTTGAAACATTTGCGAATGTTTAAATTGATGCAAGAATACATAAAGGAATATATTTACTGCAACTATGAAGTAGTTGGCTAATTATTGGATGAAACAAGAGTTCTACGACCCGAGGACACATCCTGGGGGCCGTTTCACGAAGCCATCGCACAGTGCGACCAATCGCAGTTGCCGTGACGTCGTGCCATGACGTCGTATCTCTTCACTATGGTATCCATTCGTCTGCGATGCGACTGCTTTGTGAAACGAGCCCCATGTCTCTGGACTGTACACCGGATGGACCTTATGAGGCTTCCCGAAGCATGGATATTATTATGTCTATCTCTTTAATGTCATTGGTCTATATCATTGGTTACCAATTGACTAGTTTAGTTTACAAGACGAAGTAATGTTTTCTTCGTCACCTCACTATGAAAATATGCTCAAACACAACCAATAGAGACTCCGACCACGAGAGGAATATTTATGATTTAAATAAAAACAACCCGTAAACGTTCAATTAGTACGTGTCTTTTAGAAAGTAAGTATAACAGTTTTTCCGTTATTTTTGGGATTACACTTTCTTGAAAAGTGGCAGAAATTCTTCTGGCGATTTTGGTTGGCGACCTAAGCGGGAATCGAAACCCGGGTCTGAATGGCTGAAGGGATAAGACAGCCGGAATTTAGTGCTGGGGATAGGTGTCATACTCTGGGACCCGGGATCGATTCCTGGTTAGGGCGTCAACCAAAATCGGTAGAAGAATTCAGCCACTTTTCAATAAAGTATAATCCCAAAAATACCGTAAACGTTCGTTCTTCTACTGAAATATACTCGAGAAAAATCACACACTACCCAGTTGAAACCTTGCACAGTGTATCAGACATTCATTAACTAAATAGGCCTATGTAGGTTTTGATGCAATGACAATTTATTATAAAGCGTTGTCAAAAATTGTCGTTCTGAAAACGTCAACTGTAATTTATTCAGAATATCTGCTATGACAAGGTATCTTACCGAGCCAATGCCAAGATATGATCTAGCAAAAAAATGATTAGATAAGATTAAGATAATAAGCGTCTGATACAGTGTACAGGGTATGTTGATATCTAATTAATTAATGGTACCATTGCTTCCCCAGCCACCTGATAAATGGACACACAGCACAAATCTGGGATACTTATTAAATCATTAAATATCCCCTCCCCACAGCCCCTACTTAAGTCTTCAAAAAATGATAAAAAGACATATATGAAAACGGTGCACTCAAGTGTTCTGATTGAAACGGAACATTGGTTCACAAGGGCCAATTAGATATACGGTGAAACCATCCGTTCAGTTGTCCAGGGGCCAGCTGTTCAAAGAAAATTAGCTTAACGGCTGGTTAAATGATGTGGCCTAACAAATAAAATCCTTTGTAGCACGACGTCATCTAACCTGCCGTTAAGCTCATTTTCTTTTGAACAACCGGCCTGGATGTATAGTATATAATAGAGTGTTTTAGATGAGATCTGCCTGCATGGGGTGGGTTCTCAAAGCACCGTTAGCTTAAGGACAGGCTAGACTAATTTTCTTTTGAACAACCTGCCCCTGAACTGTAACCGATCCTTCCGATTCAACGTCTCCATTCTACCTACTTACAACCGAATCAGTGCTGGAGCTATCAACATTTACAGTAATTGACTCAACAGTTGAAATCGGGGATTTAGGCGATTCCGTCTTGACTTTTGTTTTCAAAACAGTCATCTTGGCAGATTTAGTTTTTGGAAACATTTTAAGAAGCGTTGTCTGCACTAAAGCCTTTTTCTTTACAGGCTGTTTTTGTGTTACAGTTCTCTTATCTTGAGTACTGGAAATCTCTTCGGGGTTCTTCAGCGGTTTCTGGTCGGTTTTGGGTTTTGATTTCATGTCAACAAATCTTTGCAGAACCATATCATCTTCATCACTGGAACTCTCTTGGGGAACTGTCTCCTGAAGACTTTCACCAATCCCTGGAATAGCTGTACCCAAAGATTCCAAAACACCCTTATCAGAGTAAGGTTTTGATGGCAATATTTTGGTAACATTTCTCTCCTGATCGGAAGTCAGTTTTGTTGAATTACGTTCGCTTGGCATCATGGTTTTCTCAGGGTTAGGTTTGTTTGAGTTGTCTGGGGCTGTTGCAAGCTGCTTCAGGACCTTAGAATCAGCAAGTCTTGCAACCTTATCCATACTATCATCCATATCATAATCTGATTTAGTATCACAGGTATTCTCTAAGGCGTTCTGGTTGGTTTCTTCTAGACCATTTGTGACTGTTAAATCAGCCGAGCCTAAGAATACCGACTTACCCTTCGGTGCTTTTACAGCAGGTGATTCTAGAATAGAAGGTGAGCCAAAACCTGAGTCCACAGAAACGTCAGAAATCTTCAAACTTGTAGACTTATTCACCATATTCTCACTGGATTTAGTTGTGTTCACAGATGCATCGTGGATATTCAAACTTGTAGACTTATTCACCATATTCTCACTGGATTTATTTGAGTCATCGTGGATCTTCAAACTTATAGACTTATTCACCATATTCTCACTGGATTCAGTTGTGTTTACAGATGCATCGTGGATATTCAAACTTGTAGACTTATTCACCATATTCTCACTGGATTTATTTGAGTCATCGTGGATCTTCAAACTTATAGACTTATTCACCATATTCTCACTGGATTCAGTTGTGTTCACAGATGCATCCTGGATCTTCAAACTAGCAGACTTATTCACCATATTCTCACTGGATTTATTTGAGTCATCGTGAATCTTCAAACTAATAGTCTTATTCCCTATATGCTGATTGCGTTTTGGTATAGCAACAAGCCCAGTCAGGGCTGGCAAACTCTTTTTGTCAAACTCATTTTCTGCAGAAGGGTTATTCTTTTCATGGAGGGTAGCATTTTGTAGAAGTAAATGTCTTTTAGATGAGGACGGGTTGGATTTTAGATGTTTAAAGGCTTTATTCTGTTGCATGGGAAGGAAGGATGGGTCAAAGGGTATAGCTACTTCTTTCATACTAGCTTTGGCTTTGGAATCCAACAGCGTCAGTCGCTTTTTCTTGCTTGTAGAACCTTGGGAATTGTCTATGCTGTCGGATTGTTGAGAATTTTCAGAATAGTCATCCAAACCTTCGCACTCAATTTTTTCCGATGCTGGTTCTTGCGAAGCATCCTCACTCAGCTTCTCCCCATCTAGTAGCTTAGATAAATCAGAACTTCCAGATTCATAGGAATGCACAGAGCTTGAAGAGGAATGCCTTGCTAGTTCTGGGGATTTTCGTTTCTTAATGTAAGTCCAGCAGTGGTTCTTCCGACCCTTCTTACGTTTCATGCCCCTTGGCCAGCCTCGTTTTGCCATTACAGGTCCTTCTGTTTGCAGAGCTACTTCAGTGGATTCTCTACGCTCAAATTCTTTGTTGGCAGCTGAAATAGACGCGGCTTTGATTCGATCTTCCTCTCGGATATTGTTCAAGGTTAGCATACCTTTAGAAGCTCTTTCTTTTCTCACATGACAGAACCTTCGATAATGGTTAACTAAAAACTTTAGGTAAGTAAATTGTCTTGAGCAATACTGACAGCTCAGTTTAGAATTAGGGTGCTCTGAAGAAGGTCTCTTTAAAGGCTTGACACTTTTGAGCTTTTCTTTTTCGTCACATTTCTTAATATGTCTCTCTAGCAAAGATATAGTTTGGAACTTGCACCCACATCCCTTACATTGGTGTCTCTCTAGGACATCCGTCATCTCCCTTCTACGGACATGATTCCGTGGATTGTACAACAAACCGCCGCGCTGACGATGATGTGTTCCGTGTAACACCTCAGAAACACGTTGATCTTCTGCACCATTCGCGTCTTTGTGTCCCCGAAGGGCTTTGAGTTTATCTTTGCTCGGAGCTATGTCCTCCGTTCCTTTTGAAGTAGATTTCCGTTTCTTTTCATCTTCTTTAAATCTATTTTTTACAACTGGACTTCGTTGGCTGGCAAACTGACCTGATGTTTTCCCTGGAATGGATTTTACTTTCGGCTTTGGAGCACAATTCATTATGTGAATGTAGAGTCTTGTAACCGTACTAAAGTGACTAAGGCAACGAGTACAAGTAAAAGAATGACTCTCTCTGGAGTCCAATGGCTTTTTCTTAATCTCTGCTAACTCTCCTGAGGGCATAGGCACAGGATAGAAAAGTTTTTCAACACAAAAACCGTTCTCTACTTCTAGGAAAGTACAGTCAACAGTTGCGTGCTTCTTGAATTGATGCACACTCAAGTCCATGGTATTTAGAAACTCTTTCTTACAGACGCCGCAAACGAATTTGAGATCACCATTCTTCCCAAACTCAATTTCTTCATATTTGCGGAATGGACTGACAACCTCCGACTCCTTTGAAGTCTCCGCAGCATTTTGACTATGGGTGAACAATATTCCTGGATCTAAATAGGTGTTGGCAACATCCACACTATCGGAAGCCGCGACACCATTATTGACTATCTCAGAATGTTTTTCGGAAGAATCCATTTCTTTTTTGATTTCCTCTGATGGACTTTGCTTGTGTTTTTCTTTCTTATGCCATTCATAGCTTTCTGTGTTTGAGAACACACAGTTGCATACAGAGCATCGGTGGAATTCTGGAATTTTTATCACAAGTGGAGTGGATATTGGAGTTTTCGGCGGTTTCCTATCTTCTAAACTAGAAAGATAATCACCTAGTTTCGTCTTTTGACTGCGTGCAAAGACAATGCCATCGGAAATCTCTTCAGGTGTCATGATTGGTTCATACCCCGATGGGAAGTTGTACTTTGTCCAGATCTGGTCTCGTTCCGATAGCGGTGAGTGATCAAGGTCGTGAACTTCGCTGATGGATTTGTAATCTTCAATTCGAATATGAGTATAGAAATCTTTCATTGAGTGTACCCCGCCATCTATATGATTGCAAAGATTATCGGCAATATTGTCTGCAACACCAGCGAAAAACTTAGCATCACATGGCCGCCATTCCTCAGGCTCTATTTTAACTTCAGCAGCATTTTTAACAGTTACTTTAGAAACCTCGTGCTCTAAGGCTTCCACAAAAGACTGCGTATCACTTTTAAAGTTTGTAGGTGGCTTAACGGGATGAGCCTGTTTTTTATGCTGACACATTTTAACATAATTGGTGAAGCGTTCTTTGCAAACTGAGCAAGTATATTTCATGTTGGCTTTACTTTGAGTTTTTATTTTAACAGGCGTTTTCTTGACTATCGGCTTAGCCTGTTTCTTCGCAGGGCTCTTGGCTGGCGATCCTTTGACGCTTTTCTTTAACACCTTTTTCTTATTCTTGGTAGGACTTTTCTTCTTAGTGGCAGCAACCGTTTCCTTGGTATCAGGATACGGATCCTTGTCATGGGAAATCAGGTGTTTCTGAAAAGCACACCTGGACAGAAAGCTTTTCTCACAATAAGGACAGTGGTGCAGATATTCGGGATGGAGTTTTTGCATATGACGTTTGAGCTCAACCCGCCAAGTAAATCCAGCTTTACAATGCTTGCATTTCGGCACTCTACCTACATGGATTTTTTCATGTTTTCGCAAACTGGCAACATTTGGAAAGCTCTGCTTGCAATTTTTACAAGAAAAGGGACGGGTACCTGGAACAAAAATAACACACACATGTAAATTATCTGTACATATTTACAGGTTATAGAATTCTCTGAAAGTGCTGTGAACCATGAAATGACAGATAAGCTTTGTTAGAAAAGAATTAGGAAATTGTTTGGGGTCCAGTCAGCAGAAGTAGAGTTTTCTATTGATCACACTATGAGGATTAATTGCCAGCTAAAAGTTTTCTGCTGGTTTCCTCCAAAACAACCTTTTAAGCCACCATCTACATGTAGGTGATATTATCTTTAGCTCATTGTAGAACTTTAATTAATCAATCACAACCATGATGTGGTTTGAAGTAACAAGACATTGGTGGGTTTTGGCATGGGTTTTCTTACACCAACTTCAATTTTGTTATTCTTTTTAGGTGAAACTCTCTCATTGACAGGGACCCGGGCAGCTCAGTCGTCAGAGTGATATTCTATCAGTTTGACATAGGCCATCCATCGGTGGGTCTCAAGTTCGAATTCCACTCAGTCCAAAAGTCAGGGGTTTTCTCCCCCACTTTCCTCTACTTATAAGGAATGTCAACATATAAGTGAATTATCTTGAGTTTAGCATAAAACATCAATCCATCAGAATTTATGAAAAAGTGTACCTCATGCCACTTTAATCAAAGATATGAGCAACAAAAATATTAAATACATATAGAAACTAAAAATCAAATAAGCTATTCCTGATACAAGGGAGATAATTGAAGCTGCAGACTAAGGGGGGATAACTGACCT
This sequence comes from Lepidochitona cinerea, assembly GCA_963971465.1. NCBI lineage: Eukaryota > Metazoa > Mollusca > Polyplacophora > Chitonida > Tonicellidae > Lepidochitona > Lepidochitona cinerea. Next base: position 14,331,216 of record OZ020560.1, on the reverse strand, counting down.
GTATGTACAGCTTGGTGTCTCATAAGATTTTGTCTGTAAGTAAACTTCATTTTGCATTGACTACAGCTGAAGAGTTTCTCTGAGGCTTGAGAGGGGTGGTCTTCAGTGTGCACTTTCAAGTCCTCAATAAAATCAAACAGTTTATTACAAGTGCAGCACCTGTATAAACCAGGAAACGAAAGTGACCTGGCACGTGACTGAACAGTGCTCCGACTTTTTTTAACGTTTGAGGAATCTTCCGCTTGTGTTTTTGCATTGTTGGAAGACTTGTCTGTCCCTTTTAAGGCATTTTTAGTATCACTTTGAGCATCAGGTGTAAGGAATAATTTTGGAGGTAGATTCTTAGGCCTATTCTTAATCAAAGATTCTTGTTGCTTGACAATTATTTTACAGTTTGAAATGTCAGCTTCAGAGAGGTAATAACAATAGATATGATTGCGAAGATAATGTCTTTTAAGACTGAAGGCATGGCGGTATATTCCAGCACATACGTCACACTTATACATCTTTCTGCCCATTTTACCTGTTATTCTGTGTAAAGGTAATATTTCAAAGTTGTATTCGCCCTCTTTAGCACTGGAGGAGGTAAAATCCATCTCCTGAACAGTGTTCCATACCTTGTCCGCAATTTTATTCCTTGATGATGGGGACTGAGCTGTTTTGGTTCCAAATTTAACGGGTGAGTTTTTACCTCTACCCCTACCTCTGGCACTATTTTTACTAGGAGATTTTAATGTGGACTTATTTGACTTAATTTCCGGTCTCGACACTCCAGATTTGAGCTTTCCTCTTCCTCGCCCCCTGGGTGAGGGTATCGATTTGGTGGGACTACCTCGACCTCGACTACCACGAGGAGACTTGCCATTTCTTTTTCCATTCAAATTATTTTTGGTGATTTTTCTTTCTTTGATCACCCCTTCTTTAACTCCGGCCTTGAGGGTTTCTTTTGACAGATTTACAAGTTCATCAAGGTCGTCCCCCTCCACATAATCTTCTCGAGAGGCCTTTTTGCGTTTTCGCGGTTTCCCTTTGGCACCAGGGGTTTCCGCTCTTGGACTAACTGATGTCTTACTTTCCTGGCCCTCACCTTTTGTCTTTGGCACTAAATCAATATTTTTCACTTTTGGTTTTGGACCAGGCTTCTTGCGGACTTTCGTTGGGGTTACTGCTGTAGAGAAAAGGGAAAACTTATAAACACAAGCAAAATATTTTGACGTTTTGTGTGGGATTCAAACTAGCGATGTTGGCATGAGTTTCAATTGTTCTACCCACTGGGTTTTTTTTACGTTTAATCCATTTTGATAAAAAATACATTGCAAGGCGATAAAAAATGTCAATTCGCTAAAAAATTATCATCCAACATATGACATAATAAAAGATATGACATAATAAAAGATAATTCTTTTCATGAAAACCGGTCAGGATAAGCAAGGTTCCAAAACTTACCAGGACTAACATCTTTGTCTGTGTCCTTAACACTATCTTTTCGTTTTCGTTTAGTTTTGCTGTCATCTTGGGCATCCTCTTTGGCATACCATGTCAGAAGTTCTTCACCAGGGGCAATATCCTGTAAAACAAAAATTATAATTAGCTATTTTGTTGATATATTGATTAAAACTTCTCAGTATTCATCGGCTCATAAATTTCCATCCAGGAAAAGTTACCCACTCCCTTTAATATCTATCAACAAATGGTTAATAACTTACCCGTATTGCCCTGTAATAAATATCAGAGCCCTCTTGTATTGAGACAAGGTTTTGCTCTTCCAGATATCGTGCACAGTTGACATATCTCATCCAGTTACCATGCTGAGGGTCGGTGGCATCAACAATATGGACAAGTTTGTTGGTGACTTGATCATACACCTGGGAGAGCAACAACAACAACAACAAATGTAGTTAGTGCCGATATAATCCTTAACTATAACATTCAAGTTTACGATAATTGAATGACTTATTGCATGGGTGTTTAAAGTGGCATGAGCTGCCGAAATTCACACTTTTTTCATAATTTCTGATCGTCACGACAGTAAGAGGCTTTGAAAGCCATCGGAAAACTAAATGATTTGCGTTGGAATGAGGGAAACTTTAAAAGTGGCATGAGCTGCCAAAATGTTGATATTTTGATGATGAAACCGAATTTTGAAATTATTGGCTATTTTTCTCAAGAAGTATAATTCAGAAGCTTTTTAGTGCTTCTAGTCTCGAAAATATAAAATAAATTATTGTTTTGAACTAACTTTCGCTTATAATGAATGAATGGACGTCCCGGTTATTTAAATTTTGTTAACTTTCGAACACGTTTTCGGTTCGTACAGGCTACATACTGTATGGATTTTCCTCATTCAAACGCCAATCATTTAGTTTTTCGAAGGCATTCAAAGCCTCTTACTGTTGTGACCATCAGAAATTATGAAAAAAGTGTGAATTTTGGCAGCATATGCCACTATAAACAGTGTGGCATTCCAAACTCCAACCAAAGGGAAGATTATAATTGAAAGAAAACATCAGTCAGTAATAATGTAAAAAAGCAATTTCTAAATCTTTATTCTTTTGATGAAGAGGGGTCATATTTACCTCCCAGGCATATCTGAAGTCCACCTTTTTCGCCTTCCCATTTGGAAGAGTTCTCCCAACAAAGGGACCGAACTTACTTCCTTGTGTGACCTTTTCAGTGCACCATGCTCCTAAATTACAAAAATGAAAGAAAAATAAAACATGAGTTACATGAGTCAGCAACGTGTTAAAAGGGACGCCACAGAGGAGAATTCCTTATAAAGTACTGCATCAAAAGGACAATGGGATGACACCAGTTCTTGAAAATTACAAGGCTCCAACCAACCCCTAGAAACACCTCTTTTGTAGGTGAATACCATGGTCCAATAACGTTAAGCTTAATTCTACGTCTTAAAACCAATGTTAAATTTGAATTCATTTGAGCAAGCACTTAGAGCTGATCAGATCAATTGTGTTACCTGTTTCATTATCTGAAACTCCGGACAGCTTCAACTCAACACCAGGGGGCGCCACCACATGAGCTGGGACGTCCATTAGAGAGGTAACCATGGCAATGGCTCATTGCCTTCAGGAGTCCATGACAGGATCTTTAAGAAAGAAAAACAATTAATGAAGTTAGGATATTTTATCTTTGGAAGTGTGTAGGAAACACTAGCAGTATTTATGGCACAAGAGAACAAAATATTTTGTTACCAAATGATATGCACTATCCATCAGGTGAAATAGAGAGAAAAATAACATTTGTATTCAGAGCTATACTTGTGAATAAAAGAACTGAGCAGATGTTTTTAACATGCATAAAGGTTGATTGATTGATGTTTTACGCCACACTTAAGATTATTTTATTTATATGGCAAAGCGACCAGGTTTAGTACGAGAGGAAACCGGGCTCTTTGGCATTTTGGAAGGATAAGATAGTCAGCATCAGTGCTGGTAATAAGTCCCATCAATGAACTATATGCGTGGAATGGCGGTCACATGATGCGTCACCCTTATTACCCCTTTATTTAGGTCAGAACATGAGGACAATACACTTTAGCACGTCAATTTTGACTGTTCATATGTAATGTCATTTGTAAACAATTTTTGCGTTCCGAGAGACAACATCCCATGGTTATGACGGCGATTTTAGCACGCCAGATCCTATCTTACGAATGTGACGTAGCCTCCACGTATAAAGTCCATTGGGTGCCATACTCTGGGACACCAGTTTGATTCTCGTTGCGGGTGTCACCAAAAATAGATGGAAAAATTTCTGACATTTTTCCAGAAAGTGTAAGATTTCCCCAAAATAAGGAGAATACTATGTGGATATTGACAGCTGCGTTTCTATTCAAAAGGAAAGTATAATAATCAAGACACTACACAAATAAATAAAGAGGCTTGAGATGCCAACATGTTGATATATTTCCGTTAAAACAGTTTATATTATCGACTATTTTTCTCAAAAAGTACAATTTAGATGCTTTTTTGTGATAAAATTTATGTTAAAGTAGTGTTTTGAATTTAGGTTTAGAATGCACGTTTGTCTCCGTCATTTTAATTTTGTTGACTTCTCAGACACTATATCGACTCGTATAGCACACAGAAGGTGTTGTTAACCTCATTCCAATGTCAAGCATATAGTTTTTCGATGAACTTCAAACATCGTTTTGTTGTTGCATAAGAATTTATGAAAGAGGTTAGAATTTTGGCAGCTCATGCCATTTTAAGCAGGGAAAAATAAACTCGCAAAAATTGGTCTATCACAATGAGCTTTTAGGTATTAATTCGTTACTGTTCAAAGAAATGTAGAAATCTGTTAATAAATATATCTAATTTAAAAGTGTTTAATATACTTCTAATGATATCTCAACTAAAGTCAATATATTTAGATAAAATAAAACCCTGTATATCAGCATAAAAAATCTGAACATTTGAAATCAAGGTTTAAATTAAGTGTAGATGAAATCTTTCAATGACATTTAGATGTTGGAAGGTTACAATAAGGTGAAGAATTACTTAAGTGTAGATGCCATCACCAAATTAACACAGGAGTTGATCTGAAGAAAAGTCTAACTAATCATTCTCATATCTTAATATGATCTAGATTCAAGCCAATGAAATGTTGAGAAACGACTTCTTCCACTTCCTCACTTTCAGTGTTATTTAACATTGATTCCTTTACTTACATTTGTCAATTAAAAACAAGGAAGAGAGAAATATGGCCACGTAATGAGTAGTTCATCTCATCCAGAAGCAGTGTAATAAAGGACACAGAAGGCCTACAGATGAATAGGAGGGCTGATCACTGGCCTACCTGACTGTACTAGAGCAGACTTGTGCTTAGCCAGGAGGTAAATATCCTAAAAATATGGCCCACAGTAATGATAGGCCTTAATCTAAAGCTCTTTTTTACTTTTTTCTTGCCCATCACTCCAGTCCGGGTAATAATAATAAAAAATGCTTTATTTACAGAGGGTGACACAATCAATTTTAAATACAAAAACTGTCTCCCTTAAGGCCCTCTAAAATCAATGAAAGATAGGGGGAATATATAGTAGTATTGTAATAAGAAAAAAGTATAATATGGTCATATATATAAAGCACAATATGATGAACAAATAAAACAAAATGAATGCTTAAGGATCGTCATTATTTTACGTTGAGCATATTTATGAAATTGTGACCCAGCCCTGTCTTTAAATAATAGAAAAAAAGTTATTTCCTGCTTGATGTTTTACACCTAATTTCTCAAGATCATTTCACTTATACTGCCCTATTGACACGCTTGGTCGAAAAAAGAAATCATGTTTGTGACAGTGGATACGATGGCCCTTTGCTCATAGGTGGCAACCCTTCCACATCATAGGGTGGTGGGATGAAAAAACCACTTAGAGCCTAGACATAATACACTAAATAAATGAATAATTCTGCAGCTGTACCACAACAATTTATTGATTAACTGATATTTTACACCTTCCTCAAGCTTATTTTATTTATATGGTTCTGTGGATAAGGGACTTGGGCTCTACATGTGCTCAGTGGAGACCCCGAGCCTTACACTCCGACATGCCCATGATTCCATGCACATCAATTGGTCCAAATAAAACCAGTTGTGAACCACTGCCAGAGATTTTAGTTTAAGAAAGTTGTTAAATTGAACTCTTTGATATAACAGATATAATCTCCAACCCCCTGAATTGAAATTCTTTAGTTCATTGTCATTCTTTAGCGGATACCCTGAGTCTTACACTCCGACATGCCCATGATTTCATGTATATCAATTGGTCCAAATAAAACCAGTTATGTCAGAACCACTGCCAGAGATGTGGTTTTTATTTTTAGTTTGAGAAATTGTTAAATTGAACTCTTTGATTGAGACATAATCTCCGACCCCCTGAATTGAAAATCCTTAGTTTATTGTCGTTGCCAGTATTAATAATACAACGAAAGCAGCATCCATGAGCTTGTACCCGACTTGTCCAAGTCAGTCCACAACCTGATAAAACTAGATCCTTGTTCAATGTGGCATGTGGGGCCAGAATTCATGTTTTGGGGATTCTGATTGTCACACAAATTTAAGCCTATCAAATTCATCAAAATACTTAATGATATATGCGCGCCAATAAGCTAAAACAACCAACCAACTTAATGATATATGTGGCAGTGATAATTTTAAATGAGCCATTGGCCTTTGCTCAGGAATTCATGTGTCTGAGGCACAAAATTTATATACCCTGTAACCATATTCATTACTTCCAAGCCTCAGTTACAATATACTAACGTAAAAATAGTAAAATTTATATACCCTGTAACCATATTCATTCATTATCAATAAACAGCAAAACAGTAGGCCTACTGTACAAAATAGGTAATGTGTAAATTTTGATGCAAGAAGTTTTAACATGAGTGTGATTGATTGATTGACTGGTGTTTTATGTCACACAAGATTATTTCACTTATATGGCGGTCTTGCCAGGTTAAGCGAGGGCGGAAGAGTGTAATATACATATATAGGTAAATTGGAAAACACCCAACAGTAGGCCTACCATATTCAATTTCAAATAAATTTGATAGAATCTGATGTCTTTTAACAAGCCTGAATAAAGGAAAACTTTTGAACTCAACATAGGGCCATTTAAGCCTTACATTGCCCATATGAATATAATAAAAGTAGTCCGTTCCATTAAACGATAAGCAGGTTTTCTGAAATGAAACTTATCTTTGCTTTCAAAACGACAGGTCCAGCAAATACAAATATGTGTATATGAAAATGTTAAAGTGGCATGAGCTGCCAAAATTCACACCTTTTTCTGATCGTTACAACAGTAAGAGGCTTTGAAGGCCATCGAAAAACTAAATGATTGGCGTTGGAATGAAGAAAATTCATACAGTATGTGGCCTATAAGAACTGAAATAGTGTTCGAAAAGTAAACAAAATTTAAATAACCGGGACGACCATTTAGTCATTCTAAGCCAAAGTTAGTTTAAAAACAATACTTTATCGTACATTTTCGAGACTTAAAGCACTAAAAAGCTTCTGAATTATACGTCTTTAGAAAAATAGCCAATATTTCAACATTCTGTTTTAACGTCAAAATATCAACATTTTGGCAGCACATGCCACTTTAATAAAATCGAAGAGCTTATTCTATCTACATGTATGATGTAAATGCACTTAATGCAGGGCACACAAATAGTCTGTACACCAACACTTTTAATATTAAATGTACCTGGGTATTTAGCCTCAACCAAGTCAAGAGATGAAAAAAAAAAAGTATTTCAGCCTTTTTTACAAAAATAAAAGTGAATCTTTATTAACATATGGGATCTCCTGAATCAAGTATAATTTACAATATCATTTTACCCTGGGGTGACAAAGAGACAATGGCCTGTTTATAAATCATCATGCCAATTATTCCCCTTTGACCAGGACTTAGTGCAGTGGCAGACTGGATGACCTTATCACATCTGCTGCACTGAATGTCTGAAGCCAGTGTTAAATTAAGTAGGCCTAAGGCATATATTTATGATCACACGGGCACAGGGAAAATCTTCTTGTCTAAAATAACCATGGAGACAAGTTTCTAATTGTGTTAAAAAGAGGTAACGGTATACCAATTCATAATGACAAACAACATGTTTCACAACTTGTATTTCTTAATACCCCAGCTTTTCACAGCAAAAGATGACCTGGTACCCACCTTAATAAGTCACACCTGTGTCTTTCTACTCTCCTTTTGCACATATAGCCCCTCTCCCCCTCCATGCACCCAGCCCTTTGTGTCCTATTATCTTATTTCGATGGATCTAGTGTCAACTCCATTATATATTGCATATATTTCTAAAATAACCATGGAGACAATTTAAAGTTCTAATTGTGTTAAAAATAGTGTTTTAGTTCTATGATCAGACCTTATACCCACCCAATCATAAGTTGATGTAATAAACTAAAAACCCATGATATTTCTGTACATGTAGGTTGGCGACAGACAGGAGCTTGACCTTAGTCAGTAGGATTTTCTGGAACTAATATATATATATATTCTTTTTTCTCTTGTTGATGGGAGGGGGGGGGGGGGGGGGGCACTCTTTTTACATAGTTATTAAAGTTCAGATAATATTTCTTTCGCTTGTGTTTTTTTTTACCAGCCTGTACCCAGCTCTTCCGAAAAACATGTTACCTAAGACTCATTTCTTGAAACATATCCTGTCAATAAATAAAACTAAATATTAAATGCCTAATCGCAATTCCTTCTAGCAAAACTGCAATTTAATAACCATCATTCTTACACTATGCCCGCGATATTTACTCTCCTAGTCTGTGTATTATTTTTTCCTTACCAACACTGTGAAATATCGTTATGGCCTCAGAGAAGAACTGTGAAAACTCATTAGTCATTCATTATGCTGTTAAGATAAAGCAGCAATCTTAAATTGAAAGGCCTGGGATGTTGTTGTTGAAGTGATCTCTGACGTTACAATGCCTATCAAATCTAGTGGGACAAACGCCCTTGAAAATAGAGCGACATCATCACATATTTTTTTAAGTTAGTAGAGCTCCCTTTTTTTTTGATAAAACACTGTATTTGTTGTGCAGTGTGAGAAAAACGTTATCCAAGTCAAGTTCTTACAGCGAATATAATCACTCTCGTTTATTAATTTCCAAAGTCACTCGCCAGAGACTCAAAGCGATATTCATTGTAACACATTAGCTCTTGTTAGATAACCTCTATTTATCTGACTCAAAGCAGTATTCATTAACATGGGACTAAGCATTTATATAATATTTTACAGGTAATGATTATAAAAGCAAATCGATGTCATCTGTAAGTCATGAAAACAGATCGGAACGACGAGTGAGAGAAGATTACATAGCGTTTTTCTAATAATTGTTGATATTCAACCATGATTCTTGATGAGTCAATAAGCAGTGAAAGCAGATACAAGGAGCATATAATAAGGCGTTTATGATAAACCCTGAGAGATAGGGAATGGAATCAATAGTTATTCAACATAATTCAACTTTACCACAGTTCAGCTTTGTAGAGAAGTCCAACACCTTGGTCTACAGTCTACGGTTACAGATCAGAAGTACAAATCTGTGTTGCCTGCCTGACAAATTTTCTAATCAGAGCCACAATTGCAGTAAAATAATCTGTCAATTTATATTTTTTAACTCAATAACACACGAGCACAGGGAAAATCTTCTTGTCTAAAATATGTAGGCCTATTATTTTATTTTATTGTTTTTGAAGGGGGGAGTGAGATGGGAACCTGTGGGAGGGAAGTCAAGGTAGAAAATCCTTTATTTTTCTCCTTTCTGTGTGACCAATACGTGTTTAATACTTTTTGGTTTTAAAGTTTTGGTTGTGCATATAATTTGTCTCTTTGGACCTTCGTGACTCAGTTGGATCATATGATAAATGCTCACATTGAGCATTTCACACACGACCCTTCCATCAGTGGGTCGTGAGTTCGTCTGATTCCCACAATAAAATTTGATACACACTTCTATCAGAACAAAAATTTGATCACTCGAACAACCTATGTCTGGTTACCACCAGAAGGTCGTAGGTTACCTCCGGGCATAGAGCCTGGTCTCCTCCCACAATAAAACTGGCAACACCGCCATATAATCTTGAGCACGGCGTAAAACACCAAACAATCAATTAATCAATCAAAAATTTTATAATGTATTTCCAGCTTCTAGCCAACATCCATAGCCATTCAATTTTACTGTCAGACTTTCGGTATGCTGTTCAGTGTAGTACATTGATTTCACAGTAACGTCGATAACAGGTAATGATATACAATAACGATAAAATCCAATTGCTGATCAATAATTTACAGTAATCCAATTTCATATTCTATATTTATGATCAATAAAACACACGGGCACAGGGAAAATCTTCTTGTCTAAAATTGGGATGATTGTTGCGATTTTTAAGTCCTAATTTTTTGCAATTAACAGATCTAAGTATTTCTTTCAGCCCTGACTGAGTAGGATCATACAATAGATGCTCACATTGACACAACCCTTCCATCCGTGGGTCGTGAGTTCGTCTGATTCCCACAATGAAATTTGAAAGAATATGAATATTTTGTGTATTTGTGATAGGGGGCATGCATCAGTCTTTTGTGCTCTAAATCTCACACTGAGCCTACATATAACTAGGGAATATTTAAATGAAGCCGGAATCAAGACACAAAGGTTGTACACGATCAGATAGAATCAGACTTATATCACAACAAAAATTTGATCACTCGAACGACCTATGTGGGATGGTTGCCAGTTACCAACGGAAGGTCGTGGGTTTCCTCCGGGCATAGAGCCTGGTCTCCTCCCACAATAAAACTGGCAACAATATAAGTGAAATCATGTTGACCGTGGCACCAAACAATCAATCAAAAATTTTATAATGTATTTCCAGCTTCTAGCCAACATCCATAGCCATTCAATTTTACTGTCAGACTTTCCGAGGCTGTTCAGTGTAGTACATTGATTTCAAAGTAACGTCAATAGCAGGTAATGATATACAATAACGATAAAATCCAATTGCTGATCAATAATTTACAGTAATCCAATTTCATATTCTATAAATTGGTATGATTGTTATGATTTTTATGTCCTGATTTTTTATGCTGAATAGCAAAACTGGTTGCCCTCACCAAGATCAGTTGACCAGATTCATCATAAATGTTGAACCAAATGAAAAGTAACTTTGTTGACAGAATAATGGTAGTCATTGTTAAATTGGACCAACCAAGCAGGGCAAGCACTTTTCAGGTCTTGCTTGCCCGCAGGCCAAATCACTTGCAAAATGCAGTTTCTGTGCTGTTTCTAAACATATAATTCCGTCCCGACGTAACTTTCAGCCTGGTGGTAACGTATTGTTGAAGGCATATGTTGCCATGGCAGTTAGGCCTTGCATTGGAATTACCTCAAGCGTAAATGTTTTGAGAAACAGCCACCCGTCGACGGAGCCACAGAAGTGGCCGCCACTTATGGATTTCTACGCAAATTTAGTGTTTTCACCATTGGTGCCGTGGAATCATGTTAAATTTGAAATGAAAGTATTTTTGAAAAGCTTTTTGCTTTTGGTGTGGATCTTTTCAACAAACCAAAGAATCCCCCAAAGCCATTGAGGAATCATCTGTGGTAATCAAAAAAACTAAATTTTCACTCACTCTTGAAGATTACTAATAAAAAAGGTTTGGACTCTTTTAAAAAAAAAAAACAGTTCCTTCAGTCCATATTAACACTGCTTGTGTATCAATTTATGTTAAACTCATCAGTGATATTAATGTTTTTCGGTACTTTCTATGTTTTCATTTTCTCATAATTTCTTGAAACCTTAAAAGTTAGCCATTATAACGGAATAACCAGTAATTTGCTTGCGCATCTTCAACAGATATAAAGATACATATAGTCTTAAAGCCTAATTCTTTTTTCTGACAATCTGCTTATTCAAGTGTGTAGGCTGACATCGAAGACTCACAAATGGATACCGTATTCAAACTGAAGGATCAGCCAATGATACTATATTCTGCAGCGTACTCCGCCATGCTAATCATATGTCCCCCCAACCACTGACCTATTTATAGATCAGTACTCCCAACTCACCCAGCTCTCGCGCCAAGTGGCGCTTACTAGTTTGCGCATTGGCCAGCTGGAAATTTGCCGGCTTAAATGATTGGGTCTGTACATCAATGCTAAAATCAAAGTTGACTCTATGTAATGGACTACTCGTATTATTTCTCTTTGATTCAAGCTCTTTTTTTTTTGACAATCTGCTTCATTCAAGCATTTGGCCCTACATTGCAGACTCACAGTGGGTATTTCAAATAAAGGTCTTATCAGCAGAAAATGATACAGTGTTAAAATCAAAGTTGACTTTAGTTGACATGATTGATTGATGTTTTGTGCCACATTTATATTACAATGTATATCACTTATACGGTGGCGTAGCCAGGTTTAGTGGGGGGAGGAAACCTGGCTCTTTGATTTGGAGGTAACCCCTGACCTTTGACAAGTACCTGGCAACTCTTTCACATATGATGAAGCGCTCCACCCCAAATGATGTGTGTCTGTTTCAGAGCGCCAGTCTGCCTCCCTCCGTCAGTAAGACTTTCCTCCCATTACCCAGGTAATAAATTTTCATTTTACTTTGTTTCTGAGCATCTAATGCACGCTTTTCAAACATACATTGCAAGAAAGACTCTTTAGAGTAGATTTGGGTACTTTTGAGTAGATTTGGGTACTTTTTCAGTAGATTTGGGTACTTTTTTAGTAGATTTGGGTACTATTGAGTTGATTTGTGTATTTTGGGATAGATTTAGGTACATGTACTTTTGTGTAGATTTGGGTACTTTTGGATGGATTTGGTTACTTTTGGGTACTTTGGGGTAATTTGACAGACCCATCGACAATTCAAATTATTGCTCTTTGATTCTAGGTCATGAGTTACTGGTAAAGATTTACAGTTGGCTACATGTAGAATGGTAAAAGAATAGCATTGTTGAATACATTGAGATGCTGAGAAAAAGGGGTAGCCATGAATGAGCAGGGATTAAATCAATATCCTCTCAACACAGTCAGATATAACAACGCGCCTACCCAGCAGAGAAGTTGAATAGCATCATTAAACAACTCCGAGGATGCAGTATTGGTTCTAAGAAATTAACTGGAAAAGAGCAGATGTACTGAATAAAAACTTAGCAGACAGGATTCAATTTAAAGTGGCGTCATATATAGCTGTATTGCATATATAGAAAAAAAATTTGTTAAAACAGAATTAGCTTATTGTTTGTAATTTTATCATAAAGTACAAAATAAATGCCAATCTTGGGGATGTATGATAAAAGGGTTTAGAGGCTCAAAGTGGCACGAGCTGCCAAAATGTTGATATTTTGACGTTAAAACAGAATGTTGAAATTGTTTTCTATTTTACTCAAGACATATAATTCAGAAGCGCTTTTTAGTGCTTCTAGTCTCGAGAATGTACGATAAAGTATTGTTTTAACTAACTTTGGCTTAGATTGAATGAATGGTCGTCCCGGTTATTTAAATTTTGTTTACTTTTCGAACACTATTCCGGATAGTATTAGTCCAGGTTTCTGACTCCAAAAATTAAAAAAAAAATTGTTTACGCCGATCATCTAGTTTTTCGATGGCCTTCAAAGCCTCTTACTGTCATGACGATCAGAAATTATGAAAAAAGTGTGAATTTTGGCAGCTCATGCCACTTTAAGGTAGTTCTTATGCAGCAAAACCCCTAAGATGTAGGCTACTCAACCTTTTGAGTATTTAAATTTTAGCCGTTATTAGCACATATCTTCGGTTCTTATATTTCATGACAAATCAGAATTTGTGTAAAAGTCAGAATTTTGGCATCTCATGCCACTTCAAAGCCTGAAAAAATACAAAAGTTTGACCATTCCACCAAGATACACCATGGAGTCAAAGAGTAAAGGAAATGGGTCAGTGGTGTAAAAACACCAACTAATATACATACGGTAGTTAGTACATTGAATAGGATGTTAACCATCATCTTTTATAGACTGACTTTGTAATGTCATCGACCTCCGTTGCAGTGTGTTATGGATATAATGAGAGGCTTGGCATGCAGACGTAAAGTAGACGCTCACCTCGAAGCAATATACTTGGGCATGATCAATTACCAAATTTACCTAGATAACTCTTTAAACGTACATCTTTGGCGCAAAGTCGAATTACAAGCTTTCATCCGAGGTTGATTCCTTCTGAATTTTTTTAAAATCTAAATGTCAACGGTGAACCATAACAAACTACATGTAAGAAATGTTTGAAACTCTCTTTTAACGTGGATTCCATGACTATAAAGACACCGGTAAAGGTGTTGAAAGCTTGTGTTGTTAAAAACAACTAACTACATGGTGATTTCTTAATTTTTTATCAACTACATGTAGGTGGTGTGTCCTTATAAGAAGTAAATATAATCTTGTTAGATTAGGTTGGAAACAAACATTTTAACAACATAAAACACAGATTAAACAAGTTCTAATGGACAGATTGCTTCCAGCATAGCAACATTAATGGATAATATTGACGAACACACTTAAGAGTAGCTAAGCCCTCTTGGCTGCTTTTAGTGATCACATTAATACAGTGGGGTTTTTTTTAAATATTCTATTTGAAACACAAAGGATTGCTTGTAATATAGGCCTATATTGTAGTGGCCTTTAACACATACATGTAATATACATTTTTATTTTGGACTTCTCTCAATATTTTATTTGAATCCGGATTGATTGATTGATGTTTTACACCGCACTCAAGATTATTTCACTTATATGGCGGCTTTACCAGCCAATACCAGGTTTATTGGGGGAGGAAACCGGGCTTTATGCCCGGAGGAAACCCACAGCCCGCGCCACATCGACGGAAGGTCTGTGTGGTAGGCCTACTGAGGGACGATCACTCTAACCCACCGGACCACCGAGGCCCCATTTGAATCCGGACGGTTATGCCACAACCGATGAGTTATAACGCAGAAAATATATACTGAGTATTTAAAGTCCTAATGTTATAGAAATATGGCCATGAAGAATGGATCTGTTTACTAACACTATGCATGTAGTTACAAGACATATCATAGAATATGTAGACAATATAGGTCTAGCCGTCTCACCATATTAAATACATAAATGTAGTAAACAAAGACACCATGAAATATTTAAAATGAAAATGGCTGAGCAACGAAAGTGAATCTTTGATTTGTTCAAAAGCCTGCATGTTGAGAAGAGATTTGATGACGTGGAAAGATTGACTGATTGCACTCAAGCTGTAGCAAAACAAGGGGGAGCTGTATGGTGTCAATGTCATCCCCCCCCCCCACCCCTACTATAGAATGGCCAACACTTTTATTATTTCTAGTACCTGGCCTCCAGTTTTAGTGGGGGAGAAAATGACTGGAGTACAAAATGAATCTTTGATTTGTTAAAATTTTTACTCAAAAGCCTGCATGTTGAGAAGATTTAGTTAGTTTTCAGATGATGTGCAAAGATTGACTGATGTTTTAAGGTCGCACCCAAGCTGTAGCGTAACAAGGGGGGGAGCTGTAAGGTGTCAATGTCATGCCCCCATCCCCCCCCACCCCTACTATGGAATGGCCAACACTTTTTTCTACTTCCTGGCCCTCCAGATATGGCTACTACTTAATGGGTTGATGATGTGATTTCTTAGACTTTGTAAATGCCGGAGACAATTGTGATTTAAGATATTTTTTTCCCTCAATGCATGTATTTTGGTTCATATACTCCAGTCTTATTTGCTTGAAATATCCTACAATGCATCTCAGGCCATCTAGTGCAGCAGACCTTCCACAACCCTTGGGCTGTGATAGTCGATTAACACCAACCACCCTCCCCCCCCCCCCCCCCCCCCTCACGCTACTACACTAAAGATTATTTCACTTATATTCCTTGAGGATCCCTCGACGATTTGTCAATTGGTTAGCATTTCGCACCACATTGACTGAAAGAAACCCTTGACACTCCAATAGTATCCACGTGTAACAACGCAGTTTCTGGCGATTGAATAAAAATCACAATCGGACATTTTCACAAATTTCTGTCACAGACTAGAATTTGAAACCCTGGCCAGTTGATCTCTCAACCAATGCCAGACAGTCAGTGCTAAACTTCACAAACCTGGGCTGAGTTATCCAAAAGTGTATTAGACTTAAGAGATGTCGCGTAACAAAGAAATTCAATTGTTATGTTACAAAGTTATACCGGTATTAGGCACTTTTGTACAATCAGCCCCTGCAGCACAAGATTTGATGGCACAGGAGAATGTGATTTTTTGATGTTCTACACTCAATATATGTTCAAATCGTTGCCAGGTTTTAGTTGGGGAGGAAACACACTCTGCCTGAAAGCGAGTACCTGCATGCCCACATTGGACGACCAAGTAAAATGTCCAATCAGAAATTTTTGAATTTTTCTTTGGACTGGACTGGGATTCGAACCCTTGATGGAAGTCCTGTCTGGGCTGAGTGACTATCGTTGTGCAAGAGTCAATAGTACAGGAATAATTGAAGATAATCAATAGGGCATCATACAGGTATCAGAATCCCCTTGCAAATACATCAAAAAGAAAGAAACGTGCAAAATGTTTTAATATGCTTTAACTAAAATAAAGTTCAATGAACTTATATATGTAGGCCTCCTTCTAGGCGAATTTTTATTTGTTAAAGTAAAATATATGTTCATAAAACGAAGTCAAAACTGAAATAATACAGTGTAAAGTCTGGTAAGACTACATAATAGGAATATCCAACGACGAATATATCCCAAACATTACAAACTATTTATCCTTTGGGTTTGAACTTGGACCCCAGAAGATGTTGTGAAAAAACTATAATACCATTTGTGTTTCAGTATAACAAAGCTAGCATCGCTATGGCCAAGATTATAGTTGAAGAATACAAACTACTTCAAAGTAAACTTGCTCGACCTCTGACCCAAAGGCCAGTCATTGCTTATAAAAAGAACAAGAGTTTGAAAGACATACTGGTCAGGGCTAAACTCCCCTGTCTGCCTTCTACCTAGGTTTTCTGGGAAAGGGTATGGGGGGGGGGGCATAATATATAGTCTGACGATATTCTTACTATAGTTTAAGATGCGTAAGCATTGTCAATGTAATACAAAGTGTTCCAGAAAATTCTACTGACTAAGGCCAAGCTCCTGTCAGTCGTCAACCTAATGAAATATCATAGGTTTACTTTATTACAACAATTTATGATGGGGTATAAAGGTCTAAATGATATACCTCTTTTTAACACAATTAGAAACTTGTCTCCGTGGTTATTTTAGACAAGAAGATTTTCCCTGTGCCCGTGTGTTTTAGTGTCCATAAATATATCTTATATATTTATGAACACTAAAACACACGGGCACAGGGAAAATCTTATTGTCTAAAATAACCATGGAGACAAGTTTCTAATTGTTAAAAAGAGGTATATCATTTAGACCTTTATATCTTATAAGTATTATTGAATACAGATCTTTGTATTCAAGTACTTCCCCATAATCATGTCATACAGTTACTCAGGCCTACTGTAAAAGTCTAACACAACAACAACAGCTACTTAGCAACCACTGTACGGTTAGGCCTATGATTTATTCACAAGTGACAACTAACATTTTTTTACAGGGAGAATCGATAGAGAAAGTAAAATAGTGTTAGTATTTAGCCAGTTGTAACTATTTGTACATAGTTATTAATATGAGGGAAGGGTAGGGTGGAGGGGGGGGGGGGGGGGGTCCATGGATGGTTAACTGTTGGTGTTGCATTCTGACGGTCACTCTGTAGATATAATTTGATAACTGTGGATTCAAGTTTTTATGATGTGAAGAACCGGCAGAGAAAATACTTCAATCAGTTTCAGAGCATAACAGTAGCAACGCACAGACAAACTGGCATTACGCCAAGCGTAAGAATCCACACTAAAAAGTAGTTCTAACCAAAGTACTCATATGTATATAAAAAGGGTGCCAGTCAGGTTACGACATAATTTAACAACCAGCCAGAAAGGAACCCACCAACCCTTTCTCACACCCCTCCCTCCCCCCCCCCCCCTCTTCAATTAAAATTAAAAAAGTAACATCTTAATTAGCTTTCCCTTCAAAAAGAGTAAGTAACATGTTTACTCACCAGTACTAGGTGATCGTAATATCCAATTGCCTCCAATGATAAACTTGGATATATCTGAAATAAAGATATATGATTGGTCAACAGAATGGTAACAATGGTCATACATTTGCATTTTACTTTACATCCCATATGGAATCCCTATTCTAATACACCTTCCTCTCGTTTAACATTATAGGAAAGGGCGCCCCTCGACTTCAAAGAGTGGTATCTTCGCCACTGACCCTTTATTCAGCAACACACAGCTCAACAGGACGTCATTTATTTCTTAATTAAAGATGTAGGTCTTAGAGTGTAAGTCCTATATTTTGGTTAAGATTTAAAGACTTTAGAAACATAAAAAACTCGAAAGGTGAAGAAGCTTCGTACTTTCCATTGGTACAAAAAAAATAAAAGCATCTTGATGAAATGTTAAATTTACTGTTAAAGCCCATTGATTCCCTGTCATCAAAGTCTTCCAAACTGATGACAATCACTTAAAGTTTCTTGAAACCGCCATTGAATAAGAGCAAGCAGTGCCTTCACAAATAATATTAGGGGGGGAGGAAACCAGGCTCATTGCCTGGAGGAAACCGCCGCCCGTCGGCGAGTACCTGGCAACTTTTCCACATACAGCGACAAAGTGAAACTCCACTCAGAAATTTATTTAATTTTTATTTGGTCTGCATGATTCAAACCCGTGCCACATCGATGGAAGGTCTGTGTGAGACTGAGAGACTATCACTTTAACCCACTGGACCACCGAAGCCCCCCCCCTGGAGAACATTGAAAAAAAAAAAGATAAATAATTTGCACATATGTTTTAAGTATTTCATAAAGTTTGAAGAGGTTGTAAAAATTGGTATGAGACCTCAGGTATCAAATCCATCAATAACTTTATACAGAAGTAATTTTCTAATGCATACAGAAATTTTTATTCATATTTCAGCAAATTTAATGTTCCCCTTTTTAAACTCTTGAAGGGACTCATTGTGTATTATTGTCAACATTGTTCATAATATTTCTGCTAATTTGAAAAATAAGAGTGATTTGACTTTGGATAAAAGGTAGGTCGATTTTCAGCGAAAAATGTAAAACTAACGAGCAATTAGTGTGAATTTCGTGATACGTTGATTGGCTTGTGAAATATCATAGGTTTAGTTTGTTGCAACAATTTACGATGGGGTACAGGGGTTTAGGTGGTGTACCTCTTTTTAACACAATTAGAAACTTGTCTCTGTGGTTATTTTAGACAAGAAGATTTTTCCCTGTGCCCGTGTGTTATAAATTTATAAATTGTACAGCATCGACCTTCTTTGGTTTCGTTCAACATTATAGAATCGGGATAAAGCATAAGCGTTCAACCTCCCACTCTGTGGGTTCTGTTAGAAAATCTTATCTTGCTATAAATCTAGAAGTAAACAAACAAGCTGCAAAAGAATACAAAAATTGTTGCCATTTAAAGACTAGTGTCAAATTTTATACAGTTTGAAATTAATTTAGTCTGAATTTATGTGTGACTTAACCATCAGTTTCATTGTTACCATTGGCAACATCCCTTTTGTCTAGGCCTTGTCTTACAAAGTTGACATACGTTACAACTGAAGTAGATCTCTGTTTAACTTTAAGATATTAAATACATCCTGATTTCAGCTTGTGTATGTTGTATAAGAACCTGCACATCTTAACACCAGATTTGTAAGAAATGCACCCAAACGTGTTTAATATTGCCCAGTATGAATATCTGTCGAAAAAATAGGTAGAGAACACTTGAGTTAAACATAGTTGTTTTTAGCATATTCATAATATTCCAATGTGTTTGTCATTCAAAAGTGAACTTCAGTTAACCTGAAACTTACATTACAATATTATAAGGTGAAGAATTACTTATGGATAACAGTTTCTTGGTTGACGATGTTTCGATGTAGTTCTTACATCGTCATCAAAGTCAAGAAGTTGTTATCCATAGGTAAGTCTTGACCTTATTGTATCCTTTCAACTTCTAAATGCCATTGAAAGACCTGAAACTTACAAATAAAGGACATTTTGTTGGTGTAAATTGAGAATGATGTAAGCCAAATAAAGTTGTTGGGTTGATGTAAGTCTGTTTGACAATTACCCGTCATTTAGCCAGCCCATCTTTGTCAGCTAGCCCTGGATAAAAACAGCCTAAGTACAATGTTAACCTGTACTGACTGAGTTCAGCTTGACTGGGCCAATATGGGCCGATACATGCATAATACAAACTGCCTCTCCCATGCAGGGCTCATCCTATTAACACAAGTAGCAATGTGAACTGGACAGGAGAAAGACACCACTGCAGAGGAGAGCAGTACAATGAACTCTACACTCAGCACAAAGACAGCAATGTTAAATAAAGACTTTATGGTGGACTTGAATTAAAAATTCTGGGAAGCAAATAAATGTAAATTAGGTTTTAACTAATAAGATTTTTATCGAAAATATTTTATGACAGTTTTATGGTTCAGGACTCCATGAATAAAAATGTCCATGTTAACATGTTAAAGTGGCATGAGCTGCCAAAATTGTGACATTTATCCATTAAAACAAAATTATGAAATTATCAACTTTTTTCTTGAAGTACAAATAAATAGCTTTTTAGTGTTACTAGTCTTAGGAATGTGCCCTAAAGCTAAGTTTTGAACTGGCTTAAATGCATAGAATGAATAAACGTTTGTCTCTGTTACTTAAATTTTGTTTACTAGTTGAACAGTATTTGAGGTTTAAAC
The DNA here is from genome assembly GCA_963971465.1 of Lepidochitona cinerea. Lineage (NCBI taxonomy): Eukaryota > Metazoa > Mollusca > Polyplacophora > Chitonida > Tonicellidae > Lepidochitona > Lepidochitona cinerea. The sequence continues at coordinate 14,310,790 of OZ020560.1, read as the reverse complement.
ATGTCATAAGGTGTATGGATTTTCCTTATTCCAAAGTAAATTGTTTAGTTTGTCAATGAACTCAAACTCTCTTATTGTCATGACGATCAGAATTTATGAAAATGTAAAAAAGATGTGTGAATTTTGGCAGCTTATGTCACTTTAAGTAATAAATATTCAGAAAACTAAATAAAACCTAGAAAGTTTTTCCTAAATTTCAAATGTTTTGGGTGTAAATTACAGTTCACATATACCAAATTGTATAATTTTTTATTATTTTAAACAAGTTAAAACTCTTGATGTCCTTTTTTATCAAGAAGTACAAAATAAGAGCTTTCCACTTTCTTGGATACAAGGTAGTTATGATAGTTTTTCTATGCAACAAAAATCCTAAGATGAATTCATACATCCCAGCTATTTGAAATTGGTCCATTATCAGCGCACATCTTTGTTTCGTACCGATTATTCAGGCTTTACCAATACTTTTCACTTCAATGTCAATCTTTTTAAGGCTCAATTTTTCTTGAGAATCCTAATTCATGAAAAAAGTTCTAATTTTGGCAGCTAATGCTATTTGCCTGTGCAAATATTTCATTTTCACTTAGACAATCTTTTAGAATATATTTTTGGAGTACTGGGGGCTCTTTCTCAAAACGTTTACCCCCGACAAAAGTCAAATGCAAGGCGTAACTGTCTTGGCAACATATACCTTTAACATTACGTTACGACCAGGCGCAAGTTAAGTCGGGCATAACTTTGTTGAGAAACAGCCTGCAGGTTTCATCAAATATATATATCTGATAAAGTAGCACAAGCTCCCAAACTGTTACCAAACATGATGATATTGATGATGTTGGCGATGGAATAATGTTGAGGAGGGGTGGATGGTAACAGTGGGATGATGTATGATGATATTGATGATGTTGGCGATGGAATAATGTTGAGGAGGGGTGGATGGTAACAGTGGGATGATGTTGAGGGAGGGGTGGGTGTCTGTGAATGTGGGGGTGTGGGGTGTGTGTGTGTGTGTGTGGGGGGGGGGGGGGGGGCAGGGTATGAGATGATATTGATGATGTTGGAAATGGAATGGTGGGGAGGGGGGATGGAATAATGTTTACGAGTAGGGGGGGGGGGGGGGGGGGGGGGATTATGTTTAGGGGTGGGGGGGGATGATGGTGGGTGGAATTATGTTTAGGAGTGGGGGGATGGTGGTGGGGGGTGGAATTATGTTTAGGAGTGGGGGGATGATGGTTGGGGGGGGGGGGGGTAGAATTATGTTTAGAAGTGGGGGATGATGGGGGGATGGAATTATGTTTAGGAGTGGGGGGGAGGGATGATGGGGGATGGAATTATGTTGAGGGTGGGGTGGTGGTGGGGATCATAGAGGTGGGATGATGTTGGGGGTGGTGATGGAATACTGTTAAGAAGGGGGGATGTTGGAGGGGGGTGTGGGGGTGGGGATGGAATAATATCGAGGGGGTGTTGAAGAGGGGGGGAGTGATGTGGAGGGTAGAGGGATGTTGGCATTTTTTGCAGAGCTTATAGTATAACAGTAATCTTTCTTCCAATGAATTATTGAGGCAAAGCAAAAAAGGGTTATCCCTTTGAATTAAACAGTATTGTGAAATATTATGTAATGGTTAATATTTAAAGCCACAGTCAAAAATATTCGCTTATAAAACGGCATTTAGATGTAGAGGAAGCTGGATAACATTAAACCTCAAACGTATAATTATATTGGTACCAGACAATCCGTCCACATACAGCCATCCAGAGTCAAATTCCAGTCAGATTGTTTCCACTTTAAAGGGGCATGAGCTGCCAAAATGTTGATATTTTGACTTTAAAACAGAATGTTGAAATTATTGGCTATTTTTCTCAAGACGTATAACTCAAAAAGTTTTCAGTGTTTCAAGTCTCGAAAATGTACGATAACGTATTGTTTTGAACTAACTTTGGCTTAGAATGAATGAATGGTCGTCCCGGTTATTTAAATTTTGTTCACTTTCGAACACGTTTTCGGTTCGTACAGGCCACATACTGTGTGGATTTTACTCATTCCAACGCCAATCATTTAGTTTTTCGATGTCCTTCAAAGCCTCTTACTGTCGTGACGATCAGAAAAGATGAAAAAAGTGTGAATTTTGGCAGCTCATGCCACTTTAATGTCTATTTCTCTATCTGTAGAGCCAGAAAGGCAAATGTTAACTAGATTAGAACCAACTAAAACTCCACCTTGAACCACTTGGGATTAAATGCCGATTTGACCTTGAGCAATTGTACATTTCACCCAGTTACACGTACAAGAACGTTAAACATGCGCATTCACATAATTCTTGATTGAATTCAGTCTGGAAGTTTTTATGAGAAAGAAACATAATTATTTCGTTACTTAACAAAATCTTTAGATTGATTAATTTGTTGATGTTTTATGCTGCACTCAAGATTATTTCACTTATATGGCGCATTGCCAGATTTAGTGGGGGAGGAAACCAGGCCCATTACCCGGAGGAAACCGTCTACTTCGGCGAGTACATTGAGAGAAAAGAATCAGACATTAAGTAATAGAGATCAACACTAAAAACTTGATGGATTGACCTAATTCGCATTGTTCGGTATAGTTTTTAACTAAGCAATACTAATTTTGAAAGCTTATTCTGTCTAGGTAAAGACATGTCACATCCACATCATAAATTAAGGCAATCTAGATACATCTAGACATTGAGACATCTAGATATTCTTCCAGACAAAGGCTAGAAGGTTGACAGACAAAGACTAGATTGATTGATTGATTGTTTGGTGTTTTACGCCACACTCAAGATTATTTCACTTATATGGCGGCGTTGCCAGTTTTATTATGGGAGGAAACCGGGCTCTATGCTCAGAGGAAACCCACGACCTTCCGTTGGTAACTGGCAACCATCCCACATAGGTCGACAAAGACTAGAAGGTTGACAGACAAACACTAGAAGGTTGACAGACAAAGACTAGAAGGTCTACAGACAAAGAACAGAAGGTTGACAGACAAACACTAGAAGGTTGACAGACAAAGACTAGAAGGTCTACAGACAAAGAACACAAGATTGACAGACAAACATTACAAGGTCAATAGAAAAAGACTAACGGGTCGACAGACAAACACTAGGCGAATGTTCAAGCAAAAAGCCTTTAGAAGAAAAAAAAGCAATTTATAGCAAATTCTGAGAAAGAATGTGAGGAAATATATAAAATTTTATAATGAACCTGAAATGGAGCTTGGTTACATATATTTAGAATAAAGATAGAATATCTTGGTTTAAAGAGCATTTTATTTCTTTCAAAAGAAAACAGGATGTATTTTTAGTTGTAGATTAGAAGTAGGTAGTTATATAGGTAAAGAGAACTATAAACTAAATGTGTGAATGAGAATTATAGATTTTGTGACTACCTACTGAGTATTATAACTATCAGCTATATATCAACACATATTAACCTGTGTGCATATAGCTAGTATTACAGGCTGTCATTTATCTGTGGTTAAGGGGGCCACAGGTTGTTTCATTCTATTTATAGATATCTGTGGGTCAGATACAATGATATCGTTTCAGTCTTTTACATGATAACTTAATTTCATGTCTTGACTTTGACCAAATTTATGCCACGTTTTAAAGAACGCCGTTATTAGCATTTTGAAGACGCTGACTAAAAATCTTCCAAATCTCGACAAATTTTATATTCTGTTCTGTTATGGTCATTCCTGAAAATGAAATACTGAACAGAATTTTATTTCCAAAATTATTAAATACATAGCCATTTTCAACGGAAACAATTTATAAAAAATTCAATGAGTTGCCTTTTGTGTCTCGGACACAAAGCCTGTACATAGAACTAGGGTTAGCTACAAAATAAGAACATGGAGAATTTTTAAAGAGAGTAAAATCAAACTGTAAAAGAAAGAAACAAAAAGGCAAAGCTAGACCTGGAACATTGCGAGTCATTTCTGTTCTACCTTTGGCTTGCAGTAGACATAATACACTGAATCTGATCTGGTTTTAATAAACTGTGTCACTAAGGCAAGTTTCACCACAGGCTCTGAAAATGAAATAATTTTTAAGGAAAATCCTCTAATTATATATTACATTGCAGACAGAATTCTTTGCAATATTCTACAAAAACCTATAATTAACTAATGATATTTACAGCAGATACTGGAAGGAGAATTTGTTGGCCTAAGCTTCTTTGCTATAGTTCCCCCATGATCTGCCATTGGAAAAGGTCCACAATGTTGAAAGACTCTGTCAGCCATATTTGTAGGCTAGTCTCTCTACTTTGATAAGATAGGAGTTGGTTTTGAAAGCATACTAAATGTACACCGTAGGGTCTTAGTACTCCAAAATATCACAAACCATTTCTTGAGACTACTTACTAGCTGATGAAATAAGTCTTTCCAACGAATTTGAGCTTTGGACAGCTCTTGAGTCCAAAATCATGCACTAGTTTTCGCTGTAACATTCGCTGTACAGAGAACGTCTACATGTAGAAAAGTACGTGAGGCGAGCACAGGCAGCTATGTATGTCGACAAAAGAACGTCACTAACCTTCGAAACTTGCCACTATAATATTATGTTTTTCGTTCAGATTACTGAAAGAAATTACTCAGATTATGGTCTCGTTTAAAAGCTGAATTCTTCATCTTTCAAATGACATAAAGATTAAATGTTTTTAATTGGTAAAATCGGAACTCTATTGCTTTTTATTTGGGTATATGCGTCGATCGCCTGTCCAACTGAACTCGTTGTTGAGAGAAAGGCCTTCCTACAACCCGAACGTCTATGTTTATCCCGAGTAGTTTTTGTCTAAACTCAATATGTCGGCCTACGGATGATACCACGAATGTCAACCATTTCTATCTATTTAAAACAATCGGATTTCATTCTTTATCTGATAGATTATATACTTTTTAATTGGGGATTATTGACTTAAAAGCAGAGACAACCGATCGGGCACCAAAGCAAAGAAAAGGAACACGCCTCACGAGAGTGAAGAAAAAATGAAAGAAAATAAAAAAGAGTACTCGACGAATATCAGAATATAATAGCGTTGTTAGCAGCTAATTATTCAAATTATTTCTTTCTGCTGAAATATCCACATCCAAGTTCAACACATACTTACGCTGGAGTTATCTAATGAATATGTTTTCTAATTCGTCTGCTTTAAGATTTCCACGTATAATAAACCAAGGCCGGTATAACACGGAACTCGTTATGATGTACCACGTGACTTCATGAAGAGAAGAAAAGAAATATTTAACCATGAACAATATTCGACAAAATTATATTTTCGCGTTTACATGTATCATCATTTGGTTGCCTTTTTTTTTACCAGTTCCTCTAAAAAAGTAACAAAATTGTCCTTTGAAGAAACAATGTAGGTCTATACCGCAGGCCTATGTAAAACTAAAAGTACAAATTGTATCTTTGTCGCTCTAGTTGGCCAAGGATATGTCACATCTAACCCAATTACCGTAATGTTTCTCTTTTAGATGATAAAACGTTGCTCTATACCTAGGCTAGTTAAGATTGAATACTTAAATAATTACCATCCATAGATTTCGATGACTGGAAAATAATAAATGATGAATGTAAGGCCTATTAATTTTCGTCCGGAGGCTTGCGGCCCCAAAGCTGCTACCTGAGTCCACATATTTAAGAACCCTAAAACACACGGGCACAGGGAAAATCTTCTTGTCTAAAATAACCATGGAGACAAGCTTCTAATTGTGTTAAAAAGAGGTAGGCCTACGGTATATCATTTAGACCTTAAATATACCCCATCATAATGTGTTGTAATAAACTAAACCTACGATATTTCATTAGGTTGACGACTGACAGGAGCTTGGCCTTAGTCAGTAGAATTTATATAGGCCTGTCGATCATTCTTCGTCATTCAGACCTTCATATAGGCCTATACCCAATCAGACGTTGTTGAAATGAACCAAAACCCATGATATTTTATAAGTTTCAAACAGGGTTAAGGCTTTATAGCCAGTGGAATATTCTGGAATACTTTGTAATATATTGGCAAAGTTGTACGAATCATCATGAATGCGGGTTAAGTAAAATTAAACAAAATATGATAATGGGAAAAGGAAGTCAATTAATATATGTTATTTGGTTATAGAAAACAGACAGGTACATCTTACAAACTCTTGTAAGAAATATAAGTAAGAAATGTAAGAAACTGCAAAGTATATAGGCTATGTAGTTCAATTTACCGAACTTATGGTGATATTACATATATCACGAATATATCGATGTTGGTATATGTAATATCACCATAAGTCCGGTAAATTGAACTAATAGGCTATGTAGACCAACCAAACTTTATTTCTCTTTTTTTTTGTGGCCACGAATGAAACCCGGGGGTTATTTAAACAGCAAATTAATGTCATTCAATTCATAAAAAAGTCTTTAATGCTTTTTGGGCTGGGGTTTAAGTTCAATGCTTACGCTCTGTGGTCTATGGTATCAGTAAATTCTTATTTCCCACTAAATGCATTGCATCTTGTCGGTGTCGTTTTCATCAATCGGGCCCTCGGGCGTTTTTTTTTTTTTTTTTTTTTCTTTTTTAAATAGGAGTGGTCGGATTATATCAGACCATCAGGCTGGTCTGAGGTCAGTCTTTTGGTCCTGGAAACCCCAAGACCCTAATTCTTTGGAAATACGTCGTAGGATTTTCAACCTCTGCTATATATTTAGGAACCATTTCTCTCTCTTTTCGACCAAGGCAGCGAAATAAGTATAGGCCTACCTCCATGGACCCCTATTTATCGTCATTTTTCCCCACCATTTCTCTTTCCATGGCTATATTAGATTTTGTCCTTTTTAATGTTAATCAGTTTAGTCTGAGTTTCCTTGAAAACTTGCCCTTACATTGTGTAGATATATCTAAATACAAGTTACGTTTGTATTCATTACTTTATAGTATATATTTCTACAATGTAAACATACCGTTATTTAAAGTGGCATACTGCCAAAATTCACACTTTTTTCCATAAATTATGATTGTCATGACAAAAACAGGGTTTGGAGTTGATCGAAAAACTGAATGATTGACTGGTAGGCCCTATACCACTCAAAAAAAGCTTATAAATTTTAATTCTTGAGCAAAACAGCCGATAATTAACAAAATTTTGCTTTCAAGCAAAAATATCAACATGTGGCCCTAATACGCTTCCGTACAACATTTTGGAAGCTCATGTCACTATGGAGTGGCATGAGCCGCCAAAATTCTCACTTTTTTTCATAAATTCGGATTATCATGACAGTAACAATATGTGGAATTCATCGAAAAGTTAATGATTGGCGTCCGTAGCCTGTATATAGGTTGATTGATTGATTTAGGTTTTACGCAGCACTCAAGATTATTTCACTTATATGGAAACGTTGCCAGGTTTAGTTTGGAAGGAAACCGGGTTCTTTGTCCGGAGGAAACCCCCGACCTTCGGCAAGGTTTATATAGGTGAATGAATTGCCAATAGACAACCATTATAGATCTCTAAATCAATCTTGTTAATATCCTGCAGTGTGACTTTATTTTCCCAAAAATGTATAGGCCTACTCTTGAGAAAGATCTTCATGTGCACGGAATACACATACATGAGGTGACAACAAAAGTAATGCCCCCCCCCCCCCCTCCCCAACCACCACACGCCACTAAAACAATGCACCACACGTGCAAATATAAGACAATTTTGCATATGAACATCATCAACCAGTTGTGGTATTATATGCAATAGCTATATATTATAAGATGAAGAATTATTTATGAATAACAACTTCTTGGTTTATTGGGTGACGACGTTTCGATGTAGTTCTTAGGCCTACATCGTTATCAAAGTCAATGTAACCTTCCAACTTCTAAATGCCATTGAAAGATTTAAACAGCTGTATAGTGACCACTTATATTACCACATGTTTACACTACAATACAAAATATATGGTGTATTTTAGTTGATGTATACTTGTATACAAAAACATTCCAGTTAACATGCCGACACATGTCCAAAGGTTTGTTGAAGCCTATAGGCCTACGTTACGGTAATTCCACCATGCAGTTAGCCGTTACCTTTACATGGGCCTATAATTCTCAATTGGTAGATTTGCATCATTTTGTAGCCATATTATATATAGAAAACAATTTTGTTTAACACTTAGACCAGTATAAAGCTTCAACAAAAGCTTATGATTTTGACAGTATAGGTCAAGTCTATCAAAGAGAATGGATCAATTGATATATAGGCCTACAAGGGTTGGCCAATTGAGTTATAGGCCTACTTTTCTCTCCTTTCAGCCATATCCTCAAGTTTTATTTGTCCACACATTTCCAGGTTTATGGGTCATGAAATCAACAAAAAAAATGTCTTAACATTTTTTCTAGTCGATGTTAGCATTCTTGCAGCATTCATATATGCCAGTGTGACTTTTGTCAAAATAATATACGCCTCTGTCCGATATAGGCCTTTTAGAGATGGGTCGCACGTTCAAATCCCACTTAGACCAATTAAAATTGAGAAATTCTTGAGTGAGTTTTTTTTACTTGGTCGCCTATATGGGAGAGTCGCCAGGTTCTCGCCGAAGATAGGAAGTTTCTTCCGGCCAAGAGCCTGGTTTCCATTCCGATTTTCAAACCAAATAATCTTACTCAAGTGCGGCGTAAAACATCAACCAATGCCAAAGAAACCCAGTTTATGGCAATGTTTGGGATCCATATCATTGTCGGAAAACTGTACCGAATTATTATCTGTTTCATACAATTATAGCTGTTAGTTTGGGAGCTACATTATTAAAGTGGCATGAGCTGCCAAAATTCACACTTTTTTTCATAATTTCTGATCGTCACGACAGTAAGAGGCTTTGGAGGCCATCGAAAAACTAAATGATTGGCATTGGAATGAGGAAAATCCATACAGTATGTGGCCTATACGGACCGGAATAGTGTTCGAAAAGTAAACAAAATTTAAATAACCGGGACGGCCATTCATTCATTCTAAACCAAAGTTCAAAATAATACTTTATCGTTCATTTTCGAGACTAGAAGCACTAAAAAGCTTCTGAATGATACGTCTTAAGAAAAATAGCCGATAATTTCAACATTCTGTTTTTACGTCAAAATATCAACATTTTGGCAGCTCATGTCACTTTAAAATGTGTCTTTAAGTGAAATCGATATATCTATGATGTTGTTGCAAACCACAAACATGGTAAATAACATGGGAGAACACCAAATAGCATTGTCAAGTTATTGATGTTAATGATATCAACTCGAATACTGAACCTTGCACCAAATGCACAGTATGAATTCAAGAAAAGGAATCGAAGTTTGGAAGTATTCCTATACTTAGATTTTCTTAAGTTTATTTGCATCTTTGCTTATAAAATTATTTCGCTGAAAATTCTGACATATGACCGAAATGACGTGTGCAAACTATTATTGAGTTCCAAAAACGTTTCAACCGTGGAGGAAATGTTCCCACCGAGGAGAAAATGTTCTCACCGTTAAGAAGAGGTTTCAGTGGGGTGGAAACCTTTTCACCGCGTTGGGAATGTTTCCATTGTGATGTGACAGCGATTTACATAAGTTTTTCGACTCTCTATACAAATCATTTTACTAAAAGGTATGATTCTTATGATACGTGCTTGATTTTCCACGAGATGCAGAATCTCTCGTCTCAAAACCAAGTTTCCGCTTGTGCAAAATTCTGTGCAAGACGAAAAAAAGGCCATTATCTTATTCTATATGGTCAAGATTAAAGTAGAAGAATACAAACTAATTCAAAGTAAAATGGCTAGACCTCTGACCCAAAGGCCAATCATTGCTTATAACAACAACAACAAAAAAAACAAAAAAAAATAACAATTTTTTGAAAGATCTACGAGTCAGGGCTAAACTCCATTGTTTTCTTCTAGGTATTACTGGGGGAACCAGAATTTTCGCTTTCTTTCCCCGTATGCTATTATTGGGTTCAATCTCAGTTTACCGATAATCTTGCCATAGCTGAAGATGCGTAACATTGTCAATACATTACAATGATTTCCAGAAAGTTCTCCCAGAAGTCTATGAACTTCTGGTTCTACTGACTAAAGCTAAATTCCTGTCTGTAGTCAACCTAATGAAATGTCATGGGTTTTTAGTTTATTACAACAGCTTCTGATGGGATATGATGCTCTAAATGATATATATACCCCTTTTTAACACAATTAGAAACTTGGCTTTATGGTTATTTTAGACAAGACGATTTTACATGTGTCTGTGTGCTTTAGTGTTCATAAATATAACAAGTCTAAACGTGCAGAAAACAGCACAAGAGCAAATTTATGCTGAACCGATTACACAGCTGGGCTGATATAGACGTTATAATATTTCACAGTTTTCAGCATACGGATCCTCCGCTATAGTATACATATATGTGTGCTCTACATTATCTAGCCGTATTATAATCCCCCAGTAAATACACTATGTTGCTTTTATTGACATATAACACCGAAACCGCCGTTAGTTGTCATAATAAAAAATAATATATATATGTTTAGCATTGATAACTTCCCATAGATTACAGCCGTATATCACGAACAATTTGGATTAAAGGATATTGTTCTATAGGTGATGGTTCGTTCTTGAACTTATAATGGTTGATTGATTGATTGTTTGGTGATTTACGCCGCACTCAAGATGATATTTCACTTATATGGCTGCGTTGTCAGTTTATTGTGGGAGGAAACTGGGCTCTATGCCCGGAGGAAACCCACGACCTTCCGGTGGTAACTGACAAGCATCCCACATAGGTTGTTCGAGTAAAAACCCAGACAGAAAATTTTCCAATTTTTTTTTTTTGGACTGAGTGGGATTTGAACCCGACCCATTGGTGGAAGGCTGTTCGGGTTGAGCGTCCAACTTGAACTAATGGAAGAATAAAACTAATGGTGGCTGGGATTAATGGACAAACGCTTGACTTTAAACTTGTGAGATCTCTTTATTATGCCATGCAATGGGACTTCGTTTTCAATAATATATTATAAAGAACACGTTTACGGCGGCTTTACCGAACATACGGAGACACATTGCATGCACGAACTATGTGTATACATAAAACACAAAGATAAGGTAAATGGGCAAGGGAAGTGATACTATAAACAAACGGACTATTGAATGATTGATGTTTTTACACCCTCAAGATGATTTCACTTATTATGGTGGCGGTGTCAGGTTGGAGAGGAAAAACGGGCTCTTTGCGGGACCTTTGGTGAGCATACCAAATATCAACTCTTCCAGATACACGGCGATCACGTGGAGCAAACGACTGAACAAATTTGATAAGTCTATATACGTGATTCGAGTTTCTGAGCCCTAGAAAACTTATTTTATTTTATTGATAGCTTTCGCGTTTCAAAAAGAAAGTTATAACAATAACTGAAACATCAATTTAAGAACCCATTTTTGGGAGAAAACAATAACAAAAATTACACAAAATCCAAACTTTTTTTTGGTACCAAGGTTTTTAATGAATTTAGGATGTTGTGAATCAAAGGAATTTAAATATGTCCAAGGTTTCCTCTTTAATATTAAACTGATACACGGAATCCTCCTTGGTGAGGTTTCACTCTCTCAATATACCAACGTTGTTCCTGCATGCCCCCTCTCCAGACCACGCAAATGCTCTGAAAATATCACATCAAATGATCCGTACAACATTGTCAATATATTAAAAAGTATTCCTGAAAATTGACTAAAGCTAAACAACCTACTGAGGTATCATGGCTTTGGGTTTATTACAAAAACTTTAAATGACGGGTATCATGGTTTAAATGACACCCCCCCCCCCCCCCCCCCTAATTTTTAACACTGTTGGAAACTTGTCTCCATGGTTCAAAATGACAGTAAGCTCGTAAAAATGAGTTGCTGTTTTCTGGAATTAATGATGATGGTGTACATTTTATCATTACATTCGAACCATACGAGGTTCTCGCATCTTTAGGATCGGGATTTGCCAAACAAAGATACAACAAAAATGTACTTTTTTTACTCTTTTTATACAATGGCATTCGAACGTAGAACCGGATCGTGCCATTCGGTCAAAATATTTACTGTTGCTCTAGTATGTAAATAGTATTAAGAAATGTGGGTTCACAATAGAGAAACAGCAGTCCTAAATAAACTTATAATCATTCTAAACCATTGGAAGATGACCCAAGCCTTCAAGGCCCCCAGGGCGTCCTATATTATCTCGGATTTTGGTATAGTGGACGTTAAAGAATATCACAGCTAATTGCTTACTATCTAAAACCTTTAGCAAAGCGGCATGTTGGCTTTATCAAAAATACTGATGATTTGTTACCAAATTATCTTTTCTCGAAAATTCTCCTGACTCAATCCAAACTCCTGTCTGTCGTCAACCTAATGAAATGTCATGAGTTTTAGTTTTTTTTGCAACAACCTAGATGTTTGTGAATGTAAGTCACACAACTTAACGGCATAGGGCCTAGGTCTAATTTAATTGCAGATAACTTCAGCACGACTTGTTTTACACAAAGTAAAACGTATCTAGACTCAAGAAATGTTCAAACAATTGGGTTGGCAATGTATGCACAAATACTATAGTTTTATAGTATATTGAATATAACAACGCCACAGTTTTAAACTATCCGGTAAATATCATGAATATATGTCCAATATATTTTCACTCTGTAACAGTCGGGTAATTGAAACCTTTGATGAAGTTCTAGGCCTACTCTCCAACAGTACCACTTCCAAAGAATGAAATATTCAAGAAAATCTGTAGCATATTCCGGTTCAGTTATTTGGAACACAATCGACAAGAAAATGAAAAAAATGGAAATCGATTAGGCCTAACAGTTAAATTTAAGAAGACAATATCTAACGTATACAAACTTAACACTTGTCTTGACTTCTTTATTATCTGAGATAATTTTTGTTTATGTTTTCACATACTGAAATGCACGTTTGAGGGCCATAGGGTAGACCAGCTTCCAAGCTGGCTGTGTGTATATATTTTGTATGAGACCCTCTCGATTTAAAGCGTTATTATCATTATTATGAATCAAATGCTTATTTCCAGGAAAATTGAAAGAGACGAGTTGTGTCCCCTTATCCTTCACATGTTGGGAAAATGGCGGCGGGTCCGATCGCCGAACGTAATCAAGGTTTGTATGCTATGTTTTCTTGATAATTCTTAAGAAGTGAAGTTAATTTAATTTACCTGTTAAATTTTGCCTTGTTGTATTAGCAGAAGCAATTGTTCTATTTTTCTTATGGACATTTCCAATACCTTTGCCGGTCTTTTGTTCTCGCAGTTTATTTGTAGATGCCGATTAACATTATTGAGTGCTCTATTTTCGTAAGAGCTGTATATATTAAATACTGATCAGCATGGCAGTAACACCCAATAGCCAGATAAAACACATTTAAACGAAGACTTGATTTAGATTATCAAGACAATACTAGCCCTTCAAAATCCAAATTCGATAAAATGGTTAAAAAAAGTTTAACTAGGCCTAATTAAATGATTGACGTTAAATAGTGCTGGAACTTAACTTTTTAGGGTGGCTGCCATCAGGGCAAGCTGAATGGCAAAACTGGTTCGGTGCATGCACCAAGATATGGTTGCCCAGATTTATCATTAAAATGTTTTTAAGCAAATGAATAGTGACTTTATTGAGACAGAATAATGGTAGTCATGATTGTTTGTTTGGACCGACCTAAGGCGCTGTTTCTTCATTTAATCAATATCAGACCATTAAAATCAAATGATAAACTTTCTCCAAAACTAGCTTGCCAAGCAGGGCAAGCACTTTTCAGGTCTTGCTTGCCTGCAGGCTAAATCACTTGCAAAATGCATGAGGGCCAGTGGGAAGTTCCAGCCCTGTTAAAACTTAAATTTTAAAGTGGCTCTGTGAAGTGAAATTATATTACAAAATATAGTCTATTAAAACTTTCGTCCTTGAGACTGGTATCACTGAAAAACATCTGGTTTTGCCCCTCTTCAGAAAAATAACCTTGAATTACCCAGTTTTATCTTTAAGTCAAATTTGCTTTTTGCCCTTTTGCTTTCGTGTTTATTTTCAATGGACTTAATGATTGAAAGGGACATAACTGCTAAGTTGCTCCAGCTGGAGATCAGTGTGAAGATTAACATTGCGGCAAATGGGAACAAGAAAACCAATCCAGCTGATTGTTTCCTTAATTTATTTCAGCAAAAAATATATAAAATTTTTTTCCTTGGCTTGGTTAACTATCGTTGAAAAACGTCAGTGAGGGAAGATTTAATGTCCCCTTCAACATTATATCGCTTCTGATATATCTTGACTAAATAAATGTTGATACAGTTTTAAAGAAGCTGCAAACTTTAACGCTTTCAGTTTTGTAAATTAAAATATTTACAATTTTTCTTCTTTATTCATTTGATTTGTAGTTTTTGTCTCATAGATATCGGTTCACCTATACATTTGTACATAAACTTCAAAGAAATAAATCTGACATGAAAACCTGTTGTGTGTTATTTTGGTTTTAATTTAACAGAATAAAATAAGATCACTCTGGTTTATTCAATAAACCAATCCATCTTTGTGTTTCTTTCAGTGACCATCGAGCCGATGTATTTCGACAACTTTCGTTTCTGAATGGCGGCGATGGAATTTATGGAAACATGCGTCTGAAAACAGCATAAAGGTGCCTTCTGGTCTTCTAAAAAATCAATCCTTTTTTATAGGATGGATCTAAAAAAGACGGAAAGATTTGAACTTTTTCACTAATTTTCGAAACCACCAAAAAGTCAGAATGGATTCAGATGAGGATGTATTATTTGAAAACTCTGCCCTTCATCATCATTTGCAAGATGTAGGAATGGAGAATTTATTGACAGAAACTCATCATAGTTCAAAACTGAATGAAGCGAGCAAAATTGCTCCTGAACCAAAACTAGAAACATTGAACTTAACATCAAAATGGAATCAGTTTTGCTCGGAATGCATTCAAATCTTTCATTTAAGGTTTGCCCTAAGGTCTCTTGAGGCAGAGGCCAACAAAAAGGTTTTTCAAGAACTAAGAAGCTGCAAGACTTTGGAACCCGATGATGTGCATTTTTTGGAAGAATTCGTCAGACCATCTGTTGTTAAGAAATCAAAAAAGTATAACAATTTGCTTGGGTTGGTGTCACTTGGAATTCTTCTTCTGGCCCTAATTCTCCAAAGAGTTTTGACAACTTCAAAATCTTGGCATAAATTATTTTTCTCCGATCCGATGGTTGTTTTGGCAACATGCTGCGTCATACTCCTGATTGGGTGTCTTCTGTTTTTGACTGTGAAAAAAAGAAAACTTGAGGAGCAAGTGGTAATTTTCATGGATTTTGTGAAAAGTTTAGAAAATCATCAGCAATATTTAAAGAAGTCTATTCGCCTGATTCAGGAATGTGAATTAGTAGCGAGGGGGTTTACATTTGTTGCCAATGCTGGGCCTCTGGCGGGTTTGGAACAAAATGCTCAGAAGCAAACTGCAAGGCAATGTCCGGAACTGCGCCATAAGTTGTTCCACTCTGCACGCCAAAGCATGATGAGATTTAGAACAGTCAACCAGACGTTGTTACAAAAATTTTATCCAAATTCACCTGGAGAAGGAGTTTTTCATTATTTGGCATTTATTCCGCTTCAGGAGTATGGTCCTTGTCTCCAAATTTCAGGAAACTCTCCAGAAGAGCTCAACAGCCTATTGGAAGCGACTGATAATTTTTCCATTGCTTCTTTGAAAGCTATCGTAAACTTGTGGAGTTTGCAACAGTCTGAGTTTGTCCGTTGCCTAGCAACAAGCTTTCAGTCAATATCACAGTATTCTTCAAATAAATCTCAAACCATCTCTGTTCAAAGGATTCTAAGACAAATTGTTACGCCTTTAATGTATGACCTTGAAGAGTCCTTGAAATCGCTGAAGCAGTGTTATAACTTTCATTATTCTGGCACTATTGACAGAGAGGCGCGGGAACCTCTCGTCACAACATTAGCTGAATCTCCGCTAAAAGGGTTGTATGTAGCTGTTCATAGCCTTGACCTACATTTGCAGTCTGCTCTTAGATTATCAAGGAATCTTGCCACAGAAATTGAAAACAAGATGGCTGAACAGGAAGTAGAACCCTGCATGGAATTTGCTGAGAATTGGTCGGGTAAAATGGAACAAGTTAAAGCTGAACTGAATGCTTGTAACGATTGTTGGAGTGAAGGCCAAGTGCAGTTCGACAGACTTTTGAAGAAAAATGTTAAAAAATCTACTGAAACCCAAGATGTCTCTGCCCCAATATTAGCTGAGCCCAGACCCATTATAAAGATAAGTCAAGCCCCAATTATTGAAGATGAAGTTTTTGAAGCTTTCGTCGATGAAGAGTTTGATGAACATGAAGAGTCGAGCTGGGACGAGTTTTTAAGTCCTGAAGAAAGAGCTAAAAAGAAACGCGAGAAAGAAGAAGCCAGACGGTTATTGTCAGAATTGAAGTCTGTGATATCTGGATTGGCTGAGGAGAGAAAAAAGAAAGAGGAGAACATATTGAAAGCTAAACTTGGAACACAGCAGGAGAAGTCGACAAAGGTCACACCCCTAATTACGCCAACTACTTCTAAAAATTATGTTACTTCACCAGCAGATATAAAAACAACAATAGATTTTAAAGAAAATATTTCATCTTCTTTGAAGGAAAGTTCCGAAAAAAATTCAGACATTTCACATGCTGCAGAGGATTTGAGAACAGTAAAGTCAGATTTCAAGGAAGGGATTCTCGCTCCTTTTGGAGAAATTTCTTCAGATGATGAGAAAGCGGACGTCCACAAACAAGGCTACAAAATGGATCCTCCACTAGCCGACAGTAATATTTTGCCAATAAACCATGAGCCATTCGACATGAATGATGAAGAAACAAAAACAGGTGTTTCAGGAACCCCTTTGGATCTCGGTCAACGCCTGGAGCGTTTCAGTGGTGCCAACTTATCGTTTACAGCCTCGTTAGCTGCCCAGGCTGTAGCCAAATCAAGACTTATTGGTCTTCAAGCGGAGACTTTTGGGTCCGACAATGATGACGACGATGATGATCTTAATAATGATGATTTTAATGGTGATGATTCTGACGAAAAGACTTGACGCCTAAGAAAAAACAATTTGGGATTTTACTATATTGTGAGTTGTTAATGTGAAATACATGTATGTGCTAGAAATTTCAATCCTGCAGTGTGAAAGTAGATATTCATTATTACCCAAATAATGGTGTGCCAAAGTTTGACTTTAGTGTCCTGAGATAAATGTTTTTGGTGTTTAAATACATAATACAGAAGAAGCGATTGCCATTGTCACTCCTGAAGATGACAAAATAAAGGTCAAAATTTTTAGGTCTCCATTTTTGGATTAACACTACTAGTGTGTATTGTGTGGAACTAATGTTTTTGTTACTAAAAAATGATGCCTGCATTTGTTGTAGAATTTTCCTGAAAGTCAAATAATTATGTTGAATGCTTATTTTTGGTTCTTTGTATTTATTATAATTTTTTAAGCGTATAAAAATAATCACAATTAAAAAAAGAACTTTTTCTTTTTTATATAAATTATGAAACCTAATCTAATGGATCATATAAATGTCGTAATTTTTACTTGGGTTGTTACAACATGCTTAATAACCATTCCCATGAATCTGGCAATGAACTGTGCCATAACAGGAAATCTTTGTGGGATGGTTGCCAGTTACCAACGGAAGGTCGTAGGTTTCCTTGGGGCAAAGAGCCCGGTTTCCTCCCACAATAAAACTGGTAACGCAGCCATGTAAGTGAAATAATCTTGAGCACGGCGTAAAACACCAATCAATCAATCAATCAATCAATCAATCATAACAGGAAGTAACCTGTGAGGGAGAAAACTGAAACACAAATTGTGATCGAATAAACATATGATGTCAAGGGGTTAGCCAGCTACTTGTCCTCTGGTCCATTTAATTTTAAGTCCAGTATTTTTGTTGTCAGAAATCAAATATTTTCATGCTAAATTCACTGCAATTCAGTTTATTATGGAGTGATTTGAGTTTTTCTGATCGTTCTGAGGCAGATATTCCTCCTCAAAACTTGACTTCCAGGAAACCCTTATGTCCTCATGAAGCAAATTATATTTTTTAAAGGGCGAATTTGACACCCTGTTAAAAATTTCTGGCTAACACGTTATTTCTAGTGTCAGCATTTACATGCAATTCTTCATTGGTCTTACCACCAATGGGTCGCGGGTTCGAATCCCACTCAGTCCAAAAAAATGGAAAATTTCTGACTGGGTTTCCACTCGAACGACCTATTTTGGATGGATGCCAGTTACCAACGGAAGGTCGTAGGTTTCCTCCGGGCATTGAGCCCGGTTTCTTCCCACAATAAAACTGGCAACGCAGCCATGTAAGTGAAATAACCTTGAGCGCGGCGTAAAGCACCAATCAATCAATCAATCATAACCGGAAGTAACCTGTGAAGGAGAAAACTGAAACACAAATTGTGATCCAATAAGCATATGATGTCAAGGGTTTAGCCAGCTACTTGTCCTCTAGTCCATTTAATTTCAAGTCCAGTATTTTCAAGTATTTTTGTTGTCAGAAATCGAATATTTTCATGCTAAATTACCTGCAATTCAGTTTATTATGGAGAGAGAGTTTTTCTGATCGTTTTGAGGCAAATATTCTACCTCAAAACTTGACTTCCAGGAAACCCTGAATTGTCCTCATGAAGCAAAGTACATTTTCAAAAGGGCGAATTTGGCACCCTGTTTCAAATTTCTCTGTAAAGTGTTAGCGCAATAGTGTCAACATTTACATGGTATTCTTCATGGGTCTTAATGTGTACTTCAGCCTGTCACCTCTGGGCTGTCTTCTCTGCCTGATTTTTCACTCCACTAAACATCGGAATCCTGGTATATTTATTATTTAAATAATCATTGAATGTGGCGTAAAACACCAATGAATCAATTTCCAATCTGCCAATATGATTTCAGTTGAATCTGTTAGCATTCGCTGTCAATATAGGGATATTCTTAGTCATATGAGCACTTTTTCTCATAAATTCTGATGTCAATAAGAGGGTTTGATTAATTGATCGATGTTTTACGCCGCACTCATGATTATTTCACTTATATGCTGAGTTGCCAGGATTAGTGGCAGAGGAAACCTTCGACATTCGGCGAGTGGGGGAGGAAACCGGGTTCATTGCCTGGAGGAAAACCCTGACCTGGCAACTCTTCCACATACAGCAACCAAGTGATTCGAACCCGTGCCATGTCAATTGAAGGTCTGTGTGGGACTGAGGGACAAACACTCTAACCCATTGGACCACTGAGGCCCTTCCCGGAGTTGAAGCTGTATTGTCTGAATCACTTCTTTTAGTTCAGTCAACTTTGTGGGATTCAGCTGTTGATGTCACATAGTCCTTGGCCAAAGCTGTATTATGTCTTTACAAGTCCTAAATTCTAAGTCACATGGGATTTCAACTAACCGTATTTATAACCCAACTCTAGCGACTTAGTCCTGAGAAAAGAGGTCTTAATACAACATGTATTGGATTGTCAATTACTCAAAATGGTAGAATATCCGAAAAACATGCACGGTTAATTTAGAGAAAATATTTGAACTTGTTATTTTTCACTTGGTCTGGCAACTTCAATTTAGAGAGTTTTCACTCAACATCCTATGTCGAATGGGTGCCAGTTACCACCAAAAGGTTGTGGGTTTCCTCTGGGCATAGAGCTGGGTTTCCTCCTACAATAAAACTGGCAATGTTGCCATATAAGGGAAATAATCTTGAGTGCAGCGTAAAACACCATACAATCAATCAATCAATTCCAAGAGAGCAAATTTTTCACTTGGTCGCCGTATGTGGACGAGTTACAGGTACTCACTGAAGGTCAGGGGTTTCCTTCGAACATTGAGCCCGGTTTCCTCCCCCCACTTAATCTGGCAAACTGCCATATACGTGAAATAATCGATCAATTTCGAGACAATGAAAATTTGTGATTTATTGATAATCAAAAAAAATCAAATAATCCCCCCCCCCCTGCACTGACCAATAAAATCATTGGTGTAATGAGATTGTTGCCAAACTGATGTTGCAGAAACAATTGTGATCATAAAGGCCAACATTCTGGCGATAAGAAATCACCATTAATGGCAATAAGCTATACAATTTATTCAGTATATTGTTAGCCAAATTAAAGGTATGAAACTTCAGAGTCCATCTGGTTTCACAGGGCGAACATATTGAAGTAAAAATGTCACTTCAAGTGTGTAGAACACATCCCTAGAGCAGAAGGTGGTCAATAGCGGGTGTAGCCTCCATTACATGTAGCTTCCAACCTGTGTCTCAACCCTCTACGGCTCCAGTGAGACGTCGGATCTGTTGAAGGGGTAACTGACACCAATACCGATGTAATGTGGCTTTAATTCTTGCAGATTTTGTACAGGAGGCTCTAGGGCTTGAATGTCCCCTCCCCCCTCCCTTGTGCTGTCGCAAGGTTTCTGGGACAGGCCTTTTGGCGAAATTATCTGCAAATAGATCTCTTTCATTGTTTATATTATAATGAGAACGAGGCTGTCCGTCGTCCTACCACCGAATGTACCTCTGCTTTGAAGAGTTCTACGAATGGAATTATAATCCAGCAATTTAACATGGCCTAGAAAGCAAAGTAGATCATTTTGGACACCCACTTATTTGAAGAATAATTATTTTGGACACCTTATTTCCACATTTTTAATTCTATCCAATGTTTGGCTTATGTGTAATGATTACCAGATAACAACAAAAAGGTAGGTAAGGTACTGGTAGGGCGTCACGAATTGAATCTCCTTATGTTTCCATCCTCACTCAACCTGACAACACTATCATCATATTTATATGTATATTTGAAAACAGTTGTAATCTTGGGTGGGTACCATAGTGAAGAGATACGATTTCATGGCAACTGCGATTGATCACACTTTGCGACGACTTCGTGAAACGGCCCCCAGGTACCCGTCAAAGGTTGAGAGCTTCCTCCTTTTGAAGAGCTGATTAGAGACCGGTTTCCTCTGCCACAATGGAAAATAATCTTGAGTGCAACCTAAAACCTTTCCATTACCTCAATCAATCTTTTACAATCGTTTTATTAAGAGCATCCTGAATTTGGGATAAAATCAGACCCACAAAACACCTTAAAACAAATGTATTATAATAATGTGTGCTTACTAGCATTTACCATTTCTGTCTTCAGATGCCACAGTATATGTGGGAGGTTTGGACGAGAAAGTTTCGGAAGCCATTTTATGGGAGTTGTTTTTACAAGCTGGACCAGTAGGTAAGTAATGAAAACTGTTGAAATCCACGGACTGAGTGAACATCCTCTTCAGAGCTAGCTCACTTGTCAAAGTTTACGGGAATGCAAATCGAGACCTTCAATCGATGTGGCGCAGGATCAAATTCCACTCAGACCAAATAAAAATCAAAAAATTTCTGAGTGGATTTTTCTCTTGAACGTTGTGTATGGTACGGGAAGAATTTTACATGTACTTGCTAAAGGTCGGTTTTCTCTGGGCAAATAGCCTGGTTTCCTCCGTCGCTAAACCTGGCAACGTAAAACATCAATCAATCTATGGGAATCCAGATAAATTTTGTTGTCCATGGAAAAGTTAGCTCTGCTCTTGTCAGCAGAACAGTAGTCTTAGTGTCAGTTCCCCCCCAAAATTCTGAGTGGAGGTTTTATTTTCAAGAGTTGCCGGGTACTTATCGAGTGTCCATAGTTTCCCCCAGGCAAATATCCTGGTTTCCTCTTATCATAAAGCGATCTGTTAATTGTGCTTTTCGTTGTTTCAGTAAATGTTCACATGCCCAAGGATCGTGTTACACAAACACATCAAGGTTATGGTTTTGTGGAGTTTATGGGAGAAGATGATGCGGACTACGCCATTAAAATTATGAACATGATAAAACTATACGGCAAACCTGTGAGGGTCAATAAGGTAGGTTATTTGGTTTACTCGTTTTCATCATCGGGGCCTCCAGTGGGTAAGAGTGATTGGCACTCAGTACCACACAGACCTTTCATGCGGCGTGGGTTCGAATCACACTCACTTTGGTTTACTCATTTTCATCATCGGGGCCTGGGTGGTCCAGTGGGTTAGAGTGATCATCATGCACTCAGTACCATGCAGACCTTTCATGGATGTGGCGTGGGTTCGAATCACACTCAGACCAAATAAAAATTGAAAAATTTCTGAGTGTATTTTTCACTTGGTCGCCGTATGTGGAAGAATTGGAAGATACTCATCAAAGGCTCGTTTTCCTGAGAGCAAAATCCACAATAAAACTGACAACGCCGCCATATAAGTGAAATGATCTTGAGCGCGGCGTAAAACGCCAAGCAATCAATTTAAATCCATGTTAGTGTACATGTATGTTACAGTAGTGTTTAAAAGTAACTTCAGCTTAAAAGGAATGATCCTTCGTCCTGCAAATTTAAATTTTGTGTACTCTTCGAAAACTATTTTGATTTGTTTTGGTCACAGACAACATTGATTTTCTGCGTTACAACTTCAAACATTTAGTTTTTCGATGATCTTACATTTGTGACAATCAGAATTTATGAAAAAAGTTTGAATTTTGGCAGTTCATGTCACTTAAAGATCAATTGCTTGGAAATCAAATAATATCTATTGATCGGTTGTTGTATATTTCAGGCGTCAGCCCATCAGAAGAATCTTGATGTAGGGGCGAATATATTTATAGGAAATCTAGATCCGGAAGTGGATGAAAAACTTCTATACGACACATTTAGTGCTTTTGGTGTCATATTACAAACACCAAGGGTAAGTGCAACATTAATCACAAAGTATTGTAAGTCTTTGTTTTGCAGATTTGTTAAATAAGTTGTCTTGCAATGTTTATTATCAAATTATTTCATCAAAGGATAAAAAAAAATTACCAAAGATTTTCTAAGGCAACTGAGACTAAAACAATGACCGTGTGTCCAAGTTGAATATCATGTGATGGATGTCATGAGCATTTCTACTTTGCAATTTTTTAAAAGAATGTTTCTCATAAAAAAACAACACAACAAATTCACATTAATTCAACAGTGTGTCCAAGTGATGGAAGGCCTGAGCATTTCTACTTTGCAATAATAAATTTTTTAAAAGAATATTTCTTATAAAAAAAAACATCAAAAAAAATTTAACATTTGTAGATTCATATTGCCTTATCATCCATAAGAGCGCCATATTGCTGATAAACAACAAGCAATGTACTTTTTCAGAGCCATTTTATTATTCATTAAATGTTCCTTTTTCAAACCTTTTTTTTGGTTTTATTCTGTAGATTATGAGAGATCCAGACTCTGGGAATTCCAAAGGATTTGCTTTTATTAATTTTGCCAGTTTTGAAGCCTCTGATGCTGCCATAGAAGCCATGAACGGCCAATACCTGTGTAACAGACCTATCTCTATTTCATACGCATTTAAAAAAGACTCAAAAGGAGAAAGACATGGCTCAGCTGCAGGTAACTTTGCAAGTTAAATTATTGTAGCTTTCCGATCTTTATTTTATAGATATTTCATAATTGTAATGACGCCGAAAACGTTCCAAATACGAAGATATTTCTGATTGGTAGTTTCTGTGACACTCTGGGACCTTACAGGAAGTTCGTTTTTGTTTCAACGTTATGTTTTTAGATGGCATATTTACTAAATTTACTATAACAATCACCACTAGGTGTTCAGAAAGAACTTGGTATTTATCCTGTAAGAGAGTCATGGTTTGAAGCTGGGGAAATGGTCTATATCCTACATTTGATCAAAAGTGCTTTCATTTTGTTGTGCATTTTCAAAAATATCAAGGGGCCTCAAGGCCTTAGTCCGCGGTGTGATAGTTTCTCAGTCCGCCACAAGCTTTCCATCAATGGGGTGCGGGGTATGATTCCACTCAGTCCATTGGAAAATTTCTGAGAGGATTTTTCACTCCATCGCAGTATGTGGAAACGTTGTCAGGTACTTGCTGAAGGTCGGGGTTTCCTCCAGGCACAGAGACTGGTTTCCTCCCACACGTATCCTGTCAACGATGCCATACAAGTGAAATAATCAACATAAAGCGTCAGTCAAGAACAACCATCAAATCAAAGTAAATTTTGTGGCCTGATAAGTCTGTAAGCCAATAGTTTAATGGTGGGCCGTTTATGTATTTACATGAATAGACCCTTTCGGCTTAGAACGACGTGTTCATAACATTCAAATTGTAGGGCATTGACGTCATCTCTCTGTTGCAGTCGCTGCATTACGTCATAGACGAAATGAACACAATTCTGACGTTAGTTTGACCCGAAAACTCAATTTAACGTCATTTTGCCCTACAACGAGGCTTCTGCGTAAGCGTCAATCCTTAAGCCGAAAGGGTCTATAGAAGGTCCACACGGTTCTCAACTTCTAAACATTTAAGCATTAATAATGTTTGTGTTTGTTATTTTGTGTGTTTCAGAGAGATTATTAGCAGCTCAGAACCCTCTATCGTTAACAGATCGACCTCATCAGTTGTTTGCTGATGCCCCACCCCCTCCCCAACAACCCCCTGTTCCGTCACAGGCACCACTTGTTCCCCCTCCCCCACCCCCGAGCTCCATCAATCCTCCCATGTCAAATATGCCAGGTAAGAAATCTTTATGATGTTGTTGATTGATAAAACGGTTGCAATCTATTAGCAAGATTATATTTTGGAGTGAGCTTTTTCCTCACTTACCTTTCAAATATAAAAAAAGAAATGCTTATTAGCATACGGTAAGAATTCCACTAATTCAAGGACGCGCAATGTGAAGATAACGAATTATTAGACTGCTTTCTGCATTGTTTGGTCTAAAACAACAACAATAGCGATTGCTCGATAGGATTATCGGTCGCTCCATGCAGGAGGTACATGTAAGACACCCAACGAAAAGTCTAAAAATTTTAGAGTGCTTTTTGTAATGTTTTGAGTACTTGAATTAGCGGAATTCTTATCGTATCTTCTGAATACCTGTCACAATAAGCTGCATCAATTAAATAGAAATCACTTTCTGCACATTAAGTCAAGGACAAATTATTTCGACGTTAAGAACAACTTTTTTGCATTCTGTTATCTGATAAAGCTGTTTGGATTGAGGGATTTAGTAGATTGAAGTATTTTTCACTAAACGTTTTTTTTTTAATTTTTAGGTAATATGATGTCAATGCAGACTCCTCTGCCCCCACCACCGGTTCCACCCCCAGCTGGGGGCATGGCCCCGCCCCCTCCATCAGGAATGCCCCCTCCCCCAATGCCACCCCAACCTGGTCAAAATTACATGCAACAAGGTTGGTAAATACTACATGTGTTGTTCATAATTTGCATGACAGGTTCACTTCATTTACAGAAAAAAAACAAACAAACAAAGAAACAAAAAAAACTCTACCTATGTGATTGTTGCTCCTCGAAGTCAAACACTTTATACTCGTAATATATTTATATTAGAAACAAAAAAGCTGTAACTGAAAGAATTAAATTACCCGAATAATTGTTTTAATATCAAGTTTTCTGTATTCTTTCCCGTTTTTCTCAATTTCCATGGTAATATAAAAGATGTCAAACTAAAGCCAGATATATTTGTATAGCTGAGCTAACTGTAAATGCAGGCCACACAAATAGCATTACAAATATTGATTCTGTTTGATTGATTTTAACTGTTTAACATTACAATATAGGTTCTGGCCTTTATGTCGTAATTTTGCTTCCTATCTGCTCTTAGATTTTTAAGTTGCATATAAAAAATATTTTTTAAAAAAGCACAAACTTGACAAATGTTTCAATTTTTGATAATTTTAGTGAAACTTTTTCTTATTTTATTTTGTAGGTCAACATCCTTCTCACATGCCTTTCCCCCCTCCTCCAATGGGACGACCTCCTCCACCCCCAAATTCATCAATGGGTCAGTCTGGTCCACCCACAAACAACTCAGGCCAAATGAACCAAGGTGAGAATGTTTTAAACAATCTTTTTTTCTTTCTTGATTTTAAATTTACAATTTAAAAGGTTTTTATTTTACTGAACCAAAATTATGATAAACTTAAAATTCAGTTAGTTTGCATAACCCCCCGCCCCCCAAAAATTGAAAACCATCATTTACTTTTGATCATCCCCAGCTTATTTCAGTGATAACATATTTTCAGCTTAGTCAGTTGTAATGATATCATTTTAGGAAAAGGAAATTTCTTAGATCTGTTTATTATTTCAAATGTAAAAATCAACGTTTATCTCCTGCTCAGGTATGCCTCCACACCCTCAGAATGGACCCCAGGGAATGCCACCTCACCAAGGCCCACCAGGCGGACATCATGGAAACATGCCACCAGGAATGAGGCCTCCTCCACCAGGATGGCGAGGGCCCCCACCGAGAGGACCTCCACCCTTTGGTTAGTGTTTAACAAAAAATCTTAAAAGGATACACTGCCTAAGTTTCTTATGATTCTCTGTTGATGTTCAGATTAGTAGAAAATTAACAAGTTATCAGTCATGAATGATATTCCATTTTCCGTCAAAAATATACATTTAAAGAATTCCCTGTTGCTTTGTTTTCTGTCTGACAATCAGTAAACAAATAACCGAGAATGCACTACACGTGCGTCCAGAACGGGTTTGTACTGCACTCCTAATAAAGTCAATTCTCAGTCAGTAAACATAGGATTCTCCAATTAAAACTGTAGGATGGTTGCCAGTTACCACCTGAAAGTCGTGGATTTCCTCCGGGCATAGAGCCCGGTTTCCTCCCACAATAAAACTGGCAACGCCGTCATGTAAGTGAAATAATCTTGAGCGCGGCGTAAAACATCAAACAATCAATCCAATTAAGACTTGCTATCCATTGGTTTGTGGCAGCTATAAAAGTTACCAGTGGCCATTTGGAAATATAAATTGATTGATTGATGTTTTACTATGCACTCAAGATTATCTCACTTATTTGGCGGCATTGCCAGGTTTAGTGATAGTTTCAACTAAGATAGCTTTTCAGTGTATCCCACTTAGTCCAAAGAGGTGAAAGGCTTGCCAGGTATCTGCTGAAGGTTAGGGGTTTCTTCCCTCACTAAACCTTGACATGCTGCCGTAACCTTGAGTGTGGCATTCAAGCCTTTTTGACAAATTAGGTGTAAATACTGCTTTTTATGCTGAACTTCATAATGTTTTCATTTTGATTTCAGGTATGCGAAATCATTTCCCTGGTATGAGAGGCCCCCCACCTGGCCCACACAGAGGAATGAGACCCCCTCCCCGTATGAGAGGGCCCCCACCACCCGGAATGAGAGGTGGACCCCCACCCCCTCCTCCACCACCACATTATTAAACTTTATGCTTTTAGTGATATTTCTTATTTTCAATGAGAAATACAAACTGTCAGTGAAATGGGAAAATGTTCTAAAGGGAGAAAAAATGAGTGAAATCCACCTGGTGAATATTAAAAGTATCGCTATACAAGGTTGACCTTTTGTATTCCCCAGAGAGGCCTAGATCGCTGCTTAAATTGTCAAACTTTGTGGAGGACTGGATGTGCCTTGCACTCCATTTAAAATGACTGAAGGTTTTAATTGGTTAACTGGGAGTTATCATGGTCTATCATCACCTGTTAATAACAATCATTCAATTCTATCATACTGTATATCTTTTGGGTTAAAAACACGTTGAAAGAGCTCCAGATGGAACAATGATTGAGCGTGAGGCTTTCCTGAATGTGGAATAAAGAATAAATGAATATACAATTTATGTGTTTTAAGAAATGGCAGCTTTGTTTTTTGCTGCCACCATTAATTATTTTATAAGCCTTTGAACTTCCACCACCCCCAAAGTCTACATGGTTTATTTCCTTGAACTGATTAAAAGGAGACTCTTATTAAAGTTTGTTATCATTCTCCATTGACCTTCAGATTAGTAGAAAATAGAGATCAGTCTTGAATGAAAGACTGTTATTGGTTCCGGGCGTGTCATTTTAAGGATAAATAAAAAAGCCAGATGTATCCTATTTGGCGTTAAGTTTCTTCTAGAATATTCTGACTGGGTTTTCACTCGAATGACCTATGTGGGATGGTTGGCAGTTACCACCGAAAGGTTGTGGGTTTCCTCCGGGCATAAGAGCACGGTTTCCTCCCACTAGAAAACTGGTAACGCCGCCATATAAGTGAAATAATCTTGAGCGCAGTAGTAATTGAAATAAGGTTTTCTGGTCCTCAAGAGAGCCAATGCAACGGTTGTTTTACTCCACTATCTAGATTTTCATTTACAGGCTTCTTTATTTGGTGAGAATTGATTGATGTTTAAATCCGCTCTAAATATTATTTTTCTTATATGGCAGCATTTCCAGGTTAAGTTTGGGAGGAAACTGGGCTTTTTTCTCGGAGAAAACCCTGCCCTTCGGCACCGATTGAGTGAATTTTCACTCAGAAATGTTTTGATGAGTGGTATTACAACCAGCGTCCCATGGAAGGCCTGTTTGGGACTTCTGCCAATTGAGGTTGAGAAGACCAGAAGCTATACAGAATGTTTTATGCTGCATTATTTTTTCACTAAAATGATCCTGTTAGTGGTACCTGGCAACCAATCCACACAGGGTGTTTGATTGAAAACGTGTTACCAACCAGAACTCAGCCCAGTGGAGGAAACCCCCGTCCTTTGGCGAGTACCTGGCAACTCTTCCACATAGGTGACCGAGTGAACAATCCATTCAGAAATTTGTGAATTTTTATTTGGTCCAAGTGTGATTCAAACTCGCGCCACATCAATGGAAGGTCTGTGTGGGACTGAGGGACGATCACTCCAACCCACTGGACCACCGAGGCCCCCTCTTTATATAGAACACAAGATCGTTTCACTGATAGAAATGTTTTAATATGTACACAATGCAACACAAATACAAAGATGACTGAATTTTCTTATCAAATGCAGAAATACCTTTTATGATATCATTTTTATGAATACCTGACTTTTGAAATGACAATTGAATCAAATTTCATATATAATTTGAAAATAACAGACACAAGACAGCTCCTGTCCAAACCTAATAATGAACATGATCCTGTACAAGAGAAAAATCTCAGCAACAATGTTTAACATCAGAAGTTATTTCTGCATTAAATTATCGGCAAGAGTATCCTCATATTTCCACTGATAAAAAAGCTTTGTTTTAACAAGCAGCCATTTTGAATTTTTTTGTAAGTTGAAGACCTCTACTCCAACCCCACCTACAACCAACGTGCTCACATCATTTGTAACTTGAACAAGTCAACAATAAGCTGAAGAATTATTTATGGACAAGAACTTCTTTTATTGGGTGACAACGCTTTGATGTACATGTAGTTCTTACAATGATGGCTCTTATGACTACCAATGGTAAAGTGAACCAGTGGGTGTGTTGAGTTAAGAATATACCAGACATTCATTTTGGTTCAATAGGATCAGCAACTTTCCCTGGAGATCGAGATATCTGATGGACGTTTTTTAAATACTGTCTTGATGGCGTCCCTAAATTGACAAATTTCATTCCGCTGAGCATCACTTAAAAATGGAAAATAACACCCGCTACAAGCGCAATGACAGTACCACTGAAAGGAAATTGGCAGAGTTACCTGTGTACCCTATGAAAATGTATAAGTTTAAGTTCTGGCAAAAATGGTGAAAATTATAACATTAACCAACTGGAATTCTAACAAAATATCAGAGTCCTTAGCATCACATTTCTGATTGTTTGGTGTTTTACGCCGCGTCGAAGATTATTTCACTTAGATTGCGGCATTGCCAGTTTTATTGTGGGAGAAAACCAGGCTCTATGCCCAGAGGAAACCCACGACCTTCCGGTGGTAACTGGCAACCATCCCACATACACTGTAGGTCGTTCAAGTGAAAACCCAGTCAGAAAATTTTCCAATTTTTTGGGACTGAGTGGGATTTGAACCTGCAACCCATTGGGGGGAGGCTGATCACATTTCTGAAACATCTTCCATGATAAATCACATCTTCCAAACCCTAACTTCAACTACAATGAGATGAAAACTTTAAGTCAGGAAGTCACATAGAATGATTGACTAATTAGGCCATAGTATTGGTATATAGCAACTTCAGTAACTAATCATATGCCAGTTTTGCTTCCAGGAATCGGGTTACTGTATATATTAATAGCCTTTAGTTAAGCTATAGATGATTTTCTTACCAATGTTGAGAATATTTGAATATATCCATTTGAATGGACTTCGTAGTAGTTCAAGGCTTGAAATGGCAAGAGATGTTAAATTTAGACATTTTTCATAAATTCTTTTTTTCCAAGACCTTTCATGTTCATTTTGAAACAAGGTGAATAAAAAAAATATGGGTATGTTCTAGAAATTCAATTAACACGGATGCCTATTCAGAGTTTGTTATTTTCAACGTAGATCAACAAAATCTCAATATATGAAAGATAATTTTCTGTTTTAACACAAGAACAATATGTACCGCTCATGCATCTTTAACTTGACAGACTTCAAAATGGAGGAACTTTATAGAAATTGAACAATATATAGGAGTTCTCAAAAGTTTAAAAGAAAAATCTTAAAGTGGCATGAGCGGCAAAAACATTGATATCTGTTTAATAAAAACAAAATTAGGTAATAGACCAGCTGCAGTGTGTAATGATGTCATTGGGATATATTGTGGGATCAACATGGCCCACAGAGTCATGTGTGTCTCTACAAAGGATTGTAATGATTGATTGATGTTAAACGCCGCACTCAAGATTATTTCACTTACATGGCGGAGTTGCCAGGTTTAGAGAGGGAGGAAACCTCCGACCTTGGGCGAGTACATGGCAACTCTTCCACATACGCTGACCGAGTGAAAAGTCCACTCAGAAATTTTTCGAATTTTATTGGTCTGATCGTGATTTGGACCCGTGATTCATCAATGGAAGGTTTGTGTGGGACTGAGGGGTGATCACTCTAACCCACTGGACCACCGAGGCCCTGGCAATATCCCATGATTTTATCCAGTGATATGACTAAGACTGTTGTCTGCTATTTTGCTTAAAACAGCCCATCAGTGATACCAGTCCATCATAAGATTGATTGTTTGGTGTTTTACGCCGCGCTCAAGATTATTTCGCTTATATGGAGTTGCCAGTTTTATTGTGGGAGGAAACCGGGCTTTATGCCCGGAGGAAACCCACGACCATCCGTTGGTAACTGGCAACCATCCAACATAGTCCATCATAAGAAAGAACATAAGCTAGTATCAACCTAGGCCTAAAATGAATGAATGTTCAGCTTAGTTGTCAACATTTGCGGTTCATGTGGGCAGAACGAACATTTTTTTATTTTCACATCAATCCTGTTATTTATGAATGAACTTAAAACTCTCATGACAATCCTAATTCATGGGACATTTTTTTTAAGAAAAGCTGCCTAAATCCAGGCTTTTTTCATAAACAGTAATTTTTGAAATTCATTCATGTTAAGATGAAGAATATTCATTCTGTTTGTGGCATTTCAAAAATGTATGTTGCATGTTTATTCTTTCCTCACCCAAGTACATGTACCGAGTATTTATTCCAGAGTCTGTTTTCATTAATAAAGTTTTCAATTTGCACTTCTTGGAAAAAAAGTAGACATTGTCCTGATTTTGTTGACAAAATATCTCAATTTTGGCAGCTTATGCCACTTGAAAGCACTTAATATATCTTTTAATACATAGGATGTCAAAGTTCACAATGAATAAGATGTCAAAGTTCATAAAAGGCAAATCTCAAAAGCTCATTTCCATCCTATTGTCATCAAAAATCAAAACCACGAACTATTTTGTAAGTACCTTATTTGACATTTCTATGAATTTCATCATTTTTGAAGCTTATTTTTCATCATTTTTGAAGCTTATTTTTGTACAAGGTAATGTTGTCAAAAAATATACAATTCTGATGAGGTTTTGTGCTCCAGCCGTCCATATTTAATGATCTTTGCTTTATTTGCACTTCTTTTCGTTGGAGACATTTTATCCAAACAATGCACTTTTGAAGCAAATTTTTCAAACATTTCTGTTTTTGATGCACATTCTTCGAACACTTATGTTTTTGATGCACATTTTTGCAACACTTGCTTTATCGATACACATTACTGAAACACTGATGAATTATGAGGACAGAGATTTAATGACCTCTCGATCCACCTCGAAATGACCCCCGACCTCTGAAATCTCCACGACCTCTAGGTGACCCCCTCATACCTCGCCCCCGTGAAGGTCGCTGAGGTCTACCGGAAAATTGCTCAGATTGGGAATCATGGCGGCCGAACTTGGGCCCATTATTGTCCTGATCATGTCGCCCACCACGGAAATTACCTTGACCTCCACGAAAAGAACCACCTCGACCCCTTCCAGGTCCGTCATCGTAACTCCTTTTTCTCATTCCTTCAGGGGGCCCACCATATTGAGACTGTTGGCCCCTTTGATGGGGGGATTGATCATGGTCGCCTCCGCGATCATCACGATCTCCTGAACTGTAATCCTCATAGTCATCATCTCTCCTGCCTTGGTGACCTTGATGGAAGCCTCTGTTTCCTCCTTGACGACCTCTACCCCTACCACCTCTAGGGCCACCCCAGTTGCCCTTAGAATTATCCTCTTGACGATAATCTATATCTTGTCCCCCTTGATCCTCTGGGCCCCCAAAGTCATCATTCCAGTCATCACCTCGCCTATTGGGGCCTCTGAACCTCAAATCCTCGTCTACTCCACCCTGGTTATTGTTACCTCGTAAATCAAGATCTTGCGGAGGGCCCCCTCTTGAGTCAAATGGGTCAAATCCATCTCCTTCTCGTTGCCATTGGTCCGGAGGTCCTGATCGTCGAAAGTCTTGATCACCATGCCTGAAGTCTTCATCTCGTTGGTTATTTCTGCCACCCATATGTTCTTGATTTGGACCCCCAGGACCTTGCTGCTGCATGTGAGGTTGTCCCCATGGTCTTCCAGGCCCCATCTGATCTTGGCCACCATGAGGGCCCATTTGATTTGGAGCTCCCATTTGGTTTGGAGGCCCCATTTGGTTTGGAGGCCCCATTTGGTTTGGGTTCCCCATTTGGTTTGGATTCCCCATTGGGTTCCGAGGTCCCATTTGGTTTGGAGGTCCCATTTGACCAGGCCCTCCCATTGGACCAGGATGACCTTGATTTGGTCCACCGGGGCCCATAGGACCCCCATGGGGACCCCTAGGACCCTGTGGTCCTCCCATAGGTGGATTGCCATCTGGGCCTGAATGAGAACAGACAGAAAAATAAATATGAAAAAAAGTCTATATTTGGGTAATTGATTTTCTTGAGTTCCACTCAAGATAATATAAGATTAAAATAACATTTAGATACATGTACATAAAATACATGTATAAGCCTCTAGTCATTTCAATGAAGAATTCGATATATGCTAGTTATGCTAATGCTAAATGGCCGAGAAGTTTATTGGCTCCAATGTCCGGATTCAGCTGCAATGTTCCTGCGGCGTATATCTACCACCCCACAGATCAAATAAGAACGCAGTAATAAAGCGGAAGTAAGTTTGTGAAATTCAGCTGCCAGGCATTTTAAAATATTATCCCGAGACATAATGTTTGACAAATACAGTTAAAAGGTCTCCTTGACCTAAACATTTCTTCATGTGATAAAAATGAGCAGTAACAGAAAAACTTACCAAACTCTTTATCCATATCTTGTGGGGGACCCCCTATTAAATAAAAAAAAAGTCTTAAGCATTTTGGTTTAACATGAACAAGAAAAAAGAGGAAGGATTATGGCCCGTTCTCACCGTGAGATTTGTCTTACCGACTTGTAAGATGCGATCAAAAAGGCTGCATTTGATTGGTTGATAAATCTTATCAACTAATTAAAAGCATCCATTTTAATCGCATCCTACAAGTTGGCACGACAAATCGCACAGTGAGAACGGGCCTTTAATAAAATAAAATTTTGACTTGTCAATTATTGCTCTTTTGTCTAAAGCAATAGCATACAAGTTTTTTATTATTAGCTTTACTAAGAGGAATAGGGTTTCATGGTAGGCTTTGATATCAATTTTTATTTATCTGTTTGATTGAGATTTTCTTCCCCATAATTTCAATTATACTGTGGCGTTGACGGGTTTAGTATGGGAGCAAACCTGGCTCTTTGCCAGGAGGAAACAACACAGATTCAGCGTATACTTAGCAACTCTTCCACAAATGGCGAGCCAGTAAAAAAAACACTTAGAAATTGTAGCTTTTTGGGGTGGGTGAGGTTTGAACCAGAGAGACATCGCTCTGCCAACTCAGCCATCAAGGCCTGTGTATCTATTTTAAAGATCTCCCATAAAAGCACGTCCCATTTACATCGTTTTACTTACCATTGCCTTGATGTTTTGGACCGTGACCTCTCTGACCATGATCACCTTGGTTACCAGGGCGAGGTTGGTTTTGATTGGGTGGCTCTTTTCCGTCATGCTGATTGGGTCCTGGCCTCCGATCCTCTCGATGCAATGGCACCGGGGGTCGTTTGTTTTCCTTCCAGGCCATTTCAAATGACCTTGGCACCGGGCGTGAATAAGGTATTTTTTTCCTGGGCATATTAGCAAGTTCCTGTTGTTTGAAATAGTTCTCATCTTCAGTCCAATTTAACCCAGGGATTGAAGGCAACTCCTCTGGCTCTTCTGAAAAAATCAATTATTGGAAAATATTGTTATTGTTAAAAGCAGACGTCTTTAGTTGAATATAAGAACGAAATTTAATTGAAACTGAGGCCTCACCTCTCCCAGTTTGAGTGAGTGAGTGATTCGGGTTTTACGTCCTGCTAAACAGTATTTCAGTTATATGAAGACGTCTGCTTGTTGCAGGGCCCAGTTTGGGAATTCATCATATAGTTTTGAGTCACACCTTCACTGGGAATCAGACACATAATTTCTAGACAGATCATGTACATTAGAAGTTGCATGGTGTACCAACAAATTGATGGTGTAGCTATGGGTTCATCCCTAGGTTCGCACAGAAGTGGAAGTGACAACAGTTGATAAACTCGTAGCCTCTGACTTGATCAAATTTTATATAAGAGATCATGTACATTTCCAATGTGTGCATCGTGGGTCAAACAAAGCTGCTCATAGCAGCAAAATGACAATGGCTACAAATTTCCTTTGTTGATTTTTATAACTGTCGGTCACCCTCTTTGATGAGTTGTCGATTAAAACAAAATGATTCGGAGGTAAACAAGATCACATTGATCTGGAAGATGCTAGGCTCTTGTACCAAGAAACAAGCATGTTGTCAATAGGCTCCATCAGTTATAAAAGACATTTTGGAAGGTACAATCTCGTGCTAATGTCCCTGCACACCATTGTAAGATATCTTTTTGATTGACTGATTGACGTTTTGCCAGGTTTAGTTGGGGAGGAAACCAGGCTCATTGCCTGGAGGAAACCCTGGCAGTACCTGGCAACTCTTCTACATACAGCGACCGAGTGAAAAATCCACTCATAAACCCCTTTCGAATCTTGTGAAATGATTAAACAACTGTAACAAACGAGTTTTGAGAAGAAATCAGAAATTACTAACCATTTGGTTTGAGATGTTCTGGTAATCCATGTTCCAACCCCATACCAGGAATAGCTGGGATATTCTGAGGTTCCAAATCTGTCATACAACAACAACAACATAATAGATTTAGGATCATACATTATAGTGGTACTTGGCCTTAAAATAGACTAATAGTTCATCGGCCAATTATTTTACGATGACATAATTTTAAGATGTCACCGAAGTAGTTTGTACTGAGCTAGGTCCTTTAAATATGCTTTCCTGGAGCCTGTTTCACAAAGCGGCGTAGCGTAAGTTTTTACGTAACTGTCATGGCAACTCGTACAGTAGAGATACGTTGGTATAAAAGTTGAGCAAAAAATACATCTACACCGTTTAGTGAAACAGGCTCCTGTGGGGCATAAACCCAAAAAAAACAGTGTTAAACTAGTATATGTTGGAGTGGTAATCTGAAAACGACCATATTAACAACTGAATTTGCCCGATCGAAGACCTTTGCTATGTGCAAAGCTGGCAAACAGACTATTCTGTTTGGACTTCTTGAGGGTAAAGAGTGATTGATTGATTGATTAGTGTAAGGGAGTATAAGAATGTTTCACCCACAAGGTGGTCTTTCTAGGTTATTTGGAGGATGTAAGTTCAATTTCTGGGTTTTTCCCCCCCTAAATTCCTAAAAAGCTAAAAGCCCTTACATTTTTATTATCACTAAAACACACGGGCACAGGGAAAATCTTCTTGTCTAAAATAACCATGGAGACAAGTTTCTAATTGTGTTAAAACCCTTACATTGCTATACATGGAACTGGTTTGCTACCTGAAGCGAACCCGTAATCTTCTATTTATTGAAATGTAAGGCAAACCACTGAATAGATATTCTAGTCTCTTTCCTGTATTATTTCTTCATATAGACCTACCATATTCAAGAAGTTCTTGTTCTGTACCAGCAGGAAGTGTGTTTAAGTTATACCTATCTCTCATCATATCTCCAGGACGATTACGAGTCCAGAATTTCCTACAACAATAGTTAGAAAGTATTATAAGACGAAAGAATTAATGTAAGACAAAGTCATTTCTTCTCGGCAGTTTATAGAAAAGTCAATGCACCTTTTATATGATTGAATAAAAGGATGTGTATGACACCATAAATAAGGTGGTTATTAAAGATATACATATTTAATAGACTAGTTCTGAAAGTCAATGATACAAAGACTTTCATTCCATCTCTAGGTTTATAAAAAGTATAAATTTGGAAAGAAAAGCTTAAAGTGACATGAGCTGCCAAAATGTTGATATTTTGTCGTTAAAACAGAATGTTGACATTATTGCCTATTTTTCTCAAGACATATCATTCACAAGTTTTTTACTGCTTCTAGTCTTGAGAATGAACGATATAGTATTGTTTTGAACTAACTTAGGCTTAGAATGAATGAATGGTCGTCTCGGTTATTTAGATTTTTGGAAAGGCCAAAAACTGTATAGATTTTCCTCATTCCAACACCAATCATTTAGTTTTTAGATGGCCTGTAAAGCCTCTTACTGTCGTGACGATCAGAAATTATGAAAAAAGCGCGAGTTTTGGCAGCTCATGCCACTTTAAATGGTGATAAAGAAATGCTGATCAAACTTACGTTGCGTGATCGTTGGATCCTGAAGCGAGTATATGTCCTAATGGATGCCAGGCTAGCGTCCATACCATTCCTTCATGGGCTTCCTCCATACCCCCTACTTCTTTATCAGTACTGCAACAAGAATAATCAGTAAACATTTTTATTTGTGCAACGTAAAGAATAACTAGAAGGTTTATAGTACCAAAACTAACCTCCCCCCCCCCCCTCCCCATAAAGGCGATTACACAATTTCATTAGTAAAATATTAATCAGCAAACAAACAGACCCCACAATAACGCTATAATAAAAATTCCTGAAATTTTGGCCAGACGTTCTGGAGATATTTGGAGACGACTGACAACTGGAAGCACTTTGACCAGTGCAACAAACCCTCAAGATTATTTTTCTTATATGGTAGCATTGACAAGTTTAGCCATGGAGGAAACCCGGCTCTTTGTCTGGAGGGAAAATCCACTCAAAATTTCTTGCTGGGAATACTGTGTCAGTAGATTGCGGCTGATTTAAAAAAAATCAAACTTAAAGTAAAAAGCAAATTCCATATTAACAGATCTGCATATCAACCATTTTTCAAGGATTAATGTTTTATATTTACATGTATGTGATTGCTGTTTATGCTCAGATAAAAATCCACTATATTTTTTACCAGTATCACACCACACTTAATCCCCTCCTCATCTTATAACATGTATGGTCACATGACCTTTATGACCTAGGAGGAATCTAACTTATATCATATCTAAATTGATGATTTACGCAACACTCTTATTTCACCTATATGGCGGCCTTGTGAGGTATAGCGTCAGAGGAAACTGGGCTTTGCACCCAGAGGAAACTCCAACCTACGCAGGTTCTTGGCAACTATTCCACATAGGAAGATTTTTTGAAACACAGTCAGATTTTTGTTCAATGGTTTTGAGACTGAATGGGATTATAACTAAACATATCTCCAAGTTTTAAAACAAAAATTTAGGCAATCAAACTGTCAATGAATTAGCCAATCAAGTTGCAGTATTCGTAGTGAACACGACCTATGTGGGATGATTGCCAGTTACCAACGGAAGGTCGTAGGTGTCCTCCGGGCATAGAGCCCGGTTTCCTACCACAATAAAACTGGCAACGCAGCCATATAAGAGAAATATTCTTGAGGGCGGCGTAAAACACCAAACAATCAATCAATCGTAGTGAACACACTGAAATATGATAATATTCCCTTGTAAACTTACCCCACCATCCAGAACATGATGGCTCCATTTGATCCACCGCTGGCAAATAAATTCTCATGAATCGGATGCCAAGCCACAGCTGAATTAGATAGAAAATGACAAATGTTATAAATCTTACAAAATGAATTTCCTGAAAATGATTGATTTTAAAAAAATTGCTTGAAAATTTAAATATTTAGATCGGTGCAATTGTTTTAAAATCACATTGAACGTTTACATCAATAATCCTGAAGTCTTATGACATCATCTGAAACTAAAAGAAGGATCTAACATTAAGTCTGCAATTTTCTACCATGATGAAAAAACACGTATAGAGGAAATACGTTGAAAAACCGTTGGTTAGGTTATATTTTATTGAATAATAAAAACAATCCATAAAAAAACCCTGTGTCTCATTACTTTTTTAAACAAACTTTTATTGTCATATAGCACCTGTCATGTTTTTAGCCATGTAAAACATAACACCATGCACCATAACTCCTCTCTTTTATCCCATAATGCTCCTGTTCTAATAGGTGACGCCATTATTAGGCAATCAGCATAATGCTAACGGTAAATATGCTATTTTCCGATAAAAAAATCTATATCAAAATTTACACGATCCACTTAGTTTTTTAAAAAATAAATTTGGTTTGAATAAAGTACTCATGATTATAGGTGTGCAAATCTCGTTCTAATTCAACAAATTTCCTGTCACCGGTGCTCTCATTGTGTATGGGGGCGAGTATTTTTCAGTCTAAAGCATCCTACATCTTACTTTGTAAAATAAAATACGACAAATAGAATTGCAGTCACGAAAACCATTCTTAATAGCGCTGTGTGTCACAGGATATTACGAAATCTCGTAGGTAACTTGTAAGCCCTGTCAAGTTGTAGTCAGCCATATGCTGATATAACCAGCATGTTATTCAGTTCCTGGAAGCTGTTTCACAAAACGGCGTAGCGTAAGTTTTACGCATCTGTCATGGCAAAAATATAATACCTCTACGCTGTTTTATAAAATAGGCTCCTGAAATAAAAAGTTAATTGTTACCTGTCGCCTCCTTCTTATGCCCCTTGAAAGTCTGCATTTCTTCTTTCATGTTTCGGATATCAAAAACTTTCAATAAATGATCCCTTGAGGCCGTTAACAGCCAGTTTCCGTTGCGGTTCCATTTGAGAGACATCACTGTACTCTTATGACCATGTCTAAAACCAATAACCAATCAAATGTTAATACAGGGCATCATACAAAATGTTCTATGTTATCTTCTGAGATTATCGGCCATGTCTAAAACAATAACCATTGAAATGTTAATACAGGGCATCATACAAAATGTTCTATGGTATCTTCTGAGATTATCGTCCGTGTCTAAAAACAATAACCAATCAAATGTTAATACAGGGCATCATACAAAATGTTCTATGTTTTCTTCTGAGATTATCTGCCATGTCTAAAGCAATAACCATTGAAATGTTAATACAGGGCATCATACAAAATGTTCTATGTTATCTTCTGAGATTATCTGCCATGTCTAAAACAATAACCATTGAAATGTTAATGCAGGGCATCATACAAGATGTTCTATGGTATCTTCTGAGATCATCGGTCATGTCTAAAACAATAACCAATCAAATGTTAATACAGGGCATCATACAAAATGTTCTATGTTATCTTCTGAGATTATCTGCCATGTCTAAAACAATAACCATTGAAATGTTAATACAGGGCATCATACAAGATGTTCTATGGTATCTTCTGAGATCATCGGTCATGTCTAAAACAATAACCAATCAAATGTTAATACAGGGCATCATACAAAATGTTCTATGGTATCTTCTGAGATTATCGGCCATGTCTAAAACAATAACCATTGAAATGTTAATACAGGGCATCATACAAAATGTTCTATGTTGTCTTCTGAGATTATCTGCCATGTCTAAAAAATTACCAATCAAATGTAAATACAGGGCATCATACAAAATGCTTATGGTCTATGTTATCGTCGGAGATTTCCTGTGAAAGTTTCTCAAAAAGTTACATTTAATTTAAGACTTATTCCCTGTGGCAAATATTACATTTAAAACTTATTCAAAGACTTATTCAAGGTCCTATGACAAAAACATCAGATGAAATCAAAACAATTTCTTATCTGTAGTTTTTTTTTCTTTTTAGAAAACATAAAAGTTTTCACAGAACATTAGAAATTGGTTGATGTTTATCAAGTCCAAAAATTATTCATTTACATGTATTTTTTGCAGTGCATTTGATAAAGCATTTAGAGTTGTATAAATGGATCCATTGAGACACATAGATTATTGAGAAACCCAGAGGTC
Source organism: Lepidochitona cinerea (assembly GCA_963971465.1). Taxonomy (NCBI): domain Eukaryota; kingdom Metazoa; phylum Mollusca; class Polyplacophora; order Chitonida; family Tonicellidae; genus Lepidochitona; species Lepidochitona cinerea. The sequence goes on along the minus strand of OZ020560.1, from coordinate 14,270,016 downwards.
AATATGAAAGAAACAAAATTGATGATTGTTCAAAAGATACTTTATGCTGTACTCAAAATTATATAGCTTAATGGTGGTTTTGTTATATTTAGTGCGAGACTAAATCAGGTTTTAATGATTGGATAGACAATGCTCAAAAGTTTACATTAAGTTTATTTACAGATTTGTCTTATTTACATTTTCAACACATTTTCGCAAAATAAACAATAGGTAAATTCAAACAATATGTAACTTACATTGTGGCCAGACTGTTGCCACTTTTGGGGTCCCATAATTTCACTGGTTGTTGGTTATCCTTACTGCCAGATGCAAGGATGCCTTTCATTGGATGCCAGTCTACACATTTCACATCAGCACCATGGCCTATAAAACACCAACACCCATTGGTCAATACAAATTGCAATAATTCAAGTTAAAACATTGTCATGATAATTAGGTACAACCTTGTTGTTATCATTTCCCAAAAGTCACAACATGTGAATGCTGTTAATTATAATTACTAAATTAGTGTAGATGGATTTATAACCTTGAAGCGATGAGCAGATGGCCGTTTCTCAAGAAATTAAAGCTCAGCGTAACTTTGCGCCTGCTCATAGCATAATATTGAAGAGATATGTTGCCATGGCAGCTAGGCATTGTATTGGACTTACGTTCGGCGCAAATATCTTGATTGATTGGTGTTTTACGCCGCACTCAAGATTATTTCACTTATATGGCGGCGTTGCCAGTTTTATTGTGGGAGGAAACCGGGCTTTATGCCCGGAGGAAACCCATGACCTTCCGGTGGTAACTGGCAACCATCAAATATCTTGAGAAACAGCCCCCAGGTTTGTGTTTGTTTGTGGACTAAATGTAAATTTGAAAAACATAAGTTGAAATGAAATAACATTTGCATGAAGTTCCCTGGAAGTAAAAAAAAAACAAGAGTTTCGGGAAACCCAAAATACGCCCGGAAAGGCACAGTAACTGGGCCATACCAAAACAAATCCTTCCATATTTATTTAAATTTAATTTTCAAAATTCAGAGGAAGGAAGTTGAAGCTTGGTAAAAGGTGATGTAATGTCAACAAAATGAAATGTTACCACTAAAACCTTTAAAATCCATCTGTATCAAATTTAAAATGGGCTATTTGGATCAAAGATTATTAACAAGATTTGTACTCGGTACAAGTCATCAATTCTCGTTGCTTGTTAAATCGTGATGTTAAACATTGCTTGTTGTCAATATAGTTTGGACTAAAATGTTTCAATTTTTTAGAAGAGTAGTTTATAATTTACCAATCATACTTAAACAAATGCAATTAATTGGCAATTTTGCAGCTCACACCAATTCAAGTAGATTTGAAAAATTTTCTCATAATATCATTTTTCTATATTATTTGGCTACAAAAAAAAAAACAGTTGAGCATGGCATGGCCATGTGGTATAGAAGAGTCAAGACCATAAAACTGTCAACGCTTGTAGTGATAAGAGACTTAGAGCTTTAGAGTATGTTTAAATAGAGTGTCTGTGTAAATAGAACAAGGCTGGGTTACTTATCTCTTTGTCTGTAGATAAAACTTTAATCCTTATATCTATTTTTCATTTGATTAAAACGTTATATATTGATTTAAGAATAGTTTTAATCAATTTAGAAACATTATTGCAATTTGAAAAAATCCTTTTTTGATGAGAATCGGAAAAGTAGAAGCCATTTTATAATTTAAAGGTTATTTTCATGAAAATGAAAGTAAGAATAAAAGGGAATGTACATAATCCAATAATTTGCTATAGTTGATATCATAAACAATTTTTTTACACACTGTCTGTTGATATGGTATGTAACATGAAAGATTTGAAAACATCTGATCATATTTGTTAAAGTTATGGAGAGAAAAAGTAAATATTACATAACCCAATATGGCTGCCATATTACGCAATGTATGATGTCAAAAATAGTTCGCGACACACCTTCCACCCATAAGGTATATACTCAGAAAAAATTGTGCAGATGGAATCAAAACTTTGGAAGTTATGGAGAGGAAGGGAATATTACATAATCCAATATAACTCCCATATTATGTAACCAGTGATGTTAAAAATAGTTTGCGACACACCTTCTACCCATAAGGTATATACTTAGAAAAAATTGTGCAGATGGAATCAAAACTTTAGAAGTTATGGAGCGGAAGGGACAGCGGACGCCGGACGGACGGAGATGATACCATAATACAGCCCGCTTTTCAAGCCGGGCGTATAAAAAAGGATTGTGGAAGAAATTTGCATATCTCAGTAAATGTTCGTAAGCAATCAGCAAAACTCCTCAAAAGCGGTGTCATACAATGTGTACACAGTGCCCTGAATAGGTACTGACACAGCATAGATTGTGTATTACGTCACCACTCTGAAGGTATGTACACAACCAAGGCTTTGTCAGAAATTATTTGTAACTTATTAACTTTCGTAAACATCGAAGGGAGGAAAACGTAGCATTGAATTTTGTATTTGCTGCCCAAGAGATTTTTCTTTTTTTGTTAAACTTGTAAAGTATGTGTTCTACATCACACTTTATGCAAATTAAAAAATATTTCCCCAAGTCGTTAAAAATATTTTTACGGCAGTCAGAGATCTTGCAGAATCCATTTTCTGAAAATGAATAGAATATGATGACTATGTCTGTACTGTAGCTGAAATGTCCTTCCATGTAGTTCTCAAACAAAAAAAAGACGCTTCAAAGTTCTTCTTGGATTGGTGTTTTATCTCGCATTCAAAATAATTTCATCAACTTAAAGAATTTTCTATGTTCTTGACAGGGAATCAGTGATATATCTGAATGGTGATCATTTGGTGAAAAGCCAACATGCAGATGAAAAAGTTCAAAGTTACAAAAGCTTGAAATTGTGTTTGTTCTCTTTTTGAAACATAAAGCTACTGTCTCCACCATTTGTGCATCGTTTCAACTCCTGTGTAGACGTAACCTTTAGATCAATGTTCGTCCAAAATCATTCCGCTAGCAACCTTATTATAGTGATGATATATCCAAAGTTTAACAAAATTTGAAAGAAGTTTCCTGTGAAACTGTTTAACAAGCTTTGTAGCCCCAGTTCAACCTCTTGGCGACCTTGACCTTAAACCAATGGTCATCATATGTGAATTAGCTCGATACTTTAATATGTTTCACAGAATTTGGAAAACAAGTTTTCTGAAAAACTTGGTAACAAGCCTTTTAGCCTATGTGTGACCTCTCAGTGACCTTGACCTGATTGTGACATGTATGACAAAAATTCCCCAGGCCTATATGTCCTACATCTGAAATATGTTAATCAGGTTCCTGCTATTGCACAAACAAAATGCGGATAAAACCAGAGAACATCTGGGAAATTCTACGGCATCGAACGCAACAATCTGTAACATCACTATGCCTTAAGTGCCATGTCCAACCGAAAAAAAAAACCGCGGTGCAAATTTCACAACAAATAAGTAAAGATTAAGAATAAAATATTTTCCAGTGCATTCTGATAGTATAGACCACGAAGAAGGAGTTTGTCAAACTAACGTCGCTGTAAAGTTCTAAACTTTCCCTTATGCAGTCAATATGTGTTTTTTGACGTAACCACCATAGTAAAACATTTAACCGACCAGTTAAACTGGGCGGGGCATCGTAGAAATACGTCACTCATCTATCTTCGGTCATGACCTACTTCCGCCCTGCACCAATGACAGATCTCCATTTTTACAAATGTCACGGGTCGTTTGTTCGGCACTGCCAGACAGAGCTGTGAGGAGCATGCGCAATTTGAAAATTAGTTCAACTATGTCTACTCTCTTGTCACTTTTGTGGAAGATAGCAAGTATCTTAGGGGGAATCGTTCCTAAAACAGTTACGTACAAGCTGTGTGCCTGAAAATCTTGCCTAAGGTCTCGTCTTTCAATAAAGGTGAATTTCCAGAATTTGGCGTCGCATAAATTATCGTGTGCAGTCATTTTCGAAAGTGTATCGTTTAAATTAAGACATACCATAAATGGATTGGAAGAGTCGTTCGGGTTAGAGGGTGATTCACATTACCAGCCAAATATAAAATAGGTCTCCCTTTAGACCGAAAATCCGGGCTATGCCTAAGTAATACCTCTGTGACAGTACCTGATCAAGATGCATTCTGACAATTTTTTCAAAAGTCAGTGCCATCTTAAGAAAAAAAGCTATTAATATTAATTTGTTCGGCTTAATCGTCAGCTTTTCACATGGGTGTGTGTTGAGAGGAAGAGGAAATCGTTCACACCTGTCAAATTACCGAATTACGTTGAAGACTGATATCACAAAGGAAATGAATACATGTTGCTCTCTGGAACAGTGGGGTCCTGGTCGGTTTAGCCATTTCTAGTTCAAAAGGATATAGTTCCATCTCAAAAGCGAAATCCGAGCGAGAAGCAGTTGGGAAAAATAATATAGGCTTTAATCCCCCTTACAATGTAACGTATCTACTATAGATTCATCATGTTGTATGGTATCGTATAGGAGATTCTTGCGCCTTTTTGATCCGGTAGGAGTGGAATATGTCTCCATGTTAGGTCCTGGATCAGGGGCCACAGAATCCTGTAATCTTGTAATTGACATTGTAGATATAAAATAATAGAAAGGAACGAATGCTATAAAGCTCTTCAACTTTAACTAGTGTGGTGATAGAGACATTCTTTTGAACAGCAGAATGTTGAGAACATGGCAAGCAAGTCTTTTCAAGTGGAAAACCAATCAAGGAATGATATAAGTTTCTCATACTCTAAACCAGGATGGTTGTGCAGAGTCAAGAAAATCCTGTCTTTTATGTTTCGAAATGCCGTTTTTCACAGCTCTGGTCGTACCTCGAGACGTGAAGTTTCTGATTTTAAAAATCCTGATGGCAAAAGGGGAGGGTACATAGGGTTCCGAGCTTGCCAGCTTTCTCGGATCTGTTACACCCAAGTATAGAGAACAGGATGCCCGGAGTTCGGTAACGGTTGTATTTGCGTTTTATGTAGTATTGCACATAATGAAACTGATCCTGTGTGCCAGGGCAAGTCCAGACTTTTCATCAGTAAATATTTGCCTGCATGCCACAAAAGTCGCGCAGATACGAATTTAACCAAAGAAAATTTTCAGAGCAACTGGAGATCAAACCCCAAGAGAAAACCCTTTGGTGATGAACTGAGATTCAGATTTTTTTTTTACAACAATACAGGACAAAATAGTTGAATCCTTAAATATTGATGGTTTTCCCCAAAAGATAATGCCAATCACCCTTGTATTTATTGAGGTTTTGAGCCGCACTGAAGACTATTTGTCAGATTTAATGCAGGAGACAGAGATCTTTGCCTGGAAGAAAACCCCTAACCTACTGCGAGTACCTGTCAACACTTCCACATACGGAGAAATTTTTCTTTGGAATGAGAGGGATCGGTAACTGCGCCTCATTGATGGAAGGCCAGTGTCGGACTTATAATCTGCCAACTGAACACCAAGGTCCTTCAGTTACTTTTGGAAATCAACCTTCGGAGAGCTACCTTTGGTCAGAAAGTGACATATTTCTGATTTCAAATGGTTTGTCAAATGATCTCATTGGTCAGAATTTGAGAGTTTCATGTTTATCCCAAGACTGATTCTTGTAGAGGTAAAGTCAGTTGGAAAAACAGTACTGCCATTCATAAGCAATCATTTCATTGATTGATGTTTTACGCCACACACAGACTTCGGTGAGTACCTGATAACCCTTCCAAATATGGCGACCAAGTAAAAAATCCACTCGGAAATTTTTTAATTTTCATTTGGTCTGAGTCTGATTCGAACCCGCGCCACATAGATGGAAGGTCTGTGTGGGACTGAAGGACAATCACTCTAACCCACTGGACCACCGAGGCCCCTGCAATCATTTGATAACTGTAGATTACATATGGCTTCACAGCGAAGTGTAATTCATGTTAAAGTCTGACATACCTCTTAAAATTCTTTCTTCGTGACATCGCATGAAATCCCAAATCCTAACCGTACCATCGTCCGAACACGAAGCAAATTTAGTATCCGTAGGGCAGAAACTGGTTGAGGAACAAAAAACAAACAAAGCTGCTAGGTTGGGTAAAAAGTAAATTTATTAGCCAAAAATATTACAAGTTATTTCTAAACGCTTCTTAACCTCTTATATGATAAAACTTTATTAAAAAATAAATAAATCACCTTTATTTCAATATTGTACAGAAAATAGAAAACATTGCACATAGCCCCGTCATGTTTATCACATACGATTTTCACTTAAAACCAATTAATACTATAAAGGTATTATGTCATGCTTCCATCTCGTTACTATGTTATGATACACTGTACAATTAAAGATTTCATTCATGGACCGACCAAAATCAGGAGATGAAATAGTGATATTTAAGAGATTTAGGACGGATTTTGTATTGTAATACTAGCACTAAAATCATCTTCAGAAAGGCAATATTAAATTTCAATTGCGAGGGGGGGGATTCCAATTTCAGGAATAAATCAGTTTGCTGTTCAACTGAAAATTTTAGCTGAAGTAAGAATTATCCAGCCGTAAATAGTTGAGCAATGTTATCAATAGGGATATTTTCTAGCTGATTAAAATCAGAATTTATTGTTTAAATAACTTCAGTAAAAATTGGATAAAACATTATTCAGTTTTAAAGTGAAACATTTTAATAGTTTATTTAGCGATTAAGAACTTATCTTTTTAAAAACAATGAATGCAAAATCTATGAAATTTAATGGATGATATCTCACAGGGTTGTGAACTTGATGAGATGAATTCCTACACATGGTCTGGAAATTTACAATCATTCCACAAAAAAATTATCAAACTGACTATAAGTTTATTATGTTATTGAAAGATTTTGGATTTTTTCCGGGTCAATTAGTGTCAGTTATTTACTAATTCAGTTATTGAAAGAGGACAGGAAAGATTGAAGTTGTTTTAGCCAAATTTGGATTATTCAAAACATAAAATTCATATCTATCATACTGAAATAAATATAAGCTCGTACGAAGACTTATCTTATTTATCCTTTCCCGATATGCCATATTAAAAAAAAATTGTACTATCACTTTTTATAGCCACTTTCCTAATAGTGCAGTGAAAACAAAATATATTGACAGCCCATTTAAGCAACACCATCAAGAATTCTCAACTGGTCCGGTTATTTGAGTTTGTCCTATTTCTTAATGTTTATTTGGTAATGATTTTCGTACTAACGATAATCTGTGTGTAAATCTGATATGCCGCATGATTCTTAATCTGTACTCGGGCAAGTAGATATTAAATCCCAACCTATTGTTTGCGAGACAATTCGGTATCAAATCGTCTCAAATTCGATACCATAACGGTTAGTCTTTGATGGATAAATCTTTATTTCAACTTTATTATCCATCCCTTAATAGTGACCAAGTTTTATTTCAATTTCAACAGCATGTAAAAATTTGAAAAAAAATATCAAACTTTATTTGAAAAAAAAAGAAAAGAAAAGAATACTTTATTAAAAGAAAAAAAAAAAATTCTTTATTGAGAAAAAAAAAAGTTGAAAAAATATTTTTTTATTCATAATCCGATCAAATCTTTATTTGGCAACAATAAAAACGTGATATACATTAAAGTGGCAAATCTATCGTGGAAATTAAAATAGATTGACAGCAGCTTTAAGAAATTTTTTCAGAAATTGATTATTAGTAAAATAAATACTTGTTTTAAACATGGAAGAGCTAATTCAAATAATAGTTTAATTATAAAATATATGTAAATTGCAGAATTCCCACAAGAAATTGCCACTCTAATATAGACACAAGTTATACTAGACGTCATTATGATCTGTTGAGGAACAGGCCAACATAGTGACGAGTTAAAGACGGAGTAGTCTCCCCTTGCCCACCTTATCCCTCGCACTGCCTCCTTATGACCTTGGTACATCTTCACGTTATTCATGTTCGTCTGCCAGTATTTGATGAATCCCGTGTGATCTGCCGTAACCATCCACATGTCATTGTGACTCCATTGCATTGCCCGCACAGAAGTATCATGGGCCTGAAAGGGAACGCAAAAATACAAATTAAAACTCCAAGCTATACGTACACTCCAAGTCTATTTTACTTTGTTGTATGGAGAGTTAAGAACAAGATTTAAGAAGCTCAAATCGGGTTCCTACTTTGGCCTAAGAGATATCAAACCTCAGTTGAAATCTTGTGTCATTCTGTGACCTGACAAAATCTCGCCTAGCAAACTGGAGTTCTTTTGCAACTGGAAAAGGGACTATGAAACCCCTTGTTGATTTGAACAGGGATACATTGATTTTTTTTTCTTAAGACCCCCAGACCAAGTTTTTCAGATATCAGTTATTTCACAAATTAAATATGGAATATCAAAAACATAATTGGATATTTTTCCAAAATACTTAATACATTCAACCCTAAAACAATGGAGGCTATATGGATTACAACTTTTGGTTTTATTGGGTTTTATTGTTATAGCCTCCATTGTTTTATTGTATTCTTCAGCTTCTAGATGCCACTCAAAGAAACAAAAAAACATACAAAAAACACTTCCATAAACCCATCTCACAATGTTTTCCCCAAAGTGTCCACACAACTCAAAGATTTTTTTATTCAAAGAAAAAGCCTTGAATTTAGAGATTTCAACATCTTAGCCAAGTGTTGGGAATGGAATGTTTAGAGGACTAACAAAAGGGGAATAGAATCACAGAGTCCATTTTTTAAATCTATTTAATTTTTATAGGCATAATTCTAGTAGGGTATTTTTTGCAATGTATCATTAATGCTAAGTTGCCTTGGGGTGTTTTTATCAGAAAACACTCTTAACAAATTATTAGTACAAATTAAAGTTTTAAATGAAGTTTGACACTGCGAATGTGACATTGACTGGCTGTAGACAGTGTTTGCTGAACTTGGCGGTGTAACAATCCAATAAAAAAAATCCAAAACTAATTGCTATGAAACTGTCAAATTTCTTTCAAAATGTCCCAAACTATCCTCTATTTCTAGTATTTTGTACAATTTCTAATGTGTTTGCGTGTCTCTTTTTCGTTTGCCTTAAACTCCAACTGTAACACGATTTCATTTGATAAAGAGGATCGTGTTGTTGTTGTTGTTGTACAATCGATTCAACTGAATACCTTTGGCAATGGCAGCTTTCTGTGTCCAGGCAGGGGGCTAAATTCTATTATTAACTTCTTTTATTTGAGTGAATTCTATCCACCATTTGAAGACTGTGCAGTGCTTGATGTTAGGCACTTTCCCCTGGTAAATTATTACGGTGAACGAGGTCACTATTTTCAGACATGTTGAAGTGATGCAATACCCGCCACAACAAGTGGCCCATGGGAATGAGGTTGACTCTCCATAGCATATGTCTGTTTTTCTCTAAGGTTTCATAACACGTATGTCTGCAAGGAGAGCATCAATGACTGATGCATTGTGGGAAGCTGAATTTCCGGAATAATTGACCTGAATGGAAGTGTGTAATGTGTTGGTGTTGTACACGTTTTTGACAGCAGTTAAATAAATTTTGGTCAGGGAAGGACTGATGTGGAGACAGTGGGTAGTCATACTTGGTCTTTGGGGCACAAAGGGCGCAATGAAAGGGCACAGGGGCGGGAGAAATAAGGGGCAGGGCGCTGCGCCCCTCTAAAAACGCCTAGCGAGGGGTCTGAATCATTGTTTGATTGATTCAGTGGAGTTTTACGCCGCGCTGAAGATTATTTAAATTATATGGCGGCGGTGCCAGTTTCATTGTGGGAGGAAACCGGGCTCTACGCCAAAAGGACACCCACGACCTTTTGGTGATAACTGGCAACCATCCCACATAGGTTGTTCCAGTGAAAACCCAGTCAGAAAATTTTCTATTTTTATTTTTTGGACTGAGTGGGACTCGAACCCGCGACCCATCGATGGAAGGCTTTTCGGATTAAGCTTCCAACGCTCTACCTACTGAGCCACAGATGGCCCTGTTGGGAAACAAAAAGGAAATATAATCTTTGTAAATTCACACCTATTTTTTATGTATCATTCCAGTTTTTTTATAATAAAATGTAGCACAGTTACAGGGCTTGGTTGCATAAAGCCGTATGAAGTCAGGCATAACTAGGAGACGTTATAATGAATTTCTTTTGTGATCTGACGGATCTGACTAGTTGAATTCAGTTCAAGTTTTTAAAACAGAGTACGACATAAAGAAACAACACATCATGTTATGCATAAAACACCTTTTCATGTTTTAATATAGCACACAGAGGGTTATGTGTAAACATGTGTTTGTGTATTACAATAGCACATTGAGGGCTGTGTAGACAATGTGTTTATTACAAAAATACACTGACGGTTATGTATAAAACATGTGTTTCTGTATTACAATAGCACACTGGGGGTTATATGTAAACCATGTGTGTATAACAATAGCACACTATGGTTATATGTAAACCATGTGTTTGTGTATTACAATAGCACATTGAGTGTTATGTGTAAACCATGTGTTTATAACAATAATACACTGAGGGTTATGTGTAAACCATGTGTTTATAACAATAATACACTGAGGGTTATATGTGAACCATGTGTTTGTGTATTACAATAGTCCAGTGAGGGTTATATGGTAAACCATGTGTTTGTGTATTACAATAGCACATTGAGGGCTGTGCAGACAATGCCTTTATTACAATAACACACTGACAGTTATGTGCAAACAATGTGTTTATTACAATAGCACACAGAGGGTTATGTGTTATACGTAAACCATGTCTTTGTGTATTGCAATAGCACACAGACGGTTACATGTTATATGTAAACCATGTGTTTGTGTATTACAATAGCCCAATGAGGGTTATATGTAAACCATGTGTTTGTGTATTACAATAGCCCAATGAGGGTTAAATCTTTCAATGGCATTTAGAAGTTGAAAGGTTAACAATAAGGTGAAGAATTACTTATGGATAACAACTTCTTGGTTTATTGGGTGACGATGTTTCGTTGTAGTTCTTACATCGTTATCAAAGTCAATGACAAACAACAAAATTTATTCGTTTATATAGCAGATGAGAGAATTACAAGTTGGGGCAGATACGTAATAGTATAAATTAATTAAGAAAAGTAACAATAGGGTTATATGAGGGTTATGTGTAATCCATGTGTTTGTGTATTACAAAAGCTAACCTGTAGGATCGTTTCAAAGTTGAAGGTTAAACCATTCCAGAGTGTGAATTCTCCACTTGAAGCTCCTGTCACTAGCCGCCTTCCTTCAGGGGTCCACTGGAACACACATCATACAATAAAATAAAAACGTTAGGTGTTTTACGCCACACTCAAGATTATTACACTTATATGGCAGCGTTACCAGGTTTAGTGTGGAGAGGAAATCCCCGACCATGGCGGGTACCTGGCAACTCTTCCACATTTAGGGTGATCAAGGTCTGAGTGGGAGTCGAACCTGTACCTCATCGATGGAAGGCCTGTGTTGGTACTATCACTTTGCCGACAGCCACTGGAGTAAAAAAACCCAGTCAGAAATTTTCCTTTCTTTTTGGTCATTTGATTGATGTTTTATGCCTCACTCAAGACTATTTCACTTAGATGGCAGCGTTGCCTGGTTTAGTGGGGGGGGGGGGAAACCGGGCTCATTAACTGGAGGAAAACCCCGACTTTCGGCAAGTACCTGGCAACTCTTCCACATACGGCGACCAAGTGAAAAAGCCACTGAGAAATTTTTCAATTTGTTTTTGGTTCGAGTGGGTTTCGAACCCGCGCCGCAATGATGGAAGGTCTGTGTGGGACTGACCGTATTTTTTGGACTGGATGACTCATCAAACTAGTGTAGGCAGAAAAGTCAAACTATCGATCACCTGCACTAAAATCCTTAAGTCCTCTAGCTTGAAAAGTAACTTACCGTTAAGACAAATATTGGGCACCTGACTTTATTCGTGGAATTTCTGACAAACTTTGTTGTTACAGCGTTCATTGGATTACCATGCATACAAGGGGGAGGGACAAGCTGTCAAAAAAAAGTTAAATATTTAACACAGGGAGATTAGAGTAGATTGATTGATTGATTGACATATCACACTCTTTTCTCAATACATATGGCGACAAGGCCAGATTTATAAGGAAAATAAACCTGACCTTCAGCAGGTAACAAAGAACCCTTCCACATAGGGCGATCAAGTGGAAACACACTAAAAAACAGCAAGCCTACAAGTAAGTCTTCAGACACATTGTCCGACGCTTATTTCATGTTCGTCTGATATGAACCCCTTGTTTGATTGATGTTTTACATCGCACTCAAGATTATTTCCCTTGTATGGTGGCGTTGCCAGGTTTAGTGGGGGAGGAAACCGTGCTCTTTGCCCGCAGGAAACCCCGGCCTTCGACCAGTTCCTGGTAACTTCCACATTCGGCGACCGAGTGAAAAATGCACTCAAGACATTTTTCGATCTTTATTTGGTTGGAGTTAACTGCTTGGTGCCATTAACTTTCTGACAGTGGCCTTTTTCTTTTACCAGCCCTCTCAATTCAGAAATTCACGTCGGCAAAAAAATTGCCGTGGACAATTTTGCCTCGGCAGAAAGTTGTTTGCCATCGGCAAATTCAACTGATGAAATAAAAAAACAGAAACTGTTTGTCTTGTGACCTTTATTAGGCCTTTTCTATGATTAAATAACATACTTTATTGACACTTTGAGTGTCCCACTTGCATTTCCAATGGTAAAAATCTAAATAAAAGTATAAATACTCTGTCTACGGTCCATTTTGACCTACGATACCCCTAAACACATCAGAGGAAAACAAAATGGCGATCGATCCCTCTGTATGACGTACTGTCGTTTCACATCAAATTTTACACAATACCCATGCGCGCCACTGTAAAGTTTCAGTTTGAGATACGAAACGGTGACATTCTCCACAAATTAACGGTCTCCATATTTCGTTTGACAAAACTGTTTTAATCGATATTGTAGGTCAAAATGGATCGTAGAAAGAGTATTTAGACAAAGGAAAATGCAGTGACGAATGTACTTTTTAATAAACATTAGCCAATCACTTTAATCTGTCTACGAATTTAACCGCTTCTGAAGTTCTGCCACGGCATTTTTTTTGCCGTGGTGAACCAGCTGTGCTTTGGCAATCACCTCGGCAATTGCTGATTGCTGAGGTGAATTGAGAGGGCTGTTTTACTATCAACTAAATTATCAGCCTACGCCAGTACACAACTTTTTCACAAGCCCGAGTGATTGAAGTTTTGTGTTGAACTATTGCGTTTTTTTTCTATGAGAAGAGTTCAACTACGACACTCAATCTAGCGTTGTAACCGTAACATTTCCCTTTGCAGTACTGTTACCCATTCAGAATTTGCTGAAAATATTACCGTACACTTGCAATTTTTTAAAATAAATTATTTTTCTATTACAATCGTAGCTGGTGTCCCTCATTTGAATTTGACCCTCATTAAGTCTTGACGCTTTTGCTCTATAAAACACATTTGAAAAAGAAAAAAAAAGACTGAAAAAGTCAGACATCAATACTTGGTTTGTGGAGAGGGGTCTGAAGTATTCACATCGTCCTTTATATCTATTACCATGCTGACCAAGTAAATACTTTGGCCTCATCAAACGTCACCAAGCGATCGCGGAACTGCTCATTGGTGTATTTGTGAAAACCAGTTTATATTGGAGGGCAATTGTTCAGAAAATCAACATAACTTACGTCAAGGGTGTAGAGGCGATCAGGTTGAATTTGACGTATATCTCTAAAATCCCGCTGCCATACACGATTCTGAAAAAAATCCATAGTTGATTTAAACAGTATGTAAAAATATAAATATTTGTGAAAAAGAACTGTCAGTGAACCAAATAATTTTCATTTGAAAGCAAAGTAGAATGCAGTACTCAAGATTGTTTTACTCATATGAGGAAATTAATGGTTTATTGTGGTAGGAAATCAGGCTGTTTGCCAGAAGGAAACCTCTGACCTTTAGCTGGTACCTGAACATTGTCTGATCAGCCAGCTGTTTCTCAACTCATTTACACCAACGTAATATTGAAGGTGTACTGTATATTCAATTGTCAGGACATTTTGGCCTTGAATTAGAATAACGTCGGCGTAACTGTTTTGAGAAACAACCCCCAGATCAGGTGGATGAAAACAAGTCACAAATTAAGAAAATACCTCTAAATATTTGATCACAGAAGAGTTATAATCTACAGTTTTCCTATGGACTGCTTTCCTCATACGTTTGCCATCAAATGATGCAACTTGTAGACTTTCCATCCGATGTCGATGAGATAAGTATCCTCCGGGGGCCCGGTTTTGCTGATGCATGGGTATTCGTGGATTGTAATAAGATCTGGGTCCAGGGTGCATGGACCCTGGGGAGCCCCTTGGTCCAGCCACTGAGGGCCTGAAACCTGGATGGGGGCCCCGCATCATCTGCGGTGAAATCTGTACAGTTTGCATTGTTACTTAGACACAGCTAACAGCCTTACGTCTTTGTGCTAAAAAAAATGGAATAGAGTTTTAATGAGATTTCTATCCGAAGAGCAAATTATTAAGATGTTAATTTAATAATGTAGAACTGGATGATTATCCTAAAGACTGAAACTAGCATTAAACTATATCCCCAATTTGATTGATTGATGTTTTATGCTGTACTCAAGATTATTTTGGTTATATGGGGGCATTTCCAGGTTTTATGGGGGAGGAAACCAGTCTCTTTGCCCTGGGGAAACCCCCTGCATTCGACTGATTGATTGTTTGGTGTTTTACGCCGAGCTCAAGATTTCACTTATATGGCGACGTTGCCAGTTTTATTGTGGGAGGAAACCGGGCTCTATGCCCGGAGGAAACCCACGACCTTCCGTTGGTAACTGGCAACCATCCCACATAGGTCGTTCAAGTGATAACCTAGTCAGAAAATTTTCCAATTTTGAATTGGACTGAGATTCAATATGCGTTTGTTAAATCTATTCGGAGTTACCTTGCTACTACATTAACTTCTCTTATGCTGGCGAATAAGTTGTTTGAGAGGCATTTAGAAGTCGGTAATAGTAACACAAAGAAAGAGATTTCTGGATAACAACTTCTTATTTATTTATGTTGGTATGTTTCGGTATAGATACTAATACCGTTTTCAACCAAATGTGGTTTGAAAACCGTTTGGTTGAAAACGGTATTAGTATCTATACCGAAACGTACCAACATCAATAAATAAGAAGTTGTTATCCAGAAATCTCTTTCTTTGTGTTTCTCTTATGCTGCTTTTCACATTTTTTTAATTATATACTACCCTTCGTCAATGGTGATTAAGTGGCGTAACCTCCACTACACCAATTGTTCACGAGAAAATATAAGGTTAGATGGAGTTTGCAAGAAAAAGGAATTATGGTGTGTAATTTGGTCATGTGGACAAGATTTGGGAATGGTAAACCATGTGGGCGGAGCAACCGTGGGAAAGTTTTTAATTTGCTTGCATTCATTGGTTCTGGACTAAACGGTCTATAATGACAGGAGCTTGGATATTTTAGGAGTATACTAAAGTAGTATACGGGGACATTTGGAAGCATCAACTGTTTCTTTCATCCTATCTTCTTGCTGTATTATACAGTGTATACAGCAGCGCCACCTAACGTCTTACGGTAGACACCTCCCTTCACGGCAACACACCCAAGTTGATAGAATTTTTTTTTTCTATTTAAATCCTCACTCAACGGGTCTGGAACCCCTACATTTCCAATCTGTAGCTGCGCAGATCCACATGCGCACTCAATTAGACCGTAGCATCTTTCAACTAGACTAACTTCCAACACAGCGTTGGAGGTATTAAATTTCTATGTGTTACCTGAACTGTGATAGTTGCATGCGCACTTCATATTTATATACCCTTTGACTTGTGAGGACGTATTTGGACGAATCCAAGAGGATCCTTCGGGTTTTCTAATAAACATGGCTAAACCTAACCCTTTTCTGTTAATAAACCTTGTCCCTAACCCTAAGGCCGTCTTTAGCGTTGTCAATAAAAGATTCCAAAACCTAACCTTATTCTGTCAATAAACCCCGTCCCTAATCCTAAGTTCGTCTTCGACGTTTTGTCAATAAAACATGCCTAAACATCACGAAAGTTGTTGACAATTGAGGCACATCGTATTGACCCTCCATCTCTGAAGAGCTGGCATAGTGCCAAAGGCCAACAGTCATCGACCACTGCCACGCCTTACGCACAGCGGGGACTAACAGCAACTTTTACGTTACCCAAGCCCAAGATTTTTCTGAAACTGTTCTCAATCTTGTCAGTCACACAATTTAATATTGTCTGCGTTGATTTAACTTAAGCAAGCCAATAGATCGTGGTCTCAACAGAGAAAATTGGATTTTAACGTAGAGGGTATTTAAACAGCACAACTACGGAAGTCGTTTCTAAAACAAAATGATTTTCCTGACGTAGTTTTAAGTATTTGTAGGTACGGTAGGGTTCATAAATTTCACGATTTAGCCTATTTTATCAAAAAATACCATAGAAAACTCTGAGATTTTTCAAATGCACCTTGTGTTGACGTGGTATTGAAGAGGCCCATCAGAATCCACTCAACCAGAAGTCTATCTACCCTTGATAGATTTCTGACTCAACATATTGTAGACTACCTAAACGAAGCGTCCGGTTTGTTGTTGTTGTTAAACGATTGTTTTTCAGAAGAAATGCCAGCTAAAGTGAAGATTTAAATATTACCGATGCGGGGGGAATATTAAGAAGCAGTAACTTGCATCTTGAATATATACTTCAAGATATACTGGTGAATAAAAAGAATCCCATTACGTTCATTTTGAACGAAAATTGCCTTAAGAAGACATCACACATGCGAGTTGGCTTTTTGTTAAATCGCAAAATGGCTCCCGGCCCGGTTACGTTTAAAACTAGTAACAGATTAACCGATTTGAATCTTTAATACATAGAAAATTATAAAAAATTGAAAAATCACCTGTAATTAATACGCAGATTTAATTTCAATGTTTAGACCGAATTTAGTTGAATTTCATTGAGTGATTGAATTGTTATTGGAAATATTTTTATACCCAGATATCTAATCCTCTTTTTGAAAACAAGAAAATGTGGGTCAAACTTCCGTTTTTAACCCAGAAATTTCTGTGGGTGTTCGAAACGTGTTATGAAAAAAAACCCTGAAAATTGCTTTCATGATTTTTTTTAACGAATTTCTTGTTTAGGGACTTCAAACGTAGTATTTAATTCATTCAAACTCTATCTCACGCTTCATAAACACGATGGAAAACGACTTAAAACTCGCTGTTGTTTGTTCCAGTAATCAAAACAGAAGTATGGAAGCCCATAATTGCCTTTGGTTAGTTCACTTTTTACATTCAAGTGAATAATATTTTGGATGGGGTATCTTCTGTTCAGCAGTTTCAGGAAAGTCATACGTCAACCGGTTTACCAGCATTTTGTGGGTAAAGTAAACCACTGGTTGTGTAGGTTGGGGCAAGTCCACGATGGGTTCTCTGACTTAAGCCGTAGTTAAGCAACTTAAGGACCTGGTGAAAATATCTTGCCGATCAGTGGGTAACAACAGTACAAAAATGATGAATTCCTCTGTTTCTCTCTAATCAAGCATGCTGCATTAAGAATAAATATCTACAAACAATGCATGTTCCACTTTCAAGTTAGTTGGAGGGGCCTCGGTGGTCCAGTGGGTTAGAGTAATCGTCCCTCAGTCCCACACAGACCTTCTATCTACATGTATGCGGCGCGGGTTCAAATCACACTCAGACCAAATGAAAATAGAAAAATTTCTGTGTGGATTTTTCACTTGATCACCATATGTGGAAGAGTTGCCAGGTAGGCCCTACTCGCCAAAGGTTGGGGGCTTCCTCCGGGCAATGAGTCCGGTTTCCTCCCCCACTAAACCTGGTCAGGCCGCCATATAAGTGAAATGATCTTGATCAATCAATCAATCATACCAA
Source organism: Lepidochitona cinerea (assembly GCA_963971465.1). Taxonomy (NCBI): domain Eukaryota; kingdom Metazoa; phylum Mollusca; class Polyplacophora; order Chitonida; family Tonicellidae; genus Lepidochitona; species Lepidochitona cinerea. Next base: position 14,252,027 of record OZ020560.1, on the reverse strand, counting down.
GCTAGTTGGAAATATCCAAACTCTATTGGCCCTTCTGAGATCTGCATTGCACCCTATTCAAGATGACTGCCCTTTAATAAAGCCCTGGAGCCTGTTTCACAAAGCGGCGTAACGTAAGTTTTCACGTAACTGCCATATCAACCCATACTGTAGAGATATGTTAGTATGAAAGTTACGCAAAAAATACATCTACGTCGCTTTGTGAAACAGGCCCCAGGGGTTCCAGGGCAGGAGCCTGTTTCACTAAATGGCGTAGATGTATTTTTGGGCGTAACTTTCATAGACCTTATCTCTACAGTATGGGTTGTCATGACAGTTACGTAAAAACCTACCCCAAGCCGCTTTGTCCACCAACCCTGGCCTAAGCCTTCATAATTTCAGCTTGAACTTATTCACGTTGTTCAAATTAGTCTAGATAGGCCTACTTAATTGTTATGAATCTGGGGTCTCGCTGGTGTATTGGGTAGAGCTTTACTAACATTGTATTAAAATGTTGAAACAAACCCCTTCTTTTTTTCTTCACTTGATTACTCTTTGTTCAAGGCCAGATAGGGTTTCACTGAAAGCACAAAGCCCACAATACATGACGAATCACAATAGGAGTAAAATAATCCTGACAGGCTGACTGCGGGGGGCTGCAACCAACATCCATCAATCATCATACGCTAAGAATCCCATCTTACCATTTATATAATTTATGCAATTTTATCATTATGTTCAATTCCAGGAAGAAGGGCTTCAAAGTGCGATCTTTTGGGACAGGAAATCAAGTGAAGTTGCCTGGTCCTACCTCAGATAAACCTAATGTATATGACTTCAGCGTAACTTATGATGAAATGTACAAAGATTTAATGAAAAGGGACCGAGATCTGTATCCTTTTTTGATAATTGACCACTGTTTTGAAAAAACATAGTTCAACTTAATTCAATAATATTAAATGCCTACAGGTACCTCGTTATTTATGTTTGGATGTTTATTGGTCGGCACCTGGTCGACGACCAATAAATGTCCGAAATTATAAATAACGGAGTAAGACCTTTACTTAAGTGAAGTAAGTTCAACTAATTTGGGGTTAAGGCATCACACTTAGGTGCCAACATCCTTGTACTCTTGAATCTTTGACCATGTATTCAAATTCCCTCTCTGTTCAAAGAAAAATTTTGTTTTTCACTCCACTGCCTTCTGTGGAGGGTTTGCCAGGTACTTTCCAAAGGTATGAGGTTTCCTCAGGGCAAAGATTCTGGTTTCCTCTTACAGTAAACCTTGCAACTCTGACATGAAACATCAATCAATCTATGCCAGAAATGCAGAACCCTGTGACCTTTGACCCTAGTAGCTAGCTGTATGATCTTTTGAAGTACTTTGAAAAACTAAATATATTGTTTCTGTCAGTAACATTTACGTACTGAGAATGTGTGCTAATAACAAACATAATTTAAATATAGGCAGGATGTACGAGTTCATGTTTGTGACTTTTGTTGCTCATAAAAATTAACTAAACGTACATCTGAAAGATTGGTATCAACAAGAAGCTCTTAATTTGGACTTTTTGATACAAAAATAATCAACAGTTAGCCTTTTCTGTTTCAAGCAAATTTTCCCTATAGTTGGCAGCTCCAGTCACTTTAACGCTGTAATCAACATCTTTGACATGGGTGTCGAGATGTGAAAATTTGGACACCAAGAAGAAGTTTTATTTCTGACGTACTCACCTGGTCAAATGCTAAAATATTTGTCCCTAACATACAACAGATACACACAGAATGGTATTCTTCATATGCTTGATAGGAACCGTCGAATAAAACCCCATCCAGAAAAATATCAAAATAACTCCGACAGATTTGATGTGATTTTTACCTGTGAGGAACGAGTGTTTGACCAAGTTGTGGAAGGTAAATTTTTAATACAGGTACCACCTGGTAGTTTTTTCAGTGGGTTTTTCACTCGGTCGTCAGATTTGTAACGGTTAGACAGAAAAAAAAACTCGCGAAGGTTTAGGCCATTAGAATGGCTGAATATTTAGAAGAAATACGGTAATACGACGTTCCATCACCTTGGTGTTTATCTACCAAAAACCAAAAAAACGACAGGCACATTTTTTAAACATTTCTACCCTTGTCAATCAATCTTTAGATATGCATACATTTTTATACGCCCGCTTTTAAAGCGGGCGTATATTGGTATACCGTTGTCCGTCCCGGATTCGTGTCCGCTCCATAACTTAAAACCTATTGCCTGAATTTATTTTTTTTCTTCTGATATATGTAGCTTATGGGTAGACGGTGTGTCGCGTACCAAAATTAAATTGGAGTCTCAATATTTTTGGCGACCAATACAGTCACCAGCCTTTTGGCATTGAGTTTCTCTGGAACTATTCGATGGATTTAATTTTTTTTTTCAGATATAACTAGCTTATGAATAGATAGTGTGTTCTGTACCAAAATTAAATCGCGGTCTTGATATTTGCGGCGACTAAAACGGTCACCAGCCTTTTGGTATTCAGTAAACCCAGAACTATTGCATGGATTTTGAATTTTTTTTTAGTTATAACTGGCTTATGAGTAGATGGTGTGTTCTGTACCAAAATTAAATTGGAATCTTGATATTTGTGGCGACCAAAACAGTCACCAGCCTTTTAGCATAGAGTTTCTCTGGAACTATTCGATGGATTTAAATTTTTTTTTTAAGTTATAACTGGTTTATGAGTAGATGGTGTGTTCTGTACCAAAATTAAGTTTGAGTGTTGATATTTGCGGCGACCAAAACAGTCACCAGCCTTTTGGCATTGAGTTACTCCGTAATTATTTCATGGATTATAAATTTTTTTCTTCTAATATATGAAGCTATTAAATGATTAGACGATGTGTCCTGTACCAAAATTGAATTGGGATCTCATTTGTGGCGACCAGAACAGTCACCAGCCTTTTGGCATTGAGTAACTCGGTACTTATTGCATGGATTATCAATTTTTTTTCAGTAAAACCTATCTTATGAGAAGACGGTGTGACTAGTACTAAAAGTAAATTGGAGTCTCACTATATTTGTTGACAAAAAACAGTCACCCAGCCTTTAGGCATTCAGTAATTGAGGAAATGGCTTTTATTCTGTCTGTGGTTTCACAGAATAGCTTAGTTATATCCAAACAACTTATTTGATAACCAAGGTGACCAAATGAGTTGCACCTTCTTTCTATTGTTTAATCTGTAATTAAATGAAATTGATGTGGTATGCCTATATGTAGTGTAGACACTTTTGCAAGTAGCTTTGGTACAGCTTCCAGATACAGGTAGCAGCGTATAGGTACATGTATGTGATGTGTCAAATACTAAAATTCACCAAGCCCCAGTCTTATTTAGGTGACTGAAAGAATCTACCTGCCAAAATTCTGTTTAAAGCATGTCTTTAATATTGAATATTAAGATACATGTAATGTGCTACAATGAATTTACCCTTGCGGGCGTATTATGAGTTTCTTAAACTCTTGTTATTTTTATCTTACAGATCATATGGAGAAGCGAGAAAAGTTTGAAGATCAGTCCGTTCACATTATTAACATTGATATTCAGGACAACCATGAAGATGCTACCCTCGGGGCATTTATCATTCTAGAAATATGTTCATTGGTGAGACAATGCTATGTTTATCATTACTAACCTGGGGGCTGTTTCTGAAAAGATTTACAGCCGACTTAAGTCCAATGCATGGCACCATATACCTTCTGCATTACGTTATGACCAGGCGCCAAGTTACTTCGGGTGTAAATGTCTTGAGAAGCAGACCCATGAAGCCGAATGACATGTGGTCTCGATGGTCCAGTGGGTTAGAGCTCCACAGACCTTCCATCAATGCAGCGTGGATTTGAATCATACTCAGACCAAATAAAAATAGTTTCACTGGGTCGCCGTATATTTTCCTCCGGGCAATGAGCCTGGTTTCCTTCCCACTGAACCTGGCAAGGCTGGCATATAAGTGAAATAATCTTAAGTGCGGCGTAAAACATCAATCAACCTAATGACGTCACTTGAAAAAAATAGTCAACCAAAAAACATCTTACAAATGAGTGAAATGGAGCCGAGATCCCATGTTATGGTATAGGATAACCGAACCAAGCCAGCTCTCTATTGTTGAGGACAAAACCCCAAAGGACATCTCAATGGGAATTCCTTATGTCCAGATATCAATTTATTTGAAAGTGAGGGTTAACATCAAGTTTTCTTGTTCTTATCAATATATTTGGTATGTGCAAGAGATGCCAGGTACACGGCGAAGATCGGGTGTTTCCTCCTGGCTAGGTTTCCTTGCCCACTAAACCTGGCAATGCCGCCATATCAGTGAAATAATCTTGACTGTAACATAAATCAATCAATATACTTGTAAGAAAAATTATTTTTCATTACACATAAAATTCCTGTTTATTTTTTTTCCAGCTGGCTGCTTGTGATGACATAGACAATGATATTGATGATATTCTACTAGACTTTGAAGGGAAAACACACCGGCCTATTCTACACACAGTTATATTCTACTGAACAGTTCAATGAAAAGATAACTCTGTATAAACTCTGTGCTTCCTCGCTGGTCTGTACAACAAAGGATGGTTACTTCCTTTATACCTTAATGACTGATGATATTCACAGCTCTTTACTATTGAGTTTTTTTTGTTGATGCTCAAAACAACTTGTTTCATATTGACAGACCATTGATGGGAGCAAGGGGGTCACAATTTTAAGTTCAAAGAGTAATATCCATTTCAAACCAGCTTTGAAGTAAGCAAAAAGCTAAAACATCAGTTAATTAAGGCAACTGTTTGGGTTAAGACCTTCATCCTATAAAATTTATGGCTCTGACAATTGAGATTGTTTCACCAAAATAGGCCTTCCATCACTCAGCTGAATCTCACTCCGACCAAAGAAACATATCGTACCGCTCTATGTCGAAAGGTTGTCAGCTAGGGGTCAAAGGTCATGTAGCCACATTCAACAAAACCATGGACGTCCTGAACTTTGTAATGGTTTAAAGCTGTCACACTGATTTTTTTCTTACTGGTGTAAGCAGGCAGGAAGGTGTACTTTGGTTGGATGATAGTCCTGTTTCCTCTTGACGTAGAGTCTTGTTTATTACAGTAATAAAATTGGCAATGCTGCTCTTAACACCAAACAAACTACAGACATGATTTACATATTTTCATCTTCATCTAAAAGGGGTCTCGGTGGCTCAGTCTGAGTAATAGTCCCTCAGTCCGACACAGGCCTTCCATGGATGTGACACGAGCTCAAATCCCTATCAGACCAAATATAAATTGAAAAATTTTCTGAGTGGATTTTCAGAAACACTGCCATATAAGTCAAACAATCTTGAATGTGGCATTAAACATGAATCTTCGGTTATTTTTGTGGAATTACATCAACAAGATTTGTGTCTTGAACACAAAATAATGAATCTGTTAAAAATCAGTCTTGTTGGGGCCTTTGTAGCTCAGTCTCCAGAGCGATAGTCTCTCAATCTGAGATTTCCAGTGTTGAGTCACAGGTTTAAATCTCACTCAGTTCCAAGACCAATAACTTGAGTGCCTTTTAACTTGATTGCCGAATGTGGAAGAGTTGCAAGATGATTGACGCCATATAAGTAAAAAAACTGGATTTTTCTTGAAACATTTGTTATTTAAGGATGGGTTTTTGTAAGATTTATCGATGCATAAAAATACAATCTTATCGTGTATCTAAGTGACAGGCATGTACATGTAAATAAAACTGCTTGTGACCAAACCAGACTTATTGTTTGTAGTAATTATATTTTTTAATAGTTAAGGCCCCTCGAGCTGGCGCTCCACTCTAGCCATGTTTGTTGACTCGGCAAAGAGAAACATTAATAATACAAAAAACATTAGCGCTGCTGACTTTGTATGGTCTGTGGAGCCTTAAGTCCAAATTTAGATTTGGGTGTGTTGGTGGGGAGGGTGATCCTGGGGGGCGTTTCACGAAGCCGTCGCAATATGCGATCAAGCGATGGTATCCATTGGCAACCACGCTTCGTTTGCGATGCGACTGCTTTGTGAAACTAGAATTCAACTGAAGTAGAAGTGTCGCCTGGCAGGATAAATATACAAGGAGAAGGTACATCACCTTTCACAAAAAAATTCACTGTTGTACTTTATTTGTGAATATATGTATATCATGCTGTGTAAGATGTTACCTGAATATGAGATATTAAATAATAATCTGCGTCAGATAAAAATCGAACTTGAGCGGGGTATTAAGGTATTAAACTTTCCATTTAAATTTGAAAAAAATGAAGCCAGTGGTTTTCAAGATATTGCAGGGAAACCAAGTTATTTGTATCAGCCAATCAAAAACAATAATTAAATATGCGCGGATTTTAGCAAAAGTCGAACTTGAGGGGGGTATTAAGGTATTAAACTTCCCATTTAAATTTGAAAAAAATTAAGACAGTGGTTTTCAAGATATTGCACGGAAACCAAGTTATTTGTATCAGCCAATCAAAAGCCTGTACAATAATTAAATATGCGCGGATTTAAGCGAAAGTCGAACTTGAGCGGGGTATTAAGGTAATAAACTTCCCATTTAAATTTGAAAAAAATTAAGCCAGTGGTTTTCAAGATATTGCACGGAAACCAAGTTATTTGTATCAGCCAATCAAAAGCCTGTACAATAATTAAATATGCGCGGATTTAAGCGAAAGTCGAACTTGAGCGGGGTATTAAGGTAATAAACTTCCCATTTAAATTTGAAAAAAATTAAGCCAGTGGTTTTCAAGATATTGCACGGAAACCAAGTTATTTGTATCAGCCAATCAAAAGCCTGTACAATAATTAAATATGCGCGGATTTAAGCGAAAGTCGAACTTGAGCGGGGTATTAAGGTAATAAACTTCCCATTTAAATTTGAAAAAAATTAAGCCAGTGGTTTTCAAGATATTGCACGGAAACCAAGTTATTTGTATCAGCCAATCAAAAGCCTGTACAATAATTAAATATGCGCGGATTTTAGCGAAAGTCGAACTTGAACGGGGTATTAAGGTATTAAACTTCTCATTTAAATTTGAAAAAAATTAAGCCAGTGGTTTTCAAGATATTGCACGGAAACCAAGTTATTTGTATCAGCCAATCAAAAGCCTGTACAATAATTAAATATGCGCGGATTTTAGCGAAAGTCGAACTTGAGCGGGGTATTAAGGTATTAAACTTCTCATTTAAATTTGAAAAAAATTAAGCCAGTGGTTTTCAAGATATTGCACGGAAACCAAGTTATTTGTATCAGCCAATCAAAAGCCTGTACAATAATTAAATATGCGCGGATTTTAGCGAAAGTCGAACTTGAGCAGGGTATTAAGGTATTAAACTTCCCATTTAAATTTGAAAAAAATTAAGCCAGTGGTTTTCAAGATATTGCACGGAAACCAATCCCGACGCCGACGCCAGACTACGCCGTCAAAGTGATCCCTAAGTGCCCCCTTTCAGGCGACACAACAAGCCCCTGGTTGGTTGGTATTTTTGTCCAATGTCGCCATATAACCTTTAGCTGTTGAGTGAGTTGTGAAGCCTCAATCAATTATTGATTATAGGTCAGGTCAGACAGTGCTTAAGTACAAAAGATCATCCTCCGTCAATCCCATCTATGAATTTGGTGTCCATAACTCACTTTGTGTCATATCACTTTGATACTTAAAGTGTGCTCTGGGGGGAAAGATGCATCAAATTTCTTACCAGGAATTCTAAACCAGCCATATTCCCAATCTATGAATTTCTGCTCCCCAACTAGAAACTGCTTTGTCCATCTTTTTGAAAGTTTTTGGGGCCCGATGAAGAGACTACAGATGGAATTATTTTACAGGTTTCTGCAAAATTTACCCTAGCCAACAAGGCCAATGTACTTAATTTCTAATCTAAAAAACTGCATGCCTCAACACCACATGAGTGCTGGTCATTCTCTTTGCAGCTTGAAAAAAATTGTCCTTTTCATATTTTGGACCAAAGATTCTTTCATCCTGTATGGGTTTTGTGATATGGGATATCTGGATTGTGATAGTGTTTTTCAGATTACTGTATTTCTTCTAAATATTCAGCCATTCTAATGGCCTAAATTTTCCATCAGACAAAAATGGAGATGTGGAGTTGTGTTTCACGATAACCATTTTCACACACTGCACGGTGGGTCATATAGCCTTAAATTTCCTCTAATGGGCAAATTTGTCAGGCCTCATTTGGCATATTTCTTTTCTAATGGTCGAATCCTTATGAGGAAAAAAGTGGCTGAATCTTTAGAAGTAATACAGTAATTCTTGTAAATAGTCTGATTCACTAATGACATCATAGAAAGGATACAATAGCACATTACATGCGTGTTGCTACAAAGGACATAACAAAGCTGTCACTTCAAACGATTTCCCACCTTATGTGGAAGAGTTGCCAGGTATTAGCTGAAGGTCAGAGAGCCCAGCTTCTACCCCCACTAAACCTGCCAGAGCTGCCATATTATTGAAAAATCTTGAGCGCTGCTTGAAACATCAATAAATCAAAAAAATGTCCTCCTCCAAACCATGTTTTTTTTCCAGCCTATTAAATGAATGAATCAATAAACTTCAGTGGAACACAGGAAATACTCAAGAAAAAGATTTTATTAATAACACACGATAAACCTTTGCACAACATGACATATGTGAACAACAAATGAAAGACAACTTGTCTTTTTTGTAAATTATATGTAAGAAAAAACATCTCAAATTTAAAGTGGTATAAGCAGCCAAAATTGAAACTTTCTTCAGAATTTGATTGTCACAACCTAATGGCAAGCCTATAATTTCCCCATTCTATTGAACAAAAAAAAAATATCAACATTTTGGCAGCTCGTGCCACTTTAATCTTCATAGTGTTTTATGCTGCACCTAAGATTATTTCACTTATAGGGCTGCAGGTCTAGGTTAATGGAGAGAGCAGACCAGGTGTCAAGAGATGACACCACCCTTTAAAGGGTATTTGGCAACCCTTCCACATCCTTCAAACAAATAGGACATCTTATTTACACTGTAAATGTATTTACATTGGTAAATCATGATTTTACTATGCACAAAAAAGCAGTCGCCAAAAATTATATGGATACAAGTTAAAGGTCGAATAATTGCTTACTTGGTGAGGATGTTGTTTACATGATTATTTCTATTGTATAGCACAATCAATCGATTTATTGGGCAGGGGAGATGAATAGTACATTCTGCCTCATTGTATTTTATTTTTAACACTATAACACATGGGCACAGGGAAAATCTTCTTGTCTAAAATAACCACTGAGACAAGTTTCTTATTGGGTCAAAAAGCCTTGTATTTTAGACATCCCAGAAAGATAGCCCTCTAACAGTATCCCAAAGGGCTTACTGATGGGATAAAACAAGTGCAAGCCTCAGATTTCCCCCCAAAACTGGGCACCCCTATTTAATGCAAATTGTTCTTGTTTTTACCAAATAAACTGGAGGGAATAAAAAATCACCATGGTTCTACTGAGTCAACAAGGTCAAAAATGTCTTCAGTCAAAAGCGATTTTTTCCCCCCACAAATCAAGATTTCATGTTATTCAAAATAATTACAGTTTTTATAGGAAATGAAATTATTGCATCTGCTGTCTCAGACTTGTTTGTTGATGTACGGTCAATTGATTGATCGATTGATGTTTTACTCTGCGCTCAAGATTATTTCACTTATATCGTGGCTTTAGAAGGGAAAGCCTGGAGGAAAGACACGACCTTCGACGAGCACCTGACAACTCTTACATATACGGTGACCGTGAAAGAAAAATCCACACAGAAATTTTGATTTGGTCTGAGGTGAGATTGGATACCGCGCCAAATAGATGGAAGGCCTGTGTTGGACTGAGGGACTATCATTCTAACAGACTGAGCCACAGAGACACCTTACGGTCAACCAAAGTCTTCAATACATTCACAATTTCCATTCCATGTGTGCCAAATTTTCACAAAAAATAGAGAACATTCCACTTTAGGGAGAATAAAATCAATCAAACTCTTTGAGGTTATTCCAGTATTCAGATTGGTCTTAAAGACCAGGGTCCTGTTTCACAAAGCGGCGTAGATGTATTTTTTGCGTAACTTTCATACTAACGTATCTCTACAGTATGGGTTGCTATGACAGTTACATAAAAACGTACGCTACGCCGCTTTGTGAAACAGGGTCCTTGAGTGTATTGGTAGGTTTTAACTAAGGATTTCAGTTGATTGTCATGGGGAATCCAATACTATGACATTTGAGTTTTTTTTCGAGGAATTGGATTTTGGAGTTGAGGTCGCATGAGGGGTTGGTCCATTGATATGAGAAGCCTTAGCGAGGGCGGCAGCACACTGGGCAATAACGGCAGCGGGTGAAGAACTTCGTGAGACAGACAACACATTTGAAGCAGCTATGGGCCTTACATTTGACGAAGCAGCAATGGCCGCCATTCTAGCAACATTTGCAATAGCTGTTGGAACAGGAGGTACAACTGGGATATTATGAGAAGGAACAATAACTTGTGGTATTGTAGACATGCGTGGCTGTGATACAGCAACAACAGGATTGGTAGAATTGCTGATCAGCGGGGAAGAAACAGGAAAAGTAAGAGAGGCTCCCTGCGTGAGAAATGCGCCTCCAGTCTTCTGGGCTTTAACTGCTTTCTCAGCAGGAGAAACAACGGGTCTACCAACTACGAATCCTGAGGATGAAGTGGGAAAGAATAAAAAGTTATACACAAATATGTAACTAAGGCAATATAAAATGGATAACTTTTGGGGGGTTTTGTAAAAAGTTAACGGATTTCCATTAGTTTGTCATCATGGATAAAATGTGTGAATCTTGGAAGCATGCCATGTATACTCAATGTTCTGACATGCATACTCAATGTTCTGTCATGGATACTCAGTGTTCTGTCATGTATACCCAATGTTCTGTCATATATACTAAATGTTCTAACATGCATACTCAAGGGTCTGTCTTGTATATTCAATGTTCTGCCATGTATACTCAATGTTCTGTCATGGATACTCAGTGTTCTATCATGTATACCCAATGTTCTGTCATGTGTGCTCAATGTTCTGTCATGTATGCTCAATGGCCTGTCATGCATACTCAATGTTCTGTCATATATACTCAATGTTCTGTCCTGTATATTCAATGTTCTGTCATGTATTGCTCAATGTTCTGTCATGTATGCTCAATGGTCTGTCATGCATACTCAATGTTCTGCTGTATATACTTTGTTATATCAGGTATACTTAATGTTCTGTCGGGTATACTCAATGTTCTGCCAGATATACTCAATGTTCTGTCACAGATACTCAAAGTCCTGCCCTGCATATTCAATGTTCTGTCATGTATTGCTCAATGTTCTGTCATGTATACCCAATGTTCTGTCATGTATACCCAATGTTCTGCCAGATATACTGTATATTCTATCAGGTATACTCAATGTTCTGTCTGTGTAAACTGCCTCTCATTAAGTTCCCATTTAGACAAATACAGTCTTTAGTCAGAAGGCTTGTTTAGTAACATGGCTTTCCATCAAAGATTGATTGATGTTTTCTGCTGCACTAAAGATTATTTCACTTAAATGGTGTTTTTTCAGGTTTAGTGGGGGAGGAAACCTAGCTTCTTTGAGGCACCAGAGGTAATCAGCAAGTACTCTTCAAAATAAGAAAGTCCACTCAGAAATTTTTCAATTTTGTTTGGGCTGAGTGGGATTTGATCCAACTTGATTGATGGAAGACCAGCAAAGCCCTAAAAGCTTTATTCTATTACTGTACCATTTATCAACCGCACCCGGGAACTTCTCGGACAGACATATCTGACTGGCACGTTTCTTAGCTTAGTTATGGCCAGTGAAAATGTTTTTCGTTATCTTGGCAATGAAAGTCAGATTAAAAAAGTTAGTAAAACAGGATTAAATAGGCAAGTAAAATCAGCTTGGAAAATGAAAATGAACTTTGTTAGAAATGCAAGAATGAACTTTTGAAAAACAGTTTAATATTCTTCATCAATCTGGATTCTAACTTGTAAATGAAGTTCAGGCAAATAGTGATATACTTGAACATACAGAAAACAAGAATGAAACTGCCACTTGAACAAAAACGTCGCTTTTAAATCATCCTTTGTGACTTTCTGAAGTGTGAAAATTCCTTAAGAAACATCCATGCCCAGTTAATGCCCCAAACTTTCATTATCTTTTTTAATGGTTTGATTGATTGATTGGTGGTTTACGCCGCGCTCAAGATTATTTCACTTATATGGCGGCGTTGCCAGTTTTATTGTGGTAACTGGCAACCATCCCACATAGGTTGTTCGAGTGGAAACCCAGTCAGAAAATTTTCCAATTTGTTTAGGACTGAGTGGGATTCAAACCTGCGACCTATCGGTGGAAGGCTGTTTGGATTGATTGTCCAACACTCTACCTACTGAGCCACAGAGGCTTCTTATTGACCCAGGCTTTATTGGCCTTCAACTTTTGTTAGATGATCAAATATTTGGATAAATATATTCATAATTCGAGGACAAATACTACATATATTAGAATTAATCTCGATATTGTACCTCCAAATGTGGCCTTGGTAAAGTTGACTCCGGAGGTTTAGGTTGCCATGGGAATGGGTCGGTAGGTGGGAGGAATGTCGGAGGTTGGTCGAAGAGAGATGTGTGCCAGGAGAATGTGCCGAGTCCATACGGGTGTGATGTCACAGCAGGCGGGAGGCTGAGCGCCGTGGATATCGCCCCGCCCAGAGACGAAGAGGGCAATGTCAAGGACACTCCAGGGTCTCCTCCAGTCATCGTTGAAGTTGTCGGCAGTGTAGAAGCCAGGGACGAAAGCTTGTCACTGTGAATGGTCACAGAAGCTACATTTGTTGTGGATGAAGCTAAAGTGCTCACGTTGCTAATAGCAACCGTTGTCAAGGGCGTGGGTGGAGGAGGCGGAGCAAGTAGTTCTGCCTTGCCATGGTCATCGGAGCCTGTTATAAAGCATGAAATCAACAAAACATACCTTCTTTTCGGAAGTGCATTTTGGTACCAAAATAAAAAGCGTAAAAATAACAGTTCAAATTTCACAGTAACAATTCAGCTGTTAAACACAAATAGCGTAGTATACTATGACATAAGGTGATCAGCCAAAAATGAAACCAGTAAAAAATGCAATCATAACAGCGCACTCATTAAAATGTTTAAAGGGAGACAAGTAGAGCCGCATAAACAAGACACACATGCTTATAACATTTTAAACCTTTTTTTAAAGTGGCATGAGCTGCCAAAATTCAGACTTTTTTCATATTTTCTGATCATCACGACAGTAAGAGGCTTTGAAGGCCAACGAAAAACTAAATGATTGGCGTTGGAATGAGGAAAATCCATACAGTATGTGGACTGCACAAATCGAAAACGTGTTCGAAAAGTAAACAAAATTTAAATAACCGGGACAACCATTCATTCATTCTAAGCCAAAGCTAGATCAAAACAATACTTTAACGTACATTTTCGAGACTAGAAGCACTAAAAAGCTTCTGAATTACACGCAAAATAACCAATAATTTCAACATTGTGTTTTAACGTCAAAATATCAACATTTTGGCAGCTCATGCCGCTTTAAGGTTGCAAGAGCTGCCAAATTTCAACCTTTTTGTCATAAACTCTGATTTTCACGAGAATAATAGGGGTTGAAGGTAAAATAATATCTTGAGAAAGATAGCCAAGAATTACAAAATTTTGTCTTCACGCAAAAATAGAAGCATTTTGGCAGCTTATACCCCTTTGAGCATCTATCTTGACCTTAATTAGAGATAACTAATAATTATAAATTTTCTTTGGTAACAGCCCTTATTGTTGTTTGATTTCAAATGTATTTATTATTTTATATAGGTGACCACATTATCCACACTGCCCAGCTAATTGGAAAACTGCTTGGTTTGTATGTTCGAGTAAATGCACAACTTTTTCAGGTATCTGACTACCACGACCTTTGAACTATGTAATAATTATTAACTTTTCGTGTGAACAGGTAAAACTACATTTTCTAGATTATTCACTTATACAGGGGCGTTACCAGGTTACATGGGTGACGAAACGAGGCTCTTTGCCTGGAGAAAGACGGTGTATTGTATGTCTGTCGTGATCAGTCACGAGTGTCCCACATTACTTCATGGAATGGAACAAACACATTTTGACATAATCAAATTTGAATTTGATATTCAAACCTAATCACATCTCATCTCATGTGGGTGAGATTCAAACGCATTAATTAAATTCAAATTTGAATCATGAAATCCAGTAGGCAGCTTAATGGTATAGTGCCATAGTTTTACAAGAGTAGTAACTAGAGACTACCGATCGTAACCGTGAAATCTTCTGGCTTGCATAGTGATAAGAATAGATTAGAACCAGATATCCACTATGTGACTCCACCATTATGTCAAGATATGCTGAACAATGACAAGTTTGAGAATTACAAATATGGCAAAAGTTTGACCTTTGACCCACAAAGGCCCTAGTCGGTATATTTAATGCTCTGTAAAAATAAGTTAACAAAAATGGTAAAAAAGTTGCAGGGGATTGATTGATTGATTGTTTGGTGTTTTACGCCGCGCTCAAGATTATTTCACTTATATGGAGTGTTGCCAGTTTTATTGTGGGAGGAAACCGTGCTCTATGCCTGTAGGCAACCATCCCACATAGGTCGTTTGAGTGAAAACCCAGACAGAAAATTTTCCATTTTTTTGTTGTTGGACTGAGTGGGATTTGAACCCGCGACCCAATGGTGGAAGGCTGTTCGCATTGAGCGTCCAACGCAACTTTTGCACTAAACCAGGACAAAAGACAAACAAAACACATGATCAACATTTATTTAATAGCTTTTATTTTTTCAATTTGTCCCTGGATACATTAATAACATCAGTCAGTCTCTCATTTGAACCAAATAGAATGATATTAAATAACTCTATTTAAAGAAAAATCTATGAACATGAATGGATGGTTAAATGATGTGTGGTTCATGAGAAGAGTTTCCATGGTAACATGGTGTAAATATAAATTAAAATGTACTGATCATGATATATGATTGATAAGCTTTAAACTAAAAAATTTGTCTCGTTTCTCAAAAACATTGGTATACAAAATAAACAAGAACGATATATCATATATGTTGCTCTTTTAGTCACGACCATTCTCGCCACTCCTTTATTCAAACGCATTCACTTTTCTTAAAAATATGTCTTTAAAATGTATCCCATTAATACAGTGAAAAAAGTGACTCCCGTTTTGCAGGCATTTGAGGCCTTAAACTTTCGACTATCAAGGCCTTGAATCTATTTTCCTGTTTCAAGGCGTATCTATGAAGGTAGAATGGGAGCTACTAGTTACCAGCGATGATGATTTCATCCCCCGGCTTCGTCGTTTTTCAAACGGCACTCCAGTTATAAAGAATTATCATTATGGATACTTATAAATATAACGTTAAAAAAGGAATTCTTTTACTGTTCTAGCTTGATGTTTTTTCTTGATTGATAATGAGGAAACGATAATTAGATGAAGTGCTAGGCTGACAATGAAATGGAAAAAATACTGAATATGACAAAATATTACAAAAATGACTTTACTACATTTATTTACAACTGTACAAAACGTTCACCAATGAAGCCTACAACAACACTTACAACTGGGAGTCAGCAAAAATTAACCAAACTTAGCAACAACACTGGGCCTAGTTTCACAAAGCGATCCTAGCTAAGTGTGATCTTAACTACCATGGCAACCAATGCTAAAGGTATACGTTGCCATTGGTAATTAAGATCACCTTAAGCTAAGATCGCTTTGTGAAACTGGGCCCCGGTAAGTTAAGCAGTGTGGGAAAAAAAAGGACATGTCAACGAAGGTGTTGAAATTTACACTTGAAAAAAATCAGGTTTAATTGCAACTCGAACAATAACAGAGTTATAAAAAACAATGAACAAAATTTAACCAAGAAACCATTGCAAACAAAATGTTATTTAAATCTTCTTGTAAAAAAGATGTTATT
Source organism: Lepidochitona cinerea (assembly GCA_963971465.1). Lineage (NCBI taxonomy): Eukaryota > Metazoa > Mollusca > Polyplacophora > Chitonida > Tonicellidae > Lepidochitona > Lepidochitona cinerea. The sequence goes on along the minus strand of OZ020560.1, from coordinate 14,235,974 downwards.
CAACATTTGATATGTTAGAAGTGAGAAAGGTCGAGTTCTTGGTAAACATTAAGTTAAGGCTTTCTGTGATAGTTAAGTATAGAAAAAAAGCCTCCTTCAAAAATCTTTTAACAGAAGACATTTTTTAAATTTTTAAGTTGCTGCTTTTATCTTAATGATCTTGATAGTTTAAGCTTTCATTATAAAAACATAAAAATGATCTTCGATTAAAAATATTTTACTTTTCATATGTACAAATAGGGTCAATATCATAGCCAACCTCAAGGGTCAAAGGTTAAGCATCAGTCTCTGACCTACCTGATGTGGGCAGAACTGACTTTTGATTGACAGTTGGTACTGGTGAATTATTGGCTGACAAATAAGGTCAATATCATAGCCAACCTCAAGGGTCAAAGGTTAATCATCAGTCTCTGACCTACCTGATGTGGGCAGGACTGACTTTTGATTGACAGTTGGTACTGGTGAATTATTGGCTGACAAATAAGGTCAATATCATAGCCGACCTCTAGGGTCAAAGGTTAAGCATCAGTCTCTGACCTACCTGATGTGGGCAGGACTGACTTTTGATTGACAGTTGGTACTGGTGAATTATTGGCTGGAAGTCGAGTAGGCAGGCCAGGAGGAGGGGGTTGAGCTGTCAATTAAATCAGAAAATATAAGTGAGTTTACAAATATAACAAGCAATAAAATAAAAAATATACTAAGAGAAGCAAAGCCATATTTTAAATATTAGCTTACTTAAAGTGGCATGAGTTGCCAAAATGTTGACATTTTGACGTGAAAACAGAATGTCGAAATTATTGGCTATTTTTCTAAAGACGTATAATTCAGTAGCTTTTTAGTGCTTCTAGTCTTGAAAATGTACAATAAAGTATTGTTTTGAACTAACTTCGGCTTAGAATGAATGAATGGTCGTCCTGGTTATTTAAATTTTGTTTACTTATCGAACACGTTTTTGGTTCCTCATTCCAACGCCAATCATTTCGTTTTTCGATGGCCTTCGAAGCCTCTTATTGTCAGAAATTGTGAAAAAAAGTGTGAATTTTGGCAACTCATGCCACTTAAAAGTAGTAGTAAATGAAAGCAACTAATTTTCCCCAAGTTTACAGTTTTCCCAATGCGATATAGGGCTAAATTTTATATAACTGCCTTAGTGACATATCCCTACAATTATGTAGAAATTTATGCGTAGCCGCTCTGTTTATGATATGATTTGACTGTTATTCATTACTCACCCATTGTAACATTGGGTGCCCCTTGTCCCGGTGGACGAACAGCGTGAGAGTTGGTTGATCCTGGAGCACTGGGAGCTTGAGGAGCCGCTGCCCCAGCGGGAGGGGTACTTGTGCCCGGGGGTGTTCCACTCTGTCCCGGATTCACCAGTCTGTTGAGTATATTCCTCTCAGACATCTGTAGTCGTTGTGTGACGGGAGGGATCCTGGCCAATGTGGCAGGGAGGCGGCTAACATCCTGCTTCATGTCACTTAACAGCTCCTCCAACTGATTCAAAACTGAAAGTGAAAGTAGAAAACAATTAGATTTATTGATGTTTCTTGTAACATCCTGCACTTAAGATTATTTAACCTACATGGCCAGTTATTATTTCTATCCAGGAAGTCAACATTGACCTATGTATGGAGAAAACCAGGCTTTCTGTCAGCACCTTCATGTACAAGCCTTTAACAAGCAAGCTCATGTGATCCCCCGCCCACAATATATTTGTACAGTAGAAGACAAGTGATACTAACTACTGAACAAGAGACCCTTACATTTAAAAAAAAGAAAAACAAATAATTTTTTATTAGGTTATTGATTGATATTTTAATGCCATGAGGAATTTTTTCTGAATATATTTATCGACGTTTTACACCATGCTCAGTTTTATTTCAGTTACATTGCAGCGGAGGGAGGTGGCGGTCATTAGGTGAATGATTGATTGTTTGGTGTTTTACGCCGCGCTCAAGAACATTTCACTTATATGGCGGCGTTGCCAGTTTTATTGTGGGAGGAAACCGGGCTCTGTGCCCGGAGGAAACCCACAACCTTCCGCTGGTAACTGGCAACCATCCCACATAGGTAGTTCGAGTGAAAACGGCGGTCATTAGGATATTGAAAGTGAAAGTATTTTACATACCTTTGTGAAGAACAGCATTAGCTGGTTTATTTCCAGCCAAGGATTCCTTAGATAGGTGTTGATGACTTTCAGCCAGACATTCCAACTCAGCAAATCTGTAAACCAGAAGCAGTTTTGTTATTACAAAAGAAAGACTGCTTGAAAGATGTGCTAACAGAATGGCCCATGGGAGATTTCAGGAGTAAGATCTGTTGTTTAATTGTTCAAAAATTCAAAATGGCTGCGAGATCATGTGATTTATATATAGATTAATCCCAAACTTTAGACCTGCAATGCATTTGTCTAGTGAAATTGTGTTGGCAGGGTGTGGGGGGATATGGTTTTCTAAAGTTTTTCTGAAACGCCCGCTGGTGCGTGGGGAGAGGGGAATCGTCTTCTTAAACGCCTGAACTTTTAGAAAAGAACAATATTTTTTAAATTGGCCTGCTTACCTGGCATTAAGAGCCATAGCAGGATGGGTAGCATCTTGTGTCAGATTAAGATAAGCTGCACGTCGTAGTTGTTCTTCAATCACCAAAGCCTGCTCCAACAGCTGAAAATACACACAAACAGATATGAAAAGTAGTGCTACAATGGTCCCCTCCTTGCAAGAATATATAATGCTTCTTTATCAAAACAGGTTTGAAATATTTTTTGGGAGGAATTAGAATTGTATATTGGCTGCCTCAGAAATCTGTGCAGATCTGAAATACTGCTCTCTTATTGGTGTAATTTTGTCACTTTAACAAATCAAAATGATTTCTGAACGACTAACACATATTTCGTCTCATTTGACCTCCATGTTAATCAATCATAATTCTTTTGATTAATTGATTGATATTTTATGCGGTTTATTTCACTTATATCATGAGCGTTGTCAGGTGCAGTGGGGGGAAAAAAACAGGCGTTGAGGAAACCCAAGCTTTTGGGAGTGCTTGTTAACTCTTCCACATACGGTAGTCAATTGAGAGAAAAAAAATAGCACAACATCGGATTCAAACCCACGACACATTAATTGAAGGCCTGTGTCAGACTGAGGGAATAGGAGATAAAATAAGCCTCATACCTTGAAACGCCTTGCCAGAAATTTATTCTTGATTTCCAGGAAGTTGCCTTTCCCCTGTTCACTTTGGAAAGGTTCGTTAATTACTTGGAAACGAGGATCGTTCTGGATATCTTGCCATCTTCCATAACCATGACTGAAGAGTGGGGTTAAGGGAGATAATCATATAGTTTAATAGGGTTGCGCTCAGTGTGAGGGTTTCAACCTACATTATACCAAAAGATCTTTCCCAAGATCAACCCTTCTGAATTTCCATAGAACCTTAAGAAGCTAACATCCTCAGTATACTTAAGATTTCTCAAAACAATGACTGATTGTTTGGTGTTTTACGAGATCAAGATTAATCAAGATTATTTCCCTTATATGGCAGCGTTGCCAGGATTAGTGGGGGGAGGGAACCCCAACCTTCAGCGAGTACCTAGTGACAGTTCGAGGGTTCGAGTGAAAAATCCACTCATAAATATTCAATTTATATTTGGTCTGAGTAGGATTCGATCCCGCATGGATGGAAGACCTGTGTGGGACCGATGAACTAACCGGCTTAGCCACCTAAGAAAACATGTTGATGACAAAAAGTAGCATTGACAAAGGTAGCTTACAAAAAGCAAAAACTTTCATTGGGCCCCACAAATGCATATAAGACCCTGTATTTTATCTAATGGGGCTCTACCGGACTTCAGCATTTTGAGAGTGATGGAAACACCTTTCTGGAAATATCTGTTAAAACCTGTTAGCTTTTAACTACCCACACGCAAGTTAAGTAATTTTTCTGAAAGGATACGTGACAATTCCAGCCAACAGCCAGTAGTCATGACGTCGATGCCACACCTCATGTTCTCTACTCTGCACAAGGGCGCGTTCTTCGTTTCTCCACAGAGTATGGAGTTCGGTAAACCCTCCGTCAGCAATGTTGAACATGAACTTCTGTTTAGCCTCTTCTATTTTCAGTTTTTCTTCCCTTTTCTTTTCCTCTTCTTCTGACAGTTTCTCTTCTTCTAAAAACCATGAAAGTATAAAATGTAAATTTAATTGCTCTCCCTTTCGCTTAAAATAGCCTGAATCCTCATTCAAAAGAAAAAAAAAGCAGTGCATTTGCATATGATTGAAGCACGGTAAGTCCCTCGTCTACATTTCATGCGTTTTACGCCGCACAAGATTTATATGGCGTCGTTGCCAGGTTTAGTGGGGGAGGAAATCGGAATCATTGCCCGGAGGAAACCCTCGACCTTCGGCGAGTACCTGGCCAATCTTCTACATACGGCGACCGAGTGAAAAAAACACTTCAAAATTTTTCAATTTTTATTTGGTCTGAGTGGGATTCAAACCCACGCCACAAGGTCTGTGTGGGACTGAGGGTCGATCACTCTAACCCACTGGACCACAGAGGCCCATGTCTACATTTCAAAGGCTTTCGATACAGGTACTTTTGTAGAGTCATGATTTAAGCACAAATTGCCTTTATTACTTGTAGAGAGGCCATTCTCATTGTTTAACATGCACAATTTCATAAATTGTACATAAAATTGCCCTGCCAAATACAGCATTGTGCATACAATCTTTGTTAATTTTCCATATAAATTTGTAAACTGCCCATATAAATTGGTAAATTGCGCATATAATCTATAGAAAGTGCTCAATCTTTGTTATTTAATACTCCATACAATTTTGTCAATTGCTCATTACACTCATAAACAGCAGTAATACTTTGGCTATCTGAATTTAGGTTTCAGTCTCTACAATAATACTATCAAGAGGAAATCCACTTAGAAATTTTGAATTGTAATTTTTTAGTGCAATTTGAGCCCTGGGGTGATTGATAGTAAGGCTTGTGACTTCAACATAAAGCTCATTTCAGAGAGCCACTTGTCACAGGTATCCAAGTTCCACTGACCCGGTTCTTTCTTTTCCTGCTTGGCTTCTCCATTTTCTTTTGTTTCCTCAACGGGGGCAATTTCCTTGTCATCAGTTTTAGAGGATTTCGTCTCATCGTCTGTTTTCTTAGCCTCATCACCACTAGCCCCATCGCCATTAGTTTCTAAGTAAAACAGTAAAGCCAAGCATCACATAACAATTCAACGACATGCACACAGGTTGTACGTCCAACATGACAAGCCATGTCGAATAAAGCCACACACAAAGCTATAATAGTCATTCTGACGCAAGTTACCATGGACAAAACTAACGATCTATGGACATAATTAAATGTCCTAATTAAAAATTTATGACACATTGCGTGGAGAAGAACAAAATTAACAAACAGTCTATGAATTTTAGTTTGCAGTAGCAAACATGCAGAAAAAATAGTGACTATTATCTATTTATTGAAAAACTGAATCTTTACAGTTAAGATGTCATTCCATGAACTTAAGTTAAGACATTCAGTGTAATTGAAATAATCTGGACATGACCAAATTCAGGCCTTCACTCATTCAGTACTACATTTTCGAGAGAGTAACAAAAGTTTGGAGAAATAAATTAGTCGAGAGATTACTTAGGAGAGGAATAATTAAATATTACTGCACATTCCAGTGACAAAACACAAATAACAAACAGCCCATGGATTTCAGCTAGAAATGCAGATAAGACTGGAATATTTATTGATTGGTGTTTTACGCCGCGCTCAAGTTTATTTCACTTATTGGCGGCGTTGCCAGTTTTATTGTGGGAGGAAACCGGGCTCTATGCCCGGAGGAAACCCACAACCTTCTGGTGGTAACTGGCAACCATCCCACATAGGTCGTTCGAGTGAAAACCCAGTCAGAAAATTTTCCAATTTTTTGGACTGAGTGGGAATCGAACCTGCGACCCATTGGTGGGGAATATTTATTGAAAACAAAAAACAAATTCTTTCAAATTCAGATGTCCCTCCATACACTAAAGTTGTTTTTCAATGAAGACATTCAATTCAAATTCTGGATGCATGGCCAAACACCCATGCTTTTGTTCATTCAGTACTAAATTTCTGAAGGGTATCTACTAAGAGCTTATTCAATCCTGAGAAAATTCCCAAACTATTTTCAAATCTTACATTCTAGAGAACCAACAATTTGGGCCACTGATGTGTAGTAAAGCAGATAAGTACTTTGAAGATAGGCTTTATTTTCATGCAGCAAAACAGTATTCATGCATTTAACAGAGTATTTGCATAAATTTAATTAAAAGAAAGCTAAACAAAAACATAGCAGTTCTTCATGGTGGAGACTAACCTTTCTTTTCTTCGGTAGATTTATTCGTCTCCGCAGTTGGTTCGTCAGTGTTCTCTTCTTTCTTTACTTCCTTCTTCTCAGCATCAGTTTCCATGGCAACCTCTTCTTCTGCTTTCTTTTCAGTCTCAGCCTCATCCTTCTCACCCTTTTCTGTAGCATTGGACTCTTCCGTTTCCATGGCTTCAGCTTTGGTAACTTCAGTTTCCTTGACCTTTTTTGAAAAAAAGAGTTTGAAATGAATTGTTATGTAAACATATAGTAAAATGTTACGCCAATTTAATTGACTAGGGTTAAAATAAGGCTAAGAAGCTGAGGTCAAAAAACAAAATTCTTCAACCCATAAAATACTTCATTCAGTTCAAGCCCAGTCGATACCAGTCAAATGGTGATATGTAGCTCATCTCTTATAAAAAAACTTTAAAAAATTCTATGTCTGCTTTTTGTAGTTTTATATCGCTGTACAGAGAGTTTAGTAAGTTCTCTACATGGGGCAATCAAGTGAAAAACCTGCTCACACATTTTTCACATTTTTTTTGTTGTCTTTGGACAGATTGGGACATGTGACTGATTGATGGAAGACCTACTCATTGGTACCCGCTTCTGTCAAGCGTCATTCTGCCTTGAATCACAAAGAAAAATCCTTATTGAGATAATTGTGCGGTGAATCCTAATATTACAAGGACACACTGCCTACGCTGGGAAAGTTACAAATGTCATCTGAAAACCTAAGCTTAATACAAACAAGAAGATTGATTGTTTGGTGTTTTACGCCGCGCTCAAGATTATTTCACTTATATGGCAGCGTTGCCAGTTTTATAGTGGGAGGAAACCGTGCTCTTCACAACCTTCCGCTGGTAACTGGCAACCATCCCACATAGGTCGTTCAAGTGAAAACCCAGTCAGAAAATTTTCCAATTTTTTTGACTGAGTGGGATTCGAACCCGCGACCCATTGGTGGAAGGCTGTTCGGATTGAGCGTCCAACGCTCTACCTACTGAGCCACGGAGGCCCCAATATTACAAGGACACACTGCCTGTGCTAGGAAGGTTACAAATGGTCATCAGAATACCTAAGCTTAATACAAACAACATCAGAACAGCACCCATATAACCACTTATTATGGGTCGTCCTGGGCATGTATCGTTTAGCTTTCTTTACTTAAACATGAAAGATTTGTATTCAAGTTTCTGATTCCAGTTTTCAGACTTACTTCTTCCTTTACTGGATCTGCTTCAGTTTCAGTTTTTTCCTCAGCTTTTTCTTTTTCATCTTCATCCATTTTCTCTTTCTCGGTTTCGTCAGAATCTTTTGTCGTCTCTTCTGTTGGTTTTGCCTCGGCTCCATTTGATTCCACTTCCATTTTGACATCTTCTGATTTCTCCTTATCCTCAGTTGTTGTTGTTGTTTCACTCTTGACGTCATTGTCCTCAGTTTTTGTTTGATCTTCATTGATAGCACTATCATCTTTAACATCAGACTTGGCTTTAGATGCCTCCACCTCTTTAGCCAACTTTTCTTCTTTGGCTGTAGCGGCCGTCTCTTTCATTTTCTTTAGCCGCTCCATGGCTTCGTCAACGTTTAAGTACGGCATGCTATGGGAGCCATTAATGGCCTCGAATTCTTGTACCTGTGAAGACGGATTGGATTGGATGATTGATTTGGGCTTAACGTCCCACCCAACATCTACGGTCGCATGCTAACAAATCTACCAGCCCTATCTTTGATGAATTAGACATTCAATATGTATTACTTGCTTAATAGGCATTTAGAAGTTGAGTAATTTTTACAAGAAAAAAATTAGTTGATTTGTGATTCAATATGTAATTTCCTAAAATAATCTAGAAGAAAATTTGCTAAGAGAATGATCACATTCCCAGGGCAATGAGTAGGAGCCGCTGGTGACTCTCCACATTTTTACTCAAGCCAAATATCAATTTCCATTATTGGATAACAGAAGTCACTATAAGCTTTTTGTAAGTATTAAAAAACACTACAGTCAAAGGATACAAAAAATATCCCACTTTTCGCCGCATTCAAATATAATTTAAATTATATGTCAGCTTTGCCAGGTTGGGGAGGAGACTAAGTGCTTTGTACAGAGCAAACTTCCACGAGTACCTGAAAACTCTCTAACGTACAGTAATCAACTATTACACAGAGGAAACTTCCAGCAATTCTCTAACATCGATCAAGAATAAAACCTACTTAAAATTTTGGCAGACCTAAAAGAGAAAAAAGTTTACCTTTTTCCTGACCAGGGACATTATCCCAATTCGTGTAAGAACGTGTTGACGAGAAAGGCCCTCTCTTGGTACACCGTCAGCGAACACCTCCGCATTATCTGCCCCTGGTTCACATAGATGACGCATGAACAGTGATACGTACGCCTTGAAGACTTTCTCAGACTTGCCTCGGAGATCTCGGACTAACCTGGGGAACGAGACACTGCACCGTTAATAAAGACTTTCTGTTCAATAATACTCTCGTGGGAAGAATTAGCGCATTCAAATCTTAGTTAGGGAAAGAAAAACCACACAACATGTATTTCACCGTCACATTCTACTTCACCCAAAAAAGGAAATTCAGTATAAGTTAGGAATAACCTAAAGACTACACTTTACTTCAAATTCCTGCAACATAATGCAATCCATTTGTGAAAGGGAATCCTCAAATCACAATCCACTTTGGTGGCTCAGTAATTTTAAAGTGGCATGAGCTGCCAAAATGTTGATATTTTGAGGTTAAAGCAGAATGTTAAAATTATTGGCTATTTTTCTCAAGATGTACAATTCAGACGCTTTTTAGTGCTTCTACTCTCAAAAATGTACGATAAAGTATTGTTTTGAACTAACTTTGGCTTAGAATGAATGAATGATCGTCCCGGTTATTTAAATTTTGTTTACTTTTCGAACACGTTTTCGGTTCGTACAGGCTACATACTGTAGGGATTTTTCTCATTCCAACGCCAATCATTTAGTTTTTCGATGGCCTTCAAAGTCTCTTACTGTCGTGACGATCACAAATTATGAAAAAAGCGTGAATTTTGGCAGCTCATGCCGCTTTAATGTTTGATTATTTTATGCCCTAAGACTAAGTGAAGGGGGTAAGTAAAGGAGATAGCTTATATAAGGGAAACTCTTTGAGATTTAATCGGTAAAGAAAGATAAGAACAATGATGAAGTTAATTCGCCAGTTACGAAAATATCAGAACACACTGGACACTTGTGATGTGAACGAAAAAAAAAAAGACATAATTAGTAGCATAAAGCTTAAACATTTGATAAGGATGGCACTGGGAAAGTTAATAACTATTGAAACTGTTTCTATGACTTTTCAAAAAGAAAACTATTTATAAAGTTACCACTGGGAATTGAAGGCATCTTGAGGGGGCATTCCATATCTCATAACAGCATTCAGGAAGGCTTTCCTTTGACGAGCATTAAAACCAAGAACCTTTACAAAAAGAAAGAAATCGACCTTGAAATTCTCAAATTTATTGTAGAAAAAAAAAAGACGAATACACAATAGTTAGTCCAGAAAGTTTAAATATTAAATCTTCAACGTTACTGTATGGAAAGTAACTGGCCATAGTTCTGATAAAAATTGGTCTCACACACAACTGTTTCACTCACGTCGCACATTTTCTAAAATAAATTGTTCACATGATCACTTTTTGTGGAAGAGTTGGTAGGTACTCGCTGAAGGTCGAGGTTTTTATTACAGGCAAAGAGCCTGGTTTCCTTGCCCACTAAACCTGAAAACGCCGACATATATGTGAAATAATCTTGAGTGTGGTGCAAAACATCAAATAATTAATCTAAGTTGTGATGTTTTAACATTATCAGTTCGTTCCATTGGCTGAAGAGTTGTGATAAGAAACTAAGCCATAGGTTCACAACATAGAATATAAGTCTGATATTATGACAACAGACAGAGAATTATAGTCAGATAACAAAGAATAAAATGTTCTGTTAGGCCTTTTAGAAACTGGCTATAACTTCTTCCAGTTTCCCTAAAACTAACAGGTTTATCTCCCCCTGTGTGAAAAGATTTTAAGCATTCTTGGCCAAAACCATTCTTAACAGGGGTTACCATGTTAATAATAATTAATGACGTCACTTTAAGATTATGGGATATTTGAGGGGGTCAAGATTATTTCACTTATACGGCGGCTTTGCCAGGTTTAGTGGGGGGAGAAACCGGGCTCATTGCCGGAGAAAACCCCCGACCTTAGGCGAGTACCAGGGAACTCTTCCACATACAGCAGTCGAGGTCTGACTTTGAAGCGACCGATTAGTCACAAGCCTTTTAGCGACACACTTGACTGCACACCTATGCTTTTCAGTGGAGAATTTTTTGCGTCCGCCATGTTTTCCCCCTCCTAATATCCTGATGACGTCATTAAGCAATCAGTCTATTCATGGTAGGTCTGTTAGATTAAGGAAATGATAGATATATAAATTGAACTGACCTCAATTTGACCGTTGACTCTGGCCAGCAAGGGAGGTAATGGCCGATCTCTATCACCTTGTCCAGATCTTCGTTTGCGACCTGTCCAAAACAAAAAGATAAGGACTTAAAAATATTTAAAGAAAGCATAAAAAATCCCCTTGCTGGTGATATCAATAATAAAATCTATAATATTTTCAATGAATAGCAAACTTTGATAATAAACAGAGAAATAAACTGAGTGCAACTCTGAAAAACTAAGGAGTCAATATTAAATCCACTTTTATGAGTGAGCTAAAATGAGTCTTTAGTGTTCCAGAGTTACAATACTTGTGTATTGGGATAAACTCATCAGTGGAAAATATTAATATAAATGATAATCTATTTACCCAGTTACCCCTCCAGTTCCAAAATTATTTTATTATTGGTGTCAAGTGGTTTAAACCCTTTAAACCATGAAAACCCAAAAAGGGGGGAAATTGGTAAGCTCTAAAAGTTTGTTTTATGTTTATGTCTAATTCAGGTGTATTTTACTTATGCGACAAGTGACCCTTCAGCTTTGAAATTTAGGATAGATTTTGATTGATTGTTTGGTGTTTTACGCCGCGTTCAAGATTATTTCACTTATATGGCGGCATTGCCAGTTTTATTGTGGGAGGAAACCGGGCTCTGTGCTCGGAGGAAACCCACGACCTTCCGCTGATAACTGGCAACCATCCCACATAGGTCGTTCGAGTGAAAACCCAGTCAGAAAATTTTCCAATTTTTGGACTGAGTGGGATTCAAACCCGCGACCCATTGGTGGAAGGCTATTCGGATTGAGCGTCCAACACTCTACCTACTGAGCCACGAAGGCCCCCCCTGAAATTTAGGATAGATTTTGAAAAGGAAACTTTCTTACCTTCGGGTTTGTCCTCAAAATCTTCGTCATCCTCTTCAAATTCTGCAAAGTGAGAAAAGATCAGTTCCAAAAAGACTCAGTTGACCGAGTCAACACACATGCCTCACAACACAGCCACCACAACAATAATAAGATAATTAGATTTCACTGGTTCAGAGTTAGACCTTTCAATTGATGTATAATGCCGTTTAAAATTATTTCACTTATATAGGGCATTACAGGGTTTACTGGGACCTTTGCTACAAAAAACCTCCATCCTCGAACAGGCGTGTGGTAACCATTCCACAAAGGACCGAGTATAATAGGGGTCTTATAAGAATCATTACGAGATTTTGTTTTCGATCGTTTTTTGATGACCTTGCTATTCCATTTGACATATTTTGTTCCATAACGTCAGATTTAAACGTCATGTTGGAACGAAAAAACGCTCACATGTGCAATTCAGTGCCGGTGACAGGAAATATGTGGAATTCACACGTGACTTGCGCTCCCTATTTGAACCCGTGACCCATCAAGGTAAAGCCTGAATCGGGAGAGAGACTATCACCCGCTCGTCTACCACCAAGGCCCTTTATTTTTAAGAAAAAGTATTAAAATTATTGATGTCACTTAGAATCACGGCTAAATATCTATAAAATTGATTTAGAAAATTCAGACAAAAATTTACAAAACCCTTGAACTTAGGAAGCCACTCACCACTGTAGTCGGAATCAAAGTCGGACATTGTTTCTTTCCATGCCTCAGCATCCTGTCCACTCATGGCGTCGTTGTAGTTGACCTGTTTACGAACTCGCTTTCCTTTACCCAGAGTTCTTGCCATATCTTCCTGTTGCTGTTCGTAGTGATGGCGGAGAAGTTTTTCCCAGTAAGCTGGGTCGGCATGTTCAGCTTCTTGTTTAAGAATCTCAGTTTCAGGCTCCTGTTGTTGAAACAAAGATAAAATACAGAAATGTAAACTCATTCATTTACAACTTGACAGTTTAAAATGTGTGAATTCCTAGCTTGCATATTTCCAATATATTAGGATTAAAAGCTTATTCATCTGAACCAGATTTGATTGATTGATTGTTTGGTATTTTACGCCGCGCTCAAGATTATTTCACTTATATGGCGGCGTTGCCAGTTTTATTGTGGGAGGAAACCGGGCTCTGTGTACGGAGGAAACCCACGACCTTCCGCCGGTAACTGGCAACCATCCCACATAGGTCGGAACCAGATTTGAACAAAAACCCTTAATCCCAAAAAAATTTAAAAAAATTTCGGACTGGGTTTTCACTCGTACGACCTATGTTACCACCGGAAGGTTGTGGGTTTCCTCCCACAATAAAACTGGCAACGCCGCCATATAAGTGAAATAATCTAGAGCGCGGCGTTTAACACCAACCAATCAATCAATCTTTTTTTCTGTCGTCAAGAGCCAGCTGACCTTACAAGTCGTTAATCACAAAATAATTGAAATATCTAGCAGAACTTATATTTATCTATGAACACTATAACACAGGGAAAATATTATTGTCTAAAATAACCATGGAGACAAGTTTCTAATTGTGTTAAATTATATTATTATATACAGCTTTTGCCCCATCACAAAGGCACCGCGCTGGATCTCTATAGCCTTTTTAATTGGCCCAACATTTGAAAACAGGTCTATTTTTTTAACATTGTTTTACCCTGCTGACAAATGTCAAACTGACAGAACAGACCCACATTTTCTCTTGGTTAACTAATAGCACTATGTGGAAGAGTTGCAAGATACTTGTCAAAGGTTGGGGGTGTTTGCTACTGTCACGGAGCCGATTTGTCAACGGTAGGGGTGTTTCCTCCTGCCAAAGAGCTGATTATCTCACCACTTAATATGACAATGCCGCCTTAAGAGCGTCATAAACCATCAATCAATCTAACATTGAGTATGAATATACTGAGCTAAGATAAGAGACAATGAACCTACCTCCTCTTCCCCTTCCTTGATTTGATAACTGGCCACTTTAAATGAACTGAGGTATTCATTCATTGCCATTTCTTTCTCTTCATGACCAATCTGACTTCTATCAAGTAGCTTAGAAACAGCAGACTCGTCATAAACAATACGATTTTCCTGGTTCTCTGTAGTTTCATCACCAGCGCTGGCAGCTAAAAAAAAAAGAAAACAAATATGAAAAACTAATAAGAAAAAAGTATCTCCAGCGCTGGCAGCTTAAAATAAAATAAAAATCCGTGATTTTTTGTCTTTTTTTCTTCTTCACCCTCTTAAGGTAATATATTCAACACAATTTTGTGATTGCAGATATCAAATAATCATTCATTTCCTTAAAGGCACACTCGGCGAAAAAAATACAAAATACTGTTTATATTAAAAGCAGTGGAGAGTTTTCTGAATGTTTCCAGCAGAAGTAGTTCGGAACTTTCTATTTTTGCCCAACATTGAAAGTTTTTGCATCATTTTGTATTTTTAATTTGAGATTTAAACTTAAAATGGTCAGGTAATGTTTACATGCACACAAGGGGCTCGTTTCACACAGCAGTCGCATCGCAAACGTAGCCTTGTTGCCCATGGATACCATATTGAAGAGATACGGCATCATGCGAACTGTGATTGGTCGAACTATGCGATGGCTTCGTGAAACGGTCCCACGGTCTGTTAATGGATAGTCCCTCTAAAAAACATCCTTGATCCCCAAACAGCCTTGAAAAAAAAAATGAGCTTAAAAAAAAAGAACCGCTACTTAATAAAATAACCGTACCTTCTTCATCTTTGAAAAGTTCTTCAGTTCCGAATTTCAGAATATCGTCAAGTTCTTGTTTTGACATATTCGTACTCTTGCTGCCGAGGCCAGGACGGACAACTAAATGAGTCAACATCATTTTCTTCTTGGCTACTTGTGTTATTCTCTCTTCCACTGAGGCTCTGGTTACATATCGATATATCATCACCTTATTAGCCTGACCAATACGATGAGCTCGACTGAAGGCCTGTCGTCAAATATTTAAAAAATTAAAGTGAGTATTTCATAGTATACGGGGAACCTGTCACTTAAATAGGGAGCGGGAGTCACGTGACAATTCCACACATTTCCTGTCATCGGCGTTGTCATTACGCATGTGGGAAGCCTTTTGTCGTTCGAATACGATGCTCATTTCTGACGTTTTGGAACAAAAAACGCCAATCGAACTGAAAACGTCATAAAAAAACGTCACCTGTCACCGGATATCGCGAAATCTCTCGGTAGACTCCCAGGCCCTATTGTGACAGTGCCAGAATATTGATTGATTGTTTGGTGTTTTACGCCGCGCTCAAGATTATTTCACTTATGCCAGAATATTGAAGGAGCAGCGAGCAGGGAAATTTTGCTTTAACTCCTACACAACTGCAGTCCAGACTGACTGCCAGTACCAGCAGCTCAGGCAGCTGCAGCCTACATGTAGATCTCCCTCAGCATACACATGTAAGTAGGTCAACTCCTAGCTGATACAGACAAAGCTGATCAACACTTAGATTTGACAAAATATTCAATTTCCTTCTCAATGTTTATTAATTTTCTGTACCTTATCACCTGTATATGTCGTAACATGAACAAAATATGTTAAATTACCTTTAAACCCAGCGTGTTTGAAAATATTATAAAACAGTATATGTACACCGACACTTGTTTGTTATAAACTATTCATTTTTGTTGTTTGTTTATTGTTTTTATTTTAAAATAAATTTAACTGTTTATGTACATTTTGTGTCGCTCAATCTATAGTTGGACTTTACTCCTCCTCCATTTGATTTATGGATGCATGATACGCCTCAAAACAAGTTACACATAGGTTTTCATCACACACCTCGCAACCATAAATTGACTGTTTTCTAATTTTTGGCACTCTTTGAGAACAGTATTTACACGAAGCGCTTTCAACATTGCCACGTGCCATTGTGATCTACCTATTCAATCTTTAGTGTCGAGTTGATAACAACGCTTTTGACGGAAATTTCTGACGGTTTACGCCACATCATTCCCACTACCAAAACAAACTGGAATATCGATATCCGATTCTTAGTCTTCTTCGAATCCTGACATATATCGGCGGCAGAAAACCCTTCAAAGTCTGCTTCACTGTCACTCGAGTCAACCATTTTGTGTACCCGCTGTTGTGAATGACGCTTATAAATATTAATTTCTGGGTCACAAGATGGTTAATAAGTCTTAATTTGCATATTTTTGTGCCTAAAGCTTTTATAAAATTGATTTTAATCGGATCAACCGCCTTACTTTCCGTTGGGAATGTCAACAACCGCCCAATCGCAGCATACGTATTGAACCACGTCAGGCTGTCTCAGTGGTTCAGCCTAAACGGTGCACCAATTTAGTGGTTCGCAACAGCGAATGAGTTAAACATTCAGCCAAATTCAGATCCTTCCAAGTTATAACCCTGCCACATAGATGAAATAATAACTCAAAAACTTAATGACTCAGAAAGAAATATGGTACATGCTGTTGGAAAACTTCTATGACTGAGTCTAAAAAAGCCGAGCAAGTTTTGTGTCTCAAAAAACCCGAGATAATTGTGACAAAATTATCCACAAACCTGAATATCATTATGAGGATTCCAATCTGAATCGTAGATAACCACTGTGTCTGCTGTAGCCAAGTTGATTCCAAGTCCTCCTGCTCGTGTGGATAACAGGAAACAGAACTGAGGAGCTTCCGGGGCTGAAATATCAATTATTAGTTAGTCAGTTAGTTATTCATGTTCACCGCAAGTATAATATGTTCTGAAAAAACACTTTCCCTTTAACAAGATCAATTTCGTTATACAGCAGGTTTTTCAAAAGCAAGCTGTAGTTTGATCTCCAGTAACAAGCCCATTTAACAAATACAGAAGTTGATTAGATAATGTTTAACATTATGTTCATGATAAACACTTTTCGGAACTCAATTAAAATACAAAGAAGAGCAATAGGTAAAATAGTCAAAAGCATCATTAATCATATTTATATCTAAAATCATTCTTAGGACAAAACTGGAAACAAATACAAATATAAGTTAATATAAGTGCATCGTTTGACACACTGTAAAAACACAGAATAAACTTTTCATGCAGTAAGTGGATAGGGGGATGTGTCACTTCAAGACCAGTAGCCATTTGGGTGATGCTGTTAGATCAAAGCACGCTACGAAGAAAAATGTTGTCAGTGACATGGACCACAGAACTGGATTTTTCACTCGATCACTGTTTGTGCCAGGTACTAGCCAAAGGACGAGGGTTTCCTCAGGGAAATAAGCCTCGTTTCCTTTCCCACTAAACCCGGCAACGGCGCCATATACGTGAAATTATCTTGCTGCGTTAAACATCGATCATTAAAACAGAACTGGCAAAATCTAAACTGCATTTCTCCAATTTTATACAACAGAAAGTTATTCTAACAAACTTTTTGGTGGAAGAAATCAAGGCAAAATCTCAAATCTTCCGCTGATATCTGTCCACAATGTATTAAGGTTAAGATTGATTGATGTTTTTCGCCACACTCAAGATTATTTTACTTATATGACAGTGTTGCCATCTTGTCAAGTGGGGGAGAAAACTGAGCTCTTGGCCTGGAGTAAACCGGAGACCTGTTCACCATGTACTAAGTTTCAGGACCCTGTTTCACAAAGCGGCGTAGCGTAAGTTTTCACGTAACTGCCATAACAATCCATACTGTAGAGATACGTTAGTATGAAAGTTAGCAAAAAATACATCTACGCCGCTTTGTGAAACAGGCTCCAGAATCCATAATGACTTACCATTAAATCTATCAATAGCATCTTGTCTCATGGAGCCTGTAATACCACCATCAATCCTCTCATACTTGTAACCCTCAAACTCTAAAAAGTCCTCCAGAATGTCCAGCATCTTTGTCATCTAGGGAGAAAAGAAATGTTGATTTCATTTGAGAAGATAGTTAACACAGGTCATAAAATTGATTGATTCAGGTTTAATGCTGTATTCAAGGATTTAATACAGTTAAAGATGATTTTATTTTTATTATCATAGTTACACTATGGCAAAGGTCTTTCAAACAGAACAGAGGGGGCCTCCGTGGCTCAGTAGGTAGAGCGTTGGACGCTCGGTTCGAACCCCACTCAGTCCAAAAATTTGAAAATTTTCTGACTGGGTTTTCACTCAAACAACCTATGTGGGATGGTTGCCAGTTACTAACGAAAGGTTGTGGGATTCCTCCAGGCATAGAGCCCGGTTTCCTCCCACAATAAAACTGGCAAAGCCGCCATATAAGTGAAATAATCTTGAGTGTAAAACACCAATAAATCAAATCAAACAGAACATTTTTTTCTATTTAAACAGCTACTGACGCAAAAACTTGTGGCATCTCAATTTAGAGGATATAAATGAAAGAGATAACAAAATGTTTGACTAAACCAGCTCTCCCAAAAGAGGGTCTGAAAGTTTCCTGCCACAGTCCTACTAATGTGGACCTTGAGGTCACGGGTGTCAACGCCGCAAAAAAATCATTTTGATTTATATGGTTTATACAACTGTGCTCTTCCACTGGAGGAAAAAGTCTTTGAAAGGTACTTTTGAACCCTCTTCTACATATTGACCACTCAGAGTTATTTTTTTTTCTTTCTTTCTTTGTGACATGAGGAGAACTCCACATAATCAATTTTGTTTTTCACAAACAGAAATAAATCAAACGATTTCCAAAGAAATTGTTTTATGATTTAAGGAGTGTGTTTTGTACCTGTGAGAAAATCAACACTCTGTGACCACCTTGCTTTAACTGTTTCAACATCTTAGATAGAAGTTCTAGTTTACCACAGTTCTTAATCAAGCCATTGCCTTCATACGCCCCATTGGGGAGTTTGGGGGCTTCCTGAAATTCAAATCAAAAGAAAATAAGATTATTAATAATGATGTGAGTGAGATATACAATACAGTTTGGATTGAAAAGAAAGAGAACTAAACAGAACTGGAATGATGAAAGAGGGATAATTTTACTGACATGAAGTTATAGTATCAGTGTTGTGTTAAAAAATACAACATAATAGCAGTTAGCTTTCAGTCTATCATTTCCTAATACATCCTCAAATGTTAAATCTTCAGACATTTTGAGCCTGTGTTGGTTTTGTAGAGAAACATTGTAACCATCTTGGCTAAACAGGCTGCATTTATAGTATTTAATGACTGTAAAATAGGACTTCCTCTGGGCAAGGAGCCTGGTTTCTTTCCCCCACTAAACCTAGCAACCTCACCATATAAGTGAAATAATCTTGAGTGAGGCGCTAAACATCAATCAATCATTAGCACTATAATAAACACGGGGTTGGTATGGATAACAAACTTCTTCGTTTATATTTCTGACGATGTTTCGGTGTACGGTGTTAGTATCTACACCGCAACGTCGTCAGAAAAATAAACGAAGAAGTTTGTTATCCATACCAACCCCGTATTTATTGACAATTCAACTTCTAAATGCCACTAAAACAACTGATTAAAGCACTACATTTTATAAAGCCCGGCTTAACTTTTAGAAATAAAACAAAGGATCCTAGTCTCTAGCTAATGTTTTGAATATCTTACGGAGGCTGCCGAAGGAAAAAGGTATGGATGGTTACAGCACTTCTTTAGATCCATCATAATATTCAGCAACGACATCTGATGACCCCCTTTGGTAGTGTTCAGAGCCTCAAAATTGCGGGTCAAAATATACTTGTAATATTTTCTGGAAAAAAAAGGGCCATATTTATATTCTCCTGATCACCTAAAAATTAGCTGATAATCACTATAGAAGGAAACACAAATCAAAAAATCTAAAAACAGTTAAGCTCTAAAACCTACAACACACATAAATCTTCAGTTTGTTATGAACTAGATAAGTTTAAGAAAATGAAAGTTATCAAATCAAATCTCAAAAGTTGATTTTGTTAAATTAGACCATATTTTTTCTTGAAAAGGCTAGAAAAAAATCCCATGCAACATTTGGTTGGTACCGCTAAACCTTTCCACATAGGGTGACCTAGTGTGCCAAGTTTTGGAAGAATAAATCAGAAAGTAATGGTAGGCCTATCACTTACTTCTGCATTGTACTGAGTTCCACTCTGACAATAAATTCACTCTTCGATGGAATTCCCTTTAAAACGTCAGCTTTCAACCGTCTCAGTAAATGAGGACCGAGCAAGTCATGTAACATCTTGACCTGTTCTTCTTTGGACAAGTCAGCAAACTCATCAAGAAAACCTTGTAGATCACTGTAAGAAAGTTCAGCCATAAACAAACATTCTCAAGATTATGTCACACATTTATCAAAGTTGTTGAAATTCAATATTTGGGTTAAAGTACCTGAAGAAAAGTTCAGCCAAAAACAAAGCCAAAAGATTAATGAGAAAAAATTGAGACACCACCACGTAGTTAGTGGTTTGTTAACAACACAAGCTTTCGACAATATATTGTTATTATTCTCAAGATTGTCACACATTTATCAAAGTTGTTGAAATTCAATATTTGGGGGCGCTGGCTGCCTGAAGAAAATTTGACCTCCCAAAGAAAGGTTGCGCAGATGGCATTATCTTGGTTGTAGGTTGAATTTTTTAAGGTTTTTTTTAAAAAAAATTTTTTAACCATGATTTTCTTCAGAATGTAACATCATATTAATAGCGTAATCATCAACACATTTACTGTATGCCAAAGCTCAAAAAAATTTGTCCTTACTTGAAGTTGTCAGGCGCCAAGAAGTTTAGAAGATGGAACAGCTCTTCTAGGTTGTTTTGTAGTGGGGTTCCAGTCAACAATAACTTGTAACCAATTTTGTATGAACTCAAGATACGGAAAAACTGAAAAGTGAGAAATAAGGCAGTTGTGAAGTTAATCAGTTAAAATGCTGAATTTAAGAATAAAATGGTTATCTTTTGCATACAATGAGGCCATGAGTGTTGAAAATTTTCAAATGATTGATTGATTGATGTTTTACGCCGCACTCAAGATTATTTCACTAATATGGCGGCGTTGCCAGGTTTAGTCAGGGAGGAAACCGGGTTCATTGCCCGGAGGAAACCCCCGACCTTCGGCGAGTACCTGGCAACATACAGCGACCGAGTGAAAAATACACTCCAGAAATTTTAAAATTTTATTTGGTCTGAGTGGGATTCGAACCAGCGCCACATCAATGGAAGGTCTGTGTGGGGCTGAGGGACGATCACTCTAACCCACTGGACCACTGAGGCCCCTTTTTTAAATTGAAAAGTAATTTTCAAATGAATATTTTGTGATAACAAAAATCACATAACAAGGCTTACCTTTGATTGGTTGTTTTTCAATCTATGAGCTTCGTCTACCACAAGTACTGCCCAATCAACGGAGCCGAGACAAGCATGGTCAATGCTAATTAATTCATAGGAGGTCAAGAGGACGTGGAATTTCACCGCACTTCCCTGCTTCATACGACAAGCCTTAGCTCCGCCTCTCATAGCGCCCTCTTCAAATGAAAACTCATGTTCTCTGGGGAAGGGAAAAGCAAAAAATATTATAAAATAGTGAAACTTAAGGCAAAGAAAAAAAATGTTTTACAGGAAAGTCTGATATGATACAATAGAGACAAATCTAGGTCAAAGACCAAAAGTATTGGTTAACATGGAAGTCAATTTATTTCATGTTCTCTGAGGGAGAAAAAGCAAAAAATATTATAAAATAGTGAAAATGTTTTAGAGGAAAGTCTGTTTATAAAGGTTCTTTAACATGTATTTTAATACAGATGAAATTGGGTATAGTCTCAAGTTTGGAATTCTCTATAGCTTTTAATTTGAATTAACACAAAATATTATTCGGAGTTTGTTGCACATAGTTTTTTTGAGTACTATTACAGGATTCAGAAAACTGAACATAAGCTCAGACAGCTTTGCACTTGCACAGTACCAGGCAATCTAAACACAGTACTCATTTATGTTCAACATCACACTCTGGACTATTACACTTAATGGTAGGGTTTCAAGCTTAAATGGGTGAGGAGAAAAAGTTTAACGGAATAAAGAAATCCAGTCACAGGCAAGACTTTCACAGAAAATTTTATAATTTGTTTTGAGTGGGTGGGGCAGGGAGTGGAATTTCAATCTGTAACCCACAGATGGATGGCTGTTTCACCTTGAGTTTCTATTGATATCACTGATTCCGATGCCGGACCAAAGAGGAAGGAAACACAAAATAAATTTCATTATAAGCAGAAAGATATTTCCCCTCACCTGATAACAGTACGACTGTCTTTATCTCCAACATAGGTGACGACGTACATTTCTGGTGCCCAGAACTCAAACTCCCTCTCCCAGTTGATAATAGTGGAGAGAGGGGCACTTACAAGGAATGGCCCTTTGCAGTGACCCTAGAGGGTGATAAAATTAACTTAGTCAAAATATATCAAAAATACTTCTTAATAGGCAACTTCTGTACAATTCAAATCATACATCATTATAATTACACAAAATTTTGTAAGGATTACCATATTTATTTTGTGTTCTGTTAAGATTTTAGAAACTGGCTATAGCTGAACCCAGATACCCGAAAACTAACAGGTTTATCTCCCCTGATCAGATGGATTTTTACAAAGCTGTAGCAAAACCATTTTCGACACACAGGGGTTAAAACAGAGTTAACAAAGGTTCTTTGGCTGTATGACATCTCATTATGAGGAAGCACCCATCTAAACCAGCCATATCTGTCACTAGTGAATGCAAAGACAGATTAAAAATCAAGACGAGGATTACTTATGGATAAACAACTTCTTAATTTATTGGGTGACGACGTTTCGATGTAGTTCTTACATCATTGACTTTGATAATGATGTAAGAACTACATCGAAACGTCGTCACCCAATAAATTAAGAAGTTGTTTATCCATAAGTAATCCTCGTCTTGATTTGTACTTCCAACTTCTAAATGCCACTAAAAGTTTCAAAGACAGATTGATTGGCATTTAATGTGATACTCAAGATAATTTCACTAATATGGCGGCTTGCTAGTTTTAACAAGGCAAATTGTCTACCTCTGGAATTAAGTGGGAAAATGGCCCATTTTTGTTTGAAGTTTGATTATTAGATTAATAGATTGGGGTTTCAGACACTTAAGATTATTTCACCACATTAAATTTCGGAAAACTGTACTAGTTTGTTGAAGTAAGATTAGTTGATTGATAGATTGGTGTTTGACACCACATTTAAGCTTAATATTTACCCCGCAAAATTAGGAAAACTGTACTGTCCATACTTGTAGAAACATTTCTTACCTCTTTATAAAGTGAGTATAGGAAAGTAATAGTCTGAATAGTTTTCCCGAGCCCCATCTCATCAGCAAGAATGGTGTCCGTGCCATTCGCCCAGGAATATCGCAGCCAGTTTAGGCCCTCCAATTGATAAGGATGAAGAGTTCCACCAGTGTCATCTATGTACTCCGGCTGTTTGTCCATTTTCTTACGCAGCTAAAAAAACATAATCAGGGTCGTTGATTGGTTGTTTGGTACTTTCAATCACACTCAACTAGATTATTTCACATTTAAGGCGGGTTTATCTCGGTCACTGACGTTAACCCCATAAGTGAAAGGAGCTAACTTATACAAGAATTGATTTATGTTTTACCAACACTCAAATATTATTTCCTTTATATGACGGGTTGTTAGGTTTACTGCGGTTGGAAAGCATTAGTTTGATTAAAGTGGAGTGAGCTGTCAAAAAATCAGACATTTTAATAAAGAAACTTTGACCAAAGAACATTGGAGTTAGAAGCAAGTCGAAACAATTCAGGATTGACGTTGAAATTGAAAACATCGACAAAGCTAATTACCCGTAGGAAGCAAAGATATGTGCTAATAACGGACATAACTCAAATAACAGTGACATATGTAAACTTTTTAGGAGTTTTGTTACTAACAAAAGCTACCTCAACAGACATTGCTGAGATTAACACCATTGGTCAGTGGTTTGCGACAAAAATTACCAGCAATTTGCATATTCTGTTTCAACAAAAATTTCCCTATATTTGACAGTTCATGCAACTTTAAAACTATCATAGTAAGAAGAACAATACATATGTGGTACTTACATCAGCTGTTGGAGTCTGTGGAGGGAATTTATAACCATCGTCACCTTTCTTATCTTTACTCTTCTTTTTGGATTTCTTCGTGGATTTCTTAGATATAGTGTCGGTTGTTCCGTACATTAGTTGTCTGACAAAGAAATAAATAATTTTTATTTCTAGTTCAAATCATACACATTTTTTTTTCAGCTTAAGATCATTGACAACAGCAAACTTTGTTCCCTTCCACAATTGATTGAATATAAAGTTTGGATAAGGTAGTACAGTAAATAATTCAGGAATTTTTAAAGAGCCATTGAGTTGACAGATTGGGTCCAGTTTTATGCCCAGTCACTTAAAATATTATTTTTTATCAAATAAGATTTTCATGGACACAAAACAAAAATCATGACCATTTAATCGATGATGTTATGTTGTATAAGGGGAGATAAACAGAGCAGAGTGGATAGCAAAGTCTTGTTGGTTGTCTGACTTTCCCTTCAAAGCCATAAGTCAATGAAGTTATATTTATTTGGTTGTCTGTTCTTGTTGATAGCTGTGTGTGTATTACTATACCCAAGACGGATTGATTGATTGTTTGGTGTTTTACACCCCACTCAAGATAATTTCACTTATATGGAGGAAACACACAACCTTCCGGTGGTAACTGGCAAGCATCCCACATAGGTCGTTCAAGTGAAAACGCAGTCAGAAAAATTTTCAATTTTTTGACTGAGTGAGATTCAAACCCTTCGCCCAAGACGGAAGACAAAGGCTTGACAATAGGGAGCGGGAGTAATGTGACAATTCCACAAATTTCCTGTCACCGGCGTTGTCATTACGCATGTGAGGAGCCTATATCGTTCGAACGTGACGCTTAATTCTGACGTGGTAGAACAAAAAACGTCAATTGAACTGACGTCATCAAAAAACGTCATCTGTCACCGGAGATCGTGAAATCTCGAAGTAGACTTCCAGGCCTTATTCAACCGTAATCAGTGTTGTCTTTGTTCAGTAGAAATAAGGGTGCTTTTTTATGACATCATTAGGCTTTGGGTCAGATCTAATTCTTTATAAATATAGAGTTTGTTTACCTGAGATTTTCATAATCTTCAATGGATTGTTTTAGGTTAACCAGTTCAAGTTCTTCATTTTCCCAGGTGGCTTGATCGTATGGTAAATCACGCCACTTCACCAAGTACCACGTCATACCAGCACGAGTGTTTCTAAAATAGGTCACAAGTATAGGTCACCACACAAATTAAGAAAATTCTAATATGCATTCGAGAAAAACCAGTGGCATTTTAAGAGATTGACTTCAACATATCTTCCATTCATGAAACTTTCCTCTGTACAAAGTAAGGAAAATTGCAAAGCAGTTATATGAAAGGTTTTCATAGGATCAAGTTTCGTCTGATTTACGTCTGATGTAACTTTGCGACTGTTAAGGGAATATGTTGCCATGCCAGTTAGACCTTATATTTGACTTATATCACGGATAAATCTGTTGAGAAACAGCCACCAGTTTTGGATTATGAATAAAAGTCCCAGTATTCTTGTTATTTTGGAATTAAACTTTCTTGAAAATATGGTAGAAATTTCTCTACCGATTTTTTGGGCGACGCCCGAAACGGGAATCGAACCCAGGTCCCAGAGTATGGCACCTATTGCCAGCACTAAATGCCGGCTGCCTTATCCATTCAGCCAACCAGCCCCCTTCAATTCCCGAGCTTGTCATAAACAAATTATAATCTAAATTTAAGGAATAAATGATTCCAATTCTAGCAACTTATTGTACAGTTAAACCATTAGTGATGTATACCTGTGATTTATGATTCTATGGATTTCCAGCCACTCCGGTCGGACACCATAACGATAGAACTTTTCCTCCAGATTATGTGGGTCGTCCTCGCTCTTATCCTTATGTTTCTTATCTTTCTTGCCTCCGTAGCTGCTGCCATCCTCCAGAGGTGGAGGTTCATCCATGTCATTCTTACGTATGTAATTACGATACATTGCAGGATGGTATACATCAAGCTGAAAGACAATATAAGGTGCTACTAAACTTGCCGTTTCTATAATTCCCCCTAAATATTTTTCTTTTACTTTTTTTATATAACATAAGCAAAAAACCATTTTGTCGATCATTTAGTTGTTATATGGCAGTGTTGCCATGTTTAGTTCGTAACAAGCAAAAGAACATTTTGTTGATAATTTAAATGTTATATGGCAGTGTTGCCATATTTAGTTCAATACAAGCCAAAAACATTTTGTCGATCATTTAGATGTTATATGGCAGTGTTGCCATGTTTAGTTTGTAACAAGCAAAAAACCTTTTGTCGATCATTTAGTTTTTATATGGCAGTGTTGCCATGTTAAGTGGGGAGGAAACAGACTATTTGCTCCGAAGCAAGTCCCTGCCTCCAGCCCTGCCTGGAAATCCTTTTATTTCATCTATGGGATCGACAAAATATTTAAAAATTCTTTTAACTGTCTTGCATTTGGTCCCCCTTTGATTATATCCCTTATTAAAAATGCTGGCATTTCAAAGTTATAGGACAACAAGCCAAAGGAAACCGGAACCATTTTGAAAGGACAGAGAACTGAAAAATGGTAAAACGATAAGCATAATGAAAACAATTTCAACTGTTTGAGTACTACCTTACCATCAATATTGTGATTGATTGATTGTTTGGTGTTTTATGCCGCGCGCTCAAGATTATTTCACTTATATGGCGGCATTGTCAGTTTTATTGTGGGAGGAAACAGGGCTCTATGCCCAGGGGAAACCCACGACCTTCCGTTGGTAACTGGCAACCATCCCACATAGGTCGTTTGAGTGAAAACCCAGTCAGAAATTGATATTAGGATTTTTTTCAGGTAATCATAAAGGTAATGATTTACATTCTTACCTGTAGTTCTGAGATCCAGCTGCAATGCCAATAAGACATATCTAACCACTTGATGAAGAATTCACGGGTAGGTTTATGGTCAAACTGGGGGGAAAAAACATAATCAAATCAAATATTTGGTTTCTTCTCATTGTTAATATAAATACTAAAATCAATATAATTCCAGGCATGCATAAATCACCTTGTTTGAAAACTTACAAGCCACTTCAGAAATCACAAATAAATTTGTTAGACATGTAGCGAAGGGTGAATCAGACTTTGAGGGAATTTTGACAAAGCAAAATAGTGAACAGATATTTATTGGTCAAAGTGGAAGTCTATGGCAACGAGCTTTCCAATAAGCTGACCTTTGAAGAACACTGATTTTTGAACAATGAAAATAGCCCATCTTGAATATTTTTTAGGAAATATTTTAAGTATGGATATGACCATATAAATTGAAGTTTCTGCCAGCCCCATGTTTCAAAAAACAAACCTTGAGGGTAGGTATTGTAACGTTATAAATATCATGACGTCCCAGAGCTATTTCGCTTTATCAACAATTGGACTGGACATGTGGTGCTGACAGAGAGGTCAACTGGCCTGGATCAGACAATTAATCACACAGTCTTTTAAGGGAAGTAAATTGGTTTAGGCTATCCTGTGATTCGAGGTAAAGAATAGTTTTCTTATCTCACTTACTGTTTTCTTGGTAGGGCTGTGTGTGTGATCTAATTCATCTTCCTGTTTTGGAGGCTCAGTCCAACGCCAGGTCAAAATTTTGGACACTTTACCTTTCAACTGTTGACACTGAAAAAGAAATAATATAGACGTCAATAATTGATTGACCGCTTGGCAAGGAAAAACTCACGCAACAACAAGGATTATATCACAATGCAATTCCCCAAACCAGAAAGGATTTTAGCTTCCCAAGTCACCTAAATTCAAGAGCAATTAAGGCCCAAATCAAAAGGAGATATAAAGTATTGCAATCTTTGCATTCTATTGCAATCTTTTAAAAAGTCTAGAATATGCAGCCAAAATTATCTGATGATTGTAAGTATTGTTCCAGTTTGCAAAGTATCGAGACCATAAAAAAGCAGATATATGTTTCAATCAAGGCTTGGCGATGGTGGAGTTTTATCCCAATTTACCGAGCATCTCGGGCAGTTCCAGTCTCCATCTGGTATGATCGTCATGGGTGGGTTGAGACAGTGGGTGTGGTACGCTGACGGACATGTGTCACAACACAACAATTCACCGCCGTCTTTACAAACGCGACAAAACTCCATGTGTTCGTCTTCTTCCTGCTCGTGAATTCCCTCCCCTTCCTGCAAATATATAATTAAATGTGATTGATTGATTGGTGTTCTAAGCCATAATCAAGATTATTTCCCTTTATATTAAAAAGGTTTAAAAAATTCTGAAATAAATGAGATAACAAGGACTTCAGATTGAAAAGTCTGATAAAGAAATAAAGAGAATGTGATTGACTGATTGGTGATAACCTCACTAAATAGTAGATTATTTGATTAGCCAATCCTTTATGGCCATGTCCAATATTTGGTACATTAAAAATAACAGCTGCCCTTACAAAGCCTTTGGCAGACAGATCAACAATTAAAATAAAAGTTGATGACGTTTTTTCGCAAAAATTAAAAAAAATAACAAAGAAATAAAAGAACACAAGAAAATCCTTACACAATGAGGGCAACTCCATTTTCCTTCAGGAGCTTCTTCCAGTTCAGGATCCAGACAGACAAGATGGTAGGCTCTGGGACAGGTGTCACACAGGATTATCTCCCCTCCTTGCTGACAAACTTCACAGTAATCTTGGTGGTCAGTCTGCAAAGGAAAAAGGTAAGTAAGATAAACGAATGGATTGATTGATATTTTAGGCCGCATTCAAGATTATTTCACTTATATGGCTGCATACCCAGGTTTAGTGGGGGAGGAAACCCATGACCTTCGGCCTATACCTAATTAATAAAATAAAGAATCAGCTAAATAAAATCTAATCCATCCCTCAACGTATACAAAAAAAATTGCTCCAAAATTTTATTTTTCCTAGTTTGAGGACCAGGTTTTAAGAAAACGAAAAAATAAAAAAAAGAAGATATAAGCAAAAACAAAGAAAACAAAAAGTATGGCATACCTCATATCCTTCTGCATCAGGGTCCGTGGGGTATTTATTTGTGGTTTTTGTCTTTTTCTTCTTCTTCTGTCCGGTTCTCTTAGTTTTTGGTCGTTTCACTTCAGCCTTTGACTCGTTAAGAACGGCAGCTTCCTCAAGTTGACGTTCAAATTCCTCATCGCTTGTGTTGTAAGCGTTCTCATCCTCGTCCTGTACAAGTAAAAAGGTGGTGTTTTTTTATCCTCAAAATCACCAAGAGATTCCAACTAGTAAAGAATGGGTTGGTGTTTTGTTGCACAGCTTGCTTT
Organism: Lepidochitona cinerea; assembly: GCA_963971465.1. NCBI lineage: Eukaryota > Metazoa > Mollusca > Polyplacophora > Chitonida > Tonicellidae > Lepidochitona > Lepidochitona cinerea. The sequence goes on along the minus strand of OZ020560.1, from coordinate 14,206,874 downwards.
ATTTATCATATAAAAACAAGGATATTGTCATACATGAAGACATCAATGGTCTTAGTTGGTGATATTTTCAAGATAAGAAAAAAAACCCAAAAACAACACAATAAAAAAGAGAACATAAAATAGTAGAAACATCGTCAGCAATTCAACGTAAGGATTCAAAACAAATTTTCAAATTAAAAAAATACTAAATCAAAATTATTATACTTCGCCAAAATCTGATTGATTGATTGGTGTCTTAAGCTGCACTAAAGAATATTTCACTTATATGGCGGAGTTGCCAGGTTTAGTGGGTGACTCTTTGGCCAGAGGGAACCCCCAACCTTCTGTGAGTTACAAGCAACTCTTCCACATATGGCGATCGAGTGAAAAAAATCCCACTAAATTCTGATGAACATTATAAGAAAGGTTTAATTTCTTGGTCGTTGAATATTATTCATCCAGAAGTAGACATATATGCTGGCGGAAATCCACCCAGTGAATGATAACCACTAATTTCTCATTGAACATCTTAAATATGGCATAAATAAGTTATAAACGATTGTATCCAGACACCTGGGCCCTGTCTTACGAAGCTGGCGTTAAGTTGCGCATAGGCCTACAACATGGACCAGTTGCGACTAGGGCGTAAGTTCCAATAGGTTTAACATTGATTTACGTCCGACGTAACTTACGCCAGCTTTGTAAGACATGGCCCAGATATTGTTGATTTTAAAGGAGGAGAAAACAAATAAAACTGGCGAATGCACAAAACGGACGGCGAATTTCCCTTTTCATTGGTACCATATACATATTTTTACGATTTTTTCCCACCGCACAGTCTTAAAGTGAAGTTATATAAAACCATCGGATTTCGACTGAGACCGACTTGCCTACTTGGCCGCCATCATCACAACAGTGCTTAGGGGTGTGTCTCCTTCGGCCAATCAGTAGACGTCTACCCAGCAACCCAAAGCGCACGTGCGAGTGAAATTGGTCAACTTTCGTTGTCTGCCATTTGAGCCTAGGTTAATTTCTAGGCACATCTGTTTCCGGTCAATTTCTCGTTTTACAAATGGCGGCCCCCATCGTTTTTGTGACCCAATTTAAACATGTGCAATTTTCTGCAACACCCTAAAACGCAGGTAAGATTTACAGCTTAAAAATTGACACTCTTGAGGTGATTGTTCGTTACAATTTCATGTTGTTTATTTGTTTTCCCCTCCTTTAAGCTCAACTGATAAGCCAAGTTAAATCGATAAGAAACAAGAATTTACCTGCAACGGTGCCAGGCATGCAGATGTAATTTCAAACACTAAAACTGTCACTTATCTAGGGATAAATATTAATTAAATACCAGATTTTTGTCTTCACTCACAGAGCTAGTCTTCTTTTTCTTCTTCTTCTTCGTAATTTTGATTTTTAACGGAGCTACCGATTTTTTCCCCTTGGATTTTTTCTTTCCAGAGGAGGTGGCTTTGTCGGATTCATCATCTTCAGGGATAAAATCTTCATCAGGCTCTTCAGCTACTGTTTATAAACAAGACAAAAGGTATTTGAACAAATTTAATTTAAAATTTAACAAAAAAATTGGAATAAGTATTAATGTCATACAGGTTAGGTTAGGTGGATTCATTGATTGACTGATGCTTTAAACCATCCTCAAGATTATTTGACTTATTTGGCAATGTTGCCAGGTTTAGCAGAAAGAGAACGGACTCTTTGCTCGCCAGTACATTGAATTAAAGAAATCAGTGTGATTCGAACCTGTGACCCATCGCTCGCTGGATTTTGTTGCACTGAGAAACTATGACTGAAACATCAATTGCCCACTTATCAGTGAGGAATCAAACTTAGTCCCTATGTTACTCACAAACTGTCAATACAAATTCCAGCATGAAAACTTAAGGAAGCAGTAACTTCATTAAATATCCGGAAGAAAGAAAAGTAGTTAGGCCTTTGACATTACATACCGGGTTCTGGCTCAGGCTCTTGTTCAGGCTCGGGAGCTGTATCCTCGGACTGCATGTCTTTTGATGTGTCAGCGTCTTCGGGTTTGGAGGCTCGAGATGGAAAGGTGGCTGAAAATTCCCGCCATTTGGCGCCCATCAACATGACAATTTTTGCCATCGGTGCTTTGGGATTTTCATTGACCACCAGGGGGCGAATGTGTTGGCAATAGACTTTATAATTTGTGAGATTGACATAATCTTCTTCGTCGTAAATCAAATCCACGTCGTTCAGTCCGAGCTCACGACACACTTCCTCAGAGGTTCTTTGTTGTTCCTGAGAAACGATCAGAAGCGCCGGCTCAATAAAATCATTGTAATTGCATGTCTTTTGGCTGATTGATGTTTTACGCCATATGAAAGATTATTTCACATATATCGAGGGGTTTCAAGGTTTAGTGGGGAGGACACTGATTTTTACACCCCTGATGGGTACCAGGCAACCCTTTCAAATATGCCGATTAAGTAATTGATTATGTTAGGTGCTTGGCGTTGCCAGTTTTATTGTGGGAGGAAATCGGGCTCTATGCCCGGAGGAAACCCACGACCTTCCGGTTGTAACTGGCAACTATCCCACATAGGTCGTTCGAGTGAAAACCCAGTCAGAAACTTTTCCAATTTATTTTTGGACTGAGTGGGATTCAAACTCGTGACCCATTGGTTGAAGGCTGAGCGTCCAACACTCTACCTACTGAGCCAAATAGGCCCCACCACCGATCGAGTAAAAACTTTTTTTTCTTTAAACTTATGTAGACTGATTATTGAAAGGTGCAGATGATCGCTTCCACATAGGATGCATGTCTTACAACATTTGTAACAAATTTCATTCAATTATAAAATGAAACAAAACTTAAATTCATCGCCTGACTGTAAACTGATATTAAATATGAGAAATTCATTTTGATAGTGATGAACTATTTTAATAAAGTTTCCAATGTTTTGGACTGACTGGGATTCGAACCCGCGACCCATTGCTGGAAGGCTGTTCGGATTGAGCGTCAAACGCTCTACCTACTGAGCCACTGAGCCCCCAATAAAGTTTTATACATTTATACGCTTACCCTTAATCTTTCCGCCTTTGTTTTCTTCTTCTTGATCTCCTTAACGACGGGTGCTGCTGGGGTGGGGCTAGGGTCCGGTTCTACTGACGTGTTCGCCTCCTCTGCCGGAGCTTCTTCTGCAGCATCACCCATAGAGTAGTTTAAGGTAGAGCTGTCCTGGTCAATGGTGTCAGCCTTCAAGGAAAGACAATGTTGGTAAATGGTATGTAAATATATTTTTAGTCATTTACTTGAATTAAATGGTTTCAGCCTTCAAAGAAAAGACAATAACGTCAGTCTATGGTATGTAAATATATTTTTAGTCATGCTTAAATTAAATGGCTTCAGCCTTCAATAAAAGACAATAATGTCAATTTATGGTATGTAAATATATTTTTAGTCATTTACTTGAATTAAATGGCTTTAGTCTTCAATGAAAGACAATGTCAGTCTATGGTATGTAAATATATATTTTTAGTCATTTAATTGAATTAAATGGCTTCAGCCTTCAATGAAAGACAATAATGTCAGTAAATGGTATTTCAATATATATTTTAGTCATTTACTTGAATTAAATGGCTTTAGTCTTCAATGAAAGACAATGTCAGTCTATGGTATGTAAATATATATTTTTAGTCATTTAATTGAATTAAATGGCTTCAGCCTTCAATGAAAGACAATAATGTCAGTAAATGGTATTTCAATATATATTTTAGTCATTTACTTGAATTAAATGGCTTTAGTCTTCAATGAAAGACAATGTCAGTCTATGGTATGTAAATATATATTTTTAGTCATTTAATTGAATTAAATGGCTTCAGCCTTCAATGAAAGACAATAATGTCAGTAAATGGTATTTCAATATATATTTTAGTCATTTACTTGAATTAAATGGCTTCAGCCTTCAATGAAAGACAATAGTGTCCAGTAAATGGTATGCAAATATAGTTTTACTTGTTCTTGGATTGTGGAAATATATCTCTCAACTGATGTTATGAAATCAGGATTCGACATCAAAAGCACAAGGTGGTTCTTTTCGTACAATAACTACTGACAGAATGATTCCCTTATTATTATTGAGGTTTACAGGTCATTTCAGACATCTCCATTGTGTGTTGTTTGTTGGCTTATTTAAACCATCATTTAAACCATCATTTAATAACTGACCCCCAGTCATGACAAAATTCTGCCAACCATCAAAGTGGAATAGCAGTGTTGAAAAAGGACCAATTTGGAAAAGCTGTTTTCAAGATTTTTAACAATGAAGTAATAGGAAAATGGAATATTATGGAAATCCTTTCCATATAAAACTGCCCAAATCTAATCTGACCCTCGTATCTGAGGCAGAGGTTCACCCAGAGGGGTGTCCATGCGTCTTATGGACTCCCTGTTGTCAAAATTCATCATATTTGGGCACCCAATAATCCAACAATTTAACATGCACAAGATACAAAAGTAGGTCATTTTGGACATCCACTTTTGAGAAGAATGTAGTAAATACCTACATGTATTTTGGACACCCTATTTTTGCATCATGATCCTGCATGAATGTATGATCTGAGGGGATAATAAAATTTTATTATCCCTCAGAGTAGTTTCTCTGCAATCTGATTGGTCAATTGCCATCCGATAAATATTCGTATTAGGTGTCCTACACACCCGATACGGTAAAATCTCGTTTTCACACATACCCGATACAGCGTCGCGCAAACGCTATTTTGAACGTTTTTTGGCGACATCGTTTGATGACGTCGTAGCGCGTGCTCGTATAAGGTCACTATTTTGTGTGATATTTTGGCTGTTCTACGCAAAAGTAAAGCTCTTCTAGATAATAAAATCGTTATCATGGTTGGTCTCTCCTAACGGCTCGACGGTAATCAATTCCCATGCTGACCATGTAAATACTTCGTATCCCCCCTCCACCAACCATGATAACTAATAGAACACTCACCTCTGCAAAATCCCCATCTGCAAGACTAGAGTCTGCTTTGTTCTTTTTCTTCTTTTTAGATTTCTTTTTCTTTTCACTTCCATCTTTCACTTTACGTTTTTTGCCTCGTTTCTCTGCCGCGAATGAATCGTCTGGAAAATTAATTAAAAGAACAAACTTTATTTTTGTTTAATATACAAGGCTGTTTAGACTAAATTTCAACATCGTGAAAGAAGAAGTGCCATAAATAAGATCCTTTAATAAATAGTAACTGTAGTGAAATATTTATAGAATTTCGTAAAATCTAAACGAAATCTTCTCTTGATGAATTAACAGGTTGTTTGTAATTATTTTTTTTTTTTTTGGTGATTATTTTCACTTCTTGCCAAGATTAGAAAATCAAAGAAATAAATTCTTAAGTGGCTTTGCTTGATTAAATTACGTCTTTCTTGTTTTAATACATAACAGATGGAGAATTGAAATTGCAGCACTGGAGCAAACAGGTTGATAATGAATTATAACACAGTGCAACCACCAAGCAGCAGGATCATATCTATTTACATGAACGCAGGCAAGCATACATCACAGTGTATACAAATGATACGTGTAATACATTACAAATGAAGCAAGTGCCTTTAAAACAATTGAAACCCAATTACAACCTATTTCGATGCTTAGTACTGAATTCATAGGCCATATAATTTCGGTGTCTGTCAGAAACATTGAATCGGTTATAATTTTTAAATGTTGGGAACCAACCGGTACCAATTCTAGTTTCGTTATATATCATACCATAAACTGGCTTTAGTGATGGGTAACAGATTTTCGTTTCCGTAGGTTTAGAACAACAGGCTACCGGAACCAATCATTACTATGAAATCCTATGGCCTGAATTCCCATAGATTCATCCAGGATTTGAAAAAATTCAAATTTGGAGTGCAAAATAGTTTTTCTCCCTCTAATTCATGCACAGATTGATTGATGTTGAGTGCCGAGCACTATGGTCAGGGGAACCCTTATGGATACATCAGGGCCTAACCTGGGCTGATTTTGAACTCCATATACGGGGTTTGGCCGTCTGCAGTTTGGCCGCCCAAACCAGGGTAAGAAAAAAAATTTGTTGTGATTATTGCTTTAAATATTGAATACGGTAAGAATTCCGCTAATTCAAGTACTCAAAACATTACGAAAAGCACTATAAAAGTTTGAGACTTTTCATTGGGTGTCTTACCTCCTGCATGGAGCGACCGATAATCCTATCGATCGCACTATTGTTGTTGTTTTAGACCAAACATGGCAGAAAGCAGTCTAATAATTTGTTATCTTCACATTGCTCGTCCTTGAATTAGCGGAATTTTTACGGTACAAGTAAAAACTGCTCTCTGCTACATGTAAGAACTTAAAACATAATACTAGGGACATGTTAAACAGAAATGGTGGTTTCAAGTAGGAGTTCTCTCCATGCAGACTTCATGGGTTCTGGGATGGTACTATTGTCAAGCTATTCTATCGGTGCCCAAAATTTTGCTATAGATTAGGCCCTGTACATAGATTCTCTAGTTTGATTTCATGGTACATGTGGCTGTTAAACGTCACACCCATATTTCTTTCTTGTTGCCAGGATAATTGAGGAGACGATTCCAAAGGTAGTAATGCTGGAAACGGTTTTAGTTGATCAACCAGTACCAATGGAAGTTTCTGCATATATCACAGTGACACTATATACAACAGGCTTTTCTTCATGTGAAACAGATTGTCGTTTCCGTAGTTTTAGATCAACAGCACGCTACAAGAAAAGCTCATTACCATGAACTCCTATGATAACGATATTAAAGCGCACTGTCTAACTTAAGAAATATAGGTGCCTAAAAATATCTTTATATTTCATGCTTCAAGTCATCAATTTTCCCCAGAAGAATCGTGTAGCTATGAAAGACTGGGGATATGGCTTGCAAAATGATATGATTTTAAATGAAGAAAAAAAAGGAGTAAACGTAAAGACAGCCCTGGATGAATACAAGTAGCACAGCTTCCCAACATGCAACAGATGTCACCAGACAGGACAAAAGCTTGAGGGATGAGCAATACTGGTGCAAGTACTACAAAGTCAAGAACCTGAATGCATATAATGTGATTTACTTCTACACAAAAAGGTACAATGAATTTGCTGGAGAATGTGGGCGGTAGCTATGGTCACCTGATTTAGAATTTTTAAAATCTGAATTGCTAAACTGTTCAAGAAAGCTGACAAATTATGTGTAATCATGCTTATAAACATGTAAAACACAAGGGAAAGGATCCTCCATGTAGTGCTAAGCGTTGTTTTAAACATATATAATGTTATATTATATTATTACATATCATCATTGTTCTTGAGAAGGGGAGTTAACTATGGTAAAACTTTTCTGACCGTAACCTAGGACACAACAGAAAGTTTCTTCCTTTACAATCCGAATGCAACCATAACAAACAAAGAAGAAGCAATCAAGACAGCAGACAGTGAGCGAGCTACGTTGTGGTTGCATTTTACTTACGAAGTGCTTCCTTATCTTCCCCCTGCGCCACGTACTGGGCAACAGGAGGTGAATCCGGGGACAAATAAGTTGACGGATTGTCGAGATTTGTCTCTGCAAAAGTTTCAACGGATTAACATCATTGGCCTTATAATAGTTTATTTAACAACTTAGTAGTTAAGTGATAACAATACAACACACATTTGTAATAAATTAATTGTCATTTGTACAATGTTATCGTTATAGGTTGCTTAGTGGGAAATTTGTGAGATACGACTTTCAGTAAAATGGGCAAAAATGTGAATTTTCTATTTCTATGCTTTGAGCCTAATTAAGGTACCAGCAATGGATTTTGCATTAATCAACATTTCAGAAGAAGGTCTGGAATTCTATACCAAGCCCACAGAGACATTTCCTCACTGCCAATCGTTTTTAACCTGTCAAGTTAGTTTTGTTTTTTTGCAGTCTTGTTTTCTGTTATTAATTATACATAATCCTTAACAGTGCGCCCATATTTCTCTTTTAAATTCCCGGCCTCTGAAGGTTGTAATCTCACCACTTTTGATATTCAGTAACGATAAAGCCAACTCATGTTCCAGGATGTCATTTAGCTGAAGATTTTTTAAAACCTTTATATTTTCGGTGAGCAACTATGACCAGAGATTGATGAACCCATAAAAGAAAAACGAGAAGATTTCGGCATTGGTCAATCACTTGACACCGCCCGACGAAGACGAATTACTAGGCCGCTCCATACTCAAATGATTATGAGGCCCCAGACGGACCCCTGTCTGAGCGACGCTTTGTACCTGCCAGCCATCAAACATTGTTTCACCCACTTTCTTCTTAATTCTTAGTTCTTAATTTATTTCTATACTTTGCAGATTGGGATGTTCAGTGATATTCAAAGTTTTCAAACCCATGTGCAATTAGTGGAATGCTGTTTAGATTATGAGTTCAACGTAGCCACAATGGGCCCACCACACCCTTTTAACACATACATTTCCAAATGTTGAATGGTTAAACTTAACAAACAGGTTTACAATGAAAAATCTGTGAGGCTGTGTCAGTTATGCTAAGTGTTATAATTTTAGTCAACATGTCAAAGTAATTCCTAATGAAAAGCTTGCAAATAACAGCATGTGGCCCAACTTAATGAATGGGATTCCACACAGCATGTGACATCTTATCAGTAGGCCCTACTCAAGGAGAGATACTTCAAAAACATATTTAGCATTCAACTGACAGTGACAAATCAAACTGGTTGTTCTGACGTTTCAACACAATTTAATATACAGAGGATTTTTATTTTTATTTGGGCCTACGTTTTCATGATATTACAGGAACGATATTTTACTTTGTACAGGGAACAAAAAAGAATTTTATTAGTGTTTTATATATAATTTATAATTTAAAAGAAACTTAGGCTTTATCAGTAAATTACAACCTGGGAAACCTAATGTGCCTGCTTGTTTATCGGAAGGCCAAACATATCTAAATTATTCAAACAAGATTTGACAAAATCAATAATTAGGGAATTTAAAATCGCAATTTTTTTTATTATTAATACCCCAAGGGCCCAACCCCCTGTTGTTACTGTAGTGTTGATCAAAATGATATTCAATTTCAAATTTCAACAATTCACTTCAAGTTCAACTCCAATACAAAGTCAGTGAATTTCAAAATGACATTTGAAATTCCTCTTGACTAGTTTATAAAACTGAATAAAAAGATTTAAAGATGCAAAGTCTAATATATTCCAAAACATGGACGAAAAATTCTTGATGAAAAAGCCTTAATTTTGTTTTGCTGGTTTATTATTCTTGTGGGTTGACCTCGTGTTATTTGTAACGAGCATGCGCAGATAGACGAGTTAGCACCTCAGATATATATCCAGATATTTATCCTTCAATTTTTCATCCTAAAAATATTGAGCAAAACGGCCAGAAATTATTATCAGAAATCCTCTCCCGAACTATTGAAGGTTGAAATAAGCTAGGATACAAGTTGAAAAGCTCAGAAATAACGGGAAATTCCCTTCCTCACGTGTTTTACCGAGGGATATTTACAGACGGTATGCAAATGAACAATAGACGTAGATCGAAGTTGGGGATTCCGCTCAGCGAAGCCGGGAAACTTCGTCTTGAAAATCTTCTCCGCCAAAATTACAACACGTTAGAATTTGAAAGACACATTAAATCGACAAGTTAAAGACACCGTGCCTTGTTCTGAGGTTGTTGATAATAAGACAAGATAGAAATCTAAGTGTATTGTCATATTTAGTTAACACGAGATTAATTACTAAACTTAACCCAAGTAGACAATACCTTCGCCGGAGTCCAAAGCCGCTTCGTCTACATCGACATCATTCAGTCCATCTTCGTCTCGATCGATAGATGCCATGTTCTTAATGTTTCCAGTGACTTCAGTTTTCAGAAAATCCACAAAAAAATAACACAAAAACGTGGATTACTTCCTAGAATTCAACATCGTCTTCCCACAGTAGCTGTCGCACATTTGACCCGACAAAAGTGGTTAGTGCCTTAATTGATCATGCGCGCCGTGACGTCACTGATTGACTAGTACATCCCATAATTTTGGCAGTTAGTTAATAAACCGATCACGTGACACTGCCTTAACCAGCTAGGACAGTTATGCAGAAACCAGTCCTATGACGACTTAAATTTGGAGAGGCCCATTAATAATTGATACATGTTGACAGCTGACATAACCAAAATAGAATTTAGAAAGAAAAAATATATAAAAGGTTAAAAAAATATACATAAAATGTCAATAAACATCTAATCCATATAGACTATTTTTAATTGAAATTTGAAAAAAATTGAATCCACTGCACGATGAACTAGTCTGATTAAATTTATTGTTTATAAAAAAAAGAAAAAGAATAAGCTTGTCCCGATGCCGATTTTAAAATAATTAAATATGCCAGTGCTATCTTATTTTAGATTTTTATTATTTATAAGGAACCGCGTTGAACACTATGTATTGACTAGGCCTACAGGCTATATATGCATTATGCGTTGATCCTAATGGGCATAAGATTTAATAGTTGATCGACTTACACGCAAAATAGAACATCTTCTTGGATCGTAGGTCTAGTTTCTACACTAAAGATCTTTCCACATGAAAAGGCCCAGTTGAATTTCATATGGGAAAGTCATCACGGAATTTCAAATCCTAAAAATGTTCATGGGGAAATAGCACTAAAATAAAAGAAATGCTACTCCGAAAACCGAAGCCATCGTTGAATGATATTCTATATATCGGCAGATCTACGCAGCCATCATCATTCTTTTGTTTTATACTAAATTCTTCTGAGTTGGTAGGGGCCTACGTCCAGATAGCACTAACATTATACACTTGTTGGATATAGGAACTGAACACAGTATTGTTAAAGACGTTACACGTCTACCATGCAATCGGGTTTAACTCTTCAAGAAATTATAGAAATTAATCATGTATAGCCTATACAGAATTATCAAAGACCAGTGTTTTCAGTTCTGGAGGCCTATATAAGAAATTTAGTGATATACACCTATAGGCTGAAACAGGCAGGAGGCCAAACTTTTTCACATGATAGTATAGGTCCTATAGTTGAGGTCTATGTAAATATACCCCTGATATATAGTAAGATGAAAAAAGGTAAAAATTAACATTTTATTTAGTATACGGTATACCATTTTGGGCAGGAATCGCAGAATAACATTTTTTGATAGTCTTTTTTTTAACGAGACAGGGCGATATTTTCTTTTTACAAAACTGTAGACCTATGTCATTAGGGCCTATCTATACAAATGTAGTCAATACCGGTACTAAACTATTTTCATATACCGGTATATTTCTAATTTAAAAACGCTTTGTTAGGACTACAGTGTATTTGCATTTATCTCACCCCCCCCCTCCCCCTCCCTCACCAACCTTCACAATATTTTACAATAACACACCAAGCAATATGGATTACTTGACTTGTTGTTGAGATATTCCCATTCAATGTCTCATTTTTGTTTTGACCAGCCTGTTTTAGACGTAATCAATTATTAACTGGCTGATATATCCACACCTTTATTGCATTAACCTTCCAAGACTTTTTGTCCAATTTTGTTGGTTGATATATTGTATAAGTAAGGGGTGTGGTCAGCTTGGCCTGTATCAAATTAACAAGACCAGTCCTTTTGGATCGCCGCTCTGTTGTCTGTCTAAAATAACCCAACAACTCTTCAAGTTGTTATCCATAAGTAACTCGTTGACTTGTTAATATATCACCAACTTCTAAATGCCATGCACTCAAAACTCTCCAATTGTAAGTGAAATTTTCTTGAGTGCGACCTACAACGCCAATCAATAAATTCAATGAAATTCGGCGGTTTTCATATACAATCCTTGTCGGTAGGAGTCTGGGGTGGGAGTCCAATTATCCCATCGATGGAAAGACTGCAGGCCACTGGCACTTTATATTTAAATGGACATACCCAGATATGTTTAATACGATCGTTAAAATGTGTACTATATATTCACAAAGAGTGTTCTTTGAATCAGAGCAAAGTAAGAAGTGGTGCCAACATGCAGGAGGGTGAACTTTTTTATGTAGTAAACTGAATACGTGTATCAAATCCAAACAAAACACCAAATGTTTAATCAAATCCCGACCAAGCCACGCGTGATACCAAAAAATCCTAGATAATATAGGTACTAGTTTTGGACTTCTGGATTTTTTGATGCGTTGCCAGGTTTAGGAAGGAAAGGAACCGGATCCTTTGTCCGGAGGAAACCCATGCATGGCCTTCGGGGAGCACCTAGCAACTCGTCCCATACGGCGATCGAGCACAATTTTATTTGGTCGGAGTGTGATTCGATACCGCGCGGGATTGTTTGATTGATTGTTTGGTGATTTTACTTATATGGCGGCGTTGCAAGTTTTATTGTGAGAGGAACCGGGCTCTATGCCCGGAGGAAACCCACGACCTTCCCGTGGTAACTGCCAACCATCCCACATAGTCGTTGGAGTGAAAACCCAGTCAGAAAATTTTCCAATTTTTTTGGACTGAGTGGGATTCGAACATGCGTCCAACGCTCTACCTACTGAGCCACGGAGGCCGCCCGATACCGCGCGGGAAGGACGGTGTCTGACATCCACATGGAATTAATTCAGCCTGCAGATGACTCTAATCGCATTTCTTATTAGATGGAAAACTGCAAACTCTCGGACAATAAATTTCAATAGTTATGCTTTAAAAAAAACCCGAATGGTTTTGTCACATTTTGTCTTTTATTCTCAGCCATCTTGGCTATGTAACCAGGGATATGACCAGGATGATTCTAAAGTAGACATCAAAACTACATACATCATTCTTTATAGACATTTTTATTACAAAAGACTTGTTCCCCATATTATTGGACATGGTTCCGATTTTTTCTAATGGTTCTTAATTGCAGCACTCCAAAAAGTTTAAGAATCTTATGGTATTTGATCCTTCGGAAGACATTATAGTGCATATTGATCTAAAGCACTTACACAATGCCAATATCGAGATCGTAAGAATCTCCCATCGCCACTGATTCAAAGGCTAAACTGGAGGCGCAGTCCAGTCGTGCCTTCGGCAAATCCCGATACTGAAAGTGCGAGAATATATGAACCAGGATCAAATGACTTTCCTTTGATACCAATCTCTCGGATGTACGTTTAAGTTAGTAAAACAAAAGCCTAAAAAGCCCTCATACATCCCAGGGGCCTGTTTCACAAAAAAGTTGTACTTTCATAACAACGTATACCTACAGCATTGGTTGCCATGACAGCCACGCCGTTTTGTGAAACATGCTACAGCTTTTGATATTTTGTCCGGTTGGTAGGGCACACTTTCGGTTTATACGGGCTGCAGCTCTCACAAGAGTTGTATCACAAAAGAAGCCCTGTTGCCACTGAAGAGACACGACGACGTGCCAACTGCGTCTGATCGAACTGTGCGACGGCTTTGTGAAATGGCCCCCTAGCCTTACTTCACAACTAGCTATCACTAGATATGACATGCTGAGTTAAATATTTTGAGAATTAGTCGTCAGGTTTCTTATTTCTCTCATAACTTGGAAAATTGGATTTGGTCTTTTGCTAGAGAGGGCCCTATTATCGATTGATTGGAATTTCTCGGCCAACTCTGAGAAGACAGTCGCACCATTCAACCTGAAGTTCAATTCTAGCTATCGTGATCGCTTTAACGTGAATGATTGTCAGTCTTAAATATCTGAACAGATAAACTTTGGTGAACTTGAATTGAATTATTGATACCTATATGCCTGAATTTTCATGAAGTCACACAAAAAATTATGGGATATTGTGAGGGCGTCTTGATTTTTTAGTGACCGCTTTGTTACAGCGCCAGACCCGACACGATTGACTACACATCTATACTTCAGTGACGAATTTTTAGTCCGTCATGTTCTTGGCCCCTTCTAATACCTGCCTGACTAGCTGGGAAATCTTGTCTGTCTTTATTTCTATATTCCAATGGTGCTTATGCCAGGGAGTGTATGCTAGATTCTCAGCACCATAGAGGCGGATTGTTCGGGCTACACCCGGACTATTTGGAGATCTCCAAACTCTGTTGGTCACCCATCATCAATATATTTTGGCCACAGAGTTTGGAGATCAACTACACCCTGACGAGTGACGTGATTAAGTAATCAGTCTATAGGTCAGACCAATCAAACAAGAAACAACTCAAAGACAACATCACAATTCTAATACAATTTATTAGACAATAGTTGAAGTTGACAAAAAATAAAGAAATCAATAATGTATTGAGTGATGTCGTAAATGAAAACGGAAAAGCGTTTTTTGTTGCAGTGTCTGTATTTCCTGATCTGTTAAGTTGGAACCCTTTTCCACAGAGGTGAAGCTTGAAGGTCAAAGCCAAAAAGCGAATCCAAAAGTTTTTATTTGGTTCCTGTGGAGAAAAGTGCAAGGAGACCCCCAGCAGAGCCCACGGACAGGACATAGTTACTGGAAATGGTTAAGGAGAACAAATTGGGAATTGAGAAATATGTTTTTTACGAAAAATTTTTATTTTTAAAAATTCAGCGAAACACGTGACATTGCGCAATAGATCTCGAATCAAGTTACCAATTATAGTACTAGCCCCCTTTTCAACCCAATTAGAAACTTGTCTCCATGATTATTTTAGTCAAGAAGCTTTGCGTTTGTGTTTTAGTGTTCATAAATATAATACTAGTCATTGTTTAACTTTTGTATTTTAAATCCAGAATAAAAGAAGAGAACCCATGTTGATTTCTCGACCCTTTTGCTGTTTGATTAAGGCTTAACGTTGCACACAAGTGACAACAGCAAATGTCATATGGCAAAAAAGTATCAACCACTAGTATAGGTGATAGCACCATTCACTGTGTCACTCGGTCACTGTATGTGAAAGAGTTGTCAGGTACTTGGCAAAGGTCGGGGGGTTTCCTCCGGGCCATAAACCTGGTTCCCCCTACCCCACTAAACCTGACAACACCACCATATAAGTGAAATAACCTTGAGTGCAACGAAAAACATCAATCACCATTCACTTCAGAATTATAAATTTTCATTTAAAAATATAACTTTATAATTCTGAAAAAAGAAAATGACTTGAACAAAGGATACACTGTAGGGTTGAATGTCCTCAGTACGTAGAAAGACAGGACTATCAGTAGGACCAGGAACAGGGCATTGTTATAAAATATAGAGAAGGTAGTGGCTTCATAATCAGCTACCTCATTCTTCTTCCATAAGATTCTACAAACACAAAAAATAATGTTTTTTTTTTTTTAAATCCTTGCAGTGTGTCGTCAACGATTATCTTTCGATGCCTCTTAATAAGGACTGTGAGCTTTGTTTTACACTTCTCTGATACATCACTATGCCCTGAGCTACAGCAGGACCCTGAGCTAGTGACATGCCCTGAGCTACAGCAGGACCCTGAGCTAGTGACATGCCCTGAGCTACAGCCGGCTCTTAGCTAGAGCTAAGTCCTGAGCTAGTGACATGCCCTGAGCTACAGCTGGCTTTTAGCTAGAGCTAAGTCCTGAGCTAGTGACATGCCCTGAGCTACAGCCGGCCCTTAGCTAGAGCTACGCCCTGAGCTACAGCCGGCCCTTAGCTAGAGCTAAGTCCTGAGCTAGTGACATGCCCTGAGCTACAGCTGGCTTTTAGCTAGAGCTAAGTCCTGAGCTAGTGACATGCCCTGAGCTACAGCCAGCCCTTAGCTAGAGCTACGCCCAGAGCTACAGCAGGACCCTGAGCTAGTGACATGCCCTGAGCTACAGCCGGCCCTTAGCTAGAGCTAAGTCCTGAGCTAGTGACATGCCCTGAGCTACAGCCGGCCCTTTGCTAGAGCTACGCCCTGAGCTACAGCCGGCCCTTAGCTAGAGCTAAGTCCTGAGCTAGTGACATGCCCTGAGCTACAGCCGGCCCTTTGCTAGAGCTACGCCCTGAGCTAGTGACATGCCCTGAGCTACAGCCGGCTCTTAGCTAGAGCTAAGTCCTGAGCTAGTGACATGCCCTGAGCTACAGCCGGCCCTTTGCTAGAGCTACGCCCTGAGCTAGTGACATGCCCTGAGCTACAGCCGGCTCTTAGCTAGAGCTACGCCCTGAGCTACACCAGGACCCTGAGCTAGTGACATGCCCTGAGCTACAGCCGGCCCTTAGCTAGAGCTAAGTCTTGAGCTAGTGACATGCCCTGAGCTACAGCCGGCCCTTTGCTAGAGCTACGCCCTGAGCAAGTGACATGCCCTGAGCTAGTGACATGCCCTGAGCTACAGCAGGACCCTGAGCTACAGCCAGCCCTGAGCTACAGCAGGACCCTGAGCTAGTGACATGCCCTGAGCTACAGCCGGACCCTGAGCTACAGCCGGCCCTGAGCTACAGCAGGACCCTGAGCTAGTGACATGCCCTGAGCTACAGCCGGCTCTTAGCTAGAGCTAAGTCCTGAGCTAGTGACATGCCCTGAGCTACAGCCGGCTTTTAGCTAGAGCTAAGTCCTGAGCTAGTGACATACCCTGAGCTACAGCCGGCCCTTAGCTAGAGCTACGCCCTGAGCTACAGCCAGCCCTTAGCTAGAGCTACGCCCAGAGCTACAGCAGGACCCTGAGCTAGTGACATGCCCTGAGCTACAGCCGGCCCTTAGCTAGAGCTAAGTCCTGAGCTAGTGACATGCCCTGAGCTACAGCCGGCCCTTAGCTAGAGCTAAGTCCTGAGCTAGTGACATGCCCTAAGCTATAGCTAAGTCCTGAGCTAGTGACATGCCCTGAGCTACAGCCGGCCCTTTGCTAGAGCTACGCCCTGAGCTAGTGACATGCCCTGAGCTATAGCTAAGTCCTGAGCTAGTGACATGCCCTGAGCTACAGCCGGCCCTAGCTAGAGCTAAGTCCTGAGCTAGTGACATGCCCTGAGCTACAGACGGCCCTTAGCTAGAGCTACGCCCTGAGCTACAGCCGGCCCTTAGCTAGTGCTACGCCCTGAGCTACAGCCGGCCCTTAGCTAGTGACATGCCCTGAGCTACAGCAGGCCCTTAGCTAGAGATACACCCTTAGCTAGAGAAAAGAACAAAAATCTTGAAAACAATTAATCTGAAAAACAGTCTTCGCAAAGATTATAGAATATATGCATACCTTTCATCTTTTTCTTTTTTGCCCATTTTTTTGTCATCAGCTAATTTTTTCATCATATCTCTTGTTACTGCTTCTTCTCTTTTCAAAGCAATTCTGAATTTAAAAAAAAGTTTGAATACAAAAATCGAAGAATTTTGCCAACCTCGAAATGGAAATGAAGTTAAAATACATGAATTACAAGGATTAATTGTTGAACATGGTCAGGGTTTCAAAGAAGTCAAACAATTTTAGGTGGTAATCACAAACATTGAGCCAAGTCAAATGGAGTATTTTAGTTACCAGAAATTGAATATGTTCTTACTAGATTAACCTGAATTCAGTTTTTATGGGTAAATGAGTTTTTATTGTCATATTGAAACCCTGATTATTAGCTTCATTCATTGTTAAATATATATATAATAGGATCTCTAACAAGGGAAACAAATTCCAGCACATCACAATACGCGCATATTGTTGTTCATAGATAAGGAGTTAAGAGGCCGGTTGTTCAAGAGTGTATTAACCCTAAAACCTGTACCTCACAATTCATCTAGCGCAAGGCTTGTAGACTTATGAACAAATCAGCCCTGAATTCGGATCGACTGGGTACACTTTTTCAGTAGTCTTAACATTGGTTAACCTACACAGGAAAATTCTGAATAAAGACAGCTTGTTCGAGGAAAATTTCTTGACAATGGGAAAACATGTTTCAGAGCTCCTTGTCAACTTCGTTGCTTAGTTTTTTTATATCAACAGAGAGCCATGTTACAGGGTATTTCTGATATATTTAGCTTTTTCCGTTTATTTATTTAAACTAATTAAATAAAGAAAAAAAATGTTATGATAAAGATATGGACTTACTTGTGTTTAAGTACAAATTTCACATTTTTGTAAGCAAATGCCACCAAGTAGGTACAGACTAGAGGCATCAGAACAAACCATACGGCTGACTGGTACAAATCCATCTGATGGATTCTCCAAAATAACCCTGCAGATCAAAGAAAAAAACCTTTAATTCCTGCGCCGTTACATGTCAAGAACTGTTAATGGTTTATATACATTGCAACAAATAAAGAGTAACAGTTTAAGCACAAAAACTGCCAAATTCCATTTTACGTATTCTAACTTGAGCATTCTCTCATATACATGAAGTCAGTCTTTTTTTGGTTTGTGAAATTGTTTTCTGCAATAAGGTTATATTTTATGTATTTTGCTGATGGTAATTTCAATTTTTCGGCAAAAACCAACAAATTCCACAATCAATTTTCTCAAAAATACCCATGCCATTATACCATCTGCAGCGCTCCAGATAAGGGGCGTATAAGCATATTTTACGCCTTCAAAATGACCTGGTATGGCCAGGTTTTCAAAGTTAGGCTTACTTATTATGCCACTTAAAATTCGGATACGCTTTCTCCAATGGGCTAATGCGGACAGTCGGCCGGCACAGGTTGAGTGATGTCAAAACAAACAAGGATCTTTGATTTCAATACCAGCGTGGTCACAGTAAGAATTACCGTCTATACGGGAGTACGGGACCCCGTGATTACAAATCAAATGCCCCGAAACGGAGCGCCAGCCTGATCGAAATCTTCTGTCACTTCCCCTAAATCGGGACGCAACGTAAATCGGGACTATTTAAATGAAGATTAAAAATAATCTCACATTTTAATGTAAGTTTTTCTTTCAAAAGGCATTTCAACATCGCTGTAACACAACTATGAGTAATTCAAATGTGAAGCTATTGAAATATATACTTTTGTTGCAACAACGATGACTCAGGTCAGGAATAAAACGTTTAAAGGGGCATGAGCTGCCAAAATGTTGATATTTTGACGTTGATACAGAATGTTTAAATTATCGGCTATTTTACCTAAGACGTATAATTCAAAGACTTTTTAGTGCGCCTAGTCTCGGGAATGTACGTTAAAGTATTGTTTTGAGCTAACTTTTGCTTAGAATGAATGAATGGTCGTCCCGGTTATTTAAATTTTGTTTACTTTTCGAACACGTTTTCGGTTCGTACAGGCCACATACTGTATGGATTTTCCTCATTCCAACGCCAATCATTGAGTTTTTCAATGGCCTGTAAAGCCTCTTACTGTTGGGACGATCAGAAATTATGAAAAAAGTGTGAATTTCGGCAGCTCATGCCACTTTAATGTGTATTCGTTGTTTGGCAAAGACTAATAAAAAAAAATTGTTTGTACCCTAAATGGGAATAGCATACTGGTCAGTATTTAATTTGTGAAAACAATACTACGAAACAAAACAGTTCAAGTTTATGTCTTGGTAAAATAATAAAGTAACCTTGCTGTTCATTTATTCTGCATATAGAAAGACGGTAAAATAATAAAGTAACCTTGCTGTTCATTTATTCTGCATATAGAAAGACGTGAAACCATTCTCAAAACTGATATGAAGAAAATAACTGAAACTACTCTCTATGGGTCTCCGCTTTCTTTGATTATCGGGCACGTTAACAGTGTTCACGACGAAACCCATAACACGGGGTAATGTCTAGTTGCTATAAATAGTGGGAAAAAAATAAAATTATTAAAAATAAAATTGCTAAATAAACTTTTTTCTTACTAGGTAGATTATGGATTCTTGTGAAAATTCTTTTCTATTGCTATTATTAATAATATTACTGCTGTCATTTGGAAATAGAAAAAAAATAATTTACATAGACAAAATCTGAAAACGTATATACTATGACCACCGGATTAACTTGATCGTCCACATAATAAACGACTGGAATAATAAACTCATGGACTTGTATTCTCAAAATAATGTCCTATAACTGTTATCTCTGTCGATAGTGACATTCATTTGCTTAACAACTTAGACCTATCATCTAAGATCTCAAATAGTTTCTTTTTTGGACGAAATGTCCTATATTCATGGACGAAATGACTTAACTTTATGGACGAAATGTCCTGTATTCATCAGAAGAAGCCAGGTTAATTTTCATACTGAAAATTAGCCGCACTCGTCACCCGTGTGTCTCTATCCTGGTTTACTTACTTTGCCGGTCAGGTAGAGCCACACATTAAACCGCCATTATAAGGGTGAGATAACCTGTGTAACCTCATTAGGCCAATTTTTATGCTATGCTTTACAAAGAGCAATTTAACAATTTAACAACGGATTTCGAAGAAATCAACTGGTTCAGTGAAAAAAGGCATGTTTCAAAGATATAATAGGCGGTAATAGCTGAAAGGTAGTTGAGATTAAGGATAGTTAAGACTTAGCTTAAATCTGAAATCCGAAGTCCTTCCAAATAATTCATTTAAAAGCCGTAACTAACTGAAAATGCATTTATTTCCTTCATTTTCAGCGTTAACCAAAATCAAGTCGCAAACAGAGCTAGTTACCACACAGTGACAGGCAACTCTCTTGGTCTCTGAAGCAGTGAAAACCGACCGAAAGTGCATGATAACTGATCGAATACCCGTAAGACTACTTAGATGTGTTGTTGTTGTTGTTATCGTTTGCAAACGTGGCAGATCATCGGGTCAAGAACGGATTGATCAGTCAGAAATAAACGATATATTCCCCAATACTTACAAACTGGAATGACGGAAACAATAAAGGCGTTTCCATAAAACAACGCTGATGACTTTGTGCTGACATTTCGGCTGAAATCCTGAAGCAAAAGCTCCTCTTCACGAGTAAGTTTCTTCTGAGCCGGCATGTTGATAGTTGACGAAAAGGACTGACGCAGCGACCTCTTTCGGTACAGCAAAACTGAAATCGGCTTAGCAGCGGGAGGTAACTCTCACTGAACATCTGTTGCAAAGTGTTTGACTTTTGAAAATAATTTCATTGTGAGAGAAACAACTTTTCTGATCAGAACCATCTGCTGTAGTAGAAACCTATGTAAATCTATAAGACGCAGTTTGACCAGTCTGAAAAAGGGTTCTTGCTAAACGGTAAAGGACGTGTCAATACATTACCGCGGTTGAAGCCTAATTGAACAAACAATGTACATATGTCGAAACATGCAATACATCAAAATTTTTGTAATAATTTTAAGATGGCAGGAGCTACAAAAATGTTGATAATTTCTTGTTAAATCAGAATTGTGAAATTATCTAATATTTTTGTCTAAAGTACCAAGAAAAATCATTTTAGTCGTAGGCCTACTAGTTTCGTGAACGTAGGGCCTACGTTATAGTAATGCTAGGAGTCTAAAAAGACTGAACGTTCGTCCCGGTTATTTAAATTTTGTTTACTTTTAGAACACCATTTTCTTCACAGACTTAAAGCCTTGATATTGTTTTGACAATAAAAACCGTGAAAATAATGCCGCCGTAAAATGGCATTATCCGCCAAAAATTCAGGCATTTTTTTTCACAATTTCCGACAATAGGAGGGTTAGGTCATCAAATTTAAAAATACCCCATCCCCCCATTAATTAAGCCTTTGACCTGTTCAAGCGGCGGAATAGTATAAAAACAGCTAAATAATCAGGACGACTGCCCATTAATTTCAGCTACTTTTAGGCCCTTATAGTACATTCCCGAGATTAAGATTTCCATAAAAATAAAAAAAATTGCCCTTGTTGAGAAGTCAAGAGATTTTGCGAAGAGGTAACATCATTCCACAAAAATAATCCACGAAGCAATCGGACTTTAAGATGTCAACAATTTTGAGTGAAAATAAAAAAGTAAGTTACTTGTCTATCAAAAGCGCCACATGGCTGGTACAAGGTGCAGAAAGGGCTTTTGTGTAATCCGACATACCCACCATGCAAGACAACTTTCATTTTCAGTTTTTTTTTGTTATACCAAGAAAATCACATCAGTGACTAGTCATAAAATATTAATTCGATGACACTTTTTTTTTAACAGAAAAAAAACAAAAACAGTCATACGGGTAAGCTGGATTACAAAAAAACCCAGTACGTACCCGGATGGTTTTTTATGTGATTGATAATATGACATATCCGTGGTTTGTGTAAATACCTTTTTTGTTATACCAAGGCGATTTCATCGAATAAATATTTATTCCAGAATCATAGAACAAAGCATTTTTGTATCACAGTAGTACTAGAGACACGTGTACGACTAGTTCGATACGACCACGTACGGATCTAAGACTAAAGCCGGGATATTTCAAACCTGCCACCCTGAAAGTGTGGAACTTGGGTTTCAATGGATCAAAACTGGGAAGGTTGAAGACACCGGCGAGTGTCAAAGTTTCCTCCGAGAAAAACACCTTGACGTCTTCCTCCATGCCACATCTTCTCGAAACAAGGCAAGAATATTGCGAATAATGTCATAAACAACTGTATGAAACATGTAATGATTTGTGTTTAAATAATAAAAATATCGGTTAGGCCTATACAAGTACGAACTGAATATGTCTGCAAATAACCGAGCAAATTCGAATAGCAGAGATGTATGTTCACATTTAGTTTATTCTTAACTGGGACCTCAGTGGTAGGCTACAGCAGGTTAGAGTGATAGTCCCTCAGTCAGACACAGACCTTCCATCGATGTGGCGTGGGTTCGAATACCACTCAGAGTGGATTTTTCACTCGATCGCCGTATGCGGAAGACCGAAACTGGCGGGTTTGGTCTGGACAATGAGCCCGGTTTCCTCCCCCACTAAACCTGACAACGCCGTTATATACGTGAAATAATCTCCAGTGCGGCATAAAACATCAATCAATCAATGCACCTATAGTTGAAACTGGTGAAAAGAGGGAAAGAGCTACGGTACTAGGTTTATTGGGGGTGGGGGCGGGGGCTGATAGGGTAGAAAAGAGTGGGCAGAGGTACTACATCTAGGGGAGGGGAAACAAAAAGTCGAGTTACAGACCTAGGAATACGTAACCCAGGAGTTGGGGCGAGATGATAGATATCGATGGACTGACAGGGTTGGGGAGAGGGTGCATGGTGAGTTGCGGCAGCAGAAGTGGCAGAAATAGTGATGGAAAGAAAAGGATAAAAAATCTGAATGGTCGAAAGTTGTAATTTACAACTCGCAAAACTTCTATACAGTACTTTGTGTGGACTTGTTCAGTTGCAAGACTATAAAATTTTCTGACGGAACGGAGGCCGCTGCCCCAAATTTCGCTTCCATAGGGCCTACATAATTATCGGCCTAATAGTTAAATTGAACAGTCTCATGCACATTGCCGGGAACAGATTATGTTTGACGATGGATTTATATAAACTATGTACAGACTTCAAACTCTAGATCTGCTAAGGCTTCAAAGAAATTTCCACGATAACCCAAAAGTATGCCTAAATATTTATAAGCACGAGTTATTTCATGTGATTCGTTGCCTAGTAAAAATTGAAATGAGTGTAGTCGCTCAAAAAATGGTTTTGCGAAAAGCGTGAGTTTTGATTTCCCTATATTTACTGGTAAAGCATTTGAGAAGAAAAATTTACTGATGCAATCGAGAGAGGTTTGTAGTCCAATATGCTTTCCAGAAAATACAACGAAATCGTCAGCAAAAAGCAAGTGTGTGACCTTGGAGTCGTTAATTACTTGTGGGTTACATGAAGAGGAAAATGGTAATTTATATCATCAATAAAAAAACATTGAAGAGTGGGGAAAAAAGATTGCAACCTTGACGTACCCCCTTGGTTGGCATGCAGCTGAGCGAGAGCCCTGCGTCGGTTTTCATACTAAACGTGGAATTGATATACATGCTATGCAGCAGATGTAGAACATTTCCAGTAATGCCACGTGATGCCAATTTTCTGAGTAAGATTGAGTGATCAATCATGTCAAACGCTCTCTTAAATCAATGAAGGCATCGAATAGAGACTTTTTCCTGGCTAAAAACGAATCTTAGCATCTAGTGACATAATCTTCAATCTACTCTCTTTGTTATGACATTGTTATAATTTTATGACGTCACTAATGAACGCTCAAAACTGACGCAGCAAGAGTGTTTCGTCATAACTTTATGACATTTGTGAAGAGTCCACCCTGTCAGTGTCAGATGTAAAATGTGCCGCCATTGATAGTTGAAGTGCGCGTGCATAACAGATCTGGATCGAAATTGCACCATCTCCTAGTAATGGCGGCATTCGATGCAAATCCAATACCACGTGATCTCCATTCCACGCATATAGTTCATTGGATCCGATCATGTTCATTTTCGATAGGCCTCCTGTACATGTCGTAATAAAACTAAAACACATAGGACAACTTGTACTACTTTGTACAAAGTAGTAAAAGTTGTCCTATGTGTTTTGGTTTTAGTAAAACCGCTCCATAGAGGAATCTAATGTCGTAATAAATGAAGCATTGCGACAGAGGCAAATAACATCCATTTCTGGACTGGAACAGATCTCTTTCGAGTTAACTGGAAGTTTTTTTCTGAATTACTGCAGATGCAATGTTGTTTTATTTTTTTTTACAAAAAATACCCCAACAAACAGTTCATTTGTTGACAATTTATATCTTGATTGTATAACATGTTCAGCATGAAATTTTAATGCCACAATTGGATAAACACTTCAGAAAATGACATAGAATAAACAGGAGACTCGTTATTTTTCCGGTATAGATTTCTGACTGACGTCACTGATTGAAGAGCTCGTTGTCTTTTTCAGAATTCCTTTGCTAGGATTGTCAACTATTTTGAACGACTCGTTACGTATTGGGGGATTTCTCATATTTTCATTTTGAAATAAACTCAAATTATCATCTTCTGGAATTGAAAACGACACCTTTTCATTGGCCGATGGAGAACTATCAGATGTGACGTCATCATGGAGGCGTAACCACGACATCGACGACACGTACGAGTTCGACCTTGATCTTGGAGAGTTGGCTTCTGAAGAGTTTTTACGACTTTCTGGAGTCTTCTGAAAGATGACAGAGTCTCCGACGTTTATATGATAATGATCTTTCCAGTCCATGCCGTCCAACTCATCCTCTTTCTCGGAGTCACTGAAACTGGAATCATCAATCTTTTGTGGAAATTTCCAGTTTTTACATTTCACAGCCAGCGCTGTCATCAAGCCGGTAAAAATGATCAACAGAACCAGAATTCCAGCCGTTAATGCGTTCTTATTGTATAACTCAGCTTTCGGACTACGAATTATCTCAACTATAAAACTCAGCGGATTTGACACTATCATTCCATCTTCTTTTCTTGTTAAGACAACCTAAAAATTATAAACAGACAAAAAAAAAAACGTTTCACGAAGAATGAATAATAATACTCATGCAGCCAATACGCATGAGCTGCCAAAATGCACACTTTTTTCATAATTTCTGATCGTCACGACAGTAAGAGGCTTTGAAGGCCATCGAAAAACTAAATGATTAGCGTTGGGATGAGATCCATACATTATGTGGCCTATACGAACCGGACTAGTGTTCGAAAAGTAAACAAAATTTAAATAACCGGGACCACCATTCATTCAACATTCGGATTTACGTCAAAATATCAACATTGTGGCAGCTTATGTCACTTTAACATAACAAACCAAAAATTAGCCATGGCGTTGAAGCGTATATAGGCCTATGTGCACTTCAAATATGCGCCATTCTCTGTGGCACATTACCCTCTGAAGATAGGGGTTTGCACTGGGTAAAGAGTTTGGTGAACCAAGTGAAATAATCTTGAGTTCGGCGAACAACATCAATAAATTAATTGCCCGCAACCAAACTATAAATACACGATGTCTCATTATCGATGCCGAGCTCGAAAAGAGAACTTCACTGTTGAATTGAATGAAACTACGGGTTTGGCATTTCCATAAAATTCCGATCCAACTAGTTTAATTAGTAGAAAAAATTAAAATACTCCATCGAATCTGGTGGCATTGTTATTACTTTCTGCCATGAGAGAAACGCCATGTTAAACTTACACAGAAATATACAATGGAGTGCAATCCATAATTTTCTTGGCTTTCCTGTACCATTACATCTCCATCCGGGTCAATGGTGAACTTAGACGATCCCATGATTGAAAAGGTAAGGTGGGATGGTAGCTCTGTCATATTTTTATCTCCATTTGTTACACGGGGTGTGTAAAATGGATTCACCCAACCTTGATTTGCAGGAATTGGCCGAACCTCCACCCCGAGGTCCACTGGATAATATTTTTTATCTCCAAGCGTCCCTTTAACAGAAACTATAGTTCCCTCAGGGGCCCCTTCATACAGGTCTCCTTGGAACTCCCCAGACTTATACGCCAGTGAATATGGGTAGAGCAATTCTGTGGAAGTTGCTAAAGGTTTTCCTAAAACAGAAACGAATAAAAATATATAGTGATTGGACGGTCAATCCGAAAATGTTCAAATCTGGTTGTTTCAATCTCAAACAATGTTGACAATCTTAGGGCTCTTGACCGTTCTTGATCAGGGGTGTTCGTCTGGCATACATCTCGGCAAGTTTATCCCAATACCCGATCGAATTATGTTATATGGGCGTTATTGTACCAATGTCAGATCAGGGGTGTTCTTCGACCATACATCTCAGTCGGTTTATCCCGATACCCGACCGAATTAGGTTATATGGGCGTTATTGTACCAATGTCAGATCAGGGGTGTTCTTCGACCATACATCTCAGTCGGTTTATCCCGATACCCGACCGAATTAGGTTATATGGGCGTTATTGTACCAATGTCAGATCAGGGGTGTTCTTCAACCATACATCTCAGTCGGTTTATCCCGATACCCGACCGAATTAGGTTATATGGGCGTTATTGTACCAATGTCAGATCAGGCGTGTTAGTCTGGCATACATCTCGGTCGGTTTATCCCGATATCCGACCGAATTATGTTATATGGGCGTTATTGTACCAATGTCAGATCAGGGGTGTTCTTCGACCATACATCTCAGTCGGTTTATCCCGATACCCGACCGAATTAGGTTATATGGGCGTTATTGTACCAATGTCAGATCAGGGGTGTTCTTCGACCATACATCTCGGCAAGTTTATCCCGATACCCGACCGAATTAGGTTATATGGGCGTTATTGTACCAATGTCAGATCAGGGGTGTTCTTCGACCATACATCTCAGTCGGTTTATCCCGATACCCGACCGAATTAGGTTATATGGGCGTTATTGTACCAATGTCAGATCAGGGGTGTTCTTCAACCATACATCTCAGTCGGTTTATCCCGATACCCGACCGAATTAGGTTATATGGGCGTTATTGTACCAATGTCAGATCAGGCGTGTTAGTCTGGCATACATCTCGGTCGGTTTATCCCGATATCCGACCGAATTATGTTATATGGGCGTTATTGTACCAATGTCAGATCAGGGGCGTTCGTCTGGCATACATCTCCGCAAGTTTATCTCAATACCCGACCGAATTATGTTATATGGGCGTTATTGTTCCGATGGGAGAAGAGAGGGTTTTTGTCGGCCATACATCCCGGTTTACCCAAATATCTGAACGAATTGAGTTATCTGGTCAATACTGAATCAATCAAAGGTCGATGGTTTCCTTTGTTTTTTTTTATATCCGGGTCATCCCCCCCCCCCCCCCCCAATAAACGACGGAACGGTTATGTGGCATTGCCAGGTTTATAGGTATAGAGATAACTCGGCTCTTTGTCTCCTGAAAACCCCGCCGGCTGCTACCCAGTAAACTTTGGGCATAGTGAGGTTATATTTTTCTTTGAACGAAATGCATCGAAGGAATAGCCTTAATCAATATATATATCGCTCACGTTCATGTAAACATGGGTATTGCATGTATAGATTATGATTTTATGCCTACCTGATGTCTCCAATCCTGGCACAAGCATATAAATGAGACATGGAAGTAAAACGGCTTCCAGTGAAATCGTCATCGTCTATCTCGCGCACGCCTGGAAATAGATGAAATCAAGAGTTTTTAGAGACATGCATGACCTTCAAGAATGTAGAAATCGCAATGCATTGGGATGGTAAAAAAATCATTATATCGATAATGTGCAGTGAGCAAGTTCATGCAATTAAGTTGAATCCATTTCACACTCTGTTGAGATTGATTGTCTTACATATATATATATATAAACAAGTTTTCAGACACTCTTGATATATCAGAATACTCCTTAAATTTAAACTAAGCCTAACACATGGCTGGCTTGTTGTTAGTCTTTGATTGTTAACCAATAAAACAAATCCTTCGATTTAGTTAACTGTCACGCGTGACAAGAACATAAGTACTCAAGCCGATCCATCAGACTATGTCAAGAATTCATAAGAGGATTACATAATACTTAGTACAAATTGAAAATATGTTAGGTGGGAGGAAAAGGTCACATGTGGCATAAACTGTCATACTGTCAAGATTTGCAATTTTTTCCACAAATTCTGAAAGGGTCCGAATTTAACTGAAAACTATACTTGTTCAACGTTGACATTAAGAAAGTAAATGCAGCCAGTGATGGTATGAACAGAAACAGGGTTCGAAAAGTAAAGAGAATTTTAATAACCCGAACGAACGTTCATTCATGCATTTTATGTCTAACGTAGTTAAAAACTTTACATTAATTCTAAGAACTAGTAGCGCTATGGCGTATATACCATTTTGATGCTTTAAATTTGTAACAAAGCACTCAACACAAAGAACTGGGGGTGAGCAACAAGCCCTAATAACTGTTTGCCCTACCTTTGTTTTTACGTTTGACCCAATTGAGCACCCCCCCCCCCCCCACACCCCTCGCCCACGGGGTGTTTCGAGTTCGATTATGAGCACGTGTCTGTACAGTGCCAAGCCTTTAAAACCATTCTGCGTATTAAGGAACCTGTTTATCTGGTCAAGTAGAAATGCATGGATGCAGGAGGTGAGAATTGGGTAAGCTGGCCATGGAGATATGGGATCTGGTTGCACAAAGTTTTGGTCTGACTTACCTTTGCAACGTTACAATCAAATTCCTTTGTGACGCAACATATTTAAGCCTGTTGAAGTTGAATGTTGAAGGTATATCTTGCCATGACAGTTAGGCCTTGTGCTGGGCGTAAATATTTTGAGAAACAGCCCCTTCATCAGTCATGGAACCTGGGACAAAAATTCGAATTAAATTGAAAAGAAAGGAGATACCTAAATCTCACTTAAAGATTTAAAGAGGCGGTTCGATAATATTTGGTTAACATTCCAATTTTTTTAGCGACAACCCTAATTTATGAAAAAAGAAGTTCTGACCTTAATGAATCTCGTTTTGCAATTCGCCCTGCGGGGAAGTTGGAATTATCAACAACGGTTTTATATTACCACCGGAGTATTTTAGAGAGAAAAGTCTGTAGTTTCAAATCACTAATGTGAAATCCAATCGTGTGAACCGAAAGGCTGAATATTGATCGACTTAGCAGTAAAAACATATTGAAATTGATGGTTCTAAATCGCTGCAGCTTGAAATAAACAAATTGCTTTGGTATTTACGGAACTTTTTGTGTCATCAAACAAATGTTGTTAAAATCACTGGTTCCGAGAGCTAAGTGTCTTTATAATTGTATTATGAAATTAGTCTTTGGAAGGGAAATAACAAAACAGGCTTACCTTATTGTTGTCAATTCCTGATGCTCAATGTCCATGCATGTAGAGACTAGTAAACCTACCAATGTTAATAAAACTACCAACAGTAACCATTTTCTATTGTTACGTAACAGAAGCCATGCACGTAAAATGGGTGTAGATACAATGTGGGAGGGCTATAAGTTTCTGTAAAACCAGACTTCCATATACTCCTTTGATGTTTGGGTGGTAAGCCTTCCCAAAGAATATAAGTGTCCCGCAGGGTTAATGGCAAATCATATACACATATGAAGCTTTTTGACGGAACAAAGAAACACCTTACAACTGGCATAAATTACGTCGAACGAAAATCTGCGTTCAAAGAAGAGGAACTTACGTCTTGGTCGCAACCTGGTCGATGTTGTTGGCCCTTGGACATTTTTAGGCTGGCTTTGTCACACACGGCTTCCATCGTGAACTTTTTGTCAACTTTCACCAAGAGTAAAAAATAACCCCAGATATGTTTGCGTTTTGTCCGATTTCCTGGTTGACCGCTCGCATTGTAATGTTAACTGGTTAAATTGGGTGGGTTTAAAGTGTAACACTTGGGTAACGGAGATTATACAGCCTTTATAAAGGAAAACCGCAAGGGGATTTATCACCAGAATTTCCTGGTTAGTTCATAGATTTATGATTCGCCTCTTGTGTTATGTTAACTAAGACGGCTGAAAGAACATTATTCACAGCTCCGTGTTAAAACTAAGGGTTGAACTGTTATTGTGTAGAACACCATTAATGCTCGACGGATACATATCTTGCAACTGGAACTGTTGTGTAGTTTTTCTATTCAGGCAGTGTAAAGCATATTTGAAATTATAATAGTCTTATTAATGTTTGTTTTCACCTTGATTTGTTTCGAACGTGTATTAGGCTTTCAGGTGTGAATGACGTCGCACAAAAAATTCATTTGTGACGTTACAAAGTTTAAAGTGGCATGAGCTGCAAAAATGTTGACATTTTTACGTTGAAACAGAAAGCTGAAATTATCGGCTATATTTCTGAAGACGTATATTTCAGAAGTTTTTTAGTGCTTCTAATCTCACGAATGTATGATAAAGTATTGTTTTGAACTAACTTTGGCTTAGAATGAATGAATGGTCGTCCCGGTTATTTAAATTTTGTTTACTTTTCGAACACTATTCCGGTTCATATAGGCCACATACTGTATGGATTTTCATCATTCCAACGCCAATCATTTAGTTTTTCGATGGCCTTCAAAGGCTCTTACTGTCGGGACGATCAGAAATTATGAAAAAAGTGTGAATTTTAGCAGCTCATGCCACTTAAAGCTGGTTTATAAAATTACGGGAAGCAAAAAAGAACATCCAATTGCATCGAACGGGCTCACATAGGGCATCATATTCATTTGAGCGAATCTTGCATAATATTAGTTCAAAACTACCCTCTTATTACAATATCTACAACGACCTCTACACGTCGTTAAGCCATCCAATGCAGCCTGCCCAGTTTTCCCAAAAGGTTAAAGTGGCATGAGCTGCCCAAATGTTGATATTTTGACGTAAGAACAGAATGTTGAAATTATCGGCTATTTTTCTCAAGACGTATAATTCAGAAGCTTTTTAGTGTTTCTAGTCTCGAGAATGTACGATAAAGTATTGTTTTTAACTAACTTTGCCTTAGAATGAATGAATGGTCGTCCCGGTTATTTAAATTTTGTTTACTTTTCGAACACTATTCCGGTTCATATAGGCCACATATTGTATGGATTTACCTCATTCCAACGCTAATCATTTAGTTTTTCGATGGCCTCTTACTGTCGTAACGATCAGAAATAATGAAAAAAAAAAGTGTGAATTTTGGCAGCTCATGCCACTTTAATTGATTTACAACTCAGTATATATTCTCGAGAAGTTAGAGTTCTTGTCTTTAGTTATGAGGACCTCGAAATCATTGAAATGAACCTAGGTTTACATGGTACACTTTATAGTAGACCAATCTCTCTTGTGCTTATGCAGTGACCGGTGAGTTGTGGGCCAACTGAGGGCTCCCACACATCGAATCGCGGGTTCGAATTCCACTCAGACCAAATTAACATTGAACAATTACTGAGTGGATTTTTCACTCGGTCGTGATTGTTTTTGGTGTTTTACGCCACGCTCAACCGGGCCCTATGCCCACGACCCACGACCTTCCAGTGGTAACTGGCAACCATCCCGCATAGGTCGTTCGAGTGAAAAGCCAGTCGCCGTATGTGGAAGAGTTGCCAGGCACTGGCCGAAGGTCGGGGGTTTACTCCCCCACTAAACTTGACAACGCCGCAATATCAGTGAAATAATCTTGAGTGCGGCGTAAAACATCAATCAGTCAATCATCGAGGGCCGAACGAGACACGTCGCTAAGCCTTGGATGAAGTCGTTCTCTGATAACTCGTCGCAACTTTCTTTTAGCACATTTTTGTCGGGCAAAATAGAGATATGCTTTTGGTATTGTTAGAAAGGAATATTTACCATGCCTGTAGTGCGTTTACTAATTATTCCCCTTTTTCTCTCCTATAAGCGTGCTGCACTTTCGAACAACGGACAGAACACCAGAGCTTACAGACAAATTCCGAACAAAACTACCGAAGCTGACGTAAGTTACGTCGGACGGAAATCGGTGTTAAAACTTTATGAACTTGCGCCCTAGTCGTAGTTGTAAGACTGGACCCAGCAGTCATAACTGCAATAGACAGCAGTCAAAACGACCACATACAGCAGTCAAAACGGCCATATAGTTAAGGCTCTCATAAGGGTTGTCCATGTGCATCTTCATGCCAGCTTTGTAAAACAGGGCACAGGGTTTGTAGTCTATTCTGGGCTTATTAAACCCTCGAAAACTCATCTTCTCTAGCCAAGATAAAATCTGCATGTCCCCATTCCGTGTTTTACCTTGGTGGATTACTCCACTTGAACCCGTAAATCGAACAGCTCGTTTTGATTTGATGCGAGTTAAACGTCTCGCAGCTAATCAAATCCTCGGGCGCTTACACTGAAAATAACACAGCAACGGCTGTGTATACC
Source organism: Lepidochitona cinerea (assembly GCA_963971465.1). NCBI lineage: Eukaryota > Metazoa > Mollusca > Polyplacophora > Chitonida > Tonicellidae > Lepidochitona > Lepidochitona cinerea. The sequence continues at coordinate 14,174,248 of OZ020560.1, read as the reverse complement.
TTGAACTTTTGTTTAACGAGTGCTGATTGGCCAAGACCCTGTAGTCTAGGAAAGACAACTCTTGCATTCTCACCAGTGGGCGCTGTTCGATTTACGGGTTGGAGTGGAGTAGTCCGCCAAGGTAAAACACGGAATGGGGACATGAAGATTTTAACTTGGTTGCGAAGATGTCGAAAACTGTGCTTGTTAGAAAAATTTGAAATGGGTGCCAAGTTGGGGTGGGGGCTGTGCACAGTAAGAATTGCAGGAGGGGACAATGCCTCCAGCCTTCTTCAGGCTATCACATGGCACTGCCAGGATTGTTTGAGAAAAGTCCATCTGGGCACTATTTACAGGGAAGGGCTTGGTTCCACCTATACAAGGGTTTACCAAGAGGGTTCTCCATATGGCACAGGCCCTGTGGTCGAAATTCACCTTGGATATCTAAACCCAATAATCCAGCAGTTTAATGTGGCATGAGCTGCCAAAATGTTGATATTTTGACGCTAAAACAGAATGTTGAAATTATTGGCTATTTTTCTCAAGAGGTTCAGAAGCTTTTTAGTGCTTTTAGTCTTGAAAATGTACGATTAAGTATTGTTTTAAACTAATTTTGGCTTAGAATGAATGAATGGTCGTCCCTGTTATTTAAATTTTGTTTACATTTCGAACACGTGGTTCCGTTCGTACAGGCCACATACTGTATGGATTTTCCTCATTCCAACGCCAATCATTTAGTTTTTCGATGGCCTTCAAAGCCTCTTACTGTCATGACGATCAGAAATTATGAAAAAAGTGTGAAATTTGACAGCTCATGCCACTTTAAGCTTGTCAAGATACAAAAAGGACACCTACTATTTTGGACAACCTTTTTTCAGATCCTGGATGAATGACAATGTATGCATCAGATCACTACCCAATCGATTGATTGATGTTTTATGCCGCATTAAAGATTATTTCAGTTATGGGCAGGAAACCAGGCTCTTTGCAGAGAGGAAACCCTCTGACCTTTGGTGAGTACCTGTCAACTCTTCCACTCAGAAATGTTTTAACTTTTATTTGGTCTCAGTGGGATTGGAACTGGCGCCGCATCGCTGGAAGGCATGTGTCAGACTGAACTATCACCGTGCGGACTGATCCATTGAGGCTCTCTCAAGTTTTCATGAGGTGAGAACCATGGATGGAAGGGTTATTTGGACAGGACGAACTGATAGGCTTGTGCAACAGATAAAGGGATATTTATTGACAATTTTGCTTAGGGTTTCATGGCTTTATATTAGACCAACAACAGCAGACATTACAGGTAGAAGTGACATGGTCATGTAGGCCTATTGTTCTACTAAGGCCCCTTCTCACTGAGCGATTTGTCATACCGACTTACCGAGGATGCAATTAAAATGGATGCTTTTAATTGGTCAATATGATTAATAAACCAATCAAATGCATCCGTTTGAATCACATCCTACAAGTCGGAATGACAACTTGCACAGTGAGAACGGGCCTTAATGTAACATAAACCAATCATAAGTGGAAGACGACTGATGTGAACAGATTTCAGCAGCATTGTTGCAGTTAAACTCAGTTGATAATCAGAATTCCCTTCAGGAAATTAACCAATAAGAATATTGTACTTAAAATATGAAAAAAATGTATTTTCCTTAAAAGTTTTATAAATTGTGCTACAGTGTTAACAAAATCAAACTACGACTGGAGTTTCACACATTCTTCATATTGCCCTCTTGTTTGGTCTCTAATGTCATATTCCATACTTTTAGTTGAGAGTTTTTGACTTATGCGAAATTAAGTTCAACACTCTGCAATCAAACACAAACATTGTCTATCAGAAGAGCACAATCATCATGAGTGTTAATCAGTTGAATTCACAAATCAAACTTCCTCTATTTCGGACATGTTTCAGCCACGCCCACCTTTTCTATATATATTGAGAAAGTCTTGTAATGGACACAAACATCATGACCTAGTTTCTTTGGGGAAGAATTCCACATAAGGCGACTCCTCTTTCCTGGATTCTGACAGTTCATTCTGTTTTTTGGCAAAACTCACCAACCCCTATAAGGAGAAAAATCGAAAGCAGCTTAGTTGGGCAGAAAAATCCATTACAACACAAGAAATACACCAAAATTATTGATTCCTTTTTTTATTTTGTATTCAATATTATTTCACTTACACACATGAGGGCGTTAACTGGTTTAGCGGGGGAGGAAACTGGGCATTCTGCCCTCAGGAAACCCTCGACCTTGGACCAGCCAAACTTTTCCACTAGGGCATACAGTGAAAAACCCCATTGAATTTGATGGAGGGACTGTATCGTGGAGACTATTGCATTGCCAACTGAGCCACTGCCTAGCCCTTACAATTATTAAAGCCTTAAAATTGGACAAGAATATTTTTGAACAATAAAACACACAGGCACAGGGAAAATCTTCTTGTCTAAAATACCCATGGAGACAAGTTTCTTATTGTGTTAAAAGGGGCATATCGTTTAGACGTTTATACCCAATCATAAATTTGTTAGAAGAATAGGTGTGTTATAAATTGATTACTACTAAATCAACTACTGTGCCCCCAATTACTATACACTTAAATTAAAGTGGCTTGAGCTGCCAAAATTCACATTTTTTTCATAATTTCTGATCGTCACGACAGTAAGAGGCTATGAAGGCCATCGAAAAACTAGATGATTGGCGTTGGAATGAGGAAAATCTATATAGTGTGTAGCATGTACGAACCGAAAATATGTTTGAAAAGTAAACAAAATTTAAATAACCGGGACGACTATTCATTCATTTTAAGCCAAAGTTAGTTCAAAACAATACTTTATCATACATTTTCGAGACTAGAAGCACTAGAAAGCTTCGGAATAGTACGTCTTGATAAAAATAGCCAATAATTTCAACATTACATTTTAACGTCAAAATATCAACATTTTGGCAGCTCGTGCCACTTTAAGCAAGGGAAGTGAATACTTACTGCAAATGTTCTTGGTTCATAAATGGATAAATCTGACAGCATTTTGGAGTTCAAGGCAATTTCAGACTGAAAAAAATTAGGGTTGATTGCTTGATGTTTTACCGCATCCCCGAGATTATTTAACTTATATTACAGGGTTTAGAGGAGGTATAGTGGAGGAAATCAGGCTTTTTGTCCAGAGGAAATCAGGCTCTTTGTCCAGAGGAAACCACTGACCAGCCGCAAGTACTGGGCAACTCTCCCACATAGGCCATATTAATAAAATTTAAAAAAAAAACTCAGATTTTAAATTTTTTGGGAGTAAAAGGGATCCAAACTTGCTGCCCTTCAATGGAAGGCCAGTGTGGGAATGAAAGACTGTCGCTTTAACGACCAGCCACCAAGGCCCACTCGCCCTAATATCAACTGGTCTATATCTGTCAACATTGGATCCGGATGCAATATAGTTGCATGATGGTGATATTAAATGTGGCAATAATGCCTAAACAAATTGTTGAATAGCTCTCAATGGTGTTCAAACTGTCTCCGTATCTATCGGATCTAGTTCAAAACTATTTGATCAAAGTTCATGATGGAACAGCTGTAAAAGGATACGCAATGTAATCTAATAATGGTAATTTTGGGGTTTAGATTGAAAAAAAAATATGTGATAACATGTTTCACTAGACTCGATAAACACACATGTACTTTTGGAAAATTTATGTTCTCAGATTTGGACCCGCGAAATATTGGTGGAAGACTGTTCGGATGAGCGTCCAACGTGCATTAAGTGTACCTGTATGGATTTACTTCAAAGTACAGAGGCATTACAGTACACCAGATAAAAATGTGAGTTTGTCTAACTTTCTTTATGTCCTATCTTACCAGAATGCTAAAACTTTGTAGGTTCTATCTTACCTCAGCCAGAGATCTCCTAAATATTTTGGGATCTACACCATGTTCTCCACACCCGGCTTCAATACGAGTGGTCCATAACTGAAACAAAACATATAGTTTTATTCTTCAATACGAGTTGTCCATAACTGAAACACAACATATAGTTTTATTCTTCAATACGAGTTGTCCATAACTGAAATAAAACATACTTCAATACGAGTTGTCCATAACTGAAATAAAACATATAGTTTTATACTTCAATACAAGTTGTCCATAACTGAAACTAAACATATAGTTTTATACTTCAATACGAGTTGTCCATAACTGAAACAAAACATATAGTATTATACTTCAATATGAGATGTCCATAACTGAAACTAAACATATAGTTTTATACTTCAATATGAGCTGTCCATAACTGAAACAAAACATGTAGTTTTATACTTCAATATGAGTTGTCCATAACTGAAACAAAACATATTGTTTTATACTTCAATACGAGTTGTCCATAACTGAAACAAAACATATAGTTTTATACTTCAATACGAGTTGTCCATAACTGAAACAAAACATATAGTTTTATACTTCAATACGAGATGTCCATAACTGAAACAAAACATATAGTTTTATACTTCAATATGAGTTGTCCATAACTGAAACAAAACATATAGTTTTATACTTCAATACAAGTTGTCCATAACTGAAACTAAACATATAGTTTTATACTTCAATTCGAGTTGTCCATAACTGAAACAAAACATATAGTTTTATACTTTAATACGAGATGTCCATAACTGAAACAAAACATATAGTTTTATACTTCAATACGAGTTGTCCATAACTGAAACAAAACATAGTTTTATACTTCAATACGACTGGTCCATAACTGAAACAAAACATATAGTTTTATACTTCAATACGGGTTGTCCATAACTGAAATAAAACATATTGTTTTATACTTCAATACCAGTTGTCCATAACTGAAACAAAACATATAGTTTTATACTTCAATACAAGTTGTCCATAACTGAAACTAAACATATAGTTTTATACTTCAATACGAGTTGTCCATAACTGAAACTAAACATATAGTTTTATACTTCAATACGAGTTGTCCATAACTGTAACAAAACATATAGTTTTATACTTCAATACGAGATGTCCATAACTGTAACAAAACATATAGTTTTATACTTCAATACGAGTTGTCCATAACTGAAATAAAACATATAGTTTTATACTTCAATACGAGTTGTCCATAACTGTAACAAAACATATAGTTTTATACTTCAATACGAGTTGTCCATAACTGAAATAAAACATATAGTTTTATACTTCAATACGAGTTGTCCATAACTGAAACAAAACATATAGTTTTATACTTCAATACGAGTTGTCCATAACTGAAATAAAACATATAGTTTTATACTTCAATACGAGTTGTCCATAACTGAAACAAAACATATAGTTTTATACTTCAATACAAGTTGTCCATAACTGAAACACAACATATAGTTTTATACTTCAATACCAGTTGTCCATAACTGAAACAAAACATATAGTTTTATACTTCAATATGAGTGAAATAAAACGTTTAGTTTTATACTTCAACATAAGTGATTAATAACCGGAATAAAACAGACAGTTGACCTTAAAATGACTTCCAGTTAACCCTGTATTGATGCTACAATATGCATACCTGGGGATCTCATAAACTAAACGTGTCCGGTATCTAACAGTCATATAGGGTATAACACAAACAAGTTAAACAGAACGCAGACTTATAGCAATAAAGATTTGACAGAAGACTGTATATATAAGTGCTTGAGAGAGTTTCAATATGCTAAATTTCTTATGAAAATGGGGAGCAGGATACAGTACATCAAAAAAGATGCTGATATTGCACTCACATGTTTTATTAGTGGCAACTTCATGGGTGTACTGTGGCAACTTTATGGGTGTACTGTGGCAACTTTATGGGTGTACTGTGGCAACTTCATGGGTGTACTGGGGAAAATTTAGAGATGTACTGTGGCAACTTAATAGGTGTACTGGGGCAAATTTAGGGGTGTACTGCACTGTGTCAACTTCATGGGTGTACTGTGGCAATTTTAAGGGTGTATAGTGGCAACTTAATGGGTGTATTGGGGTAAATTTAGGGATGTACTGCACTGTGGCAACTTCATGGGTGTATTGTGGCAACTTCATGGGTGTACTGAGGCAAAATTAGGGGTGTACTGCAACTTCATGAGTATACTGTGGCAGCCTTATGGGACTTTGGGTGTACTGTGGCAACAATTTCTTTTGATTGATTGATTGATTGTTTGGTGTTTTACGCCGTGCTCAAGATTATTTCACTAATATAGCGGCGTTGCCAGTTTTATTGTGGGAGGAAACCGAGCTCTGTGCCCAGAGCAAACCCACGACCTTCCGTTGGTAACTGGCAATTTCTTTTGATCGATCACTCTTAATAATGTAGCAGATATTTTTCAGAAGATCTGTGCCTCAGAAGGACTATAACAAATAAAACAAACACACTCCTCCCATCACCCCAAGAAAAAAACCAAACAAAAAATGTTAATCATCACAGGGCAAAATTAAATTAAATTTCTCCTTACCTGTCTTAAGTTGTCTTTTTTCAAATCTCGAGATTGTGTGGAGTAACGTAAGGCCCGCCGTACATACCGTACACCAACAGAGTAGAGGTTACGCTTTCGGCCATACATGTGCTAAAGGGAAGAGACAAAAGCTTAAGGGTATTACTAGTATTTAAAATTAATAAAGATTGTTTGGCGTTTTGTACTGCACTCAAGTTGTGCTGCGTTTCTCATCAAAAATATCAAGATTCTCTTCATAACTTTTAAAAAATAAAATTGCTAACCCGTACTTTAATGATTTCCCTTTCTCCTCGCACCAATCTGAAGTCTGTATGTCGACACCAGCCATAGATCTGCCTGGTTAAATCTCACATTGTACCAAACCTTTAATTTAGAAAAGTCGCAATTTGCATACTCTCATTGATACGTCACTATAAGTATATGCGCGAAAGGTCAACCTGTCACATGACTACCCACTAGCAGGCGATATAGTTCCTTGGTCATGTTGGTTCACGTGACTTCAGCCAAGAAACAACACGACCAATGAACTATATCGCCTGCTAGTGGGGTAGTCATGTGACAGGTTGACCTTTCGCGCATATAGTGACGTATCAATGAGAGTATGCAGATGGCGACTTTTGTAAACTAAAGGTTTGGTACAGTTTGAAATTTAACCGGGCAGATCTATGGCTTGTGTCGACGTACAAATTTAAGATTGGTGCGAGGAGAAAGGGAAACCATTAAAGTACGGGTTTGTAATTTTATTTTTAAAAGTTATGTAGAGAATCTTGATATTTTTTATGAGAAACGAGAGGTGGTCTTGCCAGCCCGAAGGACTGGGTGTCAAGGAATTCCCAGAAAATTGATCAAAAGTCTGATGATGATGATGGCCTATCTGTCAAAAAATGTCTTACATCATCATCGCAGATACTTCGGAGTTGGAGGACCTGCCATATTGAAACAAGTACGTTTGGAGAATCAACACATTTTCTCTCAATTTCTCCTAATTTAAGCAACGCAACCAGCCCAAACTTTACACACTTTCAATTTGAAAAAAAAGCGCTCAAACACTCACATTTGTGTTGCATTCTCGTCGTTTTTCCAAGGACAGCCCAAATCTTGCCCTAGCCTTGTTTCCCTCAAAATGAACTCGGTAAATTTACTAACACAAGTTGACCTCTGAGCCTCGCTTTCGGATTAAACAACGTACTATATTTAAGAAAATCTTAAACTGAAACTTGTGTTCGTACATTTCCCTAGCCGCACTTGTGTGTCTCTATCCTGGTTTACTTACTTTGCCGGTCAGGTAGATAACATTTACCCAAGTTCATTTTGAAGGAAACGAAGAGGCTAGTGGGAGAATCTGGCTGTCCTTGGAAAAACGACGAGGATGCACACAAATGTGAGTGTTTGAACGTTTTTTTTTTTTGATGAAACGGCGAACTATAACTAAAAGATCGAATTGAATGTGTGTAAAGTTTGGGCAGGTTGCGTTGTTAAAATTAGGAGAAATTGAGAGAAAATGTGTTGTTTCTCCGAATATACATGTTTCAATATGGCAGGTCCTCCAACTCTGTTAGTCACCGATCATCAATTTACTTTGGCCACAGAGTTCGGAGATCTCTAACTACCCGTTCGGCTACTCCCCCTAACTTGTTAGTGTTAAACTTAAACAACAACAACGCCACAATGCTATTTTACCCAAGACATCCGTTTATACATTTCTTTTCTCCAAAATCTGTCTATCTCCCGGATCATCTTTGCCAGGTTGGCACCTGTTAAGAAAACCATGATGATTGTTCCCTTTGAATGAAAGAAACTTTCAGTCGATCACTTGATTGATGTTACTTTGGGCCCCCGGCAACAACATGTGCAGCGAACCTCAGTTATCTCCCCTAATCGTCAGCTTGTAAAGTAAGCTAACCTAACGTCCAAATGCAATAGCAAGGTAACTCCGAATAAATTCAACAAACGCATATTGACAATCTCAATATTTCGACAAAGGTATATTAGTCATCTTCAGGAAACTTGAACTTAAACTTAATCTTCATTTTCCTGAAGATGACAAATAGGGGCCTATACCTTGTTTGTTTGTTGAATTTATTCGGTGTTACCCAGTAGCGTAGCCAGGGGGGGGGGGGGGGCATGGTGCCCCCCCCCCTCAGCCACACCCCAAAAAAAAATGTGTGTCAGAGCACTGTTTGATTGCAACAACAAAGTTGCACTTTGTAATAATTGTTACAAAACGCAGCTTTGATACAAAGTGGGTTGCAACAAGACATGCAGACTTTCTAAATATACTGCAATGCAGTGGAGCAACCTAAAACAAAGATATAAACTGACCCACTGGCTGAATGGAGGAGTCCATTATGTTAATTAAGGGGTTTGGAGAGTTCCTGGTTTTGGTGTGAAGAGGCATGAGCCCTGGTTTATGAGATTTTAGGTTAATGTTCTTCTCAGTACCCAGCGTCCTTGTAACTTGTACGACCGACATTGCCGTCTCTCAGAAAATTCAAGTAGGCCTACACCCGAACTATAGAGTGATCCAGTAAACGTTGAAGAAGAAAACTTGGTTCTATCGTCTAAAAAAATTGAGTGAGTACAGTACTGTCACAGTGTAATTTAATAATAGAGAAGTTTTGAAACGTTTTTTGTCAGCCAACACTCAAATTAAACAAAATTAAACTGGTGTTGCTGGTTTGCTGCTCCTTAACTTTACACGCATATTTCAATCGTGTAAATACGTTGAAAAATATCATTTCACATAAAATACGTACTTTAAACAAATGCAGAAAGGTCACAATTCAAGTACCATTAAACCGCTTTGGAATTTCAGATTACACGTATACCGGTACACGTTTTGTGTTTGGAATTGGTGATTTTAAGTAAAACAGATGCTTACGAACATTTTGAAAATTAATGATACTAGTTTTATATACGACACTGTTGAGTTGGTCAGATTAACTGTGAAGACATTAAAACTAACTACTTGTAGCCTACATGTCAAGAGATTTAATATTTTTGTTCCTATCATGTCTCAGATGTTTCTCTTCAAGAGAAACATCTGAGACATGACAGGTACAAAAATATTAACGATATTTCTAGATTTTAAAAAAAGTTGAATGTTTAAAAGGAGTTTAATTCGCCTTGGACAACATCTCCGCCTCCGTAGATATCGACTCTTCGCTTGTTGTCACATGAATGTTACCGTTCGAGGATATGATATAACTATTACATAGGCTAACGATTTTTTGCAGGGATCTGTCGTACATCGCCAAAATGAAGAGAACTCTTGACGACTTCTTTTCGCCAACAAAATCAAAATCTACACAGAAGCGAAGTTGCCAAACCGATGCCGCCCCGGATCCCGAGATGAGCGGACTAGATATCCATGGGACTCCTCAAGAGAGTGTTACTATCATGAAAGATTCGTCGTCGGCTGCGACATCTCAATCGTCGAGTGATCTTGACATCGGCATAGTTAATCGACATATTCTAACAGAGGCTGAGAAACTGAGGATATTGTCAACGCAGTGGTCCCCGCCACCAGGTTTTCAATGGCCTTACAGCGAAAGACAGGACGGCAATAAAACTAGACGCAAATATCTCGGGAAACAGCATATGGAAGGACAGTATGACGTATTCTCATATTCTGTGGCGAAGAATGGTGTTTTTTGCCGACCATGTGTACTTTTTGCCCCAACTGATATAAGAGGTGTTAAGCTCAATCGTCTTGTTAAATCGCCACTCCAGAGCTATACTCATCTGACTGGTAAGGATGGGTACCTGACAACGCATTTGGCCAATAAGTTTCACGAAGATTGCGTTAACAAAAGTCACAATTTCAGGAGAATGATCACAGGTAAAGCGGGAAACGTCATGGACCAACTGAACACTGCGGCAATGGCACAAAAGGAAACCTTGCAACCTTGAAACGCATATTGCAATCCGTAGAATTTCTTGGACGCCTAGGAATACCACTCAGAGGGCATCGTGATTCTGGTGCACTTACCCTTCCAGATCCCGGCTCATCAAATATTAATTACGATCAGGGGAACCTGAGAGCTACATTACAGCTAATGGTATCCTGTAATGATACAGTTTTGCGTGACCACATAACAAATGCAGGAGCTAACGCAACTTACATTTCGCCCGAAACTCAGAATGAAATAATATGCATCATAGCGACAGTAATTAAAGCAGACATCTGTGATGAGGTCAAGCAAGCAAAATTCTTCTCGCTTCTTGCCGATGAAACTACGGATGTTTCAAGAATGGAACAATTGACGGTGTGTCTGCGCTACCTTCGGGCGGGGCAAATCTGTGAGCGCTTTCTTACTTTCGCCGAGGCAACAGACATGACGGGTGCTGGACTCGCAGCACAACTTCTCCAAATTCTGTCAGATGCTGGCGTTGACCTCAAGTTCATGGTTGGACAAGGATACGATGGTGCTGCTGCTATGTCGGGCCACTTGAACGGTGTGCAAAAGCACGTGCGCGATAAATGTCCGTCCTCTATATACGTACACTGTGTGTCGCACAGCCTTAACCTATGCCTCATGAAGGCTGGGGAAATACCAGAAATACGGAAGGCAGTTACTCTTATGCATGAGCTAGCGGTTTTTTATAAGGACTCAAATTTGCGTCTCCGGGACCTAGAAGCCGCTGTAGAAAGCCAATGCCCGGCGTCCTCTCACCAGCGCCTGAAATACCATTGCAAGACAAGGTGGGTTGAACGGCAAGAAGCTGTGCGGGTTTTTAAAGAGCTTCTACCGGCTGTTAGACATTCATTACAAAATATCAGTCTCTGGACAAACTCGGACGCCAGTGGAAAGGCTCATTTGTTTTTGACTGCGCTGGAGGACGGGGGTTTCCATGTTGCCCTCCAAGTATTGGTTGTGGTGCTTGACATTACAAAGCCACTGTCAGTAAAACTACAAGCTAAGAGCCAAGATCTCTTCCATGTCATTGACAGCGTTCAGGATTGTCAAAATGTCCTGCAACAGCTGAGATCAGAGGAAAAATTTAAGGAAATTTTCTCCCTGGCCGAGCGCGAAATGGGAACGGAGATAAGGAAGCCACGATGTGTTGGGCGACAGCAGCACCGGGCAAACTATGACGCTGCATCTGCAGAAATCTATTATAGAATTTCACTTTTCTACTCCTATATAGATATTCGCGTCCAGCAGTTGCAGGAAAGATTCCAACGGCAGGGTTCGCATGCGTACCAACTAAGTTCGCTGTTGCCTGCATTCTGCCAGGATGCCAATTTCGAAACGTTACTACAGGGGGCAACATTATTCGCAGAGGTCCTGGAAGAAGACGTCGACAGTCTAGAGAGTGAATTTTTACGATGGCGAGCATACTGGACGAGAACGGAAGAAAAACCCACTAGAGTTGTGGATGCACTGGAGACAGCTTCACGCCTGGGGACATACCCACTCATAAAGGAACTTCTTCACTCTGTATCAAGGAAGTTTGATGCTTTAACTAATCAGAAAAACCAACATAACCTTACTCATTCAGAATGTCTTGCCTTAAGTAAGCTAAGGAGAAATCCAAACATAGTTATTAAACCTGCTGATAAAGGTTCGGCAACAGTTATTATGTCAAAACAGGATTATATCGAAGAGATAGAACGGCAGCTAAGCAACCCTCTTCATTACAAAAAACTTGATAAGGAAATTTGGCCTGAAAATGTTAGGAAGTTTAATAAAATTCTTGTTTCTCTTCAAGATAAAGGCTTACTTAATGAAAAACAGTATCGCTATTTGGAATCTGATCATAACTCTAAAAACAGGGTCTTCTATATTCTTCCAAAAATTCACAAACCCATTGAAAAATGGCCGAAGCCTACAATGCCCCCTGGGCGTCCTATTATCTCAGATTGTGGCAGTGAAAGTTATAGAATATCAGAGCTAATTGATTACTATCTAAAACCTATAGCGAATCGGCATCCTAGCTTTATAAAGAATACGGATGATTTATTGGCTAAATTGTCTGAGAAATCCATCCCACAAGATGTGATTTTGGTTACTCTGGATGTGGAGTCTATGTATACAAACATTGACATAGATTTGGGTCTTAAATCCATAAAATCAGCATTCCAAAGATATCCTGACCACCGTCGTCCGGATAAAGACATTTTAGAATTGCTGGAACTTAGCTTAAAAGGTAACGATTTTGAATTCAATGGGGAGATCTTTCAGCAAATTAAAGGGTGTGCTATGGGGAAACGTTTTAGTCCTAACTTTGCCTCTATTTTTATGGCTGAGTGGGAGAGTGATATTCTTCACAAATGTCACCTACAACCTTTTATTTACCTTCGGTATCTGGATGACATTTTTATCATTTGGCAACATACGTTGGAAGACCTTCATATTTTCATCGATACTCTTAATTCTCACGACTCAAGCATTAAATTACAGCCTACTATTGATCACACTTCTGTGGATTTTTTGGATGTAACTATTTACAAGGGTCATACATATCATACTACTGGGTATTTAGATTACAAAGTATTCTTCAAACCTACTGACACGCATCAGCTACTACATGCTGGGTCATACCATCCTCCTCACACTTTCAAGGGGGTCATTAAATCTCAGATTTTTAGATTCTATAGAAACTGTAGTTCTTTAGATTTTTTTAACCAGGCTTGTTCTGTTCTTTTTAAAGCTCTCCTCCCTAGGAAGTATTCTATTAGATTACTCCGAAGGATGAAATCTAACACAGTAAGACAAATCATGTTTCCCCCTTCATCCCCCGATACGCTTACCTCCCCTTCACGAGTGTACCACTACCGTCCAACATTTCTCTCAGGTACATCAATGAAATGCCTTAAGACGCGATGCAAACTCGATATATACGTACCCGATCGCGGAACCTTTTTCGGAGAACAAACTCGCAACAAATATCAAATGGCAGAGAACCTTAATTGTGACTCCTCTAATATCGTGTATGTAATCACGTGCAAAAAATGTCGCAAACAGTACGTCGGAGAAACTCAGAATTCTCTACGACAAAGAGCAGCCAACCATTTATCTAGCATAAGACTTAAACATGATGTACCCGTGGCACAACATTTCAATACTCAAGGTCATTCGGTCAAGGACCATTTTGAAATCATGCCTATTGAGAAAATCCCATTTCTCACTTCCGCTGCAGATACGAAGCACAAACGTTTGGAAAGGGAAAGTTTTTGGATTCAAACATTACAAACTATTTATCCTTTGGGTTTGAACTTGGACCCCGGAAGATGTCGTGAAAAAACTATAATACCATTTGTGTTTCAGTATAACAAAGCTAGCATCGCTATGGCCAAGATTATAGTAGAAGAATACAAACTACTTCAAAGTAAACTTGCTCGACCTCTGACCCAAAGGCCAGTCATTGCTTATAAAAAGAACAAGAGTTTGAAAGACATACTGGTCAGGGCTAAACTCCCCTGTCTGCCTTCTACCTAGGTTTTCTGGGAAAGGGTATGGGGGGGGGGGGGGATACTATATAGTCTGACGATATTCTTACTATAGCTTAAGATGCGTAAGCATTGTCAATGTAATACAAAGTGTTCCAGAAAATTCTACTGACTAAGGCCAAGCTCCTGTCAGTCGTCAACCTAATGAAATATCATAGGTTTACTTTATTACAACAATTTATGATGGGGTATAAAGGTCTAAATGATATACCTCTTTTTAACACAATTAGAAACTTGTCTCCGTGGTTATTTTAGACAAGAAGATTTTCCCTGTGCCCGTGTGTTTTAGTGTCCATAAATATATATATTTGCCTGTGCCAGGGGTTCAAAATAACCATTGTTTTAAAACAAAAAACTATCCACACATTTGTACACGGTTGGAAGCAGTCTGCAGCATTGTTGAACTTTCTTGATATATATTTTACTTTTATCTTCTAATATTACCTTCCATCTTCAAACACTTCATTAGTTTTCATCTAAAATTATTTTTATCGTTTGAATTCTGTCTTTTAACGTTTAAATATTTTATTGCATTCAATATACAATAGGCTAGGTGTTCCCACCCTAGATTTCTTCTCCTACCTTATATTGTTTCTCTTCAGTTACTGTAATTTCCTTTTGATTTAAGCTCCTTTATTTCAAAACCACAGGATATTTATACCCCAGCTCTCTCTAACCATATGACCTTTTATGTCTAGACTTAACCATACCTCCAATGGTTATGAGTATAAACTAACTTTATCAAGCTTCCATGCTTTAGTTAAATGTTTTAATAGCTTAATCTTCCCTAGTTTACAAAAATATTCTTTAATCACCCAAGCCCTTTTTATTTCCTGTCATTTTTCCATATAAACACAAGAAATTCAACATAACTTTAGACTTTTTTCTACGGCTATTGATAAAGGACAGCAAATCCGAAAGGCCTCTAGCAAAACCGTGTGCGATCCCGTTTTCTGCTAAGTATTCTTTGCTTACTGTTAAACGTTGTATATATTACTTTCTTTTATATTCCTCTTATACCTTTTTCATCTCTTTATATATTTTCATTATTTAGGCTTACTATTGTTTTGCCCCTTTATTTATGATTTAACCTTATCTTCCATTTACAGCCCTTGTATATTTTTCTTCCAAATTTTATTTCTAGGACTTCATTATTATTTCCTGTTCCAATTGTACATTAATTTTAACCTTAGTGTCTTATTAAGTTGTTTTTCCTTCCCGCTCTATTTAGTCTTCCTATGCTTATATATCTCACAATTTGTGACTAGATTTATTACCCTTTTTACTTTAGTCCTTCTGTCTCCAGACACATTTTATTCTTTATCTCTGCCTCTTTGTAACATATATTTTCCAAATTCCATCTTTTTTGTCCCCTAAGTCAGCCAATTCAATTAGGTCCTTTTATCTCTAGTTTGTATCAATTCTTTTGGTTTCCCGACATATTTTTCCTTTCTATCTCTGTCTCACTTTCCCAACTCCATTTTCCCTTTTCATCTAGTTAGACTAATTAAGTATATTGGCATTTAGGCAGAATGGCAAAACAAGGGCGTGGTAACAGAAGCAGGCAATTTTCAGTTAGCAATAGGCATGGAAATTCAAAATCTAAAAGTCCCCAATATTCAGAATTCTCGGCTCTGGTGAAAGCCCTTTTCAAAATTTTACAATGTCTTCACCACATTGGCATCCTTGAGGGACATTTACGTGACCAAACCCTCCCAAATTCCTTAAATAATAAAATTAAAGATCTTAATTCTTTTCTTAAACCGGCTCAACGCAATCGGGAAGTTGATATTGCGTTTGACCATGTACACAAAAATTGGGCCCATAGGATCATACAAGAGATGATTTCACATTATGCGGCTTGTTTAAATAGATTAAAAGCACAGGTGACTTCTGCCAGGTCATCCAATGGTCTAAACTTTGACAGTGCTTTCAATAATGCTTTAAAATGGGGCAAACAGAATTATAATGGTAAATTACAACTTTCGACCATTCAAAATTTTTATTCTTTTCTTTCCATCACTAAATCTGTCACTTCTGCTGCTACTACTCAGTTTAGTCCACCATCGTCTCCCCAACCCCATCCGCCTGTCAGTCCGTCGACATCTGTTATCTCATCTCCAACTCTGCAGTCATAGACTCCTAGGTCTGTAACTTTACCTTCTGTTTCCCCTTCGCCTTTCCCTACTGGTACTCCCCCCCTTAGACCTACTACCTCTGCCCCCTCTTTTTCTTCCCCTCAGCCCCCCTCCCCTAGACCTAGTAGAACATCTGTCTCCTTTCGTCCTCCGTCCTCTCCAGTTTCTACTAGGGTCTCTTCTCCTAGACCTAGTACATCTAGTCCCTTTGCTCCTCCCCCATCCCCAGTTTTGTCTGTCCATTCTCCTATGAGATATTCAGATGCAGTGAGATCCCCTCCGAGGGGTCAGCGCAACCCTCGGAATAAATTAGCTAATTCTAAATTTTGGAAATTTCGGCACACTTCCTCTAATTGGCACCTTCCTAATGTAACTAAGAAAGTTCTTTTACTTGGGGATTCTAATCTTTCTAGAATTAACCTTGACCCCCACCCTGATATGCAGGTAGAATGTTTTCCTGGTGCCAATTTCAATTCATTTCGGACTCTAATTCAAAAGTATCAAGGTCCCAAACCTGAGAAAGTTATCTTGAATATTGGTATCAATAACAAGACAACTACTGAGCCAAACACTTCGTTAACTCAAATGCGCAACATGATGACAGCGGTTAGGAAGACTTTTTCCAACTCGCTCATCTACTTTGTAGAGATCCAGTCATCCACTAAACTGCCGGCCAGTGAAGTTTCGAACCTGAACCTATATAACTCTTCTGCTTCCAAGATGAAGAGAGTTATGGTCATACCAAAAATCCCCAATTCAAAATTTAGAGTATCCACGGACAAAATTCACTGGACCGAAGATACAGCAAATTGCTTGTATACCCACTGGCTTCAGACACTAGATTTAAACTAAATTTGGGACAGGGCATGTGCCACCCTACTTTCGGCTTAGGAAGTAATATTGTTAATCTTAGTAACGAGGAACTCACTGCTGATGATATATCTCTACTCAATAGAGGACTCTCATTTGTGCCTTGCCCTAAAGCATTATCTGATAGGGACTTTTCTATTAGTAAATTAGTGCATGTTATGGAGTTCTCCAGAAATCTTAGTCTGGCTGATATCTACCGAGATTCTAGTGGGGTACGCAAGCCGTTTACATCTAAAAGCGGCTATACACCTCCTTCTCACATGTATGATCCAGAAATAAACATTAGTCGTGACTCTGTATCAAGGAAGTTTGATGCTTTAACTAATCAGAAAAACCAACATAACCTTACTCATTCAGAATGTCTTGCCTTAAGTAAGCTAAGGAGAAATCCAAACATAGTTATTAAACCTGCTGATAAAGGTTCGGCAACAGTTATTATGTCAAAACAGGATTATATCGAAGAGATAGAACGGCAGCTAAGCAACCCTCTTCATTACAAAAAACTTGATAAGGAAATTTGGCCTGAAAATGTTAGGAAGTTTAATAAAATTCTTGTTTCTCTTCAAGATAAAGGCTTACTTAATGAAAAACAGTATCGCTATTTGGAATCTGATCATAACTCTAAAAACAGGGTCTTCTATATTCTTCCAAAAATTCACAAACCCATTGAAAAATGGCCGAAGCCTACAATGCCCCCTGGGCGTCCTATTATCTCAGATTGTGGCAGTGAAAGTTATAGAATATCAGAGCTAATTGATTACTATCTAAAACCTATAGCGAATCGGCATCCTAGCTTTATAAAGAATACGGATGATTTATTGGCTAAATTGTCTGAGAAATCCATCCCACAAGATGTGATTTTGGTTACTCTGGATGTGGAGTCTATGTATACAAACATTGACATAGATTTGGGTCTTAAATCCATAAAATCAGCATTCCAAAGATATCCTGACCACCGTCGTCCGGATAAAGACATTTTAGAATTGCTGGAACTTAGCTTAAAAGGTAACGATTTTGAATTCAATGGGGAGATCTTTCAGCAAATTAAAGGGTGTGCTATGGGGAAACGTTTTAGTCCTAACTTTGCCTCTATTTTTATGGCTGAGTGGGAGAGTGATATTCTTCACAAATGTCACCTACAACCTTTTATTTACCTTCGGTATCTGGATGACATTTTTATCATTTGGCAACATACGTTGGAAGACCTTCATATTTTCATCGATACTCTTAATTCTCACGACTCAAGCATTAAATTACAGCCTACTATTGATCACACTTCTGTGGATTTTTTGGATGTAACTATTTACAAGGGTCATACATATCATACTACTGGGTATTTAGATTACAAAGTATTCTTCAAACCTACTGACACGCATCAGCTACTACATGCTGGGTCATACCATCCTCCTCACACTTTCAAGGGGGTCATTAAATCTCAGATTTTTAGATTCTATAGAAACTGTAGTTCTTTAGATTTTTTTAACCAGGCTTGTTCTGTTCTTTTTAAAGCTCTCCTCCCTAGGAAGTATTCTATTAGATTACTCCGAAGGATGAAATCTAACACAGTAAGACAAATCATGTTTCCCCCTTCATCCCCCGATACGCTTACCTCCCCTTCACGAGTGTACCACTACCGTCCAACATTTCTCTCAGGTACATCAATGAAATGCCTTAAGACGCGATGCAAACTCGATATATACGTACCCGATCGCGGAACCTTTTTCGGAGAACAAACTCGCAACAAATATCAAATGGCAGAGAACCTTAATTGTGACTCCTCTAATATCGTGTATGTAATCACGTGCAAAAAATGTCGCAAACAGTACGTCGGAGAAACTCAGAATTCTCTACGACAAAGAGCAGCCAACCATTTATCTAGCATAAGACTTAAACATGATGTACCCGTGGCACAACATTTCAATACTCAAGGTCATTCGGTCAAGGACCATTTTGAAATCATGCCTATTGAGAAAATCCCATTTCTCACTTCCGCTGCAGATACGAAGCACAAACGTTTGGAAAGGGAAAGTTTTTGGATTCAAACATTACAAACTATTTATCCTTTGGGTTTGAACTTGGACCCCGGAAGATGTCGTGAAAAAACTATAATACCATTTGTGTTTCAGTATAACAAAGCTAGCATCGCTATGGCCAAGATTATAGTAGAAGAATACAAACTACTTCAAAGTAAACTTGCTCGACCTCTGACCCAAAGGCCAGTCATTGCTTATAAAAAGAACAAGAGTTTGAAAGACATACTGGTCAGGGCTAAACTCCCCTGTCTGCCTTCTACCTAGGTTTTCTGGGAAAGGGTATGGGGGGGGGGGGGCATACTATATAGTCTGACGATATTCTTACTATAGCTTAAGATGCGTAAGCATTGTCAATGTAATACAAAGTGTTCCAGAAAATTCTACTGACTAAGGCCAAGCTCCTGTCAGTCGTCAACCTAATGAAATATCATAGGTTTACTTTATTACAACAATTTATGATGGGGTATAAAGGTCTAAATGATATACCTCTTTTTAACACAATTAGAAACTTGTCTCCGTGGTTATTTTAGACAAGAAGATTTTCCCTGTGCCCGTGTGTTTTAGTGTCCATAAATATATATAAATAAAGATTTGCCGCTGGATTATTCGAAAGTAATAGATGAGTTTGGGCGCAAAAATCGCAAGTTATCTTTCTAGACATTATCGACTCTTAAAATTCATGATATATGTTCATATTATGCTGATATTGTTACCAATATGTATGTGTTTCCTGTCACGTATACAACAACGGCGATGATCAATGATCAATCATTCTATAGTTCCCGGCATTTTAATTAGCATCCTTCTAGCCTCATATACCACTTAACCTTCTTGGATATTCCGAGATATTTTCTATCAAATATATGCCTTTCCAGATGATTGAAGACAATACTTTGTAGGGTGTTATTTGATTTGAATTTCAAACATTCAGAGAGACTTGGTGAGGGGTACCTAACCAAAGTGTAGTTCTAGGTGGATGTTAGTCTCTTCGAGTTCGAATGTATGAAAATCGGAAGTTTGGGTCTCCAAACAGACAAATTTCCAGGGAAGTGTCTTCCGGTACCTCCAGTTTGGGATTAGCGCTCTATGGCGCTTTAGCAGGGCCCATTGGCGGATCTATATATATATAGAAAAAAATGAAAAACAGGCTCATGGAGAGATCCGGAGACCATGATTGGCTTGCAGCGCTGCATTTAGAATGATAACAAAATAAACGAATATTGATTATGAAATAGTAGATCTTCCTGTTTTTGAAAAATAAGTCGGAAATAGAAAAATAAATCTACACAAATTAAGTTCAGATTTATTCCCTGGAAAACGCTCAGAACGCATCTCTGGCGATCTAGGACCCCAGAGCTTCCGGGGCCTGGGCGGCCCCTGGACCCTCGCCTTGTTGACCTGTGATAATTGGCCCCCCCTTGAGCCAATTTCTGGCTACGCTACTGGTGTTACCTTGCTATTGCATTATGCTAAGCTATTATCAGTGGATCAACAAGCTAACGTCCAAAGCATTCTTATCTATAGTCCGCCATATGTTGAGTGGATTGAAGTTCCGCCTTCTTCAATACCACGTCAACATAGGGTACACTTGAAAAATCTAAAAGTTGCTCTCGAAATTTAACAAAAATGATAAATCGAAATTTTTAAACACAACTCTCTCAAAAATTATGTCAGGAAGCTTCTTTGATAATCCCTATGAATTCGTAGAGCTAAAATTATCACAGCAGTTGTTGAGACACATGAATTTACTTATAATTTACTAAAGCAAAGCTCGTACTCTATTAATATTATTTAGTAATATAATGTTATTAATCAGCATATTCCCTATTGGCATTGTTACAGGTCCGAGGATAGTCGTATTGGTCCGAGGCCGAAGGCCGAGGGCTAATACGGCTGTCCGAGGACCTGTGACAATGCCAATAGGGAATATCCTGATTAATGAAAATTTTATTAATTGGCTTTCAATGTTTTTTTGCATAAAATATATGTGTACTTTAAAAATAATAGTGTTTTAATAGACACATTCGCAAATAAAGTTGACCATTATTTTCTTAAAAATTTCTTTAAAAAAATCTAGACGTAGTGTACCAAGAGTTGTCCCCCTTTTGTACATAAAACATAGGTACATATTTCTTTATTTTTACAAATTGTTATTAATGCAATTTTTAATTTATCTAATGAAATAGACGGAATATTTGTTTTTCTTTGACTGAACATTGGGTATTTTCTTTTTTTCTGTTGATGAATTCAAGAAAAATAGCGTTGGGATTTTGAAGTGATAGCAATGAAACGGTCGCCATGTTTGATCTCGTATTGGCCCAGTCCGTATTGGCCTTGTTTGTTCGTATTAGCCCAGTTTGTATTGGCCCTGGTAAGCTCTGTATGAGTGTGACCGTTTCTCCGTATTATGCCAATAACATTGAAAGTCAATTAATAATTGCTGACATAGGGCCTATATTGGAGGAGGTAGCTGAATCGCCATGCATACGGTAGTGTAGGCCTACCGTATGTAGATTAGAACATGCGAAATAGTATCTTGGTTTCATTTACATATGTACATCTACCGGTATTATGATACATTGACTGGTGTTTTAGGCCGTACTTAAAGATTATTTCACTTATATGGCGGCCTAACCCGGCTTAGTCGAGGAGAGGGGGGGGGGGGGGGGTGGGCGTGAAATGAAAAAATCTACTCAGAAAGGACAGATCAGGACTATAACTATCAGTATCACTCTAGCCGACACTCGATAGAGCCACTGAGGCCCTAATATGATAACCCCCCCCCCCCCCCCCCCCCCCCAAACCCAATGTTTGAACTTCAGCCAATATAGCGACTGTTCCAGACAAAGGTTTCTCATCACTTTATGCTTATAGGCTATAGCCAGTTGATCATGATATAGACTAGCCCACAGTCAATTCTCACGAGGCCTACAGAAACGACAGTTTAGCGAGTATAGGCCTATTGATATGCCCGTAGCGGTGATGTACATCCGTAGGCCTACATGTACCTTTATTCTTTACAACTTGGTTGTGTCCTCAAAATTAAAATAACAAACTCAGAAAGCAAATAAAATGTGTATTAATTGAAAATTAAATTTTTTTTAAAATTTAGAACACGTTAACTCAAAATGTGTTTTTAAAGGCAACAATTGGAAGCTTGCTTTGAAAGGCAAGGCTAAAAAAGGAAGTCTATAAAAAAAAACGAAAGCGACCATTCGAATCCTATACTATTTCGACGACGTCCGCGCTTGGGCAACGTTCTGCATATCTTTGCAACTTGTTGGCTGACACCACGAAAGTTAAAAAATAATAAACTTAGAAAATAAATAAAACGGGTATTCATGTAAAATTAGAAAAATCGTCTTGTTAAAAAATCTAAACACAAATTATGATTTTCAAAGAACGCA
This sequence comes from Lepidochitona cinerea, assembly GCA_963971465.1. Classification (NCBI taxonomy): domain Eukaryota; kingdom Metazoa; phylum Mollusca; class Polyplacophora; order Chitonida; family Tonicellidae; genus Lepidochitona; species Lepidochitona cinerea. The sequence goes on along the minus strand of OZ020560.1, from coordinate 14,151,880 downwards.
ACCGAAAACTAACTTTGAACTGCAAGCCTGAAAACGGAAGTCTTGGAAAGAAGAAAACGGTCTTCTGAATCCTGGATTTTCGATGACGTCCGCGCTTTAGACATATAAACAGCTGATTTCAGACGTTCGTTGCGGTCTGCTGATCCACGCGACGCCGGGAACAATGGAATGACGTCAGAGGCTGCCTGGTTACAAGCTCCCACACACCGATTTGCAACAACACCATAACGTAAACGTAATGGAGGGCCGAGATGAACCCCAGCTGATAGTTTGGTTTAGTCACTTAATGTAAAACTAACGGTAAATATGAAAGGGGTGGCCACAATAACTCCAATTGTAGAATTTGCACGTCTACACTGATAAATGTAAACGTAAGAGTTTGGCTAAGCTCATCTTTGGTTTTTCTTTCCCCACACCCAAAAAGGCCCATCACGTTTCCCACCCTCCTTCCCCGAATGAAATAAATGCCCCCGAAGGGCACCCGATCCATAGGAGACTTGGCTCTCCTCCCCATGCCCCGGACGGACTGACGGCCACCTATACAGACTGACGGACCGACGACAAGTTTAGGATTAGACCGATTTATTTGATTGATTACTGAACGGTTGATTGGCTCCTGATGGAATGCATTGATTGATTGAGTTTGGTAAGTAAAGCGCGGCGCGTTTTTATATAGTGGTAAATGGCATTACCACTATTACTTAACTATTGCCTTCCTTAGCTTAAGATATCCAGGAAAAGATATATATATAGCTAACGTTGGCCGACAATAGTTAGGCGCAACATCCGCATACCCCACCGCAAGCCGGATAAAGCCCACCCTAATTAAGGGGGGACCCCAGTGGTCCCTTCTTATTAGGGTGGGCTTTAGTTGCGTTAGGTGATACAAGGTATAGCCAACGCAAGCCGGATAAAGCCCACTCTAATAAGGGGGGACCCAAGTGGTCCCTTCTTATTAGGGTAGGCTTAAGTTGCGTTAGGTGATACAAGGTATAGCCAACGCAATACGGATAAAGCCCACCCTAATTAAGGGGGGACCCTAGTGGTCCCTTCTTATTAGGGTAGGCTTAAGTTGCGTTAGGTGATACAAGGTATAGCCAACGCAAGACGGATAAAGCCCACCCTAATAAGGGGGGACCCAAGTGGTCTCTTCTTATTAGGGTGGGCTTAAGTTGCGTTAGGTGATACAAGGTATAGCCAACGCAAGCCGGATAAAGCCCACCCAAATTAAGTGGGGACCCAAGTGGTCCCTTCTTATAAGGGTGGGCTTAAGTTGCGTTGGGTGATACAAGGTATAGCCAACGCAAGCCGGATAAAGCCCACCCTAATTAAGTGGGGACCCAAGTGGTCCCTTCTTATTAGGGTGGGCTTAAAGGATTTATGAACAGCTTTTGGAAATATTCTCTAATTTGCGTTAGGTGTGTTGTAGAACACGTACTTTATAAGTCAGACCAAAAAGAAAATTAAATTTCGGTCGCAGCACATACAAAATTCAAGCTACGTTTACCGATCTACAATGCTTACGAAAGTTAATTATCTCAGAGACTTATGACGTCAAACACGACCTCCGTTGTGTATGTACCCCCACAGCGATGACGTAATAAACGATTTCTGCTGTCTCCGAACGTCTACGTGGCAGTTTGTACACATCGAAGGTCGTGTATGACGTCATTTTTCCGAGTAGTTACGACAAATACGGAAAATATGCATATTTCCTCCCCGTTCTTCTTTTGACTACCAGGGAACTAACGCGAAGGTTGTTTCGTTTTAACTGATGTTTTTCAAATATACATTTAGTCCATAAACAAACACAAACCAACTTTAAATCCTGTTCATATATCCTTTAAGTTGCGTTAGGTGATACCAGGTATAGCCAACGCAAGCCGGATAAAGCTCACCCTAATTAAGCGGGAACCCAAGTGGTCCCTTCTTATTAGGGTGGGCTTAAGTTGCGTTAGGTTATACAAGGTATAGCCAACGCAAGACGGATAAAGCCCACCCTAATTAAGGGGGGACCGAAGTGGTCCCTTATTAGGGTGGGCTTAAGTTGCGTTAGGTGATACAAGGTATAGCCAACGCAAGCCGGATAAAGCCCACCCTAATTAAGTGAGGACCCAAGTGGTCCCTTCTTATTAGGGTGGGCTTAAGTTGCGTTAAGCTAACGCAATACAGAAAAACCCCACCCTAACTATGTGGGGACCATAGTGGTCTCTTTTTTTTATTCACAACATAGCTTGACAGTACACATTCACATAATTGTGAGAGCGACTTTGTATACAATGCCAAATTTCCAAAACCAGGCGAAAGACATGATAGAATAATACTATTTGTACAGTTATTTCTTGTCTAACAGCTTTTTTTTCTTTTACAGGGTCTCAAAAAGTTTACTCTATTTTTTCCATCTTTCATCCAATAAGTTGTTTCCCTTACATATATAAGACAGCTTCTCAGTTTTCCAATTTTGAAATAAAATATTTTGAAAACCAATAATATGTGGTTTCGATTGTTTGTATTTATAAAGGTAAAACTTTGCTAATATCAGGCCTTATTATTTATACATAAGTGAAAACTAGGGATTTCCTTCACTCAGAAATGTTATAATTCACTGCAGTGCAATAACACTTTTTGTTATTTAATGCACGTGACGAAGCCGATGACGTCGTCGGACCTACTTATTTCTTGTGTACTGACGTCTGCTGTACAACAACAACAGTACATATGATTTCGATAGGCTAAATGAAGCCTTTTCAGTCATATTTAGCATTAAAATAAATAAATTACAGCTGAAAACACTAAATTGATCCAATAGAGGATCGGCTTACCACTCTAAGTCAAAGCGATAAAACAAAACTTCATAATCGATCGTTTGTTGGCAGCGTTGTGTGACCTGCTCAGCAGAATCGGACCACTGCGTGTAACGAGTAACTGTACTTGCCATTCATTGACGCGTTTAAACAATGTAAAGTAATTTCAAATATCATTTTTATCCTGGTGGCTGGTGCTCTGCAGAGTTAAAATCCATGGAGTTCGATTTAATTTCTTTTTACATGAAATATCGCGAAAAACTTCAGGGAAAAAATGGCCATTCAAATGACCACAAATCTGACAGTTGATAGTCACGTGAGAAGAACAGACATGCTGTTGTTTCATTGGTCAGCGATATATATTCCTACGTTTGCTGAAAACCTAATCCATCATAAATTTGTTGATACTTTCTTTTTTATAATTGATAAATTTATACTTAATAAACAATCTCCAGTCTAAAACATGATAGTATAAATAATAAACAGAATATTGTACAGTTGTGTTTGAACAGCATTTATATTTTTTCTCTTGAAAGGCGGAGGGATAACCCACTCGACGCTTCGCGTCTCGTGGGTTATTCTCCGGCTTTCACTCGAAAAAATATAAGTGCTATTCTAACACAACTGTTCAATATCCTCTATTTATCTTCACGAATTGTGCCTAAGAAAATCACTGGAAGAGTTAAGGTAATTTGCCTTAAGGCAACTGTTTCAATCCACAATTTTAGGTCCCTCCAAAAAGTAGTACTTATTGGACAATAGTAGAATAAATGTTGTAAAGTTTCCTTTTCACTGTGGCACAAGTCACAGAGGTCAGGCCTTTTCAAATTGATTTTACCAGGAATGTGTTCGTGCCAATAATTCTATTCACAATTCTAAACTGAAACCATCGTAGTTTGGTGTCTGCTGTACACGCACAGGGTAATCGGTGTATAGATCTTTGTTTACTATCCTTTCTCATTTAGCTTATGTGCTTTTCAGGAAATTCAAATAGGGTAAAAAGATTTACAGCCTCCTTTGTTACTCAGTAATAAACTGAATGGTAATGTATAGCTGGATAGATCACTTGGTTTTTAAATATATAAACTGTCTTACAATTTTTTTAACAGCAAGTGGTCCTTTCTTGTTAGGTTGGGCTTAAGTTGCCTTAGGTGATACAAGGCATAGCCAACGCAACACGGATAAAGCCCACCCTAATTATAGTTGGGGACCCAAGTGGTCCCTTCTTATTAAGGTGGGCTTAAGTTCCGTTAGGTGATACAAGGTATAGCCAACGCAAGCCGGATAAAGCCCACCCTAATTAAGGTGGGACCCAAGTGGTCCCTTCTTATTAGGGTGGGCTAAAGTTGCGTTAGGTGATACAAGGTATAGCCAACGCAAGCCGGATAAAGCCCACCCTAATTAAGGGGGCATGTTGCAAGTGATTTGGTCTGTGAGCAAGCAAGACCTGAAAAGTGCTTGCCCTGGAGCAATTGTAGCATTTGATATAAATTGTCTGAATTTTGATATTACTTCAACAAATGAATTAACAGGGCTTACGGTTGGTCCAAACAAACAAAGGCCACCATTCTTATGTCGCAACAAAGTGGCTTTTTATTTGCTTAAAAACTTTTATGATAAATCTGGGCAATCGCACAGACCATAGTGGTCATTACATAAGACCACCTCAAGAATTTGCAGTCGTGCTTAATCTAAACATGGAGCTATTGTTTTTCTAGAAGCTTGGTGAATTTTAATTGATTATATTTCATAAAAAGTAAAACTGATAAAAAAGCAACACAGATTCTGTTATAGTCAGTTTCTCTAGACAGGCTTATCCTGTAAAATTTACGTGACAACAAGCAAGCCAACTTTAAGTGAATTTGGGCTGTATGCAATTTTTATTTTTCATTTTGACAAAGGAGATGGCAGCTGTTTGACGCCGCTACATCAGAGCAGATCATTATGGCAAATGAAAAACGTGAAGCCCAATATACAAGTAATTATTTTGAAAAAAAAAATGGTCCGTTCTTTCTGCTTGCACAACCCATTAAAAAGGTACATTTTATTGCATACTTGTTTTCATGCTACACTTTTCATTGTCCTTCACAAATGTCAATTGGTTGACTGATCGATTGATGTATAACACCACACTGAAGATTATTTCATTTATATGGCGGCTTTGCCAGGTTTAGTGGGGGAGGAAACCTCGCTCATTGCCCAGAGGAAACCACCAACTTTCGGCGAGTACATGGCAACTCTTCCACATACAGCGACCGAGTGAAAAATCCACTCATAAATTTTTCAATACTATTTGGTCTGAGTCTGTGTGGGACTGAGGGACAATCACTCTAACCCACTGGACCACCGAGTCCCCTTCTTTCTGCTTGCACAACCCAGTAAACCTATAAAGAACTTAGAGGTACATTTATTGCATGCTTGTTTTCACACTACACTTTTCATCGTCTTTCACAACTGTCAATTGGAAATCCCAGTATAAAATTTAGGTTAAAATCATGATCTCTTGGTCCTTTATAAAATTTGGTTTCATCGTTACGTGGTATTAATATCTAGAGATGTTAAACCACCACAAGCGCCTGCCACATCATCAGTTTTCTCATGTGTTTTTTCCCCACTTTGACTTTCTATACTTTCGCTTTCATTTTCCCCACTTTGACTTTCTATAGTTTCACTTTCATTTTCTACACTTTCACTTTCTATAGTTTCACTTTCATTTTCTACACTTTCACTTTCTATAGTTTCACTTTCACTTTTGTTTATCTGCACACCCTCTGGTGACAGTACATTTCCTCCAGGTTTTGACAGCATATCATTCTTTCTGAGGTAGCAGGCATCTTGGTACGGTGGATTGATAGGAGATTGAGTAGGAGGGTGGTATTTGTATTCACGACCAGGCTCCAACTGTAAATAAAATATATTCTGATCATCAGGACGAAAAATAAACAGAGAGGTAATTCCTACATTGATTAGGGATTATTGCCATACTCAATGACAATAATTAGTGGCATGAGGGGCGATTTTTCTTTGATAAATTCTGATTGTCAAGACAATACGAGGACTTGAGAGATGAACTGAAATCGTGTTCGAAAAGAAAATAACATTTAAATAACCCGTAAAAAGCAATTTCTTCATTTTAGCCAAAATTATCTCGAAACATTACTTTAAAGCAAATTCTTGAAAGCTAATAATTTCAAAATTTAGTTTTAACCTAAAAAACTTTGTCTTAGTTCTTCAGTTAAAATGTAAAACCGGCACAATAGCCACATTTGTTAAATGTAAGATCTCTAAAATTTGAAATAAAAATTCTCATCGCCAATATTTTGGTTCTTTTCGTCCACAGTGTTCAACATTTTAAGTAAGTGAAAATTTGATGTGGCTTTCAACATTATTTCAGTTTTATCCTGACGATCAAAGAGCAATTTAACCCACATGGGGCCACTCCTACTATATTGTACATGATGGTGTATATTTATGAGCTTTCCAGAGCAGCTCATCCTCATCAGATTTCACAGCACAGAAGTCAAAGTTGTCCTATGGGTTTTCACTTTGACTCCATAGTAGAACTTATAATTAATTGATCGATGTTTTACGCTGCACTCAAGATTATTTCACTTATATCTTGTGGCGTTGCCAGATTTAGTGTGGAAGGAAACAGGCTCTTTAATCCTATAATTAAAATATATGCATTTATCATTAATCACAAAAAGGTAAAACCTGACAGGAATAAAATGTATTTTTAGGGTTTAGACAGACCTGGAGTGGGTAAGTTCTATCTGAATCGAAACCACTTAAATCTCCACATGCCAAGAAAGGAACAATAACTCTGTTTGGACCCTCTAAGTTATTGTAGTCAACATCTATATGAAATAAAAACCAACAACAATTATACCTACATGTAAAAATATGTTCAAATGAATCTATTTTCCCCTGGATAATTCATAGCGTTTTAAATGTCTAGAAATATCTAAAAGTACATATACTATGCAAATATTAAATACAGCTTGAAAACAGGTACAGTTTATCTGAGACAGGTTTTAAAAATGTAGAGGTGGTTTTACACTGTGAGTCATAACTGTGTTGATCGTGTAAGAAAATATGCTTTCAAGGTCATTTCAACCAATCAAAGCTGCTCTGGCTCAATGTTGGTCGTGTATGACGTCACAGCAATGGTAATGTACATATCAGACGTCGACTATAAAATCATAGTGTTAAGCTAATGGATTTTGAGGTCTTAGAGAGAAAAGGAATGCCTAGAAATTTGTCAGTTTTGGCTCAGTAAGGGTATAGGAAATTAATCTGTACAGAAAGGTCACTACAAAGGTCTTAACAAAACAGTCACTTCACTTCAAACATGATCGATCCCTCTTCCACTGCAAAAATGTTTTCAAGTGATCGATCCCTCTTCCATTGCAAAAATGTGTTCAAGTGATCGATCCCTCTTCCATTGCAAAAATGTTTTCAAGAGATCAATCCCTCTTCCATTGCAAAAATGTTTTCAAGTGATCGATCCCTCTTCAGTTGCAAAAATGCTTTCAAGTGATCGATCCCTCTTCCATTGCAAAAATGTTTTCAAGTGATCGAGCCCTCTTCCATTGCAAAAATGTTTTCAAGTGATCGATTTCTCTTCCATTGCAAAAATGTTTTCAAGAGATCAATCCCTATTCCATTGCAAAAATGTTTTCAAGAGATCAATCCCTCTTCCATTGCAAAAATGTTTTCAAGTGATCAATCCCTCTTCAGTTGCAAAAATGCTTTCAAGTGATCGATCCCTCTTCCATTGCAAAAATGTTTTCAAGTGATCGATCCCTCTTCCATTGCAAAAATGTTTTCCAGAGATCAATCCCTCTTCCATTGCAAAAATGTTTTCAAGTGATCGATCCCTCTTCCATTGCAAAAATGTTTTCAAGTGATCGATCCCTCTTCCATTGCAAAAATGTTTTCAAGTGATCAATCCCTCTTCCATTGCAAAAATGTTTTCAAGTGATCAATCCCTCTTCCATTGCAAAAATGTTTTCAAGTGATCGATCCCTCTTCCATTGCAAAAATGTTTTCAAGTGATCGATCCCTCTTCCATTGCAAAAATGTTTTCAAGTGATCGCTCCCACTTCCATTGCAAAAATGTGTTCAAGTGATCGATCCCTCTTCCATTGCAAAAATGTTTTCAAGTGATCGATTTCTCTTCCATTGAAAAAATGTTTTCAAGTGATCGATCCCTCTTCCATTGCAAAAATGTTTTCAAGTGATCGATTTCTCTTCCATTGAAAAAATGTTTTCAAGTGATCAATCCCTCTTCCATTGCAAAAATGTTTTCAAGTGATCGATCCCTCTTCCATTGCAAAAATGTTTTCAAGTGATCGATCCCTCTTCCATTGCAAAAAAGTTTTCAAGTGATCGATCCCACTTCCATTACAAAAATGTTTTCAAGCAATCAATCCCTCTTCCATTGCAAAAATGTTTTCAAGTGATCGATCCCTCTTCCATTGCAAAAATGTTTTCAAGTGATCGATCCCTCTTCCATTGCAAAAAAGTTTTCAAGTGATCGATCCCACTTCCATTACAAAAATGTTTTCAAGTGATCGATCCCTCTTCCATTGCAAAAAAGTTTTCAAGTGATCGATCCCTCTTCCATTGCAATAATGTTTTCAAGTGATCGATCCCTCTTCCATTGCAAAAATGTTTTCAAGTGATCGATCCCTCTTCCATTGCAAAAAAGTTTTCAAGTGATCGATCCCTCTTCCATTGCAAAAATGTTTTCAAGTGATCGATCCCTCTTCCATTGCAAAAAAGTTTTCAAGTGATCGATCCCACTTCCATTACAAAAATGTTTTCAAGCAATCAATCCCTCGTCCATTGCAAAACTGTTTTCAAGTGACGTCATGAAGCTTTCAGCCTTTTCTCACCTGTGTCCCACGATAAATTTTACTGTTTCATTTAAAAGGTGTGCTAGATTTATTTAGTAAGTTTTTAGTCCGATTTGGTAACCAGCAAACTGCACCAAAAACTTTGTGTCTATGTTTGTAACAGACTGACCCCTCTCCCTTGCATTTATCCAGCCTCAATTCTGTTAAAAAATAGTGGTTTTCAAACCCATAATTTTTTGTTAGACTGATGAATTCTTCGCACTAAAGATCATTTCACTTATGTGGCAGCCAAATCAATAGGCGTTGATTACAATAACATCTCTACTACCCGTGAATTCCTTTTATTCTTGATTCTTTCTTAAATTCTCAGGACAAGTTAGTGTAAGCGCTCACCTTACTAATGAGAAATGATTAAGGCATCACCACGAAGACAGTTTTTTGAGAACAACACAAGCTTTTGACACCTATTACCGATGTCTTCATCGTGGCGATGCCTTAATCATTTCTCATTAGTATGGAACCCAGGTTTTAAAGAGAGTTTCAAACATTTCTTACTGACCGTATTGCTGATCTAGAAGTGGGTTGGACATATTGGGTGTATATCCGTCAGGGGGAGAGAACTTTTGACACACAACAAACGCCTCTGCAAAACAAAATCATATGAATAGATAAAACACAGAATGGGTACCGTACAAGCCTCTTCTGTTTAAGTGAACTAACCAAACTAATTCGAAGCTAATTATTGATACAAATTACCTCATTGAAGGATACATGATACAGTTTCATTTCCAATTTGCGGTAATGTTAACGCTTTGATTTGTGGCTAATTACCTAAATCTCATTAAGACTTTTCCATACCATTTTCAAATAGATCAACACATGAGAAATCCTTAACAACCAAATAAAGTTGACACAGTGCATGTCGGTTTCAAGCTGCACACAATTTAACATGGGTACCGCCATTTTTACAGTTTTAGGCTTACTTATTCTAAGCCAAACTTTTTCAAAATTGGGTGAACATTAAAAAAACACACACAAAAATCTGTTATCAGGCATTGATTGAAACCTTAAAGTATGTACAGTAGACCTGCGTTAGTTTCAATCCAATATTCAAATAAATTTTACTTTATCTAACCAACAAATGATTGTGGCTGTGTTTTAAATATTGCTAATAAAAAGATCTCATACAGAAAAAAAATAAAAAAATACACCAGAAACCCTCCCCCTCCTAGAATAAAATATTTTGTAAAAGTATTTCTTTACCTATACTAGAATTCCTGCTGCTCCTTGGTTTAAATATAGTGACCTCTGGGAAGAAGATCTTTAACTGGGAATATAACAAAGTGACATCTTTCCCACGGAAAATCTGCAATGAAATTTATGATAACATTACATTTTCTTTTAAACTTCTAATGGGGAAATAAATGTATAAATGGCTGTTGAATGTTAGAATGAATTTTCACACATCACATTATTCATATAAATATAAATTAAGACTTGACCAGTATTCTTTAGGAAATCAGGCTCTTTTCTCAGAGGCATCCCCTTTTTCAGCTGAACCCCCCTAAATGAGCAGACACGAGCTTACAAAATTTAAACTGTTTTCATCAGTTTTGATTGTCAAGAGAAGTTGAGGATTTGATTTACAAACGATTGAAATGGAAATAAAAAAATATTGGTAAGGCCAGTTGCACAACCGAAACGAAGATGTGTGCTACTAACGGACAAAATCATACATGATCCCAACAAAGTTGGTGAGTCTTAGAGATTGGTTGAAATGATGATTACAATGATCAAATACATAGATTATTGAGAGTGTTTACAGAAACTGGCTGAGAGCCCGCCTCTCAGTTAAAAAATATCCATCAAATCTTTACAACCTGCCGTGAAAGTTATTTGGTTTCAACTGTGTGTACAAAATGTATCTCTAAAAATAAAAATCTAGTTCATTTCCAGTATTGAGATACAAATAATCTTTACCTTGGCAACAAAGGTTCCACCTTTTTTTAAAACATGTGTTGTAATATTCAAAGCCTGAAAAAATATGAAAACGGTTTATTAGGGTTTAACCAAAAAAAAATGCATATGAATGATGATCTTTTAATTAACAGCTTGAGCTTGAACATTTTTTTGGGACCGAATATGTCTTATTAATAGAACAATGTAAGAATTTGTTATGAAATGTAATAAAAAAATAGGAAATATCAAATAAAAGAAGTTTATATATATGTAGCTGAGAGACCATAATGATGATCAATATTGTGTGTGAACATCTTCATTTGGTAAATCTGACTGGGTTTTCACTCGAACGACCTATGGGGGATGGTTGCCAGTTAACAGCGGAAGGTCGTGGGTTTCCTCCGGGCATAGAGCCCAGTTTCCTCCCACAATACAACTGACCACGCCGCCACATAAGTGAAATAATCTTGAGCGCGGCGTAAAACACTAAACAATCAATCGGTAAAATGAGAAGGGGAGATAACTCACTGCAAGTAGTAACTGTGCTTGAATATACTCATCGATGTCATGAAGACCAGTCACTGAGGGAATAAAATAGAAAATAAAAACAACAGATGGCAAGTATGACAGTGAAGGGAGTGTTGGTTTCTAGTGAAAAAAAAGTACCAGGGGAAGTAACCCTGATCTACGTATAGAATTACTTCCCTTCTTTGGTGGATAACTAAAGTGGATTGGTAATAGGTTCTATTTCGATTCAGAAAAAGTGATCTTCCTTGTTGCACTTTCTACTGATAGGAGGAAACATTGGCTTACTCTCGTGACATCTCTGGGACTGGCGTAATGTTTAACAAATAGGAAGTTGTTCAGAAATCTATAGACAGGCCATTCGATCAAAATACTTGTTTGGATTTTACATCAGATAGTAAAAAATAATAATAAAGTCGTTGAATTGAAGCATTAAATCACAACGAAAATTTGCTGTAAATAGATATCTTTGATTGCTTGCATTCCTAAGCATTAAAACTAAAACAAGGCTGTCCCACAGACACCACCAAATGCACCTCCAATTTGAAGAGCTCTACTGATGGGAATAGAACGTATTCATGCCCTTTAAGGATTTCCCCTAAGGCACTGATGCATTGCTCCATGTCAGTCCAAGAAATAAGGTGCATTGGGATTCTTGCAACCTCAGCATTGTGGAACAATACAATCTATAAAGGCCATAAAATGGCTTCAGCTTTTTATGTCAAATCTCTTAACTTAAAAAAATACAGATTTCAAAACATGGCATACTTCCTGAGGAACTTGTGGCCAAATCAACAAAAAAAATGATTAGTGTTGTTTTGCTTTTAGAATGAACTAAATTGGTCAGATTAGAATGAAATCTAAAACTTAATGCAGACCCTACCATCAGGGGCCCCATCACAGACAACAAGGTCAGCTTGTTCTCCTTCAAAATGACTGATGATTTCAGACGCTGTAGATTTCTGAAACAAATAAAATAATCTTCTTTTAATTTCCATTTGTGTATTTACTTCAAACAAAATATGTAAGACAGGGATACACAAGTTCAAGAAGAGAAAACAAACTTTATGCATTGGATTTTTTTGACTGCTATAATGAATTTTAGAACCGTTCATCAGTCCAAGTGGATGACAGTTTGGAAAAAACATTTACACGGGGTTACTTCAGCTAAACCCGCTAAAATTAAACATATTACACATAAAACATATCGAATTAGGATTAGAATGTATAAATGAGGGTGATTAACAAAGAATCGAAGGTCGATTACAATAACAACACCGATCAGTGTCGTTTAACTTGTTGGATTACCCTCATTCAGGCGTTTTTGTCTATGGTTTGCACTCGGCAGGCTTTTATAGTCCCTCTTACCCGATCGTTGGTCTGTATTTCTCAGATAAAGTTCGAAAAATTATACTGTGTCGTTAGATCTCCCACACCATCAGGGAGCTTGTGCGCATGTCCAGTTTCGGAGTTTGTTTAAATTGCGGGTACTTGAAAAATCTGTTTTTAAATTTCAAATTAAAAATACTAAATGATGCCCAAACTTTCAATTTCTGGTAAAAATAGAAAGTTCCTAACTTCTTCTGTCTAGGAAAAATACAGAAAACCACCCATTGTTTTAAATGTAAACAGTATTCTAGATTTTCACGCGAGTGTGCCTTTAATTAAAGTTTGAGATTGGTACGACAGGAAAGGGCAGATTAGACACACAGATCCAAATTTCTGGTTGATTTCTTGCGCAATAAGATCAAAGTTCAAAAGTAGTATAGGAGTTGATAGAAACTATAAGAATGGAAAAATCACGTCATTTTAAGTGTACTTTGTGCAAACAGGATATTGCACAGTCTTACAAAGCTGGTGTAAGTTAAGCTGAGTTACAAGCATTGATGGAAGGTCTGTGTGGGACTGGGGCCTCGTGGGTTAGAGTGATTATTGTCCCTCAGTCCCACAAAGACCTTCCATCGATGTTGAGGGTTTATGTGCATCTTTACAACAGCTTTGTAAGACAGACCTCTTGTCTTAGTTATTTGTCTCATTTTTGGGAGTAAGAACTCATTTAATATTGATAACCATATGATATACACTTTCTGTACGTACCTTAGTGATGTCCCCTTGTATTTGAATAACTCCTGGAATAGGGGCCATAGCCTGAAGATCTACAGCTACTATCTTTACATCACTACTTTCACTTTCATTTCCTCTACAAGAGAAAAATGGTAAAAGCATTTGTTAAGAAGTTATAAGAAGTAAGAAGTCTTCTGTATTTTTTGGAACTACACAGCATACTCGTCAAAAGTGACATCAAACACATTCTTCGATGTGTACAAACTGCCGCTCTGATGGTACTTACACAACATAGATCATATTTGATGTCATACGTCATTGAGCTAATTAAGTTTGGAGAACGGAAAAGGTAGCATTGAATTGTATGTGTTACGCCGGTCATCTTTTTTTGATTGGACTTGTAAAGTACATGTACATGTTCTACAACAAACAAATTCAATTTCACACTCATTTAATCTTTCTAGAGAGAATCTCACTCAATAGGTGAGTCAATTGTACTCAACGTTTGGAATTTTATAATACATGAATATTTTTCTATTATGGTGGAGCTGGTCATCTTGAGATGTGACTTGTCATTAAGCGGAATGGTTATCGGGAGCAAAACAAAAAAAGTTTCCTCTAAGCAAACGAGGGAATGAGGGTAAATATGTTTCTCTTAATCTGCTTCTCATAAAAATATACATTTACTTCTTTTGGCAATTAATGCCACTTAAAGAAAATAAACATGTAGATGCAATTGCTGTAATGCTTATTGTCGGTTAAACCATGCTTTTTACCTGACTTTCTTAGAGAGAACCTGACTCCAGCTACCTGGGGCTGCACATAAATCCACCACTTTTTTCACACCTAAAAATTCAAATGATACATTAGATGTTTTCCATTACGTAAGTTTAAAGGCACCAAATAAAGCCTTTACACTCAATCATAAGTTGTTGTAATAAACTAAAACCCATTATATTTCAATAGGTTGATGACAGACAGGAGCTTATATATAATCGTCTGTATGATATAGAACACTGCAGATTAAAACAATGCTACAGTATGAATCCTACTAGAGCTATCATGACGACGGTGTACTGGTTAAGAACCAATGAACTGTATATGTAAAATGGACACGTCTCATTGGCTGGTTTGGGTCTGACTTTGTAAAAAGCGCCCGGGCCCCGCTCCTTCCAGAAGTTCAAATCGTTAACTACATTTTATCTTCAAGCAGCATGTGACTAATCCTATATGTAATTAAAATTACCTTTAAAAAGATCAAAGTCTTCATTTATCTGGAGAAGTTTAAAAGCACTTCTGGCCCGCCAGCCTTCTTCTTTGGCCAGTCGGTAGTATACATCACGTTTGTCCTTGGATGATTTCCCCATTCTGGGTAATCTCTAACAGAGTTGGTTTACGATAAAACAGGTTCCTAACAAAAAGAAGATTTACAACTTTAGCAAAATGTATAGCTATAATCACAAATTCATTTGTTAAGCGACGTCATCTAACCTGCTGTTTAGGTAACGACGCTTTGAACAACCGGCGCCTAGTCTTATTTTCAATACAAATTTCCTGAAAAATTTAAGTTTCATATGGTCACTATGGTATCCTAACAATATGAACTTTATATGAGCTTTTTGATATTCTTTAATATATTAAGATATCCTAAGATTTGAAGCAGCATTTTTAGTTTTAACACACAGAACTGCTTATTTAGAAGCACACTGCAAGCTAAAATCCTGAACAGGCAGTGCAAGTCTTGTAAAAATTCCACAAATTTCCTGTCATCTGTCATCATGCGGCTGAACATTTTCAGTTCTTAAATCACGCTTACATCTGACCTTGTGGAAAATAAATATCAAACAATCCATTAGTGATTCCTGCAACATTTTGAAAATAAAATATTCCAGGCCCTAATTTAGCCCTTCTCAGCGTCTGAATATTGGGTGCAGCCCTTATGGCCAAGTGCCCTTCCCCACCCCCTAAAAAAATCCATAAATAAAAGGGGTGTATATAATTTTTTTAGAACGCTTGAACAGGGATGCATGATTGTATTTTTAGTATCACTGTCACATAGAGTTATAATGTCCTGACCTAGGCATTGCTGAAAAGTTAAATAACTAGCTATATGTAGTTAGTGAAATCTGAGTGGAGTATCTATTCTCCTGGATTATCTTTTAGTAGGACTGTTTATAGTTCAATTTACCGAACTTATGGTGATATTACATATACCAACGTTCGGTATGCAAGGTGGAAATGATGCTTAAATTACAAGCCATGAAGATATAATTGTAACTGCTCTGTATGGACAATTCCTACCCCAGACTTCTTTCAAACTCATAAAAGATTATTCTTGTCCGCTTTTATTACATGTAGTTATTCCATAGGGGGTAGGCCTACATCTGGTCTCAAACAACAACAAACTGCCATTTCTTGGAGACTTTGCCGCCATTTTGCGTGACGTTCGAACTGGTTTAGTTAGTTGTGGTATAAGACCAGATATACGCCCTTTGGAATAGCTACACGTAATAAAAGAGGACAAGAATAATCTTTTATGAGTTCCAAAGAAGTCTGGAGTAGGAATTGTCCATACAGAGCAGTTACAATGATATCTTCATGGCTTGTAATTTCCGACAAACTTTGTCGGACTTTACCGATCAGCATTTCAAAATTCGTAGACTGAACGTTGGTATATGTAATATCACCATAAGTTCGGTAAAATTGAACTAGACTGTTTACTACTTGACATTTAAATAAAAAAATAATACCCAGTTCATCATATAGTATGTCCAGTAGGCCTACTCGTCACATAACTAAAAATTGTTGCATTAACTATCAACGCTATTTAAATACTAATTATCATGAGGGCGCGCCAGCGTCTATATATAGGTTGCGATAGATGCAAGGCGTGATTGAATATTTGACGATTATAAATTTATATATGATAGGGTGCCCCTAGCAACAGGCTCCACCCTCTGCCCATCAGAGGCTAGATTAGGGCCTGAAATAATACACTCAGTGAAACTGAAAGACACCCTCTTTAATCACACAATCATCAAAAACATTCTTAATAGTGTCATCTGTCCCCAACCTATACTATACATGAGAAAACAGCAAGCGTCCTTCCCAGACATAGGAAGACAACAATGACATCCGCGTACACCTGTACACACCACCTCCTACAACAACCATACTATGGCTCATTTGGGAGGTAACTCGACTTTGGGCTATAGAAGTTCTGCCTGCTGATTTTTTCTGACAGGGGGAAAAAGTAAGGACAGGATATAGAATACGTCCGTCACTTTGAAAACTTCTTCTGTCAATAAGAAATGGTCGGTGATCATAAATATTTTATGATAGCCAGGGGGGCAAGTCCCCCTTGAACCCCCTAAGTTTTTCTTTTTCTAAATGAATTTTTAATAACGAAGAAATTAAAAAGGACAGGGTATAGAATACGTACGTTGAAGTTGAACACTGGCGGAGAGACTCGTATTTAGGCAAGCTCGTACATTGTCCTGTCTCATACATTAAACGAAGCAAAGATGGCGAGACGAGTGTTTGGAATTGCCTGTGTGTAGAGTGAAATCGGCGAATTTAGTAAATGTAGGCGAATTTTTTGCAAGTAAAGACAGATTTTCCGATTAGGGAGTTCCTTAAGGTATTGCACAGAATATTTGAAAGGAAACTATGTGTTTTACTGTAAGTTCCAGGTGACGGACGTATTCTATATTCGCACCAAAAGTAAAAGTGCTCATGACTGTGGGGGAAAAGGCGAAAAATAAACAATCCAACACAGACAAGTTTTCTTAATCGCCTAGTATGCAGATGGCTTTACCAGCTGTTTACATTTGCATGGTTTCTGTACGAAAACTGGACACCATGTGGTACATGTACAAGCAGTAGGCACCTACTAATGGCTATACGACACGATTGTTTTGACACACGGAATATTTAGTATTGATAGACAATATTGATTGAGCGCCTAGCATACCTTTTGTAAATAAATCTAACGCAGTAAGTTTTGAAAATATAATATTTCGAGAATGACACAAATCAACGATCAACTGCAGTCCACGCGAGCACAGAGCATGTGGACCGTTATTTTTAGATCTCGATGTCTCTATGCCATACGCGCTGAGCACGTCACACGAGAGGACCCAATCGTGCTCACATGCTTACCTCCCTTTGCTTCCAAACTCGCATGCGAAGATTAACTTGTCTGTTTAGATTGGAGAATGCCGACTTAGACCTGCACATGTCCGGGCGATACAACAGAAACATTTTAAAAGTGCCAATTGTTTCTAACATGATATTAAAAAAAAACTCTTTTGAAATAAATAAACTCTGTTACTACTTCAAATATTACATGCCCATAAATAGTAGGCCTTAATTCAATAATATTAAATGCCTCGTTATTTATTTTATGTTTGGATTAGATTAGATTTTTAGATTTTAGATTAGATTAGATTAGATTATTTATTCACCAGAAAGAGAAATAATAAGTACAAATGGTTAATATAAGTATTGATCTGGCGGGAATAAAACCCCAAGGGGCTTGTTCTATCCCTAAAAAAGATATAATAAATAGTTTGTTTGTTGATACAGGTGCAGAAACAATAAATTAACTTATTTACAGAAGTATTGGCAGAGTTCTAAATAGTGTCGTGATTAACTGAACTAAGGAGCTGTGGTTAAGTAAATTTTTAGTTTTGATTTGAAGAGTGATATTGAGGGAATGGATTTGAGATGTACAGACAGTTTGTTCCATTCACATGGTCCTTTGGTTTTGATATTTATTTGTCGGTACTAGATGTCAGAAATTATCAAAAAACGGAGTAAGACCTTTACTTTAGTAAAGTAGTATAGGTCTATGCTCTAATAAAAACCGGCGGGGATGCGGCGGGGCGGGGGTGGGTGGGGATTTAAAAAAGATCAGGCAAGAAGGCATTTCCACAACAATCGTGCTCTTGGGATAGAAGTTGTAGTTGCGAGCAAGGTATAAGTTACTTTACATAGTTAAAACACAGGTCTAAGTACAACGTAACTTACGTCAGCTTTGTAAGACATGTAGAGAAACGTTGCTGTGGCAGTTACGTGAAAACTTATGCTACGCCGCTTTGTGAAACAGGCTCCCGAGCAGCATAGCTATGACCTTAGTGACATTGTGACTACAGTCTCCAGTGCTTTTGTGAACCCACACTTTCCAGCTGCATGTGAATTAAATTGATCTTATTTTATTGACATTATATTCAATGGGATTAGGAACAAGTTCTTGAAACTGATGAGTCCCACTCCCTACATATTTGCAAAATGATGAGGTAAAATAACTGCATGTAGTTACGCTAAAATGTATTTCAATCAATTAATCGATCAAGAAGAACCAGATCATGAAAGATGTTTCCTTTCAATAAATGATCTGGTATACCAGCGTCATTAACAAGAACGGAACCTTGCAATTCCATCTCAGCGGTTGGCAATTTTAACATTAAAAAACAACAGAGTTTAATACCAAGACGATCTTATTAAATGGCTCTTTTTAAAAGTCTCATTCCTTGGAAGGTATTACCTAGAACGATCGGAGTTGTATCGGGTGATGCTTACGCGTTATTTGAAGTAATGTGTTTTCACATTCTGAGTAGAGACTCCAGTGGTTTAGAATCAAAGCCGTGTAATGTTATTATAATGGCAGATGAGATGATATATGATTTTCATTAGGACAATCTCTGATATGAAATAGTTCTGGATTCAATCCAGCTAATAGCCGTTTGGATAAAGCACATTGGTCTCTGGAGGCAAATTGAATATTGAGTTATGTGTGACTCTAGTCCCCAAACAGCCAATGTATATCGGTAATTGTGATAACTCAGTACTTTCACTGATTAGCCGCTTCCCTTTAAACCTAGTTACGGCTTTTAAATGAATTATTTGGAAGGTATTCGGCTTTCAGATTTAAACCAAGTTTCAAATATCTATTAATCCTACCTGCCTTTTAGGTTTTACTTTCAACACACCTTTAAAGAATTCCTCTTTTCATTTTACTCATTAATTTGTTCGAATTTCATTGTAAATCTACCAAATCCCTCTTCATAAGAAGAAAACTTTAAAATTGGCCTGACAGATTCCAAACTCTCCTCGTACAATGACAACCTGTCACATGGTCCGCAGTATGTCCGAGACTTTCCTCAATAGCTGCTGGACAATTTGATGACAACGTAACTCTCGCATCACATGATTGCGGGGTTTTGAAAAGTCTGTTGTCAGAGAATAGTTATCCCACCGTTTTAATGGTGGTTTGATGTGTGACCTACTTTAAACCAAGCTTCTATCGGATTGGGGGGCCTCCGTGGCTCAGTAGGTAGAGCGTTGGACGCTCAATCCAAACAGCCTTCCACCAATGGGTCGCGGGTTCGAGTCCCACTCAGTCCAAAAATTGGAAAATTTTCTGACTGGGATTTCACTCGAACGACCTATGTGGGATGGTTGCCAGTTACCAACGGAAGGTCGTGGGTTTCCTCCGGGTATAGAGCCCGGTTTCCTCCCACAATAAAACTGGCAACGCCGCCATGTAAGTGAAATAATCTTGAGCGCGGCGTAAAACACCAATCAATCAATCAATCAATCAATCTATCGGATTGACCTGTGATAATGTTCCTAGGTAGCAACAGAAGGTTAGGATTTCCTCCACCGATATACATAATAACGCCGCAATGTAAGGAAAACTATTATGAGTACAACGAATCTTTGAAATATGCGAACGACAAGCTTGTTTATTGTTCAGTCGGGTTGATGTGGTTGGCTATCCTGTTCCATTGTTCATTTGTGGTGTTATACTCATAAATGAGTTAAAATCAAACAATAAACATGTGATTCCTGGGGCCAATGAGTTTCAGGAGAAAGAAATGAGAATTAACTTCTCTCAGGTGTCTTAGTTATGTTTGACTCCTTCTCAGATAAGAGATGCCTTGACCTTGGGGCCCCTTCGTTAACCTGTTTACCTGGGTGACTTACTGTTAGCTGGCAAAAGCTATGGGGTAAATTTACCCGGATTCTTGGTTCTGTAAGTGACGGCTGACTAGTATTGATGAGTTTGTTGAGGGAAGTTAACAAACCTGTGCTGGAGTGACGGCCAGGACAGGCAGAGAGAGGTCTTCACTGTAGCAGAGAGCCGATGGTCAGCCCGCAGCCAGTGACAACTTCTTATTCCGGATCGTTAAGTCGTTTTTATATAGCTCCAGTAACGGTAGCTTGGTTTGTTAACAAGGTTGGACAACTATTGTGTCGAGTCTGAAAACAGAATCCTAAGTCCTTTTTTGGATCCAGTTTTTGGTTTTGTACTATTATAATAGTGATGTTGTTTTTAAATTAGCACGCTGAAGGACTGAGAAGCGCTTTGCTGACGCCAAAAAAGTGTTTTCTTTTAGTACCTAATTCAGCTACCGGCTATACAGACAGTAGTCGGAAAGTATTTACAAAACAACAGATTTTGTTTTGTTTTTGTGATCAACAGACTTTTCGTCGCCTTCGGCGAAATATATTTTTGCTTTCAAACTTTCTTCATTCAGATGAACCATAAAAGTGTATTTAGTTTGGATGTTCGAATTTCATTTGGCAGTCAATTCAAGCGGCTTCAGCAATTAGCTCTTCCAGTCGGTATTTGTAATGTTAGAATGATGTGTTCCAGACACAGTACTATTAACAGAGAGAAACGCCAATCGGCATCTGTATACGAACGAGTTAATGTTTTATATCAAGGGATTTCTCTGTAACACAGACATGGATTACATCGTTGATTGGCCGTCTACCTTGTAAATGGGCTACGTATATTGTGTTGTTGGCCAAAACTAAGGTATTATATCTGGGAAAAGTTTGCATTTCGCTATTGATGTTATTCAGTTAATCTTAATCGTGTATCTTTTATCAAACATTGTGTCTAAATTGTGGAATTGAAAGTTTTAATATCAGATGGAAACAGATGGCTTGTGTGATTCATAATACTTCATTTGGAACAGAACGACTTCCAAAAGCAACAAGACACGAGGATGATTGAAATGCGATACTTAGCAAGATTGAAACTGTAAATTCTATAACAGCTTTTCTCAATGGAAATTAAAATACGTTAGCTTTGGTAACAAGTAAAAGGCGTTTCATATATTATCGGGTGTTAATTAGTTATAAAAAGTCACTTTTGTGAGCCAAAGTTACCTAATCTTAACGTAATTCAATTGAATTAGAAAGTGGCGTGAAGCACAAATCATTTAGTTACTTGGGTGATACGATCATGGATAACTTAACAGCATTTCTGGAGGATATGTCATTGACGTATAACCAGTCATTTGTATGTCCTCATCCGGACTCCGTGACGGGACTGTGTATAGACATGGTCAAATTACGTCAAGATATTCACGATTGGATTTCACCAAGATGGTACGAAGTCATCTACATGTTTCTCTTCTGTGTTATTTTTGTTGTTGGTCTTTCTGGAAACTTTTTGGTATGTTTCGTCGTGTGGAGGAACCATCGCATGCGGACGATCACCAACACGTTTATATTTAACCTGGCTGTAGCAGACTTTATGGTGTTAATGATCGCTTTACCCTTCACTGTGATACAGGATGTCTTTGAGTCCTGGTTCCTCGGGGAAATCATGTGTCAAGTCGTCAAATATGTCCAGGTAAGTTAATGCTGTCTCAATTACGTTTTTACAGATGAATACAAATGGAATCATTACCAGTTAACCAAAGGGAGATCATGGCAGATACTCGAATCCTGGATTTCCTAATCCCACACCAATAAAAATGGTAAAGTCACCATATAAGTGGCATGGCCGCGATAAAAAGCCGAAACACTTTCGAATCAACCAACTCTATAGTTTACAAAATGTAGATATTAAATGGAATGAAGTGTTTCGCACACACTTATAGAACATATTATTCCTAACATGGAAGTAGTTCGTAGTTTTTTGTTATTTTTTTCCGGTTAAATCGAATAGATTTTAGTTTCACCCTACATGACATACTTAGGGGTTTATTCCGTTAGGGATTTAAACCAATTCGTTTTAACCTAACAAGGCAAATGCTCTCTTATTAAATATCCATGCTATCCCAACATAACCAAGCTGTAGTTCGTGTCAATAGTCATTTTCTTAAAAGGATTTTAACGGCTCCGTGGAAGATTACACCCTCTTGTTCGGAAAGAAAATGGATTCCCCACACCGTGAATCTAAGCGTCGTCCCTAATCGAAAGGAAAGAGCAATGATTTGATAAAAACGGATGTTTCGGAAAAAATCATTATTAAATGAAAATGGTTCCATTCCATGACATTATACTGTAATATTGCGTCAGTGTTTCTTATACCATACATTTGTTAAGAAAGCTAATTTACACCAGCTTATTACAAGTAAAACCACTGAAAATAGGCATGGGGTATATTATGTATAAATGGGGTGTAAAAGCTTAGTGGAATTTAAGTCGGAATACAACAACAACGATCGGAAACGGAAGGTCCTGGGTTTCCTCTGGGCATATGGCTCAGTTTCCTCCCACAATTAAACTGGCAACCCCGCCATATAAGTGAAATAATCTTGAGCTCGGCGTAAAACACCAAACAATCCATCTTCTGTATTGTGAACAAATGCTATTTTATTTATATCAACAGAAGGCCATCTTTACGTACTATTGGATCGTTAATGCTCCTTCAGACCTAAAAGTTGACCTTTTTATACATTGCGTTAAACATATTTCTACATCTGTGCAACGCCGCCATACTAATGCAATATTCATTAGTACGACGTAAATCATTATTTTATGAGGAGCCCACTTCTGTAGCCTCCGGGTTGTGGGATATCCTCACTAAAGAAATTAAGTATTATATTAGTATATTATAGGACGTAAAACGTCTAATATGTAATATATCCATGCATGTGGTATGATGTATAATATATTCATATGGGCGTCCTTGAAAAGCTTGTTTGCTGAAGCTCAACTAGAAAAATGCATTAGTCCCACAGACATTCTTTGTCCTACATGTATCTATTATTAATAAAAGTACGTATATAACCCGTAAATCACGAAACAAACCATTTAATGGAGCATCGGCTGCCAAAAGTTGGATTTTTGGTTCATAAATAACCATTACCGAAAAGCATAGGGCGCTTGAAGTTCGTTGAAAAACTTAACTACTTGCGTTAAAATAAATGTCTATTAAACTTGTATGTTAACGGAGATTTTAATTAGACTATTTATATTCTGATATATATATTCCATATTCCAGTGCTGGAATATGCTTAGGTCCTTCAACAGCGTCAAATGTACGCTTTTCTTTGACTTTATAAATACACACAATGCTACCGAGATAACATACATTTCAGTAGAAAGGTACGACACCATGTTGGTATAGAGTCTGGGTTCACCAACCTTAAAGACAACGATTAACATGAAGCAATTGTAATTGTAAGAACATTTCATTTTAAACTATGGTTAGATAGTCATATTTTGATTCGATGAAATCTTGTTGGTGTAACAAATGTCATTATCTACCCCTTGATGCATATGAACCGACCCTATATGGAATGATGGTATACCAGATCAATGCTTGATTGATTGTTTGGTGTTTTACGCCGCGCTCAAGATTATTTCACTTATATGGCGGCGTTGCCAGTTGTATTGTGAGAGGAAACCGGGCTCGAAGGAAACCCACGA
The DNA here is from genome assembly GCA_963971465.1 of Lepidochitona cinerea. Lineage (NCBI taxonomy): Eukaryota > Metazoa > Mollusca > Polyplacophora > Chitonida > Tonicellidae > Lepidochitona > Lepidochitona cinerea. The sequence continues at coordinate 14,127,987 of OZ020560.1, read as the reverse complement.
CCTTCCGTTGGCAACCATCCCACATAGGTTGTTCGAGTGAAAACCCAATCAGAAAATTTTCCAATTTTTTTTGGACTGAGTGGGATTCGAACCCGCGACCCATTGGTGGAAGGCTGTTCGGATTGAGCGTCCAACGCTCTACCTACTGAGCCACGGAGGCCCACGATCAATGCTTGAAAGGCACGATCTAGAGAGGTTGGGTTCTTCTTGATTGATTGTTTGGTGTTTTACGCCGCGCTCAAGATTATTTCACTTATATGGCGGCGTTGCCAGTTTTATTATGGGAAGAAACCGGGCTCTATGCCCGGAGGAAACCCACGACCTTCCGGTGGAAACTGGCAACCATCCCACATAGGTCGTTAGAGTGTAAACCCAGTCAGAACAATTTCCAATTTTTTTTTGGACTGACTGGAATTCGAACCCGCGACCCATTGGTGGGAGGCTGTTCGGATTGAGCGTCCAACGCTCTACCCACTAAGCTACGGAGGCCCCGGTTCTTCTTGAAGGGGATGGTCTGAGTTGTAAAGGATGGGAGAACACAAGCAAACGTTAATTCAAGTGGCAAAAGCTGCCACAATTTGGATTCCCCCCCCTAAATTATGTTTTTAAAAGAAGTTCAGTGTTTGAAGTACATTGAAAAACTAAAGGATTGAGGATGAAATAAAAAATATCGGTAAAACCGGTAAACTGTGCGAACCGAAGATGTGTGGGAATAACGGACAAAATTCAAATAGCCGGGATGTATGAGTTCATTGTTTGGGTTTTGTTGCTTATATGACTATATACACATACACCTGCAAGATTGGTATCAACGGAAAGCTCTTTTGTACTTTTTGATAAAGATTACAAAATATTAGCTGATTCTGTTTTAACGATTTCCCCGTCTATTTGGCAGCTCATACCACTTTAATGAAACAATAAATATGATATCATAATGAATTCCTCGTGCTTTGTTTTAATGGTGATTTCACAACAGATGAGTATTTTCATGAAATGTATCGCCCTCACTTATTCCTAGGTTAGTAGATGTCTCCCTGTTATTAAGGCGAAACAATCTGGCAGGAGTACTTTAGCCCGGATTATCGGTCTTACGGCGACTGTTATAATATGGCTGCTAATGTGTCTGGTCGCCTTATGACGAACACGGAGAAGAAAAAAAAATCGTCAGAGCCCAGATTTCTCGGCTACGAGTACTTCAGATTAATAACTAATTGTTCACACTTCGGCGCGTGTTCGATGGTAGCGTTTAAGTGTATTTAATGAACCTAACAACCTGGTCGAATGTCAGTTGACCTAATTCTGTCCCTTTTTAACAGATCTGGTAATTGACAAATATATTGGCATATGTCATTAGAAAGAATTTCAGGCATATTTAAAGGGGCATGAGCTGCCAAAATGTTGATATTTTGACGTTAAAACAGAATGCTGAAATTATTGGCTATTTTTCTCAAAAGGTAGAATTCAGAAGCTTTTTAATGCTTCTAGTCTCGAAAATGTACGATAAAGTACTGTTTTGAACTAACTTTGGCTTAGAATGAATCAATGGTCGTCCCGGTTATTTAAATTTTGTTTACTTTTGAACACGTTTTCGGTTCATACAGGCCACATACTGTATGGATTTTCTCCTTCCAACGCCAATAATTTAGTTTTTCGATAGCCTTCAAAGCCTCTTACTGTCGTGACGATCAGAAGTTATGAAAAAACTGCGAATTTTGGCAGCTCATGCCACTTTAACCCTCGACATAATTTTGTTTATATTTGGAATCTGGGATTCTCCATCACATTGGATTAATGCTAGTTTTATGAGTGGCTTTCTATCGGGAGAGGGGCCTCCGTGGCTCAGTAGGTAGAGCGTTTGACGCTCAATCCGAACAGCCTTCCACCAATGGGTTGCGGGTTCGAATCCCACTCAGTCCAGAAATACCTTCCAACGAACGATATGGAATGGTGGTATACCAGATCATTCCTTGGAAGGTATTACCTAGAACGATCTGATATGGGACGGTGGTATACCAGATCATTCCTTGGAAGGTATTAAGAACGATCTGATATGGGATGGTGGTATACCAGATCATTCCTTGGAAGGTATTAAGAACGATCTGATATGGGATGGTGGTATACCAGATCATTCCTTGGAAGGTATTACCTAGAACGATCGGAGTTGTATCGGGGGATGCTTACGCGTTATTTGAAGTAATGTGTTTTCACATTCTGAGTAGAGACTCCTAGTGATTTAGAATCAAAACCATGTAATGTTATTATACTGGCAGATGAGATGATATAGGATTTTCATTAGGACAATCTCTGATATGAAATAGTTCTGGATTCAATCCAGCTAATAGCCGTTTGGATAAAGCACATTGGTCTCAGGAGGCAAATTGAATATTGAGTTATGTGTGACTCTAGTCCCCAAACAGCCAATGTGTATCGGTAATTGTGATAACTCAGTGCTTTCACTGATTAGCTGCTTCCCTTTAAACTAAACTAAACTAAACTAAACTAAACTAAACGGATTGAGCTGTGATAATGTTGTTAGGTAGCAACAGAAGGTTAGGGATTTCCTCCACCGATATACATAAAATCGTCGCAATATAAGTGAAACTATTATGAATACAACGTAAAATTAAAGAGAATCTTTGAAATATGCTAACGGCAAGCTTGTTTATTGTTCAGTCGGGTTGATGTGGTTGGCTATCCATTGGTCATTTGCTGTGTTATTCTCATAAATGAGTTAGAATCAAACAATAAACATGTGATTCCTCAGGCCAATGAGTTTCAGGAGAAAGAAATGAGAATTAACTTCTCTCAGGTGTTTAAGTTATGTTTAGCTCCTCCTCAGATAATAGATGCCTTGACCTCGGGGTCGCTTCGTTAACCTGTTTGCCTGGGTGACTTACTGTTAGCTGACAAATACTATGGGGGTAAATTTACCCGGATTCTTGGTTCTGTAAGTGACGGCTGACTAGTATTGATGAGTTTGTTGAGGGAAGTTAACTAACCTGTGCTGGAGTGACGACCAGGAGAGAGAGATAGAGGTTTTCACTGTAGCAGAGAGCCGATGGTCAGCCCGCAGTCAGTGACAACTTCTTATTCCGGATCGTTAAGTCGTTTTTATATAGCTCCGGTAACGGTAGCTTGGTTTGGTAATAGGGTTGGACAACTATTGTGTCGAGTCTGAAAACAGAATCTTAAGTCTTTTTTGGATCCAGTTTTTGGTTTTGTACTATTATAATAGTGGTGCTGTTTTTAAATTAGCACGCTGAAGAAATGAGAAGCGCCTTGCTGACGCCAAAAAAGTGTTTTCTTTTAGTACCTAATTCAGCTACCGGCTATACAGACAGTTACCGAATACTATTTGCAAAAAACAGATTTTGTTTTGTTTTTGTGATCAAGAGACTTTTCGTCGCCTACGGCGAAATATATTTGTGCTTTCAAACTTTCTTCATGCAGATGAACCATAAAAATGTATTTTGTTTGGAAGTTCGCATTTCATTTGGCAGTCAAGTCAAGCGGCTTCTGCAATTAGCTCTTCCAGTCGGTTCTTGCACAGTACTATTAACAGAGAGAAACGCCAACCGGCATCTCTATACGAACGAAAGAGTTAATGTTTTATATCAATGGATTTCTCTGTAACACAGACATGGATTACATCGTTGATTGGCCGTCTACCTTGTAAGTGGGCTACCTTTGTTGTGCTGCAGGCCAAAACTTTGAATTTCGTTATTGATGTTATCTGTATCTTTTATCAAATATTGTGTCTAAATTGTGGAATTAAAAGTTTTAGTATCAGATGGAAACAGATGGCTTGTGTGATTCATAATGCTTCATTTGGAACAGAACGACTTCCAAAAGCAACAAGACACGAGGATGGTTGAAATGCGATACTTAGAAAGATTGGGATTGTAAATTGTGTATCAGCTTTTCTGAATGGGACAATGGAAATTAACATACGTTAGCTTTGGTAACAAGTAAGAAGGCGTTTCATATATTATCGGGCGTTATTAAGTTATAAATAGTCACTAGTTACCTAATCATAACGTAATTAACTTGAATTAGAAAGTGGCGTGAAGCACAAATCCTTCAGTTACTTGGGTGATACGATCATGGATAACCTAACAGCATTTCTGGAGGATATGCCATTAACGTATAACCAGTCGTTTGTATGTCCTCATCCGGACTCCGTGACGGGACTGTGTATAGACATGGTCAAATTACGTCAAGATATTCACGATTGGATTTCACCAAGATGGTACGAAGTCATCTATATGTTTCTCTTCTGTGTTATTTTTGTGGTTGGTCTTTCTGGAAACTTTCTTGTGTGTTTTGTCGTGTGGAGGAACCATCGTATGCGGACGATCACAAACACGTTTATATTTAACCTGGCTGTAGCAGACTTTATGGTGTTAATGATCGCTTTACCCTTCACTGTGATACAGGATGTCTTTGAGTCCTGGTTCCTCGGGGAAATCATGTGTAAAGTCGTCAAGTATGTCCAGGTAAGTCAATGCTGTTTCAATTACGTTTTTACAGATGAATACAAATGGAATCATTACCAGTTTACCAAAGGGAGATCATGGCGGTACCAGACTACTGGATTTCCTAGTCAGCTATAAAATGGTAAAGTCACCACATGAGTGACATGGCCGCGATAACAAACGAAAGCACTTTCGAATCAACCAACTCTATAGTTTACAAAATGTAGATATTAAATTAAGTGTTTCGCACACACTTATAGAACATATTATTCCTAACATGGAAGTAGTTCGTAGTTTTTTGTTATTTTTTTCCGGTTAAATCGAATAGATTTTAGTTTTACCCTACATGACATACTTAGGGGTTTATTCCGTTAGGGATTTAAACCAATTCGTTTTAACCTAACAAGGCAAATGCTCTCTTATTAAATATCCATGCTATCCCAACATAACCAAGCTGTAGTTCGTGTCAATAGTCATTTTCTTAAAAGGATTTTAACGGCTCCGTGGAAGATTACACCCTCTTGTTCGGAAAGAAAATGGATTCCCCACACCGTGAATCTAAGCGTCGTCCCTAATCGAAAGGAAAGAGCAATGATTTGATAAAAACGGATGTTTCGGAAAAAATCATTATTAAATGAAAATGGTTCCATTCTATGACATTATACTGTAATATTGCGTCAGTGTTTCTTATACCATACATTTGTTAAGAAAGCTAATTTACACCAGCTTATTACAAGTAAAACCACTGAAAATAGGCATGGGGTATATTATGTATAAATGGGGTGTAAAAGCTTAGTGGAATTTAAGTCGGAATACAACAACAACGATCGGAAACGGAAGGTCCTGGGTTTCCTCTGGGCATATGGCTCAGTTTCCTCCCACAATTAAACTGGCAACCCCGCCATATAAGTGAAATAATCTTGAGCTCGGCGTAAAACACCAAACAATCCATCTTCTGTATTGTGAACAAATGCTATTTTATTTATATCAACAGAAGGCCATCTTTACGTACTATTGGATCGTAAATGCTCCTTCAGACCTAAAAGTTGACCTTTTTATACATTGCGTTAAACATATTTCTACATCTGTGCAACGCCGCCATACTAATGAAATATTCAGTAGTACGACGTAAATCATTATTTTATGAGGAGCCCACTTCTGTAGCCTCCGGGCTGTGGGCTATCCTCACTAAAGAAATAAAGTATTATAGTATTATATTATAGGACATAAAACGTCTAATATGTAATATATCCATGCGTGTGGTATGATGTATAATATATTCATATGGGCGTCCTTGAAAAGCTTGTTTGCTGGAGCTCAACTAGAAAAATGCATTAGTCCCACAGACGTTATTTGTCCTACATGTATCTTTTATTGATGAAAGTACGTGTATAACCCGTAAATCATGAAACAAACCATTTAAAGAAGCATCGACTGCCAAAAGTTGGATTTTTGGTTCATAAATACACTGTAACCATTACCGAAAAGCATAGGGCGTTTGAAGTTCGTTGAAAAACTTAACTACTTGCGTTGAAATAAATGTCTATTAAACTTCTACGTTAACGGAGATTTTACTTAGACTATTTATACTCTGATATATATATTCCATATTCCAGTGCTGGAATATGCTTAGGTCCTTCAACAGCGTCAAATGTACGTTTTTCTTTGACTTTATAAATACACACAATGCTATCGAGATAATATACATTTCAGTAGAAAGGTACGACACCAAGGTTCACCAACCTTAAAGACAACGATTAACATGACGCAATATGGAAAACAACCACCCAGGGGACAACAATACGGCAAACCAGCCGATTCAACATAAACTTTTTCGAAAAACAAATTTGTAATTGTAAGAAAATTTGATTTTAAACTATGGTTAGGTAGTCATATTTTGATTCGATGAAATCTTGTTGGTGTAATAAATGTCATTATCTACCTCTTGATGCATATGATCCAACCCTATATGGAATGATGGTATACCAGATCATTGTTTGAAAGGCACGATCTAGAGAGATTTGGTTCTTCTTGATGGATTGAATGTTTGGTGTTTTACGCCGCGCTCAAGATTATTTCACTTATATGGGGGCATTGCCAGTTTTATTGTGGGAGGAAACCAGGCTCGAAGGAAACCCACGACCTTCCGTTCGCAGCCATCCCACATAAGTCGTTCGAGTGAAAACCCAGTAAGAAAATTTTCCAATTTTTTTGGACTGAGTAGGATTTGAACCCGCGACCCATTGGTGGAAGGCTGTTCGGATTGAGCGCATTACGCTCTACCCACTGACCTACGGAGGCCCCGGTTCTTCTTGAAGGGGATGAAGTAAACGTTAATTAAAGTAACAGGAGTTTCAGTGTTTGAAGTACCTTGAAAAACTAAAAGATTGACGTTGAAGTAAAAAATATCTGTAAAACCTGTAAACCCTGCGAACCGAAGATGTGTGGGAGTTACGGACAAAATTAAAATAGCCGGGATGTATGAGTTCATTGTTTGGGTTTTGCTGCTTATATGACTAGCTAAACGCACACCTGCAAGATTGGTATCAACGGATAACTCTTATTTTGTGCTTTTTGATTAAAACAATTAGCTAATTCTGTTTAAACGATTTTTTTCTTCTATTTGGCAGCTCATGCAACTTTAATGAGACAATAAATATTTTATCATAATTGATTCCTCATGCTTTGTTTTAATGGTAATTTCCAATGAACTATATGCGTGGAATGGACACGTCTCATTGGCTGGTTTGGATCGGACTTTGTAAAATGTGCCGCCATTGACAGTTGATAAGCGCGTGCAGAACAGATCTAGATGGACGCTCCACTATCTCCTGTTAAACGTCTCCTGTGACTTCACCCTATTGTTCGAGCGGACGATTATTTTTCACGAATCGTCAGCAGACTCTAACAAGCAACATAGTCCTTCATATGTTAATCATTAACCACATATGCGCATTGGAAACGAACAATAGCTGCTTACTATTAAAGAGTGATGTTTGCCTTATAAAAGGGGATCACAGCCGGTTTGTCTTAATGGAGCGCTTTAAGGATTCAGTTTGTTGGATTTGTACGATTTTAAATAAACGAGTAAATAAATGCGGATTGTTTGCAATTGGAGACACAATTTGTAGATTTTTTTAATATAATAAATATTTTTGAATACAATAAAAAAATATTTAAATTACCGTATTTTATCAAATCGTTCAGTTAAGAGAAGCCAATATAACTAGACGTGAAGATTTAAGTCAAATTTAAAACAAAGCAGGCTTGTTTTATATGGTGTGTAGCGGAACAAAGACTGTTTTATCGGAAGAAAATCTGATTTATGCAGGGAAATGGCATCTAAGTTTTTGGTCAAATTAATTCCTCACTTAAATGCTTTCCTTCGGTAAAAAAATTCGCTGTACAGTAACGCCAATCAAAAAAAATCATAGCGAAATGGGTAGAGTAGGTTGCAGTAAAATTGAATCCCCACTGTAAAATATTCAGAAAAAATATTTTATTTTTCCAACGCATGATAAACTTTACAAGTATAAATGAACGGACAATCTGGCAATATTTTTGGACACCTAATAAAATAATATTTTTGGAAAATTATTTCCCAATATTTACAGCTCAAGGCATACCATAACAGACCTTACTTGAAGTGAACTTCGTGTAACACGGCACCAGGCTCAGATAGTACCAGACGATTCTTAAAAAATAATCGGCAGGGGCAAAACAAAGAGACTGACGTTTAAGCCGGATAAACGCCTCGCCACTGCCAATTCTTAAAAAATAATCGGCTCGGCGCTCCGCGCCTTGCCGATTATTTTTTAAGAATCGGCAGTAGCTCGGCATTTATCCTATACGTAATGGCGGCGTTCGAAGCATATCAAGCACCACGTGACCTCCGTTCCACGCATGTAGTTCATTGGTAATTTCATAACAGATGAGTATTTTCATGAAATGTATCGCCCTCACTTATTCCTAGGTTAGTAGCTGTCTCCCTGTTATTAAGGCGAAACAATCTGGCAGGAGTACTTTAGCCCGGATTATCGGTCTTACGGCGACTGTTATTATATGGCTGCTAATGTGTCTTGTCGCCTTATGACGAACACGGAGAAAAAAAAATTCGTCAGAGCCCAGATTTCTCGGCTACGAGTACTTCAGATTAATAACTAATTGTTCACACTTCGGCGCGAGTTCGATGGTAGCGTTTAAGTGTGTTTAATGAACCTATCAACATGGTCGAATGTCAGTTGACCTAATTCTGTCCCTTTTTAACAGATCTGGTAATTGACAAATATATTGGCACATGCCATTCGAAATAATTTCAGACATATTTGACGGTCGACTTTTGAAAACATAATTTTGTTTATATTTGGAATCTGGTATTCTCCACCCCATCGGATTAATGCTAGTTTTATGAGTGGTTTTCTCTCCGGAGGGGGGATGACAATACCGTCGACTTTAAAAGACAAGATAAAATTTGGATTTCCTATCATCTGCAAACACATTATCCGGTGTTCTCCGGCACATTGGATTCACACTAGTCGTCCGGGTAAATGACAATACTTGGATACCCCATACTGTATTGGGAAGCGTATTTAACTCTAAAACGATAACCATTTTATTTAAATTCACTTGGCTGACAACACCGTCAAAGATGTCGACAATTTCAAAATAACTCAGAGGAAAGCAATGCGACATCAATCTCCAAATACCGCTGACATATATCAGCGGTCGTGTGGAGTTTTTTTAAAAAAACAAATCATACTCAATGATCTAATATTTTGGAAAATATTGAAAACCAAGGGTTGAAGGACTTACTTGGAAATCCATCCGAACTTGGAGCAATTTTGCCAAAAAAGATTTCCGTCGTCCTGATGGGAATAATATCGCTCGGGAATGGGGTTTTAGTGTTATAGCCTTTATTAAGTGTAATGGTATGAAAGGAGATATTCTTTGCGTGTAGAAACCGCTGAGATTTGATACCAACTGCACTGGTCTGGCGGTCAATGCCGACTTTCAAATGGCAAAATGCTGGGTCAATCTCCCTGCCATTTTCCATATTAGAAGATTTTGCTATAAAGGTAAAAACAGAATTATAGCGAAATGGTGTTAAAATACAAATTTTGTTTTTCATTGACCTTCGGATTAGTAGAAAAATAAGAAGGAGCCATTCTCCGATTAAAGACCGCAAGTCAATCCTCTACCAAAATAGTACGTTCAAACAGTTACTTAGGGAATTCACTATTGTTTCTGTTTGACGGTCATAACAAACAGCCGAGAATGCACCACATGCACAGCTGAACAGCCTGTAGATTGTGCAGCACTCGGAACATCCTTCGGCTATCTTCGCTCGCTACCGGTCGGCTTTGACACGCCTCGGACAGTCTGCGCTTTTTATACGGTGAATCACCGTATTTTTGGGCTGAATAAAAATGGCGTCGAAAGTAAATATCAAAATGTTCTACCACAGACGAATAAAGAAAATAAAAATAATTATAAATTTATTAAATGCTAATATCATTTAGAATTATATTTGTTTTTATATTTTATTTAGCCCGGTAAACCACATGTTGTAGAGAGACGCAGTTTCGGTACATATCAGGAATCCTCCAATGCTTCAATTATATAACTGATCGAGGCTGAAAGTTAACAAACCGAGTGTTTCGGTCCCTTACGTTATCACGGGGACACTTTTGTGGGGTTCTCAAGAACATTTGGAAATTGTACGCTTCACGGCTACCTATTTGGTCGCCATATTCAAAATGACCTACAGTCTATCAGAGGGTATTTCACGCACGTAAATCCCCGAAGTTTCAGAGTGATTGTGCAGCTAACCCAGGTCGATTCTTATAACAACAACAAAGGATATAAAAGAAACCTCAAATAAAACCTGCTATCCAACAAGAGGGCAGAGTGATAGTCCCTCTGTCCGACACAGGCCTACCATGGGTGGGTCGAGTGTTCGAATATCACTCAGGCCAAATAAAATTGATGTCTGTGGAAGAGTTAATAGGTGCTCGCCCAAGGTCGGGGTTTCATTTGGGCAATAAACCAATCAACCTATCCAGTGTTCACGCGACATAGGAAAGCTAATCTGGCCATTTGGAAGCTTCGCCTAAATGTAAAAAACAGTCGAATAGCACATATTTTAACAACCTTCATTTGGGTGGCTCTGGGCATGTCCGTTTAAAGTTGGCGACTCGAGAGTTTGAAAAAAAAACCTATCTTTTGTAATATACAAGTGAAGCGATTTTCGCTGTGGCATATTCTACAAGACAAACAAACAAAAGTGAGACCTCTCATTTCAAACCTTTGTTAGATCTTATAACCCCTATACCATATGACTAATCGAAATAGTTGTCAACCTCACATAAAATTCCTGTGATCATATCTAAAGGAAAACCATCCTCTCCAATCGATTAGTGAGTATAGATCGGCGAGAGAAAAATCTTTGAGCCCCCAATGAAAAAGAGATAATAGGCCGCTCCATTTTCACTCGACAACTTGATCTTTGGTAATTATTGCTTGCTTTGGATCCTTCCAATCATTTACAACATTCCGTTCTCATGATGGACCTTGGGCAGACAATGGACAATGGACCATGATGAAAATCAAAGAAAATGGAGTAGAATTTATCAATAACATGGAACGTGGAAATGACAATTATACAATGTTTTCGGATCCATGTCAGTTCTGCCAATTTCCATGAGTATTGGTAAACCATTAAATAGGGCTGTGTTTAGTCGCCTATCATCGGTGTCATTTGAATGGGTACAAAATTAAATGCTAGAGTACTTTAAAAGAAAAGAAATACAGCCAAACATGTACATTCATTAAATAGAGCAGCCTAATAGCTTTTGATAGAAGTGTACAGTTTATTCGTACGATTTTTTGCTGATTTTTTAATTCAACTTTACCAGTACAAACGACAATAACAGTAGATCAGCCATGTTGATTTGGGCAGGCCACCTGCAGACGGAGTGAGCCAATAAAAGTGTAAGCTGGTTTTGAATCCTGCTATTCTCCATTTGAAATACATTAGCGCTAAATCCAAATTGGCCCTATTCCATAGTTGAGGTGTTTTTTAAATGAATTCTACTGTTCATGACCCTTTTGATACTACATAGTATACGACTGGATTTGGTGTTATACGCCAAGTAATGAAATACTGAATATTATGAGCATATAAAAAATCAGATATACAGATCATCATAGTAAAGCACCGGACTGTCAGCCCTTATACGCCAGGCGCGTATTTTGTAGATCCGAGAATGGCGTCACTTATCCGATTTATAGATATACTTCCAGATGCCGTTTAAATCTTTATTGGTGCAAATATCCCTTTATAATTGGTATGGAACTAAAGTGCATTACCCGAAATGTATGGTCAGCTTCGATCACTCTGTGGGTTTTCTTTTCTTTTAAATAGGCTTATTAAAATGCATAAACGGATATTAATTTGACGAATTGGTCGTTTAGATGCCGACAAGGCTTTTTTAAATCCGAAATACAACGTCAGAAAATCCTTATTGAGTACTCGGTAGAATAAACATATGTTTGACCGAATTTGTGTTTATTGTTCAAAATCAGTTTCTTTATCCAAATTTAGCCGAAAAACGTTTTATGGTATGAAAAGCGCACAAACTACATCAAAAGTAATTTAATAATTACTAATTAATCATAATTGATAATTACTTATTAGCAGTTATACTTGACGAAGCCACTGGTATAGGTGTCGAAAGTTCATGCTGTTCACAAAAAAGTAACTTCGTGATGATGCCTTACTTATTTGTCATTAATACGGCACCCACGTTTAAAGAGAGTTTTAAACATTTCTTAGTGAGGTTTACGGTAGATTCTTTCAGCTGTCAACATGTCATCGTCTCTGATATCTTTACAAAAAGGTTGTTTAAAATCACTTAAATTATCATTGGTTAAAATGGCTGTATCATTCTATACAAGGTGTATAAAATATACCACTCTTGTAACTGCTGTTATGATAAACGAAAACGGGCTCTTCAGAAGCCGTCTTGCCCTGAACTCACTTTATGACTATTACATTTACCAATTTGACTTTACAAAGAGTCTATCTTTTAGCTGATGTCTTCAGACGCCGTCTTGTCCAACATTCACTTTATGACTATTACATTTACCAATTTGATTTTACAAAGAGTCTATCTTTTAGCTGATGTCTTCAGACGCTGTCTTGCTCTGCACTCGCTTTATGACTATTACATTGACCAATTTGACTTTACAAAGCGTCTATCTTTTAGCTGATGTCGACAGACGCCGTCTTGTCCAGCATTCACTTCATGACTATTGCATTTACCAATTTGACTAGAATCTAGATGATGTTATTTTAGTGGCCTGTAGTGCTGACTTCAATAAATATTTTCATTGGATGGCCTGTTCTTGTTAGATGAAACTTTGTACAGTGTTGAATGGGCCTCTGCAGATATTGACATGCAAATGCATTGACAGCGCACTAGGATTTTGAATTTTCTGGATTTTTGTTTACTTTTCTAGAACCTGCTAAAAAGTATAAAAAGAGAGGGAATTTTAATAAAAGTTGTTGAGATTTTGGGGGTGATCTGGCGTGTGGTTTGTATACTATAGAAACCACGTGTCAAACTGATTCATCGGAACTCTTCTGTGTTATTTCCAATATTTCAAACATTTCATGTAATTCTTAACCTGTATCTATAACACAAAATCCAAATTTACAGCTGGCGTATTTCAATGATGTTCAGTATATAATAATAATGTTATTGCTTTATACAACCTACAACCTACTGGTCCTACGTATTTTTCTTTTATATGTTATTTTGTTTTGTAACAAAGTCAATTATAGGATAGAATTGTTTACATTGTAAGTTTAATAATGGGGCATGTAATAAATACCACCAGAAGTCTATCCCTTGATAGACTTCTGATACCACGAATCAGAAAGTGACTGACCTTTTGTTTTTTATTTTTACTTTTTATATTAAACATGGAATAAATCAGTATGTACAGCTATTGGTCACATAGCACTTTGGTATTTGAAGGTTTTTCGTTATGTTTAGAAAGATTTATTGGTTCGTGGTAAAGCTTGTTTGTTTCAGATACGTTAAACAGAAACCTTGATTTGACCGATAGCTCATTGTTAAATAGCTTGTTCTACGTCAAATAACGACCAAGTTTAGACGGGATAATGACGGGTATTCTCATCCAGCTTTTAACAAAATACCCTGTTTGACATTCAACACAAGTCTGGCTATTTATTTCCCGTACTGAACATTAATTTGTTTGTTATTCTCCATGTAAGTGAATGGCTATAACCGGGGACAATATACGCGAGTTTTCTACTATCTGGCCAGTTTATTGAGTATAACAGCGCCAGTCTTTTGGAAAATATTCACTATTCCCTTGAGATTTGTATAATGTAATATTTTTCAATACATTTTGTGACGGGTATCTGCGTCAGAAGTTAACCGTAGTGTGTCCCAACAGGTTTATTCTGTAAGAACCGACTGTACAATCTAACGTCCTCTGTAACCATTTGAGACCATTAAGGACAGAGAATATCCAGTTACCTTTACTTGGGAAATGAGACGAGAAGAACGTTTAACAGATATTTAGTTTCCCCGAGTTGTGACAGTATCTTTAGACGTGTTCAATTTGTAGAGTTCTGTGAATTTGGAATCCATCTATTATTTAACTGAACTTGATGGTTTCCAAGGATTTGGCTGCGTCAAACTTGTTAAAAAGGTGGAGAGAATATAAATGGTATGGAATAAGCTAGGGTTCATCAAAGTATGAAGATGTCGTTTGTTATCTGTTCTACCCCTCCTGCATGTGCGTGCCGTGTGCAAATATACATGTTAAGTAGAGATGACTTTTCAAACGACATCGAGTCTGTAGTGCATCACCGTTGCACGTGACCAAAGCTTATCGTTGATTGGTTAAAAGTTCCCAATCTGTCCGTCACTTTTTCCTCATTTTTCTCAATTATCGGGGTAGAATCGACTTTAATACCTTCGTCTTGGTGTTTATTGCGTAACCCGATACCGCTGGACGTTGGTTCGCACCTCGTCAAACCCCTCGAATGCTGCGCATTCTCGTGGTTTGACTCGGTACGAACCAACGTTCAGCGGTATCGGGTTACGCAACAAACACCGCTACGGCGGTATTAAACCCTTAAATATAGTTCACATTGAATCCTGCTGTCTGGATATTCTAGAATTCTTCCACCGAAAAAAAACTGGGTAAATCTGGTTTAAGACACGGATACTTTCGTATGGTCAGAGGAAGTTTCAAGTGAATTTTCAGTAGGAATGTATAAGGAAAATAGTGGATAATTTCAATTTTGTGTAAAAAAGTACCATTAATAATTAAACCGTGGAACTTTTTGACTTAAAGGAAGGATGGAGAATTACACGGATTTCTTTGACATTTTTACTGATGTTGTTGAACAGAATCTAGGTTGTGATTATCCGCACCCAAGAACCGGCGTTTGTCTCAAATCTTTGTCAGTTTTGAATTCATCCATCCAAGAGGTTTTAACCCCTCAGTGGTATGAAATTATGTTTATGTCTTTATTTGCATCAATTTTCTTAGTGGGACTTTTAGGGAACTTTCTTGTATGTTTTATTGTATGGAGGAACCATCGTATGCGGACGATCACCAACACGTTTATATTTAACCTGGCTGTAGCAGACTTTATGGTGTTAATGATCGCTTTACCCTTCACTGTGATACAGGATGTCTTTGAGTCCTGGTTCCTCGGGGAAATCATGTGTAAAGTCGTCAAATATGTACAGGTAGGATGCAATATCTTTTTAAAATGGCAAAGAGGAATCAGCCCAGGATCGTAATGTTTGGGGCCTTTCTAATTAATTCTGCTGAAGCGGGGCCTAGGTCTTGGGTTTGTCGACTTCTTTCGTAGGACAATAGTCCCTCTCGCCGACTGAAACCTTACATCGACGGTTAGCCGGTTTGAAGTGTTTTATTCGATTGATTTTCGATTGGTTTGGTGTTTTACGCCGCACTCAAGATTATTTCATTTATATGACGGCGTTGCCAGTTTTATTGTGGAAGGAAATCGGGCTCTATGCCCGGATGAAACCCACGACCTACCGGTGGTAACTGGCAACCATCCCACATAGGTCGTTCGAGTGAAAACCCAGTCAGAAAATTTTCCAATTTTTTTTGACTGAGTGGGATTCGAACCCACGGCGACCCATTGGTGGAAGGCTGTTCGAATTGAGCGTCCAACGCTCTACGTTCTGAGTCAAGGAGGCCCCGGTTTTATTCGATAGCCCTGTGCAGTTGGGTTGGGCTTAACCCCGAACCCATTACATAATAGACGATGACTTGCATTTTAATAGGTGCTACCAAAATAATCTTAAAACCCTCTGCTGGTTACAGGGATTCTGGGTCTAACTTATGACTATGTTGCTTCAGTTGTTATACTATCCACGATCAACATTTATCTAATAGTTAAACAAAAACAGAATGGTTATCAAGATGAAAGAGTTTAAGTCAGTGTGAAATCCTCCCAGTTATTTATCTTCAATCTCACTTTAGTTGAATACGACCACTAATTGCTGAGTGTCAGGCTATTCTATAAGACTTGTATATAAAGGAGTATATGTTTGGACTTTGAATTCCTTTACTTAATGTATTCCTTTTCCCTTATCGGTATGAACCAGGAGCGAATGAGGAGTTAACCATTGATACAACTCTCGGGAATTTACTTTTCAAAAGTATTAAAAAGTCACAAATATTGCAAATCGAGGAAAAACACACTGCTTGTTCATAATTATCTCCGTTTTCTTGCATGCACACCTTTTCGTTTCGGAGGCTAGAATGACATAGGTCTTCTCAACCGATATTATTATTTTCTATTTTAATGTCAATCATTTTTATTTTAAGGTAATATATTTTTTTCACAATCGAAATATATAAAAAAAGTACAAACTGCAGGAAGAATCTCTGACTAATTTGTGCAGACATGGCTCGGAAGTTTATTTATGAATAATGAATCTGCATAACTAAAATAAAAGTACCCAGAAGGCTGTTTATAATGATAAAGGAACATGGTTTTCCCAGATAGAATAAATTAGGAACATTCCAATTTTGCTAGAATTCTGAAGTTTTGCGCCCATTTTGTATTTTTTAAATTGATATATTAGGTGCCCGCAATATCAACAAACGAAACCGCATAAGCGACCTAAATGAACGAGCTAGCGCCGTTTTAGCTGTTTTAGGGAGAAATACAGACACAGGTGTTGGCTGGAGGGACCCAATAAAAACCTGTCGACATATTTGTCAGATTATTAACTAAAAACAAAAAGACCTACAAAGACTTTAAGTTTAGTGATTTGATATAAAGTAATGTTAGAAAAGCTACTGAGGCGAGTATGTCATTAAAGATAAGTTCGACAATCTTTATAGATAAACATAAGTGATATTGATGTGTTTCTCATTCCTTGGTCAAATTGGTATTAGATGTACCAGGGCTTTTTAAAACTGTCACATTTTTGAGTGGAGATATGACGTGAATCTGACGTGTGTAAGGGAACTGACAATAGCAAGGTTGGACATTACAGCGGTTATTGATAGAGTCCTAGGTGGAATAATAAATGTCCATTAGTTAGAAGACCGCGGAAAGGATTACTCTTGGAGGTTGTTTATCTGCTCGTAGTGGTCACCATTAATCCGAAATTATCCCGAACCCCAAATGAACTACAGCCTTCCTTTTTAACCCATCGCACAGACATGACAAATACTTCATACATATTCAAATATTTTGCTGGATAAAAAGTTTATTTAGAAGAAGAAGAAAAAAACATCTCCTGAATCTATCGTCGTTCATTTCTACATCACCCAAAAACACTCAACGTTTATGGTAGGAACACAAAAGACGACCTCTTTGGATTGTATACAGTTTCAGCACGATGGTTCTTGGTTAACGTTTTATCGTTTCTATCTCAACTTGGTATTGTTATTAAGCTTGGACGATATTGTTTCTTTTCGATGTCTTCAACAGGAAGCACAAGACTTCGGTGTGGTATTTACATCACTGTCAATTTGATATATTTATGACCATTGATGCGAAAGTAATCGTTTTTATTAAGACTGACTGGCTTTTTATAGGTCACTTGTCGTGAAGGATTGATCATGCGAAAGAAGACACAGTATATTGGTTATTGTCGAATAGTTGAAGGTACCAAACTTTGATGGTTAAACTGCAGCTACCCCATGGAAGTTTGAATTTCGAATTTATCCAATAAAATATGTCTTTAACTTTAGACACATTGGCTTTGACGGTACCTTGTTGACTTTACCATCGATGTTACAAAATAGAGGTGCTAAATTTGAAGATGAATATAATTATCAACATTCCCATCTATCGTATGTCCTCACGTCCCGCAATATTCGTATATAATCGAGTTTGGAGGTCACTAATGGATAGAAAATATTAATTCTAATCATTGAGTAGCATCCAATACAAACGGACTTCTGTTTAACCCACCGCCTTATTGAAATCTGATAAATGTGCTTGTTTTGTTGTTCTATTTTCGACGAGAAAGAAGAGATCGATGATATCGAAGTACTGGTCATCTTATGCCCTGGATACTATACGTACAGATGGAACTAATTCGGTTATAATTGACAGTAAGGTTATCAAGATAAACTATCAGATTCTGACCTGAATGGGGGGTCGTGCATCGATCACATTTTCGATGTTGAACCAATTTTTGATAATGATGGTAGAATTTCTGGTCTTTTCTCATTTTTTCTTTTAAATATTTTTCGGTTTTGCTAGAAGCCAATTCTTGCCCATTAAATGTCTCGTCAATAGCCAAACTTGTAACTTATGGCAGAGTTTGTGTGCAATGCTTCAGTTTTGATTATAGTTTTTATAGTTCGGTGCAGGAATGGCTATTCTGTAATCTGGCATACAAGGCATTTGTTTTTCGTGATACCACACATTAATTGAATCATTGAACGTTAGATCAATATTTACAGATTAAATTCTTTTGTTATGATACAGATATTATCAAAGTTTGAGCAATATGGATTGATTGGTTGATATTTTACGCCGCACTCAAGATTATTATACTTATATGGCGGCGTTGCTAGGCTTAGTGGGGAGTAAACCGGGCTCATTTGCTCGGAGGAATCCCCGACCTTCGGCGAGTACCTGGCAACTCTTCCACATACGGCGACCGAGTGAAAAATCCACTCAAAATTTTTTCAATTTTTATTTGGTCTGAGTGGGATTTGAACCCGCGCCGCATCGATGGAGCAATATCGAAGATGACCGTTTCATGTCGAAGGTACAAATCGACCACGGAGCCGTTGTAACGATTTTCAGGCAATTTCCTCACCTGCGTCTACCATTGTGTTCAAATTAGGTCAAGTCAGTTGTTAGTCATCACAACGATGCTAATAAATTTTAAGTATGGGATATTCCGTGTACCTCGGCTTTATTCAAGTCTCATCTCATATTATAATGGCTGTTCCTGGATACAAACTACATTGTCAACCACTTCTATCATCAATGATACTCGACAGTCACTCCCTCCCATGATGTAGTGGACAATTCATCCCTACATAGAAAAGTTCAAGTGAGTTAAAGAATCATTAATGTCACATTCTATATATGCCGTTGTACCGATATTGGTTGGGATATTTGATGTTTAAGATTGATTGTTGTTTGGGATACGTTTTCTATAAATGTGACGGAGGTAGCAAACAGAAACTGGAAATGTAGGTGGATGGAGGGGAAACCCCCCCCCCCCCCAAAAAAAAAAACAGACTTTAATTAATACAACTTTCAAATTTTAATCTTTGTTTCTTTTTTTAGCAATTTCCTAGGACTTTTCCCTCTATAATGCTTGTAAAAACCATGTACTCGGTATAAATGGTATACCATATTACCTACAAATTTACAAATGTTGCAAGAAAAAATAGTTCAAAATAAGCCAAAAAAATGCGCCATCATTTTTGTTTTTGTTTCGATTTTCCGTAGGCGTATATGTTCTCTGATGCCACACACTGACAATAATAAACATATGTGATAAAAGCACTGGTTGAAGTGACAATATGAGTAGTATGATGGCCGAGAAGGGACATCGCGTTTTACTTTTAAATCTTCCTTTAATCTTACTCACAAACACGATAAAAATGCGATGGTAAAGCGATGGTTAATATTCACCATCGCTTTACCATCGCGTTTCCATCGTGTTTGTGATTTTCTTTCAAAACCCAGTCCATAAAGTAAGTTGCAGTGATAATCCTTTCGATCCTAATTTCTATCGCAAAATACGTATAGAACCAAGCTTTATTCAACTGAGAAACACGATAAAAACGCGATGATAAATATTTACCATCGCTTTACCATCGCATTTCCATAGTGTTTCTGAGATCCAAATATAGCCGGTTTAATAAGTAAAACGCAATAATATGTATTTTTCATCGTGTTTTACTTAGCAAGTGAGCCATTTCATAAAGTATAACACGAAAATAAATCTTGCTGTATTTTTCATCGCGTTATAGATTTTGATTTAACCTGGTTGAGTATGTATAACGCGATGTCCCTTCTAGGCCTGATAAGATTAAAATAATAAAAGCGTAACTCGGTGGAAATTGCAAAGTATTTCGTGGTACAAATTCCGAAGCATTACGCAACGGTAATAGTAAAGTAAGACGCTATGGAAATTCCAAAGTAAAACGCGATGGTAAAGCGATGGAAAATCCTTTCGCTCCTCCCCCACAAAAGAGCGCACAGCTAACGAACTTTCATTTTCTGACGTATAGGGAGCAGTCATTTTTCTCTCTGATATACCGATTGGCTTATTAATGCAGATAACAAGGTTTAATTCACTACACATATTAACAAGGGCGTATACTATATACAGTAGTATCTTTCCTTAATAGATTACCCGCCAGGGTGCGCTTTTTTTAAATAACTGTGTTGAATAACTGTCTGGTCTGTTATTCGCTTATTATTCAAGATAGAAAGTCGAATGCTTAGGCCGATAGTTTTTACCCAGTATTAACTTTTTGAAATTATGAAATAGGTGCAAAGCAAAGCTATGTTCGACTGTGCTCGATGTGAAGGGCTGGGCACAAGACAAATAGCAGTTCGTTATTCGAGAGGGAGCAGTCATTTTTCTCTCTGATATACCGATTGGCTTATTAATGCAGATAAAAAGGTTTAATTCACTACACATACTTACAAGGGCGTATACTATATAAAGTAGTATCTTTACTTCATAGATTACCCACCAAATTTGCTACACATACTAGTGATGACGTATACTATATAGCAGTAGCCTTAGTTTATAGAGTACCCACCAGGGGGCGCTTTTTTAATAACTGTCTGTATAACTGTCTGGTCTGTTATTCGCTTATTATTCAAGATAGAAAGTCCAAATTTGCTACACATACTAGCGGTGACGTATACTATACCGTAGTAGATTTAGTTTATGGATAACCCACCAGGGGGCGCTTTTTTGAATAACTGTCTGAATAATTACTGTCTGGTCTGTTTTTCGCTTATTATTCAAGATAGAAAGTCCAAATTTGCTACACATACTAACGATGACGTATACTATACCGCAGTAGCTTTAGTTTATGGATTATCCGTCAGGGGGAGGGGGGGGGGGCTTGTTTGAATAACTGTCTGGTCTGTTATTCGCTTAGTATTTAAGATAGAAAGTCCAAATTTGCTACACGTACTAACGATGACGTGTACTATATAGTAGCAGCTTATTACTCAAGATAGAAAGTCCAAATTTGCTACACATACTAGCGATGACGTATACTACATAGTACTAGCTTTAGTTGTATTGACCACGTACTCCATTGAGGCTGTAATAAAACATTCTAGATCTGTGTTCCTTCATCAGATTTATATTTCTGCGATGTGTCCGTGTTTGTATACATTTGTTAGCTGATAATCTCACCAAATGCAAAACCTGGGCTGCTGATCGCATGTACTAAACGTACAACGTTTATTTTTTAATTACTATTTTAATTACGCGGGTGGTATTTGGTAAAAAAAATAATATCAAATACAGGCATGATACGCCATAACCTGTCCGGGTTTTGCCAAATGAAGAGATTTTCAGCCTAATGCATGCATAAACACAGGAATTACGAGAAGAAAGACAATGCATGTAGAAAAATATTATGCCAGACTTTGAAATATAATTACTAGTTACTGTCAGAAGTTTACTGAGGATTACCTGAATACTTTAAATGAATCCTTATAATTAATCCTTTTTAACAGGTAAGCTGTAGACTGTCGTTAGTTTACGTTTTGTGAAATTTTCCAAGGATAAATTATCACTGTCAGAATAAGTTTATGTGGAATTCCGAGATATTAATTGAAGGACAAGATTAGAGAAGCGAGAGTGCGTCAAAGTCTGGCTTTTTTTAGGACGTTTTCTCGATGTTCCTGCATTTATGATTATAACTAGAGGAAAATCTCCATATTTAGAAAACATCGGCTGCTTGTGATGTGTACCAACATTCATTAAAGTAATTAATGCTTAGTTTTTTAGTTATTCGTTATGAAACAGGAGAGGGCGATTTGTTGTCCACACGATATGGTTTTATATCAGATCCCATGCAAATGGTTGATATTGTTGATTTATGGTTTTGTCGTTGATTTCAAAGTATTTAAAAGTTAATATATTGATCTGATGGTTGATATTTGAAGTGGTTTTGTAATTGATAACCGATATAACATTTTAACAGCGTTGCAAAATGATCACCATTGCAATGTTAGATTTGGGACTTGCAAAAGCAAAAGCGGGCTGATGACCACATGTACTAAACGTGAAGCGTTTGTTTATTAATTATTCTTTGTAATTACACAAGTGGTATATTGGGTAGAAAATTGAACAAAAAAAGAGATGGCACCTCTAAGGCTCTCAGAAATTTGATACGCCATAACCTGTCATTTTTTTGTTGGCCAAATGAGATTTTCAGTTTAATGCATTCATAATCACAGGAACTGGAAGGACAAAAAAATGCAAGTAGAAAAATATGATGGCAAACTTTGAAATACAATTACTAGTTACTGTCAGAAGTTTACTGAGGATTTTTGAAGTGGTTTTGTAATGGCAACCAATATAACGTCTTAACAATGTTGCTAAATGGTCACCATAGTAATGTTAGATTTAGGGTTTTTCGTTTGCCTTAACTCGGGGATTACGAAATGGTTACCATGGCAATGTAAACTTTTTTCAACGTTTTTGAGTGGTTAAAAATTGTTCATTAAATTTCACAGATTTACCAGAAAGTAAAAAGACTAGCTGTGCCCTTCTATCTGAATTAAAGTTATATTTAAAAAATGTATTTGTCTTGTGCCCAGCCCTTCACATCGAGCAAAGTCGAACATAGCTTTGATTTGTACCTATTTCATAATTTCAAAAAGTTAATACTGGGTAAAAACTATCGGTCTAAGCATTCGGACTTTCTATCTTGAATAATAAGCGAATAACAGACCAGACAGTTATTCAAAAAAGCGCCCCGGGTGGGTAATCCATAAGCTAAAGCCACTACGGCATAGTATACGTCATCGTTTGTATGTGTAGCAAATTTGGACTTTCTATCTTGAATAATAAGCGAATAACAGACCAGACAGTTATTCAGACAGTTATTCAAAAAAGCGCCCCCTGGTGGGTAATCCATAAGCTAAAGCCACTACGGCATAGTATACGTCATCGTTTGTATGTGTAGCAAATTTGGACTTTCTATCTTGAATAATAAGCGAATAACAGACCAGACAGTTATTCAGACAGTTATTCAAAAAGCGCCCCCTGGTGGGTAATCCATAAGCTAAAGCCACTACGGCATAGTATACGTCATCGTTTGTATGTGTAGCAAATTTGGACTTTCTATCTTGAATAATAAGCGAAAAACAGACCAGACAGTTATTCAGACAGTTATTCAAAAAAGCGCCCCCTGGTGGGTAATCCATAAGCTAGAGCCACTCCGGCATAGTATACGTCATCGTTTGTATATGTAGCAAATTTGGACTTTCTATCTTGAATAAAAAGCGAATAACAGACCAGACAGTTATTCAGACAGTTATTCAAAAAAAGCGCCCCCTGGCGGGTAATCTATTATGTAAAGATACTACTGTATATAGTATACGCCCTTGTAAGTATATGTAGTGAATTAAACCTTTTTATCTGCATTAATAAGCCAATTGGTATATCAGTAAGAAAAATGACTACTCCCTCACGAATAACGAACTGCTAACCACGAACTCCTGTCTAACTTATCATACGTCATTTGCTGCCGGCAAAGCCAAGAACTCTTTTTTTTTGGAGGCGAGAAAGGATTTTCCATCGCTTTACCATCGCGTTTTACTTTGGAATTTCCATTTGGAATCGAGTTACACTTTTATTATTTTAATCTTATCAGGCCGAGAAGGGACATCGCGTTATACATAATCAACCAGGCTAAATCAAAATCTAAGACGCGATGAAAAATACAGCAAGCTTTATTTTCGTGTTATACATTATGAAATGGCTCACTTGCTATGTATAACACGATGAAAAATACTTTTCGTTGCGTTTTACTTACTAAGCCGCCTATATTTTGATCTCAGAAACGCTATGGTAAAGCGATGGTTAATATTTACCATCGCTTTATCATCGCGTTTCTATCGTGTTTGTGGCTTATCCTAAAAAGAGAATTTGTAAAATAAAATGCAACGGTAATCCCATAAAAAGTCTTTTTTGTCGCATAGTGCAAGTGAAATTAGACTTTACTGGACTCAGAAATACTATGGAAATGCGATGGTAAAGCGATGGTAAGTATTTACCATCGCTTTACCATCGCATTTCCATAGTGTTTCTGAGATCAAAATGTAGGCGGTTTAGTAAGTAAAACGCGATGAAAAGTATTTTTCATCGTGTTTCCATCGTGTTTTACATAGGAAATGAGCCAATTTCATAAAGTATAACACGCAAATAAATCTTGCTATCTTTTTCATCGCGTCTTAGATTTCGATTTAGCCTGGTTGAGTATCTATAACGCGATGTCCCTTCTCGGCCATCATAGAGTAGTCAGTTAATATACTTCACCCCATGTGTCGGAAATAGAAGACAGAAATTAATTTCCTTTACAGAAAATCCACTTTTTTAATATATTAACTGAATACTCGATTCTTATTTGATAAGCATTATGAAGGGTATTTATCAGACGTGAAAAATAATACGGCCTACATGAGACTGAGATTTTACCGTTTTGGTGTTCAAATGAATACATAATATAAAGAGTTTGACCTAATCGAACCAACACAGAGATACAACAAATATGGTGACAATTATTGTTGAAGTAGAAGGGCAGCTCAGATTCAACAAATGATATAATACATTAAATCATCACCCCAACATTTCTGTGCAAAACGGGAAAGAAAGTAAGTGTGTTGTTGGATTGGTAAACATGAATCTTCCAAAGGCCCTTTCTTCAGTAAGTCGATACGGGAATTCTGTTAGGACGTCACATCAAGACTAGCAGTTATTCGTCTGCCACAGGTTCATCGTCCTCGGACCCCAATGTTAAAATCACAACAAGCTCACATTTACCCAGGGGCAAACTGAATGAAATTTCGTGTTTTTTTTTACCAGGAACGCCCATTCACTGACAGAACAATAAGACATCTTGTTTTGTTCATTACCCACATGTTTAAGTTGCTTGAATTGTCAATGGTCCAATTTCCGCCACAAAACTGAGGCGGAACCAATCAAAGTTTCTATGCATATCAAGTTAGAAACGACGTTTTTCCCTCGAGTTTGCCCACGAGTAAAACTGAGCATGAGCATAACTTTTAATCGTGGCTTCCGACGACGCCGGAACATCAAAGTTACATATTATGACGTTCGACTGTCTTGACGTGACGTCACACGAACAGATAGAAATGAACATTTTAGAGCATACTTGGTTTCCCGCCTCACTTGCACTCTAAACCTTTACGTTTTACATATTCTGGACACAGAATTACCGTCATTTTAACCTAAATGCACAGATCATATTAGAAGTCTTTCTCATTCAACAAGGCTATAATTTGTTCGTGTGATACTCGACGATGTCAAAAGCTCGACTGATATCTCTGGGGCATCCTCAATTTCCGTCTGTCTCCATTTACGGGACATGTAACAACAATCCCCCAGGGGGAAGCAAATGTAGGACAATTTCCTGCTCGGAATTACAATACAGTAATGTTCCTGGATCTCTCTTTGTCTTCCTCAACAACCATATATTTTGTATAGCTTGGCCATTAATGTATA
This sequence comes from Lepidochitona cinerea, assembly GCA_963971465.1. NCBI lineage: Eukaryota > Metazoa > Mollusca > Polyplacophora > Chitonida > Tonicellidae > Lepidochitona > Lepidochitona cinerea. The sequence goes on along the minus strand of OZ020560.1, from coordinate 14,102,213 downwards.
AACTGTCAACCATTGAACAGATATTCCTGCCGAGGTTTGCTTATCAAGCCAAACACCTAAACTATCAGTTATTTTCTCTTGTGTACTAATAGTCATTGGATACCTTTCCCTCAAGTTTATTTTTAAAAATGCAATAGGGAATGACGGAAAATATGCAATCATACTAATGCATTTGTTAAGATTTTTTGGAAAGATTATGTGTAAATGAAGTTGATATATTTAGGTTAATCCAAATCCTTTCTGTTTTGCTGACGGTAATGGAACTTCGACGACGGTACATATAGTAATACTCATTTGTCTTTAAAGTGGCATGAGCTGCCAAAATGTTGATATTTTTACGTTAAAACACAATGTTGAAATTATTGGCTATTTTTCTCAAGACGTATAATTCATAAGCTTTCTAGTGCTTCTAGTCTCGAAAATGTACGATAAAGTATTGTTTTGAACTAACTTTCGCTTAGAATGAATGAATGGTCGTCCCTGTTATTTAATTTTGTTTACATTTCGAACACGTTTTCGGTTCGTACCGGCCACATACTGTATGGATTTTCCTCATTCCAACTCCAATCATTTAGTTTTTCGATGTGTGAATTTTGGCAGCTCATGCCACTTTAATCTGAAAAAACTGATTCACAGTAGATTTTCCCTAGAACTCATTATCCTAATGCATCGTTTATTTTTGAAAATGTTTGGCTCTTGAGGGAATTATGAAGTCAATAAGGAAAACATGAAGTCTCGTTGATCAGAATATCCTTGTGGTATTTTTTATTGTTCAATTTAATTGAGTTTGATAACGTTGAGACATTGAAACACAGCGAGAACCGGTGAAAAAGTCCTCGGTTTGATAGAATTTAGCGCCATCAATCAGTTTGCATTATTTTCTCTAGGAAATGCAAGATTTTCGAACAAGTTTTTTAAAAATTTGCTTGAAAATAAAATAATGGGTTTACCAATGTGAATGTAATATAAAAGCAATTTGTTTGTTTTTACCAATTCTAAAGCTTTCACATAAATTGACTTCTCTTCGTCTGTCTCAGCTAAAATGTTACGTAATTCCGTTAAACAAGAAAACTAATCATGATATATATTCTCTTTTCTTGTCAATTTTTTTCAGAGAGTATCAGTGGTAGTTTCCGTCCTGACCTTGACAGCCATTGCTATTGAACGTTACAACGCCATTTGTTATCCATTAAAAGCACGTGCCACCTTGGTGAAAGCCAGAGTTACGATTGTCGTTATATGGATAGTCGCCTTTTCAGCCTCAGTGCCAGAACTAGTTTTTTGTAAAACAATGCGGACTTATCCAGAACATATAACACCTTATTTGGTGTCGTGTAGGAATATGAGGCCGTTGTTTGGACTATATTTTTACGCCATTGTGTTTTTCATCATTCCCGTTGCTGTGATTGGTTACTGTTATGTTCGGATTGCATCATGTCTATGGAAATCATACATTCCTTCGGTTAACGGTAAGAGTATTATTCATGTTCTCATTTATCTTGATGGTTAACAAAGTTCTTAAAGTATTACCTAAAACCAAGTGTATTCTTTAGGGATGGTGAATTATATTATAAAACTAGCAATCGTTTTCCACCAATTTAACACCCGTTTCTGTCTATAATCTGATTAGAAAAGTTTACCAAACTGGTAGAGAGAATTTCATCACAAAATAGTCTTAACAAAAACACTAAGAGATTGAAACGGACCTTGTATGCACGCTGAACACAACAGAGTGGATGGGTTTTTTACGTAAAAAGTGGCATGAGCTGCCAAATTCATACTTTTTTCATAATTTCTGATCGTCACGACAGTAAGAGGCGTTGAAGGCATTCATTCTAAGCCAAAGTTAGTTGAAAACAATACTTTATCGTACATTTTCGAGACTTGAAGCACTAAAAAGCTTCTGAATTATACGTATTGAGAAAAATAGCCAATAATTTCAACATTATGTTTTAACGTCAAAATATCAACATTTTGGCAGCTCATGCCACTTTAATAATTCGCTTTTGTCCTTTTACTTTTAACAGAGGTAGACCTGGAACAAATTCTAGAGGGATTCAATTCCAGATTTTTTCATTCCATGTCAAGTGAATGTGTAAAACTGCATCCAAGAAACTACTAAATGAATTTTAATGTTTCAGGTCATAATTGTAGTCACAGTGGAAATGGTGCTGGGCCACCTGTACAAACAAGAAGGAGAACGGCCAAAATGCTCTTTGTTGTCGTCATTTTCTTCTTCTGTTGTTATCTACCCGTCTACATCATCAACACATTGCTGTAAGTAAATTTACTGTCAAATCACACAATCATCCCTTCATATTGGTCCAGAGACAGGACCTAGTCTTTAATATTGCCCGGAATTCTCGGCTAAGAGAGGTCGTATTTAATATACCAGATTTTCGACCCATAGATTTTAAGTTCGAGTTTCTCTCATACGCATATCACCTGATTGCGTTTTTATCTGGGATCGATTGATCGATTGCGACAATACAGATGATTTAGAATAGACGTGATGGCGAAAAGATCTTAGGAAAGCTTAAATTGACATGAGCTGCCAAAATGTTGATATTTTGACGTTTAAACAGAATATTGAAATCATTGGATATTTTTCTCAAGGCGTATAATTCAGAAGCTTTTTAGTGCTTCTAGTCTCAAACATGTACGTTAAACTATTGTTTTGAACTAACTTTGACATTTAAATTTTGTTTACTTTTCAAACACGTTTTCGGTTTGTACATACTGTATGGATTTTCCTCATTCCAACGCCAATCATTTAGTTTTTCGATGGTCTTCAAAGCCTCTAACTGTCGTGACGATCAGAAATTATGAAAAAAGTGTGTATTTTGGCAGCTCATGCCACTTTAACATATGTTTAAAGATACTGTATAAATCAACTTATCAAGGTATCCCCCTTCAATGTATACTCCTGTCAACATATCATGGAATAAATAGCGTTAATGGTCTAAACGCCATACCCTCTTCAAACACCATTAAAAACTTCACAACTGTCTCCATGGTTATTTTAGTCAAGAAGATTTTCCCTGTGCCCGTGCGGTTTTGTGGGGATAAATAAATAAATAAATAAATAATGTTATAACGTTAACCTCAGAATACAACTACTTAAAGTGCAAATTTGTAATGACCAGAAACATCCTCAATCGACACGTCCACATCTGTGTAGTCCTGGAATAAATTTCAGGGCAAAAACTAAAAACCTCATATACGATTAGGTAAAAGTGTGGCTCGACACTTCCACGAAAATCGCCGAAAGGCTGTTTCCACAGTGGGTCGATAGGGTGGATGTATTTCACTACTTAATAAGGTTCTTAACTATAGGTTACTGAAACTGTGTCCTTTGACGTACCATACAGAGACTACTTTCAAGAAGGCATAACGTTTATATCAGAGACCAATCCCTGTAGAATTGCTTATATACACTATAGTTATTCCAGCAACCTTAACATTACAGAGATAAATCAATTCAAAATCGCCAGTTTGATTGACAGCTGAATGGTCGTCCGGATTTATAGATTCGCCCGAATTGGCTGAACGTAAGATCTCATCTGCCGAGAGGATGTCGGTAGATCCAATTTAAAATTTTCTAAGATAACCCCCGTTTCTAACAGAATAATGAGCAATATTTATCTACACAAGAAATGAGAAATGTAGGTCTAAGTTAACACTGCCATCTTTTGTATTCGAAATCTATGTCAGTTTCTCTCGAAAAGTGTGTAAAACCGTAAAAATCGAATTCGAAGGGACGTCACAAAAACTAATCTAAAGTCTACTAACAAGATTTTTGAGATCGCAACAAATTTTCCGACAAACCCGAGTGTCGTGTCATATTCGGGTCAATCGCGAATGGCAAAAGGTCAAATCTTCATCCTAAGTTTGTAACGATGGTAATATACCCGCTGCCGTTGGTTTTCGTCGTATTAAATCAGAAAACCGCCCAGAATCTCAACTCATCAGGGTCGCACGCTATTGACCAAAAGTCATGGTAAATCAGAAGTAATCTAATGTAATTACCATCGGTGCCCTCAATCAATTATTGACACAGAGATAGAAATAGTGTAAGATGACAATCCTATCCGGTAAATTCACAACATGAGACAACTATTTATAACTGACCAGTCTCTGAAGTGAATCTCCAATATTCAAGATAAGTAGGTGCTATGCTGTATCTACTAGAACAGTCTCAGTGCGATGGCAAGGGGAAGTTTAAGTCCTTGACAAATCTGTTCTTCCATTTATTTATTTTCTGTTATTTTTCTGTTCTATTTATTTAACCTGTGAATTCATTCAATCGCCTATCTTTGATGGGTTCTTTTTTATTAGATACATGTTGGCCTTCCAAAGGTGATTATCGTGTTAAGTTTTGCTAAATCCATCAATACATATGTTGTACATTCAATTACAGCCAAAATGTTTTCTTTGACATGACATATCATTAGGAAACTGCTGTCCTCGTTCAAAACTACGACAAATAAAGGTTTTCTCAACCGCACCATCCAAATTAGTATAGGTCTAATCATAATAAGAAAACAAGAAAACACAGATAGAGAGCCCAGTTGTTCTGTCAACAGGTCGAAGTTCCGGTTCAAACAGTCAACGTTCACAACATCTTTTTACATTTCGTTTTGAATTAATGTCCTCCTTTAATAAACAAAGGGAAATAAGTTATAGATTTTGGCAGCTTCTTCCACTTTAATATCTGTGACAAATTGTGTACCAAGTCTTACTCCCATTATTTCAAATTCACCTCATGCATTCATCGATTCCCATTATATATCCAGTAAAACGTTCTATTCCAATTTCGTTTGCTTACAGAATTTTAAATCTGACTGGTACATTGGTATGGAAATTGGAGATTCATCAATCAGTGGTAGTTATTATGAGTACTCATCTACTCGTCTATTTAAACAGTGCCATGAATCCTGTTATATACAACTTTATGAGCGGTAAGTTTAAATCAGTAAACAACCGAAGGGTCCGGTGAAATCGAGACCCGGGTTCCTTGGAATCCATCTTCATGAAGGAGAATTTTTAGGAAAATGATTTAAAATGGGAAGTTTAACCGATTGTAACGTTTACCATCAAAATCCTCCTTTGGTTTTGCCAAATACGAATAACCATTCGGGTGATGTTAAACCTAGATGTAATAATCTATAAATACCATATTGTCTTATTATTTTGCCCCGGTAAAATTATACAGAACTGAAACTCGATTGCAAAGAACTTATTTAAAATTTGAAAATCTTTTATAACGCGATATATACTCATTATATGGCCTGCCATAAAAACATGTTTTCTTCATTAACAAAGTTATATTTATGCAATTCTTCTTTGATAAGTCAATTTGGCTCAACATAAAACAGCAGAATATATAGAACCAAAATCTACCTGGGACCAGTTTGAAAGATGACATAAAGGGGCCGAAAATACACAGGTCTAATGTAAAAGGGTGCATCTAAAACTATGTATATAAGGAATGAATATTACCTTACTTTCAGAGAAATTTCGCCGTGAGTTCCAGACGGCTTGTTCTTTCTGTTGGCGATCAGGTTTTAAATCCAATGGGAATATAACGTGTAAGTTTCAAGATGTAATCCTATTCATTATATTTTCTTGTCAAAATATGCCAACGTATCTAATCAAAACTGTCCTTTCATTAGGACAAGTCGGATGACACAATTAGGTAATGGAAGGCGATAAACATTCAATCGGGGCAGAAGTTTTCCCTGTTTGCTTTTTTCTTAAAATGACTCAAATAACTGGAATTAAATAACAACGAAAGAACGAATATGTAACAAGTAAATTTCCACCCAGGTGTTAAGAAAATCTATAAAGACTATTTGCTATTTTCGATTTTACTAAATGCCTCTTTCTTTTGGTTCCAGATGAATTAACAGGAAAAAGGTATGTATACCTATTATGAAAAGGTAAAAACTAGATACGTCAATGTTAAGTAGTTCTATTTGAAATCTTTGGAAATCTATTGGCATTGTTAACTTGAAATATGTTTAATGTACCATCATCCCGATATAACATCTATTCCTCCGGACATAGAAATCAATGTCAACCTCCCATAGAGCTTGTAACCAAGCCTTATAATTGAAGTGATCCTATAGGGTTCGGCACAAAATACCAGTCATATAAATAAACCAAGAACTCTCACTATTACAAACTTTGCTTTCCCTTCAATCCATAATCATTAAAGTCATTTGTTAATAAGTAGCTTTTCACGTATTTTGTCTATAATGTTGTTTATTTCACCAGGGAGATTGTTACCCGGACTGGAACCACCCGAGTGCCTAACTCAGCAGATAATAGAGGGACGTTCGTCTAGCACCATTGCCAGATTCTGTACACAAGATCCAATTAATTTAACATGTTCCCTGGAATTCTGCTCCGCTAATAGATGTTTAGTAATATATTTCTCTCTTATCAGTCCTGGAGAATCTGTTCACTGGAGACAAAATGACCGAACATTGCTAACTAATATGTCTGCTTCATCAGCGATATATGTGTAAAAGAAAGCCTGACGTCAAAGTTTTTTTTGGCAACATCAACAGTACAGACCTGATTGTCAGAGTGAAACCGATACGTTGGTGTCTGTTTTTCTGGAAAATGGAAATGCTTTATGTGTCTAGAATCGGGAAGAGTTTATCGGTGATGACAGGTCGTAACCTAATAATCTAACTCAGTTCTTTACTCCAAAAGGGATGATGATTGTAGAAAACGAAAATAAGAGATTCACTTGAAAGTTTCTCAAAACACTGTTTGTCATCGGAATGTTTTGCCAGTTATTGGAGTGTCATTCTGTTTCTCTCTGTGTCACATGGACAATATGTTGATTAAAAAGATGGGGCATCACAACTATCAAATAACTATTGTTCATTTTGTGTCTGGCAGCCTATTTGTCATTTCGTGAGTGAGATAAAATATATTTATTTTTCTAAAATGGTGTTTCATTGTATTTTGACTGGTTTGTTTGACTAAAAAAGTTTGAGAAGATCAGTTTCAAACTTATCTTCCGACGGCTCAAAATAAAGAGTTTATCGGTGACGACAGACACATTTTCTTTACCACACTGGGTACTAATTGTGACACCCCTCCCTAATTAAAACAAATAAAAACACTGTTGAATTTTCGTTGGCGGTTTTAAAGGAGTAGAAAAAACAACAGCATGCCATTGTATCGAACGGGCTCCCATAGGCCATCGTAGTCATGTGTGTGAATCTTGCACGCTGTTTACGGTGTGAAAATGCACGTAAAATGAATCTGCGAGATAAACTCGTGTTATATCGTCAATGAAATTGACAGGAAGAAGTATTAGTAGATTACTTCCCTTGCGAGCTTACCGTATAACATAACATTTGGTTATAACCTGCAATGTCAACGGTAAGACTACCTTTTCTGAAAATTCTAAAACGACCCCCACCAGTCAGGTAGACACCAAATGCAGCCTGTCCCGCCTTCCCAAAAGGCCGATTTACAAGATCGTATACACTTCAGAGTTATTAGAGTGTTTGTCTTTCCTTATTAGCGCCTCGAAATGGTTTGAATGGCAGACTTTCACAGTTGACAAATTTCTCTTGCGCCATTGCAGTGACTGTTGAGCTAGGCGTATGTTGATTGGCCGATCGGGATACACAGCTAAGTTTTGCTGTGAAGATGGCTGCCGAGTCAGTTAGACGTTATCTGATAACGATTGTAAACTTTCTTACAGCACAGTTTGGAAAGGAAAAATCGTAGAGATATGGTTTTAGTACTGTTAGAAAGGAAAATTTAGTTCTTTCATTTCCTTCTCCTTTAAGCTGCGCTATATTTCCTTGTATGAACTTTTATCCATCAATTAGCGGTCTTTTCAACACCCGAAATCAAAGATAATGCTGCCGAGTTTTGGGTTAACGTCTTCTGTTTCGCGATTCAAGAAGAAGCGGTATATTGTGCTGAAATAAATGTTATGTCTTACGGCAGGATGTCTCAGACAATACTTTACACACAACTAACATTGAGCCAAAACTATGCATCATTTTGGTGAATGTTAATGAATTGATATAGTCGAAAAATTACCCACAGCCAGAGAAATATCTGTAATTTATGATTACAATTTGTGAAGCGATCAAATAGTTTTGTTTACGGATAGTCAACTTTTAACCTTGTTGTTATCAGACAATACGACAAATAGCGCGCCTGAAAAACAAAATGTCAATTTCCTTTATTAATTATTTGATTTCAGATTAAGAGTTATTTTCATTTATCTGATGTTGTTGACCTAGGAAGTCGTCCGATTATATTATTGGATTCAAACAGAAGGATAGGTCACTGTACCATATGTGGGTTAGAAAGATCCAACATAGACAGCTTTCTGTGTCCATTAAACACTGCTCAGACGTCACAGCATACAGGCTAGATACCTGACGTGTTGTTGTGAAGAAATAACGTTTTCCCAATTACCGCCGAGCCTGATGACGTCACATAGATTTACGCTAAGCTTTCTGGGTAAAATATACCTCAGTTCGCCATTTTGTTTATTGGCACTTATAGCAAGCGGTCACTTTTTTGGAAAACATTGATGACGTAACCTGTTTTTATCCACACATTTTTCGGATAACTTCACGCCTTTTTCTCGATAGAGTATTATTCCAACCGCCATATTTAAAAATTATTTTAAGATCCCTCAATATCCCGAAATGCTTTGCGCGTATATTCCAAGTGACGTCATCAAACAATCGGTCAATTATGTTAACGCAATCAAAAATGATGTTAATGAACAAAAAGTGTCTTCCTTACTTGAATTGAATTGAACTTATTTTATTGACAGAAGACAGTCAAAAGGATTGGGAACAAGTTATAACAACTTACAAAGTCCCTCTCCGTACAACTACCTTAAGATTTTCCCTGTGCCCGTGTGTTTTAGTGTCCATAAATATATATATTTGCCTGTGCCAGGGGTTCAAAATAACCATTGTTTTAAAACAAAAAACTATCCACACATTTGTACACGGTTGGAAGCAGTCTGCAGCATTGTTGAACTTTCTTGATATATATTTTACTTTTATCTTCTAATATTACCTTCCATCTTCAAACACTTCATTAGTTTTCATCTAAAATTATTTTTATCGTTTGAATTCTGTCTTTTAACGTTTAAATATTTTATTGCATTCAATATACAATAGGCTAGGTATTCCCACCCTAGATTTCTTCTCCTACCTTATATTGTTTCTCTTCAGTTACTGTAATTTCCTTTTGATTTAAGCTCCTTTATTTCAAAACCACAGGATATTTATACCCCAGCTCTCTCTAACCATATGACCTTTTATGTCTAGACTTAACCATACCTCCAATGGTTATGAGTATAAACTAACTTTATCAAGCTTCCATGCTTTAGTTAAATGTTTTAATAGCTTAATCTTCCCTAGTTTACAAAAATATTCTTTAATCACCCAAGCCCTTTTTATTTCCTGTCATTTTTCCATATAAACACAAGAAATTCAACATAACTTTAGACTTTTTTCTACGGCTATTGATAAAGGACAGCAAATCCGAAAGGCCTCTAGCAAAACCGTGTGCGATCCCGTTTTCTGCTAAGTATTCTTTGCTTACTGTAAAACGTTGTATATATTACTTTCTTTTATATTCCTCTTATACCTTTTTCATCTCTTTATATATTTTCATTATTTAGGCTTACTATTGTTTTGCCCTTTTATTTATGATTTAACCTTATCTTCCATTTACAGCCCTTGTATATTTTTCTTCCAAATTTTATTTCTAGGACTTCATTATTATTTCCTGTTCCAATTGTACATTAATTTTAACCTTAGTGTCTTATTAAGTTGTTTTTCCTTCCCGCTCTATTTAGTCTTCCTATGCTTATATATCTCACAATTTGTGACTAGATTTATTACCCTTTTTACTTTAGTCCTTCTGTCTCCAGACACATTTTATTCTTTATCTCTGCCTCTTTGTAACATATATTTTCCAAATTCCATCTTTTTTGTCCCCTAAGTCAGCCAATTCAATTAGGTTCTTTTATCTCTAGTTTGTATCAATTCTTTTTGTTTCCCGACATATTTTTCCTTTCTATCTCTGTCTCACTTTCCCAACTCCATTTTCCCTTTTCATCTAGTTAGACTAATTAAGTATATTGGCATTTAGGCAGAATGGCAAAACAAGGGCGTGGTAACAGAAGCAGGCAATTTTCACTTAACAATAGGCATGGAAATTCAAAATCTAAAAGTCCCCAATATTCAGAATTCTCGGCTCTGGTGAAAGCCCTTTTCAAAATTTTACAATGTCTTCACCACATTGGCATCCTTGAGGGACATTTACGTGACCAAACCCTCCCAAATTCCTTAAATAATAAAATTAAAGAGCTTAATTCTTTTCTTAAACCGGCTCAACGCAATCGGGAAGTTGATATTGCGTTTGACCATGTACACAAAAATTGGGCCCATAGGATCATACAAGAGATGATTTCACATTATGCGGCTTGTTTAAATAGATTAAAAGCACAGGTGACTTCTGCCAGGTCATCCAATGGTCTAAACTTTGACAGTGCTTTCAATAATGCTTTAAAATGGGGCAAACAGAATTATAAAGGTAAATTACAACTTTCGACCATTCAAAATTTTTATTCTTTTCTTTCCATCACTAAATCTGTCACTTCTGCTGCTACTACTCAGTTTAGTCCACCATCGTCTCCCCAACCCCATCCGCCTGTCAGTCCGTCGACATCTGTTATCTCACCTCCAACTCTGCAGTCACAGACTCCTAGGTCTGTAACTTTACCTTCTGTTTCCCCTTCGCCTTTCCCTACTGGTACCCCCCCCCCTTAGACCTACTACCTCTGCCCCCTCTTTTTCTTCCCCTCAGCCCCCCTCCCCTAGACCTAGTAGAACATCTGTCCCCTTTCGTCCTCCGTCCTCTCCAGTTTCTACTAGGGTCTCTTCTCCTAGACCTAGTACATCTAGTCCCTCTGCTCCTCCCCCATCCCCAGTTTTGTCTGTCCATTCTCCTATGAGATATTCAGATGCAGTGAGATCCCCTCCGAGGGGTCAGCGCAACCCTCGGAATAAATTAGCTAATTCTAAATTTTGGAAATTTCGGCACACTTCCTCTAATTGGCACCTTCCTAATGTAACTAAGAAAGTTCTTTTACTTGGGGATTCTAATCTTTCTAGAATTAACCTTGACCCCCACCCTGATATGCAGGTAGAATGTTTTCCTGGTGCCAATTTCAATTCATTTCGGACTCTAATTCAAAAGTATCAAGGTCCCAAACCTGAGAAAGTTATCTTGAATATTGGTATCAATAACAAGACAACTACTGAGCCAAACACTTCGTTAACTCAAATGCGCAACATGATGACAGCGGTTAGGAAGACTTTTTCCAACTCGCTCATCTACTTTGTAGAGATCCAGTCATCCACTAAACTGCCGGCCAGTGAAGTTTCGAACCTGAACCTATATAACTCTTCTGCTTCCAAGATGAAGAGAGTTATGGTCATACCAAAAATCCCCAATTCAAAATTTAGAGTATCCACGGACAAAATTCACTGGACCGAAGATACAGCAAATTGCTTGTATACCCACTGGCTTCAGACACTAGATTTAAACTAAATTTGGGACAGGGCATGTGCCACCCTACTTTCGGCTTAGGAAGTAATATTGTTAATCTTAGTAACGAGGAACTCACTGCTGATGATATATCTCTACTCAATAGAGGACTCTCATTTGTGCCTTGCCCTAAAGCATTATCTGATAGGGACTTTTCTATTAGTAAATTAGTGCATGTTATGGAGTTCTCCAGAAATCTTAGTCTGGCTGATATCTACCGAGATTCTAGTGGGGTACGCAAGCCGTTTACATCTAAAAGCGGCTATACACCTCCTTCTCACATGTATGATCCAGAAATAAACATTAGTCGTGACTCTGTATCAAGGAAGTTTGATGCTTTAACTAATCAGAAAAACCAACATAACCTTACTCATTCAGAATGTCTTGCCTTAAGTAAGCTAAGGAGAAATCCAAACATAGTTATTAAACCTGCTGATAAAGGTTCGGCAACAGTTATTATGTCAAAACAGGATTATATTGAAGAGATAGAACGGCAGCTAAGCAACCCTCTTCATTACAAAAAACTTGATAAGGAAATTTGGCCTGAAAATGTTAGGAAGTTTAATAAAATTCTTGTTTCTCTTCAAGATAAAGGCTTACTTAATGAAAAACAGTATCGCTATTTGGAATCTGATCATAACTCTAAAAACAGGGTCTTCTATATTCTTCCAAAAATTCACAAACCCATTGAAAAATGGCCGAAGCCTACAATGCCCCCTGGGCGTCCTATTATCTCAGATTGTGGCAGTGAAAGTTATAGAATATCAGAGCTAATTGATTACTATCTAAAACCTATAGCGAATCGGCATCCTAGCTTTATAAAGAATACGGATGATTTATTGGCTAAATTGTCTGAGAAATCCATCCCACAAGATGTGATTTTGGTTACTCTGGATGTGGAGTCTATGTATACAAACATTGGCATAGATTTGGGTCTTAAATCCATAAAATCAGCATTCCAAAGATATCCTGACCACCGTCGTCCGGATAAAGACATTTTAGAATTGCTGGAACTTAACTTAAAAGGTAACGATTTTGAATTCAATGGGGAGATCTTTCAGCAAATTAAAGGGTGTGCTATGGGGAAACGTTTTAGTCCTAACTTTGCCTCTATTTTTATGGCTGAGTGGGAGAGTGATATTCTTCACAAATGTCACCTACAACCTTTTATTTACCTTCGGTATCTGGATGACATTTTTATCATTTGGCAACATACGTTGGAAGACCTTCATATTTTCATCGATACTCTTAATTCTCACGACTCAAGCATTAAATTACAGCCTACTATTGATCACACTTCTGTGGATTTTTTGGATGTAACTATTTACAAGGGTCATACATATCATACTACTGGGTATTTAGATTACAAAGTATTCTTCAAACCTACTGACACGCATCAGCTACTACATGCTGGGTCATACCATCCTCCTCACACTTTCAAGGGGGTCATTAAATCTCAGATTTTTAGATTCTATAGAAACTGTAGTTCTTTAGATTTTTTTTAACCAGGCTTGTTCTGTTCTTTTTAAAGCACTCCTCCCTAGGAAGTATTCTATTAGATTACTCCGAAGGATGAAATCTAACACAGTAAGACAAATCATGTTTCCCCCTTCATCCCCCGATACACTTACCTCCCCTTCACGAGTGTACCACTACCGTCCAACATTTCTCTCAGGTACATCAATGAAATGCCTTAAGACGCGATGCAAACTCGATATATACGTACCCGATCGCGGAACCTTTTTTGGAGAACAAACTCGCAACAAATATCAAATGGCAGAGAACCTTAATTGTGACTCCTCTAATATCGTGTATGTAATCACGTGCAAAAAATGTCGCAAACAGTACGTCGGAGAAACTCAGAATTCTCTACGACAAAGAGCAGCCAACCATTTATCTAGCATAAGACTTAAACATGATGTACCCGTGGCACAACATTTCAATACTCAAGGTCATTCGGTCAAGGACCATTTTGAAATCATGCCTATTGAGAAAATCCCATTTCTCACTTCCGCTGCAGATACGAAGCACAAACGTTTGGAAAGGGAAAGTTTTTGGATTCAAACATTACAAACTATTTATCCTTTGGGTTTGAACTTGGACCCCGGAAGATGTCGTGAAAAAACTATAATACCATTTGTGTTTCAGTATAACAAAGCTAGCATCGCTATGGCCAAGATTATAGTAGAAGAATACAAACTACTTCAAAGTAAACTTGCTCGACCTCTGACCCAAAGGCCAGTCATTGCTTATAAAAAGAACAAGAGTTTGAAAGACATACTGGTCAGGGCTAAACTCCCCTGTCTGCCTTCTACCTAGGTTTTTTGGGAAAGGGTATGGGGGGGGGGGATACTATATAGTCTGACGATATTCTCACTATAGCTTAAGATGCGTAAGCATTGTCAATGTAATACAAAGTGTTCCAGAAAATTCTACTGACTAAGGCCAAGCTCCTGTCAGTCGTCAACCTAATGAAATATCATAGGTTTACTTTATCACAACAATTTATGATGGGGTATAAAGGTCTAAATGATATACCTCTTTTTAACACAATTAGAAACTTGTCTCCGTGGTTATTTTAGACAAGAAGATTTTCCCTGTGCCCGTGTGTTTTAGTGTCCATAAATATATATATTTGCCTGTGCCAGGGGTTCAAAATAACCATTGTTTTAAAACAAAAAACTATCCACACATTTGTACACGGTTGGAAGCAGTCTGCAGCATTGTTGAACTTTCTTGATATATATTTTACTTTTATCTTCTAATATTACCTTCCATCTTCAAACACTTCATTAGTTTTCATCTAAAATTATTTTTATCGTTTGAATTCTGTCTTTTAACGTTTAAATATTTTATTGCATTCAATATACAATAGGCTAGGTATTCCCACCCTAGATTTCTTCTCCTACCTTATATTGTTTCTCTTCAGTTACTGTAATTTCCTTTTGATTTAAGCTCCTTTATTTCAAAACCACAGGATATTTATACCCCAGCTCTCTCTAACCATATGACCTTTTATGTCTAGACTTAACCATACCTCCAATGGTTATGAGTATAAACTAACTTTATCAAGCTTCCATGCTTTAGTTAAATGTTTTAATAGCTTAATCTTCCCTAGTTTACAAAAATATTCTTTAATCACCCAAGCCCTTTTTATTTCCTGTCATTTTTCCATATAAACACAAGAAATTCAACATAACTTTAGACTTTTTTCTACGGCTATTGATAAAGGACAGCAAATCCGAAAGGCCTCTAGCAAAACCGTGTGCGATCCCGTTTTCTGCTAAGTATTCTTTGCTTACTGTAAAACGTTGTATATATTACTTTCTTTTATATTCCTCTTATACCTTTTTCATCTCTTTATATATTTTCATTATTTAGGCTTACTATTGTTTTGCCCTTTTATTTATGATTTAACCTTATCTTCCATTTACAGCCCTTGTATATTTTTCTTCCAAATTTTATTTCTAGGACTTCATTATTATTTCCTGTTCCAATTGTACATTAATTTTAACCTTAGTGTCTTATTAAGTTGTTTTTCCTTCCCGCTCTATTTAGTCTTCCTATGCTTATATATCTCACAATTTGTGACTAGATTTATTACCCTTTTTACTTTAGTCCTTCTGTCTCCAGACACATTTTATTCTTTATCTCTGCCTCTTTGTAACATATATTTTCCAAATTCCATCTTTTTTGTCCCCTAAGTCAGCCAATTCAATTAGGTTCTTTTATCTCTAGTTTGTATCAATTCTTTTTGTTTCCCGACATATTTTTCCTTTCTATCTCTGTCTCACTTTCCCAACTCCATTTTCCCTTTTCATCTAGTTAGACTAATTAAGTATATTGGCATTTAGGCAGAATGGCAAAACAAGGGCGTGGTAACAGAAGCAGGCAATTTTCACTTAACAATAGGCATGGAAATTCAAAATCTAAAAGTCCCCAATATTCAGAATTCTCGGCTCTGGTGAAAGCCCTTTTCAAAATTTTACAATGTCTTCACCACATTGGCATCCTTGAGGGACATTTACGTGACCAAACCCTCCCAAATTCCTTAAATAATAAAATTAAAGAGCTTAATTCTTTTCTTAAACCGGCTCAACGCAATCGGGAAGTTGATATTGCGTTTGACCATGTACACAAAAATTGGGCCCATAGGATCATACAAGAGATGATTTCACATTATGCGGCTTGTTTAAATAGATTAAAAGCACAGGTGACTTCTGCCAGGTCATCCAATGGTCTAAACTTTGACAGTGCTTTCAATAATGCTTTAAAATGGGGCAAACAGAATTATAAAGGTAAATTACAACTTTCGACCATTCAAAATTTTTATTCTTTTCTTTCCATCACTAAATCTGTCACTTCTGCTGCTACTACTCAGTTTAGTCCACCATCGTCTCCCCAACCCCATCCGCCTGTCAGTCCGTCGACATCTGTTATCTCACCTCCAACTCTGCAGTCACAGACTCCTAGGTCTGTAACTTTACCTTCTGTTTCCCCTTCGCCTTTCCCTACTGGTACTCCCCCCCTTAGACCTACTACCTCTGCCCCCTCTTTTTCTTCCCCTCAGCCCCCCTCCCCTAGACCTAGTAGAACATCTGTCCCCTTTCGTCCTCCGTCCTCTCCAGTTTCTACTAGGGTCTCTTCTCCTAGACCTAGTACATCTAGTCCCTCTGCTCCTCCCCCATCCCCAGTTTTGTCTGTCCATTCTCCTATGAGATATTCAGATGCAGTGAGATCCCCTCCGAGGGGTCAGCGCAACCCTCGGAATAAATTAGCTAATTCTAAATTTTGGAAATTTCGGCACACTTCCTCTAATTGGCACCTTCCTAATGTAACTAAGAAAGTTCTTTTACTTGGGGATTCTAATCTTTCTAGAATTAACCTTGACCCCCACCCTGATATGCAGGTAGAATGTTTTCCTGGTGCCAATTTCAATTCATTTCGGACTCTAATTCAAAAGTATCAAGGTCCCAAACCTGAGAAAGTTATCTTGAATATTGGTATCAATAACAAGACAACTACTGAGCCAAACACTTCGTTAACTCAAATGCGCAACATGATGACAGCGGTTAGGAAGACTTTTTCCAACTCGCTCATCTACTTTGTAGAGATCCAGTCATCCACTAAACTGCCGGCCAGTGAAGTTTCGAACCTGAACCTATATAACTCTTCTGCTTCCAAGATGAAGAGAGTTATGGTCATACCAAAAATCCCCAATTCAAAATTTAGAGTATCCACGGACAAAATTCACTGGACCGAAGATACAGCAAATTGCTTGTATACCCACTGGCTTCAGACACTAGATTTAAACTAAATTTGGGACAGGGCATGTGCCACCCTACTTTCGGCTCAGGAAGTAATATTGTTAATCTTAGTAACGAGGAACTCACTGCTGATGATATATCTCTACTCAATAGAGGACTCTCATTTGTGCCTTGCCCTAAAGCATTATCTGATAGGGACTTTTCTATTAGTAAATTAGTGCATGTTATGGAGTTCTCCAGAAATCTTAGTCTGGCTGATATCTACCGAGATTCTAGTGGGGTACGCAAGCCGTTTACATCTAAAAGCGGCTATACACCTCCTTCTCACATGTATGATCCAGAAATAAACATTAGTCGTGACTCTGTATCAAGGAAGTTTGATGCTTTAACTAATCAGAAAAACCAACATAACCTTACTCATTCAGAATGTCTTG
Source organism: Lepidochitona cinerea (assembly GCA_963971465.1). Lineage (NCBI taxonomy): Eukaryota > Metazoa > Mollusca > Polyplacophora > Chitonida > Tonicellidae > Lepidochitona > Lepidochitona cinerea. Next base: position 14,084,887 of record OZ020560.1, on the reverse strand, counting down.
CCTTAAGTAAGCTAAGGAGAAATCCAAACATAGTTATTAAACCTGCTGATAAAGGTTCGGCAACAGTTATTATGTCAAAACAGGATTATATTGAAGAGATAGAACGGCAGCTAAGCAACCCTCTTCATTACAAAAAACTTGATAAGGAAATTTGGCCTGAAAATGTTAGGAAGTTTAATAAAATTCTTGTTTCTCTTCAAGATAAAGGCTTACTTAATGAAAAACAGTAGCTATTTGGAATCTGATCATAACTCTAAAAACAGGGTCTTCTATATTCTTCCAAAAATTCACAAACCCATTGAAAAATGGCCGAAGCCTACAATGCCCCCTGGGCGTCCTATTATCTCAGATTGTGGCAGTGAAAGTTATAGAATATCAGAGCTAATTGATTACTATCTAAAACCTATAGCGAATCGGCATCCTAGCTTTATAAAGAATACGGATGATTTATTGGCTAAATTGTCTGAGAAATCCATCCCACAAGATGTGATTTTGGTTACTCTGGATGTGGAGTCTATGTATACAAACATTGACATAGATTTGGGTCTTAAATCCATAAAATCAGCATTCCAAAGATATCCTGACCACCGTCGTCCGGATAAAGACATTTTAGAATTGCTGGAACTTAACTTAAAAGGTAACGATTTTGAATTCAATGGGGAGATCTTTCAGCAAATTAAAGGGTGTGCTATGGGGAAACGTTTTAGTCCTAACTTTGCCTCTATTTTTATGGCTGAGTGGGAGAGTGATATTCTTCACAAATGTCACCTACAACCTTTTATTTACCTTCGGTATCTGGATGACATTTTTATCATTTGGCAACATACGTTGGAAGACCTTCATATTTTCATCGATACTCTTAATTCTCACGACTCAAGCATTAAATTACAGCCTACTATTGATCACACTTCTGTGGATTTTTTGGATGTAACTATTTACAAGGGTCATACATATCATACTACTGGGTATTTAGATTACAAAGTATTCTTCAAACCTACTGACACGCATCAGCTACTACATGCTGGGTCATACCATCCTCCTCACACTTTCAAGGGGGTCATTAAATCTCAGATTTTTAGATTCTATAGAAACTGTAGTTCTTTAGATTTTTTTAACCAGGCTTGTTCTGTTCTTTTTAAAGCACTCCTCCCTAGGAAGTATTCTATTAGATTACTCCGAAGGATGAAATCTAACACAGTAAGACAAATCATGTTTCCCCCTTCATCCCCCGATACACTTACCTCCCCTTCACGAGTGTACCACTACCGTCCAACATTTCTCTCAGGTACATCAATGAAATGCCTTAAGACGCGATGCAAACTCGATATATACGTACCCGATCGCGGAACCTTTTTTGGAGAACAAACTCGCAACAAATATCAAATGGCAGAGAACCTTAATTGTGACTCCTCTAATATCGTGTATGTAATCACGTGCAAAAAATGTCGCAAACAGTACGTCGGAGAAACTCAGAATTCTCTACGACAAAGAGCAGCCAACCATTTATCTAGCATAAGACTTAAACATGATGTACCCGTGGCACAACATTTCAATACTCAAGGTCATTCGGTCAAGGACCATTTTGAAATCATGCCTATTGAGAAAATCCCATTTCTCACTTCCGCTGCAGATACGAAGCACAAACGTTTGGAAAGGGAAAGTTTTTGGATTCAAACATTACAAACTATTTATCCTTTGGGTTTGAACTTGGACCCCGGAAGATGTCGTGAAAAAACTATAATACCATTTGTGTTTCAGTATAACAAAGCTAGCATCGCTATGGCCAAGATTATAGTAGAAGAATACAAACTACTTCAAAGTAAACTTGCTCGACCTCTGACCCAAAGGCCAGTCATTGCTTATAAAAAGAACAAGAGTTTGAAAGACATACTGGTCAGGGCTAAACTCCCCTGTCTGCCTTCTACCTAGGTTTTTTGGGAAAGGGTATGGGGGGGGGGGATACTATATAGTCTGACGATATTCTCACTATAGCTTAAGATGCGTAAGCATTGTCAATGTAATACAAAGTGTTCCAGAAAATTCTACTGACTAAGGCCAAGCTCCTGTCAGTCGTCAACCTAATGAAATATCATAGGTTTACTTTATTACAACAATTTATGATGGGGTATAAAGGTCTAAATGATATACCTCTTTTTAACACAATTAGAAACTTGTCTCCGTGGTTATTTTAGACAAGAAGATTTTCCCTGTGCCCGTGTGTTTTAGTGTCCATAAAAATATACTGGAAGCTAATGGTGTTTGAAATTAGTCAGCGCTTTAGAGAGGGAATAGCACTAAATTTCATTCGTATCTTTAATTGAACGTTTCAGCTTCCATTCTCACATATATATGGTGAAAAGTGTTGCACTCCTAAAAGGACACTCTAAATTATTCGAAACTGCTCTTGAATGTCCTGTTTTTGTGAGGAACACGATCTCTCCAAACTTAGAAATCGCGTACTTCAAGGCATGCGACAAGAATTTGGCAAAATGCGGTATCTTCGTAACGGTTTATAGTTGACGTCACATTCTTCTTGCAATCTTCTTGTAGGGAAGTCCGGATATGTGCAACATGGTTCCTTGAACTTTGAATAGAAAAATCCCAATTAGGTGGAATGGATTAAATAGATAACTGAGTGTTCAATCAGATATTTTAGTCGACCATCTGCTCCTTTTTATCTGCTGGTTCCGATCAGTATACACCCTCAGGCACACTGGAATAGCTTCGTAGATTTGAAGCCAACATCCGAAAAATCATAAACTTTTTCCAAACGCCTTTGCCCGTATGTTTTAGTGTTCATAAATATAAATCAGGAATGATTTACAGGAACTTATAAAAACAATACTACAGAGTGACCCGGTGCTTTAAACTATTAAAGTGGCCCGAACTGCCAGAATTCGCACTTTTTCATAAATTCTGATGGTCTAAAAATAAGAGAGTTGGAAGTTCCACGAAAAACTAAATGATTGACGTTGGGATAAAGAAAGTCCATAAAGTATGCGAAAGGGAAATAGCGTTCGGAAAGTAAAACAACATTTAAATAACCAGTACGAAAGTTCATTTATTTTAGGGTTAAGACAGTTCCATAGTAGACCAGTATCACTAAAAACCTTTTTATTTGTACTTCTACAGAAAAATAATCAAAAATTTCCATATTTGATTTTAACGGAAAAATATCAATATTTTGGCAGCTCATACCACTTTAACTTGTTCATCTCAATGAATGCCTCGTATTGGCCGGAACAAAGCTGTCTTCCACAAAGGATCTTATATACTTATCGGGACTCCCATCAGTTCATTGTCTTTTGATACTGACTAAGCGGGAAACATTTGGTTAGACAATAATGTTTCCTCACCATTTCTCCCAAAACACTACATCCCATGTATAGCAAGAAGTCTACATGGAGCCTATTTTGAGAGCCAGAAACAGTTCTACTCCAATGTCGGGGTTGCGACTTTGGGTGATCAAACTAATCTCCATATCTGGACTAAACCCGGGAGAATTTTCGAGATTTCCGATTACAATACTCTATTTACTTAAAAGGCGTCTGTTTGTAATCAAATTAGAGCTAGATAAACTATTCAAGGAATCCATCGTACCAAGGAATCAATCGTACCAAGCATACAGTCTGCAGGTGTTGCATGGATAACTTGAAGTCATTGTTTACAATCCTACTGCTATATGGCCCAGTAGTGAGCCAATGTGTTGACTGGGAATGGTAAAGAGACAAACATTGGGAATCAAGTGGCCAGTACCTTACTTAGGAATCAATCCAAATTTGCACAATTTAATCTAAATGGAATCTCGACAATCCCATGAGAAATAATGACATTTGGTAATGGATTTTTAGTGTCATTGCCTTCAGACAGAGCCGCAAGATGTGAGATTCTTTATAGGTAGACACCGTGAAGGTTTGCCACCAGTCTACCGGTCTGCTTACCGAGTTCTTTTACAACCACTTGTCTAGGAGCGGATGAAAATTTAGTGTTTAAGGGAAACCTCCTTTTTTAATTCAAAGTTTGACATACGGTTTAAATTTCCATTTGATATCCTTAACATGAATAATATGAGAGAGCTTTAAGTGGTTTCCCATTTTAAATGCCATAAAGATGATTTTCACCCGAATGGCTGATAAATCGAGTGACGTCACAATTCATTTAAATCCGTTTTTATTGGCTAAATGGATAAGACAGCCGGCATTTAGTGCTGGCGATAGGTGCCATACTCTAGGTCCCGGGTTCGATTCCCGTTTCGGGCGTCACCCAAAATCGGTAGAAGAATTTCTGCTATTTTTCAAGAAAGTGTAATCCTAATTAAACATTTTTTGTTTAAAAACAAAAATGGCCAATGATGTCTATGTGTTTGTTTAATGGAAAATTATTGAACATCTTTCTAAAGATGTACCTGTCCTCAGCTATATGTACATAGGGGCATTGGTTGCTAATTGTAGTAAAGTGACTATTTGTTTTGTCATTAGATAACAAAACGAAACCTGGCGTGTTTTGACAGCTGGTGCTTTGTCGGAGGAACAAATTCTATAAATTATAACACTTTAGTACAGTATAATTTATACTAACCTGAAATTCTATTTGTTTCTCAATATCTGTGGGTTATACACTGTAACAATCATTGGTTACATGCAAGCATAGGTCTAGAAATAACCAAAAGTGACTCTTCCAAAATAAACACAGTTTGTTTCAGGAACGCAGGGTGTGTGGGGAGGGTGTGTGGGGAGGGTATGTGGGGAGGGTGTGTGGGGAGCGTGTGTGGGGAGGGTGTGTGGGGAGCTTGTGTGGGGAGGGTGTGTGGGGAAGGTGTGTGATATAATTGATACAAATAACAGCGAAGGACATACAAAGAATGATGTAGAGAGTGCGTGGATGAAAAAAGAATGGTGCATGCTAGAAAAGAAGCAAGGACGCAGTCTAAGAAATATACATTCAAACAGAGAACTTTTAGAACAGAAGAAAATAATAAAAATACCTGTCATTATAAACTAAAAGTGATGTTTTGTGATGTTATATCCGCATCAAGTTTGATTGAACAACAACAAACACAAAAGTAACTTTATTTATTGCATCAGTGTATCGAGGCCAATGTTACTTGTTGTAAGAGTATTAGGGAGGATAAATAGCTAATTCAGAGTTACATTGTATCCTGGATTCTGACTGTTACCCTTCGTCGGACTGTTACCCACGATTAAAACTTACGCTTACGCTCACTTTATCCGTGGGACAAGTGGAACCAAATCCGTCGTTTCTAATTTAATATGCATGTAGACTTTGAATGAAAATTTCACCAATCAGAATCAGCGTTACGTAAGCATCCAAGTGTTCAAAACAAAGATGGACGACTTTTCCGTTTACACTTCAATTCGATAAATGTTTCCCAAAAACGGAAGAGTTCCAACGTTTTCAAGAGAATTTTCGATTGGTCCGACAGTAAATGGGCGTTCCCAGAAAACGAGGCTTTGAATCACAGTTGACACAGGGGTAAAATGTGAGCTTGTTGAGAAGTTAACCCTGGGTATCCGAGGCTGACTGTTGCCCGATATAAAATTTTCAGAGCACATGCAAGTGTAATTTACTCTGATGAAAATCTTTGCTAAAGTGTTTGTTGGCTATCCGCCATCTTGCTTTGAGACAACTCGATATATTTTGAATGAGAAGCCCATGAAATTAGTATTCTCTCCAAGTTGGCTAAGCTGGTATAACGTCCTTTGGTGAATCAACTCCTCGGAAACAGATAGGCGAGTCAGTTCGGTGTTCATTCAAATAATGTCCAATATTTGTGTCTAGATAGCGCGTCAAAATGACGCATGGAAGGGAACTGGTACTATTATGAATGGACAATTCAGCTGTTATTGATGGTGTTCCAGTAGAATAATGAATGCACATTAGCTATAAGACCGTGGAAATGATAACCAGTGAAAGTTGTTTATGTGCCGGGTTCACCATTAATCTGGAATGTCCTCACTCTTCTGACAAACATCAGCCAGGTCGTGTTCTCTAACAATGTAACGAGCTGATTATTCAAAAAGATGGTCAAAGAAGGACAATACTTCATACATATTCAAGATTTAGTACTTATAAATAGGTTAATATGTGCATATTTATCTGAAACCCAATAGCGACTGTGTGCCAACAATAACAATCAGGCCATCGAACCTAAAACATGCGGGATTCTTTTTCTTTTAAGAGCTTCAAAAAACGTAGTTTACGTCGTCTTTTAACCTTTTTCTTCATATTCGTTTTTCAAAATGTTGATTTTCTATTGGTCTCTCGTCATCTATACCCCAATTTAAGTCTCGCTCTCAACCTAAATCAGCATCAGCTCTTTACAATGTTACTAAAAGGAAAAAAATACAGCCCCTATGTTGGCCTTACACCGTGTCAATATATCATCATTGATGTGAGAGTGATCTAGTTTTCATTAAGATTGATGAGCGTTTACAGGTCAATTGTCAGGGAGAATATTTTATTTGATCCAGCGATTATGGGAAATGGCGCTTATTTGGTTGGTTGGTTGGTTAGTATACCCCAGTTGAGTATTCTAGGCTTTAGTGGGTAAATTGATGGACCCCTGTGTATGTCTTAGTATGGATGGAATCAAATTAATCATATTTTCAACTTGAAACCCATCGTCCTTGAGAAACCGTAGTGACATATCACCATAATGAGGGAGATGGGGTGATATATGATAACAGAAATTGTCTATTATTGCCAACACTATTCCCATCCACTCGTGTAATCGTCTATCAACGTTTTTGGAGATTGATATTGTATAAATATTGTTAAATGTGAATCAGTATTAATAGATTTTGTAATCGACAGAAATGTTTTATTGAATCCACCTGCCGATTTAAGTTTCGTCTAATTTTGATGAAAAATGAGGAATATATGATGCTGAAATGATGATCAGGCAATGACCTACAATCAGGCGATGACGTGCAATCGATGTTCTATTGACGTTAATTTTTCTCTTATTGATAGAAATGTCATCTAGATGTATCCATCACATATTAAACACAAAATAGTTCTTTGAAAATAATTTGCGGGCCGTATCCCAGCCGTGTAAACCATTGTATGGCTTTAGAAATCGAACAATGTTGACTGCCAGTCACATTTTGTATTTTATACCAACTCAATATTTGGTATTTCATATTTGTTTTCCAAATATGAACTTTGTCTCGCTCTTTAAATACATCTTGTCCATGGGGCGTCTGTCTTGAGAAATAATCATATTGTGGATCTTTTTAAACCCAAGTTTCCTCTACACAATTGAAAGTCTTTGAACATTAGACAAACATCGTACCTGGAATCAGCTAACAGCAGGGACCTGGGTATTCAATGCGATTGACAACAGAAAGTTGGGGTATCTCCACGAATAAACGCAATTATTAAACCCTGAAAAGTCCTATTATTGGAGAAGATGTGTTGAGTATGTCAAATCTTACCGTCCAATAACATCTTTTGAAGTTTGTTTTCTTGACATTTTAATGGAATTAGACGAAATACGAGGTTCAATGTGTCAAGGAATTACCTGCATGGAAATGTCATTTGTTTCTTATTTATTGTTATTGGCAGTCTGTTTATCCACAGTAATCACAATCAGTAAAGTCCGACCAATACAGAAGAAAACCTTTTCATGTCGAACTTACAAGTCATTTATGGAGCCGTTGTAATGATTTCCAGCAAGCCCCTCACCTGCGTCAACTATTGTGTTAAAATTAGATCAAGTCAATAGTTTGTCATCACAATGATGCTAATAAATTTTAAGAGTAGGGTATGTCAAGTTCAAAAGCCGGCTTTATCACCATCCATTCTCAGACCAAGAGCGGATCCTGGATACAGACTTCATTACAGCCCATTTCTATTATCAATGATCCTCCACCGATGATGTAGTAGGCAGCTTAGTCGTAAAGAGAAAAGTTCAAGTGAGTTAAAGAACCATTCATGTCACCTTATTGTATTGTTGTTCCAATATTGGGTGTGCAGTATAACATAATCATAGTTCTCAACTCTCGTAAAGAACTGTAAAGAACTATATTTGGTTATATCCACTCTGAGCCAGACTCTATTTATTGCTCGCTTGTGCTTTTAGATGAGCTAAACGCGTATTTCAAAGATCTGCGCTGAGACGAAACAGCTTTCGCGTTAGTTTCCTGGTTGTCAAAAAAGGGAGGAAGCAATATGCATATTTTCCGTATTTTTCTTTACTTTTCGGGACAAGCTCGTCAAATGGGACGTCATACACGACTTCCGATGTCAACAAACTGCCATAAAGACGCATTGACACAACAGAGATCGTGCATTACGTCACCACTCTGAGGGCAGGTACACAACGGCAACGACATCATATCCTGAGCTAGTTAAATTTTGTATCTATTGCAGAGCGGTAAATGAAGCATTGGGGAATTTTGTATGTGCTGCGTCCGAAATTTAATTTAATTTTTGGCCAGACTTATAAAGTAGGACACACATAACACCAATTGGAAAATAATACCAAAGGCTGTTCATAAAACCTTTAAATTCAAGTCTATGGTCAGATCCAGAGCCAAGTTGCTTCAAACTTTAGAAATGATGTGAGGTACTTTGGCAATTCTACCTTATTCTGTTTTATTGAAAATTTCCTTGAAAAAAGATAAATTTAGACAACAGTCGTTGCTCTGTAGAATGAAGATCAACAAATTACCAAATCGACTCAGTCATTACAGATTCCCTCGATATTTCCCACTCTCTTAGACATTTATCAAACATACACAATGATAGGTTGATTGATTGATTGATTTGTGTTTTACGCCGCGCTCAAGATTATTTCACTTATATGGCGGCGTTACCGTTTTAGTGTGGGAGGAAACCGGGCTCTATGCCAGGAGGAAACCCACGACCTTCCGTTGGTAACTGGCAACCATCCCACATAGGTCGTTCGAGTGAAAACCCAGTCAGAAAATTTTCCAATTTTTTTGGACTGAGTGGGATTCGAACCCGCGACCCATTGGTGGAAGGCTGTTCGGATTGAGCGTCCAACGCTCTACCTACTGAGCCACGGAGGCCCTATGGTTTGAATCCGTGACTTCGAAATGTTAAAATATTAACTACACAACATAACAGAAACAGTGCTTTACGATTCACCCTGGCTGTATAGCCATTAAAACACGTGATTCAGATTCCAGTGCAATCCATGTTTAACATAGATCAATTCCAAGTGTTAGTTTGATTGACAGCTGAATGTATCTTTATGTGTATTGACTTTCTATTAGCAGTGTGTTTGTGTCATTGACAGCTGAATGTATCTTTATGTGTATTGACTTTCTATTAACTGTGAGTTTGTGTCATTGACAGCTGAATGTATCTTTATGTGCCTTGACTTTCTATTAACAGTGTGTTTGTGTCATCGACAGCTGAATATATCTTTATGTGTATTGACTTTCTATCAACAGTGTGTTTGTGTCATTGACAGCTGAATAGATCTTTATGTGTATTGACTTTCTTTTGACAGTGTGTTTGTGTCATTGACAGCTGAATGTATCTTTATGTGTATTGACTTTCTATTAACTGTGAGTTTGTGTCATTGACAGCTGAATGTATCTTTATGTGCCTTGACTTTCTATTAACAGTGAGTTTGTGTCATCGACAGCTGAATATATCTTTATGTGTATTGACTTTCTATCAACAGTGTGTTTGTGTCATTGACAGCTGAATAGATCTTTATGTGTATTGACTTTCTTTTGACAGTGTGTTTGTGTCATTGACAGCTGAATGTATCTTTATGTGTATTGACTTTCTATTAACTGTGAGTTTGTGTCATTGACAGCTGAATGTATCTTTATGTGTATTGACTTTCTATAAATAGTGTGTTTGTGTCATTGACAGCTGAATGTATCTTTATGTGCCTTGACTTTCTATTAACAGTGTGTTTGTGTCATCGACAGCTGAATATATCTTTATGTGTATTGACTTTCTATCAAAAGTGTGTTTGTGTCATTGACAGCTGAATAGATCTTTATGTGTATTGACTTTCTTTTGACAGTGTGTTTGTGTCATTGACAGCTGAATATATCTTTGTGTGTATTGACTTTCTATTGACAGTGTGTTTGTGTCATTGACAGCTGAATATATCTTTGTGTGTATTGACTTTCTATTAACAGTGTGTTTGTGTCATTGACAGCTGAATATATCTTTGTGTGTATTGACTTTCTATTGACAGTGTGTTTGTGTCATTGACAGCTGAATGTATCTTTATGTGTATTGACTTTCTATTGACAGTGTGTTTGTGTCATTGACAGCTGAATGTATCTTTATGTGTATTGACTTTCTATTAACAGTGTGTATGTGTCATTGACGGCTGAATGTATCTTTATGTGTATTGACTTTCTATTAACAGTGTGTTTGTGTCATTGACAGCTGAATGTATCTTTATGTGTATTGACTTTGCATTGACAGTGTGTTTGAGTCATTGACAGCTGAATGTATCTTTATGTGCCTTGACTTTCTATTAACAGTGTGTTTGTGTCATTGACAGCTGAATGTATCTTTATGTGTATTGACTTTCTATTAACAGTGTGTTTGTGTCATTGACAGCTGAATGTATCTTTATGTGTATTGACTTTCTATTAACAGTGTGTTTGTGTCATTGACAGCTGAATGTATCTTTATGTGCCTTGACTTTCTATTAACAGTGTGTTTGTGTCATTGACAGCTGAATATATCTTTATGTGTATTGACTTTCTATCAACAGTGTGTTTGTGCCATTGACAGCTGAATAGATCTTTATGTGTATTGACTTTCTATTGACAGTGTGTTTGTGTCATTGACAGCTGAATGTATCTTTATGTGTATTGACTTTGCATTGACAGTGCGTTTGTGTCATTGACAGCTGAATGTATCTTTATGTGCCTTGACTTTCTATTAACAGTGTGTTTGTGTCATTGACAGCTGAATATATCTTTATGTGTATTGACTTTCTATCAACAGTGTGTTTGTGTCATTGACAGATGAATAGATCTTTATGTGTATTGACTTTCTATTGACAGTGTGTTTGTGTCATTGACAGCTGAATGTATCTTTATGTGTATTGACTTTGCATTGACAGTGCGTTTGTGTCATTGACAGTTTGAATGAGGTATATAGTCGATATCAGATCTGTGTGATGTGGAGATCAGACCCAGTACTGGTTCGGTTAAATAGCTTCACAGATAAACTTTTTTATAACGTAATAATAAACAACTCTTTATCGACAAGTGAAATGAGAACATTTTCACTGTGGAATTATCGGGCTAATCGATACTGGCAGTTTTAGGAACAGAATTTACGTTTCGCCGTCAAGGTCTTCAAGAACGCTAAAGAATCAAAAAGACAAAAGAAAAAAAAAAGAGAGTGAATGATATGGACTTGAAAAGTTTTAAATGAAATGAAATAAAATCTTACTCATCATCACTTATATAAGACACTATAAAGCAAACTATAATTTCCCACTTCTCTATAAACGCCTTCTACTTATCGACCACCATCGCGTGTTCTAAAAGAGCGAATTTTCATCCTGGTTTATTAAGCACTTAGATGTTGTTCTTTCTGGCTTTAAACATAATGGATGTCTAAACTGTTAAAACCGTCTCCGCAACTCTCGTCTGGCTAACGATATCATGAATAAATTGTATAGCTTATTGCCATAATTGGTGATTTCTTATCGCCAGAATGTTTCCCTATATGATCACAATCGTTTCTGCAACATCAGTTTGCGAACAATCTCCCTACACCAATGATTTTATCGGTCGATGCAGACTTTCCAGGGGGGTGCTTAACTTGTTTCTTTGTGTATAGATCTACAAAAAGTCTAATTACTCTACTGACACACGATGGAAGAAACTTTATAAAAATTACGATTTAGTATACACCTCTTCAGCTTGCTTGGGGGTTCTTAGAATTGCGTCTTTTCAGGAACCCAAAATCAGATCTAAATATACACAGACAATGATGTGATTGGCCTATATATAAAAACGAAATGTTTACAAACGGGCTCCGATTCTTCGTTTGATTTTCACTCTCATTTATATATTACATAACCCTAACCGGACAAGTTTTATGTGTCCAATGTTTATTTTCAGTGGTTTTAGTTGTAGTAAACTCGTGTAAATTGATTTTCTGAATAAATGTCAAATAGGCAAGTGAGATAAAAACGTTTTTGTTAAATATACTGACTATCATGAAACTACGTTTACGTGACTTGGTACTGTAGTTCTAACTTGCTTGGACAAACACCATTTATCACCAGACTCGTATGGACATTCTCAACACGCCAGCTAATGTATTCCATCAAAATCCGAATGGCAATGGTCAAGAGTCATGGTAAATCAGAAATAATCTAATTTAATTACCACTGGAGCTCTCAATCAAATATCCATTCCAGGGTAGAAATTGTGAAAGCTGACAATCCAACCCGGTAAACTCTCAACTCGAGAGAAGTGTTTCTCATTGACCAGTCTCTGAAGTGAATCGATTTATCAGAGTTTGGACACCTTGTCAGGTATAATTAAACACATCACGATATTGGATATTGAGTAGTAGTTTGACTCCAATACATAACACAACTCAAGACTAAACTGACTGGAAAAAATGTAGATCAATGATTCGGTCTACTTTTCGTTCCCTGATAATTTCTGGCGAATAATAAGCAAACCAAACCAGTCCTTCTAAATTCAAACGAATTAACTGAGAAAGGGTTGCGCACGGCCTAACTCTTCTGAAAGACGTTCAGAATTTTGATACTTTAACGCCTAAGAGGTGCAATTTGTTCTCATTTATGCAATCTTTGGCGTTGCTAAGTGATAAACGGAGATTTATAACTATATATACACATAGTAAATAAGTATTTAAAAACATAATGTTGAAACAAAATAGACCCATATAGGTCCCAAAACTATTGAAAATATGCATATTTTCCGCCACCAATTGGAAATACCTTCGTATGTAAAGTCATACCTCATACATATAACGCAGACGTCACAGAAAAGATAATACATAAAAGAATTATAACGTCTCGACTCTTAGTCAGTTAATTCCCGTTTAGAGGTCGTAGAGAGAAAAGGAATGCCTTGGATTTTGCACGATTTTAACCTAAAATTTGCTTTTCTTTTTGACCGAGCTCGAACAGTAAACAAATTGATTGCTAAATAGGATGTAATGTCTTAAACTTGTCATTTATTCTTCAATTTTCAAGTTGAGTAAATGAATTACCAATTAAATACAATACGGAGGATAAGTTTGTATTGCAAGGTTAATGAATTCACAATGGTCACCGACTGTTCAATTGGTAGAACAATGGACGCGCCATCAGATCTATGAACTGAGGCGAGTTCCTGGCATTTTATAAATACATTCTCTCTCGTACGAGTTAGAAGTATCTAGGATGGCAACCAGATGATCTAGGGAACTAATAAAGTTCCTAGAAGGTCCAAATCACCAAACAAACAGCCAACTATCATCAGCATCCCGCGTTTACTTTAATTACAGCAAACCGATAAACGTCCTGTTAAATCATCCAGGTTTCCAGGTACTAGCATGGTTTGCTTTTCGCGTACTCGTTTAACACAAGCTAATATTGTTTACTTCATCAGGGAGAACGTTACCCGGGCTGGTTAATTGATTAATGGTTTACGCCACACTCGGGATTATTTCACTTATATGGCGGCCTTAATGGGAGAGGAAACCGGACTTATTGCGCGAGGGAAACCCCCGACCTTCGGCGAGTACCTGGCAACTCTTCCAAATACGGTGATCGAGTGCAAAATCCACTTCGAACCCGCGCGGCATCAATGGAAGGCCATTTTCGGACCGAGGGACTATCACCCTAACCGACTGAGCCACCGAGGCCCCAACCCGGGCTGGAACCATCCAATTCAGTAGATAATAGAGTGGCAATTGTTTTACACCATCAGAAGACATCCTGGATTGTTGCAACTTCACAAGGCTCGATTATGTTACACAAAATCAGTCTCTGATGTTGGCAAACACATTTAGTTTCACTCAACCCAGGGCAATTAGCTTGTCTGTAAAGAAATTAGTTTATCAACAATTCGCGTTATTATAAACAAATATCAGATTCATCGGCTGTATAGGCGTAAAACTGTTTGCAGGAAGAAAAAAAAAACGATATCGATTCGAAAAAAAGAGTCTTTGAAGAAAGTTGACATACTAATAGAATAACTTGGATGAGGAAGTTTGGCTTTGATTTCTCTTCTTTGGTACAAAAAAACCCCATACACAAAGTATAACATTTTAATGTGCTGCACTGACATGCTTGACCTCACGGGGCTAGGTAACATCCAGTTTGATTGATTGATCGATTGTTTAGTGTTTTACGCCGCGCTCACGATTATCACACTTATATGGCGGCGTTGCCAGTTTTATTGTTGGAGGGAACCGGGCTCTATGCCCGGAGGAACCCGCGACCCATTGGTGGAAGGTTGTTTGGATTGAGCGTCCAACGCTCTACTGAGCCACGGAGGCCCCCGACATCCAGTTTGAAGACAACGTGATTATCTACCTTAATGAATTGAGATTTCATTTTATATGTGCCACATGAACCATAAAAAAGACATTTCATTCGTGGGAGGTTGACCAAGTTGAACATAGTTACATACCAATCTGTGTTGAAGCATGTTGTGAAGGTGTTGACGTTGTGAAGATTTTTGATCGCATTTCTCTTCTTAGGAAAAACGGCATTCAACAGCTACCAATTTCACGTACAGCACTGTCATACTTGGTCGCACAGTGCCAGGAAACGATTCCTGATTAGGAGTAGTGTTCCATTTATATGTGCTACGTGAACCATAAAATCACATTTTGGTAATGGGAGGTTTAATAAGATTAACATAATTAAGGTCAATTGCATCCCAAAGTTTGCTGCTGTGAAGATGTTTCACGATTTCATTCTCTCCGTAGAAGCATCTTTTTGCATGTTGGATAAAATATATTGTCCATATTTTTTTTTCCTCTCCACAAAATAGAATATTTATCTACAGAAATTCAACCTACGAAAATACCTCACGTCAATGACTATGTTTATTAAACACACGGGCTATTAATGTTTTCTTTGCACCATAGTCCTTCAGTCCGACACAGACATTCTATCGATACCGGGGGCCGAGGGGGTCCAGTGGGTTAGAGTGATCGTCCCTCAGTCCGACGCAGGCCTTCTATCGCGTGTTCGAATCCCAAAATTCAGACAAAATAAAAATTGAAAAAAAAAATGTCTGTGGATTTTCACTGAATTGCCGTAAGTAGGAGATTTGCCAGGTACTCGCCGAAGGTCTGGGGTTTCCTCCGGTCAATGGACCCGGTTTTCTCCCCCAATAAACCTGGCAACGCTGCCATATAAGTAAAAAAATCAATGCATCAATCAATCTTTGCACCACGTAGATGTAAATGTGCGATATATGGAACCATAAAGAAGGGCTATAACCACCGATTTCGCTATCAAACTTGACGACATAAAATTACTTTCTTCTATGGAAGATGGGATTCGAGTAGCATTCCCACAGGGTGACAAGAAGGAATTCTATATGTGGGCACTTTGTCACCATTTGCTGAGTTCAAGAACGACGTGGTTAACATGATTCCGTTGGAGTGTTGATCTAATTTTGTCAGACTGTTAAAAGAACAAAAAATACTTAAGATATTAAAAGTAACAAACGACCAGGGGATTTTATTGATAAATTTTCAGAAATAATAAAACCAATAACTTATTTAAGACAAAATATTCCACAAGTAATGGAAACAAAATATTGAAAAACTACTGCTTAATGTTGCAGCAATAGTATTGTCCACAGTTCCAGAAAAAAATGAACTTGTTATTCGTGGGCTGGATTTCCTCTCACGGAACACAAGATAAAAGTTCTCTGCAAACGGATGTTACCTCAGGGTTTGATCCAACATCAAACACACAAAAACCCACAGTATTTCAAACCACTAGTTGACAAATAGACTAAAAACTATATACAGTATATAGTTGATGAAAACTATACTCTTAAGATAAACAATTACGTATTGAGGTTTCATAAGCCTTGATTTATTGATATGTTATTTGACTAAATAGATCTTGCGGAAAATACGCGTAAAACTATAATAGAAAGAAAACATATTTTATTGAAAAGGAAATATTTTCAGACAAAATCCAAAGAGCTAAATTCAGTTGAGATTGAATTCCTTTGGTACATTGTTTAAAAAAAAAACGATAATAATAAAAAAACCTCTAGGTTTGGTTAGATTTCTTCGATGGATAATGGTTATTCAATTTCAAATAGTCCAACACAATTTGACAAAGTTCTCTAAAATAATCTTGCCACGTTTTGTTTTCAATATATTCAACTACGACAGATAGGTAGAATAAGAAACGTTTTCGCCTAATGAGGTTTCCTCTAAGAGTTGAGTTGTATTAATGTCACCGAATTAAGATTTTTTTAAAGGAAAAACTGGCAATGTTTACCAAAACTTGTTGCTGAAGTATACCTGGCTTCTTGGAATATCAGGCTTGACTAAGTGAGAACGGTGAACCATTTACTCTACAGTGACTACTCGTCGGTACCCTCAGGCTTACGTTTATGTCATTAGTAAACGATTTCCAGGCGATCTGATGGACATTAGCTATCTACTAACAAAGGTCAACCAGATCGAGACAAACGTGCAATAGTGTGAAACTGGGCTTATCTCATTCTGTACGTATATACAAATAAAGGGTGTTAACAGGGTTAAGTGTTTTTTTGTACAGGTCAGTTCTTGTATAGAGAGGTTAATAATGAACACAGTAAATGATTAATGTCGTGTGTTGGAATTGGTAGTTTTACGGGTGGAATGATGTGTATTAAAACTTTACCTCACACAGTCTGAGTTGTTGTCCCCAGTGGTTTAGAATCAGAACCGTGTAATATTATTATACTGGCAGTCTTTGGCTTTTATTAGGGCAATCTCTATATGAAATGGTATTGGATTTACTTCAGCTAATAGTCGTTTGAATAAAGCACACTTGTCTCTGGAGGCAAATTGAATATCGAGTTATGAGTGACCCGAGTCCCCAAACAGCCACAGTATATGAGTTGGCACTTTCACCGATTAGATGTTTCCTTTCAAACACTTCTGTCGAATTACTTATCTGATTGACCTGTGTGAATCTTCCCGGGTAGAAACAGAATGATACTGATTTCCTTCTACCATCTAAATGACCATCTACGGTTATGAGTGAAACCATAATGAGTGCGACCTAAAATACAAAAAATATTGAAAAAAGCGTTTTTTTGTACAATGTATTGATTTGGTTTCTTATTAACTGACAGAGTCATAAATATAACAAATTGTTGGTAAACTTCTGTACCCTCTGAACGATATGTTTCAACAGAAACCCCAAATCCCCCGCCTCTCTCCCACCTCGCCGCCACTGCTGTCTAAGAACACCTACTGAGATAAGAGATCACACTGGGTAGCTTCGTTAACCTTTTTGACTGTGTGATTCTTATCTGGGAACATTAACATGTCGAGTAGGTATACATCAACATAATGTAAGTGGCGGCTGACCAGTATTGATGAGTTTATAAAGACATGCTAACAAACCTGTGTAAGAGGGACGACTAGCAGAAGGGATCTCGATCCATTGTGCTTATTTCGCTGTTTGGTGCAAGGAAAAGAAAACAAACAAGGTAAACTAAAAAAAAAAGAAATAAACGAAAAAAAACCCCCCAAAAACCCCAAATAACAACAACATATTTCTTCCCCTACAGCAATTTTTGTTAAAACTGCGGAATCCGAAAATATTTTCTTTTGGAAATCCGGTTGACATTCAAATGCAGGACTGTGGGCTAAGCGATTTTGTTCAGGACTTTCAACAGATTCCTACATATAGATGTCTATATATTTACAAAGACAGATGTAATTTATAGATTCTTTTATAGAACGGATTTACTAAAATCAAAGCACATATAAAGGCCTAAAACAGCTTTTACTACATTGTGCATTGTGATGTTTAATATGAGCTTTGGAAGTAGCTTCTCTCATCATCAGAAATTACAGCACACAACGTCGGCATTATTTACACAGTAGAATGAACAAAATAAATACCAATCCTCGATAGGTTGTGATTCCACTGATTACCTTGACATAATACAGTAGAGTAAGCAATCCGAAGAAAGACATGTAAGACATAATGAATCAATATTTCGGTTTATTCTCAAACCATCATCAGAGTCAGGGGGATGATAGTTTTTAAATAAACCGAAATACGGAGTCAATATGTCTTACATGTATTTCTTCAGATTGCTTTCTGTACTATATTGCGATTCTTATAATTTAGTTCAAAATGACTGCAAAATAATCTAAATATTCTAGGCTATAGGGAGTGCAAGTTTTATGAGAATTTCACAATTTACTTTTGGATTTAATTATTGACATAATTCATGTCATCCTATGTCTACAGAAAGTAACTAGCATCCTATCAGAAAATGAGAATTTTCAAATCTATTGGAAACCGATGGTGTTTTAGATTTATATTACTTTTTGTAGAGAAACAGCGTCCCGGAGCAATGATAACAGCACATAGGTGATCGGAATATTGGATTTAATTTTATAGAAATTATTATATCCAAGTATTTGCACATGTGCTTTTTACTCCCATAACATTTGGCCAAAACAATGGTCTGAAAACTGTGTTTATGAACAGACTACATACTGTTTACAAGAACTGCACGTCCTCATCAGTGATTTTGAACTTCTCCGTCCATATGACAAATGAAATCCGGAGCTAATAGTTAAGAAAATGGCGTGAAACCATAATCAATTTGATCCTTTACCATTGATTCATGTTCTTTCCTTTAAACAAATGTTGTTTTTCTGCTAGTGAGCTGTACCATATCAAGTTGTAAAGTATGAGAAACATCAATATTTCTTCAACATCCATTCATATTCTTCATTATTTGTCTAAAGTATTATTCAAGTCATAAAAAGTTCCTATTTTCATGCCAACTGTAGTAAAGCAATATATATGTTATTGTTAGTCCGCACCCAATTATGTATCAAGTGCTAGTTCTGCACGGAACCGAAATACAGATCGACTCCAACTACATGTGCGTGAGTATTTAAGTCATTGCATTGGCGACGAGAACGGGATCGGAAGCATTCCAGCCGTGGTAAATATCTCAAATAATCCATCCAAAGCGGTGGCATTAACAAAAAAAACTTTGTTATCAAAGCAAAGCTGATATACCATATTAAACTCACCACAAACAACTCGCGCACAACAACAACATGGCTTTTAGTCTACCGGACTATCCAGCATTTGATGTCACATCAGACCCTACATCTATCGGTACAAGGTTGGACAAATGGCTCAGAACATGTTAGCAGCCATGGATATAACAAGCGATGGCAGAAAACGAGCTTTATTACTACACTATATTGGGGAAGAAGGTTACGATATTTTCAAAACTCTACCCGATTCCGGAAACGCCACGGACTTAAAAAAAGCCCACGAGGCACTGACTCGTTATTTTTCACCAAAGAAAAACATTGCCTATGAAGTCTATAATTTTCGTAATGCAACACAAGAACGAGACGAAAACCTAGATCAATTCCATACCCGCTTGAGACAATTATCATCCAACTGTCAATTCCATGATGTTGATAATGAAATTAAAGGGCAAATCTTACAGTTTGGCAGTTCACAACGATTACGACGCAGAATTCTCCGAGAGCCAGATCTGAGTTTGTCTGAAATTTTGGACCTAGCTCGAGCCCTAGGAATTTCGGAAGTACAGGCTAAAGGAATGGAAAAAGGAAAAAATTATCAGCCAAAACCTGTCAATGTAGTAAACAAAGGTAAGAAATACCCAAACCAAAGAAACAAACCCAGCTGGAAGAAAAACATAAACAATGTTTGTAGAAATTGTGGTGGAACCTATCCTCACGAAGGTGACTGTCCAGCTAAAGGCAAAACTTGTGGACTCTGTAAAAAGAAAGGCCATTTTAGAAAATATTGCTTATCTTCTAAAAAGAAACAAAAACACCAAAATGTCAAAACCCTGGATATTACACCCAAAAACCCAACATATGTGTCTAGCAGCGATGATGACTATGATTATGTCTTTAGTGTTAGCAGCCAACACCCTACAACTAAACCGTTAATTACAATTTTCTCAGGAAATACTCCAATTGAAGTCCTGGTTGATTCTGGTGCCTCTGTTGACATACTTGATCTATCTCTGTTTAACACCATCCAACCAAAACCAAAACTTAAACCTTCAACTACAAATATACTTCCTTATGGTACAACTAAACCTCTGTCAGTAAAAGGGATTTGGACTACTGAAATCAGCTTCAGATCTAAACTCCTCACTACAGATTTCCATATTGTTGAAAATGGATCAGGGTCATTAATTGGTTACAAGACAGCCTTAGATTTAGGCTGTATACAAATCTTAAACACCATCACACCTGACACGAACATCCAACCGTCAGATAAATTGATTGCCCAATACCAGGATTTATTCCAAGGAATAGGTAAACTCAAAGATTATCAGGTTGAACTTCATATTGACAATTCAATTCAGCCGATCGCACAGCCGCATCGCAGAGTTCCCTTTCATGTCAGGCAGAAGGTTGAAGAAGAACTTGAACGACTGGAATCCCTTGATATCATAGAAAAGGTCGAAGGTCCCACTCCATGGATATCTCCAGTTGTTGTTGTCCCAAAGCCAAAACTACATGTACCTGACAAAATACGTCTTGTATTGATATGAGGCAGGCCAACAAATGTATCAAACGTGTTCGACATCTTACCCCAACAGTCGACGACCTTATAACTGATTTAAATGGATCTCAAATCTTCACCAAGCTTGACTTAAACGCCGGCTACCATCAGTTAGAGCTAAGAGTAGATTCATAACCACCTTTTCAACACACATTGGTCTCCGACGCTATAAAAGGCTTAATTTTGGTATCTGCTCAGCAGCAGAAATCTTTCAGAATGTCATCAGTGAAACCTTAGAAGGCATTCCTGGGACGTTAAACATCAGCGATGATATCTTGGTCCACGCTAAATCTCAAGCAGAACATGACAAGATCTTAGCACAAGTCTTCCAACGGTTGCGTGAACGAAATATTACACTCAACAGGGAGAAATGCGAGTTTAACAAGACTTCTCTAGAATTTTATGGCTACATATTTTCCAAAGACGGAATTTCCGCTGACCCCAAGAAAGTGTCTGCTGTGAATAAGGCTGACGCTCCTAGTCACCCGAGTGAAGTACGCAGTCTTCTTGGACTGGTCAATTACTGCTCAAGATTCATTCCAGATTTAGCAACAATTACTCAACCGCTCCGAGAACTTACCAAGAAAACAGCAACCTGGTCATGGGAAAAACAACACCAAGACGCCCTAAACACAATCAAACAACGGCTAACTAATAGCAAAGTGATGTCATACTTTGATCCACAGAAAAACACCGAACTCGTTGTAGACGCCAGTCCTTGTGGTTTAGGAGCACTACTTACTCAACGTGACAGAAACGACGACATGCAAGTCATCGCCTACGCCAGTCGCTCGCTTACGGCCGTTGAACAACGCTACTCTCAGACGGAAAGAGAAGGCCTAGCCATACTATGGGCATGTCAACACTTCCACCTCTACCTATACGGCCATCCTTTCATAGTAATCACCGACCACAAACCTCTTGAAAACATATTTCAGAACCCAAGGTCAATTCCACCACTGCGTATTGAAAGATGGATGATTAAGCTACAACCTTATTCTATCACCGTGAAATACCGCCCAGGAAAACACAACCCAGCCGACTACATGTCACGCCATCCGGAGCACTCCCATCAAAGTCTCAACAGCCAAACAACCAAATCAACTCAACAACATGTCAATTTTGTTATTAACAACGCTGTACCAAAATCACTGAAACTTGACACGATTCTACAAGAATCACAAGCGGACCCAGTCCTCAAGCTAGCCCGTGAAGCAATCACAACTGATAACTGGCGTCCAATTCTTCATCGTGCCAAAACCCAGGACTCTGAAACATATCACAAGCTATTGTGCCTTGAAAAACTCAAACATGAGCTAACCTGCACACCAGATGGATTAATCCTACGAGGTCGACTGATCGTCATTCCAAGCAGCCTACAACAGCGTACAATTGAAATTGCTCACGAAGGCCATCAAGGTGTTTCAAAAACCAAAAGCCTCCTGCGAGAGAAAGTTTATTTTCCCGGCATCGATAAACAGGTGGAATCTCTTATCAACTCTTGTATTCCCTGTCAAGCAAACACACGATCTACACCAAGAGAACCGTTAAAAATGTCAGAGCTACCAGCTTCAGCTTGGTGTGAAATCAGTGTGGATTTTAAGCAAGTTACAGCCAACGACTACCTACTCGTAATGATGGATGACTATTCTAGGTACCCGGTTGTCGAACATGTACATTCGACATCAGCCAAAGCAGTAATACCAGTGATGGACAAGGTATTTGCAGAATTTGGTATCCCGAGAGTAGTAAAATCAGATAATGGTCCACCCTTTAATAGTTCTGATTTTGCTGACTTTTCAACTTACCTAGGATTTCAACACAGAAAGGTAACCCCATATTGGCCAGAAGCAAACGGAGAGGTTGAGCGCTTTATGCAAACCATAGGCAAAGCAATACGAACCGCTATTCTTGATGGAAGATCATGGAGACAAGAAATATTTTCCTTCCTTAGGAATTACAGGGCCACTCCTCACACTTCCAGTAAACGAGCCCCAGCAGAACTCTTATTTAACAGACCATTCCGTACGAAACTTCCAGAACTATCTTCAACTCCATCATCATCAGAGCTTCGAGATAATGATAAGAAAGCAAAAGGAAGGATGGAAGAAAATGCTCACAAGCACCGCCAAGTCCGACCTTCGAAAATCAAAGTTGGTGATTTTGTTCTTGTCAAGCGTAATCAAAAACAAAACAAGCTTGAGTCTCCTTTTCATTCAAAACCATACATAGTGACTAAAGTGAAAGGTTCAATGATCTCCGCTAAGAGTGGCGGCCATGAAATAACTCGCAACAGTTCATTCTTCAAAGTTATCTCCTATCACCCTTCGACTAGTACCGAAAGTGACGAAGATGATATCGATGTTTTAAGACCTGTCGAAACACTCAATCGGAAACGTCCAACCAGACACCACAGACGTCCGGCGCATTTAAATGACTATGTTCCGTGATCATACAGATTGGAGACTCTGTAATCAAATATTTAGAAGCACATCTCTAGTGTTTAAGGGGCAGAATAATCCCCACGAGTTTGTGCCAGGCAGGGAAGTCTACCCCTGACCTGTGTTAGTTTTTGGATAGTTAGTTGTTTAAAGTTTCGTGTTCTCGTTTTGTTTTAATTGACTTGACATTTTGCCTAACCAAAACACAAAGACCATTAACTTTGATCAAGCGATTGACTTTAATATCTAGTCTTACTTTCTTCTTGTTTTGTTTTAAAACCTTTAAATACCTTCTTTCAATTTGAAGAAAAGGAGGGATGTAGTAAAGCAATATATATGTTATTGTTAGTCCGCACCCAATTATGTATCAAGTGCTAGTTCTGCACGGAACCGAAATACAGATCGACTCCAATTACATGTGCGTGAGTATTTAAGTCATTACACCAACCACCAAGAAAATAATTGTAACAAATAAAGAGCCGAGTGGGAGAAACCTGTTTTACTTTCAGGTTTCCGGATCAAATTTAAGATTCCAATCAGTTAAAGTTGGTTTCAAAGTAGCTAATCCCCTCTTGAATAAATATTGCCTTGAAGAGAAAACTATGATTTTAGTATCCATTCTCTCCCATTATATTTATGAACACTAAAACACAGTGAAAATCCAAAGGCTTTGGGACAGATTGTCATTTAAGAGAGTGTATTTCCCATGCACAGCGTATGGCTGATGGGTGCCCTAAAAGAAATATCGTTAGATAATGTTTCTTACGTCGGCTCCGCAGACGTGATTGCAGTATAAAAAGGCGCATAGATCAAAAAAAAAAAACCTTAGAAAAAGAACGTCAATCCATTGAGGAAGATCATCACGATGCCCGCCAAGAAGCAGACCAAGGCAAAAGCTTCAACTGTTGTGTGATAAAATGAAGCACCCAAAAATATATACCTGTAGTACACCTGAGGGTATTTTTCGCACGGTGAACGCAAGGCGGTCCAAGACCGAGTCGGCGAATCGTTCAACGGTTTACGAATGCCGTACGGTTGGCGGAACAAGAAATTTCACCGTACGGAGCATCTTGCGACACAACAAAATCGTGCAACAACCGCGCATCAAGATACAACGGTTTACGGTGAACGTACTGGCGCCCGCACGGATCAGAGGTAATAAAAAAATTCGCACGGCCGAAAATTGGATTCCATATACACACCAAACTTTTCTGCGGCTCTTGCGGCACAAAAATTCCGCGCGGTAAGGTGCGGTTGCCCGCAAGGAAGGCTGCGGTCCATCGTACGGAAGGCCACAATTCATGACCGCAAGAGCCGTAAACCCGCCGTATCTCAATTGTGAAAGGGGCTTAAATTAACAACGAAGCAAAAACGCTAGCTAATATAGTTTATACAGCTAGAACTTGCCTTTCATTCCGTTAATAATCTATAAGTAGTCGATTCTGACTTTCATTATACATGTTACCTTTCATTAAATGTTAATGAAAACCTTTGAGTACATGTTGAGGCAGATCAATCCTTTTATCTATTGGTTCGTTATGGACTGTGAGCTATAGAATGATCTTTGTCGCCATCAGTATAATCGAAACGAAATGATAGGGCTATATCGACATCATGCAGACCTGGAGTTTGTTTCACAAAGCCCCGTAGTTCTATGTAACTGTCATGGCAACCCATACGCTGGAGACACGTTGATATGGGAACAGTTACATTAAATCCCTGTACGCCTTTTGCTGAAACAGGCACCTTCTCCTTTATTCAAAATAATAAGGCTACATCGACATTAAGCAGACCTGGAGCTTGTTTCACAAAGCCCCGTAGTGTAAGTTTTTATGTAACTGCTATGACAACCGATACTCTACAGACACGTTACTCTCAGGATAGTTACCTTAAGTGCCTCTACGCCCTTTGGTGAAACAGACTCCTGCTCCTTTATTCTGTCTTCTGTCGTTTAGGACTTACGGTGCTACAAGTGATGGAGTCTAACCCAATATGTTATTTAACAGGCACATGACAACATTCGGCCAGACCTGTCTGGTAGGGAAACATTATTGAATTGCAACCTTAGCATTTTGGTTTGAAGGTTGATGGGAGATGTCAGTTTCGCAGTTATCAGATTTGCTTCCCACTATAACCATGTTTTCTTTCAATCACGTCAAGTTTTTACAAAAGCCCTGTTAGGTTGCAAATGCCTAATCTCTATATGACCGTTAATATGGGTCACACCATAAAGCTGTTTTCCTAAAATGTTTGAAAAAAAAACGGAATTAGCTAAAGATAATCAATCTGCCACGCGATATCCTGAAATAATAAATAAAGACTATAATTTATCTATTGGTAGATAGTTTTTAGTTCAGATTGTGTTTCTTTGCACTGAAAACATTTTTTTTTAAAGTTTTAAAATTGACTTAAGTTTTATTATGAATACGTTTTTTTCAGTGAACTAAGAACTGATACTTGTTCACTAGACTTGATTTGTTCTCTGATTGTTCACTAGCAGATAGCTACAGTAATGCTTTCATTTCTTTTAATGTTGGATTAGTTGGCTTGTATTGAAAATTCCCATAGTACGACATGCTTTTTGAGTCATTCCATTGTAAAACGTAATCATTCAGATTGTCCAATAAATAACTTTTTAAAGTTTAATTGATTGTGTCTTTACAATGCCTAGGGTTTGATCAGTCCAGGGGTAAAACGTAAGATCTATCCAAGGTCAACAATGGATTTGGCCTTTATCTGAAAAAGGTAAATTCTGTATATAAAGAGGTAGAGATATTAGGCTCTTGACTCTTCACGAACGGCTTGATATTTTATATCGATCGTTTTTTTTATCGTTATTAATCGTTAACAGTTCTTTGGGCTCCTTGAAATGAATGCTCATGACCATGTCAAAATCCAATTTTCTACAGCAAACCCAGACTTTTTATGACATTTTGGCCGGCGAAAGAAGGACCAAGAACATATTACAGACGTAACTTAAAAAAGCATCGTATAATGGGCTTGTCAATTCTACCATTCACTGGAAATGCTTTTGTCGATGATATACATCTCTTTCTCAAGCTACCAGAAAGAAATTCTCTACGAGCTCCCAATGTTGAACAATTGAAGCTTCATACAAATGTACTGTTGAAAAGGGATAGTATTGTCTGAAAATTCGATCACGAGTTTGACGAGATTATGAAAGCACGACATTATGGCTAATGGCTCGATTTAATGGCGTGGTTTTTGCTAATCTCGCGAGTTTTTGGTAAAAAAATCGCACCATTAGGCCAGATGGCGTGCGAATGGCCGCATCCGTCTTCCATACTGAGATGAAAGTTAACGCATTATTAGGTAATTGTGGAATTGTGGAGTACAATTGCACTGTAAAGATACTGGTATACAAGCGATAAACTCGTATCCTTTTTCGCATAAAACAGATAAAATAGTAACTGTGCTTTTAAAATAAGGACACATGGTGTAGATATGGCGCCAGTCTGGTAGGTGAAAGGAACTAACACTTAAATGTGGTTCGGCTTGTTCCTGTTGTTGATAATGTCCCTGTGGAATAATCGATGTCCAATATTAAAATATTATACTCTGGAACGAATAAATATTCCACGCTATCCCACGAAAATATAGCACCCAAAACGACCTACATACAGCGTTCTGTAGTAATATAACAGCCCGATCATCCAAATGAATGGTCAAATAAGGTCAGTACTTCATGTATATTTCATCTTTACTACTGATAAAAAGTTAATATGCACAAAGTCACCTGAAACCCAGTTACTTTTATAACCCCAAAACACGATCATTACATTATAGGGTACAACGAAATTGTTTGGCTTTGTTTTATCCGACTCAAAGGCAACAAATCTAAAAAGAGTCAAAGCCGTTTAAATCATATCCATTTTCCAAAGAGATGTTTTGATTAACATTGCTACTTTGGTTTTACTTTGGTCTTGTGTTACCACAAAATTGGTAACAGCTCAGGTATTGATTATATTTGATATGAGGGTGGCCGTTTTATAGGTGACTTGCCTGGTAGATTTTTTATTTGAGTCAGCGATCAGTCGGAAACATCGATGAATGACATGGGCATCTTAGAGTTGAATATATAGGTCATACATTGTACTCTGATGAGTAAATTTGATCCGCCTCAAAGGTGATCTATATTCCTATAATCTGCCCACACAGTTATTAGAATCATTTAATTGGAAAATTGCAGACTCGAGTAACATCTATATTAAACCCCCTTGTTTGAAAGTTTTGCTGGTCAGGACACTAGTCTGTCTTCTACCTAGGTTTTTCTGGGGGAACGAACATTTTCATTTTCTTTTCCCATGATCCTATGGGGTTCAATCTCAGTCTTGATTAAACTTTGTCAATGTATTACAAAGTTTTCCAGAACATTCTACTGGCTAAGGCCAAGCTACTGTCTGTCGTCAACCTAATGCAATATCATGGGTTTTAGTATATTACAACAACGTATGATTGACTAAACAAGTGTAAATGATATACCCCTCTTTAACACAATTAGAAATTTGTCTCCATCGCTTTTGTGGACGAGAAGATTTTTCCCTGTGCGCGTTTGTTTTAGTGTTCATATATATATTCTATTCAATATTAACGGTACTTGAAACCGATGAGGTACTGGGGTGACAATAGTTTCAGTCGTCACATGAACTAACTTACGTTATTATACAAATACGACACTGTTAACCTGATTGTCAAATGGGGACATATTTTTCCGGAAGCCACATTATCCCCCTTGACCTCGTGCTTGCGTCTGGGTTAGAATTTTGTCTTCCGGTCCCCTTTATGGACGTAATTATTCCCTGAAAACACACGCTGACAAAAATAAACCCTGTGGACAATATTTGGTAGAAGTGGTTATAGGAGAAGTCAGTGAGGAGTTAGTATGACAGCCACTAGTTAATTATTGAGTCTCAAACCACCTCTTGACCCTCTGCTTGAACACATGAGTCGGAAATAGAAGACAAAGGATGATTTCCTCTCAGAGAAAATACAGTAATACTTGTCTATATACTTGTTGACTTGATTCTTCAGAATTACTTTTTAAGGATATTCGCTTCCAATGTTAAATCGGCGAGAACACTTAGTCTAAAATGTGACACCTACATGTATATGATTCTACTTGCTCTGTGATTTCTTAAAAATAAGTGTCTAATGTTTGCTGCAAGATATACCAAAGGGTTTAATAACATATATTTTACATTCTCTAAAAGCTTATAATAGAAGTTAACTTGGCGAGAACACTTATCAGTCTAAAATGTGACACCTATATTGTTCTATTTGCTCTGTGATTTCTTAAGAATAAGTGTCTAACGTTTGCTGCAAGATATACCAAAGGGTTAAATAACACGCACTTTACATTCTCTAAAAGCTTATAATAGACCTACATTGATCATATTCAGAGAAGTCTGTTATGTAGATCACAGATCGATGACTGTAAAATTGGTAATACAGTCTATAGTTATTCCAGCAAGTCTAACATAACAAAGATAAATCAATTCCAATTGTCAGTTTGATTGGCAGCTGAATGTATCTTTGTGCGTCTCGACTTTCTATAATGTGGTTTTTGTGTTGTAGACAGTCGGATGAATTGGCTAGATATTCAATACCATCTGTATGATATTGATAGATGTTCTAGAACGGTCTCATGTTAATAGATCCAGGAATAACAGCATTTCTTACAAAACAGGCTTTATCGGAAGAAAGTTACTCGCTGTCCTATCATTCAAACAGTGCTGGTTGAGGAAATAACTAAAAGAAAGGTTTGTTTCAAGACTTAAAATCTAAAAAAAAAAACTTGTGATCTGCTAGGAAACATCTGTATCTAAGGAGTTTCGCTCCTCCACTTGAGAAGAGTTCCCTCTTAAGTTATCGCTAAGGTGAAACTCTTACGATGGGGTTAAGAGGGTTTCGTAAAAGTGGCGTAGGTCCATCTTAAAATTTCCCTTAAGGTTTATCCTTAGCCACTAATGTCACCTTAACTAAGGAGGCTTCGTAAAACTGGGCCCTGGACTTGGAACGATGTCTCATCGAGGAATGGGAACGCATCACTCCCAACGTCAGCAGACGTTTGACGTCATCAGTCCGAAGGCGTGTTCTGGCATGCATTGATGCTAACGGTGGACATACCCGCGATTCTGATTGTCTCGACAGTTAGAGACTTTGAAAGTAATCAAAAAAGTGAATGGTTGGCGTTGGATTGCTGTAAATGCATACAGCTTGTGGTCTGTACGAGCCGAAATAGTGTCAATAATATTTCAATAACCGGGTTAGTTCGACACAATACTTTAACGAACACTCCCTTGACAAGTAGCACTTTAAAGCTTCTGAAATAAGCTTTTTTCGAGATATAACCGATAGTATCCGCATTTTGTTTTAGCTGAAAATATCCAAATTTTGACAGCTCATGCCAATTTAAAAAAAAGAAAAGATTTTCTGATAATTTTGTTTCTGTCGAAATAATGATTATTTTCTTTGGTTTCAGACGAATTAACTGAGAAGAGGTATGTGCTCTGTGCGTATTCTTAAAAAAATGTGTAAAGAGGCCGATTTTTTCTAATCGGGTGTTTGTAAATAATGTATCATCCAACTACAGTGTCAAGGTTAATGAATCTATTCCATCGTCAGGAACTCTCGTGCGTTCTCTCGGTGGCTCTCTCGGTAGAACTAGTCACCAGCAAGTGATCCTCTAAAGCCTCACGGACCAGCCCCGATAGCTCAGTTGGTAGAGCGTCCACTTCAGCGCTGTGAGATCCAGGTTCAAGCCTGGGTCGAGTCAGACCAAAGACTTTAACAGTGGGAGCTGCTGCTACTTCGCTTGGCGCTCAGCAATAGGAGTTAGAACAGCGACTGGTTGGCCCGGTGTCAGTATAACGTGACTGGGTAAGGGGGCTTGCTGGGTGTCTTCGGCAAGTCGTCTCGGTGAGGTAGCAAAAAATAAAAAGGAGCAGTGGAAATCTGCCCTGCCACATGGAGACAACGTCTGCATATGACTGAAAAACTGTTAAGCAGGACGTAAAACCCAAATCACTCACTCACTCACTGTAAAGCCTCACGGCTTTGAGTACCACTTAGTAAATTAGAAAAGTCAGACTGTTGGCTTGGATGTCAGTGGATGGAAAAAAAAAACACCGAGAGCGACGCAAAACACCAAATAACTCCCAAATCAATCATCATTGCACACTGGTGTCTATCAACCAGACAACAATTGAAATTTTCTCCAGTTCAGTTGAAGTTAGGCTTTCCATATATATAGGTATGTCAATTAAGCTACTTATTAATGGTTTGCTTTCACGTACTTGATCTAAAGCAAACTAATGTTTATTTCGCCAGGGAGAACGTTACTCGAACAGAAACCACCCGACTAGCTAACTCAGCAAATAATAGAGGGACATTCGCTTAACATCATTGGAAGATGCTGTACATGTTTGGTGATCATCCGACTCGATTGGGCTAACACGTAATTAATGGTTGCCGAAATGTGTTCGACTAATTGATGTCGTCCGGGGTAGTCAATTTTTCTAACTCAAGAGAGAATCTAAAAGCATATCTGTTTAATGTTTCCCAGGTAACGACATCTTCGTCAACCTCAACAATCTGGAATGGAAACATGTGATTACCACCATGTGGTATTAGAAATATCACACGACCTTACCATATGTTATAAGAATATGTAATCTGGAAGATAAAAGGAAAAGTACTGGAAAGTAAACCACTGAGCCACTGAGGTCCCCACATATTTGAAAGGTGTTGGGATGATTAACCCCCCCCCCCACTGATAGACAGTTTAATGACGCGTTTAGCCCGATTTTAATACGATCTCCTGCAGCTGGTTTATTTTTTTCTTGATTCTTTACTTCAGAAATAAAGTAAGGAAAGTCGGCACTTCACAGTTTATCAGATAGATTAATTACGCTTTCACAACCCGCTACATTAGGGTTCACCCATGAAGGACCTCTGTCTACATCCACCCGAAACCGTCCGTCAGACAATAAACAATATACCACGGAATTTCCACTAATTGTACATTTTTGGCTGAAAATTGACCAACAACCTTTCATTCAAAGTCGAATCATTCTTCTTTTTCAAATAAGTAAAAATATTTTGACAAATGTTAAAAAAATACACGATTAGGTCTTGAAGGGAAATAGTTGACTCTAAACATGTTTGGATGAAATTTGTATCAATCTGTTCTACTTCTTCTTGTCTTTCGGATGAACTATCTATTTTGATATTTCAATTTATTGTTATTTGTTTGTCTTATAAAAGTAATAAAATCTCTTCGGATATTTAATCTTGGAAAGTTAATTTGAGTATTGAAGCGATTTTAAATGGTCTCATTCCAGAGGAACCGAAATTAAACTTCAAATGTCTTTTGGTTCTCTAATGTGCCCAGTTTCAATAACAGTTCCACCCCAGAATTGTAACAGCAGTGCTTTAAAGTAAAACCGGTCCCATAATTAATAAATCATGTCCGCTGAGCCTGAAGGTCTTGGATGTAATCATTGTATTTACTGTTTAACTTGATACCAATGTTTCAGATGTCTGTAAATCAAAATACAAAAATAAATCACATCAAAGAGAAGTATTGTAAAAGACAATCATATCTCCAGGGTTAAAGTCCACCTAATCCAGCAGATAGGGTGGATTAAAAGCCGTTATTACCTTTTCATACGGACCAATCAGTGGACATTAGCTTTGAAAAAAAAAAACCTTTGATTTTCTGCTTAATGCAAGAGAATATATTAGAAATGGCTAGAGGTATATTGTCAAATCAAAACAAGAACACACACACATGTAGGACTGAAAAATACAATAAAGTGAATAATTACTTATGGATAACAACTTCTTGGTTAATTGGTTGTTTTATATCCATAAGCAGAAGTATATGAATGGGGAAGTTTGAAAGTTTGCATTGCACCATATCCAGGGCACTGACGCCTTCGACCTGTTTATACTACACTATGTGACGTTTATGCGCGGTAGATTTTGAAATTGTCAACGGTTGCGAAATTTCAAATCAGAAAATAAATTCATTCTCCACTTACTGGACAATCAATATCTATCGACAATCCCAATAACCGCGGTTCGGAGAATGCATTGGTTCTAAAAAAGCTTTACCAACCAAGCACGCAACTCCGATATCTCCGACTGTAATCGTTCCAAACTAGGCTTCTTGTCTCAATTTCAACTGAATGAAGTTCTTCGGAAACTTTAACGTTTGCTCTATCAAGTACTGTTGTCGTATCTAAAACATTCGCCAAGTTTTTTTCTTATGCATCCCCCCATAGTTCCTACAAACAAGAAAAGAAAAGCTACGGTTTCTTACTAACCGAGAGAGGGCTCTGTTTATCGTGACCTCTGGGTTAAAAGGCGCAAATGCCCTGAATATGTTGTAATGGGACGTTTCACACTTCCCCATTCATAGACTTCTGCCATACGCAATTCTTCACCTTTTGTAACCGTTCATATTCTAAATACCACTGAAATAACTGAAAACAAAAGTCAAACTCATCCACAAGGATCTTAAATCAGTTTAATACAAACAGTGAAAACAATCGATAAATGCATACAATTATGTGAATTTCCTTTTCAATCATACTGATAATGCCCTCTTCTGATCTTCACCTGTCTGTCTACCGTGCTGATTACTATCTTCTTGTTATTTTGGCCTCTCAAATACAAGATCATGCTTGTTTTTTGTTTTTTTTTTCTTTTATTATTATCTGATTATTTATAAATAAGGGTTAAAAATATATATATATTTATTTGTAAATATCCTGCTTCATCAAAACTATGTATACTGTTATGAATACACAATATAAGCCAATGGCTTAAAGTGTACAATCAATAAACATGTTTAAAAAAAAAAAAAAAAAAATCATACTGTGTAATAAATTTCCATCATTACCATGTCTCCGTCTACATGGGACGGTATGTGGTTTAATATGGAAGACACTCAAGTTAACTCAAGTATTCTTTCTCCTTGAACTCCACGGTGAACCTCATTTTGACGTCCATTTCGTCGTCAACACGGTTTAACTCAATATCAGCAACCTGTGGCTATCCCCAGACTAACATTTATATTCTTAGTAAATGGTTTCCTGTGTGTCTGATTGTCAATTAGCAACCTTATAACAAATGTAGACCAGATCTAAACGACCTTAATTTGACATCGGAAACCGAAGCTTGTGTTACAGATTCTCGCCTTGGAGGCAAACAGTTTCTGTCAACAAGATTCCATGACCAAGTCCGTTGAGATAAATGTAGGAATTATTCGAAATATAAGTTAAATTGATACGATGGTCCCTTGTAAAAACCTGACACACTTGTCAAATCAACAATATTTGACGGTTATTGAATGTAGATAAAAGGAAAAACGAAATGAATATACAATTTGTCAGTTGATCTTATCTTCACACGTTCAGTTAACTTGCTAATAGGAATGAACGATTTAAGTTGGGGTAATATACCGGTTCTCTTTAGCCCGATTGATGTTGGAAACGCTCTCTGACTTTAGCCCTTAGCAAACCTCAGATGACAATTTCTGACTAGTAATAATATTACCTCTCAAATAACCTCCTTTGAGAAGTAAATGCTAAATGACAATTGGTCAAACGAAAACGCCGTGACTGCAAATAGTATGGGAGAAAGATGGAACGTCAACATGTTTTGTTTTACTACCATTTCAAGATAGAGTATCTTTCTAAATTAAGGACTTAGTGAACAGTGTGAGATTGAGTGGTAAAGGGAGTTCCTACCAATTTGAATTGCGGGAGACAAGAGAGCCGAAATTCCGTGAGCCTTTCAAGAAGCGCTTTATTCATCACCATAGATACCCTCCTATGACCTCAGTTAGCCAGCTTAAGATTAGGGCAGAACTGTTTTTAGTTAATAGTATCTATTCTTGCGTCAACTAGGCCTACTTTGTCATGGAAAGAATATAGACAAAAGTTAATTAGGAATATATTAAGATCAAATGCTTAAACATGTAAACATCTTAGCTGTATTATTTCCGTCTTTAGGTTCACTGTTAAATGTCACCAACGGAGCTTCATCGATCCAAAATGATTTAAACATCTTGACTATTTGCACTTCTACTTTTCGTTCAAACCGATATCTTAAAGTGGCACATCACACAGAGAAATGAAGATGGAAACGCTTTTGTCCTGTGCAAATATTTGTTAATCTTCCTTACTAGTGTTGTTGACCGGTCGCAATGTTTAGTTGTATTATTTCTATGCGCACTAAACGCCTATCGAGTGCATGTGTATAATCGTGTGATTTGAACTCCGGCTGGATAGAGGGGACAAAAGGACACAGTTCCTTTGTAACCAATCTACTAAATATTGTCCTCCACAAGTCTATCGATAGCGAAGCCCATAAATAAGTTGGATACCAAATAAAAACAATCTTGTACAAATCTCCTGTAACTTTTTCATAAAGAATGGGGGCCCTGGTGGTTAAGTCCTTCCATCAATGCCTCGCGGGTTGGAATCTTACTCAGCTGAAAGAAAAATTAAACAAAATTCTGCGTAAGTATCGGGAATTATCCCTATCTTTACAGTCGAACACCTTAGTGGACAGCCCTGACGAAAAACCGTGTTTATTGCTCCCGTTAATATACGTGAACTTACATTCCAGGAGCCTGTTTCACAAAGCGACGTAGCGTAAGTTATCACGTAAATGCCATAGCAGCCCATACTGTAGAGATACGTTGCTATGGCATTTATCTAGTCAAAACGCCTCGACTCATCTCAACTGCAGTTGTAGCAAAGAGAGTAAATTGACAAGAGTGGTTACTTCGTCCAATTGCCGGCATTGCCGACATGTTTTTCGGCCCCCTAGCGGAAGGGTGTTCCGACTGTACACGATTCGACTGTAAAGCGCCCCCTAAAGAAAGGAGGTACCTAATAATCGAATCGCGTCCGTGTCAGCGGGTACTTTAGTTACAACAAAATTGAATTAAATTGAAATTTTTCAAATTCAATATGGCGCGGACGAAGTGACCACTCTTGTCAATCTACTCTCTTTGTCTATAGGGATCGGGAGTAACGTGACCATTCCACAAATTTCCTGTCACCGGCGTTGTCATTACGCATGTGAGGAGCCTTTATCGTTCGAATATGACGCTCATTTATGACGTTTTAGAACAAAAAACGTCAATCGAACTGACGTCATGAAAAAACGTCATCTGTCACCGGAGAGAAATGATATTAGCTAACATAGTTGATGAAAATGCCTTCATTATCGTTGACAAGCACTGTGAATAATTTGTTATCGGTGATATATCAGGTATTTCCACACGGCTTTGTACATTTTTAGAAAGACTTTAATTTTTAACTAATTCACGTTAGTTGACGTTAGACTTCAGTTATTTTCTGTAAGCTGTTTGTTGTGAAAGTCGGAAACGGAAGTAGTTGATTAAGGAAACAATCGACTCGCAGGGGAGATAATTACATCAATTGAACCTCTTTCATCTGTTTTAAATCTTTATCAGCTTTGGATGAGCTCGAATTGAAATGATGAATTGGTTGTCACTGGTTGGTTGATTCTTAAATGATGTACAGTCGACGTAAAAAGCAATATTTGGATGGAAACATTACGTTAAGACCAATCTGTGCCAATGTTACAGACGATGTAGTTTTATTAAGAAACAACCAGAGCATTTTATTCCACAGAGTATGTGTTTATGGCAGATTGTTTTGGAAATATCTTTAACGACCTACCATTGTTTCAAACAATCACTTAAAAACATACCTTAGATATCTCTTTGTTCACTTTTTTTACTTACAAGGGGCTAGTACATGTATATATTGTAAAACCCGTTCCTTATAAGTCAGTCCAATCCCACAAACCAGACTTATAATAGCCTTCAACAAACACCTGGCTTCTTTCAAAATATTGGAATTATGGATTGTATTCATGTTTAGGTTTGAAAAGCTTTGTCTATGACATATACCAAAGAGCATACCGTGATTCCCCCAAGTGTCATTTCACATCTGGTTAATGTGAACCAGAAATGCCAGGATCTACTACCTTAATGGTAAATGGAATCTTTTTAAGTGGAAACTCATATGTGAAGTCGGTCTGACTTCCCCATTGAAATAATGTCCCACCCATGGTAATACACATTTCCTTATGCATTAATATCACGAGTTGAGCATAATAAAACCCTAACTTCTCATGTAAAAGAGAAAATTCAAAAATCTTGACAAATTAATTTGATCAAATGCCACAGTGGGCCTACTTGTACTATCGAGAATTTATCACGCTGGATGTGTGTAAACTGTACTGTTAACAGAATTTCAATTGTCAAGCATATATTTTGGTGTTGTCAGACGAGATGATTTCTAGCCCGGGGCTACAGAGACTTGTTCCATCACAGCGGGGTAAACAAGTCCAAATGTTAACAAAATCAATTTATTCCTTAGTCACGGACACTTGTGGTACGTTACCTTCCTCGTATTGCTCCAAATTTGACCTTTCATCGTATAAGTTCTTGACACTTGAGTCCATAGCATAAAGCATAGCGTAGTAATAACATTAGCATCTGTCTATGTTGTTGATACTATTACGTATAGTAAGATTATTAACCTCTATTTTATTTTTGTATTTTTTGGTAAGTCATGTAGTTTCATGTAGGGGTCTACAGATCTACAGAGAACTCTTTTGTTTGTTCGCCTATTGTTTGTTCACCGGCTCACCCCGATAGCTGTTTGCAATTAACCTTTGTATTGCTGAAGGCAAGGAACTTTCTCAAACCTTGGATAGGACAAGTCTATAGATATTTAAATTTATTCTAATGCATTTTACTCGAATAGGTCTGGAATTCATAACAATCTATATAAGCACGTAACTAAGAAAGTTCTTTTACTTGGGGATTCTAATCTATCTAGAATTAACCTTGACCCCCACCCTGATATGCAGGTAGAATGTTTTCCTGGTGCCAATTTCAATTCATTTCGGACGCTAATTCAAAAGTATCAAGGTCCCAAACCTGAGAAAGTTATCTTGAATAGCCTATTGGTATCAATAACAAGACAACTACTGAGCCAAACGCTTCGTTAAATCAAATGCGCAACATGATGACAGCGGTTAGGAAGACTTTTTCCAATTCGCTCATGTACTTTGTAGAGATCCAGTCATCCACAAAATTACCGGCCAGTGAAGTTTCGAACCTGAACCTATATAACTCTTCTGCTTCCAAGATGAAGAGAGTTATGGTCATACCAAAAATTCCCAATTCAAAATTTAGAGTATCCACGGACAAAATTCACTGGACCAAAGATACAGCAAATTGCTTGTATACTCACTGGCTTCAGACACTAGATTTAAACTAAATTTGGGACAGGGCATGTGCCACCCTACTTTCGGCTTAGGAAGTAATATTGTTAATCTTAGTAACGAGGAACTCACTGTTGATGATATATCTCTACTCAATAGAGGACTCTCATTTGTGCCTTGCCCAAAACCATTATCTGATAGGGACTTTTCTATTAGTAAATTAGTGCATGTTATGGAGTTCTCCAGAAATCTTAGTCTGGCTGATATCTACCGAGATTCTAGTGGGGTACGCAAGCCGTTTACATCTAAAAGCGGCTATACACCCCCTTCTCACATGTATGACCCAGAGATAAACATTAGTCATGACTCTGTATCTAGGAAGTTTGATGTTTTAACTAATCAGAAAAACAAACATAACCTTACTCATTCAGAATGTCTTGCCTTAAGTAAGCTAAGGAGAAATCCAAACATAGTTATTAAACCTGCTGATAAAGGTTCGGCAACAGTTATTATGTCAAAACAGGATTATATTGAAGAGATAGAACAGCAGCTAAGCAACCCTCTTCATTACAAAAAACTTGATAAGGAAATTTGGCCTGAAAATGTTAGGAAGTTTAATAAAATTCTTGTTTCTCTTCAAGATAAAGGCTTACTTAATGAAAAACAGTATCGCTATTTGGAATC
Organism: Lepidochitona cinerea; assembly: GCA_963971465.1. NCBI lineage: Eukaryota > Metazoa > Mollusca > Polyplacophora > Chitonida > Tonicellidae > Lepidochitona > Lepidochitona cinerea. The sequence continues at coordinate 14,046,667 of OZ020560.1, read as the reverse complement.
TGATCATAACTCTAAAAACAGGGTCTTCTATATTCTTCCGAAAATTCACAAACCCATTGAAAAATGGCCGAAGCCTACGATGCCCCCTGGGCGTCCTATTATCTCAGAGTGTGGCAGTGAAAGTTACAGAATATCAGAGCTAACTGATTACTATCTAAAACCTATAGCGAATCGGCATCCTAGCTTTATAAAAAATACGGATGATTTATTGGCCAAATTATCTGAGAAATCCATCCCACAAGATATGATTTTAATTACTCTGGATGTGGAGTCTATGTATACAAACATTGACATACATTTGGGTCTTAAATCCATAAAATCAGCATTCCAAAGATATCCTGACCACCGTCGTCCGGATAAAGACATTTTAGAATTGCTGGAACTCAGCTTAAAAGGAAACGATTTTGAATTCAATGGGGAGATCTTTCAGCAAATTAAAGGGTGTGCTATGGGGAAACGTTTTAGTCCTAACTTTGCCTCTATTTTTATGGCTGAGTGGGAGAGTGACATTCTTCACAAATGTCACAAACAACCTTTTATTTACCTTCGGTATCTGGATGACATTTTTATCATTTGGCAACATACGTTGGAAGACCTTCATATTTTCATTGATACTCTTAATTCTCACGACTCAAGCATTAAATTACAGCCTACTATTGATCACACTTCTGTGGATTTTTTGGATGTAACTATTTACAAGGGTCATACATATCATACTACTGGGTATCTAGATTACAAAGTATTCTTCAAACCTACTGACACGCATCAGCTGCTACATGCTGGGTCATACCATCCTCCTCACACTTTCAAGGGAGTCATTAAATCTCAGATATTTAGATTCTTTAGAAACTGTAGTTCTTTAAAAATTTTTAACCAGGCTTGTTCTGTTCTTTTTAAAGCTCTCCTCCCTAGGAATTATTCTATTAGATTACTCCGAAGGAGTAAGACAAATCATGTTTCCCCCTTCATCCCCCGATACGCTTACCTCCCCTTCACGAGTGTACCATTACCGTCCAACATTTCTCTCAGGTACATCAATGAAATGCCTTAAGACGCGATGCAAACTCGATATATACGTACCCGATCGCGGTACTTTTTTCGGAGAACAAACTCGCGACAAATATCAAATGGCAGAGAATCTTAATTGTGACTCCTCTAATATCGTGTATGTAATCACGTGCAAAAAATGTTGCAAACAGTACGTCGGAGAAACTCAAAATTCTCTACGACAAAGAGCAGCCAACCATTTATCTAGTATAAGACTTAAACATGATGTACCCGTGGCACAACATTTCAATACTCAAGGTCATTCGGTCAAGGACCGTTTTGAAATTATGCTTATTGAGAAAATCCCTTTTCTCACTTCCGCTGCAGATACCAAGCACAAACGTTTGGAAAGGGAAAGTTTTTGGATTCAAACATTACAAACTATTTATCCTTTGGGTTTGAACTTGGACCCCGGAAGATGTCGTGAAAAAACTATAATACCATTTGTGTTTCAGTATAACAAAGCTAGCATTGCTATGGCCAAGATTATAGTAGAAGAATACAAACTACTTCAAAGTAAACTTGCTCGACCTCTGACCCAAAGGCCAGTCATTGCTTATAAAAAGAACAAGAGTTTGAAAGACATACTGGTCAGGGCTAAACTCCCCTGTCTGCCTTCTACCTAGGTTTTCTGGGAAAGGGGTATGGGGGGGGGGATGGGGCAATTTTCACTGTCTTTTCCCATGACCCCATAATATATAGTCTGACGATATTCTTACTATAGCTTAAGATGCATAAGCATTGTCAATGCAATACAAAGTGTTCCAGAAAATTCTACTGACTAAGGCCAAGCTCCTGTCAGTCGTCAACCTAATGAAATATCATGGGTTTACTTTATTACAACAATTTATGATGGGGTATAAAGGTCTAAATGATATACCTCTTTTTAACACAATTAGAAACTTGTCTCCGTGGTTATTTTAGACAAGAATATTTTCCCTGTGCCCGTGTGTTTTAGTGCTCATAAATATACAAGTACGCGTTATTTATATTTTAGTCAGTCAGTTAGTTTCCAACTGCACTGATCGCCGTATATGGAAGAGTTGCCAGGTACTCGCCGAAGGTCGGACCCCCAAGAGGTTGCAGAAGATGTTTATACATAATCTGAAGCTAACACGCTGACTTATTTCGTGTCCGTCTCCCTTAATATGGTAATCATAGGTTTTCGGACAACAAAACAAGCAAATTATATCACCTAAAATCAGGTTTTCAAAACTACATTTTTATGACAGGCATCGGTCAATTTACTTATATCGTGGTGTTATCGGTTTTACTGAGGGAGCAAATGTCTGAAGTAACTTTGTACCTTTTAATTTGAAGCAAATATTAATCATAAATCAATTTTTAATTTTCTTATTTATTCTTTCGAATCTTTGCATTTGTGTATCTTAGTCAAGATGAACGTCAACTAATATAAATAAATAAGGTAGGTAAACAAACTCTTACAAACGTTTTGGAATAAAAGTGATCTTGAAGCCAAATATGTATCTTTACCCGACCATTCGGTCAATGTTAGTTTTCATTTACAACATCACAGGTGTTAATGTGATTATCTTATCTAAATCAATTCGATCCATCTCCAATTGAAACTGAACAAATATCTTTCTACCTTTCTATGGACTCATCAAACACTGTGTTAATTCTATGTTCGATTCCAGTTCATAATCAATTGAATTAACTCCAATCTTATTACAAAACTTTCTAATGTGTTTTGTACAGAAAATATCGGAAACTATTAAGTAGTGAACACTTTTATGACGGGTACAGGTTTACATTGGAAAAAAACGATAAATAGAAAAAATAAATAAACACGAAGAGTGATATCAAAACATGTACCATAGAATGTTTTCATAACTTCATTTCTATTAGAAATATTTATGGAACCATTACCAAAGATTTATTATCTATTTTTCTCTGTTGATTAAAAGTCAAGCCATGTTTTATAGTAATTTATATGGAAGGTACAATGGGACTTAGCAGATCTGTCCTTGTAGTATTATACCTTCTTATATATAGCAACTCCAAGACCAAAACAAAGACAACCAAAACGGTGGCACTGTGAATTAACACCCCCTTGCCAGTGTTACTTCCCTCTTTTATCCACCAAGTGGCAATATATGATGTTGGGCCATGACTGCAAAAAGCGCTTCAGAAATGGTTAAAATCAATAAGTTCCATATCTATCGTATATTTCGATCGAGGAATACTTACCGAAAATGAAATGTTTAACTGTAAATTGTGAATTTTCGTTAAAGTGGCATGATCTGCCAAAATGCACACCTTTTTCATAATTTCTGATCGTCACGAAAGTAAGAGGCTCTGAAAGCTATCGAAAAAATAAATGATTGGCGTTGGAATGAGGAATATCCATACAGTATGTGGCTTATACGAACCGAAAACGTGTTCGAAAAGTAAACAAAATTTAAATTACCGGGACGACCATTCATTTATTCTAAGCCATAGTTAGTTCAAAACAACACTTTATCGCACATTCTCTAGACTAGAAGCACTAAAAAGCTTCTGAATTATACACTTTAAGAAAAATATAAAATAATTTAAACATTCTGTTTTAACGTCAAAATATCAACATTTTGGCAGCTCATGCCACTTTAAGATAGGTCAGACACTCACGGTAATTGAAATGGACGGTTTTATTAAGCATTGGAGTTACGTTGAATACTAGAATATATATAATCTACTCGAAGGACATTTCATATGCTTTCTTACTGACCTTGGGGTAATATCAGAATCAATTCAATGTAGTAAAGCAGACAGCTGATATTTCTCCCAAAAGCTTGAGTTCAAATCGAGCGCCATGTTCTGTTGAAAATCTTTAATTAAAGACTAATACTTATTGTTTTAAAATGAATCAGCTGTAACGAATAGTTTATTAATTGTTCAGTGTTTTATGTCTGTACTAGGAACTAAGTCTGAACATTTTCATATAAAATAATTTGAAAGCTGAGAAGAATTAAAACGCGCGACGAGAAGATAAAAACACTATGTTGCGTGATCTCCATACAACGGGCTGTAAAAATGTGTGATACGAGGTGAAGCATTGTTTAGATCTAATCCATTATTGGTCCGACAGACTACACTTAGATACTCCACCTTCTGTTTAAGATAATCCCATTACGGACGGGAAAACGTCGGCTATGCTCGCATCATCACGCCGAATATACGCGTAGGAATATTTGAGATACATTTTCTAATCCATCTCTAGCCTGACAGACTACATACACTCAGACGTTCCACACTCAGCTAATTACATTATGAACAAGAACAGATTGACCATTACTGCACCTTCAGACGGAATCTACACAACATATGTGAAATATATTTACATTCCCAGATATTCTACACTCTACTTGCCATAACTATTTTGATTATTGATAAGTATAGACATTGACAACAACCCCATCTTCAGATCAAATGCAAATTATGGGCTATATAATATGATGACTGTACACTTCAGTTCCTGATTCAAATGAAATCATCTTTATATCCAAAATGTTTTGCTACGTTCGATCGTCGGAACCCAACATTTTAACCCTGGGGTTCGAGAATAGATAAGCGGGTCATTCGGAGTTACGAAGTCCAAATAAGCTAATTCGGAGTTACTATTTTTTAAGAACGAATGATGATAAAGTCTCCATTCGAACACGCTTTTCTTAATTCGGGTCAGATAAAAAAACTTTCGTTCTGCTTTGTTGCCTCTGTCCTCTGGGCCATAAGGCGTCTTCATCTTCATTGTCTATTTCCGTAGGAAATCTCTTTGACGCTCTCATTCTATAAATAGTGTGGCTAAAAGCCTTCCCTTCGTGTACTAATAAATTATGACTAAATACACCTGATGGGAAATGAAGAGTGAACAAGATACAAAAAAATTTCGAAGACGTCTTTTATAGAATCCAATTCGGTTTCAGGAAGTAGGCCTACTTTCTTCACTTGGAAGACCTTCGTCTTTTGGTGACTAGGTGACACCTACTTCCCACTTCGTTTGAAAGAAAAACATCTGTATGAAAAGTGGATTATTGTTGTGTAGATTCCGTCTGAAGGTGCAGTAATGGTCAATCTGTTCTTGTTCATAATGTAATTAGCTGAGTGTGGAACGTCTGAGTGTATGTAGTCTGTCAGGCTAGAGATGGATTAGAAAATGTATCTCAAATATTCCTACGCGTATATTTATTTTCATTGGGCAGAGTCAGGAAAGTTAAAATCTCAAGACTGGATGACAAATGCATGAAGTTATAAAGTCCATGGAGCGCTACACATGGCATTAAGGAATAATTTCTGTCAGAATTCTCATTATAGACATATCTAACTTAATAAGCTCACTTATTTTCATATGTAACTATTTTATGAACGTTTAGAATCGAAGAATTAGTAGATCCATGTAGGACTATAACTTCAAAGATCCGTTTAACGATTTGACCTAAACTGATTTATATGTAGTACAGGGGGATCTCTTCGGTTAGATTTAGGTTACAGAAGCTACCAAAATGCTCTTTTTCCATTCAAAACAAAAAAAAGGAATTTATCGGTTATTTTTCTCTACAGCACAAAGTAGTAGTTTTTTCGTTTATGTAGTGTCGCGAGTCATTGGTAAATCAGCGATCTGAGCTAACGCAGCTCTAAAATGAACGAACTCGTCCCCGGGTTTTAAAATTATTTCCCCTTATTGAATATTTATCCGTTAGCACAGGCTCAGGCTGTATGGATTTTCTTTATAGCATCGTCAGTTATTTATTTTTTAGATGAACTTAAACGTCTCTTATGGAAAGGGTATGAATTTGGCAGCTCATGGCAATTTAAGCAAAAAAACAACAACACATGTATATCACAACCATATAATTTGGGCCCATTTTCATAAGTTTCTTTTACCATTATCTAGAATCATTCTAGATAGTTGAAGGGACCACGTTTAGATATGTTGTGACGAAAATGTGTGTAAATTTTTTGGCAGCTAGTCGACTTAAAGTGGCATGAGCTGTCAAAATTCGGACTATTTTCATAGATTCTGATTGTCACGACAGTAAGAGGCTTTGAAGGTCATCTAAAAACTTGATGATTGGTGTTGGAATGAGGAAAATTTATACAGTATGTGGCCTGTACGAACCGAAATAGTATTCGAAAAGTAAACAAATTTCAATAACCGGACGACCATTCATTCATTCTAAGCCTAAGGTAGTTGAAAACAGTGCTTCATCGTACATTCTGGAGACTATAAGTACTAAAAAGCTTCTGAATTGTACGTCTTGAGAAAAATAGCCAATAATTTTATCATTCTGTTATAATGGTCTAAATATCTCAATTTTGGTAGCTCATGCCACTTTAACCACATACCGGTATGTATATAGAATTTTATCTTTAGACGAGGGACCCTCTTGTTTACTTATTTGTTAAAAAATAGCAAATCAGCCAAGCAAAACACCGCGTCACAACATTTTACACATGACTGAATTCAAAACAAATATAATAACAAAAAAGGAAATGAACCCACCCACAACTCATATAAAATACTACAAATAATGAATGTTCACTAAATTAATTAACATACAATGCGCGTTTAGTCATTGTTATTGTTTATTTGATAGCGGCAATTAGAGTTGTGTGGGCTTTGATAATTATGTTATTGCATTGTAAGCGTTGGTTTCATTGGCCATTTGAAGGACACTTGTAACTTGATACATTATGGCACTTTAAAACACAACCCCATGTTCTGAGTTTAGGGTCTCAGTGGTTTAGAATCAGAGCCGTGTAATTTTATTAGTTGTGGTCAATGATATATGATTTTCATTAAGGCAATCACTGAAATGAAATAGTATTGGGTTTACTTCGGCAAATAGCCGGTTGAATAAAGCACACTGGTCTCTTGGGGCAAATTGAGTATGAGTTATGAGTGACATTTGCCATCAAACGACCAATATATATTGGCAACTGTAGTGGGTTTGCACTTCCAATGGTTAGCGAAGTTCTTACCTACAGAAAGGACTGAAAAGCTGACTGGATGGCTGTCTTGTTCAGTTTCCTGATTGGTTAATTACAATGGCTGGCTGCTTTATTAAAAGCTTAAAGGTTAATTACATAGTCATTGATTACTTTGTTAATTGCATATAATATCCAAGAAAAAATACCTACTTTCAGGAAACTGGTAATTCTTCAGTTGTTACTATATATTGACAAGTGCACCGTCATCGTCTCACCCCTGAGGTAAGAGATACCTCATGTTAGCTTGGTTAAAGGCACACTTGCCGCGAAAATCAGGAATATTGTTTACATTAAAAAAGAAAGTCCGTTTTCTGTATTTTTCCCAGACAATATAAGTTAGGAACTTTCTATTTTTACCAAAATTTAAAAGTTTGGACGTCACTTTGTATTTTTAATTTGAATTTGAAAATTTGAATTGTTAGGTGCCCGTAACGTAAACAAACCAACCTGCCCCCTATTGGCGATTTTATGTTTCAGTCGAGTGAGTGAACTAACGGCACAGTGTAATTTTACGTAGGCCTATTTATCTGAGAAATACAGACTGACGATCGGTTAACAGCGACTGGAAAAGCCTGCTGATAATTGTTTAAGTGTAAACCACAGATAAAAAGGCCTGAAATGAGGGTTTTCCAAAACGAAAGTTGACCGACACTGATCGTTGTTGTTGTAATCAGGCTTCGATTCTTCGTTTGTTTTTCACCCCATTTCTACATTCTAAAGCTAACTAGACATGTTTTATGTGTCCTATGTTTAAGTTTAGTTGTATTAGTCGTAGTAAGCTCATGTAAAGTGGTTTTCTTAGCAAATTTAAACAGGCTACGGCGGCAAGTGGGCCTTTAACCGTTTTGTTATGTGACTATGAGTAAGTACCTTTGTGGTAGGTCTTGTCAGGTTTTTGGCTCTGTAAGAGACGGATGGTCAGTAATGATGGTTTTGTTGAGGGAAACTAACAAGCCCGTGCTGGAGTGATGACTAGCAGAGAGGGATCTATATTCTCCACTCAAGCAGAGAGCGGCAGCCGGACTGTAGTTATTGGTGGCTGCATAGTCCGAGGCGTTAAGTCGTTTTTATCACAGACCATGTTATACTGAGGTAGGCTTTGCTAGTTATCGCGTGTGCCTCAAGCTTGGGAAAGAGCTTGTTTGTTTGGCGCTGATCAACAAGTTAAAGACACAACCGTATTCTTTGCACAAAAACAAGTCAAGGACTTAAGGCTATACATAAGTTGTGTATTTTCTGGATGTTGTTATTGCTCCCATTTCACCTCCTGGGTGTAGAGAAAAACAAAGCAAACCGGATACTAATTACAAAACAGCAGATTTTGTTTTTATGAACAAGAGATTTACTGATTTCCATTCACTCTCAAAACTTTCTCCAGATCAAGAGGCTTCAGGATTAACTGTTCTCTCTTGACTTGTGACGTCAATGTAAGGTGCTAGACGCCCGTCTTTGTACAATGAGGTTCAGACATATGAAGCGATAGCATCTCCATATGAATGTGTTTCAATTTTCTATCAAGGGAATTACCAGTGATACAGAGCAAGCAGAGGTTGGTTATTGTGTCTGAAAAACTATATCTTGAATATGCACTATTTTTGTTATTATAAAGGTATCGATTATCAACCATTCTCTCTAAATAATGGAAGTTTTAAATCTATTGAAAGCAGGTGGTGTTTCAGGTTCTTATAACATCATTTGGCGCAGCGAAGCGGCCCTGGACAACAGTAACAGCACAGAGTTCATTAAATCCGCAATTAAATAAGATCGAAATCCTCAATTCCGACTTTTGTACAGGTGCATGATAATTGTGAATGTTCTTGAAACTCCTGCTTAATGCCCGTGGTATTTGGATGAGATAGCTATATGTCCAACTGTTCTTGGTATATGGGGGAGATACGTGTTACTATACTTTATACAAGGTTCCTGATAATTCTGATACTTGAACGGATATATTCCTGAGGATTTAAACTAAGCTTGGATTGAGGGGATGGAGTGAGGCCCCCAATAAGTAGGATACAAACGCACAGTCAGTTGGCTAATATCAACAACCACTTCATTTCAAAACTGGAGTTAACTCAAGATTCAATCGACCAACCAAGGAATTGTACGTTAAATAAAAATGGATAACTTAACGGAGTTCCTTGAAGCATTAACGTATAACCAGTCGTTTGTATGTCCTCATCCGGACTCCGTGACGGGACTGTGTATAGACATGGTCAAATTACGTCAAGATATTCACGATTGGATTTCACCAAGATGGTACGAAGTCATCTATATGTTTCTCTTCTGTGTTATTTTTGTTGTTGGTCTTTCTGGAAACTTTTTGGTATGTTTTGTCGTGTGGAGGAACCATCGTATGCGGACGATCACCAACACGTTTATATTTAACCTGGCTGTAGCAGACTTTATGGTGTTAATGATCGCTTTACCCTTCACTGTGATACAGGATGTCTTTGAGTCCTGGTTCCTTGGAGAAATTATGTGTAAAGTCATCAAATATGTTCAGGTAAGTTAAACGTATATCTGCTACGTTTTAATCCACATGGACTTGCCCTGATGGGCCATTATATTGAGTAATTCTCATGGTATTGCTCGAACGCTCACCAAAAGTGGGATGTTGACCAGAAACCGAAAAACGGTCAGAGTTGCCTTCAGGTATAAGTTCACTTTTTGCTCACATTAGCTCTTGCTCAGATGAACTTACGTGGGGAAGTTGCCAGGTATTCTCTGTGCAAATAGCCCGTAGAGCGACAAACAATCAATCAAACCTTCTCGTACGTTCGTTTAACCAGAATATATGCCTATTTCAAACCTCGTTCAACATTTTGCAAAGTTTATAGCTCATAGCAACAAAGGGCTTTGAAACGCAACTAACCAAGCAGTGTGGAGAAATTCAAATTTGTTTTATAAATTCCTTTAATAGAATTCATCGGCTAGGACCCTCATATAATCACTTCATGGCGAATCTCTTGCACGATACAGCGTTAGTATATATTACAGTACTCCCAGCTATCTTGGAGCTAGATCGGGTGGCCAGTTTCGCTTCGACTAACAATAATATATAATATATCTATAGTCAATGTACAATTACACGCAGTTGTCACCGCAAACTGCATCAGTTAATATTTCTTTTAAATTGATGAACTGTTTGAAAGTACCCTTATTGGCCATCTAAGGCCGATTTAGCTGGAATCGCCTCAAGCGATCAGCTTATTCTTCCATGAGCAAACCAAGCTAGCGACTCGTTTAATATCCATTCTCCCCCATTATATCCATACTCAACTTTGTGTCAGTATTCCTTTTCCTTATGGATTCCAATGGCTTAATGGTAGATTAAACAATGTATGACCAAGGATTATCCTAATTTAAATCAAAGAAACGAAAGTTCTGATGATATTTTTCTTATTATGTTGAGCCTAAAGACATTCTGTTAAATTATACACAAAGAAAAAAGTTAAGCACCCCCCTGGAAAGTCTGCACCAACCGATAAAAGCATTGGTGTAGTGAGATTGTTGGCAAACTGATGTTGTAGAAACAATTGTGATCATAAAGGGCAACATTCTGGCGATAAGAAATCACCATTAATGGCAATAAGCTATACAATTTATTCAGGATATCGTTATCGTGTATTTTGCAAAATAAAAAGATGCTTGTAAGTATGAAACTTAAGAGTCCATCTGGCTTCACAGGGCGAACATATTGAACTAAAATGTCACTTTGAGTGTGTAGAACACACCCCTAGAGCAGAGGGTCAACAGCGCGTATAGCCTTCATTCGCTTCCAACATGCGTTTCATCCCTCCAGTGAGACGTCAGCCCTCTATGGCCACAATCGTTTCTGCAACATTTGTTTGCCAACAATCTCCCTACACTAGTGTTTTTATCGGTCAGTGCAGACTTTCCAGGGGGGTGCCAAAAACAACAACAACAACAAACAAACCCTACAACAACATCCAGCCAATGCAGCTGTCAACAGTTAATTCTTCTCTTATCTATTTAGTAATCTATTTGTTCTCAGTATTTACTTTGATCTCACGTATCTTCAATTTGTATCATATTCAGTTTTAATGAAGGATTTGGTGCCAAAGGATACGTGTTATAGATATCAAATCTGTAAGTTATTTGTTGGTTTATGCACAGTGAGATTCACAATGATATCTGTCATTAATACCTAAACATCAATCATTTGAAATGTAACAGCCAGGGGCCAAATGCATCAAATCATTGAGACTTTCAGAGAGCCATATCTTAATTCCAACAGACTATCGCCTCGTATAGGGCATTGTTTTGCACTCTTAAAATGGCATGAGTTATTTGTCTCAAGAAGTACAAAGTAAAGCTTTTTATTGCTACTCGTTTCGATATTAAATGTACGTTAAAGTAGCGATGTGAACTAACTTATCCCTTAAAACGTTCGTCCCAGTTATTTAAATTGCGTTTATCTTTCGAACATTTGTCCACTTTGAACTTGTCACAGACTGTATGGGGCGCAAGTCTCGTAAAAATATTACGAGATTTCGTAAGATCCAGTGACAGATGACGCTATAAAGAGCGTTTTTGGTGACGTTGCAATTCCATTTGACGTCTTTCCCTCCAAAACGTCAGATGTAAACGTCATGTTAGAACGAAAACCGCTCAGTCACATGCGCAATGCAGTGCCGGTGACAGTAAATATGTGAAACTACTAGGAGACTTCCGCTCCCTATTCCACCTTGTACGTGTCACAGGCTGTATGGATTTTCCTTCGGCCACTGTCAATTATTTAGTTTTTTTTCGATGAACTTCAAACCTTATTTTTGTTTTGACAAACAGAATTCTGGCAGCTCGTCACTTAAAAGTTTAAATTACGAGGGTTGATTATGTGTCAGATGTTTTAGATTTTCGATTACTATAACTTATTAGACAGAAATACATGTTTGTTTGTTTCCGCTATTTTAAGATGCTCTTGTCAGTCAGTCGACGTGAAACTGTTACCAACCGAGCCCCATCTTCTCTAGCCAAGATAAAATCTGCATGTCCCCATTCCGTGTTTTACCTTGGGGGACTACTCCACTTGAACCCAAAATCGAATAGCTCGTTTTGATTGGATGCGAGTAAAACTTCTCGCAGCTAATCAAATCCTCGGGCGCTTACACTGAAAATAACATAATGGCGGCTGTGTATACCTTGAACTTTTGTTTAACGAGTGCTGATTGGCCAAGACCCTGTAAGTCTAGGAAAGACAACTCTTACATTCTCACCAGTGGGCGCTGTTCGATTTACGGGTTGGAATAGAGTAGTCCGCCAAGGTAAAACACGGAATGAGGACATGGAGATTTTAACTTGGCTTGCGAAGATGACCGAGCCCTGTCAGATCATCTCTGTGGTCAGATCGGCAATTGCCCGAGTCAGTCTGACAAGAGTTAGTGTTTGAAAATACACCACACTGTTATCGGGAGGTCATGTTTGTTGTTTCAAATTGGCGAAAAGCTATCATGTTAACAAATAGTATCCGTATGTAAACAGCACACGTTTTTGTTATTCACAACAGCAGGTATATGCAAACTTATAACAAGCGGTTGATTGGGTCACTTCCATTGCTGTGTCTCTGGAAATTGTCTACATTTTATTGCACTTTTATCATTTGAGGACACCATTTTCCTATGCCTTGTATTTAATTATAAAATAAGAATTTAAACCCAAATCTCAGCAATATTATTTTCTGATTCTATTTGATAGCCCACGTCTAAAATAATAAAAGTCGAGTACTATACTTTAAAGTGCACGTATTTATCTTTTTGTTTCTTGGTCATGTTAAAACCGTGTATTAGAACATTACCTTTTTGAGAAAAAATAACCCATTAAAGTGGAACAAATGACTGAATACTATATATCATTAGCTATTTGACGCCCTTCTGTGGGTATACGGGTAGATATTTGGTGTCTGACATTCATATTTTTTCCGAGGTGAAGCGAATTTTTCACCATCCAGAGCAGCTTGTTCACTTAAAACGCAGTATAATCAGCTGTTTTTATTCGATAAGTTCACTTAAATGTCCTGGTTGAATTGTTCAAAAGTGTATGACTTGAGCCAGATCTAATGACGTCACTAAACAAAGACAAACGAAGCGATCTAAAGAACAACATTCTAATTTGACGCCACAAAAGGATTTTGTCGTGACTGATGAATTTTGTGACGGACAAAGACCTTCATTCCGTGGTAATATCAGGCGTGAGACCTCAATCAAATTTATACAGGAAAAGCACTCGGACACAGGCTCACATTCTGAGCATTTTGACCAATGAAATGCCTAGAAATTTCTCTGTCTGGTGATAACACTTATGTATCCATCGTTTAAACATTTGGCGGGTTCGAATCTCAATCGGTCAAAAGAAAAATTGAAAATGTCTGAGTGGATTTTTCTCTCGATCGCCTTATATGTACGAGCTGCCCATATCATTGTGAATTTCACTGTGCATAAACCAACAAATAACTAAGAGATTTGATATCTATAACATATATCCTTTGGCACCAAATCCTTCATTAAATCTGAATATGATACAAATTGAAGATACGTGAGATCAAAGTAAACACTGAGAACAAACAGATTACTAAATAGATAAGAGAAGAATTACCTCTTGTCAGCTGCATTGACTGGCTGTTGTTTAGTGAATAGTTTGACAGAATTGCTTTATGCTCAACATTATAAGGAAAATATCATCAGAACTCTCGTTTCTTTTATTTAATGCTCCACAGGAGTTGATAGTCTGTTAGAATTACGATATGGCTCTTTGAAAGTCCTCCGAAGGTCGAAGATTCCCTGAGGACAAGGAGCACCCCCCCCCCCCCTCAACCACTAAACCTGGGGATTGAAGAATGTTGAGTGCGGCGAAAACACCCATCAATCAATCAATTTAAACATTCGGATGCTTTCATTGTATTACAGTTACATTGAATACAATTTGCCGCTTTCACTTACAACAGAAAGAAGTGACAAAGTGGAATTTAATACCCTTCTGATGAAAATAAATGGTTTCTAAATAGATCTTGATCAAATTTGATCAGTTTGTCACGTTCATGTTAACAGATTGATAGATGTATCTAATATTAATTGTGTATTTTCACTTCGTCGATTGCTGATTGTCAAGGCTTAATAGGCATCCAGGTCAAGCAGACCTAATTCACCGAGTGGGTCATTTGGAATATCAACAGCCAACCAATGTACATTCTGCACTCCTGTATGTAGTTCACCTAATGAAATATCATGGGTTGAGGTTTATTATAACAACTTCTAATTGGGTATAATCGTCTACATGATATGCCCCTTTTTAACACAGTAAGAAACTTGTCCCCATGGTTATTTTAGACAAGAAGATTTTCCCTGTGCACGTGTGTTTTAGTGTTAAAAATATATTCTGCATTAGTGTGTTAGAAAGAACGAGCAGATGAACAACCATTCTCTCTTGCTCTGTTTGATATATTTTAGTTAGTGTTTGATTATATTATTTTATATTATATTCGAATATATAAATTCCGACTGTCAAGAGAATTTTGAAACACATTGGAAAACTAAAAGATTGGCACTGAAAATATCGGTAAAACCAGTAAGCGCTATTCGAACCGAATATGTGTGGTGATAACTGACAAAATTTAAAAAAGCGGTGATTCAGTAGTAGATTGTAGGGGTTTTGTGGCTTATACAAATACATTATCGCCAAATTTATGTCTGATTTTCTGCCATTAAAAAAATATCACAGATTCAGTGATAAAAAAGGACGTCCGATAAATTTTAGACTAAAGCCCAAAAATCAAAATTGTCGTCTGCGTTTCTCAGGTTATATCATTAGAATGGGGACAACCGTCAGCTTATTTAAAATACATAAGTATGATTAAAGTCATTTAGGGTGCTTATGCACATTCCTAGCCTTGTCCAATTGTTAACAATTGTGGATACCTACAGTAACAAATCAAGTTTCGATTTTCAAATTCAAAATACAAAATAATTGCCAGACTTTTGCATTTTGGCTAAGTTCTTGTAACTGAGAAAAATGGAGAAAAAGTTCTTCCCTTTATAATGTTAACAGTTTTCTGTATTTTCGCGGAGAGTGTGCCCTTGTTAACCATCGCAAATCTAGTCGATCCACTGCACACGTCTGAAATGTGCATCGTCTGTGCCAGCATCCTGTGTCTATCATACCCAGTGAAAGTGTGACGAAAAGCTGTAGAATAACTTCAAAAAATCTGAAGTTGTAAAATATTTATAAGCGCCATAGAGAAAGCGTTGCAACCACGATACAATCTAGAATTATTAGGTCGATTGGATGAATTAAGGCGAAACGATTGATTTTCACGCGTCGTTAAGTGCTTAGTGTCCGAGGTTATATAGTTTTTGTAGACAATTAACACGGGCTCATATCATTTGACTGAAGGTAGCTGTGTATCGATCTCTCATTATTGAGTTTTTACCCTAGCTGTGTGCGTTAATCACGTTCTATAGCATTTGACTTTGTAACACGTCCGTAAAGGGTTCAATGCTATCCTAGTATGGGATTGGATGGAAGGTTTGTTTGTTGATTTTGGTATTCTTTAATTCATTCAAGATTATTTCAGTCATATTGCAACGTTACCATGCTCCGATGGAAAACCACGACCGTATCATTATAGCATAGATTTGTTGGACCAAACTTGGCCACCTAGACCAACATTATTGGGTCAAAGAGATAGCAATAGGTTGGCCCAATGTCATTTAGTACACTTTCACAAGATTAGGGCCACCAGTGACCATGCGTTTTCGGACGTCCAATCCTGTGTAGTCATTGGCTAGCATTAGATGGAAGGAGCTGCTGGCCAAAATGATATTGGGCCAACCACTGTTGCCAGCATTGGCCCCACGGGCGTAATTGGATGGCCAAGGATCCTTTGTAAAAAGAGGGAACTTCTCGAAGCTGAATTCTTTGATCATAATTTTCAAATTTTTCACTAAATAAAATGTCTTTTATAAAGTAAATATATGAGTATTAGCAATATATTGGGATCATACCATTATAAACTCGAAACAACTGACCACGATCAAATGAACTCTATTGATCTCATTACCAATTCCTGACTTCCGCCGTCTTTGGGTTAAGGTGCTGCAAGTGTTGTCGTTAATCTCAATATGTTATTTAACATGACAACATTGGGCTGCGACCTGTCTGGGATGGAGACATTATTGAATTGCCCCGAGATGATTTGGTTATGAAGGGTGTCAGTTTAACATTTATCAAATTTGTTTCCCAGTAACCATATTTTCTTTAAAAATCCCATCGGAGACACTTGAAGTTTTTGCATCTACTGAACATCTACTTTACTAGGCTGACCAAAGAGAAACATGAATTCCGGGCGAAGCACATACAAAATGCAATGCCACATTTACAACCATTCGATGGTTGCGAAAGTTAATAAAGCTCAGTACCAAATGACGTCAAACGCGACCTCCTAGGTGTACGTACTCTCAGAGTAGTGACGTAATACACGATCTCTGTTGTGTCAGTGCCTCATCATGGCAGTTTCTACACATCGAAGATCGTGTACATGTAGGACGTCACTGTTGACGAGTGTGCCACGCACAATACGGAAAATATTAATATTTCTTCAAAACTCTTTTTTTGACTTCCAGAGAACTAACGCAAAGGTTGTTTCGTTTCAACTTATGTTTTCCAAATATATTCATTTAGTCCCTAAACAAGCACAAACCACCTTTAACCCCTGTTCACAAATCCTTTAAACGGAAACCTAGATTTCGACTGGAAGCTCGTTGTTTAATAGCTTGTACTAGTCAATAAACGATCAAGTTTAGACGGAATATTCTCATCCAGCTTTTAACAAAATACCCTGTTTGACATTCAACACAAGTCTGGCTATTTATTTCCCGTACTAAACATTAATTTGTTTGTTAATCTCCCCGTTATTCAATGTCTGAAACAAACAATCTGTTCAGTTTGTCTGAGTACAGGGAAACCAGCCTGAACAGTATTTTATATTCGCTTATCATTTGAAGAATATAGTTTTATTTTTACATTTGTTTGTGACTGGTATCTGCTTCAAAAGATAACTGTAGTATGTCCCAACAAGTGTATTCTGTTAAAACCGACTGAACAATACGAGTCTCTTCTGAAACCATTAGTGACCATTAATGACAGAGAATATTCTGTTACCTTTTCTGGGTAAATGAGACGAGAGGAGCGTTTGACAGATATTTAGTTTCGCTGAAGAGTGACAGTATGTTAAGATGTGTTTCAATTGTTTCGCAAGTTTGGAGATTATGTGGTATTTACTTCAACTTGTTGATCGGTTCATTTTTAAGGATTTTTGCAATCTAAAATAGAGATTGATCCTACTGCGATTCGTTGAGATATCAACTCTAAAACGATTGAGTGACATGTTGCTTTTACACAAAGGGAGACCACTGCTGTCCACGTCCTTAAAATTGTAAACAACGACACGTGGCACTGATAGTTGGCTCGGTTGTGTAGAGAGATATTCGATATAATTCTGGTAGGTAACGTTTAAGCCGCCAACAACCTGTTTTGTTATATTGATTACTACTCTCCTAATACATATAATATACCATGAAATACCTTGAAGTCCATATCATATTTTGCCTTGACATCCATGGGCGCTGCCATCTTGTTTTAGAATGTATTTAAGAGCTGATGTAGTGCCGATTATATTTTTGATTTTTAACAAGTATTTCTGCCCTAAGAACCTGCAATGCAGCATATTATGATAGGGTTACATGTTTGCGAACAGAATAGAACAGAGAAATAAATAGTATATAGATTAAAAATTCTCAGTAGATTTCTTGCAGTTAACTATGCGCAAAATGGAGTGCGACGGCTCTCGAGCCATGTCTCAAGTTGAAGATCTCGTAGAATGGCACGAGATCTCGATTGGGATTTTTGTAGACGTCAACTTTACGTGGAAAAGGTGTCAATAATATGGTACTTGATCAACGAGGTCAACATAAGGATACAAGCAAAGAGAGTAGATTGACAAGAGTGGTCACTTCGTCCACAGCATTGCCGGCATGTTATTCTGGCCCCCTAGCGGAAGGGAGTTCCGTCTGTGCACGATTCGATTAGGGCGCCCCCTACAGGATGGAGGTTCCTAATCGAATCGTGTGTCAGTTCAAATTCAACATGGCGCGAACGAAGTGACCAGTCTTGTCAATCTACTCTCTTTGATACAGTATGTTCTGTGTAACCGAGACAATTTATTGTTCTTGGATTATGCGTCAAGATCTCAGGAATTCTACCATTTGTCTCTTACGATATTTCCTGCTCTTGAGATACAATTGTATTGTTTCGAATGTAAAACAGAAATGTTGGATTGTTTTAACATAGTGCCACACGTCATGCGCTATTATTAGATGAGCCCAGGAATTCTTTCATATAAAACAGCATGGACAATCACACGGATTTCTTTGATATTTTTCTAATTTTGTTCATCATTATTCGCATTCAAGAACCGGAGTTTATACAAATCTTAGTCAGTTTTCAATTATTCTATTCAGGAAGTTTTAAATCCTCAGTGGTATGAAATTATATTGTTGTCTTTATTTGCATTCATTATCTTGGAAAATTTTTGGAAACTTTAGCTGAGGTTTATTCCTCATAATAACCATGGTATTCAAACAATCACAAACGTGTTTATATTTAACTTAACTGTTTAAAAATTGGATTAGTTTATGGAACGCAATTTCAGTCGCCCCACTTCCGTCAACCATTGTATTAACGTTAGGTCAAGTTGGTTATTAATATAAGCTATGATGCTAATGCACATCGGTGTAAGTTATTGGATATCTGACATTCGCCTTGCACTGGCATTGCCAGCGTTCCAGTTGCATGCAATGTTCGTTCATGGGTTCAGACCATTTCTATTAGCAATGGTACGTCACTATCACCCATGATGTAGTTGACAACTTAGCCGTATATAGGAATGCTCAAGTCACAAAAAGTGCCATTGAAGTCATTCCGTTGTTTTATTACCTTGGTGTATGTTACCCTATTCACATTGTAAATATTCTCAGTCCGTAAAACTTCTCATATAAACTTGACATAGTTGTCAATTGACATTTTAGGTTAATTTTCTAATTTTAGCATTTTCACTTCCCATATCCTTATGTTGGTCCAACAAAAGTGTCCCAGTGATAATGTAAGGAGCCGAAACACCCTTTTGTTAACTTTCAGTCTCGATCAGTTATAATTGAAGCATTAAAGAAATCCAGATATGTACCGCAACTGGATATGGTCGGTGGGGGCTAGGAAAGTTACCAATGGTTATCTGGAAAACCTCATCTTTAAATAAATGACAGCCGAATAGCACGCATCCTAATGTTCTACGTGTCGCTGGTTCCGGACATGTCCCTTTAAGGGCTTTGGCAATGTTCTAATTTGTTCGTTTTGATTTCGAAGACGTGAAAAGCACGAGTGATATCCCTGGGGCATCCTCAATTTGCTAAGCCGTCTGTCCAATTTGTGTCGCTATTTTAATACTGGGCGCTTGAAATTGTTGCGAAACATCAACTCCCCAGGGTGACATAACACGTAGGACAATTTCCTGCCTGGAATTACAGTTGTATTTCAGAGATAGTGTATATCCTTGGGATAGCAAGACAATTTACTAGACAAGGATACAAAATTAGACCAATATACCTTTTTACGATTGCACCCTTTATAAATAATTATTGAATTATTTTACATTGAAAGACAACGAGAACCGTATTTATTTTTACTGCAATGCAATATTCCGATAAAACAGATACACTTCTGCAATTAAAGTACATCCGTCATGTACTGTAAGATAGATTTAAGCTATTTATACAGATATGCCGCAATCAGCTATCAAATCTCTTAAGTCCATGAAATAGTTGAATTGACAATGCTCCTAAAGGGTTCGCTAATCATTTGTCAGTTTTATTTTATCCTCAAGATCCAAGTTGAAATGTGAACAAAGATGGGATCCAATTCCACAAAACAGTTGACTATGTTATGTTAAAAACTTACATACCATAACCTCAATGAAAAGACACACAAAAAGAATAACATTTGCATTAATGTGCAAAATGCATACAGGTAATATATATTTATGTGTTGGAAATATCAAATTGCTTAAAGTGTATTTACATGTACCTGGCATTGTCTGTGTAGGCTTGTCTGTGTAAGCTGTTAAATGTCTTTTGGATGACGTTGGTTGAAATATTTAGGTTAATCCAAATCTCCTTCTGGATTTAGAACGGATTTGTATTACTTCGACAGCTATGGGACTTGGAAGTGTGTACGTTTGATGGTACAACCTGCTGATCAACAGCACTTCGCTTACAACTCATTAAACCTTTATGCCCCAACTCACGTTCTAAAATGTTTTGTCCTTGAGGAATTTACACGATAGATTAGCAGGAAATGAATTCTCAGTTTAATTTCTTTTAGACATCCCCTGTGATCTGGAACCCTTCATCGATCTACCTGTTTTACATTCTATAATCTAATTTGTTAATTGTAGATCTAGATCAAATCAGCTCTTTTCCTTGCTTAACAAACGACATGGAATAAAAATCAATTGAGAAGAGCCATTTTCTAGGAATTAAGTTTCTTTTAAAGGGAAAGAAAATCTAAGCTTTAGACTAGCTTAGATGAAAAGAGTAGAGTTCATTTAGTCCAAAACAACTGTCCAATGTATGTTTTATCCCCTCGTTAGTGAATAATTGAAATTTGAAGGTGGCGTTACAATAAAGAATAAGCTCCATAGGCCATTCACAAGGCCGCCACCATTTTCTCATTAGTTTTATCCAATTATTGTTGAATAAAAATTTAAGTGCGTTATAGAGTAGTCATGTGATGCAATTTAGCCAATGGCTGGCTAAGTAATGGCGCGCGGTTGCATACTGACCTATATATTCGGAGACAATCTTCCCACTTCAAGTTTGTCGCCATGTTTTTTTGGACCTAAATCTACCCTTATACATTAGAGAGCGGTAAAAATACGTCATTATTGATCTAAAAATAGCTATACCAACATCACGTCATCCTAAAACGGAAAAATGGCTGCACAGATAAGCCACTGACAGGACATACTTCTGTCTGTTTTTATTAGCTTGAGGGTCACTGGAGGTAATTGACGTGAAACGTTTTAAGTACTTTGAAGGTTGTTATCGACGATAATCCCTATGTATTTCTAGAGATTTCTGCTCCTTTAAAATTGATAATGATAAAATAAGTAGAAATGATTAACTAAAAATATAATATTCTATCACAATTTTAAAGGAAATATGTATGAATTATGATCAATAATTCCCCAGTAGACCAATACCTGAAATAGACTATGTTAAATTTACTGGAAGGGAATGTATACAGGACTGACGTACATGTAGTACATGTATGTTTGAAGGCGTGAAAACAATAGTATGCGTTTACAATTATTATTTTTGAAGGAGCTTACGGTTAGCATTCTTTTGAAGTTCCATCAAATAGGGAATAATTTCCTCGGAGAGAAAGTTTTCATACTGCAATTGGCTTGGTGTAATGCGTGGCTCTTTCAAACAATGTGTACATACAACAACTAACAACAATAACCATTTTATTAAAGTTAACCGATCCGATACGCCTGGTAATTATATCGCTGTGATCACGTTGTATTTAGAAATGCTTTCTTAGATCTCTGTTTCGTCAAACATTCAGATTTCAGTTCCATTTTTTTTCTTATCTATATTTGTTGATTAAGAAGCTCAAACAAGTCTGATATTTAATCTTTTCTTGCTATTTTCAGAGAGTATCAGTGGTAGTTTCCGTCCTGACCTTGACAGCCATTGCTATCGAACGTTACAACGCCATCTGTTATCCATTAAAAGCACGTGCCACCTTGGTGAAAGCCAGAGTTACGATTGTCGTTATATGGATAGTTGCCTTTTCAGCCTCAGTGCCGGAACTAGTTTTTTGTCAAACAATGCGGACTTATCCAGAACATATAACACCTTATTTGGTGTCGTGCAGGAATATGAGGCCGTTGTTTGGACTATATTTTTACGTTATTGTGTTTTTTATCATCCCTGTTCTTGTGGTTGGTTTCTGTTATGTTCGGATCGCTTCATGTCTATGGAAATCCCACATACCATCAGTAAACGGTAAGTTGAATCATTTTTATTTTTATAAGTGTAGTCATTTTTCCTTTCTCGGTAACATATTCTTAAAGTGGCACGAGCTGCCAAAATGTTGATATTTTGACGTTGAAACAGAATGTTGACTATTTTTCTCAAGACTTTTTAGTGCTTCTAGTCTCGAGAGTGTACGATAAAGTATTGTTTTGAACTAATTTTGGCTTAGAATGAATGAATGGTCGTCCCGGTTATTTAAATTTTGTTTACTTTTTGGACACTATTCCGGCTCGTATAGGCCACATACTTTACTGATTTACCTCATTCCAACGACAATCATTTAGTTTTCCGATGGCCTTCAAAGCTTCTTACTGTCGTGACGATCCGAAAGTATGAAAAAATGTGAATTTTGGCAGCTCATGCCGCTTTAAGGGAACTGATCAACATCTTTTTTTAGAATTAAAACCAGTTTTGTAAGTAGCCAGTCCATATCTTGGGAATATTAAGAATAGGTCTACTATCAAAGTCTAAGTAATAGACAATAAGCTCCCATCTGTTTCTACCACTTCAGATATAGATCTATCCCAGCGGTTCGATAATGTCATTGTTCAAGGTGATAGAAATGATTCATGGTGGATTATGGCTGTTGTTCACATTTTCCCATGTTAACTCCGCCATTTTAGCGCAGTAATCTAGAATAAAAGCACAATGAGGACCATTTGATTCCTGGATTGCTTTCAATGTTTCAGGGTATGAGTGTAGTCACAGTGGAAATGGTGCGGGACCACCTGTACAAACAAGAAGGAGAACGGCCAAAATGCTCTTTGTCGTCGTCCTTTTCTTCTTCTGTTGTTATCTACCCGTCTACATCATCAACACATTGCTGTAAGTATACTTTTATAACTGTAACACTCATACCATAATTCTTATGGGCATATTTAAAATGTTGATATTTTTCGGTTGAAACAAAATGTTTATATTATCGGCTTATTAGTGCCACTAGTTTCGAGCATACAAAGTAGTGATTTGAACTAACCCAGGGGCCTGTTTCACAAAGCGGCGTAGATGTATTTTTGCGTATAACTTTCATACTAACGTATCTCTACAGTATGGGTTGCTAAGGCATTTACGTAAAAACGTACGCTACGCCGTTTTGTGAAACAGGGTCCAGGCCTTGGATCATTGAATGTTCGTCCTAGTTATTTAAATTTTGTTACTTTTCGGACTGCAGGCTGTATGTCTATATACTGTAGGGATTTTCCTCATTCAAAAGGCAATTATTTAATTTGTCGACGAACTTCCAGCCCTGTTACTGAAAATCCTAATTAATGAAAAGGAGCTCATGCCACTTTAACCAACTGCTGCACCGCTACAAGTTTTCCGGCGATACCTTTGTGACTATTTGCTCAGGTGCAGTTTAATGTTCTGATTTGAATAGCAAGCTATCAAATAAAGTGGATTGACAGGAGGTTTCCTTGGCGCAGTCCGGCAGTTAGTTGTATTAATAGTTAATGTTATTAAATAGGATAGAGGGATATTTTTCGTAAATTAGTCCCTTGAGTCTTATCTTAAAAGAAGTTGGTTAAATAATTTTGCACCAGCTGCCAGAAATAGGTACATTTTCGTTGACACAGAATGAACTCTTTCCGTTGGTTATTTTTAGCTTTTAGAAGTAATAAAAACTCTATTAATGGGAACATACATCCAGGTTATTTGATTTTTTCTGTTAAAAGTACAAATAGTCGTTCGTACAGGTTAGTTAATTTACCGATACTTTCTTGTTTCAAGTCTTCCAATGTTGAAAAGTTGAAAGGTTACAATAAGGTGAAGAATTACTTATGGATAACAGCTAATAGTTTAGTATGTGACGACGTTTCGGTGTAGTTCTTACATCGTTATTCAAGTCAATGACAAACAACAAAAATTACTCATTTATATACGTTTCTTGTTTCAAGGTCAAGGCTTAGGTTTTTAAAGGCAATTTAAAGGCTTCATTCTCCGGACAATCAGAATTTATGACAAAAGATCAACAGTTTTTGGCAGCTCATAGCACTTTAAAGAATCTTAAGTATTCTAGATGTAATTTGCTGTATCCATAATCAAATCAACAGTTTACGGTATAGTTACACAGATACATTTACGTGTGATATAGCGGAGATTATTTGTATTGAGTGAGATATCCAAGAGTTCTACATATAAAGCTGCTTACCATTAACTACACATATTTTTAGTCAGGCAACTTCTGTCTGGGGATTCGAAGCATTACAAAATCAATTAACCTTATTGATTTAATGTGTTGTTTTGTGTTCCATAGTGTAGAACTTTGGTTTTCCTAAAATCTTCTTGAATAATAATTAAGTACAAGATTGATTCTAATTGTTTAACTTGACCATTTAGCCGTTGGTTAACCACCTTTGCCTTAAAGATACACGCTTTACAGATCATCATATACATGTTGACTTTAGTTTTAAACAACAATGCATCAAATGTTGGTAACAAACTGGACCTTAAAAAGTAAAATGCTGAATTATTCTGGCCATGCAATTTGCTTTTGTAAGTTGTTGTCCAAAGTAATTCTTCACTTTATTGTAACCTTTCAACTTCTAAATGCCAGTAAAAGATTTAATTTGCTTTTGTTTACTTATATAGATTGATTGTTTGATTGATTGTTTGGTGTTTTACGCCGCGATCAAGATTATTTCACTTTTGTGACGGCGTTACCAGTTTTATTGTGAGAGGAAACCGGGCTATATGCCCGCAGGAAATCCACGAACTTCCGGTGGTAACTGGCAACCATCCCACATAGATCGCAATTATATAGAAGTAAGGGTAAGACGTTGATAGAATGTCTTAAGTTTGCAAGAAGTAAGGAAAGGGAATCAGGGGTTTTGTGGTTCTAGGTTCCATTTGTTGACTTTAGAAATTGTTAGCCTTTAAAACCAAAAATGCCATCTTTTTGGCACAGTATTTTGATTGATTGTTTGGTGTTTTACGCCGCGCTCAAGATTATTTCACTTATATGGCGGCGTTGCCAGTTTTATTGTGGGAGGAAACCGGGCTCTATGCCCGGAGTAAACCCACGACCTTCCGTTGGTAACTGGCAACCATCCCACATAGGTCGTTCGAGTGAAAACCCAGTCAGAAACTTTTCCAATTTTTTTGACTGAGTGGGAATCGAACCCGCGACCCATTGGTGGAAGGCTGTTCGGATTGAGCGTCCAACGCTCTACCTACTGAGCCACGGAGGCCCACAGTATTTTGATGTATATATTGCCAATGCATTTGCCTACGATACAAACTTTCTGGTCTTATAAAACCAAACCGCTCTTGACACATCCAATGTAGGTTTCAAAACGCAATAACTCTACCCACACTGGAGTAATTTTAATATCAATTGTATCATCATAACAATATTAGACACCAGATTGGTTGTAAAATCGTAAATGAGCTGAAGACCGAGACCAACCTTAAAAAGGACAATTAGAAAGAAACCTCCGACAAAACGATAACTACATTAGTTTCTTTTTAAGCTTTGTCTCGGTCTTCAGTTTATTTACGATTTACAAGGGATTTGAGCTCTAATATTGCCATAATGAACATGGTGGTCCCACTGGATCCTCGAGACTGTCCCACTGATTCCTCTCTAATTTTCTTTATTATTTTACGGAAGAACTTTCGACTTCTCCTTCATAAGTCTTTTCAAAACGAAGACCAGTGAAAGGTATCAGTAGAAATGATTCGATACAGAAAGAAAGCTCTATACATATTTGGATGTAAAGATCGGTTAAATTCTGTTTTTTTTAATGAAATAAAAACTGTGCTTCTTAATATTTCGATGTCTTTATTAACCAATTGACTGTTTCTTTATTTGAGTTAACGTGTGTGTTTATTACCGTGATTTATATTTGTATAAAATTGTCTCTTTATAAAAATACCGTTTTATGTAAAGAAATAAAAAAGGTTAATCGAAGAGGAATACTTTTTTATGAATCAACATTGCGTGTTTCAAACAGGAAAAAGGCTTATCTCCAGACTTTTAAAATAGTTATAGACGATGATGCTTTGACCAGCTTTGTCGGCTAAAAATAATGGATGATTAATCTCAGAAAAAAACGTCTTGTCAACTAAAACCGTTGCAAAATGATCTAGAGCTGAAATGTTTTGAGAGATAAATCACTCACCAATATACGTCCATTAGTGACGTATGATGATTGCTTCGGGGTTTTTCCTTATTTGCTCTGCTTTTTGTAAGTGAAATTAGACAAATTATAATAATATCGAAAACTGACGTTGACGTATTAACTTCGATTTATTCTAAAATTGTCTCAAGTATATGTAACGTGGTCTTGTGCGTCATTCCAGACAATCACCATCGCGTGCCAAGGGATTATAGCACTTAGTGAAGATGGGCTGGTCAGCTTTCTTGTCTGAAACAATTGATGGCCTTTCGTAGGTAGATAGTCATCATCTTAATTAGGTTTTGAACGACAATTAGCAGACTAAGTATTTTCCAATTGAACATAAGCACGCGAATCCCAAAGTTGGTACGGTGTAATTAATTAAGAAAGTTTAGCACTTTTTCAATAGCATGATTGGTTCATATGAAATTCATGTAACCAAATAGTACAGGCAAAGGTATGATTCCGGATCTTCTGGAGTGAGTCAATTTATCCAAACTTAAACACAACGCCAAGCACAATTTAACACCTCATGCACTTCAGTTGTTCGACACTGGCTGCAAACGTAGAAACGACCCTTTCAAATAGCTAACATAGACAATCTGAATAACGGACTGACATTTGCCATATATGACAGCAAGGCAGAGACTATATAATTGATTGATTTTATACAGTCATTTAATATTCCAATGAAATTGATTTATCCATGGCTCATACATTCCTTCATGTATCCATTAATTTATTCTTTCCCATTGATTCGTGTCTTTAAATCATTATTTCATCTACACGAGTATTGATTGTTTATTCCACTGATATGGCGGTGTAGACGCATAAGACATGTAAAATATTCATTCCTAAAAAGCCATTGATCAAATTTTGTGTTTTCTCATTTCAAGATCGCCGTATCTATTTATCCATTCTATGATGCCAAACTTTCGTTGATTTACAATTTCGTTTGCTTACAGAATTTTAAATCTGACTGGTACATTGGTATGGAAATTGGAGATTCATCAATCAGTGGTAGTTATTATGAGTACTCATCTACTCGTCTATTTAAACAGTGCCATGAATCCTGTTATATACAACTTTATGAGCGGTAAGTTTAAATTAGCAAATAACTGACAACGAACGATTCGGAAAAAAAACCCAGGGCCATTTAGTGTCGCTATTAGTAGCCTACTTTGCCTGATGATGATAGCAATTCATAAGTTTAACCGAACAGTCTCCCAAACCTTAATATTGGTCCGATTCCGCAACTCTGTATGTTGCTTTGACTAGTACTGTCACGTGTTTCCCTGAAGACAAGCTACGAATATGGTGTTATATAGAGATATACATTCGCACCTCGCCATGAGCTTGGTTCGGATGACCAGCAACGTGCAAAGAACAGTTGTATATTTGCGCAAAGTCTTACAGTTTCTCAATCTCCAATAATCACTTGATGTCAAACGCAATGATAAAAGCTTTGGGCGATTTTCCCAAGACATTATAGTCAAAATAACCTGAACTGAAATCACTAGACTTTGTTTTTGTCTGAAGAACTCTGCTTTGGGGTTTCTCATTTTCAATCCACGGTTTCGATAGAAAAGTGGTGCAATCCTGAAATATACATGACATTTTCATAAATATTCTCCTATAAATGCAGAATGTTGAATTCATCCTCTTACTGATTTAGTATATGTTTTCTTGGGAAAACGTCTAACGTGGAATTTGGTAGGATACAAAAGTTAACAAGCTATACCCAATCTTGGATGTAATACACATATGGAGGGGGTAGGTTTAAACCGGACGCATGTCAAATAACTATTACTGTTGGGTTGGTTAAAATGAAACAGCTAAGACTGGATCTGAAACGTATTCATATTCTATTTGCCTTTCAGAAAAGTTTCGCCGTGAGTTCCAGATGGCGTGTTCGTTTTGTTGGCGTCCAGGTTTAAAATCCAAAGAAAACATAACATGTAGGTTTATTCAAAGTATATTACCTTAAACGTTAGTATGTTTTTAATTTCAAACTATGTCAGCATACCGGAACAAATTTTTTTTTAATGACCAAGTGGTATGGTAAGGCGGAAGGCATGATCGGTTACCTTTGTCTCCCCCTCTTCCAAACGCTGGCTTCATGGGTCTTTTGATCAAATAGTTTCGAAAAAATTGTTTTTCTAGAAAGCCAGTATTTTTCAATATCCTCCAAAATTTGGTTTCTATGATACGTTTTCAGACGACGTAATTACTGTTCCTTTTTATTTCAGATGGATTAACCGAGAAAAGGTATGTACTAAACAAATGTTCTTTTAGATATAGAATCCAAACTTTTCAATGTCAAGATACTTAAATATGAAAGTCGTTCTAAACTCTTGAAATTTAAGGTGAATCTCACATGGTCATTAACCCCACTCGAGTGCCACGTTTAGCGTTTCCCGATCCCAGAGGTAGGTATCCCCCCCCCCAAAAAAAAGAGCAAACTTGGCAACGCCAATAAGGGAAATGAATTTAAGTGAACGCGAAAGAATTGATAGAATATTTTCAGCATTGAAAATTGGCTTTTATTGTTATAGAACCGTAACATTTTTCCAGCTGCTAAACGCACGGTAGATTTACCATATTACTCCGTCAGTTAATAAAGTTGCTTGACGACGTTTTGTTTTTCCTGTATAACGAACTAATGTTGTTTACTTCACCAGGGAGAACGTTACCCGGACTGGAACCACCCGAGTGCCTAACTCAGCAGATAATAAAGCGACATTCGTTTAACACCATTGAACTAAAACCAGGAGGACTGAAGCATCACCAGGCTCGATTGAGTTAACACGTTATTAATGTTCCTCGAAAATCTGTTCGGCTTAATAATATCACGTATATTTGGCTTCCCCGAACACAGGGTCGCCAGCTCATTCAATAGTAAATTGTCCAAGGAACGATTCGCGCTGTTAATCAAAGTCCCGATCCATCAGGCTCACGTGTGAAACAATTCGTAGGATACTATCACGAAAAAACAACAAAATCTGCCAAAAGAGTAAAATCTGTTGTGGAAACTATTGCCCTTATTAAAAAAATGAAACACAATAAACGCACACGGAGGGTTAACGTTTCCATGGCAACTACCCTTGTAACTCTGGATTCCAGGGCTGGTTCAAGGCGTCAATATATCTTCTTTGTAAAGACCTGACAATTATATTTTTTCGTCTGCATTCCAATAACATGTTTGATGACACAATACCAGGATATCAAAGATTCTCAGTTAAAAGACACCATAGCTGTCTTCGATGTCTGACTGGTAGCAGTTTGTGGATTTTGTTTTGTTGGAATTTTTGATAACATTTTAAAAAAAAAACTTAATATTTAGCTGTGTTGACTAAAAAGGTTGTGTAATGGATCACAATCAAGGTGAGACATCCATTGGTATATTGGTATAAATAGTTTTTAAAAAGAATGCGAGGATGTGTCGAACGGATTCTATCAACTATTCGATTCGGTTTCCTTTTTCCCCCTTTTCTATCGGATAAAATACCTTTATTTTTTCATGAACGCTTTTGTTTTATGCTACTTGTGTATTTACAAAAATGCCGTTAAATATTATAAAATCTTTGTTTTTAAAAGCTAGTCTTTATTTTGAATATGAAATTCCTGAAAATAAAAAATCAACTTCAACCTGGTTTTTTCTTATTTGGTTTTGGGTTACTACAACTTGAAAGTAATTTCCCTGGTTTACGGTTATACATTTGGTTAACCAAACGCACAATATGCATTTCATTATTATTTGATAAGATTTAATGGTCACACATTTAAGAATTTCATCTGATTTACGGAGTCACGGTGGTTCAGAAGGCAGAACAATACAGGCTGTTCGTCGATTGGACACGGGTTCAAACACCACAATTAACCACTTTTGACGGGTTTTTTCGCTTGATTGTGCAATGCAGAAGCGACGTCCGGTCCTTTCTTCGGGACGAAGAACACGGTTTGCTCCCGCACTAAACCTAGCAACGCTGTCATATAAGTGGAATAATCTTGAAACACCAAGCAATCAATCAATCCTGTGATCTAGGAAATATCAAATGTTTTCTGATTTTGCTTCCCCATGTCTTACCCATGGAGATGAATCTTAGCGTGACACTAATTCTTCTGTACTCTTTGTGGACAGGCGAGGCGAGGGCACATCAAGAGAGGCGAACGTCAACTCGCACATATATATCCATTGATGCTAACTACGTGTAATTACTTCTAAGACTTCAAGGTGTTTCTTCAAAGAAATTGTTTTTAATGTCAAAATGCAGAAATAATTTATATCAAAGACTAGTATCCTGTAAGACGCTGATATCCCTTGGGCTTACATCGAAGGTGTCCAGATAGTAGAGAATGTTCAGAGAAGTCGTTCTTATCTTTCTTATATCGTTCAATCTGAAAAACTATCTTTTTCAATGTTTGATTGTTTAAAGGGGCATGAGCTGCCAAAATGTTGATATTTTGACGTAAACACAGAATGTTGAAATTATCGGCTATTTTTCTCAAGACGTATAATTCAGAAGCTTTTTAGTACTTCTAGTCTCAGAAATGTATGATAAAGTATTGTTTTGAACTAACTTTGACTTAGAATGAATGAATGGTCGTCCCGGTTATTTAAATTTTGCTACTTTTCGAACACGCTTTCGGTTCGTACAGGGCACATACTGTATGGATTTTCCTCATTCGAACGCCAATCATTTAGTTTTTCGATGGCCTTCAAAGTCTCTTACTGTCGTGACGATTAGAAATTATGAAAAAAGTGTGAATTTCGGCAGCTCATGCCCCTTTAAGTTTATTCGTTGTTTCAGCCATAAAATTGAAGAAAAAAAACCTAATTGTCTCGTGCTGTTAAGAAATCCATCTGGCCGGTTAATTAGATCTTGTTCCGTTTCCCTTTCTTTTAAGAAAACAAAAAGAAACATTTTCTTGTTCATTTTGTTCCTATGTGTTTCAGAGAAATCTGTATGTAAATTGTGTCTCGCTGGTGAACTAAATAATTTAACTAGCCAAGGATTCCAGAAGCAGGCAGTGTTTAATAACAATACACACGTTGATAAAATGCAGAAAACTCTTTACGCGCATGGACGATGGGATGTGATTGCCTGTTAAGAAACGTGACGATAAACTGTATTATAGAGCTTCCAACGCTATAACATGTTCGACCTGACATAGTCAAGAATGTGAACCTAACTTTTTATTGACGACCTGTCGGTATCCCCAGGCTAACAATGGTCTCGTGTACCAACAGTTAACGATTTCCAGGGTTCAGTCAATCAGCAGTATTCTAAAAAGGGTCAACCAGATTTACGCCATCTTAATTCGACATTGGAGACGGGAGCTTGTGTTACCCTCGGGGGTAAATTGTTTGAGATGAAAAGTTCTGTTTCAACATTACGAGCACAACTCACATCACTGTTTCTAAAGAATATTTTATAGGGAATAAACATTTACATATGATTGAATTTCTAAAAAAATTACATTCGCCAACCACAGGTTTGATAAATATAATGCAAATGTTTGCGTATTTTACAATGTTCCTGACAAATATTGGCTTCATTTAACAAGATAATGATAGATGAGAATAGCGTCGAACTTTATAATTATGATCTAAAAAGCTCTCACCGTCTCACTTGAAGTCCCTAGTGGTTTAGAACCAGAACCGTGTAATATCATTATATACTGGTGGTCAATGATATATGACGTTCATTGTAAAAATCTTGGATATTGAATATTACGGAAATTATCCCGGCAAGTACTCGCTTGAATAAAGTCTATAGAGAAAAATTGAATATGCGCTATGAGTGACACTGTATATCGGTAATTGTACGAACTTGTACTTTCACTGATTAGCTGCATCCTTTCAACATAACTGGTGACCTTGGCGGCTCAGTTGGTAAAACGAAAGTCTCTATTTTGCCGACACATGCCTTCCATCGACGAGCCGCGAGTTCGAAACTCACTCAGATCAATTGACCAATTTATGGGTTGGGTTTTCAACCGATCGCCCGAACTGAAAGAATAGCTGTCGGGGGCTTCCTCCTGCAATAAACCGAGCAATGTCAAAATATAAATGGAATTAATCACGACTGACGCGTAAAATACAAAAAAAAACTAAAGCAAAAGAAACGGCATATTATTTGGTTGTTTTCGTAGTTCCGTAATGCTGTCTTATTGGGTTTACTTACCATATACATGTATACCTTTACTTAAAGTATTTACATATAAAGTAACTGGTCGATGAAACATGCATTATTGTGTAGTACATAAACTGTACGTCTGGTAAATCCCTGCACAAAGAGGTTAATTAACTTTCTCCCAGTTGTCTTAAAATACCAACGTCCTCATCTTTTAGATAACAGTTACCTTGACCTCTGAGTCACCTCTTTAACCGATTTGCCCAAGTGACTTATTGTTAGCTGGTAACACATATTGGGTAGATTTACCCGGTTTCTTGGTGCTATGAGTGACGGTTGGTCAATATTGGCGAGTTAGCCGATGGGAGCTAACAAACCTGTGTTTCAGTGATGGCAAAGAGAGAGGAGTGATCTACACTGTAGCAGAGAGTCGACGGTCAGCCTGCAGCTATTAGCATCATCCAATACTCCAGAAAGTTGTTTTACGTATAAGCAGGGTTATTGCGGCAAAACTTAGGAAAGTTTAGCTGGCTTTCTTGTCTATAGAATCTGCACTTCAGGGACAACTGTGGTTTTCATACAAGAGTTCTTTTATTTTATTTTATATTGCTTACGACAATGATTTAGAAAACAAAAACATTGTGTTTAATTTTCATATTTTTTTGCTTTGCTCACCTTCTGGAGATGCTTTCTGGGACATTATCAGAAATACAGACTGGGATGACTTCAGTGATTGATTGACTATAGTATTAGTGCCTTAAATGTCTTACAGGAAAAACAAGGCGATTTATCTAATAACATATCTCTTTTATTACTAACAGCATTGCTTTAATCTTATCGATCTGTCTAATATCAAGCGTTCTGTATGATATATGGAATACAGAGTTTTAAATATATGGTTTGAAACAGACGGTGTTTTCGATTGCAATCACTTCTTTTGGAGAGGAACGTTCACAAGCGATAACAACAACACAAAGGTCATTGATATTAGAAATTTGACAAGATGGAAACTGCTAATTCTTTTGTAGCTTTTGCTATGGGGGAACGAATATTGAAATGCTTTAGCTCCTGCAAAACACCAGTAAGAGTTCCTTACACAATTCGGTGATTTTTTAACAAAATTATGGTGTACGTTATCAGTACGTTATACGATAGGGTTAACTCAACCATTTTTGTGACAGATATGTCTATGACGAATAACCAGTCGTTTGTATGTCTATCATATTAAATTTAACGAAAGACCCTTAGGCCATGGGATGCATGTTTGTACATATACAAGGAAATCCTTTTATCTATTTGTGTTTTGGACAGTTTTAGAATGACTGGGGAAAATGATCCATGAATCGATAGTCGTTGCGAATTGAAAAGGACGATATCACTGGCTTGATATTGCAAACAGATCGCCACCGTGAAACCCAAAAAATATCTTGACACGTTTTTACTTACTTTTCATAAATGGTTATAATAATTGTAAATAAGACCGGTTATTTCTGTGTTGATTCACTTACAGCGGGATACATTTTCAATTAACCCAACATGCCCAACGAACGCATGTTTGTTTGTTTTGGTTATTAAAAGATGTGCCAGTCATTCAAAGCAGAAATTTGTCCCTGAAACACTTGATAACTATGGTTGTCAGTTGTTCTGTTTTACAATTTAGAGTCAGGTTTCAAAGATACAAGAATAATCATGCTGAGAGGTCATGTTTATTATAACAAGTAAATTAAAAGTTCTTTCCCTGGTATACTGTGTATTGTTTATAGAGCCGACTTGACTCATTATCTGTTGTGGTGCACAAGAACTGTCATTTACGTTACATCCACTCTGTGCAATCCTTTAGCTGTCAGCCGCGCTATTTATTCTCATTATTATTTTAATTGAGAAATAGGTTTACTTTTATGAGGCAGTTTTGGCACTTTTTACAGATTGTGAAAACATCTTCCTGTAATGCATCATTCATACGAATGGACGCGGCAATAAGCTAAATCAACCAACCAACCAACCTTTCTGTAATATGTGCTTGATGTAGGGGAATCAAGCTAAATCACTGTTTAAGGTGGCATGAGTTGCCAGAATGTTGTTAGAACTATATCGATTATAACGTGTATCGTTGTTGACCAGTCTCTGTCTACTAGTTAGGCTACCTTACCGCCAAAATAGAGCAGGGCGTTTGATTGGTAAATGAGTTAATGCACGTTCATGGAACAACGAGGTTTTTTCATTTAGTTTACCCAAGGGTAAAAGTGAGATGATTTTAACCCTTGGAGCTGAGATGAAACCTACGGGGCTGATACTGGTACTAATACAAAATCAATGGGTTTTCAGTTTAAACTGATGACACTCGATCAATTAACCACATTCATATTAGCAGACCGATAAATATAGGCTTGCTTTCAAACCGTCGATCGTTGGTTACCTAGTCAGGTTAAAGACAATTCACCAGTTTACCTAGCCGAGAAATCTGGGCTCTGTCGAATTTTGTTCTTCCGCATTCATCATAGAGGGTGATTCACATTACCAGCCAAATATAAAATAAGTCGCCTTTTAGAACGAAAATCCGAGCTACAGTTTACCCATCGACGCTTTTATAACGGGTTAATCGCTCTAATTTTCTATAGGTCTATTAGGTAATAAAAAAGCAGTAAGTTAGTACTGAAGCAAACTAATCATTCTCATCTGTCAATCCTTGCTTTTAAAGTTTTGCCAAAATGATATTTATTGAAAATGTTCCTCAGGTTATAAACATTTCCTCAATTATTTCGATACATCATTGGGATGGGACATACGACAGGCTTGTACAGTAACATTATTATGTTATTCATCAGCGTCAAATCCACAGTTTCGTTTCACGATCTAAATACACGCAATGTATGTGAGATAATATACCTATTTAATGGAAATATAAAAAATCCCCTGCAGGCCAAAACACTAGTTTTCCAACCGTTGACATCCTAAACATTCGGCTGACACAATGTGGAGAACAAATCCAATCAGACGTTAATTAATCAACTAATAAATATCATATCATAATGCATTTTTTCGTGCTTTGTTTTATAATCCAATTTTAATAAACCAGTAACTGCATGGAATGTATAGTCATCACTTGCTCTCTGCAGATATCTCCATGATATAATGATAAAGTAATGTTCCATAAAACATCAGATGGAGAACAAAATGTTAGTACTTGGAAAGTGCTATATATATATATATATATAGTAAAGCAGTGTGCGATTTGTCGTACAGACTTGTAGGGTGCAATTAAAATGGATGCTTTTAATTGGTCGATACGATGTGTCAACCTATCAAATACCTCGCTTTGAATCACATGCTTCAAGTCGGTACGACAAATCCCACAGTGATAAGCATTCCAACCCGATTTAATTTCAGTTAACCGTTTGTATTGACATCTACATGTAAAACAGATGTTAATTTATCAATGGGTAAGAGTGGATTATTGAAAAGTAGTTAAGGAACATTTGATTTTATATCTCTTCTCTACTCTGGAAAATATCGCCATGTTTATTTTATTTCCTGTCATTTGAAAATAAATTATCAGGAATTCTCTAGTACCTCTGGTTTCTGATAGTTTTACATCCCGAAAGTGAGGCAATGGCTGTATGTACATAGACAATATTCGGGCGACTGAAATGAAAAATTCCCCCGGCTCTGAAGTTGGTAACAAACTTTAGGAAAATAAACAAAGACTTCGGTAGGTCATTAGGTCATCAAATCACTTGAATACAACCAAGGAGGCATACACTGTACAACGTTTATTCGGTCGAGTTAATTTACAATTAGTAAACTGGTTGGAACACTTAAGCCTAAATGGTCAATCTTCACGCGTCGTTAAGTATTGATTGCTCGTGGGGATATGGTTTTTGTAGAGCGTTAACGCGGGCTAATATGATTTGAGTGAAGGCTGCTTTAATTCTATCGATTTCATTATTGGTTGCTGTTGCCTGTCTGTTGGCGGTGAACAGTGTCACCTGTTCTGATAACATTCTATTTGATTTACCCTCGTGCCATATCGACAAACTGACAACTGACAAACAATTAGCTAATTCTCTTTCGACGAGCTTTGCTGTATATTTGGCAGCCTATGTCACTTTAAACCTCGGTTTGTATCTGATGAGTACTGTCTTTGTACATGCATGTATACATACATAAAGTCATTCTTTCCGGCTTCATTCTGTTGAATTACGTCCGTCACCTACGGGCGTTAAATGGACACACCACCTAAGTGTGTTGTGCTTTTTCGTAGACCTAGAGGTTAGTAGAAAAATAAGGAGCATTCGTTATCGGGTTAAGGACCACAAGTAAATGTTTCCGCCCAAAAAGTACATTAAAAGAGTTACTCGCTGCTGTTGTCGTCTGGCAGACATAAGCAAATCGCCGAGAATGCATCACTCGTGCAGCTGGAGAGTGTGCAGCCAGCGCAGCTAAAGCAGATCAGTTTTGAGACAAAGAAGATCAGGGAAGTCCCAAATAAAACTTCAGGGCCCTGTCTTACGAAGCTGGCGTAAAGTTGCGCATTAGCCTACAGCATAAACCAGTTGCGACTAGGGCGTAAGTTCCTATAGCTTTAACACTGATTTACGTCAGACGTAACTTACACCAGCTTTGTAAGACAGGGCGCAGCGGTTCATGTGAGCTAGGAAATGTTACAAACGGTCATCGGGAAACCTCATCTTTTATATAACCAACAGTGGAAAAGCACGCAGTTAAACCCTTTTCTTTTTAGTCGTTCTGGGCATGTCCCTTTATAGAACGTGTTTGTGCGCCCAACTTTATCTGGGCACTTTAGCACTGCTGGTTATAGACTGCTTAGGGTTTTCAGTTGCTTATTCATGAGTTCTATTATAAAGGGTATTACTGAAACGGCTTCCACAGCCTGTAGTGCTTTTCTAATCATCAGACGGAATAAATTCAGAGAAAGAATTTATTCGAGCTGCTACATGATCAATTGCAATGGGTAGTAAACTTCACAGGTATACTCGATGGCTAGTTGTAAGAACTGCCTAATGCGGGAAATGAAAATCTGCCGATAATCTCAGATATTTTAAATCGATCGTCTGTTTCTTTTTACCTGCTGGTTCAGATCAGAGTTTCCGTTACCCGTCGGGTAGAGCACAAAACGCCTTCCATCAACGCTTCGTGGATTTGAAACCAACTACCCAAGGGAATTTTTTTCCAAACTCTGTTCCTTAGACATTTACAATTGAGGGACCGTAGTTTAGTGCCAACGGAGGCAATACCTCAGACGATCTCTCAAAATCAGCCTGCCAACGTCAGCGTACAGGGCAAATCAATACGTTCTACTTCCGTTAATAGAAGTCTTCAAAGTGGATGCCTATTTGGTGGTATGGATGCGACAGCCTCGTTCTCGTTGTAATACACAGGAACGCAAACAACGAAACAGATCTATTTGCAGATAATTTTGTTAAAGGCACACTTGCCGCGAGAATCAGGAATATTGTTTACATTAAAAAAGAAAGACCGTTTTCTGTATTTTTCCCAGACAAAATAAGTTAGGAACTTTCTATTTTTACCAAAATTTAAAAGTTTGGACGTCACTTTGTATTTTTAATTTGAATTTGAAAATTTGAATTGTTAGGTGCTCGGAACGTAAACAAACCAATCTGCTCGCATAGGCGATGTTATGTTTCAGTCATTGTTCTGATAACATTCTATTTGATTTAACCTCGAGTCATAACGAAAAACTGACAACTGACAAACAATTAGCTAATTCTCTTTCGACGAACTTTGCTGTATATTTGGCAGCTCATGCCACTTTAAACATCAGTTTGTATCTGATGAGTACTGTCTTTGTACATACATACATACATATAGTCATTCTTTGCGGCTTCATTCTGTTGAATTACGCCCGTCATCTACGGGCGTTAAAGGAACACACCACCTAAGTGTGTTGTGCTTTTTCGTTGACCTAGAGGTTAGTAAAAAAATATAAGGAACATTCGTTCTCGGGTGAAGGACCACAAGTCAATTTTACCGCCCAAAAAGTACATTAAAAGAGTTCTCCAGGGTTTGCCTTGTCGCTACTGTTGTCGTCTGACAGACATAAGCAAACCACCGTGCAGGTGGAGAGTGTGCAGCCAGCGCAGCTAAAGCAGATCAGTTCTCAGATAAAGAAGATCAGGGAAGTCCCAAATAAAACTCCAGCGGTTCATGTGAGCTAGAAAATGTTACAAACGGTCATCGGAAAACCTCATCTTTTATATAATAAACAGTGGAAAAGCACGCAGTTTAACCGTTTTCCTTTTAGTCGTTCTGGGCAAATCCCTTTAAAGGCACACTTGCGGCCGTAGCCTGTTTAAATATGCTAAGAAAACCAATGTACATGAGCTTACTACGACTAATACCACTAAACTTAAACATAGGACACATAAAAAAAGTCTAGTTAGCTTTAGAATGTAGAAATGGGGTGAAAAACAAACGAAGAATCGAAGCCTGATTACAACAACAACGATCAATGTCGGTCAACTTTCGTGTGGGATTACCCTCCTTTCAGGCCTTTGTATCTGTGGTTTACACTCAAACAATTATCAGCAGGCTTTTCCAGTCGCTGTTAACCGATCGTCAGTCTGTATTTCTCAGATAAATAGGCCTACGTAAAATTACACTGTGCCGTTAGTTCACTCACTCGACTGAAACATAAAATCGCCAATAGGGGGCAGTTCGGTTTGTTTACGTTCCGGGTACCTAACAATTCAAATTTTCAAATTCAAATTAAAAATACAAAGTGACGTCCAAACTTTTAAATTTTGGTAAAAATAGAAAGTTCCTAACTTATATTGTCTGGGAAAAATACAGAAAACGGTCTTTCTTTTTTAATGTAAACAATATTCCTGATTTTCGCGGCAAGTGTGCCTTTAAAGAACGTGTGTATGCTTCCAACTTTATCTGGGCACTTTAGCACTGCTGGTTATCGACTGCTCGGGGTTTTCAGTTGTTTATTCATAAGTTCTATTATAAAGGGTTTTACTGAAACGGCTTCCACAGCCTGTAGTGCTTTTCTAATCATCAGGCAGAATAAATTCAGAGAATTTATTTGAGCTGCTACATGATCAATTGCAATGGGTAGTAAACTTCACAGGTATACTCGATGGCTACTTATAAGAACTACATGCACCTAATGCGGGAAATGAAAATCTGCCGATAATCTCAGATATTTTAAATCGATCGTCTGTTTCTTTTTATCTGCTGATTCAGATCAGAGTTCCCGTTACCCGTCGGGTAGAGCACAAAACGCATTCAACAAACGCTTCGTGGATTTGGAACCAACTACCCAAGGGGGAAAAAATTAAAATTTTCAAAACGCTGTTCCTTTGTCATTTACAATTGAGGCAGCGTAGTTTAGAGCCAACGGAGGTAATACCCTCCAGCCATCGTTCCAAATCAGCCTGCCAGCGTTACGTGAAATCAATACGTTCTATTTCCATTAGTAGAACTCTTCAAAGTGGATGCCCATTTGGTGGTATGGATGCGACAGGCTAGTTCTCGTAATGCACAGTAACTATCTATTTACAGATAATTTTGTTAGGTTCTGAACAATTAAATAAACCTTTATATTATTATTATTACTATCATCTGAGGTAAAATCCAAAGAAAGTTTTGTGTACTTTTTTCTGTACAATTACCCGTCCCCGTCCCAGAAATCTCGAGAGAGCGAGAAATTGCTTCCTCCTTTCAAAAGAGAGCACAGCAAGAGGGATTACGTTTCCTTGATGGAAAAAATAACGTATTAACTACATCACTTTGCCATACATGTACATCAGTCAATCTATAAATCAGGTCTAAATGATATACCTCTTTTTAACACAATTAGAAACTTGTCTCCGTGGTTATTTTAGACAAGAAGATTTTCCCTGTGCCCGTGTGTTTTAGTGTCCATAAATATAAATCAGCATGCGTTGGTCCTAGCCCCATTGTCAAAAGCAAAGTTTTAAATTGATGGAAGTCGACTCCAACACACTGGAAAATGGACCACGTGGAATCTCTATGACACATATAACAATTTAAGGCCGACTTGAAAGTTTAATTCTAACAAGTATACATTGTTAATACGACGACACAATAATCCCCTTTATCCCACTCTTTGGCATCATGTGTTAAACTCACTGTGTAGTTAATCATCAAATGTATAAGTCTTGTCGTCCGTGGATGTCTCTACCATTAGTAAATCAATGTGTTATGAATTTTTCAATGAATATTGACCGAATCCACACTCTGGTTTCTAAAGTGTTCTAAATTAAACTCATTGTGATATCCATAACTCTAGTCTTTTCAATGATTTTATAATTAATATTCGGGATCAGTAGTTAGAATCAAGTGGAGCTAACATCTTTCTCTTAATGGTTTCTCGACAATCCCGTGCGAGTAATGTCATTTGATCATCGAGTTGTAGTATACCAGATAGAATGACAAGACAGGAGACATTCTTAATGGGTAGAAACCATGACGATTTACCACCAGTTCGACTACCGGTTTTTACCACCACACGATAAGCTTATGACCATTAACTGCGGTTTGAGACGCCGGTAAAAAATCGCAGAGTAGACCGCAAGTGTAATGTGCGTCTGGCTTTACCAACAACAAGCAGTCTGAAATGTTCACTTTCCTCTCGCATTTCCCGCCAGTTTTCACTGACAAGATGAATTCGGGTGAGATAAAACGAGAAATGTGATAGGCGTCCCTTTCAAAAGTTCAGAAATTGTTTTATCTTGAATTTCTTCTCGCATACAATAGAAAAGTCGCCTATCTGTGTTTGTCCATTACCGACATGTTTAAGTAATGCGAAATGCGATTGGCTAACTTGTGACGGAACCGGAACAAAGTTTACATGTTTAGCAAATTAGAAACGATGTTTTTTTAATCTAGTTTGCCCCCGGGTAAAAGTGAGCGTGAGTGTAACTTTTAATCATGGATTCAGACGATGCACTTTTCATACACCTGCGATGTCCATGCAATGTTTCAACGATTCCATTGGAACTTTAATATTGGTGATTTAATAGTGAATTCCATGTTCAAAATACGTTTTCATATTTGAGTTGCTGTATAAGTTGCCGGGCTTTGCAAGTTTCCGACACGTCTTAAGAACTTTGACATGCATGTGTGACTTTCAGCTCATTTTTCATCCATAAATCTGATTACTTTAAAATTTTGTGAGTCTTTGAATACAAGTGGCTGGCAGATGAATCTTAGGAGAGGGAGGAAACGAAAGGGGAAATGAGAGTAAAAAGAGTATGCAATGCACCAGCAAGGAGCGTACGAGAATCTTGTACCTTCGGGATCGGAATGCACGAGTATAATACATCTCCATGTTCATCCCTGGGTCAGAGCATACGAGAATCTCGTACCTTCGGGATCGGAATGCACGAGTATAATACATCTCCATGTTCATCCCTGGGTCAAAGGATACGGGAATCTCGTACCTTCGGGATCGGAATGCACGAGTATAATACATCTCCATGTTCATCCCTGGGTCAAAGGATACGGGAATCTCGTACCTTCGGGATCGGAATGCACGAGTATAATACATCTCCATGTTCATCCCTGGGTCAAAGGATACGGGAATCTCGTACCTTCGGGATCGGAATGCACGAGTATAATACATCTCCATGTTCATCCCTGGGTCAAAGGATACGGGAATCTCGTACCTTCGGGATCGGAATGCACGAGTATAATACATCTCCATGTTCATCCCTGGGTCAAAGGATACGGGAATCTTGTACCTTCGGGATCGGAATGCACGAGTATAATACATCTCCATGTTCATCCCTGGGTCAAAGGATACGGGAATCTCGTACCTTCGGGATCGGAATGCACGAGTATAATACATCTCCATGTTCATCCCTGGGTCAAAGGATACGGGAATCTCGTACCTTCGGGATCGGAATGCACGAGTATAATACATCTCCATGTTCATCCCTGGGTCAAAGGATACGGGAATCTCATACCTTCGGGATCGGAATGCATGAGTATAATACATCTCCATGTTCATCCCTGGGTCAGAGCATACGGGAATCTCGTACCTTCGGGATCGGAATGCACGAGTATAATACATCTCCATGTTTATCCCTGGGTCAGAGCATACGGGAATCTCGTACCTTCAGGATCGGAATGCACGAGTATAATACATCTATTTTAAACATTCTATAGGATATTCCTTTTGACGAAGATATAACATCTGTCCACCATTGTTAGTAGTTTTCTACTTATATATGGTGTATGCATTTCACGTTTTGTATTAACTGCTTTAACATTGCTTAGTAAAAACGTCAGTTTAAATTTCTGGTAACGTCTAAATGCAACGTAAAAATAACCTTAATTAGACCATATATAAATTATTTATAAAATATTTATGAACATTAAAACACACGGGCACAGGGAAAATCTTCTGGTCTAAAACAACCATGGGGAAACCAAGTTTCTAATTTTGTTAAAAAGAGGTATATCATTTAGACCTTTATACCCCATCATCAATTGTTGTAATAAACCAAACCTATGATATTTCACTAGGTTGACGACTGACAGGAGCTTGGCCTTAGCAGAATGTTCTGGAACACTTTGTAATACATTTACAATGCTTACGCATCTTAAGCTACAACAATGTATGGCAAGAATATCGGCAGACTGAGATTGAACCACATATGATCATGGGAAAAGACAGTGAAAATGTTGGTCCCCCCCACCAGAAAAACCTAGGTGGAAGACAGACATGGGAGTCTAACCCTGACCAGTATGTCTTTCAAACACTTGTTCTTTTTATAAGCAATGACTGGCCTTTGGCTCAGATGTCGAGCAATTTTAGTTTGTATTCTTCTATAATCTTGGCCATAGCGGTACTGGCCTTGTTATACCGAAACACAAATGGTATTATAGTTATTTCACGACATCTTCGCGGGTCCAAGTTCAGACCCAAAGGATAAATAGTTTGCAATGTTTGAATCCAAAAACTTTCCCTTTCCAAACGTTTGTGCTTGGTATTTGCAGCGGAAGTGAGAAAAGGGATTTTCTCAATAAGCATGATTTCAAAATGGTCCTTGACCGAATGGCCTAGAAAGTTGAAATGTTGTGCCACGGGCACATCATGTTTAAAGCCCGGCTCAGGTCGAGTTGATCCGATCCGATTGTCTGCGATTGAGTTTAAAAACCGTTCATGTCGACTGAGACTGGTTTATCGTTCAACCAAACGATTCCCGACTGATCAGGCTTAAGCCCCGCTCAGGTCGATGCGATTAGTTGATCGGAAGAAAACTTCGTCACCGTATTTGGCAGACTGGCTCGCCACCAGGAATGACGTAACAATACGACAGAAGGCTAAAGTATGTGGCATACTAATGTTCCTCCTTGCTGGGTCAGTATACATGGCTAAAGAGAGCCACAATGCCCCAGCCCGAGGGCTGTGCTTGACAGAAATGTTGGGCGGTAATGGTACGCTCGTTAAGGAGAAGCAAGCGTGCCGGGGGCTGAAGGGGAGGGGGAGTGATTTGTCTTAATGTGTCAGATTTGATCCTTTGGAGTAACCTAATGGAATACCCCCGAGGGAGAGGAGCTTTAAAAATAACAGAACAAGCCGGATTAAAAAATCTAAAGAACTACAGTTTCTATAGAATCTAAAAATCTGAGACTTAATGACTCCCTTGAAAGTGTGGGGAGGATGGTATGACCCAGCATGTAGCAGCTGATGCGTGTCAGTAGGTTTGAAGAATACTTCGTAATCTAGATACCCAGTAGTATGATTTGTATGGCACTTGTAAATAGTTTATACATCCAAGAAATTCAAAGAAGTGTGACCAATAGTAGGCTGTAACTTAATGTTGAGGTCGTGATAATTAAGAGTATCAATGAAAATATGAAGTATGCTGCCAAATGATAAAAATGTCATTCAGATACTGAAGGTAAATGAAAGGTTCTTTGTAATATTTGTGAAGAATATCACTCTCCCACTCAGCCATAAAAAACAGAGGTAAAGTTAGGGTTAAAACGTTTCCCCATAGCACATCCTTGAATTTGCTAAAAGATCTCCCCATTGAATTCAAAATCATTACCTTTTAAGCTAAGTTCCAACAATTCTAAAATGTATTTGTCCGGACGACGGTGGTCAGGATATCTTTGGAATGCTGATTTTATGGATTTAAGACCCAAACCAATGATATTGCTAAATGTTTGATTGTTTGGTGTTTTACGCCGCGCTCAAGATTATTTCACTTATATGGCGGCGTTGCCAGTTTTATTGTGGGAGGAAACCGGGCTCTA
Source organism: Lepidochitona cinerea (assembly GCA_963971465.1). Lineage (NCBI taxonomy): Eukaryota > Metazoa > Mollusca > Polyplacophora > Chitonida > Tonicellidae > Lepidochitona > Lepidochitona cinerea. The sequence continues at coordinate 14,001,925 of OZ020560.1, read as the reverse complement.
TGCCCGGAGGAAACCCACGACCTCCCGGTGGTAATTGGCAACCATCCCACATAGGTCGTTCGAGTGAAAACCCAGTCAGAAAATATTGCTGAATGAACCCGTTCTTCTGCGGAATATTACAAATTAACATCCGAGCAGGTCCACGTTCAGTCTACAGGTTTACTGTAGTCAACACATGCCGTACTAACATATTTTAACATAAATAAATGGCGGAACATAGCTTGTCGATCCCTATGGATAAAACACGATGAATCGTGTATGGATTCTTGTGATTTATTAATGACATGCCTTTTCAACCCGTTAGCAATAGGACTGGGATTTCCTATATCTACATGTATATAGTCCAAAACAAGAAGATTTTCCCTGTACCCGTGTGTTTTAGTGATCATAAATATATAGTCCAATACCCAGGACCATTTCCAAATCATGCCCGTTGAAAAAAATCCCTTTTGCTAAAGATACTATAAACGTTTAGAAAGGGGAAGTGTTTGGATTCAAATGTTACAAACTGCTTACCGTTTGGGTTTGAACTTGGACCCAGGAAGGTTTCGTGCAAAAGTATTACACCGTTTGTGTTTCAGTATAATAAGGCCAGCATGAATATGACCCAGATTATGTTATATAGAAATATCGAGGCGGCGGGTATTCCAGAAAAAAAATGTTCGAGGCGCGAAGCGCCGAGGATATTATTGTTTCTGAAATACCGACTGACAAGGTGTTTCTCTGAAGTAAACGATTTGAACTTGCTTGGGTTTCTGACAAGGTGTTTCTCTGACGTAAGCGATTTGAACTTGCTTGGGTTTCTGACAAGGTGTTTCTCTGACGTAAACGATTTGAACTGGCTTGGGTTTCTGACAAGGTGTTTCTCTGACGTAAACGATTTGAACTTGCTTGGGTTTCTGACAAGGTGTTTCTCTGACGTAAACGATTTGAACTTGCTTGGGTTTCGGACAAGGTGTTTCTCTGACGTAAACGATTTGAACTGGCTTGGGTCTCTGACAAGGTGTTTCTCTGACGTAAACGATTTGAACTGGCTTGGGTTTCTGACAAGGTGTTTCTCTGACGTAAACGATTTGAACTTGCTTGGGTTTCTGACAAGGTGTTTCTCTGACGTAAACGATTTGAACTGGCTTGGGTTTCTGACAAGGTGTTTCTCTGACGTAAACGATTTGAACTTGCTTGGGTTTCTGACAAGGTGTTTCTCTGACGTAAACGATTTGAACTTGCTTGGGTTTCTGACAAGGTGTTTCTCTGACGTAAACAATTTGAACTTGCTTTGGGAATTCGACATGCTAACTGTCTACGTAAATTTTCTTTTTCAATGCAAATTATTCATGATGAAATTCATATCCCAAATTACTTGCACATGCAAGGGACTTTAGCGATGGGTCTTGGGATTGAATCAAAAACGATCAGAAAAAAGAATTGAACATTTCTGGATGGGTGTTCACTCAGTCGCCCAGTTTGAGTGAGTTGCCAGGCACTCGTCACAGATCGAGATCTCTTCCGACCAAAAAAAAAACGGGCACTCTAACTTACTATATATACCTGGGTACGCCGCCATGTCAGTAAAATAATCTTGAATGCTGCGTACTACATCAATCAATGTCCATCATGCAGATGAACGTATCGGACTGGTCAAAGGGAGATAAATCTTCCCACTTTGTCCTCTACAACTCTTAAACTATACACCTTTTTCAGTCTAAAGGAATGTCTATACCAAAATTGGTGTTTGTAATTATGTCAAAGCGCATCTAAAATTTAACCATGCAATGGTTACTAAACCAATAAAAAAGGAGCTCCTATGCTTCTCTATAAAAAGGGCGTTGAAAAAGAGAATTTGCTGGCTATTTAGATACCTATGACGGCAATTATAAAGGTTTTTTTCCCGTCTTTTTATCGTGTTCAAACGGCACAGAGAGTTCCCGGGCCATTCTTCAGAATCCAATTCAATAATATTCGATTGCTTTTTATGAGTATAACCAGCGATAGGTTTTCATGTTAGAGTAAGCGTCACTGGAAAGGAGGGGGGGGGGGGTGTGTGGTCCTTTACCATTTCCACCAAATCTTGGACTGCAGACACTTGGACAGATAACAAATTAGATTAGATCTGATAGAAATTGGAATGAAACTTTAGTCGAACAAGTGGATAACTTGTCTTTGCTTATGACCTTCAAAGCCTCTTACTGTCGGGACGATCATAAATTATGAAAAAAGTGTGAATTTTGTCAGCTCATGCCACTTTAAATAATGTTAAACTTTTTGCAGACGACACCTGTTCCTCCGAAATATTGTATGATCTGCAGAGTTCGGCAGTAAACTCGCAAGGAGATCTGGGGTAATTGAAAGCTTGGGCGCAGTAGTTTCACTGATTAGTTTAAAGTAGCATGAGCTGCCAAAATGTTGATATTTTGACGTTGAAACAGAATGTTGAAATTATTGGCTATTTTTCTCAAGACGTATAATTCAGAAGCCTTTTAGTGCTTCTAGTCTCGAAAATGTACGTTAAAGTATTGTTTTGAACTAACATTGGCTTAGAATGATGGCCTCCAAAGCCTCTTACTGTCGTAACGAAAAAGTGTGAATTTTGGCAGCTCATGCCACTTTAATCCACAAAAAAGCAAATCACTGGCGGTCTCCAGACACAGATGTCCGTCAAATATCACTTGTGTTTTTTCTATTGAATCTGTAGTATATAAGACAAATAGTTGAATGTCTTATAATATTGAATATTTGTGAACCCTTACCTTACACAACTGATTTTCAGTTCGGTTTCAAACATGGCAGTTCCACCGAACATTGTGTTTTTGTCTTTTACCGTTCAAATGGCAGTACTGTTTTTGTATGCTTCATGGATGCCTCGAAGACGTTTGACAGAGTTAACCATTGGATATTGGTAAAAAAAAAAGTTGATTGGCTGAGAAGTGCCCGTGTTTGTTGTTAATATCTACGTGATGTAATAGTAAAAAATAAACTGTAAAATGGGGTTCTTTCTCATCATTCTTTACGGTGTCAAATGATGTAAGTTCTCTCCCCTTGTCTATTCTCGGTTTACTTGCACGAGCTTGACACCAGGCTCGCATCGGCTAATATAAGTTATACCAGTGTGCTGCGTGGGCAATCTCATTCTCGCGAGATCCCCTGCTACTACGTGAACGCGACGGACCTCTCAGGCCGTCCCAGGCCATTTGCCTCAGTTTGCTAAGGGGAATCCCCTTTTGCCAGTGCTGCGGAGGAATACTCTCACTACTTTCATATGACGTAGACATACAAAATAGCATGTTATACGCTGGCCTGTTCACAATGGCAGAGGGTAGAAATATAGCCCCTGTATTTCCTCAACGATAATTCTAAACTTAAGGGCGTGTACCAGAAACGAAATACAAGCCAACATATAGAATCAGGTAAACATCACGTACAAATCAATTTTGGAAGTAAGTTTGATTACCCAAATTTTGGGTAAAATGGCTTGGGACGGCCTGAGAGGTCCGTCGCGTTCACGTAGTAGCAGGGGATCTCGCGAGAATGAGATTGCTGCGTGGGTAAACGGCCTGATATTTCGTTGAGAAGATCAATATTTTCACGAGCCCGAAGGGCGAGTGAAAATGTTGATTTTCGAGGCGATATATCAGGCCGTTTACCCACGCAGCACACTGGTATAACGAATTTATCACAATGAAGAGCATAACACGCAAATTATAACATTTATATGCGAAATCTGTACTACATAAAGACGTCGACTGCATATAACAGAGTCACTCTGAAACTTCGGGGATTTACGTGATTGAAATACCCTCTGATAGACTGCAGGTCATTTTGAATGTGGCGACCAAAAAGGTAGCCGTGTAACGTACAATTTCCATATCCTCTTCAGGGCCCATCGAAAGTGTCCTCGTGATAATGTAAGGGACCGAAATACTCTGTTTGTTAACTTTCAGGCGCGATCAGTTTTATAATTGAAGTATTGGAGGATTCCTGGAATGTACCGAAACTGCGTCTCTTTTTTGCGTTACACAACATGTGCTTTACCGGGCTAAATATAATATATAAACAAATATCTTTCTAAATGATATTAGCATTTAATAAATTTATAATTATTTTTATTTTATTTTTTGGATCTGTAGTAAAACATTTTGATATTTCCTTTCGACGCCATTTTTATTCAGCCCAAAAATACGGTGATTTACAGTATAAAAAGCGCAGACTGTCCGAGGCGTGTCAAAGCCGACCGGTAGCGAGCGAAGATAGCCGTCTCATTGGTCCCCGGTCTCAATAGTCCCCCGTCTCATTGGACACCCGTCTCATTGAGACGGGGGACCAATGAGATCGGGGACATTGAGAAACCAATGATACGGGGGACCAATGAGATCGGGGACCATTGAGAAACCAATGAGACGGGGGACCAATGAGACGGGGGACCATTGAGAAACCAATGAGACGGGGGACCATTGAGAAACCAATGAGACCTGGGACCCATGGGACGGGGGACCAATGAGACGGAGAACCATTGAGAAACCAATGAGACGGGGGGGGGACCAATGAGACGGGGGACCATTGAGAAACCAATGAGACAGGGGACCCATGGGACGGGGGACCATTGAGAAACCAATGAGATAGGGGACCCATGGGACGGGGGACCATTGAGAAACCAATGAGATAGGGGACCCATGGGACGGGGGACCAATGAGACGGGGGACCATTGAGAAACCAATGAGACTGGGGACTAATGAGACGGGGGACTATTGAGCGGACCCTTGGTTACGCATCTTTACTATGGCAAGAACATCGGTGGACTGAGATTGAACCCCATAAATTTTGTTACTTTTCGGACACTATCTGTCTAGTACAGAACATAGACTCATTTTGGAGGATTGTTCTCATTCCGTCAATCATTTCAAAGTCTTCTTGAATCAGAATGTATGAAAAAAGATTGCATTTTTGCAGGTTATACCAATTTAATTTGTGCATGTCATAATACCATATTCTTTCACTTCACCATGCAGCATGAAAAATTGCAGAATCTTTGGAAAGGTAAATTGAAGGTTTCTTCTGAACATACGTGTTTTTTTTCTCCCGGGCCTGTATACTCTTCAAACAAATGGTGGGCTAAACCATGCACCACTGCCATATAAGTGAAATTTTCCTCGGTGTAATGAAAAACCTCAAATTAATCAAAGCAAATGCTACACAAGCCTCCCATCGAAGGGTCGTGGTTCCTAATCGCACATGGGTAGTTAACTGTTTCTGACTGGGTTTTTACCAAGGGAGGATTGAGGGTTTTGCTTTGAAAGATAACTTGGAGTTATGACCCCATTATGACCTATCATTCGGTAGGTAGTTTATTCCATTCCCTAGGAGCAATTGAGTACAGATAGTAAAAAGAAATGTTTGAATAATACAGAGGTGTGCGTAAGTTTAAAGCGTCGTTTCGTAATTGGTATTGTTGTGTGATACTTTTTTGTTGAGGTATTGTTGAAAATTGACTGGACACTTGTCAGCGTGGTTAAAAAGCTGATGAGTAAGACGTAGAGTACTATATAATACGAGAGAAGATAACGGCAGTATTTTAGGAGATAGGAATAATGGAAAAGTATGCGCCAAGCGATGAGCTAGTGATATGGTTCTCATGGCACGTTTCTGTAAATTAAAAAGTGGCAGTAATAAAGAATATAGAGCGTTTTTTTATTTAATGAGCTACATAAGTGTCCTAAGATTCCAGTATTCCTTGAAAGTTTGTCACACAGTGAACTAATATGGGGTATCCAATTGAGTTTACAATTAATTACTATACCAAGAAACGTGTATTGTTGAACATTCTCTATAACGGTGTTTGCAATCATAACATTTGGGCAGTTCTGTATTTTACTTTTGTTTGGTAAGATTATCATGGATTTAGATTTAGTAATATGTAGGGATAAGCGATTAGCAGATAACCAGTTATGCACTTTACTTATTTCAGTATTTACGGTTTTAATAGCATGTTCTAGATTTGGGGAAGAAAATAAACAGCTAGTATCGTCACCAAAAAGAATAAGTTTAAGCAGATTTGATATACGAGAAATGTCATTTATGTACAACAGAAATAGTATAAGCCCAAGGACTGATGTATAGGCCCAAGGACTGATATTCTAGAAATGGTTTTATCCTTGTGCCATATGTCTGATGTTATTTACAACTTTTGGACATGATTTATTTTTTGTTTTTTGCACCCACTCGAGAGTATTTCACTTATATGGCGGTGTTGCCAGGTTAAGAAGGGGAGGAAACTGGGCTCTTCCATATAAGGCGACCGAATGAAAAACGCACACATAAATTTGAAAGCAGAACTTTTATTACAGACTGTATCAATAAAAGTTTAAATGTAATATACTATATTAAGAATAATAGTAAATAATACTAGAATTACTATAGTATATACTATACTATATTATAACTATACGTAATAACAGTAACTAAAACTAACACGGCTTCCCGATAATAAAAGGGAAAATTGAATTTAAACAAATAACAATGATAAGTCCGGATCATTGGATCAATGAAATAATAATAAGTTAGAAAATCTAATTTAAAAACATAAAGTTAAAGTTAAATGTAGCACTTTATAGGCCTACTATACAAAATCTGCCAACTTAAATGTATGAACTGTCAACACTACAGCACAGCATAAATAAAAAATAATACGCCTGACATTGTGACAACAACGTATTTTCTATATTTTTGTCTAGCTTCCAGATATGGCCGACGAGCTAAAATTTGAAACATTATTTCAGTTAAGTTTCAAATGTTTCTACAAGTGCAAGAGACATTTTTAAGACTCAATTAGTTTTTAATAAGCATCGTCGATCTCTAGCTTCCTTTTTAACTTTAGAACGTATATAAAAAGAAAATATTGCGATTGGACAATTTGAGATATCATGGTTTTAAATAATTATACTATAGATGCAGGCCTGTGTATTGGTTACCACATATTTTATATTATCATAATATACATAGGCCTACATGTTGATCAATTACTGAATTAGCTAATGTCAATTTAAACTAATGTTTTGATTTCTTTACCATGACATTCCAGGGCTTTTAACTTTATTTTCTAACAACAAAAGCCTTTTTTTTTAATTCATTCAACAGATTCCTTAGACTGATATCATAAAGCTTATTAATTATATTTCTTGTGTAAGATAAATTCCCATGCATATACAAAAATAACGAAATTTCTATAGGTAAAGTTATTTCCCGTCGAAATGGTTGTTTTTAGACATGACCCTACTCATTGCCGAGTCTGGGTCAAAGTCCATGGTAGTCAAGTGTAAATCTGGGTCCAAAGTCCAATCAGTAAAGTTGTCCAGGATTGGAAGTCTTGCCGTCGAAACTGCGTCGTTGAATATTGAACTGCCTTGAATATTTCGTCTGGTTTACAGTTGTTTAAAAATTACGACCGAGGTCTACTCAACAGCTCTATATGTATGTTTTGATTTGAATGTATTTTTCTTTACTTTTGTTTGTATTCTCGATCTCGGCATGACGTCACGATCCTGACAACAACACTCTCGAGGTGAAAACAATACCATAACGACGTCATTTTGACTGTCTGAGGGAAGACCACGTGACCCTAAGTACCCTAGCCGGCTGGTCAGGTACCCGGATGTCCGAAACCGAGAATTGTGGCTGGTTGACGTTGGATAGTTGATCTATAATTAAGCTCAACTCAAGTTTACACAATCATACCGGTAGGCATATCTCTAGTTCAATTTACCGAACTTATGGTGATATTACATATACCAATAATATCACCATAAGTTCGGTAAATTGAACTAGCCTATCTCATTCTCACTCTTAATTGTAGAAAACAATGGTCTAACCAGCTTCAGGTTGATCATTTGTCATTGGGAAATAACAGATGTTTGTCCCAAATTCAAAACTGATAACATTTATTTGGTTTGTGATCACATAGTTTTATGGTGTTTTGAATTACATTGACAGAAATTTGAAAATCTTTTGGATAATTTTAAAACTTTAATACTCTTCTAACAATTTTGTCATTTAATGACATCATAATTTCACAACTTTTATTAAAGTGGCATGAGCTTCCAAAATTCACACTCCACAGTGAGTCCACACATAATTTCTGATCGTCAAGACAGTAAGAGGCTTTGAAGGGCATCGAAAACTATATGATTGGCGTTGGAATGAGGTAAATCTATACAGTATTTGGCCTATACGAACCGAAATAGTGTTCTAAAAGTAAACAAAATTTAAAGGCACACTTGCCGCCGTAGCCTGTTTAAATTTGCGAAGAAAACCAATTTACATGAGCTTACTACGACTAATACCACTAAACTTAAACATAGGACACATAAAACATGTCTAGTTATAGCTTTAGACTGTAAAAATGGGGTGAAAAACAAACGAAGAATCGAAGCCTGATTACAACAACAACGATCAGTGTCGGTCAACTTTTGTGTTGGATAACCTTCCTTTCAGGCCTTTGTATCTGTGGTTTACACTCAAACAACTACCAGCAGACTTTTCCAGTCGCTGTTAACAGATCGTCAGTCTGTATTTCTCAGATAAATAGGCCTACGTAAAATTACACTGTGCCGTTAGTTCACTCACTCGACTGAAACATAAAATCGCCAATAGGGGGCAGATCGGTTTGTTTACGTTCCGGGTACGTAACAATTCAAATTTTCAAATTCAAATTAAAAATACAAAGTGACGTCCAAACTTTTAAATTTTGGTAAAAATAGAAAGTTCCTAACTTATATTGTCTGGGAAAAATACAGAATACGGTCTTTCTTTTTTAATGTAAACATTATTCCTGATTTTCGCGGCAAGTGTGCCTTTAAATAAAATCTGTCAATGGCATTTAGAAGTTGAAAGGTTACAATAAGGTGAAGAATTACTTATGCCGTTATGGATAGCAACTTCTTGGTTTATGGGTGACGACGTTTCAATGTAGTAGTTTCGACCCAATAAGCCAAAAAGTAATTTTCCCTTATTGAGTTGCCTTTAGACGTCTTTAAAAGACGATTGAATTCAACATCCATCGTCTTTAGTATACTCTCCCAAAAAAGAAACGCAGCATCCAATTTTTGTTCTTCAAAATATGAATTTTCAACATCATTTTTAATACAGAAATAAACATCACATTACACTGAAATTTGGCAGACTCACGTAAACATTATAAAGTCTAACGACTGCATTCTGTGAATAGCCGGCCACGAGACGACCAATGGTATGACCGGGTAGCTGCGTCTAGTCTTGGCATATTGTAGCAACTTCGTGAAACAATTTAAGGACTGAATTCAATTGAACGGTTGTGTGTCTTTTATACCCATTAAACCCGCTTAAAGATAAGACGTGATTCGCACGTGCAACTGCCCTACATTTTTCCCTACGCCTTCCTCGTGTAGCGTTACACAAAGGCTGACCCGAAAGTCAGGGGCTTAAATTCAATTATCGGACATTTACATTATAACATGATCCTGTTGTCATGTGTCAATCACGCACATTTTTTGGAAAAATTCATGTTTGAAAAAAAATTGGATGTTGCATTTCTTTTTTGGGAGAGTATATCTTCTTTTTCGATACTTGATTATGCTATAACTATGAGGTAACAGACGGTTATCTTACCAAGGTGATTTGAAAGCGACAAACCATCACAAAAAAGAAACAGACAGAAAAACAGAGTATTTTTGAATACTAGTATGTTCGAATGGTTCTGATAATGTGAAACAAAAATGGGAATTCGACTGAATAAAACGACTAAATGTCAAATCTGTGGTTCTCGTTTCATATCCAGTTGTCGTTGCAATGTAAGTTATACCCATACAAATTTGACGCTTATTTCTTATATTTACAGACTTGTGCTTTTGATTTCAACGCTAGCAATATGTTTAAGAGAAAATTGCAGAGAAACCGGATATCGCTTATGGAGAACGGCGATTTTCGTTACTTCCGAGACCACCTAATTCAAGATGGTATTTTAACAGAGTTGGAAGTCGAGACTATTGAGTCAGAGAGAACACGCCATGGTCGATTGAGCAGGTTTGCTTAACAATGTTTCCAACATCAATGTTTAATTGAAAGTACACAGCTTGGTATAATGGGATAATTCTCAGAAGATTTACTCGGTCGTAAGTCTAATTAGGCAGGTCGGGTCAATTTTAATTATCCATAGTTTGTTTCTAAAATCTATACCAAACTATTCTTCACATGGTTATAAGATGTAATCAGAATTCCGTTTGACATGTATAATCATATTTACTTAAAAAAATACTATTTAATAAATCAGGGGAGACAACTTTTGTCTCTAAATATGGGCCTTTTCCAAGCATTTTTATGAATGGTAGTTATTTTTCTGTTCAAGCGAAAATGAGCATTTTTATGTAAATATGATTGTACATGTCAAACGGAATTCTAATTACATCTTATAACTATGTGAAGAATTGTTTGGTATAGGGTTTAGAAACAAACTCTGGATGATTAAAATTGGCCCGACCTGCCTACTATAGGGATAACTACCATGGTAACATATTTCTTCAATATTGCATTACGACCCAGGTCCATTCTTACAGAAGCTATAGTGTAAGTAAAGCTACGTCTGACGTAAGTCTGTCTCCAAAATATAGGAACTTACAGTATCACACACGGTCTATGTTCAGACCTATGTGCTTCTTTATGCTATTCTTGGAAGACAGATGGCCTGAGGATGGGATTTAAGACGCCTATTGAATTTTCATATCAGGATCAATTTAGATAGAACTTTATTTGTTTCACTTTTTAATTAAATTCAAATGGAACATTTTCTCTTCTGATTTTTTTTTATATATAATTTGTTTTTTTTTTCTTTCTATTTACCGCACAAGGTTTCTTGACATTATGGGAAGAAAACCAGATAAGTCTGCAGAAAAATTCCTCAATATTCTTCAAAGGACCGACGAACCTTTGTTTGGACAACTCCTGGATCCTTCGTGTGACGTTGATATGCCAGAGGAAGACATTCCAGGACGCTCCGGTATTGGCTTCGTTCTTGTTCTCTGTTTTACATGTATGATTTCAAAACCTAAAAAGGATAACGTAAATTTATTAAAGGAGCCTCTTGAAAGGAACAAATGAAATAAAATTGAAGGTGTCACGAGGTAAAATTCCTATTTATCACAATTATGTCTAGAACTTTTTGGCAAAAATACCGAAAAAATTGGTTTGTTCTTAATTGGTGATTCTCTTCTTGACACAAGATAAGATCCCCCCCTCCTCTGTGGATGCTTTTATTTACGCACGGTTCAATGTTTCCTCGAAAGCCGTTCGTCAGTGGACCTCAAGGCAGGGGAGGGGGGGGGGGGGGGCATCGGTAACGTGTGTCATTCTGAGGTCTTCCGTTTCTGTAAAGATCTGTTAATCAGGATGTCATGTATCACGTCTCCGCTATGTGGCATTCGAGGCATGTGTTTGTACAAAATTAGGTATTCAGATATAATACCTGTATAAACAGTTAATACCCGCCCTTCCTCCCCACACAACTACATCCGAAAGTGTTAAAAAAAGTATAAAACACACATGCGCACCACGTCCAAAGGGACTACCTATACAGGGCATTACATAGGACATTACGGACAAGATTTTTTATGCTCCCGAAAACTTTCGGGGGAGCATATAGTTGCCGCTTTGTCTATACGTCCGTCTAGATTTCTTGTCCGGGGCATATTTCTGGTAATATTGTCAGGATTGGTTTGAAACTTGGCTGGTATATCCTCATTACCAAGACCTTGTGCAGTGTTACGCTTTCCTCTCCGTGACGAGAATAATTTTATAGTTATTGCCCTTGGGTTCTTCAGTTTGTCAAATTTTACCCAGATTGCTTGTCCGGGCCATACCTTGGTTAATATTGTCAGGATTGTTTTGAAACTGGTATATAGTCATTACCAAGACTGTGTGTAGTGATAGGCGTAAGATTAATTTTAGAGTTATTGCCCTTGGTTTCTTCAATTTGTCAAATTTTACCCAGACTGCTTATGCGGGCCATACCTTGGTTAATATTGTCAGGCTTGTTTTGAAACTTGGCTGGGATATAGCCATTGCCAAGACCTTGTGTAGTGTTACGCTTTTCTCTCCGTGATGATTTATTGCCCTTGGTTTCTTCAAGTTGTCAAATTTTACCCTGACTGCTTGTCCGCCCCCTCCCCTGTCTGGAACATAACACATGCCAGTTGTGTTGGGTTCTAATAATAATTTCGCACACCGCAGACATGAGCATCCACTTTCGTGGCCAAAACTGTTATAGTTTTGTTCTCAGTTAACAGTGAGATGATTGAAAACTTCCTGTTCAAAGAATAATTGAAGATATTCTGAACAAAATACCATCTGATCAATCTGTCATTTTACTTGGGGATTTCAACAAAATTGACATAAATGTAAACTGTCTCACCAAGCTGATATCTTCTCCAACACACAAAGCAGGGGCCGTACTAGACCAGGGGGGTATTTCATAAACCACATATAGCCGACTACGGTCAGATAGTCGACTAAGCAGTAATGTTAAAGCATTGCTATTCTAGTCGGCTAGGTCAGTTTAGCCGTCTAAACCTGTTTATGAAATACCCCCCAGGTCTATCTGACTAAAGATAGGAAGGCAGTCCTCCATTTGACTTCGGCATATTTTTCAGACCATGAATGCATTTGGATTGGCTTGGAATGAACAGTACCTGGTATACTTCTGTTTAATTATTTAATTTCTTTAAATGTCAGTTTGGTCCACTCATGGCCTTCCAAACCAATCAATAGTCTTATTTTTTTTGTCCATTCTCCTGTTTCACAAATCCTTATAAAGTAATATGGCGCGCTATGATTTATTCTTTAAGCATCTCCATGCCCTTTTCTCATTATTTGGTCAAATTTGCTGAGCGTATATCTGCGATGGGGAACCGGGGAGCATCCATCAGTTGTACTGATACTTTTCTTGTTTAGTTTTATTTGTGTAAAATACATATTGTACTATCTCCTCGTGTTGATATGACATGTGTTTGTACAGGTAGGTATCATATCTAAGGGGAATATGAGAATTATCTTTTCAATTCTTCAGATTTAAGGATAGCATTACATAATGCTTTGAGAGAATGATCCATTGGATATATTGAATTCACACTCTACAGACAATATACCCACTAGGAATAAATTTAGACTCTAATACATACCGTTTGTTTTTCTTTTGAATATACCCAGTAGACATGGTTAATATTAAGCCTATAAATCGATAAAATCATTGGTGTGGGGAGATTGTTGCTAAACTGATGTTGCAGAAACGATTGTGATAATAAAGGCAATAAGAAATCACCATCAATGGCAATAAGCTATACAATTTATTCAGGATATCGTTAGCCAAATCAAAAGTGTATTTTAACAAAATAAAAAAGATGCTTGTAAGTATGGAACGTCAGAGTCCATCTGGCTTCACAGGGTGAACATATTGAAATATAAATGTCATGTTTAATAATAGAATGATATGGAAAATAATTGGTGATATTTATTAAGTATGTTTATTTCAGATCTGGTGAAAATACAGAAGGAATTACAAGGCTGGTATTTATACACTTTGCACCGTATCCATCCCATACCGTGGTGTGAGTGGCTAGAATTGGACCTAGATCACTTGTTCACTAACCTGCAGGTGGTAGAAGGCCAAAAACATCTCATTTCAGACAGGTATTGTTGTTTAAATGATAGTAGAAGTTCCTGTCTCAGTTTTTTTTTTATATAATGCTTAAAATGTTAAAGGCACACTTGCCGCGAAAATCCAGAAGACTGTTTACATTAAAAACAGTGGACGGTTTTCTGTATTTTTCCCAGAAAGAAAAAGTTAGGAACTTTCTATTTTTACCAGAAATTGAAAGTTTTGACATCATTTAGTATTTTTAATTTGAAATTGAAAAACAGATTTTTCAGGTACCTGCAATGTAAGCAAACTTCAAACCTGAGCGTGTGCACAAGTGCCGTAATCAGGTAATGGTTTGAGTCATGTGGGCGATCTAACGACACAGTATAATTTTACGAACTTTATCTAAGAAATACATACTAAAGATCGAGTAAGAGAGACTATAAAAGCCTGCCGAGCGCAAACCACAGACAAAAACGCTTGAATGAGGGTAATCCAACACTTAAGTTAACCAACACTGATAGGTGTTGCTGTTGTAATCGAGCTGCGATTCTTCGTTTGTTTTTCACCCTCAATTATACATGTTAAACCTAATTGGACATGCTTTATGTGTGCTATGTTTAGTTTTAGTGGGTTTAGCTGTAGCAAGCTCGTGCAAATTGGTATTCTTAACAAATGTAAAACAGGCTACGGCGGCACTGGGCCTTTAATTAAGGTCTATTCAAGAAAGAAAAAAATGCATTCTAAGCCTTTTCATTTTGAAAAAAAAAACATCATGTAAGATGGATGATTTGTTTTGTTTATTGAAAATTACTCTCATTTTTTCAGTTCGACTGGGAATGGTGAATCTAACGACCTTGACAGAATATTCAGATCGACAGACACAAAAAGGAAGGTTTGTTTTATTGAGGGACCTGCTGGTATTGGTAAGAGTACATTATGTCGTCGTTTTGCCTACATGTGGTCCAAAGACGAATATAGGATAGATGGCCACCATTTCGATTTGGTTGCTCTACTGGAAGCTCGGTGTCTGAAAAAAGATTTTAAGAAATGTCTTGCCCAAGAGCTTTTCCCAGAAGACTTTGAGGTTTCCGAAGACATGATTGTGCAGCAGTTTCAAAAACAGAAAAGCCTTCTAATAATTGACGGTGTGGATTAACTATCCACAGATAGTAAAGATGTAATTACAAAAATTCTAAAGGGGAGGCTTTTGCGTAATGTCGATATTATCATCACCGGTCGACCAGAATCATCTAGAGAGTTTGTCGAATATGCAGATACTCACCTGAAAGTGAAGGGATTTTCTTATGAGAACGCCAAGCAGTATATATGTAAATATTTTAACAAAGATCCCGGTAACGAAAAAACTAAATTATTAGAAAGACTTGCACGTGATTACAATTTAAGGGAGCTTACAGCGAATCCATTTACAACACTTTTACTCTGTCTTTTAGTTCAAGATCACTCTGGTGAAATCCCGTCTGACATCGATGAGATTTATCGGGAAGTGTTATGGACAACTTGCCGAAAGTACATAATGAAAGTACATAATGAAGAGAGAGACTCTGAACTAAATAAACAGGCGCTATTCAATGCCGCTTGTAATTTAGCCTACCACGGATTTAAACTAAAAGTTTTTGATTTCCCAGAAAATAACCTTTGCTCTTTATGCTCAGACGGTATGGAAGTCCACTTGCTAAACTCTGGAATGCTTCAAAAAGATTTCACCGTGTCCCGGCTGCACTCAAAAGGATTTTGCTACTTTCCACATAGATCATTTCAGGAGTTTTTATGTGGTACTTATCTTGAAAAACTCAGTTTGACTGATTTTAAACGGGAATTCCTGAGCTTAGAATATGATTGTTTTTCTATGGCTTCTTGTATACCTGTATACTTACGGAATGTATTTGCTACTCAAGACGAGAAAACTAAACTTTTTCTCGAAAGGCTGTTTGACAAGATAGTTCAAAGTCAACCCCGATGGAGATCTTTTCCTAATATCGTCAATTGGTTTCTATCCATTTTATACACTTTACTGAATATGAAATATAATTTCAATCTACAAGATTTCTTAAGGTGTCAATTCAACAAGTCCTATGTACTAGTTCGTATGAGCTGTTTTAGATCGTCACCCGCCTATCCGATGTCAAATGATCTTGTTGAAATTGCCTTATGTAAAATGAATTTCCCACCCGTGATATTCATACTGAGTACCTATGACAAATTCTCTGATTCTGATCTAATCAAAAATGGTGTATTTTTCATCCAAATGGACTTACTTCTTTGTGATACCGTCTTACTAATGGCGGACCGCCAGCACAAGGTATCAACATATTTTTCACCACACCCTGACAGTACCCATGTGTTTCTTTCTGACACGGTTTGTTCACATCCATCAAAATTGAATGGTACTAAGTTACCGTTTGTAAACTGCCACTCTCTTGAAGTTGCCACTAAACTGCTGCAACAGCAAATCACCATTGGCATCTTATCAGTAACGATAGTTCCAAGTTCAGTTGGTGCCAATGCCATTCAGACCTTTATAGATACTTTAAATTTGGTTGAAAATAAAATTTCAATAGTATTTTTGATTTTAGAAGAAAACTTCACTGACATACATACACTAAACTTCATTTCCTTTGTTTTTGACAACACGAGTAACAAGGAAATGCAATTCCTTAAGGTGCGATTTAACTCTGCATTAAACATTAAACATTTCGACCCATATGGTAAACTCCAACAAGTGGATGGAATTAATGCAATGAAACGTTATGGACTTTTACGTCCTATCCATGGGGAGTATTATAATAGGTTTTGTCCATATTGACTTCCACAACAATGTTGAATACTACGACAACGATGTAAAATATTGCGACAACAATTTAGAATACTTCGACAACAATGTAAAATAGTGCGACAACAATGTAGAATACTGCGACAACAATGTTGAATGCTGCGACAACAATGTTGAATGCCGCGACAACAATGTTGAATGCCGCGACAACAATGTTGAATGCCGCGACAACAATGTTGAATGCCGCGACAACAATGTTGAATGCCGCGACAACAATGTTGAATGCCGCGACAACAATGTTGAATGCCGCGACAACAATGTTGAATGCCGCGACAACAATGTTGAATGCCGCGACAACAATGTTGAATGCCGCGACAACAATGTTGAATGCCGCGACAACAATGTTGAATGCCGCGACAACAATGTTGAATGCCGCGACAACAATGTTGAATGCCGCGACAACAATGTTGAATGCCGCGACAACAATGTTGAATGCCGCGACAACAATGTTGAATGCCGCGACAACAATGTTGAATGCCGCGACAACAATGTTGAATGCCGCGACAACAATGTTGAATGCCGCGACAACAATGTTGAATGCCGCGACAACAATGTTGAATGCCGCGACAACAATGTTGAATGCCGCGACAACAATGTTGAATGCCGCGACAACAATGTTGAATGCCGCGACAACAATGTTGAATGCCGCGACAACAATGTTGAATGCCGCGACAACAATGTTGAATGCCGCGACAACAATGTTGAATGCCGCGACAACAATGTTGAATGCCGCGACAACAATGTTGAATGCCGCGACAACAATGTTGAATGCCGCGACAACAATGTTGAATGCCGCGACAACAATGTTGAATGCCGCGACAACAATGTTGAATGCCGCGACAACAATGTTGAATGCCGCGACAACAATGTTGAATGCCGCGACAACAATGTTGAATGCCGCGACAACAATGTTGAATGCCGCGACAACAATGTTGAATGCCGCGACAACAATGTTGAATGCCGCGACAACAATGTTGAATGCCGCGACAACAATGTTGAATGCCGCGACAACAATGTTGAATGCCGCGACAACAATGTTGAATGCCGCGACAACAATGTTGAATGCCGCGACAACAATGTTGAATGCCGCGACAACAATGTTGAATGCCGCGACAACAATGTTGAATGCCGCGACAACAATGTTGAATGCCGCGACAACAATGTTGAATGCCGCGACAACAATGTTGAATGCCGCGACAACAATGTTGAATGCCGCGACAACAATGTTGAATGCCGCGACAACAATGTTGAATGCCGCGACAACAATGTTGAATGCCGCGACAACAATGTTGAATGCCGCGACAACAATGTTGAATGCCGCGACAACAATGTTGAATGCCGCGACAACAATGTTGAATGCCGCGACAACAATGTTGAATGCCGCGACAACAATGTTGAATGCCGCGACAACAATGTTGAATGCCGCGACAACAATGTTGAATGCCGCGACAACAATGTTGAATGCCGCGACAACAATGTTGAATGCCGCGACAACAATGTTGAATGCCGCGACAACAATGTTGAATGCCGCGACAACAATGTTGAATGCCGCGACAACAATGTTGAATGCCGCGACAACAATGTTGAATGCCGCGACAACAATGTTGAATGCCGCGACAACAATGTTGAATGCCGCGACAACAATGTTGAATGCCGCGACAACAATGTTGAATGCCGCGACAACAATGTTGAATGCCGCGACAACAATGTTGAATGCCGCGACAACAATGTTGAATGCCGCGACAACAATGTTGAATGCCGCGACAACAATGTTGAATGCCGCGACAACAATGTTGAATGCCGCGACAACAATGTTGAATGCCGCGACAACAATGTTGAATGCCGCGACAACAATGTTGAATGCCGCGACAACAATGTTGAATGCCGCGACAACAATGTTGAATGCCGCGACAACAATGTTGAATGCCGCGACAACAATGTTGAATGCCGCGACAACAATGTTGAATGCCGCGACAACAATGTTGAATGCCGCGACAACAATGTTGAATGCCGCGACAACAATGTTGAATGCCGCGACAACAATGTTGAATGCCGCGACAACAATGTTGAATGCCGCGACAACAATGTTGAATGCCGCGACAACAATGTTGAATGCCGCGACAACAATGTTGAATGCCGCGACAACAATGTTGAATGCCGCGACAACAATGTTGAATGCCGCGACAACAATGTTGAATGCCGCGACAACAATGTTGAATGCCGCGACAACAATGTTGAATGCCGCGACAACAATGTTGAATGCCGCGACAACAATGTTGAATGCCGCGACAACAATGTTGAATGCCGCGACAACAATGTTGAATGCCGCGACAACAATGTTGAATGCCGCGACAACAATGTTGAATGCCGCGACAACAATGTTGAATGCCGCGACAACAATGTTGAATGCCGCGACAACAATGTTGAATGCCGCGACAACAATGTTGAATGCCGCGACAACAATGTTGAATGCCGCGACAACAATGTTGAATGCCGCGACAACAATGTTGAATGCCGCGACAACAATGTTGAATGCCGCGACAACAATGTTGAATGCCGCGACAACAATGTTGAATGCCGCGACAACAATGTTGAATGCCGCGACAACAATGTTGAATGCCGCGACAACAATGTTGAATGCCGCGACAACAATGTTGAATGCCGCGACAACAATGTTGAATGCCGCGACAACAATGTTGAATGCCGCGACAACAATGTTGAATGCCGCGACAACAATGTTGAATGCCGCGACAACAATGTTGAATGCCGCGACAACAATGTTGAATGCCGCGACAGCCACGTAGAGTCCTGCCGCGACAGCCACGTAGAGTCCTGCCGCGACAGCCACGTAGAGTCCTGCCGCGACAGCCACGTAGAGTCCTGCCGCGACAGCCACGTAGAGTCCTGCCGCGACAGCCACGTAGAGTCCTGCCGCGACAGCCACGTAGAGTCCTGCCGCGACAGCCACGTAGAGTCCTGCCGCGACAGCCACGTAGAGTCCTGCCGCGACAGCCACGTAGAGTCCTGCCGCGACAGCCACGTAGAGTCCTGCCGCGACAGCCACGTAGAGTCCTGCCGCGACAGCCACGTAGAGTCCTGCCGCGACAGCCACGTAGAGTCCTGCCGCGACAGCCACGTAGAGTCCTGCCGCGACAGCCACGTAGAGTCCTGCCGCGACAGCCACGTAGAGTCCTGCCGCGACAGCCACGTAGAGTCCTGCCGCGACAGCCACGTAGAGTCCTGCCGCGACAGCCACGTAGAGTCCTGCCGCGACAGCCACGTAGAGTCCTGCCGCGACAGCCACGTAGAGTCCTGCCGCGACAGCCACGTAGAGTCCTGCCGCGACAGCCACGTAGAGTCCTGCCGCGACAGCCACGTAGAGTCCTGCCGCGACAGCCACGTAGAGTCCTGCCGCGACAGCCACGTAGAGTCCTGCCGCGACAGCCACGTAGAGTCCTGCCGCGACAGCCACGTAGAGTCCTGCCGCGACAGCCACGTAGAGTCCTGCCGCGACAGCCACGTAGAGTCCTGCCGCGACAGCCACGTAGAGTCCTGCCGCGACAGCCACGTAGAGTCCTGCCGCGACAGCCACGTAGAGTCCTGCCGCGACAGCCACGTAGAGTCCTGCCGCGACAGCCACGTAGAGTCCTGCCGCGACAGCCACGTAGAGTCCTGCCGCGACAGCCACGTAGAGTCCTGCCGCGACAGCCACGTAGAGTCCTGCCGCGACAGCCACGTAGAGTCCTGCCGCGACAGCCACGTAGAGTCCTGCCGCGACAGCCACGTAGAGTCCTGCCGCGACAGCCACGTAGAGTCCTGCCGCGACAGCCACGTAGAGTCCTGCCGCGACAGCCACGTAGAGTCCTGCCGCGACAGCCACGTAGAGTCCTGCCGCGACAGCCACGTAGAGTCCTGCCGCGACAGCCACGTAGAGTCCTGCCGCGACAGCCACGTAGAGTCCTTCCGCAACAATGTATAATACTAATGATAAAAAATGAAGACATCACCACATAGTTACTGTTAGTTGTTTCTATGTGGTGATGTCTTAATTTGTTATCATTAGTATGGAACCCACGTTTATAGAGAGTTTTAAACATTTCATACAATGTATTATACTTTGACAACAACTTAGAATACGCCCACAACAATTTAGAATACTCCCACAACAATGTAAACTTGACATCTCTGACACAGGTAATATGCATTTGACTCGAGTAACCATATAGATAAGTTGCTTTCTATGTTTCATTGTTCTATTTGTATCATTTCTTTCGATGATTACCAATTTGCATGTTAACTTTTTAGACATAAATCAGGTACTGTACAGCCTTATATTTTGTATTCATAGCTATGAAAAGGCGTCTGCATATTATTGATTGTAATGTTATTTTGTAACACCTTTTCTGATATACATGTATATTGTTTTGACATTAAATTATATTTCTTTTATCCGATTTTGATATCAAATGATCTGTTAATCAAATCTGGTAATTAAATATATTTAAAGGGGCATGAGCTGCCAAAATGTTGATATTTTGACGTGAACACAGAATGTTGAAATTATTATTATTATTATTTATTTTTCTCAAGACATATAATTCAGAAGCTTTTTAGTGCTTCTAGACTCGAAAATGTACTATAAATTATTGTTTTGAACTAACTTTGACTTAGAATGAATGAATGGTCGTCCCGGTTATTTAAATTTTGTTTACTTTTCGAAAACGTTTTCGGTTCTTACAGGTCACATACTGTATGGATTTTCCTCATTCCAACGCCAATCATTTAGATTTTCCATGGCCGTCAAAGCCTCTTACTGTCGTGACGATCAGGAATTATGAAAAAAGTGTGAATTTTGACAGCTCATGTCACTTTAAGGATGCAGAAAAGTTGAACACACTAATTTTGTCAATACTAAGGACGCGTTTCACCACAAGCACCCACAGATTACTCTTAATTTCGAACACTGGCAAATTGCAATTAGTAAAACAAAATTTTAAATGTATTGAGTTTTTTCGAAAAATGAAAAGGCTAATTTTTGTTCAAATACTGACACGGAAAGGTTTTATAACGTCTTTTACGAGATGGGCAGATCTTTTACTTTTGGTTTGAAATTTTCCCTTTGTGAAATGATCAATTATGTAGTATTAACCTTTTTTTATCGTTTGACAGTGATTGAAATTAAAAATATAAAAATTTTCACTAAGCCGTTTTGTTTCGTATTTTTGATTGTCGCCTTTGAATTCACATTCTAAACCATTATGCCGGCTGTAATAACAGTAATCACCCTCCCAGACGTGTCGGGGTGCCAGGCAATTAGAACGATAAACATGCTGGTTACAGTTACTGTAATATCATTCTTTGTATTTATTTAGTGTTTCTAGCTAACTGATATATAATAGATTATAGCTTTACAATCTCTCTATTGAAGCATGTAGAGTATATATTTATAGATTTAATAATAGAAACACTATCAACCCTCAGAATTATCACTCACTGTCCTAAAGCGACGGCCGAAACTTTTCTCCTGACGTCATGGGAAATCCCCATTTCATAGCAGTGGTGCAATAAGACCTGTCTTGGTTTTACGCGGGGAATCCCCAATTACAGACGAATCGTCGCAGTACCAAAGGGAGGTAACTTCCAATACCTCAAAGTATTCTAGCCTTTGTTTATCTCCCTTTGACCGTTTCTATACTTCTCAACACTATTTTGTAGATTTATACAGACTTATTTTTACAAAACCTATCCATACTGTCTTAAGGTGACGGCCGAAAGTGACCGGCGAAACTGCCCTAAAGTGACCGGCGAAACTGCCCTAAAGTGACCGGCGAAACTGTCCTAAAGTGACCACTGAAATGGTGCCACATGATGCCACTGTTTTTCAACCCGAAAATTACTATCTACTATAAACCTTTTTCCGTGTGACAGTAATTAAAATTAAAACTATTAAAAGTTTCGTTTCGTCTTTTCAATTATCGACTTTAAATTCAGGGACGCATGTCATGTTCTTCTCTTATTCTGTTGTATTTACAGCATTCGGAATAAACTGTTTGGTCATATAACGTTTAAAATTTTTGAAAGGGTTTTTAATTTTGTCCAATTTTTAATCCAAATTCTAGCCTCCCATCCTTCCTATAAATCTATCAAGTGACTCGAAAAAAAATAACGCTATTAAATTAAAAGTTTAATAACACAATAATTCAAAACATGTTAAATACAGCAATTTGTACACTGTATCAGTAGCTTTAAAACTAACTTCTTAAAAAGTTTTTGTTACAGGGAAATATTTTAAAAGACACTTGAGCAAAATGCTTGACAACTATTGGATCAAAAAGACAAGAGATTGACCAAACAGTCAAGACTAAACCTCGAAAACGCCATATAAGTGAAATAATCTTGAAGGCGACGTAAAACGTCAATCAATCAATCCAATGTTGATCACAAGTGCCCCATCCAACTCTGTATCGGCTTTCAATAGCGGTTAGATGTAATAAACTGCTGGTCAAATAATGGGTAGAATTGAACAATGATATTCAGAATCCTCTTACGAGCATTGACTTCATTCAGAAATCAGTAATCTAACTTTCTTTTTCAAAAATGAATGTCGGTATAAAGTATCAGAGCGAACGGATGAGTAAAGATTCAAGATATTTTCACGAATTCAGAGAACGAGGGAATTCGCAGCTCATTAAACACTAACCATCACCATTTATCGCTCTTTGTTTTGCAACTGAAAGAAATCGGGCCATTTAGCTTCTATAGAACCAGGCAATGCGACTGCTCTTTCCCCAGCAGCATGCCGATCCCTTTCTTCCAACCGAGAACGCACGAGAATGTGGGCACCATAGCCCAAATTTATGCTTTGTTTCTCGATTACAGATAATCCGTGCTATTCAAGACAATTCCAAGAATTTACAGGCAAAATAAAAACAAATGGAGGGAGGTGAAGGAAAATGAACGGTTTTACAACAAAAATATATCAGAGTCGTAGCTGATTTTTGTTTCTGTAAGCATGTGTAGATTGTCACATGACACCGGAGGGAGAACTTATTTAGGCTGGTGCCTGTTGCAACCCTGTAATTTTGATTGGGTCGAGGTGCATTTCGGGCCAATTTCTTTTCCCAATGGACGCAGCTGATGGATATCGGCACGCCCCCTGATTTTTGAATGCCACTTTAATGTGGCATGAGCTGTCAGAATTGTGATAGTTTTCCGTTAAAACAGAATTTCAAAATTAGTGGCTGTTTTTCCCAAAGAGCACAAATAAAGAGCTTTTCATTGGCATCAGCCTCGGAATTGCACGTTAAGTACTTGTTTGGAAATATCAAACACAACAAAGTAAACTCCTATATTCCGGTTGTTAGGCATTCATACACCATGGAGCGTGCTGATGTCCATATAGAGATAACCACTAAACTGTAAGGCTCTGCAAATACTAAATCAACCTCAATACACGGGATCCAGGTAAGCGAGTGCGCTTGCGCGACCAGCAAGGGTTGTCTTTCTTGTTTTGCTAGTAACTTTCGCGCCAAATTCGACCCTCAGTTGCAGCGATGAAGTTCTTTCTTTTGATAATCTGAATATGTGAATTTGGTAACCCATTCCGCTTTAATCACTTGTACATTTATTTTTAAATAGACTAGAACATATTCGAAACCATTCTGAACAATACCAGAAAATTTTAATCCGTTAGTTCAAGCGTGTTCGTTAATAAATTGTCTAATGCAGATTCAAAAGATTACTCAAAGAGAGATATAATGGATTATGTGCAAAGGAAATAGAGCGCTTCTACAGGACAAAGAGTCAGGAAAGTATCTGTATAACACAAACTCTGGGACACAGGTGACAGCGCCAATGACGAAATAACAAGAAACTAGCAGCCCAACATTATACATCCTCGCATGCCTAGGAATAAATTCTCAACACGCTCACCTTTTACCCCTGGGCCAACTGCGATACAAAGACTCGTTTTCTGGGAACGCCTATTTACTGTCGGACCAATCAAAACTTCTCTTACAATCGATTGAACTCTTCGGTTTTGGAGACATATTTATCGAATTGAAGTAGAAACCAAAAAGTCGTCCATCTTTGTTTTGAACATTGCTTAGATGCTTACGTAACACAGTTTTGTGGCGGAACCAATCAAAGTCTACATGCATATGGAAATAGAAACGACGGATTTGCTTCCGCTTGTCCCACGGGTTAAGTGAGCGCGAGCATAAGTTTTAATCGTTATATTATAATGCTGAGAGGGGAGCTGTCATCGATAAAAAACCCAACGATCAACCATTCTATCTTTTGTTGGTCACTTTTGAGAATTTTCTGTTTGTTTGGAATTCGGTAGGCCTGCACATGCATGACCACAGTTTTTGTAGACTCCTTCGTCTTCTGTCTAATGATGTATTCCAGTACCTCTGTCAGTGTAAAAAAAAGTAATCTCCATTTGACCTTCAAGCTGACCATCGGAAATCTATTGTATTTTTGTCGATATCGTAGCCACTATAAAGATCTTTTGTGCGCTTTAAATCTATAAGATGCCAACCTACTTAAACTTTGCTTAACACGTTTAACACGATTTAGATAATTGACTAAAGAAACAAAGCAAAGTAAGGATGGATCGCTTTCCTGAATTTAATGCAACTTTTCAAAGTCTTGAAACTGTACAACGCGTGTGCATGTGGATTTGAGGAATTTTCGTTAATCTGCAAGAAAAAAGTTACAGTCACTAAAATCAATTTTTGAAACTGGGTTCGTCTTTTTGAGAATTGTTTGTTTCATTGGACTTCGGAACCCATGCAGGAACTACAGTTTTTGGGGACTTTTTCGTTTTGCAACACTTTTGTCTTATAGTATAGATGACGTATTCCAAGACCTCTGTCAGCGTCAGAAAACTGGCACCAAGAAATATTCCCAATTGACCCCCAAGGTTTGCTGAAATAAAATATAAAATACATATCAGCAACAAATCTTTGTCAATTTTATCAATGTGTTTCCTTCAAAATTCATATGGAACAGAGTTGCAACTCAAAGAAACGGTCACACTACTTGTGGCATGACTCATTGTAAAGAGGAAAAATTGTCATTTTTCATTATTCAATATTAAACGTCATGACTTTGTTGTAAAATTGTTTTTGGTGTAGAAGACGTTTACCAAAAATAAACTGTTAGTTGTGTACGATTCTAACGGACCGAAAAGTAACGATATTGGTATGGAAAATAATAGGGAAAACGTTTTCCATGTCCACTGCCAGAGAAACAATTTTTCGTGAAAATGTCATTTTATTGTGAATTTGAATCTTTGGATTTTAAGAGCCGTTCACATACCACTTAACAATTAACAGGAAAATGGCTACATGATCAAGAGACTGTATTTTGAAAAGAGGGTAAAATCCACCCATGGCGACCCTGATTTTTAAACGTGTCAATTTTTCATTTCATTTATTTATTTATTCACCGCAAGAAAGAAAACGTACAATGGACATTTACGGAAAAATGACACGAATAAAGTTGTGGACTATGGTCAGAGTGATATTGGACGGAAGAGAAAGAAATGTCAAAATTAAATAGTTTAAGGGATGGGAAATCTCTAGATAACAACCTTCAAAGCACTTAAAACATTTCACGTCAATTACCGTCAGTGATCCTCAAGCTAATAAAAACAGACAGAAGTATGTCCTTTCAGTAGCTTATCTGTGCAGTCATTTTTTCCGTTTTAGGATGACGTGATGTTGCAGTAGCTATTTTTAGATCAATAATGACGTATTTTTACCGCTTTCTAGTGTATGATGGTAGATTTAGGTCCAAAAAAACATGGCGACAAACTTGAAGTGGGAAGATTGTCTCGGAATATATATAGGTCAGTATGCAACCGCACGTCATTTATTAGCCAAGTCATTGGCTAAATTGCATCACATGACTACTCATGATATATGGGCTGCGCATGCCTATTTATAAGCTAGCAACACTGTCAGAATATTTAAAATGGCGATTGTTTTCTGTTGCTAGCTTACAAACGGGCATGCGCAGCCCATATATCAACGACATCGGTATGGTTCGGAGCGGATCAGAATGCCGTCACGGGGTGTCTGACAAGAACAATAGCGAGCCAAACAACTGCCAGTCGACTGACTGCAAAACAAAGGCGTTTCATATCCCTTTCATACTCATCCCAGGTATAATTACACTCTTTCCTCCTTTATTAGATGAGATGGGTTTTAGGTAGATTTGAGTCGATGTTTGGTCGATTCGTTAGAAATGGTAATAACTTAGTATACATATATGTTCACATGTTTGCTATGAATATGATATGTTGTTGCCTGAAAAAAAAAATATTGATTCATCATGTCGTTTTTCGGGTTATCACTACTTGTGTATTACTAAAACTAGTCAGTGGAACGTCAGTGGAAGTATATTCACATTTTCTCAAAGGAGTTTAGAAATAAATAGGATGCTTACCGACGATATCAACAGCTGTATATTCCGGTACTTGATTAATTTCTGTAAAGACCATCTGCTGGTAAAATACGGTCAATTCTAGATAGTTTGCTCTGTAATTTAAAAGAAAATGGTAGTTACATGTAGTTATACGTTTGAAAGTAGAATAACCTCTACACTTCAAGCGAAACCTACATAATAAAAGTCTGAAATTTGAGTCAAGGAACTACATTTGAAAGAAATTGTTTTTTTTTTCATTAAAGGAGGCAGGTCGGTGACGTCATCAAATGTTGGTACAAGGTATTCGATCATAAAAGTTAAAAAGTAAATGTGAGTTAAAAATAAAACAATTAGTGCAGTCTGTATATTTTTTTCAGGGCCCGTTCACTGGACCCTGTTTGCTCATTTTCGCTTGAACAGAAAAAAAATCTACCATTCATAAAAATGCTTGGAAAAGGCCCATATTAAGAGACAAAAGTTGTCTCCCCTGATTTATTAAATATCATTTTTCTAAGTAAATATGATTATACATGTCAAACGGAATTCTAATTACATCTAATAACTATGTGAAGAATAGTTTGGTATAGGTTTTAGGAACAAACTATAGATGATTAAAATTGACCCGACCTGCCTATATTTAAAGGATATATGTAATATACGGTTTAACTAGACTAGTTTGTAAAGCATCTCGAATTTAACCTTCATTGTTTTGGATAAAGCACTTGTGAAAATGGGTTTTGTGAGTGGGCTAGTTCTCTATTATAACGTCACATTCAAATTTCAATTATTTCTTTAGGAGGGAATAACAAGAATATATTGGACCATCGTGGATACCTTTAGACTACATGAACCTTTTCCAACAAAACTAGCCATTTTCTATCCCTTCAAGGATTTCAGTGAACCTACATGTACACTACGTGACATGATCATCCGTGGATAGGTATATTGTAATATTCCCTTTTTCTGAAAAGCGTTCACCTAACTTACTTCTCAAACCCAAAACTCACTTGACGTATTCTTTGCTGATGTTTCTGTTTTCCATGAATTGTTCCCCTTCATAAGGCGTTGGATAACCTGAGGTTGAAATACTCACGTCATATTCCTTCCAATA
Organism: Lepidochitona cinerea; assembly: GCA_963971465.1. NCBI lineage: Eukaryota > Metazoa > Mollusca > Polyplacophora > Chitonida > Tonicellidae > Lepidochitona > Lepidochitona cinerea. The sequence continues at coordinate 13,973,875 of OZ020560.1, read as the reverse complement.
ACACTGACGTTTACAGTTACACATACCAGGGTATGGATGACTCCGAACTCGACCTGAGATAAATTACACCCACTTGTTACTTGAAAAATACAATAGCGTCTGTTGTAAAGGCTAGCGTCTTACAAGTTCATTCATCAGGTATTGGCCACCGCAATGTGCTCCATGTTCGTAACGCCACGTTCTTGAATTTGAAAGTATGTCTGTTCAACTTGGTACTAAGCTATGCAATGCCAGCTGATTTCATAGCTGGAAGCAAGAAAGTTCGTCACCCAACTTGAATCGAAGTAACCTGCTCATTAGCAGTTGCCCGTGAAGGGAATTCAATATATATAATCTATCCTTGAAACGCGATGGCGCCACCATTCTGGATACTGCCACATGATTCCATGCTAAATATTGATTGGCTAATATCGCTATGTTTCAGATACCCAAGCGGTGATGAGCGTCGTCGATACAGGATTCTGTATCTTCAACATTAAACTAGAGAACCATTGGCTGCCAACCAAAAATTCTATTTTCGTAAACAAATGGTTTTGGTAAATTACCCCGCTTGTACTGAATGGGCTAGTTTTTTCTTCTTTCTCTCGTCTTTAAAAACATTTAAAATACGTAAATTGTTAAGATTTTTATGATTTTATAGTGGTTTTTCAGGTTTTTGCTAATGTGTTTCAAAACATGATATTGACAGCAATCATAAACAATCGCCCATTATTAAATACACTATATGCTTCTAAAATAAGGAAAAAAAACCTATCCTAAATTGAACAATTAAAACGAACACTCACTTTGTGTTGGTCTGTAACATGTCATCAATTGTCGAAGACTGCAATAGGAGACATTCTCTGAAACGTGAAAGTGAAAAAAGTTTGAGGTTTGTTTAGTACGAAAGTAAATATCTAAGCTAAGATAGTGATTACAATCGTTATTAGGAAAAATGATTCCGTTTGTAGAGAGAAATTCTTGTTTATTGACATATTAAATCTTTAACGTTGAGGAAAATATTGAATCTGTAAATGTTCTCTATTGGATTACCGTCTTTGTATAATTGAGTAGTTTCTGATGTTCATTACGAAATGTGATGTCCCATGTGCAGTCCTGGGGCTCGTTCTACTAAGCTGGCGTAAGTTATGCCAGTCGCAAACGCGTGTTAAATTATAGCAACTTGCGCATGGGGGCGCAACTCTTGGGTGTAAACCTATATATTTATGTCCGTAACTTTGCGCCAGCTTATTAGAACGAGCCCTTGTTTTCCAGCCCCAGGATTGCGATTTGATTCCGGGTATAGGTGCAAGTCACAGCTTTGGAATCCTAAACCATGTAATTGTTATCGGATTTGGGCTTCGATTGACTGTTGTCTGGAATTGCGGGCGTAATTACAGGATTTCTGATCCCAACTCCTGTGTGAACAACGAGATCTGGTATTCTAATCACAATTCCCCACCACAGAAAAGAGGAACCTGGATCGAATCCGGGAGCAAACGTCAACCTTCGAATCCCGTACTTAGCACCAGATTCGGAAATTCGTATAGCATTGGATTCAAAATTTCATCGTCAAAATTGGGGTTTTATAAGTGATTCGAATCCCAACCCTGGCGCTAATATCAGGGTTCAGACTTAACAACCACAAATGCATTTAAAGGGACATTATCCGTTAATGACGCAATTGGCAGTGACACTACTGTTAACGCATGGATCATTTCTGTAGGGACAAGACTTTCTGTTTTATATATTGCACACAGGACAGTCATGCAAGAGCTCCAAGGAAACATTTTGGTATGCAATATGAGCCGGGTGTAATTGGGGTGGATAGAACATATTTCCACTGAAAGGAATCTGAACAAATTTGAATAAATAATCAGTATATTCATATAAACATTATTAATTATCATAAAATTAGTTGTTTTCTGGTAGCAGTTGGTGTGAGTGTACCAAAAGTAACTATTTCGTGTAGACGTTTTTTCACAAAATGACACCCGTGGAATCCGTTGGCAAATATTTAATATAGAAATATTGACAAAATTTTACGTGAATAAAAATAATGAACACTAATCAAATATTGAAGCTTAAACGTAAGTTTTTTTATAGTAAAGACAATGATTACGAAAACAAATCTATGTATTTCCGGTTGTTAATAGGGATGTGTACTTCTTAGAAACCTATCAATTCAATGATCGAGTACGCATCATTTTTAACCCTAAAGTATTTTGCTTTTCTTGGCAATATAGATATTGAATTCGAAGTTGACAACCTGACAATTGCATATATGTGTGATCTTTATATATACCAGGAAGTCATTGATATGGAGGATGGTTGGTTGTTTGTTTTAGCTTATTGGCGCGTCCATTCGTATGAATGATGTACGCCCTTGATATGGAGGATATAAAAAGCTAGAGTTTCCTCGATACAACTTACCAAATTTGTCCATAATATCTTGACAGTCACATTCTTGAATTGTCAACAAAGCGACACACTCCCCGAAACAAGCGCCCACATCATAAGCAGTTGCAAATTTTAAAGGTGACCGAAAGTTAGGGCTTTGGGTGTCCCAACATTCCTCGTTACCCATTGCGAGGTACGGAAGTGGTAAACATGTAATCTGCAATGCAATCATATAGTGTATTGATTTTAAATAGTGCATTTGAATAACAGTTATAAAAAAGTTCACTATGGCTGATGAAACCTGGCCAAGCTGGCAGACGATGACTCTCACCTGTATACAGTACAGATGATGACTCTCACCTGTATACAGTACAGACGATGACTCTCACCTGTATGCAGTACAGACGATGACTCTCACCTGTATACAGTACAGACGACGACTCTCACCTGTATGCAGTACAGACGATGACACTCACCTGTATGCAGTACAGACGATGACTCTCACCTGTATGCAGTACAGACGATGACTCTCACCTGTATGCAGTACAGACGATGACTCTCACCTGTATACAGTACAGACGATGACTCTCACCTGTATACAGTACAGACGACGACTCTCACCTGTATACAGTACAGACGACGACTCTCACCTGTATACAGTACAGACGATGACTCTCACCTGTATACAGTACAGGCGATGACTCTCACCTGTATGCAGTACAGACGATGACTCTCACCTGTATACAGTACAGACGATGACCCTCACCTGTATACAGTACAGACGATGACTCTCACCTGTATGCAGTACAGGCGATGACTCTCACCTGTATGCAGTACAGACGATGATTCTCACCTGTATGCAGTACAGACGATGACTCTCACCTGTATACAATACAGACGATGACTCTCACCTGTATGCAGTACAGATGATGACTCTCACCTGTATGCAGTACAGACGATGACTCTCACCTATATACAGTACAGATGATGACTCTCATCCTGTATACAGTACAGACGATGACTCTCACCTGTATACAGTACAGACGATGACCCTCACCTGTATACAGTACAGACGATGACTCTCACCTGTATGCAGTACAGACGATGACTCTCACCTGTATACAATACAGACGATGACTCTCACCTGTATGCAGTACAGACGATGACTCTCACCTGTATGCAGTACAGACGATGACTCTCACCTGTATACAGTACAGACGACGACTCTCACCTGTATGCAGTACAGACGATGACTCTCACCTGTATGCAGTACAGACGATTACTCTCATCTGTATACAGTACAGACGATGACTCTCACCTGTATGCAGTAAAGACGATGATTCTCACCTGTATACGGTACAGACGATGACTCTCACCTGTATGCAGTACAGACGATGACACTCACCTGTATGCAGTACAGACGACGACTCTCACCTGTATGCAGTACAGACGATGACTCTCACCTGTATACAGTACAGACGATGACTCTCACCTGTATGCAGTACAGACGATGACACTCACCTGTATGCAGTACAGACGATGACTCTCACCTGTATACAGTACAGACGATTACTCTCATCTGTATCCAGTACAGACGATGACTCTCACCTGTATGCAGTACAGACGATGACTCTCACCTGTATACAGTACAGACGATTACTCTCATCTGTATGCAGTACAGACGATGACACTCACCTGTATGCAGTACAGACGATGACTCTCACCTGTATGCAGTAAAGACGATGATTCTCACCTGTATGCAGTACAGACGATGACACTCACCTGTATGCAGTACAGACGATGACACTCACCTGTATACAGTACAGACGACGACTCTCACCTGTATGCAGTACAGACGATTACTCTCCTCTGTATCCAGTACAGACGATGACTCTCACCTGTATGCAGTACAGACGATGACACTCACCTGTATGCAGTACAGACGACGACTCTCACCTGTATACAGTACAGACGATGACTCTCACCTGTATGCAGTACAGACGATGACACTCACCTGTATACAGTACAGACGACGACTCTCACCTGTATGCAGTACAGACGATTACTCTCATCTGTATCCAGTACAGACGATGACTCTCACCTGTATGCAGTACAGACGATGACACTCACCTGAATGCAGTACAGACGACGACTCTCACCTGTATGCAGTACAGACGATTACTCTCATCTGTATGCAGTACAGACGATGACTCTCACCTGTATGCAGTACAGACGATGACTCTCACCTGTATGCAGTACAGACGACGACTCTCACCTGTATGCAGTAAAGACGATGATTCTCACCTGTATACGGTACAGACGATGACTCTCACCTGTATGCAGTACAGACGATGACACTCACCTGTATGCAGTACAGACGACGATTCTCACCTGTATGCAGTACAGACGATGACTCTCACCTGTATACAGTACAGACGATGACTCTCACCTGTATGCAGTACAGACGATGACACTCACCTGTATGCAGTACAGACGATGACTCTCACCTGTATACAGTACAGACGATTACTCTCATCTGTATCCAGTACAGACGATGACTCTCACCTGTATGCAGTACAGACGATGACTCTCACCTGTATACAGTACAGACGATTACTCTCATCTGTATGCAGTACAGACGATGACACTCACCTGTATGCAGTACAGACGATGACTCTCACCTGTATGCAGTAAAGACGATGATTCTCACCTGTATGCAGTACAGACGATGACACTCACCTGTATGCAGTACAGACGATGACACTCACCTGTATACAGTACAGACGACGACTCTCACCTGTATGCAGTACAGACGATTACTCTCCTCTGTATCCAGTACAGACGATGACTCTCACCTGTATGCAGTACAGACGATGACACTCACCTGTATGCAGTACAGACGACTCTCACCTGTATACAGTACAGACGATGACTCTCACCTGTATGCAGTACAGACGATGACACTCACCTGTATACAGTACAGACGACGACTCTCACCTGTATGCAGTACAGACGATTACTCTCATCTGTATCCAGTACAGACGATGACTCTCACCTGTATGCAATACAGACGATGACACTCACCTGTATGCAGTACAGACGACGACTCTCACCTGTATGCAGTACAGACGATTACTCTCATCTGTATGCAGTACAGACGATGACTCTCACCTGTATGCAGTACAGACGATGACTCTCACCTGTATGCAGTACAGACGACGACTCTCACCTGTATACAGTACAGACGACGACTCACCTGTATACAGTACAGACGATGACTCTAACCTGTATACAGTACAGACGATGACTCTCACCTGTATGCAGTACAGACGATGACTCTCACCTGTATACAGTACAGACGATGACTGTACCTAGTGCAGACGATTACTCTCATCTGTATACAATACAGACGACGACTCTCACCTGTATACAGTACAGACGATGACTTTCACCTGTATACAGCACAGACGATGACTCTCACCTGTATACAGTACAGACGATGACCCTCACCTGTATACAGTACAGACGATGACTCTCACCTGTATGCAGTACAGACGATGACTCTCACCTGTATACAATACAGACGACGACTCTCACCTGTATGCAGTACAGACGATGGCTCTCACCTGTATACAATACAGACGATGACTCTCACCTGTATGCAGTACAGACGATGACTCTCACCTGTATGCAGTACAGACGATGACTCTCACCTGTATACAGTACAGACGATGACTCTCACCTGTATGCAGTACAGACGATGACTCTCACCTGTATGCAGTACAGACGATGACTCTCACCTGTATGCAGTACAGACGATGACTCTCACCTGTATACAATACAGACGATGACTCTCACCTGTATGCAGTACAGACGATGACTCTCACCTGTATGCAGTACAGACGATGACTCTCACCTGTATGCAGTACAGACGATGACTCTCACCTGTATGCAGTACAGACGATGACTCTCACCTGTATGCAGTACAGACGATGGCTCTCACCTGTATGCAGTACAGACGATGACTCTCACCTGTATACAGTACAGACGATGACTCTCACCTGTATACAATACAGACAAATACACACCTTCTTTATCTTGGTTGCAGCTGCTGCTTTTGTCCCAGGACCAACGAAGAATCCGTGACTAAGCAAATCGGGGGTTATATTATGGTCGTGCACCAAAGCCTGTTTAGGAACAAAATTGTACTGATTTTTTAAAAACCAATATCAACGCATGCTCTTTCAATTAGTAACAATCCGTACGTAGTGTTCGATATCCCCTGTTAAAATCCTAACATTAAAGGCCCACTTGCCGCCGTAGCCTGTTTAAATTTGCTAAGAAAACCAATTTACATGAGCTTACTACAACTAATACCACTAAACTTAAACATAGGACACATAAAACATGTCTAGTTAGCTTTAGATTGTAGAAATGGGGTTAAATAAAAACGAAGAATCGAAGCCTGATTACAACAACAACGATCAGTGTCGGTCAACTTTCGTGTTGGATTACAATCCTTTCAGGCCTTTGTATCTGTGGTTTACACTCAAACAATTATCAGCAGGCTTTTCCAGTCGCTGTTAACCGATCGTCAGTCTGTATTTCTCAGATAAATAGGCCTACGTAAAATTACACTGTGCCGTTAGTTCACTCACTCGACTGAAACATAAAATGCGCTTGTGCGAGCAGTTTGGTTTGTTTACGTTCCGGGTACCTAACAATTCAAATTTTCAAATTCAAATTAAAAATACAAAGTGACGTCCAAACTTTTAATTTTGGTAAAAATAGAAAGTTCCCAACTTATATTGTCTGGGAAAAATACAGAAAACGGTCTTTCTTTTTTAATGTAAACAATATTCCTGATTTTCGCGGCAAGTGTGCCTTTAAGTAAACTGATAACTCGCTTTTACGACATTTTTGACATCGCTTTTATATTGTTTATCCAACTGGCTCTATGTGAAATTGTAAACGCAAGAGTTAAGTAACCACCTTTGCCACCCCGCCCCCTTACACACACATTAAAGAACAAAAGATAATTCAAGAAGTTAAGGAATTGGAAAATTTGGATTAAGAATTAAATGTACTAGCCTTTATCCCAGTACTGGTCCCAAAGCCGTAAAAATACTCCTGTTCCTCAATGTCCAGGACAACTCTTAATCCACCAAGTTCTCCAGGAAACGTGGCGTTCATGGAACCGTTAGTTGCTATGAAATCTCTCGAATTGAATGTATAACAGTAACCGTAGGTAGTCAGTTGTGGAGTGAAGTAACTCTCACAATCGAATCTCTTAGACTGCCAGGAACAAAACCGAAACATGGACTTCAGTTGGTGAGCGGAGTCTTTGAAAAAAAATTCTGGATTACATTCGGTGGCTTCAGAACTAAATATTGGGTCTGATAAGTTGAACTCGGGACGCCTCGGTCCAAAGTCGTACATGGCTCGAATTACCATCTGGGAAGCGTTGTCCATGGATATATAGGATCTTCGGAACTGGTTGTTATTGCAGATTGTAACAGAGGGGAAGGGAATCTGATGAGATTGTGATAACATTGACACCGTGTAAAACGGATATTTGGTAAATTTATTGACCTGCACCATGACAATATAAACAAGGGAGACAAGCATGGCGACAATTGCCAGAATCCAAAAAGCTCTGAAATCAGGAAAAATACAAAAGTACAAATCAACATGGCCGTCTACTGTACAATTTGTAATAGGGAGCGTGAGAATCGTGATAATTCCACAACTTTCTGGTCACCGCCACTCATTGCGCATGTTGGGAACCTTAATCGTTCGAACGTGTCGCTGTAGAGTAAAAAACGTCAATCAAACTGACAAAGTCGTCAAAAATAACATCTGTCACCGGATATCCCGAAATCTCTCTGAAAACTCCCGGGCCCTATAGATTGATATTAATCACCCAACAATGAAAACAAATCAGTCATATACCTCCCCCAAAAGCCAAGCCCGTTTTATTGTGAATGAATAAAAAAAATTAAATATTACACGTTATCAACAGTCGATAGAGATCACAATTCGCAATTTGGATGGCGAATTTAACACAGATTCATGCACACACACGCAAGGAGCGTGAATAGTTGGTATGCACCTAGAATACTCCTTGGTATGCACCCACAAGATTAGGGAGACTTTCAACATGGCGGATATATTACCCAGAATGCAAATCCATGGCATCAGTGCAAATGATCTATTTATCCATTGGGGGATTTTAACGATAGGAGCACAGATATGGCAGAAAATAGTAGGAAATATAATGACATACCCTTCCTAACCCAATTCTTACAGAAACGTTTCAATACATGTCAAACTTATATCTTTTAGGTTTGGGTTGTTACAACAAACCTAGGATCACATCAGCAGCCCAAGATCGCTACATCCGGTTACTTCACCTGCGAAACCGGACCAAAACAGCAACAGAAACAGCATCAAATATCCCAGGTCTCCGTCGAATATCGGCACAGACAGTCAGAAACCGTCTCCGTCAAAACGGCTTACGCGCCAGACGTCCTTACTTTGGCGTAGTACTGAGACGCCAGCATTGACTTGCAAGGGTCCGATGATGCAACAGGTTAAGGGACTGGAATCTGCGAAACTGGAGGCGATGTGATGGTGTGGGGTACCATATCCTGTGCCCGAAAAACTCAACTGGTGCACATTTCCGGCAACCTTAACGCCGTTCGATACACAGATGAGGTTTTGACACCACATATGCTGCCCGTAATGGACCTCCGTATGGAAATTTTTCAGCACGACAACGCTCGGCCGCACACAGCTCGTGCTACTGTTGAATTTCTAGCCAACCAGAACGTAACAGTACTCACCTGGCCGTCCAAATCCAGATTTGAACCCAATAGAACATTTGTGGGATGATTTGGATAGACGGGTACGCTTCATCCAGCGCCGCAAACTCTACAAGAACTGCAGCAGGCTCTTGAGCAAGAATGGAGGAGAATTCCGCAAAACCGTATTCGTCGATTAATTGTGTCTATGCCGAGACGGGTCCATGCTGTGTTACAGGTCAATGGTGGGCACAACATATATTGACGTTGCATGACGTCTTCTGAGCGATATGAACTTTAATGTGATAAATTTTTACATGTGAATGTACTTTATAGTCTGAACAACCAGTCTGCTAAATTTCAGTGTAATGTGATGCTTATTTCTGTATTAAAAATGATGTTGAAAATTCATATTTTAAAGAACAAAAATTGGATGTTGCGTTTCTTTTTTGGGAGAGTATATGTTTCTAGATACATAAATATCTGTGTGTTGATTTATATCTTTGTTTGTTGGATAGGGCAACCAAATTTCACATGTTTTACATATAGTGTCAGCTTTGAGAAGTCCCGTGCCTACCACAACAGTCGAGATTTTAGATTCGGCTTATTGACTAATCACAAATTTGATAAGAAGTACGGGATTAGAGACCAGAAAGCTGAAATTAGCACCTACATATATTCAGAATACAGATCTCAGCGAAGTACGAGATTAGAGACCAGAAAGCTGAAATTAGGACCTACGTGTATCCAGATTACAGATCTCAACGAAGTACGGGATTAGAGACCAGAAAGCTGAAACTGGCACCTACATGTATACAGAATACAGATCCCAGCGAAGTACTAGATTAGAGACCAGAAAGCTGAAATTAGGACCTACGTGTATCCAGAATACAGATCTCAACGAAGTACGAGATTAGAGACCAGAAAGCTGAAACTGGTATCTACATGTATCCAGAATACAGATCCCAGCGACGTACGAGATTAGAGACCAGAAAGCTGAAACGGACATCTACATGTATCCAGAATACAGATCCCAGCGACGTACGAGATTAGAGACCAGAAAGCTGAAACTGACACCTACATGTATCCAGAATACAGATCTCAACGAAGTACGAGATTAGAGACCAGAAAGCAGAAACTGGCATCTACATGTATCCAGAATACAGATCTCAACGACGTACGGGATTAGAGTCCAGAAAGCTGAAACTGGCACCTACATGTATAAAGAATACAGATCTCAACGACGTACGGGGTTAGAGACCAGAAAGCTGAAACTGGCATCTACATGTAGGTGTATCCATAATAAAGATCTCAGCGACGCACGGGATTAGAGACCAAAAAGCTGAAACTGACATCTACATTTATCCAGAATACAGATCCCAGCGAAGTACGAGATTAGAGACCAGAAAGCTGAAACTGGTATCTACATGTATCCAGCATACAGATCCCAGCGACGTACGAGATTAGAGATCAGAAAGCTGAAACTGACATCTACATGTATCCAGAATACAGATCCCAGCGACGTACGAGATTAGAGACCAGAAAGCTGAAACTGACACCTACATGTATCCAGAATACAGATCTCAACGAAGTACGAGATTAGAGACCAGAAAGCAGAAACTGGCATCTATATGTATCCAGAATACAGATCTCAACGACGTACGGGATTAGAGTCCAGAAAGCTGAAACTGGCACCTACGTGTATAAAGAATACAGATCTCAACGACGTACGGGGTTAGAGACCAGAAAGCTGAAACTGGCATCTACATGTAGGTGTATCCATAATAAAGATCTCAGCGACGCACGGGATTAGAGACCAAAAAGCTGAAACTGACATCTACATGTATCCAGAATACAGATCTCAGCGAAGTACGGGATTAGAGACCAGAAAGCTGAAACTGTCATCTACATGTATCCAGAATACAGATCTCAGCGACGTACGAGATTAGAGACCAGAAAGCTGAAACTGACACCTACATGTATCCAGAATACAGATCTCATCGAAGTACGGGATTAGAGACCAGAAAGCTGAAACTGGTACCTACATGTATCCAGAATACAGATCTCAGCGAAGTACAAATTAGAGACCAGAAAGCTGAAACTGACACCTACATGTATCCAGAATACAGATCTCAGCGAAGTACAAATTAGAGACCAGAAAGCTGAAACTGGCACCTACATGTATCCAGAATACAGATCTCAACGACGTACGGGATTAGAGACCAGAAAGCTGAAACTAGCATCTACATGTATCCAGAATACAGATCCCAGCGACGTACGGGATTAGAGACCAGAAAGCTGAAACTGACACCTACATGTATCCAGAATACAGATCTCAACGAAGTACGAGATTAGAGACCAGAAAGCAGAAACTGGCATCTACATGTATCCAGAATACAGATCTCAACGACGTACGGGATTAGAGTCCAGAAAGCTGAAACTGGCACCTACATGTATCCAGAATACAGATCTCAGCGACGCACGGGATTAGAGACCAGAAAGCTGAAACTGACATCTACATGTATCCAGAATACAGATCTCAGCGACGTACGGGATTAGAGACCAGAAAGCTGAAACTGGCACCTACATGTATCCAGAATACAGATCTCAGCGACGTACGGGATTAGAGTCCAGAAAGCTGAAACTGGCACCTACATGTATCCAGAATACAGATCTCAGCGAAGTACGAGATTAGAGTCCAGAAAGCTGAAACTGACACCTACATGTATCCAGCATACAGATCCCAGCGACGTACGGGATTAGAGTCCAGAAAGCTGAAACTGACACCTACATGTATCCAGCATAGAGATCCCAGCGACGTACGGGATTAGAGACCAGAAAGCTGAAACTGGCATCTACATGTATCAAGAATAAAGATATCGTATTCTGGACAAGGATAAATTGACCAATCTAACTGGTGACGACGTGTGGCATACGGTGCCACTTTTTTAACCAACCGATTCATCCCAGCAGAAATATTTCCATGGAAAAATGTTTACTTTTTGATTATATAAAATCAGATATTGCTATATATATTTAACTGAAGAGTATTAAATAAACAATAGTATTTTCTCTGTGGAAAGTGGGCTCGGTAAGTGCGAATTGAATTGACATGTTTTATAGCTGAAAAAAAATAAAATAAAGTAACATGAGCTGCCAAAATTCACACTTTTTCCATAATCTCGAATCGTCATGACAGTAAAAGGTTTTGAAGGCCATCGAAAAACTAAATGATTGGTGTTGGAATGAGGAAAATCCATACAGTATGTGGCCTGTACGAACCGAAAACGTGTTCGAAAAGTTAACATAATTTAAATAACCGGGACGACCATTCATTCATTCTAAGCCAAAGTTAGTTCAAAACAATACTTTATCGTACATTTTCGAGAATAGAAGCACTAAAAAGCTTCTGAATTATGTCTTGAGAAAAATAGCCAATAATTTCAAAATTCTGTTTTAACGTCAAAATATCAACATTTTGGATTGCAATGTATAGAATATATATTTACCTTCGGAACCCTCTAGATTGGCCACTGATATGTTTAACTCCATGAAGAGAGGTATCGTTGGAAAATTGGCTGAACATAGTTGACGTGTCCTTTTCTGTCATATTTGATGTTTCTTAGATCGTCAACAAATTCCAATTATTGTCATTGATTACCTGGTTCTTTACTATCCATACTCAAAATTGTTCGTGTTAATCTATCTATCTATATAGATAATCGAATCCCAGATGTTTTAATGTGTCTAGTTCATTTCATCCATTCCAATCAAATGCTGCTCCATAGAAATAATGCTTACGCTCAAAGGTAGTCGGTTTAAGACTCATTGAGTTCCCGGCAATCAGCAGTAACGTTGGTAAATGCCGCTTTGTCAATGATTCGAAAGGCTATTTTTCTGTTTCTTATTACTAAATTGTCATTCCCGAATCGCCTTCAGTCACTGTACCAAATAACGCCCAAAGTATGGATTAATAGTGAATATGTGTAAAGTGGCGCACATAACAAACCCATTAAAGGGTCACTTTTAGTGCAAAACTACTTCACCGTAAAACGCACTCAGTCGTTTGTTACTGCCTGTTGTCCCAATATATATAATCATTAACCATACTTATTGATATTACATGTAAACTAGTAGTTGACGAGAGATTTTATCCAATGATCGATCGATTAATAACGGATACACCGCTTCAACAAACTGTAAAATAAAACAAATAGCTAATGTTGACTTACAGGGAAATTCAATTTAGACCAAACAAATGTGAGCGACACACGATCTGAAATAAAGATAGGCCATTAGCAAACTCTCACAATATTATATTAATTAGAAATACTTCAGAAAAGCTCTGTGTGGATGAATTGTGGTATAAAAGTGGTGGTGGCAGGAATTATTGACACTAAGTTATTAGAATACATATTTGGTCCAAAATAAATGAAGTGCTATTTAATGTAGAGAAGTAAATCAACATCAATTAACGTTCAGGATGGATGACTTTGATTCAGAGGCGCCATTAAACCGAATACATCTCAACATCAACATACATGTTTATACTGGAACAATGTCCCCATAAAAAATGAAACAGTTGATTTTCACCACAGGTGAAGTCTTTCTCTATTTAGAAAATAAAAATAGCTCCCGCCATAATCATGTCGAAATCTTGGAGATTAGAATTCAATTGAGCAGCTTCATACCATCCTGAACTACACAGCATTGTCATTGAATGAACTTAAAGTAGCATGAGCTGCCAAAATTCACACTTTTTTCATAATTTCTGATCGTCACGACAGTAAGAGGCAAAAACTAAATGATTGGCGTTGGAATGAGGGAAATACACACAGTATGTTGCCATTACGAAGTAATACGAACCGAAAACGTGTACGAAAAGTTAAAGGGGCATGAGCTGCCGAAATTCACACTTTTTTCATAATTTCTGATCGTCACGACAGTAAGAGGCTTTGAAGGCCATCGAAAAACTAAATGATTGGCGTTAGAATGAGGAAAATCCATACAGTATGTGCCCTGTACGAACCGAAAACGTGTTCGAAAAGTAGCAAAATTTAAATAACCGGGACGACCATTCATTCATTCTATTAAAGTCAAAGTTAGTTCAAAACAATACTTTATCGTACATTTCCGAGACTAGAAGCACTACAAAGCTTCTGAATCATACGTCTTGAGAAAAATAGCCGATAATTTCAACATTCTGTGTTTACGTCAAAATATCATCATTTTTGGCAGCTCATGCCCCTTTAACAAAATTTAAATAACCGGGACGACCATTCATTCATTCTAAGCCAAAGTTAGTTCAAAACAATACTTTATCGTACATTTTCGAGACTAGAAGCACTAAATAGCTTCTAAATTATACGTATTGAGAAAAATAGCCAATAATTTCAACATTCTGTTTTAACGTCAAAATATCAACATTTTGGCAGCTCATGCCACTTTAAAATAGATTGTTGGCGGACCTCCAGTGTCTACCTGCTTGTTCTCTGTAAACTGATTCTCGTCTTAGAGTACTTTTCATCTAAATTATTCATTAAGTAGGCCTATATTGATGATTCATGCTTCGAGATATTTATCATCAGATATTTGGTGGGATTCGTATTTGCTGAAAAGGGGTCTCGCTTTAGTGTATACTTGTCGACATGATGACATTGGTTTTAGAGACACGTGACACGAGTAGAATGTGTCTCCACGTTAACGCGAGAAGTTAGGGCAGCGAGATTCTCGTGACATCGATGTAGACATTTTTGGATAAGATAGGGGAATGTATTTGTTAGAAAGACGCAAATGTCATAACATAATCTAATTTTATCGTTTGTTGAAATTGAGACAAAGTATGTTGAGACCACAATACGGACTACACATTGAAAACGTGACGAGCAAGTCTTCCAAATAAGTATGTAGTTTTGTACTCTGTTTTCGAATATGGACAAAGGGGTAATTATTAAAAGATCGTTAGATTGATACATGTGTTTCCACGACTCACAAATCTAAAAGTGTGTTATTCTTAAATGCTCTCCATTTTACCGAGGGTTCGCAACATTTACGATGGTCATTTATTTAAAGGTAAAGAAAATCCAAGCTTTAGACTAGTTTAGATGGAAAGAGTAGAGTTCATTTAGTCCAAAACAACTGTCCAATGTATGTTTTATCCCCACGTAAGCGAATAATTGAAATTTGAAGGTGGCGTTACAATAGAGAATAAGCTCCATAGGTCATTCACACGGCCGCTGCCATTTTGTCATTAGTTTTATTCAGTTATCGTTGAATAAAAATTTAAGTGCGTTAAAGAGTAGGTATGTGATTCAGTTTAGCCAATGGCTTGGCTAAGAAATGACGAGCGCTTGCATACTGACCTATATATTCCGAGACAATCTTCTCACTTCAAGTTTGTCGCCATGTTTTTTGGACCTAAATCTACCATCATACACTAGAGAGCGGTAAAAATACGTCATTATTGATATAAAAATAGCTACTGCAACATCCCGTCATCCTGAAACTGAAAAATGGCTACACAGATAAGCCACTGAAAGGAATACTTCTGTCTGTTTTTATCAGCTTGAGGGTCACTGGCGGTAATTGACGTGAACTGTTTGAAGTACTTTGAAGGTTGTTATCGACGATAATCCCAATGTATTTCTAGAGATTTCCCATCCTTTAATGTGTTCAATTGTATGACATCTGTCCTCTGGAAGACCATAGTGTATTTATTCTCGAAAGATAAATGTCAATTATTGAGCACAAAATTTGATTTAGGTTAATCGAAAATGGCGAAAGAACGTCCACATAAACCTTTCTAATTGCTTTCCATTAATAAGTCCATTTGGATATTTGCTGATGACAATATTTGCGATGGTCCAGAAATGTAATTGCTATTGGCCCTTAAAGTCTTTGTTTTAATAAAGGTGATTTTCAAGGCAAGTAAATAGTCCACATAGTAAGAATTAGTCGCTCATTATATCGTCACTGTTCTCCCTTGATTTTCGTTCGATGCTATTGACCAATGACTTGTTGACATTGAGAATTACCATGGTCTGCTATAAAGTGTATACCTTAATAACAATGTTTCCTACATAGGCCTTTAGTCGTACGATCTGATTTCTGCTCAGCCACACTCAATAGCATTACATTGGAAGTCAACTTCAACAAATTATTTCACGTGTGCAAATCGTGCAAGACCCATATTAATCTATATTTATTAGTCCACGATTGATTCTTGTGGTCCGATCATGATCGATAATATGTTTGTCTGAATCATCTATAGGTGTTTGTTTCCATTCGTGCTGACTAAGGTGATGACGACGGTTCCAGTTCGCTGCGGTGATCATATAAGTTGAAGTTTGTTCTAGTGCTCATGTACTTCACCAAACGTTTTAAACAACCGAAATCAGATAGCACTGAGATAAGAAAGTAAAACGCTCATGGCTCTCTATGGGTGATATTTAAGAGTAAATTATTTAACGCCAACAAGTTTATTCCGTATCTTTGTGCTGAATTGATTCCTTAAAATATTCACTTATTTTTGGCCACGATTTCAGTGTTTC
The DNA here is from genome assembly GCA_963971465.1 of Lepidochitona cinerea. Classification (NCBI taxonomy): domain Eukaryota; kingdom Metazoa; phylum Mollusca; class Polyplacophora; order Chitonida; family Tonicellidae; genus Lepidochitona; species Lepidochitona cinerea. Next base: position 13,957,143 of record OZ020560.1, on the reverse strand, counting down.
TAGCGAAAGGAATTGGGTTTCCTGATATTCTATTCCTGTGATTAATACTACACAATTCATCTGGCGAAATGACTGTTAAAGATATGACTGGTATTTTCAACCAGTTTTCGAACGACACATCTCTCCATGGAGTCAAACATATCAGTGGTCAATCCAGAGGCTTTCGAAGGTAAATATTTTATTTGTTTTTTCGAGGAAATTTGACGTATTAAAGTACAAAAGTGCAATTTATTGAATCTATTTTAATGTTTTAACCTTTAACCTTATACGGTTTGACAATAGTTCTTGGAGCAGGTTAGAAACGTGATAAGAAAATATACAGGGTCTCCACGTGACTGGCTTCAACCAATCAACAGGAAGTATTCAGTGTGAGGTGGGATAACAATACTTCCACAATGGGTATAAAAACTTTGCTGTCGACTAACTTTATTGATAGCTAACTATGGAATGTCTTTTAGAGGCTTATAAGCAATATCGAGAATTTCTAATTAATTCACGAGTGTCTGAGCTGCTTTTTATATCGTAATATTAAAAAATATTAAACGCTGAAATATTTGAACATGATCATGTGATGTTAGGCAGTTTTAAAGAAAAAAGTCATATAATGCTTTCAATAAAAAAAATGGTTTCCACTTCTGATATAACTTAGCTTAACTAAGCCAAACAAAATTTTGTTTTACCAGTATTTTTTTGGAATATCTGTGGGTTTGTTGGGAAAAATCTTCCACAAATGAAAATATCGCTCACGACTCATCCACCAAAAACTAATGAAATTGTTATGGCTGTGTTCGACGCATGCCATCCAGGTACCACGGGTCAAAAAAATTAAACAATCTTGTGTTCGACAGAAATGTATTCATGTTATCCATCCCACTGATAGTTCATTTTTTTTCTTCTGGTTTCAGAGTATTCTGGGCTTTGGTATTAATTTCCATGATCTTCTTTCTCGTCTACATCGTTATGATCCAGGTAAACAAGATCACGACATTTCCCTTTTACACTGTCTCCATGTTGACTCAGTCTCATAAAATCCCCTTTCCATCCGTAACCATTTGCAACAACAACCATTTCAGGAGGTCCTATTTGGCCAACGACTCTGCCTCTCAAACGGTAATTCGAGCCATGTACGACTTTGGGCCGCTGCGTCCTAAATTTAATTTCTCAGATCCAGTCTTCAGCGCAGAAAGCACGGAGTGTGACCCTGAAGCATTTTTCAGAGATTCTGCTCACCAATTGAATTCCATGTTTCGGTTTTGTACCTGGCAGTCTGAGAGGTTCGATTGTGAACGATATTTCACCCCTCGTCAAACAAACTATGGTTACTGTTATACATTCAACTCGCGTGATTTCATAACAACCAATGGCTCAATGAACGCCACGTTTCCTGGAGAACTTGGTGGGCTTCGAGTTATCATGGATATTGAAGAACACGAGTATTTTTACGGCCCGGGAACCAGTACAGGAATTAAGGTAAATGAATTCTTACATCTTGCTTTTTTTCACATAACTGACAAAACTCAGAGAGCGCGACGGCGTTGAGCCATGCAGCAACATGGAGGGCACAATTCTGTGGCTTGCTCTCCGTTGAATATCCATCTTTTGGTCAGCGTAGCCGATGTCTCCTATATTATCGTCAAAGAATTGTTCGCTTGTCGGCCAAAACATAATCTGTTTTCTCGTAATATTCTTTACGATAAAGTTGTTGGATCTGCAACTGATGGGTACCTGTCTTAAGGTCCAATTCACTAACGGTAGGTTTACAGGCGCCAGTCTCTGGTAAGGGTCTTATCTGGGACATTCTAACTATTTTGAAACCTCTCAGACAAATCTTTATAGCTGGCGCAAATATCAACTCTTGACAACCGTTTTAATACTTGTCAAGTTTAAAACCGCTTTCAGTTATCTACCGACCCCCTTCACTAAAACATGCCTTTTAAATAAATAAACCAATTTGACATTACATGAAGTTACCAGTTTACATTTTAAAAATAATTTTAGTAAGAATTTATTGGTAAACAGGCTCTGGTTCACGACCCAGATGTCATCCCAGATTTACTTAATGATGGATTCTTTGTCAGCCCGGGATCGAAAACTGCAGCAGCCGTCACAATGAAAAAGGTTAGTATTCTCAAAGAGAGTAGATTGACAAGAGTGGTCACTTCGTTCGCGCCATGTTGAATTTGAACTGACACGATTCGATTATTAGGAACCTCTTTTCTGTAGGGGGCGCCAAACAGTCGAATCGTGTACAGTCGGAACAGCCTTCCGCTAGGGGGGCAGAAGAACATGCCGGCAATGCTGATTGGACGAAGTGACCACTCTTGTCAATCTACTCTCTTTGGTATTCTGTTACATTTTATACTTCCAACTACTCCGCGTTTAATGGGACTCCGCTGATCAGTTGATTAGAGCGTTTCGGTTGAATTATATTTTCCTAACGATAAAAGTTTAACGTTTATCGTCAGGATTCACTAAAGGAATGTGGCGTCAGATTTGAAATCTTCAAGATTAATTTTTGTTAAAGCTTAAATCAAATGTCGGACCTGATTTCTTCATTTGCCAGTTTCAGTCCAACAATCCGATACACCCAATCCGATACAAACCCATATTTGCAAATCACCTAAATGTACAAGCTCAATGATGTGGCAAATAAGGTATGTCTATGTTATATCATCTTCTAGAGACAAGGTAGGAATTTGCCCTTAATACAAACAGAATGGTCTCCAAGGTTGTAAACATCCTTGGCCTAGTTTCACCAAGCGATCTTAGCTAAGTGTGATCTTAACTACCATGGCGACCAATGCTATAAGGTATATTTATGAGCACTAAAACACACGGGCGTTGTCATTGGCAATTAAGATCACCTTAAGCTAAGATCGTTTTGTGAAACTGGGCCAAGACTCTATATACATCCCTTTCAATTGCGCCACTGACTCAGCCCTGAATGAACTGGAGAGCTGGGGATCTTTTTCTTTTCAAAGCGACCAGTCGGTCCTCTCCCACACAATGTCGTGGTAGCCTTGCCATGGAAGTGAAAACAGTTACAAACATATCCAATGTGTACGACCATTATTCTATGTCCTTGATTTACAGATCCGATGTTTACCCCTTCCCTACATTGCCATGGGTAATGAGGAATGCTGGGACATCGATGATCCTGACTTCCGGTCGCCATTAACGTTTTCAAAGACATACGACCTGAAGGCTTGTTATACGGAATGTGTTGCTTTGTTAACGATTAAGGAATGTGGCTGCAGAGAGATCCTGGATAACGTTGGTATGTGGCACTATTTGAATTTTACTGGACTGTGTGTATGTCGGGGAAAGGGGTGGGGGTGAGGTGGGGGTGGGGGATGGGGGGTAAACGTTTCATTTTTTGCTGACATGGCATGAAGCGCTCCATTCGTTTTTGCGAAAGAAAAACGTGTCAACCACGAATAGAGAAAAGTAAATACTTGTCACTTGAACCCTTTGCACTCATTCTCTATAAAACTGAGGAAAGTGGATTTGATGCCGGGTCATGGAACGAGCTGGGTGGGAACATTTTTTTCTAAAATGAAATGAGCACGGTCTCCACTAATGAAATAGCCGACCGAGACCCCAAAAATTTAACAATGTAACAGAAGTAGGATGCATGCATTGAAAGGAATAAAATATAGGTTTATCCTTATTTCAGATAACGTTACCTACTGCAGTCTCCATCAACTATTGACATGTTACAGACCTGTATCAAGTGAGTATAGTATCCTGCTGTCCGAGTATCATATTCCGATATGGTTGTGTAAAATCTTAGCTTGAATAATTCGAACATCGAAAGATATAGCATTGGGATTTCTGTAAAGGCTTTGATCTATGTTTCACTACCAGCGTTGCCAAATATTTTTACTTTCCCCACTTTTGTTAGCTTTTGGACTGTACTGTATATAGTGATCAAGTAAGACTATAAAATTACATGTTGTAATCGAAACGTTCCCCGCAGAAGAACATTCTGTAAAAATAAAGCTATATGCCTACACAGTTCAAATTTAAATGGAACTGATCATTTTTCTGATCATGGGCATACGGCTGCTTTCGCCACCGGGAACAATTCGTCATCTGTCGTCGAATTAATTTTTTATTTGAAATACCAAAGTAGATCTTAGCAGGGATCGCTTTCCTAAAGTACTGACAAATTCCTAGCATATGTACCTCTGTATCTTGTTCTACAATGAAGACCACAGTACCAATACTATGGTGATTGGAGGCCAAGAAAAACTTTATTTGAAGATAACAAGAGCAAAAATAAAGATTGATTGATTGATTGTTTGGTGTTTTACGCCGCGCTCAAGATTATTTCGCATATATGGCGGCGTTGCCAGTTTTATTGTGGGAGGAAACCGGGCTCTATTCCCGGAGGAAACCCACGACCTTCCGTTGGTTACTGGCAACCATCCCACATAGGTCGTTCGAGTGATCTATTCTTGTATACCCCCTCTCCCCGCTAAAAAGCGTCAAACCGGAAGTTTCTTACTTTCAAGGTCGAAACGTCGCTGTTAACGACGCTTTTTTGACATTCGGTTCTAAGATCGGCCTATTAAAGAACCGAAAGATCGAAACGTCGCGGTGAATCCCGCCCTTTTGAGTTGCCCGTCATTTATATTATTTATTCAGAAGTCAAAAGCTACAAACGTCCAAGACGAAATGTAGAAATGCCGAGGTCGAAACTTCGCGGTAGTCTCGCTCTTTCGCCTCGAGCTTTCGAGGATTTTGTGTTTTTTCCGCAACGTTTCTACCATCTAAATGACTGATGACCCAAAAAGTCGCTGTTGAAAAACGCACAGTTTCGACCTTTCGAGTAATTGGAAAAGCTATATATATATACAAGTCAAAAGTTTAAAAGGACGCTATCAGCCACCATATAATACCCAGGTCGTGAAATCTCGTCGCACAGTCGTAACCAAAGGAAATTGGGTTCGTGTTACACTCATGTCTTCAGCAAATCCCACAGGCCGGAAAATATTGCATACTACCCGGCATCTAGAATTCTACTTAGGGTTGGATTAACTCAATAGTAGTTCAGGTTTGGCTAGGTCTTCCTTTTTTGTCCTTGACTTGTTTCACTTGATGAACTATTGAAAAATTCGCCTTGCCTTTGGGTAAAATTTTTAAACTGGGTACGAACTACCATTAATTGATTGGTGGTGTACATGGCACAAGATTATTTCACTTGTTGCTTTGCCAGGTTTAGGTGGTTCTTTGGTAAGAGGATGCCCCACCCCCCACCCGAATCTTGGCGGGTATTTGACAGCATATTAAATGAACATGAACGTACAATATTGACATATATAACATTTTTTCTTCAGGTAGAATATGGAGGGACCCAAACAAGGACATGTGCACGTGTAAACGTGAATGTAATTGGAAAGAATTTGGAGTCAGGATTTCTTCCGCCAAATTTTCTACACCACATGGGATAGAACAAATAATGGAGAGTATAAACGCTACCAAGGAATATGTTGAGTAAGTATTGCAATCTTCATGTAATTAAATGTATTCTCTTGAGTCTCGCGCCACGTTAAATCATACGAGATTCTCGCAGCTTATGGACCAAAGCAGAATGTGGCTGTGGAGCGATCCCCTGGATCAGAGGGTACGAGCATCTCGTAACCTCGACATTGCCATACAAGTTTTCACGCGTTTTGCGTTGGATAAAAAATGATAAAATAATTGGACAATTTTAAACAGCATAACGGACTCTATAAGGCTAAGATGACGGGGAAGTCTTTTAGAATGCTTTAGTTTCACTGATTAGTTTAACGTTATACACAAGTTTCATATTGACTCGATATATCTGCATTTACTATAGATGATACCATCATCAAGAGTGAAAATCTCAAGCAAAGAATGACGTAGGTAGTCTTAATTTCTAATTCAGAATGCGCGTTTGGAAATTTCAAGCAAAGAATGACGTAGGTAATCTTTAAACTCTAATTCAGAATGCCCGTTAAGTGTGAATTCCTCAATATAGCCGTGTCGTTTCATAGCCGGGAGTGGCATTGAAATCGTCCCTGATAACGAGGTTACTCGTAAACGTTGATCTCGTGATAATCCACCTAGAAACGCTAATGTACCTGAAACACACAACTTCGAGAATCTCACATACTAGTTGGATACTAGCTCCATTGTTCTCGACGGTGGATTGTACAAATTACTGCAATTAAGCAATTAACATAATTGTTTATAAATTGACAACGATCCGTATTCACTGGAACCTTATACCTACAGATAAAAGAGAAACTTATCCATTGTGTATCTTTATCTAAATGTCAATTCTTTCAATTGTTCCAGTAACAACTACCTGGGTTTGTCCGTATTCTACCAACAAATGGTTTTCACAGATACCGAACAGGTCCCCGCCTACACGGCAGTTGACATTGTTGGTAAGTGGGGGTGTTTATAAGCTACAGGGTTCTTCGATTATACTTCTGATTCAAATTGAGAAAATGCAGTTACCATCTGTAATCGTTATGCAGGACATAGGAAATTATCTGCAAAAAGGAACAGACACTTGTAATATATTATCGTAGTTGTATCATTCAATACTATTTTTCCAATACGAAGCAACTTTACACCAGCCAAAGCATTTCAAACTAATTTGTTATAATTATCGTTATCTCGACTTGTGACAAAACCTTTCGACGTAAAAACTACCAACCGAGCAGCCCGACATTCCTGAGTTTTGTTTTGAGTCCACAGAGTACACATGCGAAGATGCATAGCCCTTAAGGTTATATTTCTTCTTACCTGGCAGATTGATATAGTGGTATTAGTCAAAGGTATATATGCAATGGATAAACTAGCCGAGAAATCTGGGCTCTGACGATTTTTTTTCCCTCCGTGTTCATCAAGACACATTAGCAGCCATATAATACCAGTCGCCGTAAGACCGATAATCCGGGCTATGGATAAACGAGTGTTATTACATCATAATTGGTAATAGCTTTATCCTAAATGATGATAGCTTTCATTCAAAATCCAAATAATCGAAGTTTACACCATTTGGTTCCATTTTGTCCCTACCGCAAAGATAGCATACAGTTGATATCTGCAACGGATGCAGTTACACCTTTGATATATCCCAGGTTACACAAACAACTGCATTTTATTTGTTGTGAACCACGAATCAAAAATAAATGATATGTGTATTTCAGCAGTGTGTTTGCGTGTGCGAAGGATCGATTTAGACTCGATGTGTTTGCATAATAGTTTATGATGGTATTAGTTACCACATTCGCGTGCATCATTCTTCTGGAGTAATGTTTACAATGCTTAATGGACCTGTTTAATCTATATCAGCGTTTGTTGAACACAGACAACTACCTTTGTACAGTAGCAAGTTTATATCGAATACCATAGTCTCATTGTTCACAAGCTTCAAAAACGGGCGATGAATTTATTGATTCTGTGGAATGGAATGATTACGAAATGATGAAATATTGTCCTTCCATCAGACGTATTTTCCGCACAGTAGAAACCATCAAAAGATCTACATATTACTAACATTTTGAGATTGTTTTGGTGTGTAACGTCAGGAAATCGAGAGTTTTGACGAAGAGAGCTCGAAAAGCCATGTTAATCACATTGAGTTTGACACTAGGTCTACCCTACTTCACCTTAGTAAAGGTCTTACTCCGTTATATATAATTTCCGACATTTTTTGGTCGACCAGGTGCCGACCAATAAATATCCAAACATAAATAACGATAATTATTATTGAATTAGGCCTACCCACAGCTTCAGCAGGATATATCTACTACTGGCAATGTCACTTCCTATCAACTAACCTAATAGAGCCCGAGTCTAACGGAGATATTTTTGGGTTTGAATAAATCATTTGAGCTTCGTTCCAGAGTAAAACAAAATAACGTAGGCTGATAATTCTTTCTTTATTAGCAAACCTTGGAGGTCAATTGGGAATATTTCTTGGAGCCAGTTTTCTGACGCTGACAGAGGTCTTGGAATACGTCATCTATACTATAGGACAGAAGTGTTTCAAAACGAAAAAGTCATCAAAAACTGCGGTACATGCATGGACGCAAGGCGAGGATTCTGAGAAAAAACAGTCGAGTTAAAAAAAATGAAAATCAACAGGTGCTGACTAAGGTGCAGATTCTGATTTAATGAAGTAAATTGATTGAGTTTCCCTACATTGTATCTGAACAGGTGAATGATGTATTAGCAATTGGGAAAAATAACATTATGTAGGCCTACTCGGATTTAACCAAAGAGAGTAGATTGACAAGAGGGATCACTTCGTCCGCGCCATGTTGAATTTGAACTGACACGTTTCGATTATTAGGAACCTCCTTTCTATAGGGGGCGCCGTACAGTCGAATCGTGGACAGTCGGAACACCCTTCCGCTAGGGGGCCAGAAGAACATGCCGGCAATGCTGATTGGACGAAGTGACCACTATTGTCTCTTTGATTTAACCCACGAACTATCATTGGTTCCTGAACACAATCCCACATGTCGAATCTGATTCAATATTGACAGAAAATGACCCGTCGGTAACCCTTGGCACTTGAAACTCTACTTATTACGGTATAGTAAAATAAATTCTTTAGATAATCTGTAAATCAATGTTCCCTCCTCTTGTGAGTTCTTACATGCATCAGCCAATACCTATTAAAACTGCACCCCAGTTTGTGTGTTCGAGAGGCACTAACTTGTGACATCGCATGTTTTGTGATAACTAGCGAAAATGTGATACAGAACCATGTACAATATGTTCAAAAATTTAGAAATTGTACGATGGTTATACGCTCTGTACATTCTCCTTTTTATCTGAGCGTCCTATGTATTAATTGATTGATGGTTTATGTTCATTTCAATACTAAGTGAGAGAGGACACCGGGATCTTTGTCTGGAGGAAACTCGATTTTCGGCGAGTACCTGGCAACTCTTCAACATACGAAGATGCAGTGAAAATCAACTTTAATTTGATATCAATTTTTTATTCCGCGTGCGTGGGATTCAAACTGCATCGATGGAAAGCCTATGTGGGAGTAATTAAGGAAATATCACTCTGCCGACTGAACTACCGATAAAACGTCTTATCCATGATACAAGAACAGTTGCACGGGCATCGGCTCAGGACTGAAACCTGTAGCGGTTTCTTTAATTTCGATTTGTTGTTAACTGACTTTATCCACCATTAACTTTCATTGAATGGAAACCTATAGATGGAAAGCCTCAGTTAGATGGAGCAAATATCTCTCTGCCAACTGAGCGGCCAAGGCCAGAAGCAGGTGTGAGATTAGCTACTTGTCTAATATACTTGATTGATTGATTGATTGATTGATTGGTGTTTTACGCCGCACTCAAGAGTATTTAACTTATATGGCGGCGTTGCCAGTTTTAGTGTGGGAGGAAACCGGGCTCTGTGCCCGGAGGAAACCCACGACCTTCCGTTGGTAACTGGCAACCATCCCACATAGGTCGTTCGAGTGAAAACCCAGTCAGAAAATTTTCCAGTTTTTTTGGACTGAGTGGGATTCGAACCCGCGACCCATTGGTGGAAGGTTTTTCGGATTGAGCGTCCAACGCTCTACCTACTGAGCCACGGAGGCCCCCCCCTAATATACTTGAAGATAACCTAGCTAAATGAAAGCATAGGCCAAGTGCTATGAAGTAACCTTTGACCCTGTATTAATACCAGAATCGTCTCATATAAATTGTTCCGATATTTCATAATACTTTTTGTATCATGTCCTTAGAAAAAATAAACACAACACGAAGACTTTTCTATACAAGGAAGTTTTATGTAGATCATGTATAAAGATGTTATATTACACATGATGCAGTTCAACTATACAGCTTAGACCATCTATATCCTACAGTATTCAACCAGGTGCCAGAAACACCATGGATAAATAAGGACTACCAGTCTGTAGATACGTTAAAAAAATACAATCTCAGAAGAAAATAAATGCTGAGAATGAAGTGGCAAGTTATAGATTAAGTAGATTTTGGTTATTGATATCACAAACACTAAGAAATATTACCTACAGTTCTCTTTTTAATCAGACACCATTAAAGTATTTCACTGAATTGCGCTTTCGAAAACACTACAAAAACTTAGTTTTCGACAGTACATGTAGATGTAATTTGGTAAACAAATTATGCAGGAGGCCATATACATGTAAGATGGCATGTCGTTAAAATGTTAATACACATGTACCCCAGTAAACAAATCATGATATAGTAAATAAATAATGAACAATGCAACAACACTGTCTTTCTGACCTGCAAATGCTAAACCAAATTATATATGGCTGTCAAATCTTAACAAGAGCCAGACAAGTCATATTCATCATTTTCTAAATTTGAAGGTTGTCAAGTAATAATGTCATTTCACTTCGTTTCTACACTTCTATACATAGGATACAATTTTATTGCGTTTATTTCACACAGATTATGCACCAATGATTTGGCATCTGAGGCGGAGAGGTTAAATGATTATAACTGAGAAAAAGTTGAAAAAATCTGAATAACAGGTTCCAGTTTCAGACAACGGGGAAGGTGGTTGCTGTGGAAAAGTTTCCAAATCTATTGAACTTCCAACAAACCAACCTTTGGTTTTCATGACAGGGTAACAAATAAAAGACTAGAAATGCCTTGTAAGTTCTTTGTTTACTTTCAGTTTTGCTGAAAATTAAAACTCAACTTTTCAAATTTGCTACTGAACTTTCTAATAACTGCACAAAATCTTATAATACAAGAGAGTGTAAAAGAGACCTGGGTAACATGTTAAAACAACATCATGTATTTTACAGGATACAGACTTTAAATACCGTAAATAATAATAATAAAAAGTGGCAGTAATTGTAAAAGGAGGTATAAAATTAATGGGACAAGTATGTGGATTATCTCCCCTTGGAGACAGATTTTCGTCACCAGATGGCTCTGTTGTAACCTGTGAGCAGCCATTGATGGAACAAACAGCTAATTGTAATTCAGACTAAAATCAATCAGCTATTACATCAACAAAAACTTGAGAACAAAAAGAAACATAAAAAGACAAAATAACAAAACATAAACAGGGTAAGTTTTTATGTCCAAACAGGCAGTTCTTTAATTGAGAAAGGTTCATATCAGCTTGAACCTTCAACTTGGTTCATAAAGGCGAGAATCTTAGAACATGTATTTGAACAATTAAATAATTCTTGTTGATTGATGAATCCTCAATTCACTAAACAGGGGCCTACGTTGGAGCCTCCTACTGCCTGGGTATCAACGTCAATAGGCCCCTTATCTAATAGTCCCGCATTTGAAACACAGCCACCAAAGTTCTCTGTGAATTTCCCATCAGTCATTAAGGGAAGGTCAGGAACACCACCTGGAAGGACAAAAAAAAGAAATCATCAAATGTTTTGAACTTGGTACTTCTTATCGGGCCACTGGTCAGCCCCTTCCTTTGGTAAATATGATCTTTGTCCGCAGTTTTTTGTCTGGTTTTAAATTTTATACAGATCATGAAGTCTGGAGCCTGTTTCACAAAGCGGCGTAGCAAAAGTTTTCACGTAACTGCCATAGCAACCCATAATGTAGAGATACGTTAGTATGAAAGTTACGCAAAAAATGCATTTACGCCGCTTTGTGAAACAGGACCCTGGCTTTATGATGTAACTAAAACGCCTTGTGTCTGTCACGCCTTGCATGCAAATATACATGTTTTTTGATTCAATCAACTTAGCAATATCTGCTAAAAAGAGAGTCATATTATAAAAGTGAAAAATCAATCCAATTTTAAAAACACCTGACCAAGCTTAACATTTGTGCCCCGGAACACCATTGGTAATGAGTCACCAAGTTGAACTGGTGCCTTTAAAGGCTATTGTACAGTGTATATAAATTAGGCACACTTCTTTATCATGTCAGCAGCTGGTTATAAAGTAATAATATAAAATTGTAAATCAATTCTACTTGAAAATAGACTGACCAAAGCCTCAGACGTTTTGCCACCAGACCCGATTTGGTTTTTCTCAGTAGAACTGGGGTTTGTTTCTCAACAAAGTTACGACCGACGTAAGTCCAATGCAAGGTGTAACTACCATGGCAACATATACCCTCAACATTACGTTACGACCAGGCCCAAAGTTATGACGGGCGTAAGTGTGTTGAGAAACAGCCCCCTGATATAGCATTGCTAATCAATAGGGAGAGCAAGTCTTATAGGAATGTCTATCAGATTTTGTGATAACAGGTATAGAGAAAGCTTTTGGTGAAGTTGCAATTCAACTTGACAACTTGTGCGTCATAAAGTCAGAAATAAACGTCATGTTTAATAGAACGAAAAACAAACCGCCACACGTGCAATGAAGTGCCAACGAGAGGACGTTTGCGGAATTCCTGAGAGACTTGTGCTCCCTATGATTGTTCTCTATTGCACAATAAATCCCTTTTGTAAATGTTGCTGAGTACATGTATATTTCTTTAAGTATAATGAAATTCAATCTACATGTATATACATTTTGGTACGCCATTGACTGATTGGGGCTTAACATTTCACTGAACAGCTACGGTACGTCATATGGCAACAAAAGTATCAACTGATCAAGAGATCACCCCTCCCCTTCTAAATTTGGACAGATTAGGCTCCATAAAACACAGTATGTCAGGAAAGCTAATGCATATGGCATTTTCTGCAAGGTGCATCAGCAAACATGGCTTAAGCAAAGCCACTGTGGCCCACCCCAGGAGTTTTAGGCAGACTAGCTATGGGAGCCCCTTGACCCCGACATGACCAGGTATAACCACTTACCTATGAAGACATTTCCTTTAACATTGAGCATTTGTAGAATGCCTTTAGATTCTCCATTGACTACATCTCCACCATCTATCTGTATACTACCACTACGTCCAAGTCTGAAACAACCAAAACATGATGTAGAGGATCACAAACTTTATCTAATCAACTTTAAAGGTTGATTGTTAGGTGTTTTACACTGCGCTCAAGATTATTTCACCTATATGGTCGTGTTGCCAGTTTTATTGTGGAAGGAAACCGGGCTCTATGCCCGGAGGAAACCCACGACATTCTGGCGGTAACTGGCAACCATCCCACATTTCCTTCGAGTGAAAACCCAGTCAGAAAATTTTCCAATTTTTTGGGACTGAGTGGTATTCGAACCGTGACCCATTGGTGGAAGGCTGTTAGTATTGAACATCTAACGTTGTACCTAGTGAGCGACGGAGGCCCCCCACTTTAAGAGACATGAGCTTCTATATATTGGTAAAATATGTGAAATGTCTGAAATGCTATTATGAATTAACCAATGAAAATGTGGATCTGTGTCTTAAGCTGGTTTCAATCGATTGGCGAAAAACCCCAAAACAAATTCGCAACCTGGGTGTCATAATTCTTCTTTCATGATTATGAACTTCATAATTTGTGCAATTGAATTACTCTTGATAAAAAATTAAGACATCACCACATAGTTTTATCAATATTATGGAAACCATGTTTAAAGAGAGTTTCAAACATTTCTTGAATTCCCCTTGTTAAAATCAGGTGCCAGAATTTAAAAAAAAAAAAAGACAGCTCATTTAAGAAATGCAGAAGGACATGTGCTGTGACCTACTGACCTTGTAGTTGAGATAGTATGCCATTGTCCATCATCTACACGTTGATTGGAGGTTATCCTAGCTGGACCACTGCCTAATTCATACCTGTAATAAACCAAAAATAAATATATCACTATATATTTTATGAACACTAAAACACACGGGCACAGGGAAAATCTTCTTGTCTAAAATAACCATGGAGACAAGTTTCTAATTGTGTTAAAAAAAGGTATATCATTTAGACCTTTACACCCCATAAATTGTTATAACAAACCAAACCTATGATATTTCATTAGGTTGACGACTAACAAGAACTTAACCTTGGTCAATAGAATTTCTGGAATCCTTTAGTAACACATTGACAATGGTTACGCATCTTAACTATAGCCAGTGGATAGCCAGTATGGATATTTTATGTGTTTACAGATGAGACTTGAGTCAAGTATTAAGAGAATCTTTCCTTCATGACCAGGCTTATTATTAGGAATTCCGTGTAAATAATTGGTTTGGATTAGTTGAATACCTGTCCCAATAAAAAGTACCAAGGTAAAATCAGTTTTTTTTTGGCAAAAGATAACCTTGGTTTACCAAACAAAAACATTTTCCATGCTATATATTTATGAACACTGAAACACACAGGCACAGGGAAAATCTTCATTTAGACCGTTATACCCCATAAGTTGTTGTAATAAACTAAAACCCATGATATTTCATTAGCTTGGCCTTAGTCCGTAGAATTTTCTGGAACACTTGGTATATTGTATGGTAAACCATAGCATTAAAACTCCAATGTATGATGTATGGTCTACCAAGGTGTTACGTGGTAAACCATGATGTTTTGGAACACCATGGTATTTTTGTTATAAAGGAAAACTTTTTTCTAAACAGATAGGTAAAATACATGACAATATCACTCGGAAACCCCCGATGAGTAGCTAGCAACTCTTCCACATGGGGCGACCCGACATTCGGCGAGTACCTGGCAACTCTTCCGCATATTGGCCAAGATAATATCACATTGCCAAGCTAAGTGAGGGTCAGGAATCTGGGCCCACTTGCACAAAGCGCTCTTAACTTAAGAGGACTCTTAGCATATCTCTACAACATGGAAAGTTTACAAGCACTCTTTAAGTCCCATGTTGTAGACATACACTATCAAAGAGTACTCTTAGTTAAGAGAGCTTTGTACAAGTGGGCCCTGACTCTGCCCAGGTGAAACTCTTGACCTTAGACCAGCACCTGGCACCACTTCCCCATGGGACCATCAGGTAGAAAACTGAATCCAATCTACTTACATAAAGACGACGTATCCATCACTAAGAGCTATAGCCAGGTAATCTCTGCCTCGGAGGGCTTTGTCTGGCTCCTGACCGTGCCAAAAGAGAAGCCCTTCACTCATATCAGTGTGAACTGTTAAGTTAACCATCTCTCGAACTTGTCCACTCCTGTGTGGCAGTAATTTCTGGGGCAGTTCAACATAACCATTGCCCTGGACATTAAATGTGGACCCTAGACTGATCACTGAAAACACATTTGAAAAAGAATGGTTCGTCAAAATAAAAACATAGGAAATATAAAGTAAATAATTTAAACAAAAAATGTATGTATACTTACATTTGAGAGAGTTGTACATGAATAGATGAACTTGTGATTTTTATGTCATGAAAAAAGCCAACAAATTTCTATCTTTTTTTAAAAAATTGAAAACAGTGGAATTTAACCCCCCAAAAATTGAAACGAGTGGACTAAAGATCTGTAAATTTCACTGTTAAAAAACCAAGAAACTTTAACAGCAAATGAGACAAAGCATCTAAGGTGAATATGTCAGTTTCAAGGGAAATATTTCTGAAATCCATCCTGTGTAAGCACTAGGTTACTTACCATCTTGGCAATTCCTGCCTGAGAACCCCAGTTTACAGAAGCACCTATAACCATCTTCCCCAACAGAGCACTCAGCACCGTTTCTACATGGCTGTTCTGTTATACACACATTCACTTCTGTCTCACAGTTTTGACCTGTCATCAAACAAAGGTGGCGAACAAAAAAATTAATAAAAGAAAATGGTAAAATTAAATACTTGTTATTATGGGTTTGCTCCACTAAGACCTACATTGTCGCCTTTTTTGGGAGGAGGAAACCTGAAAGACCTTCAACCTTCTAGTTAATATCTAGCAACCATCTAGCAAGCATTGCGCAGCAGCTTGAATAGCTTTATCTGAGCAGTTGATTTTAGCATGAACTTTTTCCTTCTCCATCATACCAAACCCCAAAAAACAATTGTCTGTTTTTTCACCAGAAATATAGACTGCCTCTGAGGACAGTGTTGGTATTAATCGTGACATGTTCAAGATTATTTCATTTATATGGTGGTAAGGTAATGTTTATTCTGGGAAGAAAACCAGGATCTTTGTCTAAAGCAAACCTCTGATGGCATCTGGCAACAGTCAAAGGGATTTCAGAGTAAATTTTTTGGGAAGGCAGTACATGTACATTCCATTGTTCTCTTACTTATACATGAATCATTCTGAATGTATATTTCCATGGGAATCATTCTGAATGTTTATTTCCATGGGAAACATTCTGAATGTTTATTTCCATGGGAAACATTCTGAATGTTTATTTCCATGGATTGATTGATTGTTTGGTGTTTTACGTCGCCCTCAAGATTATTTCACTTATATGTCGGCGTTGCCAGTTTTATTGTGGGAGGAAACCGGGCTCTCTTCCCGGAGGAAACCCACGACTTTCCGGGGGTATTATTTCCATGGAATACCCACCTGTAAATTCTGGTTGACATAGACATCTGTATTCTGTCTCTCCTAACATCTCACACTGGCCATTATTCTGACATGGACGTTTGTCACATGGACTGGAATCCCCACAGTTCTCTATATTAGCGCTTTCTCTTGAACTTTCAACCAAGTCAATTTCACGACCATTGATGGAAAGCTGAGATAAACAAAACATTAAATATCAAAGCCTGTAGGCCGTAACAAATTTTCATACTTGGCATGCATATTAAAACGGTTACAGAATCAAGCAATTCTAGAAGTACTGTACATAGAAATCCAAATGTTGATTACTTTTTTATAATGTTTTTCAATGGTCTTTTGTATTGCTAAATTGATATGCTAATATTGCCAGCATTACAGTTTTCATAATCTAATTAAGATTCAATTCTAATGGGAATATATTATTGTACTGCATCCTTTAGACCAAAAGCCTAAATTATACATGTAACCTTCAAGCTTGAAAGGGACAGTAAATATGTGACGTAGTAGATTTTCAACATATCTTACTCGTCTTTACACCATTAAACCATAGTCAACATTAAGAGATGCAGTAAACTTTGGGAAAATGTAAACAGTGGGACATGCAGTGAACTACGGTAAATGACGTCAAAATCCCACCGATGCCTGATCCGACCGGCGGCGGAGATCACAGACCATGGTGATCGGGCCCGATCGACGGAGACAAGGAGTTGTGTTCAAGGATAACCATTTTCACAATAAGCCTAAATAGTCTCATTGAATCGATCCCCAGCCTTGGAGAGATCACAACCAGACTAATTGTTTCACATGTCCGCTGATCGCTCTATCCATGCGACTCAACAGGGGGTTGAACCAGACTACTTCTCACTTTGGGTATAAAATCGGTCGGATTCGGACGTCATTTACCGTATATTCTGTTGTTGATTTACATCAAAGATATTCAAACTGACTTACATCACTGATACAACCAACAACACCAGCATCAACACCGGCATCAGGGGAGATAATGGAAGCTGGGTCCACACCTCCTAAATACATGGGAAGTCCCAAATTCAGGCCCAGAGTACTGCCCCTTGATGAACCTGTAAGGTGAAACAATAATAACTTCAGAATAATCTTATTGGGAATCCTATGAAGAAAGCATTGCAGCGATCTGGGCAACAAACTAAACATTCATGGATGTCCAAAAAGCAGAAATAAAAATAAGAAGAAGATTTAAAGAGTTTGCAAGAAACAGGTAGCTTTAAAATTAATATTGGTTAAGTTATTCATGCTTTAAGAAAAATAAACTTATGAAATTTTAACATCAAACATATTCCATAGATGCATGTTTATTACAGTAAAAAGGCCATGCAATATAAATGTGTATAAAATAACAGTATTAAAACCATAACTAGCTTATATACATGTTGTCCTACAAAGAGAATTGCTAAGCTATGTTAAAATAAACAGCCACCAACTAACTCATTTGCTGTACATCCCACATATATGTTTCCAATTTGTGTTGTGTTCCAGTTCCCATCGTTATTTGGTACGTTTCAGGTTGGCAATTTATTCTGAAAACGCTGCCAGAAATTGACGAAAAAGTCTGACTAAATGTGTGAATTGCTAACTGTGTTAAGCTGCAAGATCATTTTGACCTAAAGGACAGTTTCTGTAATGTTTAGTGGGAAAGAAACATGGCTGGTGTCTTTGGTAACCATTCCAGTTGATCGAATGAGCAGCCAGACAGATAGAAATAATCCATTTCTTTGACTGAGTGGGTCAACTTGATGAAAGGCATAGCTAAACTCATGTTGAAGAAATGATGTAGGCCTACCCGTCAACTGAATGAAGTAATTTTGGAAGAATAATTTGTGCCATCAACTGAATGAAGTAAGTTTGGAAGAATAATGTGCCCATTGACTGGATTAAGTAAGTTTGGAAGAATAATGTGCCCATTGACTGAATGAAGTAAGTTTGGAAGAATAATGTGCCCATTGACTGAATGAAGTAAGTTTGGAAGAATAATTTGCACTCAACTGAATGAAGTAATTTTGAAAGAATAATTTGTGTTCATTGACTGAAGTAATTTTGGAAGAATAATTTGTGCCCATCAACTGAATTAAGTAATTTTGTAAGAATAATTTGCACTCATCAACTGAATGAAGTAATTTTGAAAGAATAATTTGTGTTCATCAACTGAATGAAGTAATTTTGAAAGAATAATTTGCACCCATCAACTGAATGAAGAAATTTTGGACGAATAATTTGCACCCATCAACTGAATGAAGTAATTTTGGACGAATAATTTGCACTCATCAACTGAATGAAGTAATTTTGGATGAATAATTTGTTCATCAACTGAAGTCATTTTGGAATAAAAATTTGTGTTCATCAACTGAAGTCATTTTGGAATAAAAATTTGTGCCCATCAACTGAATGAAGTAATTTTGGAAGAATAATGGGAGCCCATCAACTGAATGCCACTTCTATATATGTTTGAACTGGGATACATATAACAGTTGAGGGAGCCTCAGCAAATGAGATAGAAGCCATTAGTGAATGTTTCCAGCTACCACATACGAGAGTCAATAGCATACTGGTGTTATTTAGAATTTATTTCATGTGTCGAACAAATTTTCTGAGAGAGAAATTTACCATAAAATCATGTTTTCTGTGTTAAAGATAATAAAAGCACAATCAATGTGGGGTTAATTTGGACTTATTGAACATTTCAGTTAAGGAATGTTTGAATTTTAGTGGAGTTCAGAATTAAAATAATGGCTTTGCTCTATTTTAACACAAACTACATATACACATTTTGGTGGGAACTCAAGTGTATTTCAACCATTAGTGTAGGTCTCTTGTCTGTGTTGAGTTTCTTTGAGTATATTTGAACGTTCAAAGCTGTTAGAGAATGTTACAGGAAAGCTCTAATGGTCACTTTAACTTGAGTAATTTAGTAATCTTATGTTAATATCCCAAAGCCACTACGGTACCAGTGCTTGTCAAGCAGTATTAAATATTTGTAACTTGCAAATAATATGAAATATAAAGTGGTTAGTTTCAGATTTGCGATGAGCAAAAGCTGTATTAAGAAAGAGTTGGTTAATACAAAGTTATGTTTGAGTTATTATCAAATGTAGAATTAAGAAATATGAAGAGGTGAAATTCATATTAATGTGTCCAGAATACATATTTATAGTATGGGATGGAGGGGAGAAAGGTAGCCAACTTTTTTCAATCAAAATAATTTTCAAAAGTGGAAGAAATGGGGAATTTAGATCTCTAAAACGGTATTTTCCATGCAACAGAGACAAATCATACTAGTAAGGCAAGCCATGAATTTTGTTTGAAGTTTAGATGAAAGAAGGGATACAAAGGGGAACAATTACCTAAGATAAATAATAAAAAAAGATAAATTGCATGAAAAAAGGCGTTTGTTCTTTGGACACATTTGATATGAATATCGATATCCATAGCAACGAGTATTGTAAAACTGCAACAACAACACCACATATAAAGCGTAACACAATGTGCTGTGATATTAAAAGCGCTGACGTGTGACGTAACATGGCATCTCCGTGCCCCAAGATGTTAGGTAATCATGGCAACCCACAAACACGTGGTGATAATTGACTCCTGTCAACTTTGGTAAAATATTGAGCGATAGATACCTCGTCGATTCGCCCTACTGTGCCTATTACGGCCGTTGTAGTAGTAATAGAAGTTGTTCGCTCGTCGCATTGCTGAGAAGGCAAAATACAAATAATCCAAATAAAACACACACACAAAAAACAAAATGACACAGCCTACAAATGACCTTCAAGATGACAAAATTAAGGTCATATCCACAAGAAGCCTTGTCCAACAATTCAAAACTTGTTGTTACTCTAAAAGTTTAAATCAATTCTGTTTAAAAAAATACACACACAATTTATTTGATAAGCATGGTAGATACGAAAAAAAATTATAAAAATGTGAAATGAAGCTCCAAATTTGAACATTAAAAGTACATCTATTTTTGGCTTGTCCGATTTTATTAATAGATGATTTGAAAGTTATTTATTAAACTTGCTTAAAATGCATGTAGCTGCATGCAATCAAATGATGATAAGATAGGATTGTCCAAGTAATATTAGCTTCTCATACATATTTCAGCCAAAAAAAGCTTTTATTTTTGCACAAGGCAATTAGTAAACTGAAACAATCTCAATACAAGAAGTAAAAAAAAAATTAAATTAAGTCGATAGAAGAGAAAACTTCAGATGAAACGAAAATTTAAAAAAAAAAAATAATAATAATATCCATAAAAAAAATAGTAATGAATAAATTATTTGGTGTTTTTTCAACCCATGGTAATTCCCTAATAAACCAAGCTGCAGGTCAGTTACGGAAGGAAACATTGCACCCAGTATACATGTAACAGGTACCCATCCTGAACACGCTCAGATAAATTTTTTACAATATTTTCTGAGTTTGATTTATATTTTTGGATGTATGAATATTTCACATAAATGGTGAGCTTGCTAAGTTAAGTGGGCGAGTTAACCAGAATAGCTTGGATGGAACCCAAGACCTTCAAAATGAACCCGTCAACCATTCCACATCAGGCAGATTTAGTGAACACCCAACAACACTTTTTCTCAATTGCTATGGACTGGGTGGAATCAGAACCAATGACCATTTAATGGTACAATTGACCCCCCACCCCCCCCCTTAGTCAGAGGACTGAAAGAAACCTTTAAAAACAATTAATAAAACATAATAATAAAAATATATAAAAACCTCGTCAAAACAAGTAAAAAGATAGTTGTCCTCCATTCAGTGTAAATGAAATATTACTAACAAAAAGAAAGGTCATGCTAGAAATAAATATAGTGTTATCTAACCTTTAATAGTTCGCCCATCATTAACAGTCAAAGCACCATCTCTTCCGTTTCTCTGAGCTAAAATTATCGCCCATTCATTTTGTACCAGCATGTCAGGCGACACAAGAATGGCAGGACCTGAAAATGGTTTTTAAAAAGTTTAAAATCAATCAAAATAAAAGCTTACTCTAAATACGGTTTAAAACATTCTTGGATGGGGGGGTTCCATTAGGGGTTGGTTGGGTTGGGGGTTCCATTACTATTTCCAGTATGGGTTGGGTTGTGGGGTTGCTTTATGGGTTGGGTTGGGAATTCCATTTTGGGTTCCATTTTAGGTTTGGTTTGGGCTTCATTATGGGTTGGGTTTTGGGGTTCCATTATGGGTTGAGTTGGGGGTTCCATTATGGGTTGAGTTGTGGGTGTTCCATTTTGGGTTGGGTCCGAGCTTCATTATGGGTTGGGTTGAGGGTTCCATTACTATTTCGTTTGGGGTTCCAGTATGGGTTGAGTTGTGAGGGGTTCCAGTATATGTTGAGTTGTGAGGGGTTCCATTTTTGGGTTGGGATAGGGCTTGATTATGGGTTGAATATACTGATGTCTTTGTTTGGTAACATTGAATTGAATTTTCAACAAGAGTTTCGGGAAACCCAAAATACGCCCGGAAAGGCACAGTCACTGCAGCCATACCAAAACAAATCCTTCCATATATATATTTTTGAATATATGCAATGGGTCCTTCAAATATGAAATCTCATCTGGTGTTAAATGTCCAGGTCTTCAGCTTGGAGTCCAGCTAATTCTGACTGGTCAGTGGGTTCAATCACTTGCTGAAGACATCACTGACCAAGATGTTTGCCACATTTATATAGGTATATTTGAACAGAGCCTAATCTCTGAGATGGTCAATGGTGTGTAAATATACAAGTCTCATCTGTTTACACTTACAACCAGGTTTATGAATATTGTCAAACATATCTTTAAGCAGCTATATTTGCTTTACCATATGTGTAATAAAACTGAATTGAAGAGCCTTTAAAACAGAGAAATAATTATAATTCTTTTTAGGTTTTGGCCACCATAGCTATCACTAAATTATCCAAGGAAGCTGACACACCTTCTACCCATAAGCTATATTCTCAGAAAAAATTGTCCAGATGGAATCAAAACTTTAGAAGTTATGGAGCGGAAGGGAAAGCAGACGCCGGACAGCCGGAGAGGATACCATAATACAGTCCGCTTTTCAAGCCGGGCGTATAATAATATTGATAGAGATATACTAAATAAATGATGTATGAATATACAATGTGGCCAATCAGTAAGGCTGTTTACACATTCAATATTGTCCTCACATTCTGACATCAAAATGTTTAAACTATGGCATTAAGAATCCTAAATTGTAAATAATAAGGTAAAAATGTCATCTAAACTTCTAAATGCCACTGAAGGACCTAAAGGTTGAGAAGAACTTTTAAAAGGCTTAAGAGACAACTTGATAGCAGAGCCTAATCTGTTAAACAGAACGAGGATAAAACAAACACAGCCTACCTGAACCAGTGTTGTAACGGAATTCAACATGGCCGTCTTTCATAACCAAGGCGATAAAATCTCCCACTCGGTCATCTCTCTGACCGTTATAGAGGATGATACCATCGTCAAGAGAGCGGGGTTTGAAGGAGAGCTTAATGGTCACTTGAAGACGAGCGTCTGGAATTGTGGGATAGCTGATAAACGAGGACTTGTTGAAGAAAGGATCCACGATGTTTACCCCTACAATAAATGTGGTCAATGAGTTAATGAGAGGCTGCTTTGGTTATTAACAAGTAATGTATAAAATCATGAAACTTTCATTTGTAATTTACACACTCAAGATTATTTAACTATCATTATGATAGAATTCGCGTTATTTTGGGATGACACTTTCTTGAAAATATGGTAGAAATTCCTCTACCGATTGTTGGGTGACGCCCGAAATGGATATCAAACCCAGGTTCCAGAGTATGGCACCTATCACCAGCACTAAATGCCGGATGCCTTATCCATTCAGCCAACCGGCCTCCTCCACAAAAGGATGTAGTTGACTGGTAGATACTACAGCGGACATTTAGTACCCCTCTGGTAACGTAATTGATATTATTGATATGATATTATTACTATCAATATAACAATATGTCATTTTTTCTCAGATTGTCTTCCATGAAAGTGACACCAATCTCCCAAAGGTCAATAAATACCATCAAATATCACTTCCTGCACAAAAATATGTTGCATAATCTAATTTAAGACACATGGGTGGGACAACAAATATAGATTTAACGTTAAGCGACGAGAAATAAAGTTTATGATATGAAATAAATCACGCCCATCAACCCCCCAAAAAGAGCTTACCAACTTGGCATCCTGCCCCGGCTTTACCTAAGGGGCAAACACATCGATACCCACTTAGACCAGGCAAGTCATAGCACCGGCCTTCAGCTCCACAAGCACCTATACAATAAGCATTTATTAGTGAATAGGGCATGATGATTTAACCTACACTCAACCTTTTTTTTTAGGAATTTACAATCTTTTAGGTGACATAAATCTACCAACATTGAAACTTTTTTCATGGAATTGATTGGTTGTTAGGTGTTTTTACGCCGCGCTCAAGATTATTTCACTTATATGGCGGCGTTACAAGTTTTATTGTAGGAGGAAACCGGGCTCTATGTTCGGAGGAAACCCACGACCTTCCGGTGGTAACTGGCAACCATTCCACTTAGGTTCATGGAATTGGATTGTCAAGAGAATGACATTGTTTCAATTTTTTTTTAAATTCAATGATTGACATTGAAATAAATAAGTCCTTATTCAGGCTGTCATTTGTAAGAATTGGTGAAGCGGGCAAAAAGCAAATAAATTTTACATTTAAAAGTTTGCAAAATATCATACTGAACAGTCAATAATTTGCGACCAATTTCCAAAGGTATGGAGATATAAGAAATTTAGCTCTATCAATCCCTGCTTGACCAGGTGGGCAATGGGATCCAGAAAAGAAAATTCATAAAAAAAACATACCTGGATAGCACCTTTCCCCAGTCAACTCACAACGACGACCAGCGTAACCTTGAGGACAGACACATCTGTAACCATAGTAACTGTTTGAGGGTTCACATGCACCACCGTTCTGACATGGACTGTCTCGACACACCTGGTATTCACGGATACCAATCAGTTCTCTAGCATCATTACCCAGGTTAATGGAATCACCTTGTAGTTCCATTTGACTGACAGTACCTGAACAAGACAGAACGATTGAATGGTTGATTGCTTTAATAGTGTTTCCAAACATGTATTGTCAGGCTTATTGGGGAAGGAAACCGATCCAATGCTAGGAGAAACCCCTAACCTATTGTTGGTACCTTGCAACTTTTCCACGGGTGATCAATTGAAAAATCATCTCAGAAATTTTCCATTTTTCTTCGGTCTGAGTGTGATTTTAACACGTGATCCATTGATTGACAGCTTTTATCAGCCTCAGAGATTATCACTCTGTTGACTGAGCTACCAAGGTCCCCGACTAGAAAGAAGAATTGATTGCTTATTGCTTTGGATACCATGACCTTCCCCTGTTATGTTATACCCAAATAATTTGACTTAAATACAACATAATCCTTAAATCTACCATAAATATATTATATAATTTGCCAACTAAATGGGATAGAACAAGTCTTCAGACTTTATTCCCACAATCCAAATTTCATGACAACCATCATTTAAATGTTGTACATATTATATGGTGAATAAACAAACAAACAAAAAGACCCTTTACCAATCACAATCAGATATTTATTATGGAATATGGACAAATTATAAAAAAAAGTTTCCCCTACCAACAAAGCCTGATCTGAATCCTGCGGTTCGAGGGATCCTAGAAAAGTCTGGTACGGAACCCAAATAGAGGCTGTCTTCCAGGTCCAAGCCAACAAATCGTCCTTGGGCCTCGCCGGAGACAGCAGGTTGATCATTGATCTCCATTGTACCTGTCAAAATATAATGTCAAATGTTCACGTCTCAATGATAAACTGAATGCTTCAAAATCCTTCTTCATTGACAGTAATGGCAAGACGGTGATGAACAGTTTGATGAAAGCAAGAACATGTCCATGTATACAGTGTCCAAAGAGACCAGAAGTTAGCCCAAAATGGTGATGAACAATTTGATGAGAGCAAGAACATGTCCATGTATACAGTGTCAAAACCAGAGACCAGAAGTTATTAAAAAAGTAAAATGAAGAATATACCAACCTTCAAATAACAAAAGCAAAACATAAAGAAAGCAAAAAGAATGAAATAGAAAAAAAATTATTCAAATAAATCTGAATTGTTTAAGGTAATTATAAAACAAATAGAAAGCTAATTAAACTATGAATCAAATTTCACTGAAAAACAAAGTCTATCCGATATTTCGCTATAACAATAGCATCAAAGTATTAGAGTTCTTTATTTTGAAAATACATCTGGAATGCAGCTGAGCTAAATGTTATAAGGCATCACAAGTTTGTTGAGGCTTCCTGACACTGTCAAAAGCATAACATTTATACCAGTCTCTTAATTTGTCTATAAAACTATCCGAGGCTTTAGCTCGTTAATTAACACCTGTAGCCATTAAAAGGGTCATTTCTTTTTAAGCTTGACCCTACATGTATGTTTATTGTGGCAAAATAAACCAAATAATAAGAATCCAAAGTTTGAGTGAGTGAGTGATTTGGGTTTTACGTCCTGCTTAACAGTATTTCAGTCATATGAAGACGTCTCTTTGTGGCAGGGCAGATTTCCACTGCTCTGTTATTTGGTGCTGCCGAGCTGAGCCGATTAACCGAAGACAACCAGCAAGCCCCCTCACCCAGACACATTATACTGACACCAGGCCAACCAGTCGCTGCTCTAACTCCTACTGCTGAGTACCAAGCAAAGCAGCAGCAGCTACCACTGTTAAAGTCTTTAGTCTGACTCGACCCAGGCTTGAACCTGGATCTCTCAGCCCTAAAGCGGACGCTCTACCAACTGAGCTATTGGAGCTGGTCCCAAAGTTTGAGGGCCGGAGTGAGAGTTCAAACAGTTGGCATAAGGCTGGGTGGAATTATATCTGCTGATCATTGCAAAGTTGTCTAGTTGGTAATTGATAAGTCAGGGATACTATGTCATGACAAATGTAATTGGTCATACTTTGCCGCTTCTCGAAACTGCCCGTTGAAAAAAAAGCTATGGAGGCTACCCATAGGCTTTAAAAACAATTCAAGAAAGACACTTTTTTTTTAATTGGAGAAGATAAAAATAACAGATGAATAAAATAAAACAAAGATATATGTTGTGAAGCAAGAAGCAATATGAAGAACAATTTACAAACACTGACAAAAGATCTGGCTGTGGAAATACAGAGATAATGATTCCTGACACCAAAGCGTAGATATGATGACAATAAACAAAGCACTTGACGTGAGCGTAAAACAAGTAAAGCCAAAATATATAATAAAGCTAATTAGACGAATGAAAGCATTAAGACAAATGAAGCCGATGACAATCACAGACAATGCAACAACAACTTATCTCAAATTTCTACTTGTTTTTTTATTTCTCCAGTGAAACAAAACTGAACTATATGATAGCCTTGCTTAGTTTTGTAATTGTTCTATTTGTGGACGCAGCAAGTTCTTGGGGCGCACAAACCTGAAGTGAGTGTAATTCAACACCCAATTAAGGCACGTCGTTTCAGTTTGAGTTCCATTTTTATATATGCTTCACACCATCATTTAAACGTATTAAATATAAATGGACATGTAGAATTTGCCCCATGTTTAATTTCAGTTGTTTTACTAATAGCAAGCTCTTGTATATTCACTTCTTCACAAATGTCAAAAACGCTACAGCGGTAAATATGCTGATAAGTGATATTTCAACATATGACTATCCCTAGATTTGGCATGTCTCTTATTTGTCAGCCAATCAGCTATATGGTTAAGCTAAACAATTTTAGGATTTAGAACAAATTTTGATTTAAAAGTTTGGAAAAGTACGTGTTATGAATTATTTGAAGTTCAAGAAAACATCCCGTGGTGTGATTCATTCTCGTGAAAAATATGTGGCATCGAAAATATAGTTTTATATGAAAAATCTAATCGTTGTATACACTTGAGTCAAAATGCAGACAAATTTTCATTTACTTAACAACATCTGACAGTCCATAAAAAGTATCAATGACACTTCAAAAATGCTTTATACTCTGTACACGATTATCACCATATCAGTGCATGTCAACTGGGAACTGTGTAAAACCTATAATGTGAGACAACACATCACTAGTACATTTTGAAACAGTTTCCCTAAATATAGGACAACAAAAAGCTAAACATCAATATTTGTTTTGCGGCTAGACGGAAGTGGAAGATGAAGTTAGACTTACCGATTGTTTGAGCCCTATTATACTGATCTGTAAATCAGTTAGATATTTGGCATATGTGAACAAATTTAGTGGGAGCACAAATGATAAATGGCACATACAGTCCACCATATATGAAACAAGTTGCTGGGAGATTGAACATGAAGTGGCACAAATAGTCCACCATATGTGAAACATATTGCTAGGAGCAACAAAGATATATGGCACAAAATGGTATGGATAAAACCGACAAGAGCTTCAATGAAAATTGGCACAAATGGTCCACCATATGTTTGAAGCCAAACAGAAACACGTACACGGTCTGTCATATAATAAGCCAGCAATAAATGACTAACTAACAAAAGCCATTCTCAAAAGAAAACTAAAAAAAAATAAATGATAGAGGAAAAAGACAATTTGTTTTTTTGAAATTGAGTTTTAGAAATACAATAAAATCAAGAAATGATATAAAGGAAACTACAGCAGCTCTTCTCTAATTCAGTATAAGCCTTTGTATATTACATGCATACAAATGATAGTCTAATGAGTAGAACTCAAAAGCACAGATTATTTTTAATAAAAACTAAGAAAAAACTATTTATCAATAAGCTAATAATGTCTATCAACTGATTCATGCTTCAATGAAACAAAAAGTATAGCGTCAGAAAACATACCTAGTTTGCGATCACGTTTCAATTTAACAGTGTGCCATTTGTTGAGTTCCAGACTCTTGTTTCCACGGATGATGGCGGGTCCAGAACCCACATCAAAGCGGAATTCTGGGTAACTGTCTTGTAAGCCAAAGCACATGAAATCTCCGATACCAGTGTCAGATTGACCATTGTAAAGCACCAAGCCTAGAATACGGAAACAATATATACGATATTATAAAGAAATGATTTTTCGTCCACAAAGTGCAATGATATATACCATATAAAACAAAAAAAACCGATTGCTTTTTGCCACTTTTTTACACACAAAAACACAAATTTGAATATGTATCTCTCGTTAACAAGTGCACCAAATATTGAAATATGTTTTTTTTTCTCCCAAAACATGTTGAGGGCCTCGCATTATTTGTTTGAGGAGGTGTCAATGGTCAAAGATTGATTGTTTGATGTTTTACGCCGCTCAAGATTATTTCACTTATGTGGCGGCGTTGCCAGTTTTATTGTGGGAGGAAACTGGGCTCTATGCCCAGAGGAAACCCACGACCTTCCGCTGGTAACTGGCAACCATCCCACATAGGTTGTTCGAGTGAAAACCCAGTCAGAAAATTTTCCAATTTTTTTTGGACTGAGTGAGATTTGAACACGTGAACCATTGGTGGAAGGCTGTTCGGATTGAGCGTCCAACACTCTACCTACTGAATGGCTGAAGAAACATCTGAACAGGCCATTTTATTTTAAGGGTGGTGAATTGATTGGATAATGTTATGCATCGGTGAATACCGTCCTGCACACCTGAATTCTTGTACTTCCAAGACAACTATTGCAACCATTAACATAATAGAGCAATATTTATAACAAACATTTTCAGAAAGATAACTGATGGAAAAAACTATTCACCATCTGTAGTTTCTGGACGGAATGATACAAGAACATCAAAATTGAGGTAGGCATCTCTGAGAGGAGCAAAGCTCATGTAGGAGCTGGGATTTTGACTGAAGTACGGAACCAAGTCTAAAACAAGAATACAAACACACTATTTATAGTGTATGAAGATTAGGAAAATGTAGTGTTTTAATTCATAATTCAACCATTTTGTTGTTGAATCGAACAGATATATGCTTTTATTTTTTTTACAGAGGGAGGATTAAGAGTTAAAGGGGCATGAGCTGCCATAAGGGGGATGCTTTTTTGTTAAAACGAAATTTTGAAATTATCGTTTATTTTTCTAAGGAAGTATATATTGTAAGCTTTTTAGGTCTACTAGTCTCTAGAAAAAATGCTAAGTAGTGTTTTGAAAAAAATCTGGCCTAAAATGAACAAATGTCAGACCCAAATATTTAAATTTTGTTTACATTTAGAACACTTTCAGTTGGTACATGCCACAGATTGTAAGCATTTTCTCTATTTCAACATCAAACATTTTGTTTTTCGATAACCCTGAAACTGTGTTATTGTCTTGACAATCAAAATTTATGAAAGAAATTGTGAATTTCGCATGGTCATCCCAATTTAAACTGCTGACCAACACACAAATTAAAATTAAATTTAAATTCACAAATGTTTATCTAAAATTGAACTTACCGCCAACCACAAGTCTGACCGGATATTCAGTGATACCATAGTCATTGACGGCTGAACAGACATAAGTTCCAGCATCTTCACGACGTACAGTGGGAATCCTTAATTCACCATTACGTACAACGTGGTCACTGCAACAAAATTTGAACAATCAATCAAAGATGTCAACCTTGGCCACTTTGAATTTGAAACTCAACATCATACATGTAGATGACATACAATGAATCCTTATTTTAATATCATCTTTTTTACAATTTGGTGATACACTTTCCTAAACATTAAAATAATTCACCAAACATTACTTGCTTATACAGTAAATACTCAGACCAGATCAAAAATCAACAAGCTATGGAGGAAAAGACACTTTTAACGTAATACATTGAGGTTGCCATATTTTCTAAGATATAGTGCTGTAGATGTGACACATTTGTGGTTTTCAGGAATATACCCATTAACATTTTCAGGGTCCGATAAAAACCGTACAAGTTGTGAGTTGAAAGAAAAAATAACATAACTCAATATGGACACTGCATTACGTAACAGACGATGACATATTTGTTCATGACTCACCGTTTTACAAGAAGGTACATAATTTAAAAAAATTGTCTAGTTTGGAGAACAACTCTGCAAGTTTTAAAGCTATTGTTAGGGACTATTTAACTATTTTATATAATTCAATATGGCTACCATATTGTGTAACAGTAGATGAAATAAATGAGTCATGACAAATCAAATAATAAACAATTCCTCTTAGGACAATTGAAACACATCTTAAGCAAAGCCAAGAAAAAATACCACGTTTTGAAATTGTAGGTCCATTAATAAATTTCCCCACCCTCTCACCATCCAATTAAAAAAGCCATTTCTGATACAGAAAAGGTAAATAATGTTTTGTCTTTACCCTGGAAGCGAGCCATCTTTTCTGTTCCATGTCACTGCCGGTTGAGGGTACCCCTGGGCTTCACAGTTCAAATTGGCTGTACTGCCCAGGGCAGCTGTACGGATTTCTTGGGGCACAGAGATGATGGGTCGAGCTAGACAAAAAGCAGAAACACAAAGTAAGTTAGTATTGAGGATAACACTCATCCAGTCTTAACTTAGGGCTGTACAATGAATTAAGGGTCTTGTTTGACCTGCTATGTGTACACAAATGTACCTGATCAAAATTATAATGCATTAATGTAACTGTATAGCCGTACATCAGGAGCCTGTTTCACAAAGCGACGTAGCGTAATTTTTACGTAACTGTCATAGCAACTCATACTATAGATATACGTTGCTATGACAGTTATGTAAAAACGTACACTAGGCCTCTTGTGAAACAGGCTCATGCCTTCATTCAAGTCACGTGTCAATATAAATTGACCAAATTCTATATCTGATCATGCTAATAACTTAACAGTATATAATAAAATCTAATTCAATTTGCTTTCCAATCCCAATAAGTCAAATCTATTAACTAAATTGCTTTTACGAGACATTAGTTGGCTAAATAGGCTTAATGAAAATCCAAGCACTATGCCTGGATAATCAGTTGTCATAAGCAATCAATATGCACTTAGTGTGTGTTAACAGCACACTTATTGAGACAACTAATATTTAAATTTTTTTAAAAATCGGCTTATTTAATTTTTTGGTATCGTATAATAACAGGGCAATAAAGACATGTGAGACTTCTTTACCTCTGACAAACAAGACAACTTGTGATTGGACGGTTCCTGCAGGGTTCTTGGCAGTACACCTGTAAGTCCCCGCATCCTGGGGTTGTACCTCAGGTATTGTCAGTAAACCTTCCTCTTTAATAGCCGAGGCAGGTATTAACCCACCTAACTTATTCCAGGTAATAATAGGACGTGGTGTACCTGGAATAAAATCAAAAGGAAATTGTTTTATCGTAATTGCATGACAAATAACACATTATGAAGTCTATGTTACATGAGGTATGGTTAAATCTGGATTAAAAAAATGTTCGTATCAAAGAATTAACACATGAATGTCAGATAATAAAACTGGGAAAAATATATTTCAAATGGAAGAATTTGTAAAAAAAAAAAAACCACTTCCCCTTAGATTTTCATAATTTGTAAAAAAAATGTTTTGACTTTACCAGAAGCTACAAAAACACTATAATTATTCAATAACTGAAGGATTGATATTTAATTTGTATACTTATATAAAGCATAAAATTTTTGGCTGCTGAGATATTACTTTGATCTCTTGATATACACTGTATGAGGTTGAACGATTGTGACATAGCATAAAGCAGCTGTCATTTTAAGTGTTTGAATGTTACTTTTTGAAATTTTGTAAGAAACTTAAGTTCTTATATTGAAGAAAAATTAGATTGATTGATTGATGGTTTGGTGTTTTACGCCGCGCTCAAGATTATTTCACTTATATGGCGGCGTTGCCAGTTTTATTGTGGGAGGAAATCGGGCTCTGTGCCCGGAGGAAACCCACGACCTTCCGCGGGTAACTGGCAACCATCCCACATAGGTCGTTCGAGTGAAAACCCAGTCAGAAATTTTCCAATTTTTGGACTGAGTGGGATTCGAACCCGCAACCCATTGGTGGAAGGCTGTTCGGATTAAGCGTCCAACGCTATACCTACTCAGCCACGGAGGCCCCCAAGAAAAATAAGAGCAAATCAACTGGTACCCACCTGTGACAATACATTCAAAGGTAACTCTATCTCCTACATCCACAGTCTGTGTGTCGGTCTTAATACCAGTGGTAGGACCTCCAACATCTGACATAGAAAGCCATAATAATTAATCTCATGAAATCAGGACAACCAAAAACAGCCCATTTGTTTTAAACAAACAATAAAACATGACAGTGAATTTTTTAAAATATTTGATAAAAAGTTCTTTTTAGTCCAACATATTCACAACAAGAGCTCATGTGTGTGACAAAATAAAATGTTTTCATATTTTGAGGGTTTCCAAGAAATTAACCAAGTACATGTACGTAATAAACATGGAAATATACATGTAAGTGATAACCAATGAAAAGCAAGATAACAAACCTTGTACTGTCAGATATGTGTAATCTCTAGTAGAACCTGCGTCATTGGTTGCTGTACAAATGTACCTTCCCTCATCTGCAGTTGACACCTGGTATATTCTGTATAAAGACAATTGAGTGTAAATTTATCGACGTTCAACAACATGAATTTATGAGCAATTCAACTCTTCAGGGGCTTAGTGTATGTTGAATATGTGTTGAGCTATAGGAAATTGTAAATGGTAGCATGGTTGGACTCATAACTCTCTACTATGGACAGTATACAAATATCTGTAAATTAAAAATATCTTAATATATAAAGGTCTCATTGGGCTCTCGTACCTCATATCAAAGTATATTTGGACAAAGATTGGTGCCAGCAGATAGTGGGTGGCATAGAAGTACATGAACAGCCATAGAAGTTTAATAACTGATGAAACTCCTAATGGTGGGATTTTTGTTCTAAGCCAGAAAGTTCCGTGATTGACCAATCAATGTTTTATCGATTATGTTGATGTCTATATTGACATATGGCCAGTTTTATATCAAGGTCACATCAGAGGAACGATTCTGAACTGCTGTCCCTGTTTTGCACCCAAACAAACACAACCCCAATAATTTCTGAATTTTTTTTCTCAAAATATTTGCTCATTATAGATTTAGTCATACTGAACCATCGTACACGTACATGTAGGTTAGGCAGATTGTATTTAGATCTTGGACATTAGGATGATAAAACTTACGTCAAAACTCCGTTTCTAATGTCATGTTGGGGCGGCAAAGTTCCTGCCTCCTTCTCCCATGTGACCCTTGGAGGTGGATTACCAGTAACCTGGCAACGCAGTTCCACAAACTCACCCACATTGTGAATGTAACGTTTTTCTGTTACCACGACAGTTGGAGGAACTGAAAAAAAAAACAGAATCAAAAAATCAGAATGTATACTTTGATCAGTGACAGAAATTCCCCTTTTGCCAAAACAATCCTGTGTATAGACATATCTTTCATCAGGATGCATTCAATTGTCTCAGTTAGGGTTACTTGGTTGTCCTTTTTATCTGGAATCAAAGCCTATAAATCTCACATCATGATGTCGCAAAATCTTTCAAAAATGAATTCAGAGGACAGTTTCTCCAAACAATTTACACCCGACGCAAGTCCAATGCAAGGCCTAACCGTCATGGCAACATATACCTTCAGCCTCAAGTTACGATCAGGCGCAAAGTTACGACGGGTGTAAGTGTGTTGAGAAACAGCCCCCCCTGTAGTTTTATACAGAAAAGAACTCTTTAGAAGTGCTGTATGATGGATTTATTATATCAACTGAAGGTTCTGGGAGTCTTTCAGCGTTTTGTCTTTAAACATTCTGAGTAACTGACTCTATAAGCGCTTGCCTTTTGTTCATTTAAAAGGAAGCAATGACAACTATCAGCAAGGAGACGTAACTCATAGATATTTTCCGCTGCACTCAAGATTTTTTCACTTATATGGCCAGGTTAAGCGGGTGAGGAAACCCGCGACCTTCGGTGAGTACCTGGCAACTCTTCCACATACGACGACCGAGTGAAAAATCCGCTCAGAAACGTTTCCATTTTTATTTGTACTGAGGGGGATTTGAACCAGCGCAGCATCGATGGAAGGTCTGTTTAGGACTGAGGGACGATCACTTTAACCTACTGGAGGAGAGGTAACTGAAGAACAATGTTGTAGAGTAGACCTACCTGAAATGATAACCTCAGCAATTCCTTCAGCGCTTCCAGCCTGGTTGGTGGCAACACACCTGTACTGTCCAGCGTCTGCGGCTGTCACCTGACGGATTTCCAGGATTCCATCCCTCTCAACAGCAGTTGGTGATAAAATACCATTTACCTTATTCCATTCGATGTTAATTGGTGGGGATCCCTGACTGCTACATCTCAAAAAGAGCGGGGCGCCAGGACGGGCAGAAACACGGGCAGGTGAGATCGTTAAACGAGGAGATACTGTAATTGATAAACAAAGATATGTTTATTCTCAGGGATAAAGAAGAATTATTCAATTTTAACAAATTCTAGCCAGCCATTTTGTACGTATTCCATGGAATACAATCCGGATGTGAAAACACTCATTGCCTCCTTTCAGGAGATGTAACAACAAAAACTTTTTTCATTTCAATGCCTGCTTGAAATTAATGTCCCAAAACCAAACACTTTTGATTAATTGATTTAGTGTTTTACGCCGCGCTCAAGATTATTTCACTTATATGATGGCGTTGCCAGTTTTATTGTGCCCGGAGGCTTTATGCCCGGAGGAAACCCACGACCTCCGGTAGTAACTGGCAACCATCCCACATAGGTCGTTTGAGTGAAAACCCAGTCAGAAAATTTTCAAATCTTTTGGATTAAGTGGGATTTGAACCAGTGACCCATTGGTGGAAGGCTGTTCGGATTGAGCGTCCAACGCTCTACCTACTGAGCCACGGAGGCCCCTAAACACTTTTGAAAACTTGAAAAAGAAGTCATCATGGCTAATACCAGAGAGAGCAATTTAAGCTAATTGGGAAATAATCTGGTCTTGTTAGTTACATCTTTTAAAGAGCTATTGAGTTTATTACCTGTAGTCTTGTTTTTTAAAACCGTGATACAAAATTATGTTGGTAAAATTAGTCCTAGTATGGGGCCGGTTGCACAAAGCTGTATTAAGCTTACGTCAGGCTTAAATACGTTGCGCCACAAACAGATTTGATTGTGACGTTGCCAGGATTGAGACTTACGTTTAATACACCTTTGTGCAACCGGCTCATGGTAAATGACAAATAAATGTGAATGAAGACAATATGACTCACCAGAGATAATAATGGTTACACTGGCTTCAAATGATCCTTGTTGTGTGATGGCTGAACAGATGTATTCTCCCTGGTAGTTGGATGTTATACTGGGGATGGTCAGTAGACCTTGTTGTACAGAGTGATCTGGGGGAAGGGGGCCTTCACGACGTCTCCATCTCATCACAGGTGTTAGAACACCTACAACAACAACAACAATACTTCAGATACATTCACAACATCATGTCAAAGTATTAAAATACAAACTAGGGGTGGGGGGGGGGGGAGGTTGACAAGATTAGAGGACCCAAGAAAGTGGGATTCCAGACATCGTTGCTGATTATCAATATATTACAAAGTATTACAGAAAAATTCTCCTGATGACAGCCGAACTCCTTTCTCTCCTCAACAAAGGGTTTCACTTTATTACAACAGCTTAATCATTGAGTATAAAGGTCCAAATGACATACCCCCTTTTTAATACAATTAAAAACTTCATGGTTATTTTAGACAAGAAGATTTTCCTGGGCCATGTGTTTTAGTTTCTTTGAGTGGCATTTAGAAGTTGGTGGTATAACAAGTCAACATAAGTACCAGAAATAAATTAAGAAGTTGTTATCCATAAGGCATGTGTTTTAGTGTTTATAAATATCTGTTGTTCGGCCAAAATCAGAAAGTGATATCAGAGACAAATGATAGCATACCTGCAGCAGCACAACGGAGTTCAACAGTTTGACCTTCAACAACACTGAGCCTGTCTGGACCAGAGATTGATACACCTTGGGAGCTTGGCCGCTCTTCAGCCTCAACTGAAAAATACAATATTTTTGTTTTTGAAAACTAAATTCCGTGGACAGAAATGCTTTTAATCCAAAATGGGGTAACAGTAAACTTGAAGCTGAGAAAGGTATGTTATAACTGAGAAGTGTCAGTATATATAGGCTTCCCTGTATAAAGTCTAAGATCAAATATCTGGATAAAAGTTGAATTTTATTTTGACTATGTATGATCACTTTTAATTCATTGCCATTTAATACCAGTTCTATAAAAAAGAATATGTTTATGAGGAATTCATATAAAAAGTTAAAATATATTATATTGAAATACTGTTTTTTTTCTTCTTAACATTTTTGAAAAACTAGCAAAAAATGTTGTGTAATTTTT
Source organism: Lepidochitona cinerea (assembly GCA_963971465.1). NCBI lineage: Eukaryota > Metazoa > Mollusca > Polyplacophora > Chitonida > Tonicellidae > Lepidochitona > Lepidochitona cinerea. The sequence goes on along the minus strand of OZ020560.1, from coordinate 13,920,275 downwards.
TTTCATTGAATCTCAGATTTGGTAAAAAGAATCAAAAACTGACCTATCAATTGAACTCTTTCATCAGCTCTACCTCCGCTGTTTTCAGCAACACAAATAAAGGTGCCGGCATCTCGTCTTGAGGCCCGCTCAATGGTGATGGTTGCTGAACCCAGTTGTCGTGGTTGAGCATCGGGTGAGGCAGCAACAGGGGTGTCATATCTCTCGTGCCAATAAACAGATGGAGTTGGGTCGCCTTCAGCTGTACACTCAATCCTAACGGGATCGCCTTCACGCACCCGGACAGTGTTGCCTGGAGACAGACGAATTCTTGGTGGACCTACAAATAAAGAATCAAACTCAATAAGCACTCCAGTGATTGCAATTTATCATGTTTTTTCTTAGGCTACAATTAACTAAATCAATAAGGGTTATGGTTATTTCAATCCAAAACTTAACTCCTTCATCCATATTTCTATAATAACAAGTATAGACAATGATTGATTTATTGTTTGGTGTTTTACGCCGCACTCAAGATTATGGCAGCGTTGCCAGTTTTATTGTGGAAGGAAACCGGGCTCTATGCCCGGAGGAAACTCACTACCTTCCGTTGGTAACTGGCAACCATCCCACACAGGTTGTTCGAGTGAAAACCCAGTCAGAAAATTTTCCAATTTTTTTTGGACTGAGTCGGATTCGAACCCGCGACCCATGTTTTTACAATGAATCAGAAATAAATTTAGGAAAGAAAAAGCAGAAAAACATACCTTGAATCCTAAGATTGGCTGTGACAGATACAGAACCCATTCCATTCTCAGCCATACAGACGTAAGAACCTTGTTCAGCTCCTGTCACTCCCATGAAACGAATCACACCGTTATCCATAATCTCTGTATTCTCTGTGAAGGCCTCATTACCAGGTCTGGAAAATAAATTCCATCTCAATTATCTGTTGTTCTTCACAAAACATTCTTCAGACAATTACATGTTAAACTACATGTAACAATTATATTTTGATAACTGCCATTCATTGGTTGACTGAATGCTCGATGTTTTTCCCCTGCACTCATGATTATTTCAATTATAAGGTGGCATTGTCAGGTTTATTGCGTGAGGAAAACGGGCTCTTTGCTCGAAGGAAACCCTTTGGCGAGTACCTGGTAACTCTTTAACATAAGTAGATTTAATGAATTCCACTGAATTGTTTGCCTGAGTGGGATTCGTTCTGTCACCTCATGAACGCAAAGCCTGTGTCAAACAGAGAGACTATCGCTCTGCTGACTGAGCCATCGAGGCCCACTCAATGAGTTTAAAACATAGCATGACAATAATGGTGAGAATAAGAGTTTACCTTGACCATATGACCTTAGGAGGTGGGTCTCCACCCATCACACGACATTGGAACAGTACGGAGCCACCTCGTTGGACGGTCATTTCAGGCTCAGGATAGACCTCTATCTTTGGTCTTCTGCGTCCTTTAATAAACCCAAGAAAATTATTGCATGAGTTATAAATTTAGAGGACAAAAAAAGCAACACATCTGTAACAAGGTAACATGAAGATCTGCTTAAAACCGGACTGATTTCTTTACAAAAATCATCAATCATCGAAAACCTAGTTTCAGTGTTCCTGGTGGTGTAGATATTATTTTTGCAGTTTTGAGGCTATCATACCATTATTAAAATGGAAATCCCTAACTTTCAGTTAGTTAATGGCCAATAATATCCAAAAATCAGAAACTGGTGCGGGGAAAAGTAGGATTGATTGATTGTTTGGTGTTTTACGCCGCGCTCAAGATTATTTCACTTATATGGCGGTGTTGCCAGTTTTATTGTGGAAGGAAACCGGGCTCTATGCCCGGAGGAAACCCACGACCTTTCGTTGGTAACTGGCAACCATCCCACATAGGCCGTTTGAGTGAAAACCCAGTCAGAAAATTTTCCAATTTTTTGGACTGAGTGGGAATCTAACCCGCGACCCATTGGTGGAAGGAAAAGTAGGAAACTAACCAACAGAGCAGCTGCAATCTACCATTATTCAGAAAAAAGTTTGTTCAAGATTTTTTCAAGAGTAGAAAATTGGCAGACATTCTTTCATGACAAATCTTACTTGAAACTTCCACAATGGCTGAGGATTGTGCACGACCAGCTACATTTTCAACTCTGCATACATAGATTCCACGATCATCCATTGTTGCCTTGGTAATCCTCAAAATATCACCGTCAACCTTTGCAACAAAAAGAGAACAAGATTATGCTTCAGGTATATTACTGTAATAACTGTATTCAGAAGCTGCTTTGATCTCATTGAAATTCTTTTTTAAAGGCATCTATATTCAAATGGCTGAAAAAAGAAGGAACCCAAATTAATAATAATCCACGAAAACTAAAATATGACACTTCAGATTTTTTAAGGCATGTTTATTTAAATGGCTGTAAAGGAACGAACCCAAACTAAACATAGTTGCAACATTGGCAGTATCTTTGGGTGAGTGAGTGAGTTGGGTTTTAGGTCCTGCTCAACAGTATTTCAGTTATATGAAGACGTCTGCTTGTTGCAGGGCGGATTTCCACCGCTCTTTTAGGTACTGCCTCACCGAGACGACTTGCCGAAGACAACCAGCAAGCCCCCTCACCCAGTCACAGTATACTGACACCGGGCCAACCAGTCGCTGCTCCAACTCCTAATGCTGAGCGCCAAGCGAAGCAGCAACAGCTACCACTGTTGAGTGAGTGAGTTAGTGATTGGGGTTTTACGTCCTGCTCAACAGTATTTCGGTTATATGAAGACGTTGTCTGCTTGTGACAGGGCGGATTTCCACCGCTCTTTTAGGTGCTGTCTCACCGAGACGACTTGCCGAAGACAACCAGCAAGCCCCCTCACCCAGTCACAGTATACTGACACCGGGCCAACCAGTCGTTGCTCTAACTCCTATTGCTGAGCGCCAAGCGAAGCAGTAACAGCTACCACTGTTAAAGTCTTTGCTACCACTGTTGAAGTCTTTGGTCTGACTCGACCCAGACTTGAACCCGGATCTCCCAGGCTTGAAGCGGACGCTCTACAGACTGAGCTATTGGGGCTGGTACAGTATCTTAGGAGAATGAAAAAAATCAAATCAAGATCACTTAACATAGTAACATAAAAACTTAACTACCGTTGACTGGTTGGCAGTGACCTGGGGGGGGGGGGGGGTGAAGAAGAACCCACCTGGTGATTACTGCTAAGGTCTCCTCGTGCCCTGGACCAGGTTACAGTTGGTGTTGGGTCACCAGTGACAATACAACGTAAGGTACCTGTAGTGCCTTCTGCAACATCCTGTCGTTCAGGATCAATTGTTGCAGTTGGTCGCTCACCTATCAGTGGATTTAATATAAATAAAAATTGAGTGATGGATGGAATTATTATTAAATTTTATAAAAATTTACTGAATGATTGATTTAATAATACTAGTCATTAGAGAAATCAATAAGTTAAGCTCAAAATCCATACTTTCAGTAAAGATGTTTATAAACTCAAAAAACTTTCGATTTTCAAATAGAAAGTATATTGTGTTTCAGTAGTGTATAGTACACACTGTAGTCTAGATTTCCTACAAATGATGGTATTGCCATGATTTAATGCTTGGCCACAAATCACAGGGAAACAGTATCTGAAGTTTTGAAAAATATATATTACAAAATGAGTGAGTGAGTGATTTGGGTTTTACGTCCTGCTTAACAGTATTTCAGTCATATGAAGACGTTGTCTCCTTGTGGCAGGGCAGATTTCCACTGCTCTTTTATTTGGTGCTGCCTCACATAGACGACTTGCCCAAGATTACAAAATGACAATAGAGGAGTATTATAAAAAGGTGAATGTTGTAAATAAAAAAAACTCACGTAGGATATTGTCTTCAACAATTTCCAAGACAGCGACACTTCTTCCTGATCCGCCTGATGGTGTTGTACCAGAACAGACATATTGTCCACTGTATGATGGACGGACATTGGGGATAGTGAGGACACCATTGTCCTGTTCAGAACCTAAAATAAAGAAGAAATGTTTCTAAAATCTTTACAATAATAAATAGACAAATGTTAAAGACAGTGAGGGAACAATTGTCAGGTCCAGAACCTAAAATCAAGAAGAAACATTTCTCAAATCTTTACAATAATAAATAGACAAATGCTAAAGACAGTGAGGGAACAATTGTCAGGTCCAGAACCTAAAACCAAGAGGAAATGTTTCTCAAATCTTTACAATAATAAAGCTTTATTATCAAAATTACATTATTCTATTGTCTTGTAAAGGCAGTGAATTATAGACAAATGTTAAAGACTGTGAGGGAACAATTGTCAGGTCCAGAACCTAAAATCAAGAAGAAACATTTCTCAAAGCAATACACGTTAACATGTACATGTACATACATTAAGTACATTTAATATGTCTAAATCAAATTATTCTATTGTCTGGAAAACATCAATGTTTGTGATCCCCATATTACGGTCTTCTTTTCACAAGTAGAAAGAAAATTTAAAATGTGAATATGTACGAGGACAAGAAGCCCAGGCAAAGGGTTCTCCAAAATCCAAAATCTTTCCACAACCTTAGGGGGCTATATTGCACACTTTGTGAAATACTGTTCTAAAATATCGCGGAAACAGTTTTCATACTAATGATAAAAAATTAAGATGTCTTAATTTTTTATCATTAGTATGGAACCCACGTCTAAAGAGAGTTTCAGACTTTTCTTATAACAGTATTCATGACAAGAAATGGTGTTTCCAGATAATGGATTATAGACATGATCAGCATGGCTTTCATTTTTAGAAATAACTTACCAGGTGGTAATGTGCCCGAGGCACGCGTCCACACAAGAGTAGCGTCCCCTTCGGTGTAACATTCCAGCCTAGCGGTACTTCCCTCTTGTGATACAACCTTGGTGTTTCTTATGATGATGTTAATGGTGATCTCCTCTGTAATAGAAAAGGTTTCAAAAATTTCTTTAGAACCTTGAAAATTGAAAAATCTCCCGAAAGAAAACAGGACAGTCTCAAGAGTAAGCAGAACAACCACTTGTTTAAAAAAAAACCTTCAGAATATCCACAATGTCAAGTTTCACACTATTCAATAGTTATAACAAATAGTAATTTTTTTGACACTATTTTGGTTTGTACAGGCCATGAACTTAATAGATTTTCCTTACATCAATTGTTTGGTTTTTAATAAAGTCCCAAATAAAGTCTTACTTATTTGACAATCAGAATTTATGGAAAAAGCTCGAATTCTGGTAGCTCATGGAATTTAAATAAAACTATTAGTTAGAATTTATTTTCATCTTATTTTCTTTAATACTTTGTCCCTAATTAACCGATTGCTTGATGACGTTACTTGAAATTTACGCGCAAAGCATTTCTGGGGATTCAGGGATGTTCACATAATTTTACAAAATGGCAGAAGAAATAACACTGTATCGAGACAAAGACGTAAAAGTGGCAAAATTACCAGAAAAAATGTGTGGATAAAAACACTTAGTGTTCCCAATGTTTTCCAAAAAAAGGTGACGTACTGGTAAACAAAATGGCGAACTGAGGTAATGATATACCCAGAAAGCATTGCGTAAATCTATGTGACGTCTTCAGGCTTGGCGGTAATTAGAAATGAAATGTTGACTAACCTCCTGTGACATACAGAATGGTCCTGACTGTGGTAGTGCCAGCAGTGTTAGTGGCCTTACAGTAATACTCAGCTTCATCATCACGAGATGCAGACGCAATCCTGAAGACGCCACCCTCAAATGTAGCCCCAGCTGTCAGCTGACCACTGCCGCCCTTTGACCACTCAACACTAGGTTGAGGGGATCCTGTGGCAATACAGCGGAATTCCACCGGCTCTCCGACCTCCACGGTCTGATATCGAGGTTCAATACGTACTTCTGGAACACTGCTGACAGCTGTCAATCAGAACGGTTGATAAGTGATTTATATGGCGCCGGCGTTCAATACATTAATTGATTACGTCACACTCAACAGCTACGGTCAAATGACACCAAAAGTACCAAGCAACAAAAAGATCGCCCCCCCCCCCTTCCCAACCTACCCGGGCTGCGTACCTCTAGATTTGGTCATTACACTCCATAGAACATAAATGGTCAGGGAGGGTAATCTATTTGACATACCATTTACATGTATTTAATGTTCCTCCTTGCTAGATCAGCAAACATGGCTAAAGCAAATCTCTGAGGGTGACACTCAATACAAATGTATCGATTTTTTGGTGTTTGAAGCTGTACTTAATATTACTTAAACGTTATGTAGAAGGACGCCATCATTAAAAGTGCCTGGAAAAATTCTTCAGCATAATTCCCACATCAGCAATTTGACAAATTTCATATTTCTATAAAAACGATTCTAACTCGTTTAGATTATTCTTTATCGACATGGCCACAAATTGTCATTTGCATGAAAAATTTCATATTTTTTTTACTGTAAGAGATTCTAAATCAAAATCATTTAGATTACTCTTTATCGACATGGCCACAAATTGTCATTAGCATTTGATACAAAATAAGTGAAACTTACATCCTACAGTAAGAATTGCGACATCGGTGGAGATTCCGTTAATGTTAGATCCAGTACAGACATAGGTGCCCGAGTCTTCACGTTGTAAATTAGGAATATAAAGGACGCCATTTTGATCACTGGCTTTATCAGGTAAACTGCCACCTCTCTTTGTCCAGGCTAAAGTATAGGAAACCTGAAATGGAAACCGCTGACACTCGTAGTTATAGGATCTCAATGAATAGCAGTCGCAAAACCATGGCCGCACTGAGCAATATAACATCATAAAAGACAATGTTGACCACAATACACTTCAGGAATTTAAAAACAATCCATATACTTAAAGTGGCATGAGCTGCCAAAATGTCAATATTTTGACGTTAAAACAGAATGTTGAAATTATTGACTATTTTTCTCAAGAGGTATAATTCAGAAGCTTTTTAGTGCTTCTAGTCTCGAAAACGTACGATAAAGTATTGTTTTGAACTAACTTTGGCTTAGAATGAATGAATGGTCGTCCCGGTTATTTAAATTTTGTTTACTTTTTGAACACGTTTTCGGCTCGTACAGGCCACATACTGTATGGATTTTCCTCATTCCAACGCCAATCATTTAGTTTTTCGATGGCCTTCAAAGCCTCTTACTGTCGTGACGATCAGAAATTATGGAAAAAGTGTGAATTTTGGCAGCTCATGTGGCTTTAAAACAGAGAATAGAATAAAAATATGCTGGTAAATATCCACCCTTCTCCACCCCTAGTGAATGACAAAAATTAAATAATATCAAATGAAAAATAAATTATAAGAAAATTAACGCAGCAGCATATGCTTTTGAAATTGAATCAAATGGATTTTTGACTGTTCTTTTACATAGTTTTTGAAAAATAGTAAAAACTAGGATTGAAAATTTGGCACTAAAATAAAACTTTTAAGAAATCTTCAAAAAGTTTTAGGCTACAAATCGGTTAGAATATTCTTGTAAGTTGTCAGCCTATTGGTAAGATATTTTTTAACGGAAAAAAAGTTAGAAATGTTGGGAAGTCAGGGTAAGCATGGGAAGCCCAAAAAATCGGTCATTAATGAATGAAATAAAATGTGAATTATTAACTGAATTAATGTGCACCACAAGACCAAATTAAATTAGAAATAATTAAAGTGAAAACAAAGATTAACACTTAAAAAAAAGTCTGTTAAACAAGAGAAAAGAAAAGTGTTACAAAACATATATATGAGTTCAACCCTATGACAACCTGGTTAACAAAAAAAACAACAACATAATAATAAAACGTTAACTAAACTGAAAATAGAAAACACCAAGACAAGACAATCACCGATGAGACATAATAACAAATCCACAGAACAGACAGACGTGAATTAGTCGAACAAAATGTACAACGTCAACCACAGGGAGGGACAGAGACACGGGGAATTTCACCAACCATTTTATTTCAACTGTTTTATATTCAAGTTTCGCCACACTAAATGGTTTCTTTAATATGGCTAGATTTATTGTGATTGATTGATTGATTGATGATTTAGCCTGCACACAAGATTGCTTTCCTTTCAGGCTGGGTGATGTTGGAAGATTTATTGTGGGGGGAACTGTGCTCTAAGTTAAGGAGAACACCTGAGATTTATTGCTACCGGGGGGGGGGGGGGGGGTATTTCATAAACAGGTTTAGAAGGGTAAACTGATCTACCAGAATAGCACTGCTTTAACATTACTGCTTAGTCGACTATCTGACCGTAGTCGGCTATATGTGGTTTATGAAATACCCCCCTGGCCTATTCACCAAATTTCATGTTTTTATCAGACTATCATACGTAAATCAAGAGTGATTTGTGAGTGCAAGTCTTGTCTCTCCTCTGTTAGCTCTGGGATCCCATTGGTGATTTCAATTGTTTCCACATTTTCTTTCATGTAGTATGTGGCAACATTAGAAACAAAAACAATAGAAACTTTCACAAACTTTACTTAGGAGTGAATTAATTTAGATATAAAAAGAGTTTAAAACCTTCATTTCCTCATAACAAACATACATGTGCATTGTATGTTTCTAGGCCTTAAAAGTGACTTTCTTTTAATCATTAAAAAGATATAAAATCAATACCAAAATTTGAAATGCCATAACTTGAGGGAGTTTTTTCTTTGGGTGTGAGGGGGAGGGGGAGGGGGGGGGGGGGTAAAACCTGACAGTTTAAACTTATTCATGACTATTAAAGTGAATGTATTGTCAGAAAAAATGTAGATATGAAACTAATAACAGAGCATGATAAATAAGTAAAAATTGTTTGTTTTTTCATCAGTCTGGTAATGATGATTTTCCGCATACATCTTTTTAAGATAAACAAGATGACTTTTGCTTTGTTCCAAAAATTGTTTTACCTATGCATCTTTTAGAGATTTTTTTACTTGCTTTTCTTAATTTTTGCAATAGTTAACGATTTAAATCATTTATGGTTCCCATGTATTTTTGAATTGCACTGTACAAGTAGCCATCAGTTTCCAGAATTTTGGTGATTGATTGTTTGGTGTTATACGCCGCGCTCAAGATTATTTCACTTATATGGCGGCTTTGCCAGTTATATTGTGGGAGGAAACCGGGCTCTATGCCCGGAGGAAACCCACGACCTTCCGTTGGTAACTGGCAACCATCCCACATAGGTCGTTCGAGTGAAAACCCAGTCAGAAAATTTTCCAATTTTTTTGGACTGAGTGGGATTGGAACCCGCGACCCAGAATTTTGGACTTTAAATTACAAGTGACAACATCAACAAGGGATAAATTAACCACAAATAGAAAAAAAGGTTAATTTTAACTGAAAACATAATGAAACGGAAAAAATTGTCAAGTTATATTAAAAAGTTAAATTACAACACTGAATAATATTGGTAAACCTTCAACCAGTTTAATATGGACACACAAATAAATCATCAATTCAAAATAGTTGAAAATGTCAGCAAACTATCCACAACCATTTAAAAAAAAAGCCAGGAAATGCCATGATGAAAACTTGTTAAAGTATGTGTGAAATAAATAAAGCAAGCATAGATTTAAATTGGTGGGAGTAAAAAAAATGTTAAAAAAAAACAAAACAAAAAAATCAAAAAATAAATTATAAACGCCATAAAAAATAATCAAGCGCATAATTAAACAAAATATAATAATTAAAAATGGAAAACAAAAATAAACAAAATGGTTTGGCCGGGTTAAAGTGCTTTCATTTGAAGCAATTATTGCTTGGGTTAAGCTCAATTTTCAAGGGAGTTAACTGCTGGTGAGGGAATTGTTGGTCAGAATGGTGGTGAAATTGATGGATGAAGGAAACATAAAACATATACTTAACACATACAGATCTAACCTGGCTGGTACCACGGCATACAAAGCGCACAGATTCACCCTGGTCTATTGTTACAGATTTGGGTTCCTCAACCCTCACTGAAACCTGCTCAACAGCTGTAAACAAGTAAATATAAATATGATCAGAAATTATTAGCCCAAAAGCACATTAGCTATGAATTGATTAATAGGTTTGGCACCACATTCAAGATTGTTTCACTTCAATTGATGAATATATTTGGATTTTACAGATAAAAAACAGCTCGTTAGTTAATGAAGACCATCTAATATATTTTAATGCAATAAGAGCTAGGCAAGTCATATGGGTTTTGGAGGAAGGCTTGTCAGTTGTCAGATATGATCAGCCACAAGGGGCAACTTTCAGGGGAACTTCACCGGGTGAATAACTCCACTGTGTGGATTCACTAAAGTTTTTTACAGACAAATCAACAGGCAATTTTTATGTCTGTAATTCTTGAAAGATTACCATGGTTCATGTTCATGTAAATGTTAAGTTCATGTAAACCACAATTTCAAGCCACCAAAGGAGGGAAGGTGCTTTCTCAGATTGTCACTACTACAAGGATCAATGCAGCCAATACCTTCACTATTAACTTACAACCAGTCACAAAGTTCAGTTAGGATACAGGATTTCCCAATGAGCCACCTAGGGGCCATTTAACGAAGCCGTCGCAAAGTGTGATGAATCACAGTTGCCATGACGTCGGATCTCTTCATTATGGTATCTAGTGGAAACTAGGCTTTGTTTGTGATGCAACTGCTTTGTGAAACGAGCCCCAGAATTGTACAAATCAAACAAAGGTCACTTTATTACTTACATACGACGGTCAGTTCGGTTGTGTCTCGTGAACTTCCATAGCTGTTTGTCGCTGTACAGATATAGCGCCCGCTGTCAGACTGCAGAAGGTTACGGATGGTCAATTCATTGGATGGACCCATGCGACCACGAGGCTCTACAGGGCGTCCATCGGCACGGGACCAAACAACGTTAAATGGCCCACGGCCGTCAACACGGCAGTTAAAGATGGCTGATGCTCCGAGGGGTTCCTGAATTCTGACGGGTGTTACGCTCACTCTTGGTCTCAAAGAGTCTGAAACAAATGTCAAACACAGCTTTTTATTTTGGTTTCATTTCATTTAAAGTGGCATGATCTGCCAAAATTCACACTTTTTTCATAATTTCTGATCGTCATGACAGTAAAAAGCTTGGCCATCGGAAAACTAAATGATTGTCGTTGGAATGAGGAAAATTATACGTCTTGAGAAAAATAGCCAATAATTGCAACATTCTGTTTTAACGTCAAAATATCAACATTTTGACAGCTCATGCCACTTTAATTAGGCACTGGAAGCTATTCAATAGATCATAAAATGAAAATGTTCTACAATCTATAAAAATGTAAATTTAAAACAATTCAGATTAAAGTAAACATATATACATGTAACAGAAATACACAGGTAAAACTTATTTTCAATTTGATTGATGTTTTGGTACACCTTCAAGATTATTTTATTTATATGGCAGCAATGCAGGGTTTAGTGGGGATAAAACAGACTGAATGGCCAAGGGTTGTTTGATTGGTGTTTTACGTCGCACTCCACATTATTTCACTTATATGGCAGCATTACCAGATATAGTGGGGGAGGAAACCAGGCTCATTTACAAATCCACTCAGATTTTTTTTACATTTTATTTGGGATTTGAACACACTCTAAGCACCCCACTGAATGGCCAAGGAAAATCTTGATGAAAAATGTTTGCCTCAAAACAATTTTTATTGATTGACAACACACATATATGGAGGCACCTGACAACCATGGCACAGATAAAACTAAAACTTCTTGAACTCAGTGTGGTTACAACTTAGACTTTTGGCCAGTCTATTGCATTAAACAAATGAATCAAGGAAGTTTCCTGTAAGTTGACAACATACCTGTAGATCTTTCACATCTTCCACCTGGTTCCCGAGGGTTACCTGAGAAACCTGGGGCACACCTGTAAAACGAGGAGGTAATTACAACTTTTCAGTTAATATGTCACATCTAACAGTGTCTTTTTTCAAAGTATGACATGTACATTATCCTATAACTTGACTGAACATTCTTAGATTTTATTCCTTTTGATTGCAATATAAGAAGCTTTTAAGTGCTTTTTTATTTGTTGTGTATTCATACAAGTAGAGAAATTTTCTTAAATACAATCCTTTATTATATAATTAGTTGTGAGATATTGAGTAATACAGCTCTGATATAAGTGATATCACCACTTTTATAACATTTATATCATCACTGTCAGTGCCGGAACTATTTTCATTGGAATTGGAAATATATTCATGATTGAATCTTTAATTTGTGAAAATTGCTAAAATTTGTAATCAAGTCTCATTTTAGAAATTATCGAACAATTCTTAGCATTATAAATTATTATAAAATTCACAAACTAAACATTTTTTTCGCTTTGGCCTTTCTGAAGCAATCCTGTATGTGGTGTTATACTTACTCTCCACAATCTCTGCCTGTATAACCTTGTTCACATCTATCACAGGTTAACACATTATCTTCAGCAAGATGACATACGGAAGAGAAACTAAAAACAACAGAACAAATTTGATAGGCATAAAACATCAAAATCCAATTTGCAAACAGCCAGGGGAGGTAATTAAGGCCTCGGGATTTAAAAAATATGTCTCACAGAATGTGATCATCAACGAGAACATGAACCATATATACATGTACACTGTAGTTAGGCACATTTACAGTCTCTTCCTGTTTGTTTGGGAGTTAAGTCATTGCCAGGTTTATCTAAAAAACAACTACTGCCAGACTACTGGCAACAATTCTGCATCGGTAATTCAGAGAGGGTTTTGTAAGCAATTGTTTCAGCACTTTTTTCCATAATTATCAACTTATTTACACACTTTTCTGACGATCCCGTAAAGTGGCATGAGCTGCCAAAATGTTGATATTTTGACGTTAAAACAGAATGTTAAAATTATTGGTTATTTTTCTCAAGACGTAATAATTCAGAAGCTCTTTAGTGCTTCCAGTCTCGAAAAATGTACAATAAAGTATTGTTTTGAACTAACTTTGGCTTAGAATGAAGGATTGGTCGTCCTGGTTACTTAAATTTTGTTTACTTTTCGGACACGTTTTCGATGCGTACAGGACACATACTGTATGGATTTTCCTCATTCCAAAGACAATCATTTAGTTTTTCGGTGGCCTTCAAAGCCTCTTACTGTCGTGACGATCAGAAATAATTTAAAAAGTGTGAATTTTGGCAGCTCATTGCCACTTTAATATACATGATACAGAAAATATACCAAGAAATTTGTGTCATTGGGGAATAAAAGTATAAACCAAAATATACAGCTAACCTGTTGGAGGGGATTGTCAATGGACAAGCACATGGGCGACAATCATTGGCTGTTCCTACTGTGGCGTCACCATAGAAACCAGGGGCACACCTCTCACATCGTTCACCTTCAGTGTTGTGTTCACAATTCTGTATTGAGAAAAACACACATCTGTAATTTTCTTTAATAAATAGGGCTAACACTTACAAGTTACCTATGAGATTTTGTGATATTCGGAATGTTTTTGTTGACGTTGCAATTGCATTTGATCCATTTTCTTCCACAATGTCAGATACAAATTTCATGTTAGATTAAAAAACCCTAAGCCATATGTGCAATGATGATACCGGAAATTTGCGAGAATTTCACTTTTTAACTTACGTTAAGTAGTTAGCATTTAATAATTTTCTTATTTTATTGCTTTCTTTAGTATTCTGTTTCACAGATAGATAGTTCTGGAAAAATCGTGGCATGTTTTCCTCAGTTCATCGGCTCGCCCAACAACTGTGTACAATTGAGTTAAGTTGACCTAGATTTCAGCCACATTGTCTGTCACTCAAGTCAAGGTATGTTCTAGAAGTTTAAATGTCAACTTTTTATAGCTACGCAAATTTATGTTATTGTTTGTATTTGGTCGGTCAGTTCTGAACATTACTGAGTTTGCTATTTAGATTGAACAATTAATTGATGTTTTACACCCCACTCAAGGTTATTTCACTTATACGGCGGCGTGGCCTGGTTTAGTCGGGGAGGAAACCAGGCTCATTGCCCGAAGGAAACTTCCGACCTTCGGCGAGTACCACATAACAATGACCGAGTGAAAAATCCACTTTTATTTGAAAATAAGTGTGATTCAATCGATGAAAGGCCTGTGTGGGACTGAGTGACGGCCCCATGCTATTTACAAGGTCATTTGTATGTGGATTCTTATTTGGAGTGATTTGTGATTCAGTCACTTATTGGATCTGCGAGTGAGTGAGTGATTTGGGTTTTACGTCCTGCTTAACAGTATTTCAGTCACATGAAGACGTCTCCTTGTGGCAGGGCGGATTTCCACTGCTCTTTTATTTGGTGCTGCCTCACCAAGACGACTTGACGAAGACACCCAGCAAGCCCCCTCACCAAGTCAAATTATACTGACACTGGGCTAACCAGTCGCTGCTCTAACTCCTATTGCTGAGCGCCAAGCGAAGCAGCAGCAGCTCCCACTGTTAAAGTCTTTGGTCTGACTCGACCCAGGCTTGAACCTGGATCTCCCAGCCCTGAAGCGGGCGCTCTGCCGACTGAGCTATCGGGGCTGGTCTTTGATCTGCGAAGTCTTATACCTGGGCAAAGAGTGTTAGTGTGTTTACAGGATTTTATTCTGTGAATGATATTTTGTGATCATCGGATCTATACTGCTATACCAGTGAAGTTGAGTTCTTGCATTACAGTTTTCTATCTTGGAACTGTCCATTCTTAGATTGTAAAAGTAAGTCATTTTAATATATGTTTTTTTTCCACTGTTTGTATTATATTTGCTTGTAAAAAAGCTACTCTATTATATTTAAAAAAAAATCAAAATTAGGACGTAGAATCTTCTGGTCTTTCGTTACTTCTTCGTTTATTATTTGTTCTCGTAGTAGTGACGTGGACTCACCATACATCTGCCAGTCTGTGGATCACAGCTTGATCCGTGACCATTACAGCTACATCTAATACACCGGCCTGGGTTACTGCCGTCATCGTCAACTCTCAGGTAACCAGCTGAGCAGGTCTGAAACAACAAATACAACAGGCGTGAAAACAACAACAACAAATATAAATAGAACGGGCGTGAAAACAACAACAACAAATATAACGGCCATGAAAACAACAACAACAAATATAACGGGCGTGAATACAACAACAACAAATATAACGGCCATGAAAACAACAACAACAAATATAACGGGCCATGAAAACAACAACAACAATAAATAACAATAGATAAATTGAGAAGAAAGTTAATGGTCTGGATATAGGATAAGGTTTAACTTGGAATTGATGTGAAGAGCGGAGTATCTATATTTCTAACAAATGTTCATATCCACCTTGAGACTATCTACTGGTTTTAGCTACAGTTTTAGGCAGGATTTAATACCATTGGTTTTATAGTAACATTCTGAGCCATATCTGAACCAATTTTATATCTCAGACATATTACATTACTTATTACTAGAATAAGAATGCAGGCTATATAACAGCTGCCATCTTGCTTTCCAAAGCGAACGCCACCTAGTGGTTGGGGTGTATCATTAATGTTAACCTACATCTTTTAAATCAGTTTCATCTATACAGTAAAATGTTACTCTTCTTTTAAAAAAAAAAAAAAGAGGATGAACGCTTTTTTAAAACAAGTGAATGGTTTAATAACTTTTGCAAAAAAAAATTCCTTTAGCTTTTTTTTCAAAAACTTTTTCTTTTTAACAAATAAGTATTCATATGTCGTACCTGACAAGAGAGACCACTGTATCCTTCTGGGCAAGTACAACTCTCCACCATTGGGGCCTCTCCAAGTCCCGTCACTTGAGGAGTAGCTATATCCAGGCTAACATCACGGAGAGTGGAGGACACCATGGATGTACTGTGAGTGGCTCGGATCAACAGGGCGTCAACACGAGATAAGATGTTCAGAAAACCTTCACGACTGGGCGTGGATCCATCAATCAAACGGAAGTTATTCTAAATGGAAAGAAGAGAAATTTAAATTCAATAAGTGCCCCCTGATTGGACAAGCATATATACATTTAAGAAATGTTCGAAATTCTCTTTTAACATGGGTTTTTAACCAGTACAGGTGTCGAGAAAGCTTGTGTTGTTAAAAACAACTAACTACGTGGTGATGTCTTAATTTTTTATCATTCATATATACATTTGTATAACAAATTCTCCAGTTGAACCAGCATATAGATTTATGAACACTAAAACAAACGGGCAGGGAAAATCTTCTGGACTAAAATAACCATAGAAACAAGTCTCTTATTGTGTAACAAGAGGGTATGTCATTAAGATCTTTACATCTAGTCATAGGTTGTGGTAAAAAAACCCATGATATTTCATTAGGTTGAAGACAGACAGGAGTTATATATACTCTACAGGAAAATATCAAGAGAAATAGACATCCTACACATAATTACTATAGCACAGCTAATTTTTCAAATGACAATTGATGCCTAAAATCTAGAATACAATTCCACAAGAAAATTACGGTACCAATAGCTTACCTCAGTCATAGTGATTTCATATCTTTGTGTTTCACCGGAGTTCAGACTAGGGTTGAACAGAAGGTACATTCTCTGGTTTCCGCTCTGTTCAACGAAAGCAATATAATAATTTGTCAATAATTAGGACCATTGACAGCAAATTAAGGGGACAAAGAACTCATTTAATATGGGAGAAAAAAAAAAACACTTTTCGCCATTTTATTCACGGACAGGCCTGAACCCATTATATGTGTAGGTCTAAAAAACAAGATACATGTAAATATGACAGCACTTACGAGAATTTCCACATCCACGTCCATGTATTTTCTTCCCTCATCCGAACCAGTGAATTCCAGGGTGAATTGTAGCTGACCTCCGTATGATGAAACCTTAAGCAAAAAATGATAAAATTTATGGTTAGAGTGGCATGAGTTGAGTTGGCAAAATGTTGATATTTTGACGTTGAAACAGAATGTTGAAATTATTGGCTTTTTTTCTCAAGACGTATAATCCAGAAGCTTTTTAGTGCTTCTAGTCTCGATGTACGATAAAGTATTGTATTGAACTCACTTTGGCTTAGAATGAATGACAGGTCCTCCCGGTTATTTAAATTTTGTTTATGGATAACAACTTCTTGGCTTATTGGGTGACAACGTTTCGATGTAGTTCTTACATCGTTATCAATGTCAATTGTTATCCCTAAGTAATTCTTCACCTTATTGTTACCATTCAACTTCTAAATGCCATTGAAACATTTCTACATTGGAGACTTGGAACGTACCTTATCACCCTTAAATTTGGCAGGCAATGAGAAGAAAAGACTCTCGCTTTCTTGTTGGACACCTCGGAAATTATCAAACTTTAATTCACCGGTGGCGGCATTGACAATAAAACCATCAGAAATCATCTTTGACAAACGGCGGTTAGTTAAAACAAAATTGTGGCTTCCATCAGAGTTAATTTGTGGACGGATCTGAAAATAGAAGAATGATAGGATGCTTGATTTAAAAAAAAAAGTGATTTTTGTAGCATTTGGATTGATTGATGTTTTGTGCAGCAGTCAAAATTATTTCCCTTACATGGTGGCTTTCACAGGGAGGAGAGGTGGGGAGAAGGGGGCGCAGAAAAGTCAACAGCTTTCTGCTAGTCTCTGCCGCTGACATTAACAAGACAATACTACTTACTGATTCCCTGTAATAATTGGAGCTGGAACAACGGTTGGTGACACCACTACAATAACACTGTAAACATCCCTGTGGGTTATTCTGGTTGAGATAGAAGTATCCCTCTTTACAACTGGTACATCTCATACCTTGGACAAAAGCCTGTAAATCAAATAAAACAGAAATTATGACGCATGAATGAAAGATTTGATTGATTGATTGATTGGTGTTTGACACCGAACTCAAGATTATTATTCACTCACTCACATTTAGTGGGGGAGGAAACCGGGCTCAAAAAATGTTTTTAAAAAAATTCAAATTCAGACAAAACTGTTGAGAAGGTAAAGCTTTGTGAGTTATACTCTCAAGATAATTCCACAATTCCTCCGTCTATAACAGTAGTGAAATATAACCAGATATCCAGCACAATGGTCTAAGTGAGATTGAAACAAATCAAGGCATCTGAGTCAAATCCTTTATAAGGAAATGCTATCAAAGCAGATAAACCATGGTTTGACATAGTGGGCTTAGAAATAAGTTTGTGGAAGTAACTGGTACCCGCCACTCCCATCTCCAGAAGATGTTTTATGGCCAGATTGTTTCAATGGAGAAGAAATTGTGCATTTTACCCAGAGGAACCCCCCCAGGAGTACTGCTCTATAGAAATGCCTTTAAAATGTTTGTTTTCTCATGAGAAATCGGACAAAAGTTTGAACAAAATTAGAGAAAAAATCCCTGTATATTTACCTTGCATTGACATTCCTTTCTGTCATTACATTGTGTGTTAGGAACAGTTCCTCTTAAGTCACAATCACATTCAACACCTGAGAAAGGTAGATAAGGCAGGTGAGAAATAAAACTAATTACAGGTAATTCAGAAATTAATGACATATTTATATTAAGGGAGTTGGAAATCACAGAAAAGATGCAATATTAACACAATAATTTGGACAAAATCATCCCCGAAAATACAAAACAAAAAAAGAAATTGTTGGTTGCAATTTTTAATAGAATAAAGTTTTTGCAAGCATGTTAAGTTAACGCAAACATAATGTTAACTTAAAAACTACATAATTAATGGTTTTAATCTCATCCCCCCTCCCCCCCCCCCTCCTGCCAAACAAACAGGTTTTCAAAAGTTTCTCACCAATTATCACAAAATAAATCCCCCAAAAATCAGTTGAAAATTGCCATACACTATCAGCTTAAACTCCCACCAAATATTAAATAGTTATACTACAACTAAATGTTAACAATACAATAAAAAATGAACGTGCAATAGTACATCATATCTGCTAATAGTGTGAAGTGATAGGCTACAACCCAAACCACACCTACTAGAGTTACCAGGCCTCAATTTCATAAGATAAGGGCAATCTCTACATATATCTGACTGTTATCGAATATCTCAGAGGTGCAGTTTTTGTCAGCATTTAACAATATATTTTAAGGAACACTTCTATAGCTAGGGAACGCATCGGTGGTCC
The DNA here is from genome assembly GCA_963971465.1 of Lepidochitona cinerea. Classification (NCBI taxonomy): domain Eukaryota; kingdom Metazoa; phylum Mollusca; class Polyplacophora; order Chitonida; family Tonicellidae; genus Lepidochitona; species Lepidochitona cinerea. Next base: position 13,901,167 of record OZ020560.1, on the reverse strand, counting down.
AATGGGTTAGAGTGATCGTCCCTCAGTCCCATACAGACCTTCCATTGATGCGGTGCGGGTTCGAATCATGCTCAGACAATGAGCCCGGTTTCTTACCCCACCAAACCTGGCAACGCCGGCATATACATGTAAGTGAAATAATGAAATAATGATGCGTAAAACATCAATACATCAATCTATAGCTAGAGTATGTGATGTTTTTTCAAACATTTTTCGTATTTCATCAGGATTTTATTGTTTGCCAGACTAATGTAAGAGTCTTTGATCAGTTTCATATTTAGATCCGTAATAAAATATCCCATCTGAAATAAAATCAGTTTTGCTACAGTTAGGGGTTATTGTAACACACTAGGTTATTCACACCAAAATCAAATTACGTCTAATTTATCTAGGGCTGTAGAGAAATGACTCTTGTTGGAAACCACAGGAACTATCAAATCTTATATTCGTGAAACGGCCATCAAGGATAAAAACCCAAATCCCATCTTATTCTAAAAGACTTTACGTTTACAATTAATGAGATATATTTTCAGGATCTGTAGATATATTTTTAACATTTTTTTTTTGTGGTGCTAATTTGTGGTGCTAATTTACAAGCTCAATTTTACCCAAATACCTAAGAAGAAAAGATTCTATTCCAAGAAGAAAAAAGCCTCAACGAACATCTGCAGTTGCTGACTAAATATTTCGGTTAATTTATAAACCATCCTGACTATTTGTACATCCAACTATACTATGACAAGAGAATACATTCTACTACAAGCCAGCCTTCAGAACCCCAAAAATGAAATGGAAAGAAAATTTAAATTTAAAAAAAAAAAAAAGATAAGAGAGAGAAAGACAAAATTCTCAAAAGACCTGCATATGCTACAGTCCTTTTCAGAACACAACCCCCCCCCCCCCCCTCCCCCCTCTCTCTCTCTCGGCCACCTCCAGAAGAAACTACATGTATTATACAATAAGAAAACTCATTCTCCTACAGAAATAATCCTCTCTATCGTTTAACAGTTAATTTCTAAGATATTACTGAAAATAAATTAATCCCAACACCTCTAATAAGATTTGTGAAACCCAGTCAGTGAAAAAAAAGCCATTTTATTTTTAGTGAAAAAAGCTGAAATATGAGAACAAAATACCGCCACCTTCCGCTGACTGAAAACCCGGAAGTCGCCTTGTTATTAACCCTAACCAAAATCCAAAAACATTTATTAAAATTCAACAGTCAAATTTTTGTGTTTAAAGATATTTAAGCAAATTGAATTTTACGTGCCTTTTTGTTAGTGTTTCAATGATAAATTAAACAGAAAACACAAAAAGACCACAAGATGCAATTTTGACAAAATTCATTTTGTAAAAGAAGAGTAAGAAAAGGTCTATCACTTCGGGATTTACTTGATATATGTACATTGAAATATTTTACAGATTTAGCTGTGCGGACAGATCATTTTTTATTGTTGAACTGAAACATTTTCACCATAAACCCCCACTGTGACTTATTCCAGAACAATAATAAGTAGTGAGGTATCAATTGATTGATTGGTGTTTTACGCCGTGCTCAAGATTATCTCACTTATATGGTGGCGTCACCAGTGGGAGGAAACCGGGCTCTTTGTCTGAAGGAAACCCATGACCTTCTGGTGGTAACTGGCAACCATCCCACATAGGTCGTTCGAGAGAAAACCCAGAAAGAAAATTTTCCAATTTTTTGGACTGAGTGGGATTTGAACTCGGCACCCATTGGTGGAAGGCTATTTGGATTGAGCATCCAACGCTCTACTTACTGAGCCACGGAGGCCCCTGTGAGGTATAAAGCTAGTAGGTATTATACACCATAAATTATTTGACTTAGTACTCTCTTATAATATTTAGAGGAAGAAATTGGACTGTACACCTGGACAAAGTTGTGTTATTCTAATGATGCAAAAATTTTCTCCTCAATTTATGTTTAAATCTTCCAGAAACAGATGGATGGGAGACACTTGTCTGTCACAGAAACATATATTTTAACCCCCAGAATGTATACCCCATGCAAACTGTTAAATAAAACTTGTCCTTACCTGTGATTGGCTGGCAGTAGCTTCCAGGTCGCAGAGGGTTGCCTTGGTAACCAGATAAACAACTTGAAACAGAAGAGAGGATATTTTATCACTATCTGTTAACATTAAATTGATTAAGGACTAATTCTTTGAATTTCACTTACTGTAGATATAAACAACATGAAATATATAAACTGTAACATGGAACTTGGAAAAAAGAAATAAAACAGAACCCGAAAATGAAAGAAAGACAAATAAGGTACATGTACTATGTTCTTCTAGTCAAAAAGACATTCAAGTGAAGTAAACATGTAGAAAAAATATTTAAAAAATGGCTGGAAGGGTCAATTTTTCTCCTATCTTTGTCCTACCTTTCACACCTGCGCCCTGTGTGGCCAGCAGGACAAGCTGTACATGTTACCTGGCCATCTCTATCAAGAATACAGGTGGGACTGAACCTAGAAACAAATGATACACATTGTTAGAGAAGAACTCAAGCATGTTTGGAAAAAGTAAACGAAAATTGCTCAGAAATTTTAGGTATTGTGATTTTACAAATAGCATAACAGCCACATACTTCATTGGATACATGTAAACTCATTGCACTTCGAAGGGCAAGGACGAAAAATGAGTAAAGTTTTATCCTACTGGTTTGGTGAGACTGTAAGAGGGCTCAGAAAATTTAGGCATTCTGATTTTATAAATAGCATAACAGCCACATACTTCATTGGATACATGTAAAATCATTGGATTTCGAATGGGCAGAGAGAACTGGGTAAAGTAGTGATTTGACTAGTTGTATCTTACTGGTTAGGTGAGACTGTAAGAGGGCAGGGACATCTTTGACAATCCCCTGTGGAACCTCGTGTGGCGTTACCAAAGAAACCAGAGCGACATCTCTCACAACGGTCTCCCTCTGTATCGTGTTGGCAATTCTGATGAATCGTAAGAAAATTACACATTTTATGACAGGTTTTTTTTTTACGGAAATTATAAGAGACAAAGTAAAAGATGAGAAAACAGCAAAGCAACGAAATGGACAAAAATAAAAAGAGTGGCAAGACCCGAGGAAATATGCAAATATAGGCACAGAGCGAAGTAAAAAAAATAAAATAATTTTTTTTTATATATACGTGCACAGTATTGTTGCTAATCACAGTTTACCAGTCGGCCTATACAATGTATGTCTGAAATCTGCCAAATACATTTTTTAAAAAGTTGAGAAATTTGTTTTGGGCTGACTGATATAACATGATTGAACTTTTATGGTTTGTTTGTCATTGCAGTATTTGATGAGGCCTTACTTACCCTGCAAACCCCTGTTTCTGGGTCACATTCATTACTGTGTCCATTACATCTGCATGGTTCACACAGCCCCAGATATAGACCACCTCCAGTCCTCGTGTAACCAGTATCACAATCCTAGGCAAGAATAATAATTAAAAAAATTTCACATTTATTCCTGACACAAGATTGGCAGAAGGAAGATGCTATAAATATTATTTGGAAAATTTCACATTTATTGCTGACACAAAATTGGCGAGAGAGAAGCAACTATAATCATTGTTGATGAAAATAAATATGGTTATGATATATCAGACTGGCAAGGTTACCTACATGTATGGGATGAATTTGGCTTAATGCTTAGATCTAACACACCCATTCTGCCTTGTTATCCCACAGCTATTCAATACAAGTGAATAACTTGAGATGAACTTGCTTAAGTGTACACTAAAACTTTAAAGTGGCATGAGCTGCCAAAATTCAATTTTTTTCACAATTTCTGATCGTCACGACAATAAGAGGCTTTGATGGCCATCAAAAAACTAAATGACTTGCGTTGGAATGAGGAAAATCCATACAGCCTTTGCAAACCGAAAAGGTGTTCGAAAAGTAAACAAAATTTAAATAACCCGGACGATCATTCATTCATTCTTAGCCAAAGTTAGTTCAAAACAGTACTTTATCGTACATTTTCCAGAATAGAAGCACTAAAAACTTCTGAATTATACGTCTTGAGAAAAATAGCCAATAATTTCAACATTATGTTTTAACGTCAAAATATCAACATTTTGGCAGCTCAAGCCACTTTTAAGTGTACACTAAAACTTCAGAGCTTTGTGAATATTTGACATCCAGTACCCATTGCTGGCAATATCTATCTGATTCTAGAACAAACTTTCGAGATATTCAACATTTATGCCATTTTTCATTTAAAAAAAAAACATGCAAAAATAACAATTTATGCAGAGTAACATTCCTCCCTCACCTGACAGGAGAGTCCTCTATAACCTTGTGGACAAACACACTGTTCTACAGCTAAAGCCCTATCCTGACCGGTCTGTCTGTTCTCAGCTATATCTAACGATACATCACGGATACTGAAATACAAAGATGGTCGATAATCTTATATGAGTGAGAAAAGATCAAACGTTGCCGTCAACGTTATAGAACAAATACAATGAACATTTTATAAACATCATACAGTACAAGCTATAGGTTAGCAGTGACAATGATGTTGTAAGGAATGTTTGAAACTCTCTTTAAACGTGGGTTCCATACTAATGATAAAAAATTCAGACATCACCACGTACATTGTAGTTAGTTGTTTTTGACACCTATACTGGTGTGTTCGTCACGTGTAACTGTTACAACTAACAGTGATGTCAATAACAATGACGTTGATCTATTGTTTGCAATTTTAAGTCACATTTAAAATATTTCAGGTTTGTCAGATTTTTGGGGGAGGAACTTGGGCTCTGTGTCCAAACGAGCCCCTAACGGCTCCAGATAAGTTGACTGAATGAAAACAGTTACAAAATCTCCCCATTAAAGAACGGTTATTTATATTTACTATTTAAAGTTCTATCGACTGATTAAGAGAAAATATTTCAACAAGGAGTGATGAGAAGAGAAAAAAGATAGCAAATTACAAATGTTACTGATAAATTCCTATCAAAATATGGCGCTTCTCACAAAACAAGCTTACACAGATTTGATTGATTGATTGATTGGTGAATAACTCAGCTGTCCATTCAAATCATTATTCACAGATTGATGGGTAAGAGAACCTACCTAAACTCTAATACTTCTTCCTTAAAAAATGGTTACGGAATTCTTAGAATTCAAACGAACTCTCCGAATTGAAGTAGATATAAAAGTGCTGCATATGAACTGATTCATCATCCAATCACCATATATCAATATTAAATACAAGTTTGGTTGATTGATTGATTGTTTGGTGTTTTACGCCGCACTCAAGATTATTTCACTTATATGGCGGTGTTGCCAGTTTTATCGTGGGTGAAAACCGGGCCCTATGCCCGGAGGAAACCCACGACCATCCGTTGGTAACTGGCAACCATCCCACATAGGTCGTTCAAGTGAAAAACCCAGTCAGAAAATTTTCCAATTTTTTTGGGATTGAGTGGGATTCGAACCCGCGACAAAGGCGGAAGGTTGTTCGGATTAAGCGTGTAACACTCTACCTACTGAGCCACGGAGGCCCCAAGTAAGTTTGGTAAATTAATCCTGTGAAGTTTTGCTTCTGCCCTTGAGATTATTTCTTGTATAAGCGATCAATAATGTAATTTTCGTACCTGGATTCTGTTGTTGTTGCAGTGTATGTAGCCCTAATGAGGATGTTCTCCACGTCAGCTAATGCCATAAGGAGATGTTCCCGAGTGGCTGGCTGGCCATCACTACGGATCCAGAATTGCTGTCAAATAAATATATAGCCCATGAATCAAAACTCAGATGGTATTAAACGTAAGTTAAAATACTTGATGGTAATGTGAAATGTTTATTTTGTACAAATAAACGGATCTATTTTACGAAGATTCATTGAAAGTTTTACCAAATTCAAAATTATTTCCTAAACATTAACCATGCCATAATTTTTACTTTGATTGATTGATTGAATGATGTCTTACTCCACACTCAAGATTATTTCACTGATATAGCGATATTTCCAGGTTTAGTTTGGGGGAGAGGGGCAAACCTGGCTCATTGCCTTAAAGAAACACTGAATGAGAGTGTAAAAAAACAATTGTAGTTTCGAAAATTGAACCGTTTGATTCAGGTGTCATTAATGTGGCCCAAATTAAAAAAATATAAACATACTTAATGTTCATCAAAAAATACAAAATTTTCAAAATAAATCACCATTTAAAAAAAAAGGAACAAATCTTACCTCATAAAGTGGAACTTGGAATGACTGAGGAGAATTGGCATCAACTGGAGAGAAGTGACGGTAAATCAATGTGATGTCATTTCCCTGGAAAATGGAAGAAAACATTTGTTGATTACATGTAAGTGTAAATCTAAATGAAAAGGGCTTAATTTTAATAAAGCTATTAATCTCCTTTTACCCCACACTCACAATGATTTCACCTAGCTGAATGTGATTCTTGGTTTATGAGAAAAAAGTACACATGTTTGACAAGAAACGCCTGTCAACTGTAACTTGATACTTTGAAAACAGTTCTTATCTTAACATCATAAAAATACAAGTCTTGTGGAATTCTATGTATTTCTTCAGCTAAGTTTCTACCTACACAGAGTTGTTGTCAAGCAACAGGAGCCTGTTTCACAAAACCGCATAGCGTAAGCTTTCACGTAACTGCCATAGCAACATATCTCTACAGTATCGGTTGCTTTGACAGCTACGTAAAAACTTACCCTACGCCGCTTTGTGAAACAGGCTCCAGATCTGCCCAAATCAAAATACTCCAGCAGGCAAATTCTGAGTTTGCTTAAGTGCTCACTGGAGAACAAATGTTTCACTAGCTAAAACCTTGAACAGAGACCATAGAAATGGTATTCATAAAGATATGGCTCAGTACACAAGTTTTTGAAAGCATTATCCAAGTTTGGAGGCAGTTGAATTCCCTCGACAATGCCAAGGTCACATATACTATGGTTATTTTAGACAAGAAGATTTTCCCTGTGCCCGTGTGTTTTAGTGATCATAAATATACAGCTGTGCTATGAAAAATATAATTCTCAAATATAAAATTTTTAAATATCGGTTTTTTCAAATTGAACTTTAAACTCATAAAAGGAGAACTTAATGAAGAATTAAGTCAATTTACTTACAATAATTTCCACATCAGGATCGCTTCTCCCAGAGTTATCAAACCCGGGCTGGAAGGTGATTGTGTACCGCAGATAACCACCATATGCTGTCACCTGACAAAAATAGGAACAGACAAAAACTTGATAATTTTTTTGTTCTACATGTACGTTAGATCAGGATTTTGTGACGATTCAAGCAGAAATCAACAAGGGTCTTTCAGAGAGAGTCTAGGATTGTTGATACTATGTAAAATATCAGATAACAAGAGATTAAAGATATTGTAATTCAACAAGTAAAGAAATTTTAGAACTGGAACCAAAGGATATAATCAATGATAAAAAATTTTGAGTTTATTAAAAACACTATGTTTTCTGGATACTTTAAAGATTTAAAGAAATAACTAATGTTTTAGAACAATTCAAAAATGCACATGAGGTACACATAAATATAGTTGGATAAACTTACCCGGTCTCCCAGATATCGCTGTGGTAAAGACCAGTAATATGTAACTTGTGGTAAACAATAACAGTGTGATAAACTTACCCGGTCTCCAAGATATCGCTGTGGTAACTTGTGGTAAACAACAACAGTGTGATAAACTTACCCGGTCTCCAAGATATCGCTGTGGTAACTTGTGGTAAACAATAACAGTGAGATAAACTTACCCTGTCTCCCAGATATCGCTGTGGTAAAGACCAGTAATATGTAACTTGTGGTAAATAATGAAAGTTATATAAACTTACCCGGTCTCCCAGATATCGTTGTGGTAAAGACCAGTAATATGTAACTTGTGGTAAATAATGAAAGTTATATAAACTTACCCTGTCTCCCAGATATCGCTGTGGTAAAGACCAGTAATATGTAACTTGTGGTAAATAATGAAAGTTATATAAACTTACCCGGTCTCCCAGATATCGTTGTGGTAAAGACCAGTAATATGTAACTTGTGGTAAACAATAACAGTGAGATAAACTTACCCGGTCTCCCAGATATCGCTGTGGTAAAGACCAGTAATATGTAACTTGTGGTAAATAATGAAAGTTATATAAACTTACCCGGTCTCCCAGATATCGCTGTGGTAAAGACCAGTAATATGTAACTTGTGGTAAATGACAGTTAAATAAACTTACCCTGTCTCCCAGATATCGTTGTGGTAAAGACCAGTAATATGTAACTTGTGGTAAACAATGACAGTTATATAAACTTACCCTGTCTCCCAGATATCGTTGTGGTAAAGACCAGTAATATGTAACTTGTGGTAAACAATGACAGTGAGATAAACTTACCCTGTCTCCCAGATATCGCTGTGGTAAAGACCAGTAATATGTAACTTGTGGTAAACAATGACAGTGTGATAAACTTACCCTGTCTCCCAGATATCGCTGTGGTAAAGACCAGTAATATGTAACTTGTGGTAAACAATAACAGTGAGATAAACTTACCCTGTCTCCCAGATATCGCTGTGGTAAAGACCAGTAATATGTAACTTGTGGTAAACAATAACAGTGAGATAAACTTACCCTGTCTCCCAGATATCGCTGTGGTAAAGGCCAGTAATATGTAACTTGTGGTAAACAATAACAGTGAGATAAACTTACCCTGTCTCCCAGATATCGCTGTGGTAAAGACCAGTAATATGTAACTTGTGGTAAACAATGACAGTGTGATAAACTTACCCTGTCTCCCAGATATCGCTGTGGTAAAGACCAGTAATATGTAACTTGTGGTAAATAATGAAAGTTATATAAACTTACCCGGTCTCCCAGATATCGCTGTGGTAAAGACCAGTAATATGTAACTTGTGGTAAATAATGAAAGTTATATAAACTTACCCGGTCTCCCAGATATCGTTGTGGTAAAGACCAGTAATATGTAACTTGTGGTAATCAATGACAGTTAGATAAACTTACCCTGTCTCCCAGATATCGCTGTGGTAAAGACCAGTAATATGAAACTTGTGGTAAACAATAACAGTGAGATAAACTTACCCGGTCTCCCAGATATCGTTGTGGTAAAGACCAGTAATATGTAACTTGTGGTAAACAATGACAGTTATATAAACTTACCCTGTCTCCCAGATATCGTTGTGGTAAAGACCAGTAATATGTAACTTGTGGTAAACAATAACAGTGAGATAAACTTACCCGGTCTCCCAGATATCGTTGTGGTAAAGACCAGTAATATGTAACTTGTGGTAAACAATAACAGTGAGATAAACTTACCCGGTCTCCCAGATATCGTTGTGGTAAAGACCAGTAATATGTAACTTGTGGTAAACAATGACAGTTATATAAACTTACCCTGTCTCCCAGATATCGTTGTGGTAAAGACCAGTAATATGTAACTTGTGGTAAATGACAGTTAAATAAACTTACCCTGTCTCCCAGATATCGCTGTGGTAAAGACCAGTAATATGTAACTTGTGGTAAACAATGACAGTTAGATAAACTTACCCGGTCTCCCAGATATCGCTGTGGTAAAGACCAGTAATATGTAACTTGTGGTAAACCAGAGAATCCCCGGAAACTTAAATCTCTGCTGTTATATTTGACAGAGAAACCTTCCTCTATTACATTCCTCCTCATCATGTCCGATAAACTGAAGCCAGCTCGGTCAGTCGTGAATGTGGTGGATACCTTCAAACAAAATCAGTAGATTCATTGATGATTTATTTATTGTTTGGTGTTTTATGCCGCACTCTAGATTATTTCACTTACATGGCCACATTGCCAGTTTTATTGTGGGAGGAAACCAGGCTCTATGCCTGGAGGAAACCCACAGCCTTCCAGTGGTAACCATCCCACATAGGCAATATCAGTAAAATCATTAATATATCATTGCTTTAGTATTACGAGAAACGAATATGAAGTTTTTGTAATTGACAATGTCAAAAATGTAAAATACGATACAAACAAGCATCCTATTATTCCCATTTCGTCCACCAATCATACAGACTTTTTAATTGGGTAAATACCACAGGCTCATCTTTGATTTTACCTTAATTGACTGAGCTTTTCATGACCTTCAAACACATTTATAGCTTTTGTTTGTCTCGGGATTAAATTTAAGATTGATTGATAAGTGATTTATGCCTAATATGCGAATTCCCAGTGATTAGTTTAGCGCAATAGAGTAACGTAAGCACTCCGAGGAATGACAAAGACTTCATGTTTAATTCAATATTTCGGTTTATTAGTTGATGGTTTGATCTAATAAACCGAAATTAAACATGTCAATTTCCTTGGAGTGCTTAGATCTATGGCTCGTTCATTATTTCCCGTACATGTTAACAGCCCCAGGCTTCGAGAGGAAATTGGGTTCTGTGTCAGGAGTAAAACCCAGTCTGTATTAAATGGAATTATTTATTTCATTCAACATTAATGTAAATTACAATCAATCAAAATGAAATGGTGGAAATAAAACCCTAAAGAGCTCGTTTTATCCCAGAAAGATATATTAAAGTGAACTAAGAAGTATTGGAATAGTGACAGCAAATTGCCAATAAACAACACATTTTGCACTATATGTACATGTACAAGAGAAAACCAACCCAGCACTACACAAAAATCCTTCATATTGATTGATTGTTTTACGAAGGGCTCAAGATTATTTCCCTTATATGGCAGCATTGCCAGTTTTATTGTGGAAGGAAGCCGGGCTCTATCCCCGGAGGAAACCCATGACCTTCCAGTGGTACCTCGCAACCCTCTCACATACATGTAGCTTCTTATTGAAGCAGATAGCTGTAACTGTTTGGTTGTACATGACAATCAATTTCACATGCATAGGGCAACCCAGCAAAAACCTAACAGATTACTTCCTTTTTTTGGTGGCGGGGGGGGGGGGGGGGGGGGATAACAAACATTTATATAGAAATCTGTAAACAAACAGATAAATTTCTAAATACCTGTGCTCTATTCCATGATGTACTGGTACAGGTCCTACTAATACCCATACAGAAACATGAGATACATCCAAATGGATTGCTGTCAGACAGGTAGAATGTATTGTCAGCACAAGCACTACACCGTGGTCCATGCACATTTTCCTGAACACAAAGAGAAAACCAGATTTTAAACAAAATCAAAATTACTTTCCTTAGAAGGTATCTAATCATTATTTTTTTAGGGGATATTGAACTCCGGAGCCATAATAAACCAGTTTCATACGTTTTGAAATAAAACCGATATCCAACAAGTTTGACTTTTAGTTATATTTTTTGTCTCTATTCACTATGGGACATTCTAGAAAAGTAAACAAAAATCAAATTTAAGAATCTAGATTGTGATAAATAGTTATAGCTTAAACTGAAGTTAAAACAACCTAAATAGTAATTTATCCTGACACCTTACCTTACAACGGCAAACTCCCCCTTGAATGAGTGCCCCAGATTCTGTACCTCTGTTATCACATCTCTCTGGTAATAGGAAAAGATTTGATCAGTTCATGTACCCGGGACTTGTTCAATTGACATTTCTGCCAACGCCATATGGACAGACAAGGTTAAACAACCCCAGAGTGTTGGCTCTGTGACGTTGCGTCTCTGACATCAAGACATCACAGAGACATTTCGCTGAATTTGTCTAACCTTTTCGAACGTTTGGCGTGGCAACGTGGCACTGGCGCCAAAGTCAATTATACTGGATTGATCTCTGTTTTATAGATCACTTTAAGGATAAATGTCTATTTTAAGTCAATGCCTCCTCAATTGTTTAAAAACCTGCACCATATAGCCCAAAGCAAAATGAGATTGCAGACACTAAACCTAAAAATTCAAGGCATTTTTTTTCTCTCTTCCACCTAGATAGGGAAATTAATTAGCATTAGCGCTGTGACGTTGATATGTACATTACTATTGGTGTGACGTCATACACAAATGACGTTCAACCGGGCGTGTTCATGGTGGGTTGAAATGACGCTGTAAAAGTTCCAAATGTCAACTATGACGTCAAATACGAAGATATTTCCGATTTGTGACGGAGGATATGTATATTTTCAATCGCTGTTTCTGTGACACCCTTGGACCTAACGGAAGTTTGTTTTGTTTCAGCATTAGGGTTTTAGATACATATTTACCCAATTTACAATAACAAATCACTGCTAGGTGTTCAGAAAGAACTTGGCATTTATCCTTTAAGAGGATTTCCCATATATGGTGGTGTTGCAACAAAAAAAGCTTCAGTCTGGTGGAAAACCCTGACCTTCTGTACCTACGTCACAAGCATCCCATGTACATTGATCTTCTGATTGATTGATGTTTTACGTCACACAAAAGATTATTTCCATTATATGGCAGAGTTGCCAGGTTCAGTGGGGGAGGAAACCAGGCTCTTTTCCAGGAGGAAACCTGCAAACTTCAGCGATTGCCTAGCAATTCTTTTGATCTTATGAAAACCCAATCAAGATGTATTTCTGTGACATACAGACCCATGACCTATTGGTGCCAAGGGGGTCATTTGAAACGAGTGTCTAACACTTTACTTATTGAACCTTCTCTACCTCAGGTAAAAACCCTGTTAAACAATTCTTATTTCTCTGACTTGAGCATTGCTGAAAGGCTTTTTATAGAGCATCTAACATATAACAATATTTATTGAGGCCCAGAGGCCCCAGATTACAATGGCACTAACCTCCTGAATCTGGTCTGCATGAATCTCCTGGAACACTGGGATTGCCGACATACCCAATGGCACACCTCTCACACTGACGCCCCTCATACCCAGCAGGGCAGGCTGTACATGTCACCTGGCCGTCACCCTCCAAAACACATGTGGGCGAAAACCTACAAGTGGTATCATTCAATACAACATGTTAGAGAACATAATTTCCAGATTGATGAACAGTTATTAATTATACATTAGAACTTATAGATCATTTGAGAGCGCTCAGATCAGTTTACACTTAGTAATTAGCAGGTTTTATTTTGATTCATTAAAAAATCCGTTCAGAATTTTAAAATTTGTATTTGGGCCAAAACGATAGGTTCCCTTGCAGAGAAAGAATTTACTTGGCATTTAATAAGAGGCCTTTTTCTATGAAATCAATGCGTGAAAATGTGCCGTCCAGAACTAAACTGCTACCTGTTAGACGAAACCGTGAGAGGGCAGGGACAGGGCGTACAGTCGTTAGGTGTGCCTCGCCTAGCGTCTCCATAGTAACCTTCAGCACAACGATCACAACGTGGGCCAGTAGTATGGTGGATACAGACCTGCAATGTTAAAGTCAGAAAGACAAACTATAGCTTTTCCACAGATGATTTGTCTACATTACAAATGGACTATTTTTTTGATAAAATGTAGCTTTTAGAGATTTTCTGCTGGTGATTTTTCCAAGCACAATACGCCCCCCCCCCCCCCACCCCCACCTCCCAAAAAATGCATTGACTGAAACTTACATGAAATCTTTTGAATTATTCTTTTACTGGTGATTTGCAAGCTTCGAAATAAGCTATTCCAATTCATAGTTAATTAAACCCAAGCACAACCCAAAATCTCAATGTAAGAATTTCCTTACCAGACAAGCTCCTGTGATAGGGTCACAATCATTGGAATGTCCATGACAGTTACAGGGCAGACAATCTCCTAAATATTGACCACGGTTTACACGGAAAAACCCTGGAGCACATTTCTACAATAACAGAAATGATTGTTAGAGTAAAAGATTGAACTGCAGGTATTGAAATACAATGCTTCAGCATATGCCAACCAACCAATCTGAAGGTGAGAACACTCCAAAACTTAAGGGCAGCAACGATATTGGACTTTTTCATATTCTTCCTTGCTAATTTTAAAATATGATGGCTACAAAGGCATTCTGCTTTTTTTAAAATGAAAAATAGGCATATGTAACAATCCAAGCAACTATGTCCCAATAGAGAGTAAATAATAAAAGCAAAATAAGATAAAAATATTTTTAGATGACCTGGGGCTTGTTTCACAAAGCAGTCGCATCGCAAACGAAGCGTAGTTGCCAATGGATACCATATTGAAGAGATACGGAGTCATGACAACTGAGATTGATAACACTTTGCGACGGCTTCGTGAAACGGCCCCCAGAACCAAGTGATGCAATCCCTTTGACTCTCTATTAGATAGAAGTAAACATCTGTCTATCAGAAGCTACTAAAAGCCAGATAATGTCTCTGATCTTCATAATAATGTGTCTCTGATCTTCCTAATAATGTGTCTCTCATCTTCCTAATAATGTGTCTCTCATCTTCCTAATAATGTGTCTCTCATCTTCCTAATAATGTGTCTCTGATCTTCTAATAATGTGTCTCTGATATTCCTAATAATGTGTCTCTGATCTTCCTAATAATGTGTCTCTCATCTTCCTAACAATGTGTGCCTAATCTTCTTAATCCAGTAAAGTGAAGATGCATTATAGACCTGATAATTCCCCTTACCTCACATGACAACCCAGTGTAACCTGTAGGACAAGTGCACTCCTCTACAGACACGGCACGACCACGCCCTGTATCACGGGTTACTGCTGTTGTCATCAAAATGTTACCAATGCTGTACAAAGGGACATAAAAATGTTACAAAAAAATTTTTGTTTTTTTTTAACCTTCAACACTGTTGAATTATTGCTGGAGCATAAGAAAACAAATATTACATAAGAATTTTTATAAAAATATCTACATAGGAGGATCATTTATTATTTTCCCAACACAAGAACTATTTACATTTTAACACATCTTTTCCGGTTGTGTTGGTAAGCTCAGTGGGAAACTAAATATAATTATTTGAAAGCAAATGCTTCTTTTTGCTGAGTTGTCAAGTTTGTTAGAGAAAGAAAAATCTAAAACGAAAAGGGTCTTTTAGGTTGAGACAAATGACAAAATCAAATAACAGCCTTCCACCAATGGGTCGCGGGTTCAAATCCCACTCAGTCCCCCCAAAATTTGAAAATTTTCTGACACTCGAACGACCTATGTGGGATGGTTGCCAGTTACCACCGGAAGGTCCTGGGTTTCCTCCGGGCATAGAGCTCGGTTTCCTCACACAATAAAACTGGCAACGCCACCATATAAGTGAAATAATCTTGAGCGCGGCATAAAACACCAACCAATCAATCAATCAAATAATTCTTTAAGGATAGTGGAAATAAGGCCTATATTAGAGTATTGATGACTTACGTGCTGACAGTTTGTGAATCATCATAGGTAGCTCTCACTAAGATGGAGGTTACATTCTCCAAAACTGTCATAAGATCTCCTCGACTGGCAATTTCTGCATCAGGCTCGATGTCACCACGGCGACCAGAATCCGGTCTAGACCATTGATCCTAATATACAGAAAAAAAATAGTTTAACAAAGAAGACCAGTGATACATAGAGGTTATCTAACGTGAGCCAGTTTGTTACGATGAATATCACTCAAGTCTATTAATTTTCAAAGTCACGGGCCTCTGGAGAGTGACTTTGGAAATTAATAAACAAGTGATATTCATTGTAACACACTGGATCGAGTTGGATAATCTTTTTCTCACACTACACAAAAAAACAACAGCGTTTTATTTCAAAACACAGCTCTTCTTAAAAGCAAATATGTGACGTCGCTTTCTTTACAAGATATGCTGTCCAAAGAGAGACTGTGATAGAACATCATAGATCCTTCAGTATACGGTTGCTGCCAGACGCTTCATCTTTACGACGAAATGACTGATGGCGTAACTCTTTTGTGACGTCAGCTCTGATCGTTCTTTCGTGAGGTCATAGCGTTATTTGGGTGATAATTTCACACATTGATTATGACAAAAATAATACACTGCCTGGGAGTGAAATTATCAGGAGTGTAGTGTAAGAAAGCAATTTACGTTATATCGCTTAACAAACATTGAAATATTCCAACCATCTTTCAGATTTTATTATATATACCTTTAGGGGAATATTCTCAACGTACCTCATCTAGATTAATGACAACATTTTCCTGAACTCCGGCAGTCGGTGTTTTGAAGGCGCGATAATAAAGCGTGATTCCGTTACCAGATATAATGACATCAGGGTCACCTGTTGGTTGTGGTCCACCGGCCCTTTCATAATAAATGTTGTATTTCAATTCTCCACCATAACTGGTTAACTGAAAATTGCAAAGATCATTATTTTAAATTCTAATAAAGGTATGGAATTGAGCTCACAGAATTTCAATTATGAGGGCTAAAACAAGAAAAATATAAATATTATCATATTTATAATTTTGAAATGGGAAATAAAGAATAAATCTACTAAATTGATATGCTTTTATCCCTAAAGATTTCAGGTTTGCTGGTTTATCAAATCTAAATATTTCTCTTCTTGAACGTACCTTATTTCCCAGATATTGTCTGGGTAAATTCCAATAGTAACTACCAGGGCTGAGTACACGGTTGAAATCAGAGATAGAAAACTGTCTCTGTTCAGGATTAGAGCGAATGAAGGCTTGTTCAATGGGAATGTTGGTTTGTCTGTCAATTACTTGAAGTTCAGCACCAAGGGCAATCTGAAAATCACAAATATATTTGAGATAAATGTTGCTTTGATTAGTTGGTTAATGTTTAACATCTTTGTTGAACTAGGGAGTTACAGAAATCTTGATTGATTGTTAACCACAGATGAACATTGACTAATACATACAGATATGTTCTAGCCTCCAAGATGGTTGATTGATTGATGGTTTACGCTGCACTCAAGACTATTTCAATTATATGGCGGCGCTGCCATATTTAGTGGGGGAAGAAACCGAAGGAAACGCTCAACCTTCGGTGAGTACCTGGCAACTCTTCCACATACGGCAACCGATTCCAAGATGGAAGCAGGGGATAGGAGGGCTATCAGAAATCTAATTCAGGTTGTCTAAAATTAACTTTCTGAACCAATTTTCCTTGGAGAGGCTCTTCAAATTTTCACTAAATTGGTCAAATTTCAAAACTGTCCGTCTCCTTGGACGGGTAGCTGAAAAACTCCATAGGTGGGAAACTGCTGAGGATACATAATTAACAAACTGTGACAACCATGCTAAAACAATGTCAACAATTAGCAATGTACTGTTACCTGTCGTGTTTTTGGAATGCCATTGATGTATTCATGGTATTCTCTTTACAAATGGCTGATATTGTGATGGACTAGGGATAAGGATCAGGGGCTGCTTCTCAAATGATTTACACCTGTTGTAACTTTGCAAATAATTGTTACGTAATGTTGAAGATATATGCCCATAACAGTTAGGCCTATCGGGATATTCGCAGTGAAGTAGATACAATGTTTTGAAACTACTGACCTGTGACTTAGAGAGTCCACTGCTATAACATTTCTTGGTCTGACCAAAACAGAAGCACTGGTAACATTGAGACCTGTCTCTGGCTTCAGAATTGTAAAATGGTGGGGAACATAGACCTGGGGTTACTGCAACAAATTACAACATGACAATAAATTAATAATAATTAAGGATTTTTTTATTAATGGCATAGTTGAGGCCCCTCCTAAGCAACAATACTAAAATTTCCCTATACTTGGCAGCTCATGTCATGGTAGTGAAGTGTTTAAAGTACATGTAACTTAGACCTCAAATAAAAGAATGGCCATCCCAGCAACATAAATTTATGCTCTTGTATATTCTTAATGCTCCAAATTTATAAAACAAAAAGGTCAAATTTTGCCAGTTTTTTTCTGAAATCTTTGAAGGCTTACCTCTGGTGATGATAATAGCATCAGGAGTGGCAAAAACACTGCCTTTAGTATTAATGGCTTCACATGTATAAGCTCCCTGATCAGTTTCTACAAGATTTGTAATGGTAAGCGTTCCTCGTCCGTTGATACTTGTTGTTCTAACACGGGGATCTTGAGGAATATTACCCCAGTTCAAACGCCAAACGATAAGTGGCGTCGGAACGCCAACAGCTTCACAGACAATCGTAAAGCTACCGCCAATTTCAACATCTACATTTGGTGGTGGCGGAACAGTGATCGTGGGAGCAGCTGAAATAATGGAAATTCAGAAGTATGTAAACTGGCACCGTTCCAAGAAATACCGACTCTATAAGTTATTTTCTCATATGTATGGTACGAACAAACTTGACTGACAAGTGTCTAGACATGACGTCACAAGCCATATATGGTAGTCGCCCTGTATGGATCACCACGTGACAGGTTTTAACCAATCAACAGGAAGTATTCAGTGTGAGGTGGGATAAAGTTACATACATATACAGTTAGATTGATTCTTAATTATCTCCATGGATACATCAGCAAACTTTAAAACCATTCAGATTTGTTTTAAATTTTTTAACGTACAGATCTCCATAATTGGGATATTATCTAATGAACAATCTGTAAAATATATATATAAACAGAAAAAATGAAAGAAAAAAAACAGAAAAATTCCCCAGGAATCCACCTACCACATCCTATTTCATCTGAACGATCAACACAATCAATTTCACCATCACACTGGTAACTTGCGGGAACACATTGATTTCCACTGACACATTGGTATTCGTCATAGCGACAAGGAGCCCCAGGTGCAGTCGTACCTAGCAACAGAACATAGTTTTATAAAAAATAAGAGCAACAAATATTTGAGAAAAAAATTGTATCAATTTGTATCAAATTGTATCAATTTTTTAGATTAATACACCCGAAAGATGTCATTTCAAGAAAGGAAAACGAATTGTTGGTATAGATGGGGGGTATAGCAAGGAAAACTGCTTTGAAGGTAGTATTTTCTTACAAGTACTATCCTTTTGTCATGCCTACCCCCAACCAAAATGTTTAACATATCGCCCCAGAAACCAATGAAATTACTAAATGCTCTTTTAAAAAATTAGGTCTCAGTTAATTGGCTTCGTTTGGAATACATTTGCATAACTGATTCATAAGATTAATATATATTTAACTCCAAATTATAAACCTTTGTGATAGAGCTGAGATAGCTAGGGACAAACAAACAGATTTTAACTGCTAAACTACAAATGATCAATGACTTATAATAGTTTATTAATGACTTTAGAATTATTCAATTCTAAGATAAAGGCTCGTTCTCACTGAGCGATTTGTAATACCGACTTGCAGCATGCGATTCAAATGGATGCATTTGATTGGTTGACAAATCTTATTGACCAATTAAAAGCATCTATTTTAATCACATCCTACAGGTCAGTACCACAAATCGCACACAGTGAGAACGGGCCTTAATCGATAACCTACCACAATTTTGTTCATCAGAGCTGTCCCCACAATCGTTGTCTCCATCACATCTCCAGATCTTCATGATACATTTACCACTGGTACACTGATACTCATTGGGCTCACATGGCAACAATTCTAATGACAAACAAAACAAGATATTATGAAGTGTGTAGTTCAGTGAGAAAAGTGAACAATGTAGATACGTGCAAGTGTTAACATATATTTTTAAACACTAAAACACAAGGGCACAGGGAAAATCTCCTAGTCTAAACTAACCACGGAGACAAGTTTCTTATTGTGTTAAAAAGTTAAGAGGTATATCATTTAGATATTTATACAGTGTTAATATATATGTCTTGAGAGTCCATTTTTTCACCAACCTTCAAAATGTTCAGTAATGTTTCAGCAACATATATGCCAAATGTGTTTGATTCAGTTTTTAAACAAAAAATGTGTGACAACGTATCAACATTTCTATAAGAAGAAAAATCATTGTGACTGTTCATCTGAAAGATTGGAATAACCTTCCCACAACATACAAATCTATTATATCCACTTCCCATTTTAAGTCTTTGATTAAACAGTATCTGCTGACATCATAAACTGGCATAAACTGTTCAATTAATTGGGATATGTGTATATAAGTTTAAAAGAAGAAAAAAAACCAAAACATTGTCTCAAACTTTTCGCCATTATATTATTTTATATTCTTTTTGTTTGAAATGAATTTAATGGGATATAACAAGTTCCTATGGAGCTTTATTCCCACCAAATATTCTATAACCTTTATTTATTTATATAACATGTTTTTTATGGTGAATAAATAAATAATAATTGAATGATTGTTTGGTGTTTTACGCCGCGCTCAAGATTATTTCACTTAATTGGCCACGTTGCCAGTTTTATTGGGCTCTTTGCCCAAGGGAAACCCACGATCTTCCGGTGGTAACTGGCAACCACCCCACATAGGTAGTTTCATCTGAAAGAGGTTGTAGAGTTGTAAAAGTTTTCATCTCCCCTTACAGATTTCTCTTTCCTGGCTTTGTACATAGTTTTCCCCCCTCTGAGGAATCACAGAAAGGGAAGCAACTCACCACAAGAATCCTCATCAGAGCCGTCCCGACAATCCCTCTCGCCATCACAGATGTAGGCTCTTGGGATACATTGACCGTTCTGGCAAGTAGACTGATCTCTACCACAAGGGCCCTCGGGAAGAACTGTAGGTCCTGGAGTTGGTCCAACTAAAACAATTACAACAGGCATTATAGATAGAAAGATAGAGTCTTGAAATAAATATGCCCATGCAATCAATTTTGAAAAGAGATTGATTTAAATTCATCTTGTTTTCTTTTTGCTGATTTTCTTTATTTTTGAGAGGGGGGGGGGGGGGCATTAGTGTGCAAGATTTTAATCAAACAATGTCTCTGACTTACTTTCCTGTACAGAGACAACAGCAATCCCTTGATAAGTTCCGGGAATACCCACAATTCTACAGATATATTCTCCTGAATCCGCTACTGTCACTCGAGGTACTGTCAAACGTCCACCCACTTCAGAGGCTTTTAATGGCAGTGCCTACAACAACAAAGGTAAAAAAAATATTTCAATTAGATCTTTAAACCAGGATCAACCTAAGTCGTTATCAAGATAGCTCTGAAGGGTTTCTCAGGGATACTTTTCACACCCGGTTGATTGATTGATTGATGTTTTATGCCACACTCAAGATTATTTCACTTATATGGCGGCGTTGCCTGGTTTAGTGGGAGGAGGAAACCAGACTCACTGCCTGGAGGAAATCCCCGACCTTCTACCTGGCAACTCTTCCACATACGAAGACCAAGTGAAAAATCCACTCAAAAATTTTTAAATTGTTTTATTTGGCCTGAGCGTGATTCAAACCCGTGCAGCATCGATGGAATGTTTGTGTGGGACTGAGGGACGATTACTCTAGCCCACTGGACCACCGAGGCCCACTTGAATGTTTGAAGGAAATACAATTGATTCTCAGGTGCATTATGTCACACTCAAGATTATTTCACTTACCCTTGTCATGTTTAATATGGCCGCAACCAAACTCTATACATGAACATGCAGAAACCCCTATCAACCAATTCACACACATGTAGCTTCATCAGAATTCCATTCAGTTTGACTTACATTTCCTTGGAAGCTCCATTGAACAACATACTCCCTGTTAACTCCACCTGTGGCTGAACACTGAATGGTTATATCCTGCCCAGCTCGTACAATCAGTCTGGGGGGACTTACAACAACAGTTATAGGACCTGGATGAAAATCACAAACATTTTTACTCTCATTCTTCAAAAAAAATAACATTCGCAGTAGACGGATTAATAATGTCTCTGTACTGAGGGACCAACATGGCCCAGGGAAAGTAGTCTCCACAACAATAGACCCTTTCGGCTTAGAACGACGTGTTTATGAATGGCATTGGCGTCATCTCTCTGTTGCGGTCGCTGTGATACGCCTCTTTTGCATTATGTCATAGACGCAATGAACACAATTCTGACGTCAGATTGATCCAAAAATTCAATTTAGCGTCATTTTGCCCTACAATGAGGCTTCTGCGCAAGCGTCAATCCTTAAGCCGAAAGGGTCTATAGGCTTTGTCTGTAACAATTGCTGCAGAGAACATGACAAAAAATGGTGCTTATATGTTTTGCTTTTCAGGTGCCTGTTTCACAAAACGGTGTTGTATTTTTGGCGTAACTTTCATACCAACGTACAGTGTATCTCTACAGAATGGGTTGCTATGGCAGTTAGGTAAAATCTAACGTTATGTCGCTTTGTAAAACAGGCTCCTGTAAAGTAGACAAGCTTGCTTAATGCCAAAATCTAACCAAATAAACGAGACAAAAAGAGTCGAAAGCTTTCATCGCCCAGACACATTTACAATGCATCAAATGCAAAGGGACTGTATTAATCCAAAGGACCAGATTTTATTATGTAGTTTCTGGAATGACAATATTGATATAGTTTCTGAGGTTGGTATAAACAAAATAAATGTTTAAGTGGCATGAATTGCCAAAATTTTATAATTTTGTTAATATTGTACAAAAATCCTGAAATTCTCGGGCAATTGGAAATATTTTGTAAAGTGATATGAACATACAGTCCATTGGCTCTCTCAATGATTTAGATTTTTGACAAACTTCCCCTTAAAAGTTCTTACATGTACATGTATTTTGTCAATTTGGATATAGTGTTAAGGTTCATTCAACATGTGTAGGCCTACTAACTACAGTTCAACCAATGGGTCGCGGGTTCGAATCCCACTCAGTCCAAAACAATTGGAAAATTTTCTGACTGTGTTTTCACGCGAACGACCTATGTGGGATGGTTTCCAGTTACCACTGGAAGGTCGTGGGTTTCCGCCGGGCATAGAGCCCGGTTTCCTCCCACAGTAAAACTGGCAAAGCTGCAATATAAGTGAAATAATCTTGAGCGCGGCGTAAAACACCAAACAATCAATCAATCAATAATAACTACATGTAGATGGAAGAAAATACTTACGACAATTTTCCTCATCAGAGTTGTCTGCACAATCTCTTCTGCCATCACAACGGCGCCGGCTGTCAATGCACTGCTGACTGGTTCGACAACGGAACTGATCAGAACGGCATTGTAAAGCTAAAACAACAACAACACATGTTCAATTACATACATGTGTGTACAGATAGACAAAACTGATTTTTTTTCAATTCAAGGAAATCAAACATAACTAAAATATAATAAAACCAAAAGTTGAGTTTATTTGACACCCCCCCCCCCCCCCCCCCCCCCCCCCCCTAAAAGTTGCAAGTAAAAAAAATTAAATTGTATTTTTCTTTTGTTAAATAAAGCCAGTCTGTTAATAGGGTAAAACGATTTCATAAAATCCCACATAACTGAATTTTTAATGAAACCAAAAGTTGAGTTTATTTGACATCCCCCCCCCACCTCTAAAAATATAGAAGTAAAAAAAAATTCAATTGTATTTTTCTTTTGTTAAATAAAGTCGGCCTTTTAATAGGGTTAAACGGGTTTGTTTTATTTTTTCAATCAAAATTGTTACATCAATTTGTCCTGAAAGACAAAAGGTATATAAGAGAATAATATGTCAAAAATTATATAAAAACAGTAATAAAATGTTAGAATTGTAAAAGGTTAAAAAACAAACCAACCCAAAATTAGTAAAGCATGCAATTAAGATTTAAAATTTCATTTAAAGCAATCTGTTTGTACATGTACATAGTCAAGGTCATGAATCATGGACTTGTTCAAATATAAAACAGATTGAAAATTAAAACTTTTTGATAACAGACCATACATGGCACTAAATATAAACATCTTAAACTATCTTAAGATAATTACTATTTAAAATGAAAGGTTTTTTCAAGTTAAATGAAAGGTGTATAACAGATATACATGTATGTTTAAACATTGCTTCAAGGGTGGATATTGAAAGATTGACAAAAGCTATTATGAGCTGGAATTAGCACTAGAAAGATGTCAGAAATTAATATCCATCCTTGAAGTTACATTATCAGTTAAGATATCGCAGGGCGCTGTAGCTGTGCAAGTGCAATAGTGAAGCCGTAAAAGTGCTGACAATACGCGCACGTCATCGAGCTGACCTACTTACGACAATCTATTTCATCGGATGTATCATCACAATCTATTTTTCCATCACATCGAAAGCCAGCATCTAAACATTGGCCATTAGAGCAAATAAACTGGCCAGGGAAGCAGCGACTAGAGGGTGCGGTGGCTGGAAGACAAGGGAGGTAAGCATAGGGTATAAAGGGAAGTAATCAGGGCGCAAACATAAGACAGCCATAAAGGATGGAGACACTGACAGACAAGATACAGATAACAGAACTGCACAGTTCACAACAGAATAATACAGGAGACAGTTTTTAAGCAATTTTTAAATTTGAAGAACGAAAATAAAATAATTAAGCTAGGCAAAATAAAATTATATAACAGTAAGCAACAAAAAATTAGCCTTGTACATGTAAAATGACATATACACATATCAATGAACAGCAGATTCACGAGAAAGCCTCTAACTAAACTTATTTCCATACAAAATGACTGGGGCATAGGCTAAATATGAAAGGCTGAATCATAAGCTACAAGTAGGCCTACATGCATTCATGTTGCACATTGGCTGCAGTAGAAACCTTTGGTTACAAACTATGCTAACTTCGTAGAAAGAACCACAGAAGTTGTTTTTGTCTATTGGACAATATTTTCAAATAATTGTGAAATAATTGTTTTTCTCAAAAATTTGGTCTTTATCACTTTCTCTTTTCTCAGGGCCTAAATCGAAAACTTTATTTCTGGTCAGTGAGTTAAAAAACCAACATTTCCAAATGTTTTCTTCAGAAAGCGATATATTTTAGGAAGAGGCTTATTTTGCTCTTCTTCCTCGATCTTCAGTAAGTTTTACGTCAAACGGAATCTTTATACTGACTCAATGTTACGATTTTTATTCAGTCATCATCAGGGGTGACAGTAAGTTTTGTTTTAAGGGAAACGTATTCCTTTAAATCTATCTAAAGCTAATTGTTGTAATGGGGAGGAGGGAAGAATGAGGTTTGCTGGGTAAAACAATACAGATGTAGAGAAAATAAAGAAATGCACAGAAAATGCCACTGGCTGGGTAAGAAGCGAAGCAGCCTTGGTGAAAAAGTTTGCATTTATAGCGGTAAGGATGGACGTGTAATCCTCCCTTGATTTAGTACTTACGACAAGAACTTTCATCAGAATTATCGCTGCAATCGTTTCGCCCATCACATTTGCGTCTTTCATCTATGCATTGGCCATTGTCGCATGTAAATTGATCTTGGCGGCAAGTTAGAGCTAAATTGTTCGAGAAAAAATGATCGCATTGCGGGTTAGTAAATGACACAAACATTGGTATGATGAATGTTATATGAAAACTAATAAAAACAATCAGATAAAAATAATTGTCGATCATGCATGTCAGGATGTTGAATGAATAGTTCTCAAAGTAAATGGTATATTTAATAGGATAACAAAAAAAAAGAACTATTAATTTTTTAATACTCTTTGCTAAGTTAACATAGCACAAAATGAAGAATCAGAACATGTCTCTGAAAGAAAAAAGTCAGGGCAACATACAACATTATAGTAACTGGTATTTTTTAGTTATTTATAAACGGCCTGTAATATATGATAAAGTTTTAATAAATATATGTGCTGTAATTCAAGTTAAATACATAATATAATAACCCCAATAAATTATGAATGGAGAGTTCAGAAAAAAGGGGATTTTAATATAGAATCACAGGAATGCAATTGGATAGGACACACATAACATAGGCAGTATAAGTGAATGTGAACCAGTGGGAAAAGCTGAGTGTATAAATATATAGATATATATATGGAATGTAGATAGGACGAGGGGAAATTACATCATTCTATATGGTTTACTTAATAATATTGTATGACAAACTGCATTTTGTACTGACATGTCTATAAAAAAAACTCTCAATATTCCCATAGTAATCTTTGCTATAAACATTTTAATAGTATCACATCTTTATTCAAAAGGTGCATAATGCAAATTAAAGACATCTCACCATGAATAACTGATTGCAAGTCTACATGTACCTGGTTCTTAGATGATAACAGTGGAGAAAATTAAGTTATAAATCCATAACAAGACTATAAGTTTTGGCTAAGTTAAATGTTATTATCATTTAGTGCTGTGATAGGTGCCATACTCTGGGACCAGGGTTCGATTCCCGTTTCGGGCGTCACCCAAAAAACGGTAGAGGTATTTCTGCCATATTTTCAAGAACGTGTAATCCCAAAATAACAAGAATACTGTTATATTCACTTTCTAAAAGACACTAACTAATTTAAGTTAAATGTTACTGGTGTAACAGAATATAAAAAACACACCGATATGAATTCTTTTACTCTTGAACATCCTGTATTATTTAATAATAAAATATGGATGGCTCAATAACATAGCCGTATAAACATGAAGATAAAATTATATTGAATTAGAAAAAAAAACCACACTGTAAACTGAATATATTGTTACACCTTCTTCCAGAGAATTTGGTCCTATTTTATTTCATCAACTTTCTTATTCAAACCAGCCTGTATTTTATGCTGAATTTACTCAGTGCCACATCAAACCTATTTTTATCAAACAAAGAAGGTTTTGAGATCTATACAGGAATAGAGAAGCTATTGGCCAACTCGTACTTAAAACAAAGAATAGCAAAACTTTATTAGGAATAAGAATATTTCAATTCTAACTTAGGTAGAATTCTGTCAACTATAAACGCAAAGCAAATCGAACTGAGGAGCCGGGAAAAGCACTACTGAATAGAGAATGACATCTGCTTTGGAAATCTGAATAGCAGGTTTCCATCTTCAAATCAATTTTCAAAATCTAAACAGCATTAAGATCGGCAGGGTTGAATCTCAGACAGTAAACCAGTATGGTCAGTTTTTAAATGCATAGATGGGATAGAAAATCATTTGAAAATAAGCAGGAACACAAAAAATTGTTGAGGGTTGAAAGTTGAGGAACTTACGAACACAACCGTCCTCATCAGAATTATCTGAACAGTCAGGGACACCATCACATTGTTGTCTTGCGCCAATACATTCTCCGTTGGTGCACGTGAAGTCACTCGGACCACATGTTCGAGCTAATATTTTAAATAAATAATATCTACAGCTCCAAATAAAGCAAAATTATCAGCAAATGTTTCTATAAAATACACTAGGCAATACTACAATACAAAAAAACTATACAAACTAGATAGTTATATTTGGCAGAAAATTGCACCAGGGTTTTTATATATAAGCAATACTGTTTTATTTGAAGATTATTTTATGACAGAACCAAAGGGCACCTTAGAACTTGTTGATTCAAAATTTGTTTGGGTTCAATGAATTACATTATTTAAAGAAATTTGCATAACTTACGAGCACATTCATTTTCATCAGAGTTATCTGCGCAGTCGTTTTTGCCGTCACAGCGTCTACGACTGTCCACACATTGGCCATTGCGACAGGAAAACTGTGAGGGACTGCATGTGGGCGCTTAAAATTGCAATACTCAAGAATCATCAATTTGGTCAAATTTAGAAGATATATCATTATAAATGACAATTTTTATAAGCAAAAGATCGAAAGCAATTAAGGGTAATGGCTGGGGTTATTTTAAAGCAAATTGGTAAAAGCATTGAGAAAACCTTGCGATGAAGGTGTTGCCTAAACTAAAGGACATCTAATATCTCTGCAATAGTTATCTCTTTATCAGAAGGTAATAAAAGAAAATAACGAAGAGTTAAAGGGAGGGAGACAGTAGGAGGAAAGTGAAGTGAAGTTGTAACATATGCCAATCGTCTCAAGCACATGTACAATGTATTATTGCTAACTAAACTTTGCAAGACATAGCATGGATGAAAACAAGAATGGTCCAAGTCTGAAGTGAAACAGGCTTGTATTGAATAACCAGAGGTTTCAGTATTTCTAAAAAACAAGAGTTGTGGCCCACCAAGCAAAATGAAATAATAAAAGCCATTTAGAAAAGGTAGACTGGCTAGACCGGTTATAAGGATAAACTGTGCTGGGATGGAAGCAAAAAAAGTAAAAAGCTAGAGGGACAAATATGTACTTTTAACTGGAGGTGGTTCCATATACATGTAACCTATTAAAAGACATTTTCTTAATTTGGCTATTTGGTGTGTTGATGAAGATGAGGTCACTTGCATGGAGGCGTTGAGGATACGGAAGGGGTAGATGAATTGATGTTTTATGCTGCACTCAAGAATAATTCCCTAATTTGTTAGCGTTGCCAGGTTTAGTGGTGGAACAAACAGGGCCGTCTGTTCAGGAACAATCTCAACCTAATAGTCGGTACATGACAATGTTACCATTTCATTGATTGATTGATGTTTTTCCCCACATCCCCCCCCCCCCCCCCCCACACCCTCCAGATTATTTCACTTATATGATGTCTCAAGTCATTTGAAGACTGACCAACCTAAAACGCCAATTTATAGAAAACTCAATCGTCTACTTCAGATCATTCCTATCAAGAATATATTGGTTCAGCATCCGACACTCTACCCAGAAAATCCACAGGTTACAATAATATTTACAAGAATAGGGCTCAATAAACTGGTCATTCTATAGCTACTTCTCTCTGCACCAGTCAGCCCTTGACTTCTAACATGGGAGTAAATGAAGAATACAGTTCACACAGGGACGTAGTTAAAACTTTATTCAGAAAAAAAAAAGTTTGAGAATGGGCTTCCAAACAATAATACATTTGACATCTTATCCAAGTTTTAACTTCTGGCCGAAAATAAGCTTTTTATTCATTTACTCCATTGGTAATTTTCACTGGCTAAACAAAGTATTTCAAAGGGACATAATTCTAAGTTTTACTGAACGCTGAAGGAACCTGAAGTCTTATGCTATATTAATAAAATAAGCAAATAGAAGTTTCTAACAACGGAAGTATCTAACAACGGGAACTAAAGGGTTAAAAGCAGCAGGAACATACAGATCAATAAATAATGATGACACCAATAAAGCTCTGGTAATATAATCAAATACTAGTTTTATGCTATAAAATAAATGTTAAATTAAAATAAACCTTACAATAAGATAACCTTGTATTAAAATTGTCCAAAATTTGACAGTCAAAAGTTTGGGGTTTTTTTATTCAAATTTTTTTTTCATAGATTCTCCCTTAAACGCAGATCCTAAGTAAAAATTGAGCTGCAAAAGGAGCAACTGTTGTAACAGAATTCTAAACCACTTACGAGCACATTCAGCTTCGTCTGTGTTGTCGCCACAGTCGTTGCGCCCATCACATTTCCGTCTTGAGTCTATACATTGCCCGTTGCCACACGTGAAGTCACGTGGACCACAGGTTGGGGCTAATAAATATAACATTTCCCAATTTATTCTTACAGGTACATTGTAAATCGTACAGACCATACATATTTAAACTGGTTGAATATTAACATACAAAGAAGATCTTTAGTAATAAATGAACTCGATTGTTTTATCTAATTTGTGTCTCAATAATGTCAAAGACATAAATAGCAGTCTTGATTTAAAATGACAACAGGTCAAGAACGAAACATAAATATTTATGATCACTAAGACACACAGGCAAAGGAAAGATGTTCTTGACAAGTTTCTAATTGTTATAAAATGGAACATTAAGAAGTCTTGATATACTGTAAAAGGGTAAAAGGCAAAAAAGGAACACAACTATATATGGGAGTCTTGATATCAAAGGACAAGAAGGAACCTTAATGCATCAGGAAGGGGAATTGCGAGGGTCAATGAAGCACATGTCATAGAGTATTATAAAACTGATTATAACAAACTACAGGGAAGACACTTGTCACATTCCCATTACTGTACATTTAGATTTATGTAATAAAAACGACTTTTAATGATATATTATTCTTCAAATTTTTCTCTCGAAATAATGAAATATTCTTTCTGTGTAAATGCTTGATTCAGATCAAGGATGGCTGATGGCAAGTTGTTTGAATTTATATTTGCTAGCACCTAGCACAGTTTGAGTGATTCATTCATTGACTAGTATATTTGAATTTTTTGCGTAAAGATAGAAAACATGTTTTCTTAAAAGAAGAAGGGATAATACCGTGGAGAAAGCTTCGATACTGCAACAATAGCCATCAAAATTGTCATCAAAAGGCTTACCAGTAAAATATACATCTAGTTAATTATCTTAATACAAGCTCATTCAATGGAAGAAAAATATCAAGGATATTGTGCATTGGGGGGAAAAGAATAGTTTCAAATGCATTGATGTCTTATCTAACATTGAAAACATCATTCAAGAAATAAATAAAAACTATGTCTCTACAAACAAATATAATGTTATGAGAAGTAGGATCATTTGGAAATACGGCATTCTGGAAAAAAAATGAAAAGTTAACTGCAGGCAGGGGAATTGGGAACAACTGAAGAAGCTAAATAACCAAGAGGATATATGCTGTGGGAGGAATTGCGAACAACTGAAGAAGCTAACTAACCAAGAGGATATATGCTGTGGGAGGAATTGCGAACAACTGAAGAAGCTAAATAACCAAGAAGATATGCTGTGGGGGAAATATGTCCATTGCAAAGGAGTAAAAGCAAATGAAAGTGACAAGCGGACATACATGTAATTCCTGTAAACTTACGTTCACAATCGGTTTCATCAGAATTGTCGCCACAATCATTGCGACCATCACATTTCCTCCTGATATCTATACACTGACCATTATCACATGTAAATTCTGTGGCACTGCAAGTGTCAGCTGATAGGGTTGTAAAATAAAGTTGAAACAGACATTACAGCTATTTTCGTTTTGCCGGTTTCGAGTTACGTTTTTTGACTGGCCAGTTTTTTAATATCGTAAACTATTAGGATGTTAAGATTTATACATTTCAACATTATCTTATTTTTTGTTTGACTTTATTTGGCATTATTGATAGACTTACGGGCGCAATCAGCTTCATCTGTGTTGTCGCCACAATCGTTGCGCCCATCACATTTCCGCCTTATATCTACACATTGTCCGTTAACACAGGTCAACTCATTTGGACCACAAGTGTCAGCTAAAAGTTAGGAAATTATAATCATTCTAAGTATGAGTTGGATTTTCTTTCAGGGTTATCCATCAAACCAGAAAATGTAAAACTTTATTGTGACCTGAGTTGCCAATGTTTGAAAAACTTATTATCTTTTACATTAAACTAAATGTTCGGTAAGAACCAAATTGGTTTCAAATGATTGGTTTTATGCTGCAGTCAAGATATAATTTTGATTAACAAGGACTTGAAGATTCAATTTTTTTTTTCAATTTTTTATAACTTCTAAACACAACCCTAACAGTTGTATTAAGGGAAAGCACCAAATTGGCACGTCTTAGGAAATCTAGAGAACAATTTTCTATTTCTATATTCACAACAAATGGATTTTGAATTAGCCTGTTTTCTACTGATTTTAATTATTACTGTGTTAGAGTTGAAGTAAATTTCAGTTCTTGACACAGTTTTCATTTTGAATCCATCAAGGCAAAATCATCAAGGCAAAATCTATAAGGTTGAACTTCAATCATTTTTTCGAAAAATGAGTGCGAGTGGTGGAAGAGGAATTGTGGGTAGTTTGAGTTTCCACTTACGCTCACAATCTTCTTCATCAGAATTATCACCACAGTCATTGCGGCCGTCACATTTACGCCGAACATCAATACATTGCCCGTTTGTACATGTGAACTCTTGAGTGGTGCAAGTCACAGCTATACAGAATAAAGTCAAACTTTGTCGGTTTAATTCAATCAAGAGAGAAGAAATTCAAAGTTACGGTAAGAATTCCGCTAATTCAAGTTCTCAAAACATTACGAAAAGCACTCTAAAAGTTTGAGACTTTTCGTTGAGTGTCTTACCTCCTGTATGGAGCGACCGATAATCCTATCGAGCAATCGCTATTGTTGTTGTTTTAGACCAAACATGGCAGAAAGCAGTCTAATAATTTGTTATCTTCACATTGCTCGTCCTTGAATTAGCGGAATTCTTACTGTATGATGGGATAAATCACAAAGCCATTTTAAAAAGCTGTTAGAAATTAACTTTCACTTCAGTATCAAATAGGATTTGCAAGATGGTAAAAAAAATCCAGAATTTCAAGAGGCAAAAATATTCGCAACCTATAAAATTATTCATAGTAAACTAAATTGCTGGAGTTGAAATAAAGAAATCGGGAGAAATCAGAATAAATAGAGAATGTTCCAGAGACTTGGGGCATGGATGGGGACACTTACGCTCACAGTTACTTTCGTCAGAGTTGTCACCGCAATCATCTCGCTCATCACACATGCGGCGCATATCAATGCAACGGCTGTTGCTACATGTGAATTCTGTCGGACTGCAAGTCTCAGCTAAATGACAATTAACGAAGGATAATTGTAAACCATATCAAACTATGACCAGGTACTGATTGACAACATTCATGTTTTCACATACACAAAATGAAAAATCTAAACTTCTAAAATTAAGCAGTTTCTATAAAATAAGGCATGTCAGATTCTATCGCACATGAAGTTTGTGACTAAAAGCGCAATATCTATGAAGCAAAGTAACACTATTTTATTGGGGATTTCTAAATCAACTTAAAATAATCTGCAACAGAATCAAGATACATGTACAATAGGAGGGTTGGGAACAGGCATATTGGATTTGGAAAGACTGCATTAGATTTAAAACCTAAAGTAAGCAAATAGAAACAAAAAGTAGCTCTAAAATGATTCTTCGTTAATCAGATATTTGGGGGTGATGAATCGCTTGGAGCACAACATAGGGTGAACAGCTTCATTGACAATCAACTACTTAAAATATTTCCACGATAACACTTGGCAGCCACTAGAAACATAAACGGTAAACAATCATAATAACAAAAAATTGTTGAAAAATAAAATTCCGTGGTTTTATGGCTGTTACTATTTTTCTTGTGAAATCCAAGGCCTTGTTATTTATCAAATCTAGAAGAAATTTCAAATAAAGCTTCATGTTACTAAAAAGTTGTCTCAGCATTTACAAATCTGCCAAAACACTTGACTGACTGGGTTTTCACTCGAACGACTTATGTGGGATGGTTGCCAGTTACCAACGGAAGGTCGTGGGGTTCCTCCAGGTATAGAGCCCGGTTTCCTTCCACAATAAAACTGGCAACGCCGCCATATAAGTGAAATAATCTTGAGCACAGCATAAACACCAAACAAACAATCAATCACAAAACACTTGAAGCAGTTTATGCTAAAAAGTGAACATGAGGATCTATAAGCATCATCAAAGGAACCATAAGACTCGAACAGATCATAGAATCAAAGTAAACATGAAGATAGGAGAACCATTAACAAAAATTATGAGCCATAATAACCCACGGAGCCATAAAAGCCAAGCATCCAATGAATAGCTTAATCCAAATGTCTTCACAAAAGAGCAGTGAAAACCAATAAGATCACAAAGAGTAAAGCAACTCTTTTTATTCGATCAAATTTTTCTTTGAGTGCATTATATTGATACAAAAATTCACATTTCCATTCCATCCATTTACAAGGATGTCTGTTTTGTAACCATGCACCTACATCCATGTGAAAGATGCCGGATGATTCAAAATTAAATGGGCCGTATAATCTTATAAAATGAATTTAATTCTTTCGTAACCATAAAACAAATAAGTGTAGTTTTAAATGCATATTTGGAATGTTTTGTTATTCATCATTCATGAAGAATTGACATATTGCAGTTCCTAAAAAAAAACAAAATATCGAAAGAAAATGCCTAACGAGGTAAAATAAAATAAAAACAGTTTTCTAAATATTTTTAGTTAAGAACGTAACTGTTGGTGTAAACATGCCAAAAGTAAAGAAACAACAAAAAACAGAACAAGCAACAGTGGACTTCAAAGGGATGCAACTTAAAAACCATCAAAGAACCAAATAAACATATATTGTAAAACTCTTACTTATCATGCATATCCATCTACACAGCAGCATGCAGGCAAAAATAATTTCATTTTTTTAAACAGTTCAAAACAGTACCAGCAGGAGTTTTGCAACCAAATGGGGCAACTAATTTTTATAAAGAAGGTTTGATTCCAAAAAGATATATATTGAGAATAGTTTCGGCTTATTTGAGATTTTTTTTACATTTTTAACATCACCAAGTGAAATTTGGATTGTCAAATAGCAAATAGCTTTCAACTTGTAGCTTTGTTGAAAAACAAGACATATGGGGCATACAATTTTTTTCAATTATTTTTCAATTATTATTTTTGTTTAACATACCTTTTTTTAATTATTTTTCAATTTTTATTTTTGTTTTAAAATAAATATTTATATAGGCTGATACAGGAACATTTTTATAGCAATGATTAAAAACCTGAATTTGGTTAAACTGTTATAATTATGTGGTCATAACAAATCATGCTAAATGGAAATATAATGATGGTGTACTTACGTTGGCAGCCAGCTTCATCAGACCTGTCACGACAATCTGGTCGTCCATCACACCGTCTTCTTGGATCTAAACACATCCCGTCACTGCTGCAAACAAACTCTTCAGCCTCACACCCTATAACACAAGAGCAAAAGAGAGACATAGTAGAATTTAATAAAAAATAATTATTGATTAATCAGATTTCTTTATTGCTATATTTTCCACCCAAGGTTAATGCATTTGTATTGAGACTTTGCAAAGTGGAACATGCTTTTTAGGCATAGAGGCAACCCTGGCCATCATTCCATTGACAGAAATACAACAATCAAATTAAAAAATTAAATTTCTGATTTTTTGGGGGGAGCTGAGTTAAATGCAAACACATGGCATATGACATTTGAAGTCGACTTCCTATGGAGACGCTATCTGCACACTTCACAGGAGTTTATTCCGAAATTTGATTCTGGATATCCAAATTTACCTTTTGAAAGAAAAGTTCTTACAAAGGGTGTTTATATTTTTCCTATGTCCCCCATGTTAAAATGCTGTAAATAGCCCTTCCAAACTTGTCCTTATTCTAGTGCATCCATATGGACTGATGGATGGGTACATGTAGCTCTCTAAAGCTATGGCACTGCCTTGAGTAGGCCATGGAGTGAGGGAGTGATTTGGGTTTTACGTCCTGCTTAACAGTATTTCAGTCATATGAAGATGTCTCCTTGTGGCCGGGCAGATTTCCACTGCTCTTTTATTTGGTGCTGCCTCACCGAGAAGACTTGCCGAAGACAATCAGCAAGCCCTCTCACCCAGTCACATTATACTGACACCGGGCCAACCAGTCGCTGCTCTAACTCCTATTGCTGAGCCCCAAGCGAAGCAGCAGCAGCTCCCACTGTTAAAGTCTTTGGTCTGACTCGACACAGGCTTGAACCTGGATCTCCCAGCCCTGAAGCGGACGTTCTACCAACTGAGCTATCGGGGCTGGTGAGTAGGCCATGGAAACCTCTCCTTTAATTAGCACAGCTCAAAATAACTCAAGCACTAAATCTGTAATAGCTATTTACAATGTAGTTATATACTTACTTGGCCTACACTCAGCTTCATCAGAACGATCTTGACAGTCGACACGTCCATCACAGCGTCTGCGGGAATCTATACAGTCTCCGTTAGCACAGTAGAAATCACCTTCTACACAGCCTATATAACAGGAAAATTAACAATGAGTTCAGGTGTGATAAAAAAGTTAACTTTTTCGTTTCAATTTGGTTCTTTCAGTCAGAGTTGTAAGTTTGATCACAGAAACACTAATTGGTGGATTAAAACACACTTAAGATTATTCTTTACTGGGGAGAAACTCTGCAGAGGATACCTGGGAACCATTCAACATAGGGCGTTTGAATCCCACTCAGTCCCCAAAAATTGGAAAATTTTCTGACTGGGTTTTCACTCGAAAGACCTATGTGGGATGGTTGCCGGTTACCAACGGAAGGTCGTGGGTTTCCTCTGGGCATGGAGCCCGATTTCCTCCCACAATAAAACTGGCAACAACGCCATATAAGTGAAATAATCTTGAGCGCGACACAAAACACCAAACAATCAATCAACATAGGGCAATCAAGTAAAACAGACCATCAAAGAGAACCCAATCCTTTGTTGGGTACCTGGAAACTCCCTCATGCAAATGGGGTTTTAATTTGGGGGAGAATATTTTATACAAATGTAAGTACTTTCAACTTACATGTCTTGGCACAATATTATACTGAATAAATGCATCCTTTATTTTCCTATGCTCTGATAATCACATGTAGC
Organism: Lepidochitona cinerea; assembly: GCA_963971465.1. Lineage (NCBI taxonomy): Eukaryota > Metazoa > Mollusca > Polyplacophora > Chitonida > Tonicellidae > Lepidochitona > Lepidochitona cinerea. The sequence continues at coordinate 13,865,046 of OZ020560.1, read as the reverse complement.
AGACACAATATAGTGGTTCATTTGCCATTTAACCGATTGCTTGATGAATTTCACATGCAAAGCATTTCGGGGGATTGAGGTTGTCACATAATTTTTTTTTAAATGACGAAAGGACTAATACTGTATTGACAAGAAGACGTGATTGTTGCAAAGAGGCACAAAAAATATGTGGATAAAAAACACTTAATGTCACCAATGTTTTCCAAAGAAGTGATGTCTTGCTAAGTACAGGTAAACAAAATGGTGAACTGAGGTACATGGTTTACCCAGAAAGCTTTGCGCAAATTTATGTGACGTCATCAGGCTCGGCGGTAATTATAGAATGTGGCTAAAACTTGTCTGAGAACATAGGATTGACAATGTTCAGTATTTAACTGCATTTTTATATATTTATGTACAGTAAAACACACAGGGCACAAGGATACTCTTCTTGTCTAAAATAACCACCAAGAGAAATTTCTAGAGGTGTTAAAAGATTTAGACCTTTATACCCAATCAAAAGTTGTTGTAATAAACTAAAATCCATGATATTTCATTGCATTTACTACAATGTCACAGTAGTTGAGCGTTGGACTTAGTTTACGCTCAAAAGTTATTAAGCAAAGCGTCTGCACTCAGACTAAAATTATTTCAATGTTTTCTTTTTTTTTACAAGGAGAGCCCCAAAAATCATCTATTTTAAAGGATGAAGTACATATTTAAATTCCTACTACCTATAGCCCCGCTCAGGTCAAGTTGCAGTTCATATCTCCTGAGACTGGTTCATCACTCAGCCTACCTATTTCAGACTGATCAGTATTAAGACCCACTCAGGTTGATGTTATCATGTTATACAGATTGACATGTGACTAGGAATGACGTAACAAAAGAATATCCTCAAAATCCAAGAAGAAATGATCATGTGATGAAGCATAGGTCGCTGATTGGCTGAGATCTTAAGACTGATTGGCAGAAAATAGAACATGTCCTATCTTTACTTTGGTGGAGTCATAAGGCGGCACAGGTCGAAATAAGTTCTCTGCCTGATTGAACATAGATTTACTGCCGATTGGAGCTTACGGCGATCGGAACGGATCTTAACATGACCTGAGCTGGGCTTAAGGGAGCATAGTCAATATGAGAACAAGACATTAAAGGGCAAGGAAAATTCCAAATGTCTTACGTCTTGGGCAGTTTCTCTCGTCACTGCCATCTGAACAGTCTGTCCTTCCGTCACAACGACGTGCACCTTCCAAACAACTGCCATCTCCGCAACGGAAATTAGGGTCTTCACAAGCTTAATAATAAACAATGGCAACAGATATAAGACGTTTGAAAAACTTTTTGAACGATTAATGAATGGTAGAACATAAAACTATATTTTTAGGACAAGATTTCCTTGCTGAATACTAAATATATGACTGAATACTGATTATCAACAGTCAGATTCCTTTTCGATGACAGACAAAATTTGATCTTGATTCCTAAATTGCTCTCAAGATGAGAAGAAATCACATCTGTTGATGAAAGATAGGCCCTACGACTTTTAAAGGGCAAAGAAAATGAAAATGTAAACCATGCCATTCATTGAAAACCTTTACTAAAGGATTAAACTAAACTAAAACTGTATACAGTTGTTGTAGGGGAATTGTTACCATGCAAATTTAGAATCTGACAACCTTGTGCTTAAATAGCAAAAGATACCTTACGGATAAGTATATCCTATCTACATGTAAATGGAAGGATGGATGGTAAAGGGGATTGTAGGGGAGTTTATCTTCATGCTACTACAGGAACAAGACTTTCAAAATTAACCTCTATCAATATGAACATTTTATCATGCAAGTAAATAAAATAGATTTAGATGGATTGATTGTTTGGTGTTTTACGCCACACTCAAGATTATTTCACTTATATGGCGGCATTGCCAGTTTTATTGTGGGAGGAAACCGGGCTCTATGCCCGGAGGAAACCCACAACCTTTCGATGGTAACTGGCAACCATCCCGCATAGGTTGTTCTAGAGAAAACACAGTCAGAAAATTTTCCAATTTTTTTGGACTGAGTGGGATTCGATCCTGCGACCCATTGATGGAAGGCTGTTCGAATTGAGCGTCCAACGCTCTACCTACTGAGCCACGGAGGCCCCCAATAGATTTAGAAGCATCATTTACAAGTAAATTTAGACTATTAATAGATGTAAATCTACAATTGCTGGATATTCTGGATGCACTGGATTGCAACCCACCATTGTTATGAGCTACTTTATAATATAAAGTGTGGAGTAATGAAATTTTTCAATTTTATTTGGTCCGAGTGGGAAGCCAACTTGCAATTGCAACGCATTGATGGAAGGCCTGTATCGGAACGAGGGACTATCATTCTGCCAATTGGGCCACTGGAGCCCCTACAAAATTAACATGTAATTACCCAAAATAGATAATTTTTTAAAAAGAGAAATAGAATTTGATGATATAGAGCTGAGCAGAGCAAGAATTATCTTTAGCGAAGCGTTTGATGCACTTACGACAATTGGCCTCGTCAGACCTGTCAGGGCATTCTGGGTATCGATTACACCGGCGACGAGCATCAATGCACGTCCCATCGTTGCACTGAAACTCATTGCTGCTACATGCTGGTTGGAGAAGACAGGGAAATTAGAGGTAAAGGGAAAGGAAAAAAAATCATGCATAAAGGTCAGAGGTCATTGAGCTACCTTGACCTTCCCAGAATCAAATTTTTTTTCACCCACAATTTGTTTTTTGATCAACAGTATTTGACAAGATTTTTGTGTAGGACAAAATAGAATAGCTCTTCTGTTTACCAGCAAAAATCTTTTTCATTGAATTCTACATATATTTGTAATGTATTTCATTGAGTTAAATTTCTAAGCAGATGAACATTTCAAAAGTTAGAAATGTTTGAAACTCTCTTAAAACGTGGGTTCCATACTTATGATAAAAAATTAAGACATCACCACGTAGTTAGTTGTTTTTAACAAAACGAGCTTTCAACACCTGTACCGGTGTCTTCGTCAAGTGTAACTGAGTGCACCACTTGACAAAGACACCGGTACAGGTGTCGAAGGCTTGTATTGTTAAAAACAACTAACTACTTGGTGATGTCTTCATTTTTTATCATTAGTATTTCAAAAGTTGTACTTAATATATGACATTAAATCAAGTTAGCAAAGAGAAAACCGGAAAATCCGCCAATTCCAGGAAAATCAGCCAATTCCAGGAAAACCCATTGTTTAAGCTACCGGCGTGCATAAAGAGGAGAACCAATGGAAGGAATGTAATCTAACAGCTATTTTTATCTCCTAGTAGAATTTCATGCATTGGTGGACAAAACATTGGAACACATATTCCATTGTAAATATGTAAAAAAAACATTGCAAAACCATGGCACTTGGATAAAATTTGGTACACTCTATAAATTGCCAGATTTTCATCGAAATTTATCAGAAATGATAATGATTTATTAAGAAATGGAAAGCGAGCAAAAAGGAAACCCATGAAAAAAAAAACGCATTTGGTGATCTAAATGGCAGTAATAGCTAAAAAGCCATCTCGTTCTTTTTTTTAACAGAAAGACGAGGCTTTATAAAAATTTAAGCAAATAGAATTGCCAACATTGGGTTTATTCTGTTACATACATGTACAGACTGAAGAAATCCTTCCTTTTTACAGTGTGTGAGACTACACATGTATTATCATCATCATTTCCAGTCATCAGATTCATATTTTTTAATATTTTTACAAATGCGTCAACAAATTCTGGCATTACAGTTTTCTAGATGGCTTTTCTTTTCCTCAAATGTTAGGAAACATACATGTATCTTGCTGAAAATCATTTGATTGAACTGATTATTGATCACCTGGAATATTATACAGGTATTTACAAACATGACATAAATATAATTAATTATAGAAAGCACAAAAATAGGCATATTAATGTCTATCCTATTCCACTTAAAAATCTTTCAAATAATTTCAGTAAAATTTGTTTCTATATTGACTGAAAACTCAACTCTTTAACTATTATTTCATAAACATGTGTTTAGAAATAAAGCGAAGATTAAAAGTCAAGTCAAATGTTATTACATACCACAGTTCTCCTCATCCGACCTATCAGGGCATTCTGGGACACGATTACACCTGAGACGGCTGTCGATACAGGTGCCATCTCCACAGGTAAACTCGTTATCACGACAAGCTACAAAATAAATGCACCAGGTGAAAATGGCTGATAGAGTATAGAGCTTGGAATAATAAAAGTTTACAGGTATTGTGAAAATATAAGTGATTTCTAGGACGCTACTAACGTTCTCCATGTCTTGATAATGATCCTACAACCTGGATTAAATATTAGTCAATGTTTTTTCTGGCCTTCTACAAAATGTATCTTGGAAGTTGTCATAGTTACAACAGTCAGGATGTCTGTATATCAGACAGTTGAGAACTTCACCAATAATATTTGGAATGATCCAGACAGGATTCGAGTGTTCTGCTACACAGGCTAGTAACAAAGCCATGATTTCTTTTTAATCCCATAATTTTCCAAGTGATGTCATCAGGTCCCATGTTCACCATCCCATCATATAGTGAATGCATCAGAGAGATTTTTTAATAAATCCACAATATTTATATCAAAATTAGCTACATGTACATTTGAATGGAGATTTTCTGGGTTAGTAACACTGAATAACAATACTGTATAAAGAGTACAGTGGTGAAACTTCTATGTTCTGTGTCCCAAAAATATCTATAAAGGCCTTTAGATAGTACAAATGGCTTTATATCGAATCAGCTGATGATGATGAAAATTTAGAAGGTTGTAGATAAAACACATGTTTTCTTTAATAAATCAATGATGTTAAATCAATGACGTATAATCAATGATGTTAAATCAATGACATTAAATCCATGACGTTAAATCAATGACGTTAAATCAATGACGTTATAAAATCAATGAAATATAATGATAAATGATGAATTGATCATGACGTATAGAGTTCATGTAACCACATACCACAATCCTTCTCGTCAGAAGAATCAGGGCATTCTGGGACACGATTGCAACGACGACGTGCATCAAGACACGTCCCATCGTCACAACGAAATTCATAGTCTTGACATTCTGAAAGGATATTAAATGTTAACGAACACCGGAGAGGATCGTTCAGACCATGCAACATTCAAATCATGCAATTTAACACGTTGACAGTAGACCACACGGTAACTGAATAACATAGCGATCGCTCTGCATGTTGCAAGTAAATATTGCAGTACAAGTGACGATATCTCATAGTTTAACTCAGGAATGTTCAAATCATATGCAACCACCTTCTGAGAAGAGTAAAAGAAATATGTACAGCAGCATTTGGCAACCATAAATCCAGAAACTATTTTTAGGTGTTTCTTTACATGAGCCTTCACAGGGCTTGGAGTTTCAATCAAAATGTTTTAATTACCACGAATCAATCTTTTTTCCATTTTTGAATCCAATCTTGATTGAAGTATGAAAAACCAAACAAGGTGCTCACAAGAGCAGGGTCCACTCAGGTGTTGCAATAGCAGATTGTCACTGCTATGCCACGTGGAATCGCAAGGCGCCATGTATAAGTTACCATGTAATCAGCAGCCAACGTGTCCATACATAACAAGCATTACAACATTTAAATCCAATATAAACACAAAATATCCGTACGTTCAAAGTTCAGCTAATTCGATTTGTGAAAATCATAAGCTCACAGTTAAAAAGACAAGACCAAATCAAGACAAAGGTTAAACATAACACAAACACATTTGACGAGAATTAAATGTTACAAATTAACTGTGAAGACAAGTGGACAAAACTGTACATAAAGGTACACAGAGTGCAAAGTTCATTAGATGTGAAAGGTTAAAGGTGAGAATTAAAGGTCAAAGTAAAAGGTTAAATCTCAGACAAACCAAGAACACGGCAATCTTCTTCATCTGAGCCATCTCTGCAATCCTTCGTGCCATCACAAAATTGGGGTCGTTCAATGCAACGTCCGTTACGACAGCGAAAATCATCTATTCCACAGTTTTTATCTAACAGGATCAGGGTTGAAATGTTTAAAGAAGGAACACATGCAGGATAAAGTGTTGAAGGTTTAGAGGTCATTAATCATCCAAACTTAACTGATTACAAGTCCGCTTTTTGACTGATAGTCACCCAACACTTGTTTTTTATTTACCAAAGACCAACTTAAACATTCAGCTTCTTTGAGTGTAAACGACCTACATGTATGTGGGATGGTTGCCAGTTACCAACGGAAGGTCGTGGGTTTCCTCCAGGCAAAGAGCCCAGTTTCCTCCCACAATAAAACTGGCAACGCCGCCATATAAGTGAAATTATCTTGAGAGCGGCGTAAAACTCCAATCAATCAATCCTTGAGTGTATGCCTGAATTGATCACTTAATTAAAGGTCCGCTTTCTGACTGATTGGGGTTTGGTGCCATGTTCAACAGCTACAGCCATATAACAATTAATAAAATTCATGACTGCAAATGATGTTGCTCGCTCTGTTACATTGAGCTTCTTTGATTGTATGCTTAAGTTGATCACCAGGAAACTAAACTTCCTACGCTAAATGTTCCAATCACTTGGCAAGATTTCTAAGGTAGAGTTTCGCTATACCACCTCCAACCTCCCCCCACCACTCCATGCCTCACAAAACTATTTGATTGACTATTTTTTATACAAAAATTCTAATGAAAACTATATTTGTGAATACTTAGATAATTCTAGAATAGTTAAAATTGCACAAGGACTTATAATCAGTTACAAGTTGGTGTGAGTAAGCGTGCGAACAATCAGCAAGCAGAACTAAAAAGCATCACATTTTAAAGGGAAGACATATAAAGCAAGGGATGTTTCAGACAACGGGTGTTTTCAAACAAGTTGCTTTTGGTTATCAGCAAAGTGAACATGTCTTTAATTTGTGATCTCATAATCCAAATGGTATTATCCATCACTATAAGACTAACTGATTTTATTAAGAATTTGATGGGATTTAAAGCCAAAGAATAAATAAAGACATATGTTCACTCTACATGACAGGCAAAAGAAAAACATGTATTAAACAATAATAACTCAAAGATATTCTGGATTTCTTCTCCTAAATGATATCACAAGATGAGGTTTGGATTTAATACTGCAATAGTAGGCTATCATTCTTATTTGCTTGATAGAAATACTAAGATCATGTTTACATCATCAAGGTTTATAATCCAACAAAATATTTGAGTTATTGTCATCTCAAAATTATATATATATATATAAATCTATCAAACAGTTTTAAAAGAACCATTAATATCAAAGGAACAAAAAAGGAAATAAAAGGAAGTTAACGTTTTTTTTTGTTAGAAAATTTACATACGAATATAGGGTACAGTTAAGGTCAGGTTAAATTTATATTGTTATTTTCACACAAAGTAGTTGAAAGGTAGAATTTCTTGTAAGTTCAAGTGATATTAATTATACAGTCAGAAACATTTGAATTTGACACCGCAGAAGCAAATCTGCAAAACGCCCTCTATTGGACTGTAATGGGCAGATAACTCACCACAATCCAGCTCATCTTCTCCATTGGCACAGTCGTTAACACGATCACATTTTCTGCGTTGATCAATGCAATTGCCATCATCACACCTAAATTCTGTTTGATCACAACCATCTGGAAAAATATAAATAAGGGATTGTAGTTGGTAGATTCAGGGAATAGATGGATTGATAACCTCATACTATACAGCTATTGGGCTACATATGTCAGAGATATAATATAGCCTCTCACCTTGACTTTGCTATAAATTTACACTTTGTTTATAAGTTTTAAATGTTCTATAACAGTTTCATAGTTTTAAGTTCATTGGGCGACATATATCAGAGATATATAACCTCTCAACCACCAAAGTCACCTTAACTTTGCGAGAGATTCACACTTTGTACATAAATTCTCAATGTCCAAAAACAGTTTAACAGTTTCTAGTTCAATTGCAAACTTTCATGTCCAATAACAGTTTATCAGTTTCTAGTTCAATTGCAAACTTTCATGTCCAATAACAGTTTAACAGTTTCTAGTTCAATTGCAAACTTTCATGTCCAATAGCAGTTTAACAGTTTCTAGCTCAATTGCAAACTTTCATGTCCAATAGCAGTTTAACAGTTTCTAGTTCAATTGCAAACTTTCATGTCCAATAACAGTTTAACAGTTTCTAGTTCAATTGCAAACTTTCATGTCCAATAACAGTTTAACAGTTTCTCGTTCAATTGCAAACTTTCAAGTTGAACTAATTATTGATCAAGAGTGTGGTTTGTGTAAAATGAAATGTTTGAGAAATGTAAACAAGATATAAATCCCCAGGATGTCTATTTATTCTTTATAGGACTAAGTAACTTTTAAGCACTCACACTCAGACTCAATTCAGACTTTTACAACTGTGAACAAGAAATTTGATTCTAATGCAAGAATTGTCGCAGCATGGTCGTGTTGAACTGTGAGGGCTAACAATACTGTTGTCATATCCTTTAATGAAGAGAAATTCATAATGTATGATTACGATCCTCTTCGTAAAAAAAAACAAAATATTTCCTCACCGCAATCAAGTTCATCAGATCCGTCATCACAGTCAGGCAAAGCGTCACAGCGAAGTCGTTCAGCAATACAACTGCCATCTCTACATTGGAAATCTCCTGCAGGGCATCCTGTAATATATCCATGCCAGTGGATTGATTAATTGACGAATTTTCTTTCAACACTATGATTATCATTTTTGAATTCAGGAAGCATAATAAAATTTAGTTTTCATATCATAAAACATAACTTGCTTATTATCATTGATACCTACCAAACAGGCCAGAAAGCCATATAACACTTTGATATACCTAGTTTAGACAGCATTAACATTGTGATTGAATGAGTGAGTGATTTGGGTTTTAAGTCCTGCTTAACAGTATTTCGGTCATATGAAGACGTCTCCTTGTGGCAGGGCAGATTTCCACTGCTCTTTTATTTGGTGCTGCCTCACCGAGAAGACTTGCCGAAGACACCCAGCAAGCCCCCTCACCCAGTCACATTATACTGACACCGGGCCAACCAGTCGCTGCTCTAACTCCTATTGCTGAGCGCCAAGCAAAGACTGTTAAAGTCCTGGATCTGACTGGACCCAGGCTTTAACCTGGTTATCCCAGCCCTGAAGCGGGCGCTCTACCAACTGAGCTGTCGGGGCTGGTCAACATTGTCATAAAGAAATATCCACATAAACTCATTAAAGGTCAAAATCTGATGCGTCAGCACAGTCGCGGGCACCGTTACATCGGAGGTCAGGGTCGATACATTTACCATGCTGTTTGATTAATGATTTACTTACCACAGTTGGCTTCATCTGATGCGTCAGCACAGTCGCGGGCACCGTTACATCGGAGGTCAGGGTCGATACATTTACCATGCTGTTTGATTAATGATTTACTTACCACAGTTGGCTTCATCTGATGCGTCAGCACAGTCGCGGGCACCGTTACATCTGAGGTCAGGGTCGATACATTTACCATCCTCACACCTAAACAGACCTTCAGGGCAGCTGGGTGGCACTAAAACATACAGGGGTGATGGTTGGATGAATGACCAGGTGTATACATCTGCTTTTAAAACAATTTCTTCTGAAGTAGCTTATTGTTTCCAAATAAATTCGATTTCATATGACCATGTAAAGACTACACCGTGATGTCCTCACCGAAAAACCATCAAGTTGTTATTCATAAGTAATTTATTATCTTATTGTAACCGTTCAACTTCTAAATGTCCAATTTTCTTTTCAATTTTGTTGTAAAATATGGACTGACCAGTTTTGTTAAAATAACCACAACAAAAAGAATGTGTAAGACGCCTCTATGTATCGCCTTGCAGATGAGCAGCATGCACAGTTGTGTGGTGCATATAGATGCACTGACGGTGATTTTTCAAACATGTACGTGAAAAGTTAACAAACCAGGTTTTCAACCAGCGAGTCCAACTAATGAAAAGGTCAAGATATGACGTGTACAGACGTGCTAGTTTTTGCTGCACAGTGATTCTTCTGCTATGCCTAGCACAGACAGGCGTTTTTTGTTGCTAGAAACAGGATATTTTGTTGCCAGATTTGAACCGAGATGATATATAGTGATGTCAACTTCGAAATGGGATGCGCCGTCACCAATCTGAACACAGTCACATGATTCTACACTTAATGTTAATTGGCTAATATCATTCTGTTTCGAATACAAAAGTGGTCAGTCCTGTGAAAACAGGATTTTTATATCCGCAAAATTAAACCAGCCGATATTTTGTTGCCGACAAAAAATCTTGTCGCCGTTGCCAGCAGACGAGGATAATTGCAGGATATTTTGTCGCCGCCAACTAAATATCTTGTTTCCAGCAACAAGAATCGCTTGTCCGCGCTTGGCATTAGAGACTTTGGTTAGATTCAAATACTGGATTCTTGCCCCTGTTTTTTCTGTGCCTAAAGTCATTCAATACCTACCACTGAGTACTTCATCAGAACCATCACTACAATCTGTGTCTAAAGTCATTCAATACCTACCACAGAGGACTTCATCAGAACCATCATTACAATCTGTGCCTAAAGTCAGTCAATACCTACCACAGATGACTTCATCAGAACCATCATTACAATCTGTGCCTAAAGTCAGTCAATACCTACCACAGATGACTTCATCAGAACCATCATTACAATCTGTGCCTAAAGTCAGTCAATACCTACCACAGATGACTTCATCAGAACCATCATTACAATCTGTGCCTAAAGTCATTCAATACCTACCACAGAGGACTTCATCAGAACCATCATTACAATCTGTGCCTAAAGTCAGTCAATACCTACCACAGAGGACTTCATCAGAACCATCATTACAATCTGTGGCTAAAGTCAGTCAATACCTACCACAGAGGACTTCATCAGAACCATCATTACAATCTGTGTCTAAAGTCAGTCAATACCTACCACAGAGGACTTCATCAGAACCATCATTACAATCTGTGTCTAAAGTCAGCTAATACCTACCACAGAGGACTTCATCAGAACCATCACTACAATCTGTGCCTAAAGTCAGTCAGTACCTACCACAGAGGCCTTCATCAGAACCATCATTACAATCTGTGCCTAAAGTCAGTCAATACCTACCACAGAGGCCTTCATCAGAACCACCATTACAATCTGTGCCTAAAGTCAGTCAATACCTACCACAGAGGACTTCATCAGAACCATAATTACAATCTGGGCCTAAAGTCAGCCAATACCTACCACAGAGGCATTCATCAGAACCATCATTACAATCTGTGTCTAAAGTCAGTCAATACCTACCACAGAGGACTTCATCAGAACCATCATTACAATCTGTGCCTAAAGTCAGCCAATACCTACCACAGAGGACTTCATCAGAACCATCAGTACAATCTGTGTCTAAAGTCAGTCAATACCTACCACAGAGGACTTCATCAGAACCATCATTACAATCTGTGTCTAAAGTCAGCCAATACCTACCACAGAGGACTTCATCAGAACCATCAGTACAATTTGTGTCTAAAGTCAGTCAATACCTACCACAGAGGACTTCATCAGAACCATCATTACAATCTGTGTCTAAAGTCAGTCAATATATACCTACCACAGAGGACTTCATCAGAACCATCATTACAATCTGTGCCTAAAGTCAGTCAATACCTACCACAGATGACTTCATCAGAACCATAATTACAATCTGTGTCTAAAGTCAGCCAATACCTACCACAGAGGACTTCATCAGAACCATCATTACAATCTGTGCCTAAAGTCAGTCAATACCTACCACAGAGGCCTTCATCAGAACCACCATTACAATCTGTGTCTAAAGTCAGTCAATATATACCACAGAGGACTTCATCCGAACCATCATTACAATCTGTGTCTAAAGTCAGTCAATATATACCTACCACAGAGGACTTCATCAGAACCATCATTACAATCTGTGCCTAAAGTCAGTCAATACCTACCACAGATGACTTCATCAGAACCATAATTACAATCTGTGTCTAAAGTCAGTCAATACCTACCACAGAGGACTTCATCAGAACCATCATTACAATCTGTGTCTAAAGTCAGCCAATACCTACCACAGAGGACTTCATCAGAACCATCAGTACAATCTGTGTCTAAAGTCAGTCAATACCTACCACAGAGGACTTCATCAGAACCATCATTACAATCTGTGTCTAAAGTCAGTCAATACCTACCACAGAGGACTTCATCCGAACCATCACTGCAATCGTCCACTTGGTTACAGACTCCTGAAGCAGGGATGCATCGTCCATTGGTACATAGGAAAGCATCCCCGGAGCAGGCAGCTTTAAGAAGAAACATACTAATAATTGGTTACTGAATAAGTGAGTTAGACGGTTGAAATAACAGTATTTACATGTATGAATGAAGACAAAACTAGCTAGGCTAAAAAAGCTACATGTATGATGGTCTGATTTTAGTAAAATGTGATAAAACTATTTCTGGGTATCATAAGTATGAAATAAAAAGCCACAAATAACATCTTATAAAGTTAGTTAAATAACAGACTGAAATTTAGTAAGCATAATATTTAATTCTTCCTCCTAACCCGATTTAAATGTCAGAACAAACTAAATGTCAAAAACATTTAACTTTTTATTACAAGTCAACATGCATACTATAAAAGTTAAATAGTTTTAAAAGATTTGACAAATAGAAACATATTTCAAAACACAGAAATGACATAAAAAAGCATTTTAGGCAGCAATGATGATACACTGCTATCTCATATTGCAGCATGCATGCTTAAAAGAGTTGCGTAAAAATGTTTTAATATATAATTTCTATACTCTTACAGAAACGTAACACAAACACATATTTTGTGCAGGTTCCAAATATGCACATGGTCGATAAATTGTAAAAAAAATCCAGCTTAAATATAAGTTCCACAACAGCTGATTTTGAGGGGGAATAGATCAAAAGTATGGTCCCAGTTGGAAATGTACATGTACCACGTTTCATGGGTCCAGAAGTCAGAAATGAATTTTTTGGTTTACTGTTCAAAGCTATTCAACTGCATTGGCCACAAAGGTAACAAATTGCATGATATTAGGCGATAGTTCAAATCTCAAATATGTTTGTTTTGGCCTTTGACCAGACGGTTTACTCCTTTAAAAGTCTTGTTTTCTGCACTGGAATTCTGTAAGCGTACAATTCACCTGAACGATGGACTAGCAAGTGTACAGAATAATACTCATGTATAAAAATTATTATCTAGATGGGAATACTTTTAAATTTGATGAAGAGTTAGAAAAGAAATACGGCTGCAAAATTCCTCATAAACAAAGCAATGAGATTGATTTCATGTGAAGTCTGAAGTTCAGAGTGCAATGGTCTTGTGGAAAAGTTGATTTTATAGAAAAATAGCAAAGGATGCCTTGATTGATTGATTGTTTTACACCACACTCAAGATTATTTCACTTATATGGCGGTGTTGCCAGTTTTGTGGTGGGAGGAAACCGGGCTCTATGCCCGGAGGAAACCCACGACCTTCCGGTGGTAACTGGCAACCATCCCACATAGGTCGTTTGAGTGAAAACCCAGTCAGAAAATTTTCTGACTGGGTTTTTTGGACTAAGTGGGATTCGAACCTGCGACCCATTGGTGGAAGGCTGTTCGGATTGAGCGTCCAACAGGATGCCTTGGATAATCATTGTTGCAGATGGTGCAATGGGCCATACTGATCCAGGATGGGAATGTAGCCAATGTGGGTTTGCGTCTGATTTCTCTGATAACAAGGAGACAACAAGAACTGTTCCAATAGATGATTTTAAAGAAATCATCTTTTTCCAATTTTTATAACCTTTTCACAATTTTGAAATCCAAAGACCGTAACTGCATAGGCAGCATAAAGCACGAAGTAGTACCATGCTGCAATATTTTTTGTTTGTGGAGGGGGGATACAATATTGTGTTACGTTTTGGAAGAGTATTATGAAACGCTGACCAATAAGTGATCTGACACAGCTTTCTTGGAAAGCTTTTGTCAAACAGCAGTGGAAACGCAAGAAGCAGTATTTCAGTTTATCCTACAGAACACAGAGATGTTTTTTCCTACATGTAGACTTAGAAATTTGGGTCAAGAAGTGAGAACAGAGGTATCATTGTTACTGCAATGAGAGTGACATTATTAAGCTTTTAAACAAAAAATAATACCAGCACCAATTAAGCAGGGAGAACAAAATCTAGAGTTGAAAAAATGACTCGCTTTTTGTAGCAAAAAAAGTTTGCACATGTATTAGTTTTATAAATTTGATGAGAATAATGGCCCAAAAAACCCAACTATTTTGTCTACAACATATAACTAATTTATTTAACTTTGTCTCAACAATACATGCATCATCTAAAAACATAAAATAGGTTGCAAATTCAACATGCTGCTTTCCACCATGAAATCCTAGAAATTTTATAGTCCTTGAACTAAGTGTTAATACGCATGATACATGTAATGTCCACTATAAATGCTAAATTTAGGCATCTTTTTTATTTTTTAAATTTGGTGTTTTTTCAAGATTATAATTTTAGAATATGACTTTCTTGAAAATTGGCAAAAATTCATCGTTGAATTTCAAAAAATTAAAATTGTTGATAAAAATCACACATAGACAGCACAGGAGTATTAAACTGGTTATCATAGGTGTTTTCATGCAAGCATAACAGACAAAAAACTAGGTAAGAATTCATGTGTGACTATACCATTATCATACAGTATACCAGCATCCCAATGAAACATTGTATTAATTCGGCTTGATTTGGGCGGATTTGTAAGTTCCCCTCCCCCCCAACACACCCTTCCAAAAACAAAAACAAACCCACTAAGTACCAGCTCAACCTTTTTGAACAATTATTTACTGATTGTGTGAACTAATGTGTTCAATTGTCCACGGTTCAAGAGAAAACTGGAGGTTGAAATGGAATTATCTCACATGAATAATATGGTTAACATTCTGTACAGATTGAAACAAAAACAACAACAACTTTAAGCAGGCAGTGAGTTAATATCATGCATTGCTTGGGTTAGTGGGGTGGGGTGGGTTAGGTTAAGAGTGACAGACAGCTTAGAACATGCGTTATACTGACAATTGTTAATGTATGTATAATGTATCTAAATGTGGGACAATGAATGGATTAAAATGACTTCTTGAAGAGGTCAAGGTCTAAGTGAAATGAAGGGTAAGGTGCCAGAGAAGAGTGAGTGGTCAGACATCAGTGAAGTGTGCAGTGATGGTGGGTTGCCACATTTTGCCCAGGGTAGTCCTCAATGGGCCTCAACTCGAGCCAATCAAACACGATCATGCCCAATAAGGTATTTCCTCTGGGAATCGCCACTTACAGCAGTCAAGTTCATCAGAGTTTTCTGGGCAATCTGGCCGACCGTCGCAGCGTAGGCGTACATCAATACACTTTCCTCGTTCACATCGAAATTCGTTGTTGCCACATGGAACGGAAGCTACAGGGATCACATGCAATACAAAACAGGGCGGTTTCAAATCAGTCATCAATAACACATCTCTATAATGCTTTTCTTTCAGTTTTTATCATCAATGTCAACCATTCAAAATGCAACTGTAACTGGAAAAGGGGACTTGAATTGAAAACAGAAAAAAATCAACAAAACAAGGATAGGTCAAAGACAGAATAAAGTAACTCAAATGCTAATGGTTTAATATTCTGTGTGTGATTTAAAAGACGTGATTTCTTACTAGAATTTTTTTTTTTTATCGGTTTAGTATTTTAGTAAATAACCGACACTAATTGACCCGGAAAAAATTCTGAGCCAGGGTGAGAATCGAACTCACGACTTCAGAAAAGCAAAATTTGATTTTTAGCAAAACTACATTAGTTAGTTTTGGATAATTTTGGCTAGGATTTTCAAGCCATTGAATAACTTTTGCTAACAAGGTTCTGTATTCAAAGAGAGACTGAATCAGTTTCCATCCTAGCATATTGAAGGGTGTTAAAATCAACCAGATGACACGATAGTTATAACATTGTGTATTGTCGACTACATATAATCCCTAAATGATAATCCAACTAATATATCATTTTTTCCCCAGAAAATCCAGACATTTTTTGCAAAGTGAAATGAATAAACTGAAGTGTCCATTTTTACAGCAACATTATTAAAATAAGACTGTTAATTTTGATTACTTGCTTGGGTGAAGTTTAATCACATTTATATAGGGTAAAAGGGCAGTATGGGGTGGGTATGTCATGCTTTCACCTCATTGGCTAGCTGAGGAGACAATACGAGACGATAAAGGTTCTTGGGGAAGCCAAAAATGCAGGGAAAATGATGACGGATGAGCTATTTAAGTGCAAACTTTGAATTAAACCCTGAGAATTTTAATATTGGCAATTGAGAACTAAACCACTGAAAAAAAGATGTAAAAATTGAAAAAGCAAAAAGCCAATTGCATTAATGTAGCACCCATTTGTTATTTACTAAACTGCAAAAGCAGCCAGCATAAACCTTGTTATTCCCATTTGCCACCAATGTTCCCTTTCCCAATAATAGCATCATTGTAATGTTTAATAAAGCCAAGCTACAAAGCGCGTATTGTTATGCTCTGTTGGTTGCCAAGGGAGAAATTAAACAGCTAAACAATGGCTGAAAACTTGTTAAATGGAACATTTTCTTCCTGAAAGAAATATATCTTATTCTACTAATTTATGAATAATATTTCAGTTATATTGCAATGATGGCAAGACTGAATTTATGAGGAAATTTAAGAGAAAATTGTAGTTGATTGAGAATTTATTCATTTAAGTCGAAGTTCAAAAGTGTAACGATGAAACTCTATGAAACCCTACTGTAACCTGATTTTAGCTGCTATATACCTACTGCTTTCAATATAAAAACAAAACATAAAAGAACAATAACAAAACGTTTCATAAGTTAAGGTGTCATTAGTTTCCTAAAGATGTGTATTTTAAAAGTGTGAAGTCAAAAAATAGAAATAAAACCAAATTAATAACAAATAAATGACAGAATTTTCAACTGAAGAACATAAAAAGTAAACAAAATCAAAGATAAAAAGGGGTAGAAAATGCATCAGGCTTCCATGCTCTCATTTTCAGAATGAATGGAAAATTAAAATGACAATGATGAAAAAGATAAACTGATGAAAACTACTACGATGTTTGGTGGAAATTAGATTAATTATTCCAATAAAAAGTAGTTTCAAAATGAAGAAATCAAGATTCAATTGATATTGAGTCAATAGTTGGGTTAGTTACAGTGAACCTTCTCCAGGCCACAAATAAACAAAATATTGATTCAATTTTTGATAAAAAGTTTGTAAAAATTCTAGTGTTAACTCTTCTAGTTCAGACAAAAATAAAAGGTAGAAAAAAAAAGATTGAATACAGAACTAACGCTAACAAAAAAACTAAAAGCCAAGTAAAATAAAACATGTTTACACGTATGTGGCAAATCAAGACGAAGATTACTTATGGATAACAACTTTTTAGTTTATTTGGGGGTTTGGTGTCACCCAATAAACTAAGAAGTTAATGATAAAAAATTAAAAAAAAAATCACCACATAATAAGTTGTTTTGAACAACACGAGCTTTCGACACCTGTACAGGTGTTTTCATCAAGTGTAACACCGATACAGATGTCGAAAGCTCGTGTTGTTCAAAACAACTTACTACGTGGTGATGTCTTAATTTTTTATCATTAGAATGAAACCCACGTTTAAAGAGAGTTTCAAACATTTCTTACAACTAAGAAGTTGTTATCCATAAGTAACCGTCGTCTTGATTTGCACTTCAAACTTCTAAATGCAGTTGAAAGATTTGATAATTATGTGGCAGATTACAAATATAACCCTACAGGGACCGAGTATACAGTTTTCAATCCAAAATGTAGATGTTAATACAAAAGTTATTGACTCATGAACGTCTACACTTTTATTGACCATAAATGTATATATAATACCAAAACGAATAAAATTTCTTCAGTGTATTATAGAGCAACGTAGTACTGTACTAATCAGTGAGAATTCGAGTATTAGCATTAGCTGCCAGAGATTAGTTCACTGAATAATGTTTCACTCTGCACGTAAGATTATTGAACTTATATGTTGACGTTGTGATGAAATGATGAAACTCTAAGATACCCTACTCTAACCTGATCTTAGTTGTTAGATACCTACTGCTTTCAATATAAAAAACAAAACATAAAAGAATAATAAAAAAAGTGCAAGCGCAGCGCAAATTCCACAATATATAGCCAAAAACATCATAAACGAAGAAAAAGAACTGAAACTTTTTGAAGTATGAGAAGTTATTTTAAGTGGGCGGTTTTACACCTTATGGGAAAGCGGCAAACATTTTTGTTCACTGTTCATCAATAGAGGGCTGTATTTATGACTTTGCATCAAACACAGTGAGATCACAGCAAACACGATGTTCATCAGTCTTGATGTCCAATCTCAAAGAATTGACAAAATCTAAGCATCAGTTTTAAAAAGCCAAAAGAATAACAAGGAATATTTCAGTTAAAATTTGATATTACACTGCACTTGCACTTCAAGGGACTTGAGCTAAAATCTATCAAAAGCATATTTCTGTTCACTAAAAAAATGAGCCCTGATGGAAGTAAGGGAAGTAATTCATGCTATAGTCTAAGAAAGGGAGGTAATGTATGTACTTACGACAGTTGTATTCATCGCCACCATCTGGACAGTCAGCACGACTATCACATCGACTGAGTGTTGGGATACAGCTACCATCTGAACATCTGTATTCATCGGGACCACAGCCTGGACCAATGGCTGATCAAACATATAATGGACAGAAATAATGAACAACATAACTTTGATTTATTGATTGATTATTTACTGTTCTCATTCCATCAAAATTATTTTTAGCTTCCCGCTTAAGCTGGTACCTAGAAACCATTCGATACATGATGAGCATATAAAACACAGAATATTTGTCATTCTTTAGGGTAAATGAGAATGGCCAAGCAGGAAGGCTAAATGAATTGAGTGTCAAAAAACTAAATTGGAAATTTGTCCTTTTTAAAAATAAATATATCTGTTCCAACAAAAGTACAGAAACTAGATAAGACACTTTCAATAATGTGGCATGAGTTGCCAATCATACAGAATATTTTGTAGAACCAGAATGAGCTAATTGTTCCTCATTTTTAAAGTACAAAAAAAGAACTTTCTGTGGTTGGCAATCTTGGAGATGTATCTTTAGGCAGTTTGCTTAAGGTTTTTGCATGGGTTACTGGCCTTAAATACAGATTTTTTTGTTTTCAACGCCAGTCCTTTAGTTTTTCAAGGTACTTAATTATAAACGTCCATTGACAATCAGAATTCATGGAAAAAGTCAGAATTTTGGTAGCTCCAGTCTCTTTAATGTTAAATCCCCTTCTGAGATTTAAAATTGATCTATGATTTATTTCCTGATATTCATTCTCATTTGACTTCAATAAAAACATGGTCAATATAGTCAAGTTTATTGGCCGAAGAAGCCAAACCCAAAAGAATGTTGAACAAAATCAGTTAAACTGACTTCAGTGAAAAAGTTATTCTTACAAAAAAGTTGTTTAGAAAGAAAAAAAGACTTACGACAATTTCTTTCGTCACTGACATCTAGACAGTCTGGATTCCTATCACAGACTTGGGATGCAGCAATACATTCGCCAGTAGTACATTGGAACTCACCAGGGCTGCAGCGAGGGGCCGCTAAATTCAATAAAATATTTCATATACAGTGTATAAAGTGAATGATTTATGATTGACAACTATAATATTTTACTGGCTAAAGAAGAAGAGGTTCTTTGGTGTTTCATCTCACCATCAAGATTATTTCATCTGACAGCATAGCCCAGTTTATTCAGGGAAGAACACACTCCACAAGTACTTCTATGTACACAAGATATACATTGCATGTATCTTAGAAACAAACTCGCATTAGGGCAATATTGTTTTAAATGTTCGCAGCAATGAATGCCCTCTATTTCCAATTGTAGATCTCAGTTGGTAAACAGCTCAGATATGGAAAGATCCCTCTTGAATCAACCAGCAAACATCCATTTAATTGATGATTTTTTTAAATATTTAACCGAATAACGCTTCCAATATATATCTTTCATGCATGACTGCTGCAATAAGCTCAAAGAACTGATTGTTCCCAGAAAAACCAGTTCACATAATGCCTGTCATTAAGAATAGACAGGGAGAGTTCAAATATGCTCTCCCAAAACTGTCAGGATGACCTGTTTCACTCTCCCCAAAAATGGTCTCCCAAAATTCAATGGGAGTGCACTTCCTCCCCCATATTTTTCAGAGAGAGAACCCGATCATGATGAAATAAAAGCATCTCAAGTTACAGAAAAGGAATTTTTATTTTGGTATAGTTATCTATGTCAGAATTGTCGAGCCAATTCTGGAGGATTTTTTTCATAATATAATATAATATAATACTTTATTTCTTTATTGAGGATAACACACAGCCCAGAGGCTACAAAGGTGGGCTCCTCATAAAATAATACAATAAAGAAATACACCTCTGGGAGTGTGTGGAGGGGAAGGAGAGCAACCACTCTCCCTTTAATGACAGCCCTGTAAATTAATAAATTTAATTAATCCTCATACTCCTGTCTGGGGCACCTCTAGGTGAAAACGTTAAATGTGCTAGCAAAGTCTTAGCCTACCTGTTGGACAGTTAATCTCATCAGTACCATCGGGACAATCCTGCTGATTATCACACCTGTAGGCAGCAGGTATACAGGTTCCGTCCACACATGGATACTGATTACCTGCACAGGTGGGGCCAGGTAAATCACTACGTCGAGTTGTCGTCTCTAAAATATGTCAAATATTGTTGTATTAATATAAAATGGCACTACCACAAACAGATGATCTTCTCAAAGATATCCCTAAAGAGCATGAACAATTATTTGCGTTGTAGTGTCTGTTGAACAGTGTATATACAGATGAGGTAAATTTGGAGAAAATTTACGGTAGGTGCACATACTGTTATGAAGTTTTGCATACAAATAAAATTGACAGAAGTTTTCCTTTATAATAATATGAACTGTATATTGTTATTTATGATCACTAAAACACACGGGCAAAGGGAAAATCTTCTTGTCTAAAACTGTATTTTGTAGTTGATATTTGTCGTGGACCGTACTAGACATGGCTTATCGACACCTATCCCACTGGGTAAAATATTAGGTTGCTGATGAAAGAAAACTTTCTTTAAATGCTACATTTAGACTAAGCCTTCAAACTAATTTCTAGATGTATCAGGATTATAATATCTTGAAAATAATCAAGACTTAGGTTTTAGTGCATTATGCGCTCACCAAAGACAAGTACATGTATATCGAAGGAAAGTCCTTTTTAAAAGAAAAAAATTATGGGGTAATTTAACCTGGCAAACTGGCTCCAATTAACATAGGAATTAATGTCTGCCAATAATGAAAAGATGAAGTATAATGAAGTTAGAATATAACAATTAACTATCCATCTCAATATGTAAGTCTAAACCTAAACCACATGTACAAAAATCAAAATTAACCAACCATTTAAATTTGTAAGTTCTGACACCTAAACCACATGTACAATATCAACATTAATCAAATTAATTTACAAAACAACAAAGTACTAGAGTTAGTAAATATTTGAAACAGGTAAAACTGAAATAATGAATGAAGAAATGATTCCTAAAAGAGCTTGATATTGGAGAATTGTTTGAAGCACGAATGGCGTGGTTTTGTGAGCGGTGAGCATGATATAATATGTGAATGTCAACAGCCCAAAGTACATCATTCCATAACCCATTCTTCGTTGCAAAAATGATTTCCCAATAAATCAATTTTGTAAAGGAATTTAAATCGTATTTTTCACGGAAAAATTACCCCTCCCCCTTTACTAGCAATAAAGGGTAAAATGAGATGAGAGTCCATCTACCTGCAGGATAGTCCATTAAGGCTCGTAATGCCATTGTAGTGCCAGTAATGGAGTATTTACGATCATTCACATCAATAGGTACGTTTTCAGCCACCTGCTCGTCAAAAAGTTGAATGTAATAGTTTTGGAAAAGTTCATTAATGGGAACGGCTTCGTCGCCAGCAATGGAGCTAGCGACAACTCCAGAGGGCTGTTGTTGAGGGTAGTGAACTCCGATGAAATCTCCTTGTACCACAGGGATGGGTGTATCTGTGGTGATGGTTCTGAAACCAACCTGACCTTCAGGAATCCTAGTCTTGCCTACCAAAATAAACTCTGACCCCGAAACCTGGCGCCAAACACCAAGGTAAGCTGTACCCGAAGCAGAAGCCCTGTAATACTCCCATCCCACGACACGGCCATCACAGGGGAAAGCATTGTTCACCAGCAGGTTAGCCCAATTGTCACCCGTACGAGGAAGGGCGCTGGGCTCTCGGCCAACCTTAACAGGGCAAGTGACAGTATCTGGAAAGAGTGACCACAGGCTATAAGCTGTGGGTGGGTGATGTTTCAAATACCATGCCACTATATCAAAACACAGGACAATTCCAGGTGGTCTTCAGGCAATGCAGCATGCAACACGACAAACGCTAACAACCAGTGGTCAACTTAATCACTAAATATGGGTATTGGGCCAGGCGTGTGGTATTGGGCTGACAAAATACCAAAATATTAGGCCATGCAAACAATGGTTGCGACACAGGGTTTGGGAAAACAATTGGCCACAACATTGGGCCATGCAACAATATGGGTAAGGCAACAATATGGGTCAGGCAATACAGACCAAACACACATACACATGTATCTTGACGACAACACAGACAAACAATCCACAGACAAAAGGGTAAAAAAAACATGCAACACCTCAGACAAAAGTCCTACTCATTGTTTTTTACAATGACAAATGATGTAACATAAAAGGAACATCCAAATCAAACAGACACAAAACAACCAAATACAACTCCTGAAGAGTTCAGCAATAAACACCATTGCACAAAACTAAAATGGAATGCACACAAGAAATGTTTTTTCGAGTTTTTGAGATACGATGTTTCCCCTAACATGTGGATGAATGAGATGTAGAAAACCATTCCATTAAAGATTTAGTTGGAATGATAATACAAGAATAGACATCCTCGGATACCCAGGGTTAAATTCTCAACAAGCTCACCTTTTACCCCTGGGCCAACTGAGATTCAAAGACTCGTTTTCTGGGAACGCCCATTTACTGCCGGACCAATCAAAAATTCTCTTCAAAACGTTGGAACTCTTCATTTTTTGAGACACGTTTATCGAATTGAAGTGTAAACCGAAAAGTCGTCAATCTTTGTTTTGAACACAGCTTGGATGCTTACGTAACGCCGATTCTGATTGGTGAAATTTCCGCCACAGTTTTGTGGCGGAACCAATCAAAGCCTACATGCATATTAAATTAGAAACAATGAATTTGGTTCCACTTGTCCCACCGGTAAAGTGAGCGTGAGTGTAAGTTTTAATCGTGGGTTCTGACGATGAAGAATAGAGAGATAGGAAAGAACGTCTACATGTAGGAATATACTGGTTTCTGAAAATGATATTGCTAGTGTTACAACCAAAAGTAAAAAAATATTGTATGCCCTCAATAAGTCGGTGAAAGCCTCAGGTGACTTGTCATGACTAATGTTTGTCATAAGATTGATTGATTGTTTGGTGTTTTACGCCACGCTCAAGATTATTTCACTTATATGGCAGCGCTGCCAGTTTTATTGTGGGAGGAAACCAGGCTCTATGTTCGGAGGAAACCCACGACCTTCCAGCGGTAACTGGCAACCATCCCACATAGGTCGTTCGAGTGAAAACCCAGTCAGAAAATTTTTCAATTTTTTGGGGACTGAGCGGGATTCGAAACCGCGACCCATTAGTGTGTTAGTCATAAGAAATGGGCTCTTTTGGCCAGTCAAAAGAAATAAGTGAGTAATATATATATTTTTTAAATTTGCATGGGATAGACCAGATTTGTTTGATAGACCAATTCAATGAACACCCATGCATTCCTGTTGATCTGGAAAGAAAGTTCTTATCTTATTATTTTACAAGCGCTACTAAACCCACAACAAACACTGTAAGAGACAACACATTGAAATCATGATTGCAAATAAAAAGGGAGGGAAAGATAAAGACAAAACAAATATCTGCATGTAAATTGTGTGTATATGATTTATGTAACAAGTAGATTGTGAATATGATTTATGTAACAAGTAGATTGTGTATATGATTTATGTAACAAGTTGATTGTGTATATAATTTATGTAACAAGTAGATTGTGTATATGATTTATGTAACAAGTAGATTGTGTATATGATTTATGTAACAAGTCGATAGTGTATATAATTTATGTAACAAGTAGATTGTGTATATAATTTATGTAACAAGTAGATTGTGTATATAATTTATGTAACAAGTAGATTGTGTATATGATTTATGTTACAAGTAGATTGTAGGATGGAAATAGGAGGTCTCGTGTACTCATTTAGCCGATTTATCTTAAGAAAGTTTTAGAATTGACAGTATTATTTCAGTTTTTTGGGGATCAAAAAATAGGGCTACATGTATGGTGAAAAGACCTCTGTCATCATATTGGTAAATATAAACCCTTCCAATAATAATACACTGTGAAAATGTCATAGGATTCAAACTTGCAATGCATAGGTGTAAAACTTGATCCTACCAAGTCAGCAGCAGAGCTGACCCTTATCCCCACCCCACCCCCAAAGTAGAAGTGTCAAAAGAAAAAGTTCAATTCAAGTTAAATTTTAACTTATGTTGACTCAACAAAAGATTGATTGTTTTGTGTTTTACGCCGCGCTCAAGATTATTTCACTTATTTGGCGCCGTTGCCAGTTTTATTGTGGGAGGAAACCCATGACCTTCTGGTGGTAACTGGCAACCATCCCACATAGGTCATTTGAGTGAAAGCCCAGTTGAGGCCCTGACTCAACAAAAGAGTATATAAAAGAATGTTTTTATATTAAGTAAGAGTTTATGATACCATCCAACAGATGTCAAACAGATTAATATGCAGACTTAACTTTGGAAAAAAATTGTTGTTGCTCAGGTAAAGGTCACATGAGGAGATAAAAAGATCTTAATATTCCCACCAGATGGCAGAGGAATGTTAAAACATTTTACCTGCCAGAGTAAGATTGACAGCTCACCTGTTCTAACCATAGCATTTTCTTTTTCCAAAAACTCATTTATTAAATTTGACAGTTTGTTAACAGATTCCAAAAGATGTCTGTGTTAAGCGAACACAGTTATCTGTTGTTTTCAAGGTCATTAAGCAATCATTCCTTCAGCAAGCCTTGCAAGAAAACGGTACGGCTACATGTATGTGAATCTGACATATCTTGGGATTTTGTTTGTATGTTATTGAGATAAGAATACATCCATACAGTAGGTTGCTTAGATAAAATAAGACATGGAAAAAGTGTTAACACTAAAATCATAACCAGAACACAAATGAAAACGAAATGAGAACAACATGAAACAATAGTGCAATACTAGTCTACTATACACTACAACAAACGTGGTTCCAGTTAATCTATCATGCAAATACTGCACACACGTTATCTATCTTTTGAAGCAGTTTATTTGATTGACTGTTTGGTAGTTTATGGCAATACCTTTAGCTTATTTCACTTATACAGCGAGAGTGCCAATCAGACTAGGCCAAGAAAGATTTCATACATTTAAAGCCAAGAGCCATTTCCATCCTGGTTCAATCATGTTAACTGTTTCAAAAGAATAAATACTAGTGTGTTTTTTTAAAGGCATGTCAAAACATTAATGGGATAGTGAGGAATTGTTAAGCACATGTATGAATCATCAGTTATAAAGTCAAACAATAATCAATGTAGATGATACAAAATTGTACGGTAAATTGGTTACTCTTAGTAAAACAGATACTAATGTTAATTACTAACATTTCATACTGTTATAAAAAAATATATGATACTAAAGAGTGAGGGATGAATTTTTTCTACGACACATATAATGACCTAGACTTTTTAGTTTCAGATATGAAAATTGCATTGATTGATTTATGTTTTACATTTCACTCGATTTCTTCTTAACTTTGATGGATAAAGTTTTAGATGCATAAAACTTTTTTGGACAATTTTCTAGTTGCATAAACCGTTTTTTGATTAACTTTTAGTTGAATAATGCTCTTTGTTTGACAAATCTTTAGTTGTTAGAAACGATTGTTGGGCAACATTTTGTTGTGATATAACTAACTTTTGTTGTATAAACCATTGGCTACATGGCATCTTCTGGTGTACATGTACATCATTCATACGAATGGACGCGCCAATAAGCTAAAACAACTACATGGTATCTTTGATACAAAAAGATTCGTTTGCGGAGAAATTGTTGTAATACAAATAGGTTCAACTAATTTTGGACACATCTGCCAATTTCCTAATTAAAGAATTTTTTTTTTCAAAGACTTTGACAGATAAACTTTGATTTCTCAGTATTTCTGACCTTCCTTACAAACATATCTTCAGTTCGGCAAAATCATAAAAATATTAATAGTTATAGATGAAGAATAAGACCTACCTCTTCTCAATTCCCTAAAGGAGAATCCAATTGGACTGACTCTGTTAGCACCAAGAAATCCATTATTAACAGCAGTATTTAGAATACTGTAGAGTTGCTGTCTATCGTAATATCCCTGAGTACCCAAATCAAGGGAGACAAGTGTGCCTGACCTAAAGAAAAATGACCAAATTCATTTTGATTTAAAAGCATCCAAAAACATGTACAAAATATGAATTATTTTTAAAAAGAGAATTTAATTTAATTTTTTTTAACTGTAACTCGATACTAGTAAGTCTCCCCCCCCCCCCACACACACACACACACAAAAAAAGAGAAAAGATTACCGTATTCAAGGTCAGGTGAAAAAAACTGAATTATTGGTAACAAAGTGTTCAATAGGTGGAAATGAATGCAAAAGTTTTTGGTCATATGTACATGTAACAGTCATCATGACGAGTTTAACTGGTCGTCTATAGGTGATAAAGTTTGGGGTGGGGTGAGTGGATGTATTTTGAAATGAACCCCAACGTGTCCTTAAACTACCCTCTATCTTTACAGCATGCAATAAGGGCCATATGTGAGACACACACGCAGGGCAGCAAAAATAGAGACATATGTCAACAGAAAGTTCCTGATTTTAAACATATGGGTCTTCAAGCTGAGCATTGAATCTGATGTCCTTACAGTCAACTATGTTCATATAGTTTAACATGAAGAACTGGGTTATATTTTTAACTGGAATAGACCTTTTCGGCTTAAGGATTGATACTTGCGCAAAAGCCTCGTTGTGTGGCAAAATGACGCTAAATTTAGTTTTTGGATCAATCTGACGTCGGAATCGTGTTCATTTAGTCTATGACGCGTCCCAGCGCCCGCAACATAGAAATGACGTCAATGCGAACAACGTCATTCTAAGCCAAAAGTGTCAATCAGGATTTCAATATGTTGTGTTATATTTAATCATTTCCAAGAACCTCATATACCACAGTCTCAACTCAACAATGTAATACAGAGGGCAAGTTTCGCAAGAATTCAACAACTACATGTACATGTATCCTGTCATCGGTGGTGTCATTACGCGTGTGACTGAGCGCTTTTAGTTCTAGTATGGCGCTTACCTCTGACATTGTGTAAAAAAAGGTGTCGTATACAATTGCAAAGTCACCAAAATTAAGCGTAATATTTTGTGATAACTTTCAAGCCCTACATCGCTACAGGTCTAAATAGGTATCAGTCAAGACAAAATTATGTTTTTCCTACCGATACAAAATTGATTGCAAACTCTACGATACTGCATGCTGTATTTTCTTTCATTTTAGGCCTACTCGATTTGACTTAATAGTCTTTCTCGCAAAATGCACAGAATTTAGACCTTTCAAGGCCAATCCAAAAAGTCAAGTAGGGTTTATAAAAATATGTAATTCCCTGTAAATGGGTTCTAAAAAGATATCTCCCAAAACAGAAACTGATTTTTCACAGAAAATACCAAGATGGATAAAAAGCATTACTCTCACACTACACCTCCAATATGTTTTTAATTCACTCATTTCCCAACAATGATAACTATGGGCGATATCCTTATGTGACCAATGAGAAATTGTGATTGGCGACTCCCACGGTTATATAAGAAGGTAACCACTCAGGGGCTCGTTTCACAAAGCCGTCGAATTGCAAGCGACGTTATGTCAAAGCGATTGATTGCACTTTGCGACGACTTCGTGAAACTGCCCCCAGTACTGAACAGTACAATATCTACATTTAAACCTGGCGCACACGGGGGAATATAGCTGCGCCCTTGGTCACTCGTGGCAGGCAGCGCAGCAGAAAATTTTAGAGCACACGGTATCCCTTTCCACTCTCATGAATGTGTGCCATGTGACTTTTAGTACCCACGTGAAAGATAATGCCGCCATGATGTTATTATGTTTCCAATCACATGTCCCTGTAAACTAATTCTATTGGTCAGTTAAATGTTCCAGCTGCGCCTTTGGCGCGGGCTGTCCGCAGACGGTGTGCCATCAACCACTCGTGCCAACAGAATATCAAACACGATAAATATTTTCCACAACGCCACTTGTGGCCAAAATCACACCAAAAGTTCGCCGCACACGGTGAAAAGGGCTGCGCTGCCTGCCAAGAGTGCGCAGCTATATTTACCCGTGTAGGCAATGTAGGCAATGGCTCAGCATATGAGAAAATTACCAAGAACCAAAAAGTGTTTATATATTAAGTTGTTTAAAAGTTCAGTAGTTCTGGAAAACCATACAGTCTCATACATGTACCTATAAATAACATGAGCAAACTCCCAGCATGTAGTCAACAGCATTTACAGAGAACAGATCTCTCACAGCTGATTTTCCTCTCCAACCCTGGGGATTTTTGTATATCTTAGGAAAGTACTCAGCAGATTTTCCTTTCCAGCCCTGGGGATTTTTGTATATCTTAGAAAAGTACTCAGCCGATTTTCCCCTCCAGGGGCCTGTTTCACAAAGCGGCGTAGATGTATTTTTTGTGTAACTTTCATACTATCGTACAGTGTATCTCTACAGCATGGGTTGCTAAGGCAGTTACGTGAAAACTTACGCTACGCCGCTTGGTGAAACAGGGCCCAGCCCTGTGGATTTTTGTATATCTTAGAAAATGACTTACCCTGACGGTTGAAATTGGATGACCGTTGCCATTTGTTGCCCCTCAATCACAGCATATAACTGCTCAATATCTTGTGTAAGTAATAATGCTATCTGCTGGAACCTTGATGTAATCCGACTAGCTAATGCATCCTCATACGTCAATGAAGTAAAATTTATTGTTACTCTATAATACTCTGAAATAGAAGAAGAAAATTATTTGTCAAATTTCATTTCATTTCTATGATGCCATAGATCAAACGATGGATTGAGATTCTGCAGTTTAGCCCAGAACCCAAGATTATTCCACTTTTTTCTGAGGAACTTATTCTTTATTTATGATTCACTGAAACACACGGGCACAGAGAATATCTTCTTGTCTAAAATAACCATGGAGACAAGTTTCTAATTGCTTTAAAAATGGGTACATCATTTAGACCTTTATACCCCATCATAAGTTGTTATAATATAAACTCTCATCCAATATGAATATTTTTTGTATAGAGGCGCCGTTGGGTTGAAAGTCCATATCAGCCGAGATGTGGAAGGTGTCGATTCTGATATGTACTTTTAATCGAACAGAGTTGAGTACAAATACAATTAATATCAGTATTGGATGTAAATTCATATAATGACCTTTTTGTTATACGTAAACAATTTAAATTTATAGATTCTGCAGCGGTGATATATCTTTCTTGACGATTTATGTGCAGGGATGAAGCATATGGTGATTTGGAACATTTTACAAGGACTCAAATTTGAATGTTACGTGCTCACAGAATGACCTTTCATTTCTTTGTTGCCCGGATAAAACTCCATTATGACACTCCAACAGTGATTTCAGCACCAATATGCACTGACAAATGATTGACATGTCATGTAGTACAATGCTTTCCAATGTACATAATTAAGAACACTAAAACACAAGGGCACAAGTAAAATCTTCTTGATTAAAATAACCTTAGAAACATTTTTCTAGTTGAGTTAAAACAACATATGGCATTTTTTTTTCTACGGGAAAAAACCCCTGTAATTACAAATTGCACTGATAGAGCCAAAAGGATTATGGGTTTTTTTCTACTGGAAAAAAAAACCCATCATCCTTTTGGCTATGGAAGTGCAATTCGTAATTACATGATGTAAATTTCCACAGTACAAATTAAATTATAACGCCATATAATATTTCTAATGAGAACTATTTCTACACATGTAATATTCCCTCCTTTTATTGCAATTATTACTGTGTTTTGAGTCAATGTTATATGTCAGTCTGCTTCACAGTCACTCTAACCTTACATTTAACATACTTGAGAGGTAAACAAGGAAAAATAAAAAGAAGGGCAAAGAACTTGGGAAGATCACATTACTGCTGGGTCTACAGAAAGCAATCTTGGTTAAGTTTAAGGGTAGACGTAGAGAGGAGGTTATAACACCAAGAAGATGACATAAGACACATGATAACTTTGAGAAAATGCCAAATCCTCCAGGGTAAACCAGGATCAGAATTTGTAAACAAACATTCAGCAATTTGTCACTGATTATATACCGAATGTAAACGAATTTCAAACATACTCAAGCTAAAGAGAGAATAAGTAACTCAGTTTACCATTGAGTTTTATCCCAAGAGCGATCTCTCCACTCTATTCATTTACATGTATTTTATTACATTCAAGTCAAAATGTATGGCAGACAAAGTACATGTGCATGATGATGTATACTGCATAATATATGAAGGTACAGTTAGTGCTAGGTATTTGAATTTATGTTCTTCGTTTGTCGAATGGCTAGGCTAGGTATTGTGGTGTACGCTCATTTAATATTCACTTAAAAATGTTCAAACAATGTTGCTTAAGTTTTAAGACCTATCAAGAATAGTGTGCTATTGTGTGTTTCTTTAATTAGTCGCAAGATCCTACACTAATTAAAATCTGTTTTTAAGTGAATTTTTTTCTTAAATCCATATAGTAAAACAAACCAATAGATACTATGCATATGCAGGTCTATAATCAAATTTGACAGAGCTTTTTGTGTTTTCCAAAGGTTAATTGCCATAAGAACCATTTCCATCAACAGGGCTAATTAATCAAGTGACATCAATATTTATTAAAATCGATTATGAGAGACACAATTTAAGCAATGATTGTGGGGTTTGATCTTGGTGACAAAGAAAAGTACAAACAGAGGTCATCTATGCCCTTTCCCATTGACATTTTACCCCCCAGATGGAAATAAATTGTGACATCCCTCATTCTATTGGTCTTTTGCCAGAAGGTCTGGTTGTGAATAATTCTTCAGATGATATAAGAGTTGGAATTTTATTTGGATGGTAGGATGTACATCAAACCTGTGCATCATTGGTCAAAGTTTAATTGGTGTCATCGGTTACTTTGAATCCACTTTCACAGAATTTGTTAAAGACTTGAGCTTGGAGACTCAACTTTGATGGAAGTTTGTTTGGTTTTTTCAAACTAACGTATCTCTACAGTATAGGTTGATATGGCAGTTACGTGAAAACTTACGCTACGCCGCTTTGTGAAACAGGCTCCTGGTGTCCCAGACTATGTCAAGTTTTCCAAAGTAAATGTAGGTTTTTAAATGATTAGTGAATACCACTGGTGTCTCAGACTATCTCTAGATATCTCCTAATGGTAGACAAATCTTCAAAGAAAACTTTCGATACAAATTCAAGAAAGACAGACTTCCCTACCTGGGTAATCGGGAACAGGCAAGGGAGATAATGTAGTACTGCCTTCCTCAGCATCAGGCCCCGAACCCTCAGCTTCATCACCTAAAAAATCTTCATCATCTTCTAGTGTTTCTACGGCACGTTTTTTAACAGAATGTTCAGCTACATCAGTGAACTCAAAGTCCTTTTCCTGTTAAGAAGACAAACCAAATGGTTAGAATTGAGCAAATGTAGAACAAGAATTTTAGATATATGTGTAAAATTAAAAAAAGCGAATAAATATAGAGATACAAGTGTATTTAGATGTAAATAAAAGCGTAACATAAAATTAAACATATATAAGGCTATGTATAAACAATCAACAAAGAGCTGCATCTGATGATCTTCTTTGCAGCAATGGGCGTGTGGCAGCTACGTGACGTACTTGTCATACGCTGTGGATTTCTTGATAGCAGCCTTCATAATATTTATTATTTGATTAAAGGTGACCCTATAGGGTGGTTGGCAGGGGATTGGGAGGGGGTACTACATTTAATGTCTTCCTTAGTTTTTCTAATAGATTACATTTTCTAATGATTGACTCTTAATGGAATCCCCATATCATTATCCATGTAATAATACTAATTAGACTGTCAGTTGTGGTGCTTCAAATAAACCCATGGATCAAGGGAACTTCCCTTTTGCAACAGTTGCTGGTACTTATTTTGTACAATATAAAGGATCATAGTACACAAGTAGTGTTATTCCGAAAAACGAAAGCTTTCATAGGTATGTAGTATGTGTTTTTTAAACACAATTGTTTTGAAAGCATGTACAAATTTATATATGTTCCTTTCCCAGCCTTGTTAAAACTGCAAGTATACAATATGTAACTAACAGGCACAGGGAATATCTTTTTGTCTAAAAAGAATAAATAGGTCCACTTTGCAGGCCAAGAAACTGTAAGCACAATGTATACAAACTACATATAAATGTAGTATTATACAAGATTAAGAGTACATTTCAAAAAAAATTCTAACAAAAAATCTGGCTGATTTTTGTAATGAATGAAATAGTAATTTAGTTGTAAGAACTTCTTGCATTATTTAGCAATGAAAAAAAACATAACTGATTATACCATGTCCAGAAAAACTGGCTCAAGTGAAAGTAGTTCAGACCAGATTTAAACCTGTTTTTCTTTCATTCAGTAGGTATAAATTTAATGAGACAATGTGGAATTTATACACATGTACATTTTTTCTAAACCACAAAACTATTTTTAGATCTATTGCAGCCTTAAATTTTAAATCTATATCAGACAGAAAAAATGCAGCTCTACATGTAATGGTTTTGTTGCACCATGTATAATGTCAATTTAAGGGGTTTCCTGGAAAATGTAAATAAACTGATATAAATGTACACTGTGAGGTAACAGAGAATAATCGAGAGTAATCTAGAGTATGAACATCTTGAACGTAAGCCATAGAATATCTGAGTTTATTCCAATGTGAAGGATTCAGCACTTAAAGAACAAATTTATCCATACGTCTTTACCTATCTTAAACAGAATAACTTTATAATCCAAGATACCATAACCCCATTGGTTGTCTTCAGATACTCATCAATAAGAAATACTACTTCTTATTATGGAGGGGCCAGGAGGGCTCAAATGTACTAAAGAAGAAATAAAATCTGACAGAATCCAGGTGTAAAAGGAGCAGAAATGTATCAGGTGAAACATGTGAATGAATTCATGGGATTGAAACCAGACTTCAAAGGGTTTAAGAAGACTCAGGTGTTAGTACCCTGACATTTAACACCTGCAATACAACAATCCACTTGTGGCCTACTGTCTGAGTGGATGTATTTATACTACCCCTCTTATTTATTATCACTAAAACACACGGGCACAGGGAAAATATTCTTGTCTAAAATAACCATGGAGACAAGTTTCTAATTGTGTTAAAAGAGGTATATCATTTAGTGCATTGTGCATTATACCCCATAAATTGTTGCGACAAACCAAACCTATGATATTTCATTAGGTTGACGACTGACAGGAGCTTAGCCTTGGTCAGTAGAATTTTCTGGAATCCTTTTGTAACACATTGACAATGGTTCACATCTTAACTATGGCAAGAATATCAATCCTTTTTTATTCAATGTGCTTCAAACTGTGATTTTTTTTCTGGAAAATCAGAATTAATGAAAACATTCCGAATTTTGGCAGCACATGCGATTTTAAGCCATACTCTAGATTATTTCATTTGAAAACAGTATGGATGCGTTGTGTGTCAAGAGTTATCTTCACGACATATTGAGTGAGTGAGTGAGTTATTTGGGTTTTACGTCCTGCTCAACAGTATTTCCACGTCATATTGAGAAAGTCACTAAATTTAGTACTATTCTGCCTGGGAATTTGACTTTCAACAAGACTTTTCAAACACAACTATAAATTTATCTTCACAGGTATTTAGTTCGAATCCCACTCAGTCCAAAAAAAATTGGAAAATTTTCTGACTGGGTTTTCACTCGAACGACCTATGTGGGATGGTTGACAGTTACCAACGGAAGGTCGTGGGTTTCCTCCGGGCATAGAGCCTGTTTTCCTCCCACAATAAAACTGGCAACGCCGCCATATAAGTGAAATAATCTTGAGCGCGGCATAAAACACTAAACAATCAATCACAGGTATTTAAAAGATATTCAATGGCCAGCAGTTGTCTGAAGAGTGTGTGTCTTAAATGTACATACTATGGTTATTTTAGACAAGAAGATTTTCCCTGTGCCCATGTGTTTTAGTGATCATATTCATACTATCTATTTGATCCACTGAACAACTTAACATAATAAAGTAGTAAGGAAACTCCGAAAATATTCATGGTGTAATCTCAATATTTCGACTTTAATTAAGTCATCGTCAGGAGAAGTTTCCTTACTACTTTATTATATTCATACTATTACTTACAACATGATAATTTGTTGTGTCTACATGTACAATAGATGTCCTACCTAATGTATAATGTGTTTTTAAGTGAATGTTCACTATATATGCCAATGCCAATGCTCTTTCAAGTTTACAAAATACACATTGCATTTAATTCCTGGTTCATAGCAAGGTTAAACAGTTGGCTTCAGTGAAAAAAATGCAGGTCTTTGTTGAAATGGTCTTAATTCAAACAGTACTGATACTACAGGTGATAAATATTGACATAAGGCCATGGGAAGTAGTGGGTGGAAAGTCTGACCTAAATAGGACAGGTATCAGAATGTAGGCCAAATAAAGGAGGCCAGGTAGGACCAAATAAGGAGATTAACACCCTACTTGACCAAATCAACAGGTGAGAATATACCAGGGAGATAAAACAAAGGCCATACAGTACACAGGTAGTGTTATTCCGAAAAACGAAAACTTCATACTGACTCAATGTTTCGACTTTTATTCAGTCATCATCAGGAGTGAGGTACATTAGCAACGACATTGGTATATATACAGGTAAAAGACAAGATTAAGCAGTGATATAACAATATTAGGAATGACCCTTACAGCTTTACAAACTTATTATCATTATTACATATGCATATAGACACGACAGATAAAGAAAACAGATTAGGGAAATAATAAGGCCATAAGGAACAATAAACAGACTGTAAGTACTTGGCCCTCTGACACAATCAGCTCAGTAACAGTCAAATCTAACTTGGAAATCAATGAAATCCTTTTTAAAACTTATCGACAGCAATTTTTTGTTTTTAGAAAATCTTCATTATGAGGTTGATTACCATACATGGCACCAGTTGAATCAATTCACATGTTTAGAAGGAAGATCAAGACAGAATTTCTGTGGTGGTCTTTAATATCAGTTCATTTTCAAAACCTTTTAATAATAAATACTTTTTTAAGCCAATTTTTCAGTAACAAATATGAATAACAGAACGATTTAGGATATGAAAAGCAATGAGTCATCTAAAGAAAGAGAGGTAACACACAGTGGCATGATCCATTTGTACCACTGATAAGTTTAACATAGTACACAAGTAGCGTAACTCCGACAAACATATAAACCCATAATTGACTCAATATTTTGGCACTTTATTTCGCCATCATCAGATGACGATGGCGAAATAAAGTGCCGAAACATTGAGTCAAATATGGGTCTTATGGGGCATTTTTTTGGGGAGTTACCCTACTTGTGTACATAGTGGCATGTGCTCCATTGTTTTTCTTTACTTGGAAACAGTTTGATTGATTGATTGATTGATTCACTTATACGGCAGAGTTGCCCAGTTTACTGGGGAGGATGAAACCAAATTTGCCAAAGTAAATGGAAGTGAAGCAAGAGAAACTAAAGAAACAAATGTATATAAGGTTTTTCTGGGGGGGACCAAAATTTTCACACTCTTTTCCCATGA
The DNA here is from genome assembly GCA_963971465.1 of Lepidochitona cinerea. Taxonomy (NCBI): domain Eukaryota; kingdom Metazoa; phylum Mollusca; class Polyplacophora; order Chitonida; family Tonicellidae; genus Lepidochitona; species Lepidochitona cinerea. The sequence continues at coordinate 13,828,680 of OZ020560.1, read as the reverse complement.
TCCTATGTGGTTCAGTCTCAGTCTACCGATATTCTTGCCTTAGCTGAAGATACATATTTAAAGCATTGTCAATGTATTGCAAAGTGTTCCAGAAAATTCTACTGACTAAGGCCAAGCTCTTGTCAGTCGTCAACCTAAGGAAATATCATGGGTTTAGTTTATTACAACAACTTATGATTGGGTATAAAGGTCTAAATGATTACCTTTTTTTTTAACACAATAAGAAACTTGTCTCTATGGTTATTTTAGACAAGAAGATTTTCCCTGTGCCGTGTGTTTTAGTGTTCAAAAATATATAAGATAAGATATATGGAAGCCAAGGCATCTAGATTTATTTGGAAAGTGGACTGTAGACAATCCATCCATTACAGAGTGAGGTTAATGTTTGTATATAGGAAGGTCTGGTTTTACCTTATTTCAAACAATTACATGTCTCATAAAATCATCAGACTAATGTCACTTGATGTTAAAAAAGAAAGGATCTTATCTTAGAGGACTAGTTTGCCCTTTTTTTCATCATAATGTTTCAACTTAAAATCCATCATAAAAAACATATGCAATTTTCACCTTTTCCCTCCAACATTCCCGGTAAAACAAGTTTTAAACAAAGTCCAGAAAATAAATGTGTTTAAATTAAATCTTATGAGGTGGAAATAGAATACACCGAGTGTAGCTACATATACATTAAGTAAAAATAAACCCCAAAGAAAATATATCATATTCAATATATGTTAATATAAGGAAAACATTGGGACTGAAAAGGAAAATGTTTGTTTTAGTTCGTTTTAGTTATATCAGTTGGTCCAACATACTGAAATTTGTGTTACATTCCTTCATGTAAATAATGAAATTTGGATTAGGAAATTATGACAAATTTGTCTTGCTTATTGCAATATATAGCATAATCTATTCATTATCTATATGAACAAAAATATATATAATTATTTTAGACAAGAAGATTTTCCCTGTGCCCGTGTGTTATAGTGTTAAAAAATATATGAAAAATAGAGAAACTCAAAGAACTCAAGGAGAGGCTGTTTTCAGTTGTTTCCCACCCAATAAAACAATGCCTATATACATATATCAGAATGCTATAAAAACAATAAGCAAGTTTCTAAATGTGACCTTTAAAACAAACATATGTGGTAGGGTAGACTAACACATGTGTATTTTAACAAGGGTTATAGTGTTGGAAGTGAATTGGCCTCCTCCCCCACAGGAAATCCTAGAACTGTGATTCCTACCGAGGCTTCCCACACACTCTGATGACTCTCGTAGGTACATGTATATCAATGGATTATGGGCAAGTACCAACCCCGGAATAAACTTTGCACAACGGAAATGCATCAGCAGGAATACAAAGATTAAAGTATTACTCTCTTACGCCACAAACTTAACACACTCGAACGTCAAAACTTTGAATTCCCACAACTGCTTGCACTGAATCTAGATTCAAGATTTATTGTACGAACACCCGACAAGGGTAGCTAAGTACACAAAACAAAATAAGTAAATTGTAAACATTAACAATTAAAAATCAAGTTATACTCCATGAATTCACTGTTAAAATTCATAAATGGATGTCTAATATTACCCTGGAATATAGATAATAAATCAGAAATACACAAAGAAGAATACAGGGGTTACAGTCATAACTCTTTTACAGCACTAATGTTACGCCTATATACAGTTACTTTAACGACATCATTTAAATATAATCCCCCGCTCTGCCCAACATAACTTTGCACCTGGTAGTAACGTTGCCATGGCAGTTACGCCTTGCCGGAGACTTATGTCCAGTGTGAAATCTTTTGAGAAACACCACCCCTGGGATATAAGAGATGGCGACAGAAAATAGTCTGCACTGAAAACTGTATAGACGTGCTGCGTGTCGCTACAGGGGCTTGTCACATAACAGTCACTTTAAAACAATAACTGATCACATCCCATAATTTTTGCTTTTAATGAATGTTTGCTCAAGAAAGAAATTCAAAGAAAAATGTTTCCGTGATTACATGATATGTTTATCAACCTCAGAAAGGTATGAGGAAGAAGAAGTTGTTCCTATTTGCATAAATATCATTGTCCATCCAGAACCACTTTTGGATAATTAGTTTTTCTCACAGCTAACCTCAGACATTTATAAACACATTAGCAAATATTTTGAAGACAAGGAGTAATTGTATAAAACTGTACATACATTCAATTTGAACATTTCAAATTAACTGGATTACAACAGGTGAATTCACAAGAATGTGTAAATGTCATGTATGTATATTTGTCACCTGAGGCTTGTACTATAGATGTAATCTATGGGGATTAACCCCCAGACAAGTTTTATTTAGACAGTGTCTGATAACCCCACCCGGTTTTTACCAGCAGAATCAGAAATGTAATTACTATTATTTGGCCATACAGCATACAATGCACTTAGAATAATAGATTTAAAGGGAGCAATGAACAATATAAATAACTTAAATAATTTATCAAAAAATAAAAAAATTTTGCCCAGAAATCAAAACATTTTAAGTATGATGTATATTTAGGAGAAGTAAGACGCAGTTGTATTACATGATGTCGATTTAATAAGTTATCTCTCTGTTAAAAAAATACAGAAAAAATATTTCTTAAAACTTAAAAAAAATAATATTTAATTATGATAGGGTGACCAAACTTAATTAAGTGATCTGGGTGTGGAAGAGGACTGGAGAAATAGGACCATAATACCCTAAATAATTTAGACAGCTTAGGAAAGTGGATTAAATTAAAATCTACCAAACATAAGCACTTCTCCACTTGAATAGTTTCAATAAAACATGCATTAATTCTGATTCCCATAGGGATAACAGTTGTGGAGATCTTTGTTGTACAAAGATAACAGAAGTAGAGACTCTGCCAAGGTTATCTCAGAGAACAATGTTTCCTCTACAATGGGTATTATGTAAAACACGAATCCCACTTCTGACACCAATCTGAAATTGCTTTCTCAGATTCCAAGGTCATTCAGTCATACTCCACATGTTTTCACTTGACAGTTCATGACATAACACTACTTCACTCTCTATACATGTCCATGGGTTTAACTGACTTCTCAAGTAGCTGCAGACCATGAGAAAAGGAAATTGCTCATTCGAATAGTTGTTGGCTACAAAATGGAATCTAGAGGACAGTTATGGGAAAAAAGGAGTCAGCTTTTGGCAAAGACAGTCTAGAATGGAACAAGATGCCTTTTATATTAGATTTAATAAAAATTGCCTTTACTTTTTCTTTGAGCATCAGGAATGTCTGAAGCTTAATTAGATTCTGTTCAGACTATTGTACTTCAAGCTTTATGATTCACCAACATTCTCAGGAGAGGTACAGAAAATAGCATCAGTAATTTTTTTTCTTCAAATATTCCTACACATACATCTTGCCCTCACATCCTAAATTAAAGTATGGAAGGTCTATTGCCAAGAATTCACATTCACTTGGAATATTTGATTGGTTTGGTTTTCATATCAACTTAGACTTAGCTATAAACACTTTTGCTAAACATAATCTCAAAGATCAGTAAATGTACCCCACTAAAAATAAACAGAACTATACATAGCTCCAGGAGGTGGCTAAACAAATTAACATATGGACCCTGTTCAATTAACCCAGGAATTGTGCCACAAAAACAAGCAAAGGTAAATTTCACAGAACCATTATAAAATGCCAAGTAAAGAATAAACTGCTTGTCAGAGAGCCAAACAATGGGAAAGTTTTGTCATTTATTACTAGTAGGTTAGAGTATGGGCACTTAAAGTGGTGAGAATTGGTTCAAGGCCATAATACAAGGGGTCAAACCAGAGAACAGTAAATATGCTAAATGTTTGTTATATAAAGTGATAATATGACTTAGAAGGAACTAGAAGTACACTTTGTATAAATGCTTTGATTAAAATTCAGTATACAAACTCCATATTTCTAGTGGGATGGTTGCCAGTACCAGCGGAAGGCCGTGGGTTTCCTCCGGGCATAGAGCCCCATTTCCACCCACAATAAAACTGGCAACGCCGCCTATAAGTGAAATAATCTTGAGCACGGCATGAAATACCAAACAATCAATCAATCAACCATATTTCTAAAAGTGTAAAGGTGTAATTGTGTCAATCAAAACATATATGAATTATTTGTGTATTCCGCTACACTCTACATTTTAGTGCCTCACTTGTATTACATATTGACAAAAGACATTTTTTAGAAAAGGCCTATAAATCGTTGGACTTTTTATTTGTTAAAATAGCTTTAGTTAATTATATATGCTAAAATTCATTTCAAACAAGGATTAAATACAATTAAGAATAGTGTTATTGGCAACTTTGTAACGTTCACAAGTCTGATGAAGGTAAAGGTCCGTTCTTGCTGTGCTATTTGTCATATCGACTTGTAGGATGCAATTAAAATGGATGGTTTTAATTTGTTAAAAAGATTTATCAACCAATCAAATGCATCCATTTTAATCGCATCCTACAAGTCGGTACGACAAATCGCACAGTGAGAACGGGCCTTAAGGTAAATCCAGGATGAGAGACGGTTCTATTCCTAGAACCTTCATGAAGGTGCTTTAGTCATTCCCAAACCTCAAGCACTCTTACATACACTGTATGGTTTGATTGCTTACATATGGTACATATATAAGTCTTGTCTCTCCTTTACATTTACTAGAACTTCATCAACTGGTAAGAGACTGAGGTCCACAGGAAAAGTTGTAATACTGTAATAGCGACAAATTACATAGTTTTTAATAAGGCTTGTCGGTCACTTTGTTGAAGCTATAGACAACCTCGCCAAAAAATTAAAGCGACATAAGCTGCCAAAACTAAGATATTTTCATGAATTCAGATTGTCAAGAGAACAAGGAAATTTGCAGCTCATTAAAAAACTAAACCAGCCACACAGAATAGAAAATGGTCTTTACTTAGTATTAATCCAAAGAAGGCGTGCCATTTCCTTCGTAAGTACCAGGTAACGCTGCTAATCTTTCCCAGGCAGATTTACCAGTCGGTCACTTTCTTATCCTCAAAAGCACACCGAGAATACTTTTAAATGTCTTTGACCATTTCCTCCTTATTTATTACTAACCCCAAAGCCTGGTTTTCGTTGATTGACTAAACTGGACTTCCTTAAGACTATGTCTTTGATTTTCCCTGTGCCCGTGTGTTTTAGTGATCATAAATATATTATTAAGAGAGAAATGTTTGAAACTCTCTTTAAACGTGGGTTCCATACTAATGATAACAAAAATTAAGACATCACCACGTAGTAAGTTGTTTTTGAACATCATAAAACTATGTTATTGTTGTTATTCCAGATCTTTATAGTTAAGCGATGATCTATATAAGGACATCGGCACGCCAACTGGTTATTGCATGCCTAACTCAGCCCAGATAGAGGATTATATTTTTCTGTGTTTGATATTTCTAAACAATTACTTAACGAGAATTTCCACTACTTTCATACCAAATAGAAATGAAAACAATTCATTTTTTGTCAAAATATGACACTCGTGTAAGTAAACCAGTTCAACAAAGTAGATCTAATAAGTCTACATTGCTCAGAATGTTTTGGAGGAAAAAAAGATAATTAAAACCCAGAAATATCCAGGTATAAATAAAACCCTGTTTAAAGAAGAGATTAAATGTATCAACATACATATGGTGTACTCTGTCAAAAACATTAGAATATACAACAAACCATGGTTTGTATACCCTTTTTTCAAAGTAAGTTTTTGTGTCAGTATCGTCTTAAGGACATATTCTTACATCTGGTTAAAACATAATAAATGTTTAAACTTGTAATTGATTGAAGGTTTTTGCCTACCAGCTCCGCTGCCCAGACAAAAATATAAGATTGGTAATACATTGATACTATATCTGGGACTCGTTTCACAAAGCAGTCGCATCACAAATGAAGTCTAGTTGCCAATGGATACCATAGTGAAGAGATACGGAGTCATGGCAACTGCGATTGATGGCACTTTGCGACGGCTTCGTGAAACGGCTCCCTGGCATTTCGCACTTGCCCTTCACCATGCAAGAACATTGTAATTGGTTTAAAACACATACTTTGCCAAACACATTTTACACCTATAATTAACTGCCAGGACCCTGTTTCACAAAGCGGCGTAGATGTATTTTTTGCGTAACTTTCATACCAACGTATTTCTACAGAATGGGTTGCTACGGCATTTACCTGAAAACTTACGCTACACCGCTTTGTGAAACAGGGTCCAGGCTTGTCACACTATCTGGCTTTCACATATAAAAAGAGATCCTAATTTACTTTATATAAGATACATAGGCCAATGTCAAGTTTATGTATGATGAGATGAGGTGCCCTCACAAACATTCAGGATGATAATAGGGTAGGCGTATGGAGGCTGTTACTCAAAAAATATATGCCTGACATAAGTATGATGCAAGGTCTAACTACCATGGCAACATACATGTATACCTTCAAAATTATGTTAAGACCAGACTGTGTAAAGTTATGTCGGGTGTAAATATGTTGAGAAACAGCCTCAGGATTAATAATATTTGGGTACAGGTTCTAATGATGGAAAAAACTCCCAAGGCCCCAAATATCACAAATTCACAATAGTATAATGGGAATAGAAAGATATGTATTAAGTAGTACTAAACATTTTGGGGTAAGTAACATGTATATATTGATTTTCTTTGCACCAATCCAAATACATGTCATAGCTATTCCTCTAAAACTGACAAAAGAAAATGACATTATATCTAAATGTATAGTCTACTGCTATAACAGGAAATGGCTGACACCTACTGATTCTAAATTGTCTTTTCAAAGTGTTTTTTGTCATTTTGGACTTGGTCACCTCTATTTACCTGTCACTTTTATTATACCTGTACCAGTTTTCCATCCATCAACACCTTAAAAACACTTCAAATACTAGTCACTTCTACTGGTGAATCTAACACAGAAACTTCGCAAGAATCCAAAAACATCTTCATACCCGGATGGTATTGTTTGTAAAATCTGTCACGCTATCCACATAATGAATATTAATTTATGAACACTAAAACACACGGGCACATCTTCTTGTCTAAAATAACCATGGAGACAAGTCTCTAATTGTGCCAAAAAGAGACACATCATTTAGACCTTTATACCCTGTCATAAATTGTTGTGCTGAGTCTCAATCGCCAAATACAAGCTCATATGAAAACGACTTTGAGCAGATTCTTTAAAAGGCATTTAGAAGTAGAGGTGATCATATTATGGATTACAACTTCTGTTTATTTGTGAAGTGCCTTTTCTGTCATGCTTGATAACAGTACGAGAATCTTTACCACAACCTTCACAAATAAATGGAAGCCGTAATCCATAAATTGCTTGAGTTAATGGAACTTTGAGTGGGTATTAAAAATGCAGGTCAAGATTGCATATAAGGATTACAAATGTTGATTGATTGGCATTTTATGTCACATTCAAGATCATTTCCTATTTATAATAGGGTATCCAGTTTATGACCACTCTGGCCTTTCTGGTTATGAACATCAAGGAAGGCCAAGAATGTGGGCAGTGTACTTTATATGATTATAAACTCACCATTTGGATTAATTAAATTAAAGTTATACTATATATAACGATACTATCTGCAGAACAGAAATCTTCAGCATTACTCTGAACGTTAACTCCATTTTTCTATATATATGCAAATAGTTTAAGTTAGTCAATGAGAACTTGAGTATGACAGTTGTTCAGCACCGTTCAACATTATGAACAAACAATTATTGGCTATTTTTCTCAAGATGTGTAATTCAGAAGCTTTTTAGAGCTTCAAGTCTCGAAAATGTACAATAAACTATTGTTTTGAACTAACTGTGGCTTAGAATGAATGAATGGTCGTCCCGCTTATTTAAATTTTGTTTACTTTTCGAACACGTTTTCAGTTGGTACAGGTCACATACTGTATGGATTTCCCTCATTCCAACGCCAATCATTTAGTTTTCCGATGGACTGTCGTGACGATCAGAAATTATGAAAAAAAGTGTGAATTTTGGCAGCTCATGCCAAAACATTCCTATATGTAGTTATTGTTGAGGGAAGAAACAGATCCTGGAGATTAAAGAAAAAAACACGGATCTTCTGCTTCTTTCTCAAAATGATAGACCCTAATATTACTTAACTATTTAGCCGATTTTAACCTGGAAATATAACAGTGTGTACATACTTTATTTAAACACAACCCAATGCTTAATAAAAAGTCCTAATGACTAGTTAATTAATTAAGCCATTGTGCCAATTAGTTATGAAGCGTTTTGTGAATGACAGTCCCTCTGTTCGAGTTTATAACGTGTGTGGTCATCCACGCTAATCTCTCTACAGGTCTCTCATTCAGGTAGAGCATGAATACGGGTGAGAAATGACCACCCAGTTACAAACACCTCTTAACCATAGATCTAATCCGTAATCACATATCCAGGTGGGTTGGGACTTTTATACACACACAATCCAAATATATGGCTATAGATAGCTGATAGAATGACCACAGCAAATTGTTCTCTAAGACTGGACCTTTTATAATTGTATACACCTCCCTGGTTAGAGGGTATAAACACAGGTGTCATATTTATAAAGAGCAGGCATTAGACTTCAGCATGACAACCATTAACCATGTATATCACTAATTTCAGACCGGCCTTTCAAATATCCATACAATTATAACATAATCCATATAATACGGTTGGATGGTCATTTCCCTAAACTAAATTGGTCAATTGCTTTCAATTATCTATTATACATGTCTACATGTATTTGAAATTGATTTTAGTGAGAAACTATTCTTTCATGTGACGTTTTGTTTTGGTCTTGTCTTTGTGACCATTTACTGGTTGATTTAGTTTGAGTGTTGTTGCAGACATCCATTAAGGTGCGTTCTCGCTGTGATTTGGCGTACCAACTTGTAGGATGCGAATAAAATTGGTCGATATGATTTGTCAACCAATCAAATACATCTATTTGAATCACATGTTACAAGTTGGTACGCCAAATCACAGTGAGAATGCGCCTTAATGGATGTCTGCAACAAAACTCAAACTAAATCAACCAGTAAATGGTCACAAATCGCACGGTGAGAACGCGCCTGTATTAGATGTCTCCTGTATTTGATCTAATATCTGGACAGTTTCTCTGGTCATATCTTGAGCAAAGCACAGTAATTGACTTAAACAATTCATTTGTCAGAAATAACAGATCCTTCAAAAAAGTATTTTGCTGTGGTAATTATGGCTAACAACAGTACACTCATTGCCGTGGCAATTGTGGCTAACAACACTCATTGCCGTGGTAATTGTGGCTAACAACACTCATTACCATGGTAATTGGGGCTAACAACACGCATTGCCATGGTAATTGTGGCTAACAACACTTATTGCCATGGTAATTGTGGCTAACAACATGCATTGCCATGGTAATTGTGGCTGACAACACGCATTGCCATGGTAATTGTGGCTAAAGGCACTGATTGCCATGGTAATCATGGCTAACAGCCCTCATTGCCATGGCAAATGGGGCTAACAACACTTATTGCCATGGTAATTTTGGCTAACAACACGCATTGCCATGGTAATTGTGGCTAACAACACTCATCACCATGGTAATTGGGACTAACACTCATTGCCATGGTAATTGTGGCTAACAACACTCATTGCCATGGTAGGTGTGGCTAACAACACTCATTGCTGCATTGCCTATTGTGAGGGCTGCAACATTGCCTATATCCATGGTGAATTATAAGGGCTGTAGCACTGTAAAGCTTTGGATTCAGGGAGATACAAGGTATTGGTAATAAAGGTTGATTCAATGTAAACAATTATAACAAATATATTAAGGAGACAGAATCTAATTACAAAGATGGATCCAATCAAATGTAGCAATAAGTAAACTCATTTACATTGTAATATTACACCTGTAGAATGAATTAGGCACAAGAACCAAGTAGGCCTATACATGTAATTACTAATTACACAGTAAACATGTATCTGCATAAAGATTAGAGTATTAACTATTAATGAATTAACCAGGGTCAATGTTATAATACAAAACAATAGTGTCATGGTGAAGCCAGGTTAAATAATGTATAAAACCACATTCCACTGTGTGAGGTTGACCTATTCACTGTCAAAATCTGTGTCATATAGCTCTGTGAAACACCTGATAACATAATGTTGACTATTATCAGTCTTAGGTAGAAATATTTTAAGAATATATTGACTTCATTCCCTGAAAACGAATTCTTTATTTTTTTCACAAAAGTTACAACATAAAAAATCTGTACACTATAAAGATAACATTTAGTTTTGTACAAAATGAATTAACAGTGTTCATGTCTACCTTGTAAAACAGGTCACTGAATAAACGGGACGGCAGCACCTGCCCTACGGTGGAATTCACTTTCACTTTTAGTTCTAACTTGATTAAAGCCATTACCAGTAACAGATAAAAGTCTTTCATAATAAACAATTTTATATTGCATTAATATTTTACAACTAGTGCATCAAAATGCCAAAAGAGATAAAGATACAGTTTTAAAAACCTGATATTTCAGCTATGTCTGGTAAGTTGTCATTACAGCTAGTAAGATATCCATGACAACAATTTGAATTTTTACATGCTGTTTTTATGTACATGTATGTCAGTTAACTTATGGGATACACCATGAACATGTTTTTCTGCTTGGCAAGTTAGTTTTGGAGCAAGTTTAGCATTTGACTAAAATGTTGTGATATTACTTTAATAAATGAAGTAGCAGGGGCTTCAGCTGGTCCAAACAGACAATGACTACCATTACTCTGTTACAACAAAGTCAACTTTCATTCGCTTAAAAACATTTGTCATAAATCTTGGCAATCATATGATACCCTGGCGTGGGCAAAGGGATTTGCCATTTAGTTTGCCCTGATGGCAACTAACCTAGTTAAGTTCCAGCATTAACGAAAAGGAACTTTGGTACCCTGTTTGTAAGCTAGAGTACCAAAGTTATGTTGTGTGACTTTGGCAGGATCCAATCTATCCTGACTTGACCCACAACATCATATGGCTATCATAAAGTTTTCTCTCCAGTTAAAACCCTGTCAAAATGGTGTCAAGTAGGCATATTTTACAGAAATATGTGTAGAAGTGACCATTATGGACAAATGGTAAAGGAGAAAGATTTCACACAACTAAAACCACTTGACCAGCAAGTAATTCTTTCATACAGTGCTGGGGTATATAGAGCTTGCACATTACCAATGGGATTTCAACATAACCAGTGACAAGTGCCAGCGCTATTGGTATTTTGGGGACGTAGCCAATCCATTTGAGAATTTCGCTCCACAACATCAGACTTAAACTGTCATGAAGGGCCTCGGAGCTTCACCAAATTTGACTGATAATGGGCATAACAATTAACCATGTCATGATCAGTCTATAGTTTTTTTTTTCAATTCATTAGATTGAATGATGTTTTTCGTCACACTCAAGATTATTTCACTTATATTAGGCAGCATTTTTATTTGGCCTGAGAGATTCCCATCGCATCGATGCAAAGTCTGTTTGGGACTGAGGAACGATCACTGGACCACTGAGGCCCCTTCGATCCACTAAAAGAAGATAGTGATTCCAGCTTAGAAAATAACAAATTTAGTAAATATATTAATCTTGCTTAACCACACACATTGCACATTACAAATTTTCATGACTAATGATTTTTATGCCTTGAATCTCAGAACTTGTTGAAATTACATTTAATGGGATCAAGATAACAAAAATTATATTTACGTTTATAAGGGAGATATATTATTGTTATTTTTCTATTTCATTCAGATCTTCAAGTTTATGTTATCTGATTCAAATCAGATTTTCCACTAGATCAGCATGTGGTAGAGTTGTACTGGCCGAGGGTTGGGTGTTTCCTCCATAGTTTAAGCCTACTCATGGCAAAATAAATGTCCTTTCACTTATTATATGTATCAAAGGTATCATTCCAAGTCAATGGAAGGTCCTTCAAACTCTCTTTAATACACAAGCATATAGGCATGGTGGTGGGGTACAGGTACCTTCACACCAATAATGAATAATTTTCCTTGTTAAAACATAAGATATCTTTAATACTTAAAGCCAGGCATAACCTTCAGAATGCTTTAACAGTGTGCAGTAAGCCTGAGTAAGTTCACTATTTAAGCACATAGGGACCACCTGTCCAATGCTAATTCACAAGGGGAGATTTATAGCTTGCTTCTCATTCCTGCTTGGAAATCACCCATGGGCAAGGCAGTCAGAGAAGTAAGTAGAACTGACTGACTCACTCCCAGGGGGAATGGAAGGTCAGGAGAGAGACAGGTGCCCACTATCTACATCTATGTAGGCATGACATTAACTACCTACATGTAAGAGTAAAACACTTGCTTAAATAACTCCAAAGTCAACAATCCAGTATGTCCATTTTGTTCCATAGAACCCTGTAAGTGTTGATGATACTTGATGTGTACATGGATGCATCTGGCTATTCAGCTACCTACATGTACATACCCATCAGAAAATTCTACTAAGGCCAAGCTCCTGTCAGTCGTCAACCTAATGAAATATCATAGGTTTACTGTATTACAACAATTTATGATGGGGTATAAAGGTCTAAATGATATACCTCTTTTTAACACCATTGGTTATTTTAGACAAGAAGATTTTCCCTGTGCCCATGTGTTTTAGTGTTCATAAATACATACCCATCAAAGTTTGTTAACAGTTCAAATTTTGTGAGGCCAAAGCATTACTGTATCTGTGTTAATTAACAGGTCTAGACAGGTAGTTTATCTAAAAAAAATTTGATGTCAATATTTTGGCAGGTTGGCCAAAAAGCCTCAGGACCACCGGTTTTCGCCCTGGCAAAATTGTTTGAGCAAGTGGCCATGACTGGTTCTTGTCTGACCAGACAGACTTCAACTTAGGTACACATTACTTCTCAAATTAAAACAATACAGCTGGTCTTTCCAGTCAAATACAGTATACATGTACAATGTACACCAATAAATAGGTTCTTCATAATCATATATTGATGATCAGTAGTAGAAGTTCCACCAATGCAGGACCCTTTGTTTAGCGTGGCATGAGCTCAGAGCTGCCAACATAATCAGTTCAAACAAAATTTCGAAATTCTCTACTATCTTTCTCAATAAATACAAATTACATGTAACAGGTTTATTGTGATACCAGTCTCTAGCATCTAAAGTACATGCACATTAATAAAGTATTTCAACTTTGGAAAAATAAGAAGGCAAGGCAGTTTGCCTTACCAAAATGAGCCCCATCACACATTTCAGAAAATAATTTTATGGATGCCAAGTGTTATTTAACGGAAACTTAAGAGGGGAGCCGGAGCCTGAGTAAACTGAATAAAACATTTGCAGGAACAATGCCAGGAAATATTCTCATGAAAAATGGCAGAAATTCTTCCCCTAGGGTTTTATTCCCGCCAATATTATTTTTCATTAAATATATGTTCTATTCTAAAATATGTATTGGTGAATAAAACTGAAACTGAAAAATATTTGGGGTGACGCCCCACACGAGAATAGTACCCGGGTAGAGAGTTGTGCCGGGCGTCACCAAAAATCGATAGAAGAACTTCGGCCATTTTTCAAGAAAGTGTAATCCCCAAAATAAGGAGAATACTCACTTTCTAAATGACACTAACTAATTAACATAATGCCAGGTATATCTAAGTATTATAAAACTCTGCTCTTAGTACAATTCAAGTTTCAACACAATCCTTTGAAGATCTAATGAATCATTTCATAACATAAACAAATAATATGCAAATAAGATATCTTTGTAACAGTTAACAGCTAGTTTTCTTTTTTAAAGAAAGCTATGGTTAGAAAGTCCAAATTAAAGTGGCATGAGCTGCCAAAAAGTTGATATTTTGACGTTAAAACAGAATGTTGAAATTATTGGCTATTTTTCTCAAGACGAATAATTCAGAAGCTTTTTAGTGCTTCTAGTCTCGAAAATGTACGATAAAGTATTGTTTTGAACTACATGTAACTTTGGCTTAGAATGAATGAATGGTCGTCCCGGTTATTTAAATTTTGTTTACTTTTTGAATACTTTTTCGGTTCGTACAGGCCACATACTGTATGTATTTTCATCATTCCAACGCCAATCATTTAGTTTTTCAATGGCCTTCAAAGCCTCTTACCGTCGTGACAATCAGAAATTATGAAAAAAATGTGAATTTTGGCAGCTCATGCCCCTTTAAGTTAAACAATACCAACAATTTGGTTTTTGCCATTTAACCAAAGGTAAATTGGGGTTCATAAGATAGTCTAGGGAACAGTTAAAAAGTTTATTTCAACAATTCACACCAGTGAATGGTCTTCTTGATTTAAAATTTTGTGGAAATGTAATTTAGTTCCAAAGTAGAAGACAGACAAGGGAGTTTAGTCCTAGCCATCTTTCAAACTCTTGTTCTTTTTATAAGCAATGACTGGCCGTTGGCTCAGAGGTCAAGCTATTTTACTCTGAAACAGTTTGTATTCCTTACTTTATAATCGAAGCCGTATTCATGCTGGCCTTATTACTTCGATTTCTATTCCCCAGTATCACATTTTGTTCAATTTCAGTTTACCCGTCTTCTTGCCACAGCTGATGATACGTCTTAAGAAAAATAACGAATATTTTCAACATTCTGCTTTAACGTAAAAATATCAACATTGTGGGAGCTAAAAGTATTCCAGACATCAACCCAATATAATATCATGGGTTATTACCACAATCTATAACTGGGTATAAAGGTCTAAATGACATACCCCCTTTTAACACTACTAGAAACTTGTGTCCATGGTTATTTTAGACAAGAAGATTTTCCCTGTGTTTTAGTGTCTATAAATATATAAGATTGAATGCAGCCTGTGACATGATGGTGGCAGACTAACTTTGAGAGGCTGGTGGCAGGTCTAAATTACCAACAGCTTGTTCTCATCAACCAAACCTAACATATTCAAGGCTTTAACTTTAACTGAGGAATCAAGTTTCTTGGACTGATTTTAATGAGTTTTAATGAATGTACAAATACCATATAGTTGGGTGTTGATGTCCTGGAATGCTGTTGAGGACAATTAAATTAGGTGATAAGCACCTAGACATCAACCCAAAGACCTATACAGGATGCTAAAGATGCATATAGACAGTGAGTAAGACAATAAAGTGAATTTAACAACCCTCTAAATCATGGGTGATTGTTACTATCAAAACCCATAAGGTCTCCTTCAAACAACCAGCATGCATCATCATGTGTACTCGTTAATAGAATAACATACATGTGTAATAGAATTGCGTACATGTGTAATAGAATAATGTATATACTATTATGTATTGTATTAGAATAGTGGGCATGTATAATAAAATAATGCGTATGTATAATAGAATTTCCTACATGTGTAATAGAATAAATTAATGTACATGTACACATGAGTGTAATGGAACAATGTACATGTGTAATAGAAGAACATACATGTGTAATAGAAGAACATACATGTGTAATATAATATTGCACATGTGTAATGGAATAACATATACATGTAATACAATAACATACAGTGTATATTGTAACATGTGTATAGATTTTTACGCCGCACAGCACTCAAATTTATTTCACTTTATATGACAGTGTTGCAGGGTTTAATGGGGGAAATTGGGCTCATTGCCACCTAATGCCAGGAGGAAACCCCCGACCTTCAGTGAGTACCTGGCAACTCTTCCACATGTGGTGATCGAGTGAAAAAATCAACTTGTTTTGTAATAGAATAACATAGTATAATAGAACGTTATACATGTAGAATTGAATAACGTACCAGAGTTATATAACTTTATGCATACATCTATGAGTAATACTTGTAGAATAAAGCATATATGTAGAATAACATATATAAATGAATGTGAGATGCAACATAACATACATGTACACACATTTTCCCTGTGCCCGTGTGTTTTAGTGTTCATAAATATAAGAGAATAACATACATGTGTAATAGAATAATATATATGAACACTAAAACACACTGGCATGTAACATGAATGAATTTTTTTATCAGAAAATATAAACATGTAACAAGTTTCTATAGTTGTCCTGAATAAGTATATCATCATTGATGACCTATAAACCTTAGAGGTTGTTCAACTTAATGTGAGTGTTTAGTGGAAAGGAAAGAATTCAATTGGTACATATAGTCCCTGCACGTCCAATGATTCAATCTCTTTGGTAGCCGTGATCCTACTGCCAAAATCGAGTAAGGTGCTGGAATGCCTTTTCCGTAAACCGCCATGCTCGTATGGCCTGCTTTTTTGGTTATATAAAGAAAATTTCATGGAATCAATATGTTATCATTATTCACAGAGGAACTGTTGTTGGTTACAGGTATAACAAAACAACATCATACATGAAAATCTGTCTTGGATGGCGCTTGTGGCAGTTGTCAGAAAAGTCATTTCTAAACCTTAATGTCAATATCAATATTTATGTTTAATACAATAATCTATGTATAAACACTCACACACACAGAAAATCTTCTTGTCTAAAATAACATACATGTATGTTACATGTAATATGTGTAATAGAATAAAAACCAAGTAGAATGTTTTCAATATTTTGGTTATTAACTAGAAACCCAGAATTTAGAAAGAGAAGTTTTACATGTATTAATGTACTAAGTAGCACATCTGGCCAGCCCCTGGGACTGATACCATGTAGTATCAACCTAGTGTCAGACTAAACTTGTCTCTGGGAAATATCATATCTCTCATTTTGAAGGATGTTGAACTGGCAGCTTTGTAAGATCATGCTGACTTGGAAACAAGTAATGGAATCACACTGCCCTCAACTTAAAACACCTCAAAGGGTTTTGCACCATAAGAGGGCAACTTAAATTTCAAACATCTATATGAAGTTTCTGCTGATCCAACAGATGTTTTAAGGCGCCACCCAAAGTTCTGATGCCTCAGGGGTCACAGGGGTCATTTCCTGAATAGAAATCGTTTGTTGCATGTATGTTGGGTGGGAATCGTGGGCTGTCGAAATGGAAATCCTGTCCACAGATCCCATTAAGAGCTTTATGATTAATGATAATCACTAACTGACAGTCCAACGACCTCTGGAATACATTTACATTAGTAAGAAGCCCACAGCTTCATTGGTAACTGGTTCCCATAGAAACGTCTGAAATTATGGGATGGAATCTACATGTAGGTCTTGGAGTTAATTGACCAAACTAAGGAATCAACAATAGAAAGATTGATTATTACATTTGTCTTACAACTTCCTCATTGTAAAACAGAACAATTCTATCATGGCAAGCACATTGTTCCGGTCAACTTTTTAAAATGGCATTTTTCTTTCTTTAGAAAGAAAATAAATCTATCCACCCAATTCAAATAACATGTTTGGTAAAAGTGACATGAGCTGGCAAAGTTTTGAATAAATTTTCATAAATTCTAATTGTCCAGCATTTGAAGGAGCTTGAAAAGCTAAAGATAAATGAAAAATATTACTAGTCAGTAACCCGAAGGAACTAAAGAAGATGCAAAATAACCCCCCAAAAAATCCAAATAGCCATGAGTACATTTTGGGAAATTTTGTTACTTATAAAACCTCCTAAAAGTACATCTTCAAGATTTGTATTATTGTGTACTTTTTGATAAAAAATAGCTACATCTGTTATCTATATTTGGCAGCTCAAGCCACTTTAAAAATACATAAAAATTGATTGATTGATTGATTGGTGTTTTACACCGTACTCAAGACTGTATAAAAAGGTGCTTTATCTACTGAGCGATAACTCTGGCTTGAGAAACTATAAGTTAACTCTGGCTAGAGAAACCGTAACTCTCAGTCTGGCTAGAGAAACGACAACTCTGGCTTAAGAAATAAATAACTCTGGCTTGAGAAACGATAACTCTGGCTTGAGAAACGACAACTCTGGCTTTAGAAACGATAACTCTGGCTTGAGAAACGATAACTCTGGCTTGAGAAAGGATAACTCTGGCTTGAGAAACGATAACTCTGGCTTGAGAAACGATAACTCTGGCTTAAGAAACGATAACTCTGGCTTGAATAACGATAACTCTGGCTTGAGAAACGATAACTCTGGCTTGAGAAACGATAACTCTGGCTAAAGAAACGATAACTCTGGCTTGAGAAACGATAACTCTGGCTTGAGAAACGATAACTCTGGCTTGAGAAACGATAACTCTGGCTTGAGAAACGATAACTCTGGCTTGAGAAACGATAACTCTGGCTTGAGAAACGATAACTCTAGCTTGAGAAAGGAGTGAAGATTACAGTATATTGGTGACATAAGTATATCAAGTAATTCCCATAAAGGTATCATATGTCTGACAACACAGGATAGTATGAGCTGTAACGACTCAGATGATTTGATAACAGATCTCCCAGTCAGATAAGGGTCAACTGTTTGAGAAAAGACACCTCATGTGAAAGAGAATATATCCATATTCAAGAGCTGGTCACATATATTTCTTAAAGTTTACAATTTATATTGCCATGCAGTTTTACATAATCTTTGTGTTGTTATGTCCCAGTGAATACAGGTACAGCAAACAGTCATTACCTTGTACCATTTAACACTAATTAATACACACTCTTCTTAAAGAAGAAAAAACACAACATGTTTAATTGCAACTTTTTTTATCCTGAATAAGAAGATTAGGCAATCATGTGGCATAAAAAGGAATACACTGACATGTATCTTTTTTTCACACAGTCTCTTACATATGATAATAATCTTAAAACCTCTTCCCCCTGACATGGTAATGACTTAATCAAATTAATTCAAAATTATATCAACAAGCACATTAAGATAATTTGAATTCATTGGTGCCCGAACGATAGAAAATTCAATTGTTGAAAGTACGGTACATGTAAGTAGATTGAATGATAGATGTTTTACGCCACACTCTGAAAGATCACAGTTCACTTTATAAGGCAGCATTCTTAGGTTTAATGAGTTTGCCCTGTTTTCCTGTCCCTCTATGGTGAAGCACTTTGACAGCCAAACCATTCTCAAAATATGTAAAGGGGATTGAGTGCAAACACACTCAGAATTTATTCTAAATTTTCTGTTGAATGAATTTGATTTGAACCCATATCCAAATGATAACATTGATTAAAATATTTATCAACCGTTAGTAAAACACAAAAATTCACCATGCTAGTGTACTGGTCTTAGTGAACATATATCTCTGTAAATAGGGTACAATTCAAGACAATTTGAAATTATTTGTAATCCTGCATTCAAGTATTTTTAACAAAGATAATTTTTCAACTTTCAAATTTTGAAATGCAATTCTTTCATAGTTTCACATTATTTCTTCATAAGCCTCTTGACTTAGAATAAGATGCTGTAAAGATTAAGCTAATTTATAATAATTGTCCATGGTCGCAAATTAGCATGTGCAACTTAATGGTGTTACTGTTAGTGTATTCATATAAACTTTACCTGATTTTACATAATTTTGGAATATGGGCTGTGTAATGAAAAACATCCTCAATAAACATCATCAAGTTATCCATTAATTTCAGATTAAAGGCCACGGGGTTTAGATGAACATTTTCAATGTTCTTAACACCAAATCTCTACAAATTGAAAACTTCCTCCATCAAGGAAAATGTCTCCAAAAAGGAGTCATTTAGACTTCCTAATTAAAATACCCAGCTCAGATCGACACAAACAAGCTTAAATAACAAGTTTCACATATTTGAATACTAACAAAGGCCTTAAATTCATGTGTGATTTTCTCTAATCTAACACCAGTCCAGACTATGCTGAAGTTCTGATTGATGAGGCGACCAGACAAACAACATGTAAGACTTAAACTAAGTTTTTCTATGAATACCTCCCAAAAAGATGTCAAACAATATATATTTTTTTATGACATGCTTGAGTAGCAATAAGCTAACATTCATTTAATTTGACACAGATTTTCAGTACAGCTTGAAAACAAATTCCTTAAGTTACAGAGAGAAAATGTTTGTGCTGTTAATATATTTATGAACACTAAAACACACAGGCACAGGGAAAATCGTACTTTAATTGTTATTTATGAACACTAAAACATGCAGCACAGGGAAAATCTTCCTGTCTAAAATAACCCTGACCCAAAATGTATTACATATATGTATTCCAGAAAATTCTACTGACTACGGCCAAACTCCTGTCTGTCTTCAAGCTTATGAAATGTCATCGTTTTTGGTTTATTACAACAACCTACATGTATGATTAAGTGTAAATGCCATACTACCAAACTGCCCATCCAAACTGCTTGAAATCCACTTGAACAGGTAACTGGCTAACTCCTGATGCATTGTTCTTTAAAAAAGCAAGATCTTTCAAGACAAAGTGCCTTTATTCCAGTATAGGAAGTTTCCATGGATGTGAAATTCTCTAACAATGAGAATAAAATATTCCTCTTTTCTATTACAGAGAAAATGAAAAGTGATGGGTTGAGCTAAAGATCATAACTGAGTAACGAGACTTAATGACTTCTTTGTCGTATCAGATCTGAAAATCACTATATACTGCATGTGTGATATCTGATAATATTAGTTATACGACGCCCTTGCGTGGGTATACGGGTAGATATTTGGTGTCTGACATTAATATTTTTCCAAGGCGAAGCCGAGGAAAAATATCTGTCAGACACCAAATATCTACCCGTATACCCACGCAAGGGCGTCGTATAACGAATTTATCACCATCCAGAGCAGCTTGTTTACTTAAAACTGAGTTTAATCAGCTGTTCTTTATTCGATTAGTTCACAAAAATGTCATGGGTTTAGTGTATTGAACGAGGTCTACATGACGTCGCGAAAGAAAGAAATTCTATTGTGACGTTGCAAAGTTATATTGGTTTTCACGATCTTTGAGACAAGCATAGCGTTCAATGCTGACGAAACAACATTCTAAACTGACGTCACAATAGGATTTCGTCTTGACTGAAGATTGCTGTGACGCACCAAGACCTTCACTCCGTGGTAATAACAGCGCGTGAGATCTTAACTCCGGGGTTATACAGAATCAAATATATACACGGAAAGAACTGGGATGCAGACTCACATTCTGGGCGTTTTGACCAATCAAATGCCAAGAAATTTATCTCAATGGTGATAAGGAAAGATATATACCTGACAATGAAAGGGAGACAATGAAACTGATGCACTTGAAAGGGAAAAGATCAGATAGGTTAATAATGCTCTTTCTACTCATCAGTAATCCTCTTGATTCAGGAAGTCAAAATAGTATTCAAATAGATTAATATTATTAAGGGACGTCTGACCCTCGTTTTATCCCTTGGACACAAAAAAAATGCAGTGAGATGGGTTCCATGGAATGCAAATGAAATAAAAAGTAGACTGCAAAATATAATAAATACACTAATTTAACCGTCTTCCTGACCAGCAAGTAAGTAACACAGGAAAGAGACACATGTGCGGCTAATTTAACCCCACCTTTCTCCATTCTGAGACAGAAAGACCTGACTTTTTTATCTGAGGGGGGGTCTACAGAACACCAACATTTTGTGAGCAAGGGCCAAGGGAACACCATGTATTATGTGAAGAATTGCCCTCCCCTTTTAAATAGGATGGTTAACACTTATTAAGCACCATAAGATGTCGCTTTTTCCAGAAAATAGACTAACAAGGACAATAAGCTAAGCATAATATAAACTTAAAAAAGAAAATTTTAGAAAATTGCATATTTTTAGGGTCAACAAACACACTCAAACAGGGAATTTCTAATTTACAAAAATTATGGATGATGTTTTGTGAGGACTCACTGGTAATGGTATCTGGAAAAAAGTTTTCGGTTATATATTCACATGTGGAACAACCTGAAATATAGGCCTAGTACATGTATGCTTTTACAATGAATGGTACAAAAGTGTTCATATAGAGTCGAGGATTGGTTAATTTAAATTCAACATCAACAATAAAAACAGACAGCCATTGAAACTGAGTGAAATGATTATTTAATTATTATCTAATAATGTCTGGTCAATTCACTAAGTCGGATTGTGAAGAGGCAGCGCAACAGGGGACCCTGTAAGGAGACACGACTTGGCCTGGGCCGACGGGTGCTGGTAGAGGCAGACCTGGCCCGCTAACTGTCACAGTCGGCGTCACTAAATCCTTAACAACTAGGAGAAAAGTTTATGAACTATTCAAAACTAACCACTTTCCAAATCAAGTATGCATTGAGCTGGCTTTAATATGACTTGACACATATAAAGTTTATACTTACGTTCAGCTGCTGGCTGAGTTTAATTCCAATGCTACAAACAATGAGCACATAAATTAAGAAAGTTTTCGGGGTAGCTAAGTACCCTGCCATAGTGTCTACCGGTTAAGTGATGTCTCAGCCCGGTTAATGCAGTCGGCCAGCAAGAGGCCTTCACCCGTTAACACCTGAGATGAAAAACTTCTGGTAACTAATTAAAGCATTGACGCAGAATAAAGACAGAGTTAAGAACTCTTTCCCAGGAACCTAGACTCCAACTTCTGGCCGTTTTGCAAAGTCTTTGCTGTCTATCCGAGAGGAAAAACAGCAATCTCTGCAAACCCTTCTCTCTAAAAGTCGTCCGCCTTGGCTGAGCTGCGAAGGCACAGTGCCTATGGGCCGTTACAATAAGCTATATTCTCCCTACGAAGAATTTCCGATTATTTACCGTAATCGGAAAAGTTGAATGACTCAAGGGGAAGCAGGCGGTGTGAATACAAGCATGTGCCCTTCTCAAGTTTTTCAGGATAATCATGCCATGGTAATAACAATTGTCATATTGTTTTGATAAAGTAAAGTGACTTTCTTTAACAGGCAGCCGAGGGAGTGGGCTCACTTTGATCAACGGCAGAGCTGGACAGTCCACACGCTACAGCAGGGGTGTAAGCTTTTGCCAAACCCAGTAGTCTGCGAAAGACGTTTGTTGGGGCTGATTCGTCAGTGGTATACCGTTTGTGCTAAATAGTATACGGGTGTCGAATTTCACTCTATCCACTATTCTTAGAGGTAGGCAGTTAACAGAGAACCGCCGGTTATCCTCCAGATAGTTAATATCGCATATATAACTTCTAAAGGGCTTTCAGAATTCTCTATAGTATAATAGAATTAGAAGCTGTTACAGCTTGGGTTCAGAGAGTTTCTGTGAAATGGTTGGACATGGAACTTATTAACCTGTGAAGCCGGTGCAGGTATTAGGCCTATAGCTCATACGGTCCGAGAAGGGCTATTGGTACTTTGATGGCCTACTGTTCTTTTATTTTTTTTTTATTAGCGCTCTCTCTTTTTTTCTCTTTTTGCTGGTAGGTCTATTTAGCGAATTTAGATTTAGGCCTATCGGATTTACGGTAACCCAATGCCCTTCTACAATCATGATGCAAATGGCAATGCCTGTAGCTTTTAAATACCCTCTTAAACACAGTAATCCCTTAGCTAATCCAGTTACCTATTACTCTATTGAGCACCTATCTAACCATATCAAGAACATGGTTGGCCTTGGTGGATATTTTTGCTGCCTTTTGTTTTCTCTCTAATTGGCCGACAGAGAGTTCGTATGAGCATCCGGTAACGGCCCTCGGCTAGGTAGAAGGCATATTACATGTGGGTTCTAGATTCTTTTATCCAGTTAGAAGATATTGGCTATCGACAAGCAGAAGCAATTCTGCCGTGAAATCTCACGGAAACAAAGTATTATAAATAAGCCATCCTGAAGAAAAAGATGATACCGGGAGGGGCCTATACATATTTTATTACTTGGGTCCGTACTAAGGTTTTCCTGTCCTTCCTCACTCTGGGATATCGAAACTATTGTCAGTTAATTTGTCACCACAGTATCTAGTCCGGGTTTCTGACTCCAAATTTACTATTTTTGTAAACTGACGGGCGTATCCAAAATACGACCGTCAGTATAAAACAAATAGTAATTTTGGAGTCAGCAACCCGGACTACACAGTATCCAACCTAATTGAACATTCAATGGAAGGATCATATATTATACAATTATTGACTCTCATGCCAGTTAATATGATGTTATAATGACCTGGACAACTTATATTGACCGATGCCGAAGGCAGAGGTCAATATAAGTTTTCCAGGTCATTATAACCATCATATTAACTGGCAGGAGAGTCAATAATTGTTTTATTATATATCAAGTTAGTGTATATATTTATTCTAAACCTTCACAGAATTTCAGGCAGATGTTATATTTACATAATTTACATAACATAGTACAAAGGCATTACAAATGCAATGGGTTAAATTACGTCATGTGGATTATGTTTAAACACTCAAATCTGATGTCATCGGAATGACGTCATAGTAATAAAGCTACACTAAAAACAAAGAGAATGTGACGTCAAATCTTATATTAACCAGCAAGTCATGTAATATAAGATAATATTAACTGTCATGTGACAGCCTATTGACCAATGAAATTGAAACACTCACTCCAGTTATATAATAAAGACAAAGATCGGTTTAAATAGGTTTATATCAAAAGCCAGGGTTTCTATAATGAATTTAATAATCTCGTTAAATGTACGATTGGCTGATCAGATGACCTTTGACTTCGAAACGTCACCCCATAAGCGATTCTTCGCCATATTGCGAATGATTGAAGGGGGAAAAAGTTTCCCGATAAAGTTTGATAAGATATAAGAAAACACCAAGGACTGTGAGAATGGTTTTCTTCGGGTATGGCATCGAAAATCGCCCTCTGTAATCTTGAGTATGGCGTAACAAGGAACAAACTTTATAGAGGATGTCAATTTATCTGAGTGTTAATGAGATTTTATTTATACTGATCTTAAAACTTCTCATATATTGTCTCAGAAACGTGCTCTAGTATATTTTATTCTTGCCATAAATATAGGATGACCTTATTCAGTCAGCTGTCAGCCATTTGTTCTGGAGAAATCTGGGCGTGGTTTCATGCAATCAAACCATAATGACATGTGACAACCAGGTGTGTGAATGGTTGAGGTTTTAGCTCTCGATGTCGGCCTACATTTGCTATAGTATTTTGAAATATGACTATGAATGAACCTTCATCAGTTTGCACACATCCATGCTTATAACGGACAGCATGTGCTTCAGAGACTGTGCTTTCTATTCCTGAATACCACTCAAAACGGAAACTTTAATTTCCAAGCAATATCGTTTCAATTTATGAATAGGTATATTGAACGTTTCAGTTTAACATTGAAAGCAAGCCTTCTCAAACTCCCACGAACCGTGGCCCGAGAATCAACTGGTTCGAAACTGTTTCTTCATTGGTCTCTAACTGCGCACATTTGCCTAGCGATCTGGATGATGTAGGGTCAATGCAACGGGCAGGATGACCCGAAAAAATACGCTCCGTCTCATTCCTTGCCAATTCCTGTGATCAATGTCATTGAAGAAGCTTATTGAGTAAATTTTATATTTAAATGACATCGTTTCAAAACGTTCTTATAACTTTTCAAATTATGTGAGAGAACGAATGAAGAATTTGTTTTCAATTTTGTTTTCATTGGGCTTGCAACTCAGGGCTTATATAGATGGGCAGTCGGTTAACATTCCACTTATTCCACATAAAGATCGAACGAGTTCTCACCCTACGTGAAAGTAAAGTACTCTCCAAAGGTCGAGTGTTTCCTCAAGAATAGCCTGGTTTACTTATCCACTATATCACATGGCAGCGCCACCATATATATAAGTAAAATGGTCTCGAGTACGACGTAAAACATATGTACCAATCAACCAAAAGCGCATATGCTTTCGACAACGAGAAATCACGAGAAAATGCGGAATTCCGACACATCGCGCCACTTACAGGATGGTCAGTATATAGATCGATAAAACATGCAAACGTTTTCCAATGACATTAATATTTATGGAAAACGCCAGTCAATCAATGAACCTTGCATTAATACCAATCCAAATGATTAGTATGCTAACTGCATGGACATACATGATAGATTTGAAGTTCTCACAGCCATGGGGAGGTATGAATGTCAACCGAGCGTCTGTAATAAGGGCTAAGTGCTATATTAAAGGTTAACCCGAGATTTCGTCTCTTTTCTACAACTTGTACAAAAAAGCTACAGTGACGTATATGTATGCATATATATTTATGGACACTAAAACACACGGGCACAGGGAAAATCTTCTTGTCTAAAATAACCACAGAGACAAGTTTCTAATTGTGTTAAAAAGAGGTATATCATTTAGACCTTTATACCTCATCATAAATTGTTGTAATAAAGTAAACCTATGATATTTCATTAGGTTGACGACTGACAGGAGCTTGGCCTTAGTTTATATAAATAGATTTCTGTATATTAGTCACCAAATGGCAGATATTGCTCAACCGTAGATTGTCGAAGGCCAGCTTTTACGACTAATGAGTGCAAGATGTCGGACGATAGGAAAAAAAGAGAGTCCTTTTTTGTACAACCCCACTTACATCCAGTTATGTGAAATACTTCCTATATAGAGAAGACAGTTTCCTGTTCCAAACAATCCTCTTAAAACACTTTAAAACTCTTTCCGTGGAAACTGTTGTTACACTAAAATCCCTGGCGTCTGTGTATTGCTTGTTTCAATGTGTCTATAGAGCGTTGTGAGGTTGTTTCGACAACTTTCACACCAACGCGTTGATGACGTTGGTGGACAACCAGAGAGGCATATCTCTGAGCATAAACGTAAATAATTCTGACAACGTGCGCTGTACAGCACAAAACAATGTCATTAAAGGGGCATGAGCTGCCAAAATGTTGATATTTTGACGTAAACACAGAATGTTGAAATTATCGGCTATTTTTCTCAAGACGTATAATTCAGAAGCTTTTTAGTCCTTCTAGTCTCAAAAATGTACGATAAAGTATTGTTTTGAACTAACTTTGACTTAGAATGAATGAATGGTCGTCCCGGTTATTTAAATTTTGCTACTTTTCGAACACGTTTTCGGTTCGTACAGGACACATACTGTATGGATTTTCCTCATTCCAACGCCGATCATTTAGTTTTTCGATGGCCTTCAAAGCCTCTTACTGTCGTGACGATTAGAAATTATGAAAAAAGTGTGAATTTCGGCAGCTCATGCCCCTTTAACTTGTTTAAGTGGCATTTAGAAGTTGAGCATAATAATGAAGGAAAGAACACTCTTGCGTATGGATTTACAACTTCTTGGTTTATTGGGAACACAATAAACCAAGAAGCTGTAAATCCATACGCAAGAGTGTTCTTTATTTCAATGTCATTAAGTCAAAATTAATTTTTTAGGCGTAATTTAATTCTATAAATACGAGTCAAATCATTGTATGGAGTTATACAAAGCATGATTATATAAGGCCTTACATCCTTTTCAACCTAAAATTCCTTCTGTCGAATACATTGTGTAGGAATAAAATAAGAAAGGCGCTAAAACCGTCTACAGAGCTTTGCCATGGTCAATTAAGCTGAAGTCCTTCATGTTATAACACACTATTCCGATCATTATTTATTAAATCTAACTCTTGCCCTGTACAAAATCATTCCGAAGTCACACATATAATATCCGTCTGGTGGTAAAATACAAACAATCAATCGAACTGAAAATGATTTCACCGATATGGCTGGGTGAATACAGGTGCTGAGGAAGGGAACGCTGTTTTAGAAATGTCGTTTCCAGCTGAGAATTCTTGACTGCAACAGATTTTTTCTTTTCAATTTTTCAAACCCTGTATTTCTTGTTTCAGTGACATTTAGAAATTGAGTTGATAATAACATAAGGCTTCTCTATGGATTGCAACTTCTTCTTTATTGTAAACACGACGTTTCGGTACAGTTTCTTAACTTGATAACGGTGCTAGAAACTGTACCAAAACGTCGTGTTTTACAATAAAGAAGAAGTTGCAATCCATAAAGAAGCTGTATGTTATTAAAACCCTGTATTATATAAAGAAATATGGAGGATTTTTATCTGGAGGGCTCACTTTTAGTTTTATAAATTTCGAGTTGAACTTTTAAGTCAAAGAATTATATTGCATTACGGTTGTCCAGTCCACCCAGTTCTTGCTACTATACCTATTCTATGTGAGCCTCTCTCAATCTGTACTATTATAAGCCGTAGACAGACCTATTGTGTCTGGCAGGAAATAGGATAGGTGGTAATTTTATGAATGAGTCAAGGCTGGCTGGCCACATACCTGTTGTTAGTTGGGCTAACAATGGGCAAGAGATGACCATACCAATAGCCAGTGGCCAGTTGTTTCCACTTGAGTGAACTAATTTGGTTAAGCTGTCGGGAAAGAAAATCACCAGAGACGTCTAGTCACAGTAAAATAGTATCTATTGTGTGTTAACGATTTTGACCGTTTTCTTTGATACGTCTTTACCGTCAGTAGGTATATAATTACTTACAATAGGATAGACAGGATCATCCATGCTTTGTGGATCGGCATTATATAAATCAGTCAACAAAGGCCTCCAGCCAATGTCAAGTTCTTGACATGTCACGTCAGATTATCTACCTTACAAAACAGTGCTAAATGTCAATATTACCTTTGAGATATCAACACTTCGTGTGATCAATATACAAGTGTATATAAACCTATAATTCACAGATCAATATCTGTTTACAATCATAGTCAGACATAAAACACGTAACCGTGCAGAGAGCCCGACCCTGTACTTCACCAATGGACAAACCCTCGTGCCAATCAGCTAAAAGGACGGGATAGAAGCTTATAAAGTGTTCTGTTTTACGACTCTTTGCAGATTCAAACACAAATAATTGACTCGGAGTTGTCAGTCAGGGGTTTCTGATACCTGATCATATGATGTCTAGACACTTGAAAAATAGATATTCCAAAAATCCGAAAGTCTGAAAAAAGACAGACACTTGCATTTGGTTTCCAACAATATAATCTACCGTCATCCCTAGACTAAAATATTTTTGTTTTTTTAACCGATTTACCAGTAAATTGTTAAATAATAGTGAAATAATATTCGCTGGCATCGTTTGCGGGCTAAGCTTAAGTTAAACAACTGCAATCTGCACAGCCGTGTGTATCTCCGAAATTGAGATATTGCGGCACCACCACGGAGTTGAGCGAGGGATTGTTTCTGGAGGGAGACACGATCACAAACGGCCCCAAAGAGTCTAATTTGAAAGTTCATTATTTCACAAGCTAGATGACAAGAATGAACTACACGTTCAGTAAATAAATGATTGTCTCTATGACAATTATCTTCAAAAGGATTTAGACAAGATATTTCCCCGTTGATTAGTCCACCATCTGTTAAGTTGGAATATATTCCCAAAAGAAATAAAGCCCTGTGCTCCAGTTGACATGGGCGCATAATATTAGAATATTTGGACTTCTGTGCCTACGTGATTGCAGGATCATCACCGTCATTTTTCCTTTATATAAAAGGCAATAATAATTTTATGAAATTCTGTTTCGGTATAGTAATCTTGCACACGGTTCGAGTGTTGGATTATATCGTCTTACGTTACGAAAAACCCCATAAAAACGCAACAATGAAATTATTTTGATCAGAATGCGATTACTTTTTGGGCGCAAGCTCGTTCTACGAATGCTGTCCATCGCTGCGTTTTTTTCAGCGCAGTTCTAAAGTACTTGGCTCTGTTTAAAGCATTTTTTTTTTTGCTATGTTCAGTTTCAGGTATATTTACTAATTCACAATTCCTCCGTAAAACGTAAATGGATTGCATTGTCAACGAAACGTTTATTCTGTATCCGGAAAAATAAGTAATATCATTTTTTTTAAAACTGAGATTGTATCCGTTAAACTACAGGTAAGAGGTAAACCAGGTGAGATTAAAGTTGAAGAGATCGGTTTTTGTATTTGTGATAGTTGGCCTGGAAGTCAGTAATTGGGTATAATTGAAAATCACCTGAACAAGTTTGTCCGCCCCATTTATTATCAAAGTAAGAAATCTTTAGTTAAATACCTGACACTTAAGAATGAAAAAAGATTATACGTTTACGGGGTTTGAAATTTATCTCTTACTCTTTGTCCCTTGAAAGGAGAACAGATTCTTTGACATTCCCCATGCATCTACAAATCATCGTGTATGTGAAAAGGTTGTCGGTTAAAGACCTATGTAAGGTAAAGATTTCTTTTATTTCATTTAGCGTTTGGGCAATTCAGTTTGACTTACAGTTCACCTTCATTATACCGAGAGTCTAGGGTATTTAATTTGCCTCACCATGCGTGGAAATCAAGCGGTTTGAATACCTACAGCCACCGCGGACCGTTCACACAACACACGTTTACATCGCGATAGATGGTGTCCAGTGTCGTGAGCTTGATGCTTTGATGCTGGACCTCCCAAGGATATCAAAACCCTACTGTAAATTATATATTTATGAACACTAAAACACAGACACAGGAAAAATCTTTTTGTCTAAATTAGCCATAAAGACAAGTTTCTATCTGTATTAAAAAGAGGCATGTCATT
Organism: Lepidochitona cinerea; assembly: GCA_963971465.1. Lineage (NCBI taxonomy): Eukaryota > Metazoa > Mollusca > Polyplacophora > Chitonida > Tonicellidae > Lepidochitona > Lepidochitona cinerea. The sequence continues at coordinate 13,798,125 of OZ020560.1, read as the reverse complement.
TAGAAATTCATACCCAATCATACATTGTTGTAATAAACAAAACCCGTGATATTTCATCAGGTTGACGGAGCTTGGCTTTAGTCAGGCCACCTTCTATATTGTGCTGCATTTTTTTAGTACAAAAAACAAACGACGAACATTTAAACGCAAAACCAACAATGCAGAAGATGAAAACGCCACAGCTTTTACAAAAGTATAGAAAATGAATAAATGTTTCAGACCTTTTCCGCCAATTTGTTTTATTATTTCAACATTTTGTTATCTTGTGTTTTAACTATCGTGGAGAATGCATTTGCTGGATTGTTTGCATAACACTTGTTAATCTTTTGATGACAGTATCTTCTATCAGAAGTCTATGAATGCTGCTTCTATCGAAAGAAAGTGTTCAAATACGATCAAATATTGCCTGTCTCATACCACTAAAGCATTTGCATCAGGTTGAAAGGAAAACCAGCTGATTCGCGTTGGACATTTTGGAATGTTCCATTACAGAATTTTAGGGCCTAAAGGTTTTAAGGGCCATATGTGATCTAGAAAAAATGACGGGTTTCTATGAACGACATAAGTGTATAGCATTCATAAAATAGTATACATAAAATTATCACGCCAAGCTGAAACTTCCCATAACCACAGCTCTCAGAATGTATGAATTACAAGGGACCGCTGAATGGCTAATAATAAAGACTTGCTAATAAGAAACTATTCCCAAAGACCCACTTATCTGGCTATAAACTATTAACGATCTGTAAATGGCTGACGATAAATGTTCCGACAGACCTGACTCAGTTCACAAGGCTAAATTACACAGGTCAAAGCAGTTAGCTGTGAAAGAATAACCGGGGCAACACTGCTCCTTGTTGTACCCCAACACAGAGTGCGTGACAAATGCTATCAGTTCGTTGCTATCAGTTGATTTCGCGATCGTACACCTATCATTATCACAAATGAAGATGTAAAATCCACTGAACCTAAAGTTCTAGTACGGTTCGTGAGTCTACCAGATAATATCTCTAGACATTAAAGCAGAAAACTACTCGGATATAAATCTAAGCCCAGAATAAGGCCAAACGATAGTGAAACATTTTTAAGTTTCCTCCAGTTTATTAAGGTATCCAGAAATCTCCACACCCGATGAATGAATAATGACACAGATTTAAATGGCTTTTATTTTGCATTTTCAGGAGGTAATTGCGGGTCTACTTCAAAACTCATTTGCCACAAATGACGCTATTTATTATCTTTTCAAGCGAGAAGATCAAATGATATTTTTTTTCTGATTTTTGATTGATTGATCGATTGTTTGGTGTTTTACGCCGCGCTCAAGATTATTTCACTTAAATAACGGCGTTGCCACTTTTATTGTGGGAGGAAATGCGGGCTCTATGCCTGGAGTAACCCCAATCAGAAAATATTCCAATTTTTTTTGGACTGAGTGGGACTCGAACCCGCGACCCATTGTTGGAGACTGTTCGGACTGAGCGTCCAACGCTCTACCTACTGAGCCACGGAGGCCTTCTGATTTTTTTAAAGAAGATTAAAATCCAAAATAATTCCAAAGCTTATAGAAAATATATTTTTAGTTTGATCACGTTTGTTATTCGTTCATTCTCGGAATATATACTGAAGAATTTTATCATGAAGATCAAAACAACATCCCTTTGTTTGACAGTTAAAACTTAAAATTTGCAATGAAGTAATATAAATATCAGTCATACCAATTAGAAGCATTCACGGAAAAATGTGACATTTTCGTAAGCTGATATCGATCCCTAGCATGCATTTTATTGGAATCGTGTGATGTATGATGATGGCGGGCTTCAAACAGGTGGTCCAGGGATTGGTAAACATACTCCATCTAACTCCATAGTTTCTTTTTACATTTCACTGGTGGTGTTTGTTGCTGTTTTGGTAAGTGGGGTATGTATGAAGGCTGCATGAGACCAACCCACAAACACACCCTCTAGAAACACGGCTTAGTTCTATAGATCCATCGGCCGGGCTGGGTCATTTTTGATGTCGAAGGCCAAATTATGTTTGTTTTCTCCTACATACCACCAGGTGGCTACGCTACAGGTTTGTACAATGATAGTTCCTGGCCCCTATCGGGTTTCTGGGATGCCCTTTATCCAGTGCTCGTGCTGCCACTGCCTATATCATGCGTTTAAAGTCAACGACCAACTGAGTAAAGCTGATTTAAGGTCGAGTTTTTCATCGTAGGTCATCAGATACAACGACCGTGTTACTAAAAACACATAAAAGCCAAGAAGAAACACAGCAACAATCTAGATATATAACTTTTTATGAAGTTAATTATCACGTTAAAATAAATTATGACTTTTAAAGACGCACCAAAGAACGCAGTATACAAGGTTGTTTGATAGCGATAAAACACTTCATCTCGGAAAATCCCGACCATCTGTGCAAAACAATGCAAAAATACACAGCAGTATTCATCATTTTCATTTGTTACTGCAGGAAGTCAACGTCTCGTGGACACTGGGATATTATTGACTATAATTCAATATCCTGTGAACATTTTCTTACATGTTCTTGTGATTGGTCGCGGCTTCCGTAAGGCAGAGTTGGCAATCTTAATAGTGGGCACTTAAAATCTCTGCTTGGTAAAAGCAGTTTCGTCTTGACTTTTACTGTTTCTCCTTCATGCTTACGGTCAAATTTTCTCTCATAACTGTGTAGAATTTCGAATTTAATTTTCACCATAAATATCGACGAGTCAAGAAAATGAATCCCCCCAATGTCAAGATGAGCTGACACATGAAACCCCACAGGATTCAACACCCATGACAGTGGTGGAACACGATGGCGATCCGTCTCCAATAGCATTCTATCACCATTTGGAGAATTCTGAAGAGATACTCGCATTGCATGCATATGTCAGTTGAATTTCCTCTTTGAGTACAAACTCTTTTCTTTCCACTAAATACTCGAATTCTGTTCAACAACGTTTATTTGATTGTTTTATGTTTTACGCCGCGCTAAATATTATTTCACTTATATGGCAGCGTTGCCAATTTTATTGTGGAAGGAAACCGGGTTCTATGCCCGGAGGAAACCCACGACCTTCCGGTGGTACGTTTATTTGATAATCCTGACCATTGGCTAAATAGCTTTACAAGTGAAAACAACTGTTAAGGTTTACATGTCAATCCTGAATTATCATTACAAAGCCATTGTAGAACCTTATCTAAATAACATTACTATATTGAAAAATATCATTCTTTTTAATGTCCACTTATCGGTGGGACTTTACTGTGAAAACTGACAAAGATGTTAATCACTCGGAACACCCTTCGGCTATCTTCGCTCGCTACCGGTCGGCTTTGACACGCCCGTAAATCCCCGAAGTTTCAGAGTGCTTTGGTATTTCACGCACGTAAATCCCCGAAGTTATCAGACTGAGATGTTAATGTGTGGTATATGTTATTTCATTTCATAGTAGACTTCATTATATTAAATTAAAGTCATGTCCATAGCTAAAGAGTCTTACATTTTACCAAAAAGGTGTCAATCATTTATAGGGAGAAGTATATCTTTCTATTGTAGTTCCGGTTTGACACGCACGCCCCCTGAGTACCAGGCAAGGTTGAATAGAGGGAGATGTACTTGTTTATGTCACCTGCAAGATGTACATCTAATAAAAACGTCAATCATATAATAGTGTTTCTTAAGTGTTTTGTGAAATTGACACTTGTATCTATATAGATACCTTCTCTGACAAAGTAATTCTCCGCAGTATGGAATTTATTTTGCCGGAGTCAAAAGTCTGTCGGAGCACGTTGACATATACAGGCCTACATATGATTCCGTCAATGGGTCGAATATCTCTTGCTTGTTTAATTTCTTAACGCTAGTTTCAGATGACTCAGTAGTCAAAAGTGCATATATATTGTTCAGTTGACACGACTTCCCCGTAGCACCCAGGAAAATGTCGTTTTTCCCATTAACAACGTTTGAAGCCTTTTTGGCGTAATAGTTCCCGACGGCATGCACCAGTTACCAAACCGTTTAATGATTGTTTACAATGACGCATTTGTGAATAAACCAAGGGCCTATAAAATTCGAAATTTGTAGACCTTTAACTGTCATTAAAACTGTTTTGATGGCGGCATTATATTGTACGTGTTGTGTTCCACGGCATACGAACTAAGCGTAATGTGTGGGTTAGTGTCTAATATTTTCTTTCTACTTCCGCCATGGGACACATTCCAGAAAATCAAACCTAATCAAAATTCCTAAAGATGCATTTAGAAGTTGAGGTAACAATATTAACTCAAGAGGTTTATGGATTACAGAAGTTGTAATCCATAAACCTCTTGAGTTAATACCAATTAACATTACCATGACGTCTCTTCACACTATTAGTGACCTTATTGACCTCCGTCTGGGAAGCAGCTTTGTGAATCCAGCCAGCTCGTGTCGTACTATTGAGTATTATTCTGTCTGTCACATTAACATGCCCCCCCCCCCCCCCCCACACACACACACACACCCCTCCCACTACCTACACTACCTGAATTCACAATCTATCCACGGTCTAATCATAATGACCTGAGAATTCTGGACAACTTATTTGGAATACTATTCCGAACGCCGATACAACAAGTGCCAGACAAATAAAAAAAAATACCAAAAGGGAATTACGGTGGCTTGAATAGGACATTGGAATCCTGTTAGTTTTAAATTTTTTTCTAGTTTCAAATTTTTTTTTAGTTTTAAATCTTTTTTTTCAGTTAGGTATGTTTTTTCAGGAGGTTTTTACCCAATGTCCTATTCAAGCCACCGTAGGGAATAACAACAAAATGAAATTAAAGATGTATCCTAGAGAGGACTACTGGATGTGGAATTCACGTTTGTATTTAAAAGTTCGGAACAATAGATCGATATTATGATATGGTTGAATAATTACTATATGACGAGACGACTGATGTATTAGTGGCACCAGTCAGCTATCCATTTCGTAGCTAAATAAACTATCAAACTGTGTTTAAATTGATGTACGGCCACGCTTCGTTTCTGAATTAGACTCTATCTCCGACACATGATATTATGTCTACCGAAAGTGCCTTAAAACATCTTTGTAATTTGATGGAAATTTCTCGACAATATTGAATTACCAATCCCATTCAAAACCGTTTTGTTTTATTGTTTCAATGATATTAACGTGCAAACTGACGTTTGAACAGAAATCTCCATCCAAAATGTCGATATCCTAAAAAATCGACGAAAACTAGTTATGTGCATATTCTTTCTTCTATATAAGTTTCCCGTGGCAACAAACACACCTGCGAACGTTCTGATTGGTTTCCTCAAACAGCTCCACGTGAGAGCAGGACACCAAACACTTATTTTGCTATATATCTTAGGTTTAATGAAGATACCGTTTAACGACTACATTAGTTTTTGATTTATTCCACTTGGAATGGATCAGTTTTTGCCCCTTCCTATCGAAGAGGTATATCAATCCATACGAATTCACTTATGCTTGTGTATCACGTTTTCATTTTCTACACATTTGGCATACCCCATCCCTTACAGTGTACTAAACTTGTGCTACAGTACGCACTCGGTATTGTGGAACTTTTGGTAGCTGTAGGGTGGCATGGCCATTCTCGTCTACCGTACAACGCGATGAATGCAGAGTGTGGAAAACAAAGCATTGACCCAAAGTTGAATATCAGATGGAGAGTAACTTAGAATTCGTCCCGTTTTTATGACGTAAGAATAGTGCAATATTTTATTAACGAAATAGATTAAGTTGTTAGCTGTGAGTTGCCTTCATCTGAATAGCTTGAGATTACAACGACGTAAAAAATGGAACAGATTGGAACTGATTTTGTTCTTGTATAAACGATCGATAAGGGAAATTAAAACGGACGTGATGTTGGCATACAAACCATACATATTGCCGGTCTTTAAATCCTCTCGGATTATGACTCAATATTAGATAAACTCTCTCACAGTTCTACGTGATTCTCCTATAGACTATCTATATTAGTAAAAATTATGGGGTTCAATCTCAGTCTACCGATGCTCTTGCCATAGTTAACATGCGCAACCATTGTCAATGTATTACAAAATGATCCCAGAAAATTCTACTGACCAAGGCTAAGCTGCTGTCAGTCGTCAACCTAATGAAATATCATAGGTTTGGTTTCTTACAACAATTTATGGGTTATAAAGGTCCAAATGATATACCTCTTTTTAACACAATTAGAAACTTGTCTCCATGGTTATTTTAGACAAGAAGATTTTCCCTGTGCCCGTGTTTTTTAATGATCATAGATATATATTAGTAGTATGCTCTCCTCGAATTTTGTTTCCCCAATTGATGACGAGTTAAATACATGCGCAAGCCTGGTAAACTCCATCGTCCAGGATTTAAATATGCCCATGTTATGCCTATACATATATTATCCAATAGTAACTACAAAATAACTGGATCGTACATTGGAATCTTGTTTATATCTCTGGGCCAGTGTGACTTTATTTTCAAAAATATATATTTATGAACACTAAAACACACGGCCACAGGGAAAATCGTCTTGTCTAAAATAACCATGGATAATAAAATAACCAAGTTTCAAAAATATATGTTGGCTAAACTTTTTCAGAAAGCGGTTATATAATAGGACAGTTATTGTAACTGTACACGCTGTTGTTGTCTTTTCTCAGATACACCGTTTTGGCTAAGATGGTATCATCCTCAGATGGTTGTATATCATATAACCTAAATAAATAATAACAAACATTCTCTTTAAAATTACATGGTTCTTTTCTCTTGTGACCATCAGAACGTTTTTATACAGAAACGACGAACGATGTGGGGTAAACGACGGTCAAAGACTTTATCTCTATTGACCATATCATAAAAAATTATTTATTTATTGCCTGGCATTACGTTTGTACAGGAATAATTGTTTTCCTCTGTTTAGTTTATCAAGATATCTCACTAAACGCGATATACTGGTCCCGAGTGGCAAAGTTTAATTTGGTCCAATTTGTTTAGTTACTCTGGATAAAACAAGGTCATTTTTATCCATACAACCATTTATCGTAAACTACACCAGTGTAAGCGAATAAAGAACTAAAACAAAGGCAAATTATAAACAAATGCCTTGGCGAAAGTTATAAGATTGGAGGGACAAATGAAATAATCAATCCAGTATTGGATAACCCAGTCATCTATAAAATCAATAAATCAAACCAATACTTTAATTAAGCAGTGAATCAATCAATCAATCAATGAATCAAAAGAAAAACGAATATATCAAGAATTATGCAACTCCTGATATCATGCATCTAAAGAGAAAAGGGTTCAACTAGGTTATTTGCTAACGATACTTGCTGCCTCTAGAGGAAGGATTGGTGCTGCGTTGGGGAACATCGAGACTACAGCTTAGACAAAACTCATCCTGTGAAGCTGCAGTTGTCCAAGTAACTTTGTCTCTCGATCAACAAAGGCTTCCATTAGACAAGCCTTGTGTTTACAAATTGAACTTCTCTTAACTGTTATTCTAACAACAGGAGATTGGGAGGTTTTCGTTAGCTAGCCATACTGTCTGTCTGAAGGTCCCATCTTTCCGACACTATCTGTTTACCAGACGTGACCGAAACGAAAATTTGCGCGAGAGCTTTGACCGATCACGTGACAAACGCGCGTGCCTCCATGAAACCAAGATGGCGTCTTTTCATTGGAATGTTTTCTTTGGTCAAACTGGAAGACTTCTCTTGTAGTTCTTGATATTCTTACCACTGTTAGATTGTCCTTGCATCCATGTCAATCGTCTTTACAGATTCTCGGCATTATTAAAACATCAATATTCCAGGAATTCCAAGAGGTCAACCGGTCCGCTTTCAAGCCAGGATTACAGTTTCACACCATGGAGACTGCCGAATAAATGTTTTTCCATAAGTTCTTCAAGCCAATGGCTCAAAATTTTGTGGGTATCAAGAAATCCCATAAACAATCAGAATATTTTTTTCATACAACTTGTATCATACGTGCAAAATTACAATTGTTTTTTTTTCATACCACTTATACGCGGCTTAGATATTACACTAAGTACAGTTCATTTACAAACAATAACATAACCTTTTAACTGATTTAAAGCCTCTATAGTTTGTTTTCTGTAAATACCCTCGTGACCCTTAACATGCAGCTTAACGAGTCTGACAAGTTGACAAGAAACAATGAGCAAATAAGACATCCCTGTAAACAGGTTCTGTTGTTCACGTTCAACCTCAAGCTACCTGTAAATTACCTGTATTTGTGACGTCATCTGTCTGAACTACCACTGACCTTACCTGTACACTACGAACAAATGTTTAAAGCATTACATAGGTATGTATTTGGTAAACCGAAACCTCATAGCCTACACGAATATAAAAAGGCGAGACAGCGACCTGGAAATACTGACATATAAATCGTACAAAGAATGCATATATCTAAAACTGATGACACCGTTTACAGCTGTAAGTTCACCATAGTTCAGGCTTTGTTGATATGTTATGTAGGCTAGAGAAACTTGGAAAAAATAATAAATCTTCAAATGGTCGGTTAATTAGTATACACATCGCATAATGTAATTAAATCCATGATATGCAACTTTTGGAATGGGCTCTATTATAGTTAACCTTAACACATGTCGCTTTCATTAAACTGCCAGAGATGTGCGTTAATTATTTTTGTTTACAAACATATAATTTTCTTTTAAACGTAATATTAAGAGTTTTCTCATATATATATTTTAAAAGCCACTGTACGTGGTTCTCTTAACTCCAGACGTGAGAAAAGATATTGACCCATTTGACAGTGGCCTCGATCGTACAGTGATAGACGGACCGACTGGTAAAGTAGATAATCGCAGACGATAGACCTACATACCCTTCCCAGAAACCAGGTAACTGGGTTATGTTATTATATTAAAACGTTAAGATATCGACATCAAAGGCAGTCAGGTGTAAACGGGATTTTATCTACTAATACTAGGGATATTTTGGCCTAATCTCTGCCGTTTACAATTTATCTCGATGAGAAAACGTTTATATCTATTCGCCTTCCCCTGTATAAACATAAATTTCTTCATAAAAAATCAAGGATTTAAGGCAAGTCGAAAGGGTACGCTGGAAACCTGACATTTTGGATGACTTAATTTGTTATTTAAAACACGATTTAATGTTTGACGAAAGAGTATGCAGTTGTCCCCCCTCGCAATATTTATCCTTCAACAACATACCAATCTTCGGGTCAATGCCAAGCCGATTTACTTATAACTTAAAAAATCGTGATATCATAAGATACTTCATATAAAATAATTTATGGTATCTAAAATAGCTCGGTATTTATGATATCAAGAAATTATTTACTGAGAGCATACATATAACCACGAAATCATAAATACAATTCATAATATCATAAAAAGAATTCATGATATCATAAGATAGAATTCATGATATCACAAGAAAGAATTCATGATATCTTAATAAAATTAATGATATCATAATAAAATTCATGATATCATAATAAAATTCATGATATAATAATAAAATTCATGCTATCACAATCAAATTCATGATATCATAATATAAATAAAATTCTTGATATCATAAATACCATTTAATATATCTTTAAAAGGCAACTATTTGAAGATACCACAAATTGATTTCCATATATCAAGAATTGTATTCATGAGGCATCAAAACATTTTTATTTATCATAAATTTTGGTGAACATAACAATAATGATTTCATAAATTATTTAATAATTCCTGAACCATAAAATTATATATAATTTTTTATATCAGAAATATCGGCAAAGACACATTTAATTCTTCTTCGATTTTGAATAATCATTTTGTCAAATTGAATACACGTCCCAGGTATATGACCATGGAAGAATCGCCTTGTACTGACACAAAGCCGCTTATTTTGTATCCCGTGTTAATCGAACCATTCCTTGCTTTCCACAAACTTGTCGCATCACGAGATTAAAGAATTAAACTTTTTAAACTGTTGCTGGAATGACCTGCAACATACACCAGAAACACTCTCATGGTTGTATATAAACATCGTCTTAGTGGTCATTCCTGTTTCTTAATCAACAAAATGGTCTTATTTTGACGCTCTCGGAAAACCATATACGACTTGGAAAATCTAAAATGCATAGATACTTTGATGATCAGAAAGTCTACAGAACTAACTGAAAAATAAAAAAAATGTGTATATTTAAAAAACAACTATGCTTGTATCATACTAGGTGAAACTAAAAAAAAACACATTGTATAATATACATTTAAAGCTATTGTTTTCTATACATGTCTATATGTAGCCTGTGACTGTAATATGTTGTATGTGTTAGTCACGTTAAGGTGGCATTCAACATTTTCCATATGTCCACAAATTAGTCTCAGCCACAGTCACATTGATACATCTCCCATAGGACCAAATAAATGTATCCAATATAAGTCATGAGTTTCACCCACCACATACAGTCATTTCTTATCTAAATATGGGGGCCACATTGGGCTCAGTAACTAGGAGGGGTAAAGGAAATTGGCCCATTATAGACCTATTTCACACTAAAAGGAACGGATCTAAATTATGATAAAATACAACTTTCTGTTTCTGAATCTGAACTGCTTTTGTATTCTTTTTTTTTTGAGCTGATCATTTCATAAAAAAAAATGGCAGAAACTCGATTTTGAAAAATGACCGGACCAGGAATCGAACTGGCATCCTAGAGTAGGCCTATGGTACTGTCATCCAACTGACCTCACGGTGTAACAAAATGCTGACGGTAGGAGTCATCGGTATTGTTTCCTCTTCATAGATTTTTAGCTTTTGTCAAGACGGTGTATTATATACTGAAATAAGAAATAAAGAACAAGGTAAACTAACCAGTCCGATAATTCATCATGCATCCGAGGGTTCAAAATGATTCATATTTTACGGTTGGACGTTTTTTTTTAGTTACAAACAGTTTTTTCCTGTGATAAGAAGTGTCGGTTTATTTACTCACATTTGTTAAGGTTTCACTTCAATGTTTTTCAAAACTGCTTTGGGTGTGTTGAGTTACCTACTTAAACACAATTGGCTTACGTTTAACTCTGACATTCTAAAGATGTTGACTTTTTATCTTTTGTGACCATATATGCTATTTTTTCTGTTGCATTTCCCATGCTATTGTACAGGGGTGGGTGGGACTGAATATAGGCGCCGTCATTATATAAACTCCGTATTCTGTTTCTGTTTTACTCCTACTTTTAGAGAATATATTTTTACACAAACTCCCACATTACGCGACGTTATAGTTAGGCCTGGTAGGATATACGTTGGCGTGTTCTATGGTAGTATTGCCGAGACTATTTATATTTGCTATCCTGGATTACATGAGAAAACGAGAAAATTGACGGAAAAATAAATTATAGCATGAACTGCCAAAATACGACTTTTTAAAAAAATATTCACTGCTCAAATCTGGCATGTTTACGGAACACACGGAAACTGTTTCGCACCTCATTTCAAGACAAAAATTGCAGCAAAAAAAGTGGTATTTGTTATAGTTCACCATACAATGCCTTTGTTTACTACACACGCACCATGGTTTGCCATAGTATATTAAAACGTGGTACAGTATGTAAGGACATCGTATTTAACCTAACCGGTTCCAATGTTTGGTGGCGCTGTATGGTTAGCTCGGAAAATCGGGCTGAGAATCTAAAATACACTCCCTGACGGTTGCAACCTTTACTTCGGACAAAAACAAAATCAGGAGGGCCCAGATTTCTCGGCTACTGTATTATAAAATGAGGGGTTTTGGGACGCGGTCCGTGGGTTATTGGTTCGCTGGTAAGCAAATTCAAGCCATCGCTATTTTTTTTTTGTGGCTTTTCAAGGTATATAATTTTCTTTTGGTGGTAATAACGAAATGCAAGGAAAATGGATGTTGCCATTCTGTAATTGAGAACATGTACCACTTTAAGAAATGTTTGAAACTCTCTTTAAACGTGGGTTCCATACTAATGATAAAAAATTAAGACATCACCACGTCCTCAGTTGTGTTGTTCAAAAACGGACGTGGTGATGTCTTAATTTTTTATCAAATTTTTATGTACCACTTTGTAAATATCGTTTTATGGGTTGGGGTTCCGAAACGGGATTCATTGGAAACAAGACAAATGTAGAAACACACCCTCGAGAACTGTATAGAAAACACGCGGAAATACACAGGTATTTTCTCGTGAAAAATCTCGGAAGCTTGAACCACGTATTTTTATAAGTTGAGAAATAGAGAGTAAAGGTTTGGTTGATTCGAGGGACACAAAAAACCCTGTCTATAAATTTGAGAATGAAGACTAAAAGCATGAAATGAGTGTAATGCAACTCTGAATATACGCAGTTCCGGATCGATCCGGTTTGTTGTTCGGGGCTTATTTTTAGGTTTGCCTTTACACCATTCAGATATATTAAACATAACTGGACAATTACAATGTGCTCCATATTCTATTTTAGTGATTTAGCAAGCTTTCTTAGCAAATTACCACAAAGGTCAGGACGGTAAACTTGGCTTTATCAGTCGCAGTCCAATCCAATAACATAAATGGTGAAAGAAAGGGAAAGCTTATCAAAAGTGTTTTCAAAAGTTGAAAATCGAGTTATCTGCGTAACATTTACTTGCAAAACACGAAAGAGCTTTGATAAAGACTATGTCTTCTATGCAGCTTTGTTGGTTTTTGTTTATATTCAAATCACTTTGATTAAACTCAGACGTGGAAGGCTGGTGGTCCTGCGAATACTGCCCCCAATAAGTCAGGGTATAGGCCTAATCAGTTACCATCAAAATTAGATACACATGGTATATCTCATAAAGTCATTATACGAAACATATATCCACAAGCTGCAGCATTTAAAATGGGTTCTGACGTGTAGTAAAATGATGATATTTATAAAAATATAAATCTATTATTATTGTCTTTTATTGATGTGCTCATATTATAACTGACGAAGTTATTGTTTAGGTTGCATGTGTACTGGTTTTGCGTGGACCACACATGTGTGGTTATAAGACATATCGTTGATTTGGTTTCATTTCTTTTATTTCTTGTCGGTAATCTATAGTCTTGTACAACCACCCACATTGCGTGACACAAATTTCAAGGAATATTATTCTTTTTGCGATAAAGGAAAGTCTATGTAGATCCCTTTGTATATATATGTCGCTTGCCTATTTTATTTTGTTGATAAAGAGGATAAGACGGATGGTTATAGCCTGCTGTTTGTGTTCTTAACCGTTGGAATACACGAGTTTATTTTTGAGTGTTTGATATTTGTAAACCTTTACTTTACATGCAATTCTGACTCTGATATTAACGAAAAGCTCTTTATTCTTACTGTTTGGGTAAAACAGCCATTAATTTTGAATTTCTGTTTAAAAGGAAAAAAAATGGCAGCTCATGCCACTTTAAAAGTGATCTCAATGGATACAGCCATTCAGAGACACACAAACCAAAACCTCCTGGTAATTCACATCAAATATAGATCATCATTCTTCTGAATACAAGGTCGGATATAATAGATCTATGTGACCAGCCTTTCACACACTTTTCATCGAATCGGCAGCGCTTCCATTTTCTTTCAATATACATCCCTTTACCTGAATGGGTAGTTTTCATTTTTGCAAAGGGGGTCTTGGTTTAGGATGGCTCGTACCTATTTTCGTCGAAATGGAAACCTGCCAAGAATCAGTGGGGTGAAAGTGATGATAGACTCTGTGCCTGGGGTTAGGTAAATCTCATCATCCATTCCAGGGATGTCAATAATTATTTCCCAGTTTATTTCCGAGTCTAAACTGACCCAGTCTAGAACTAACGGTTAACAGATGGAATGGATCTTCGATGTTTATCTTTCTTGGAAGTTAGAATAAGGTGAAGGGGGTTCAGTTAAACCTCCAAGACAGAGCCCACAGAAGACGATTTTAAAGTGGCATGAGCTGCCAAAATTCACACTTAATTCATAATATCGGATCGTCATGACAGTAAGAGGCTTTGAAGGCCATCGAAAAACTAAATGATTGGCGTTGGAATGAGGAAAATCCTTACAGTATGGGGCCTGTACGACCCGAAAACGTGTTCGAAAAGTAAACAAAATAGACTGTAACATGACTGTATTTAATACAATCTTTCACCTGATTAAGTATGAATAATACAGAAAGTAAATATTTCTGATACCGCATTTGTGGCCAGATTTGGTTATAAATACAATTGAGGAAAACAAGTTACCTTGAATTTATTGTCGTGGCTTGCGGGGCAAGCCATTGACAATCTATGGTTATCATTGGTTGTTAAATGCCAGTAATGGCCAATTTATAGAGTGGTGGCATAATCTATTCAAATACGAGAGGTCAAATATCATTGGTCGACATCTCGTTGTATTGCCCCTCGTCATTACGATAGCATCTTAGAATCATTGAACAAAGGTCGTTTATCGTTAATTTTCAACGTCCACTGATATTTGTTCTCAAGATTTGAATAAAGGTTGACTACAATGGATATATGGCCAATATTGTTATGCTTACGACATGGGGAAACACTAAATGCTTTATCAAATTATTCGTGTTAATGATATCAACTTGAAATACGAAACCAGGAAACGTTGTGGGGTTTCTCCGACCATCGGCAAACCCCCATTGCCAATGATCTTGACGATGTGGACATGCAAATAAGCGACAAAATTGATGAAAAGAAGCGAAACTCTCTGAGCTCTACGAAAGAAACTGTAGCCGACGTTGATGGGAGGTACTATCTTCCCTAAGTAGTTAAACGCGATAACATATACGTTTGACCTGGCATCCAAGGTCAATTTGAACAAGATATCACATGGCCATGTTTTCTCAGTTAGTCCAAGTCGGCGACTGTTATTGAATCTAATTGATATTTTAACCCAGCTCGACATTTTGTTTGGGGAGGAAATTCTAGAGTTTATTTTCGATGGCAGACTGCTCACTGACCAAGTCTAGTTCTTCATCCGCTTCACCAATCAAAAGCGATTGTGTCGTAGGTGTGGCTGTTCCAATTCCCATTACCCGGGGAACAGAGTGCTAATCTAACCTGACATTTCGCTGGTTCTTCAGACTTTATTAGACTCCTTGGATGAGTTTGATTCACAGTTACCGGCGTCCTTCTTAACAGACCGTAATACAAGGCTCAGATAGTTACGGGGGACGTCTTTTAAAAATGAACTGAACACTTGAATTGTATGCCGTGTACAGTAACCATAGGGAAATAAATGCCAATTCTAATTATTTTGGCTTTCATCTATCAAATAAAGTATGTTTTTCTAAGTCGATTTACCTCCTAGAGTAAGCCCCCTACCACAAGTACATAATTCTATCCTTTTTGACAGGCCTTTGGTTTCGCATTAAACTGCCTTTAATGAAACTACTCTTGTTTATTTATAATATTTTTATGCTGAGCACTTGAATGACGCCATACAATAAAGGCCAATGCTTAAAGTGGCACGAGCTGCCAAAATTCACACTTTTTCATAATTTCTGATCGTCACGACAGTAAGAGGCTTTGGAGCCAATAATTTCAACATTCTGTTTAAACGTCAAAATATTAACATTTTGGCAGCTCATGCCACTTTAAAGAAAGGGTGTGAAAATTTTGGGGATACAGTTTGTTTAATCTTTTTGTCTATATAACCTTTCGCTATCGATATATTACAGATTTGTTTGGTTGTATAAATGTATGAATATCTACAGGACCAACCCAAATGGAAAACTCCGTCATGAAAGCTCAGTCGAACTTTTTTAAGTGAACCTAAATTCTCACGGCTCCGGTCTCCCATTTTCTTATTACATGTAAACATTTTCTTTTCAGACTACTAATCTTGCTGCACCCACGAAACAGGCCATTATCGGAATTTCGTTATGGCAGCCAGCATCCCGCCCACGTATCTTGACCCTTTCTGTGACCCTTAGACACCCGAATACATAACATAAAGGTCAAGTGGGTTGTTTCTCTATTTCAACATTTTCCAGCTGCGTTCAATCGCATTTTATAACGAAGATAAGAATGTCAAATAAACAAAATGATCCGGTAGAAAATGTTTATGTTAGGAGATGTACACCCTTTTGAGTTTTACGTCATATTCAATATACAAGATCTAATGATGAAAATGATAAATGACTATACACTCTGATCGATGATTGAAAATATAACGAATTAAAAAGCGATGTGTTTTGTAATATGTTCCACACGGTAGCAATGTTCTATACAACAGCTTAGAAAATGTTCCCAACCATTGTCAAAGTATTACAAAAGGATTCCAGAAAATTCTACTGACCAAGGCTAAGCTCCTGTCAGTCGTCAACCTAAAGAAATATCATAGGGGTATAAAGGTCTAAATGATATACCTCTTTTTAACACAATTAGAAACTTGTCTCCATGGTTATTTTAGACAAGAAGTTAAAACAATTTATGGGGTATAAAGGTCTAAATAATATACCTCTTTTAAACACAATTAGAAACTTGTCTCCAGGGTTATTTTCGAAAAATAAATAACCATGGAGACAAGTTTCTAATTGTGTTGTTTCCCCGTGTCCGTGTGTTTTAATGTTCATAAATATATATCAAATGTTAACCTTGGTTCATAAGCAAATAATCAAAGTCATTAGTTGATAGTCTTTGGTTTATTGTCTCTCCTTTTGGCGCTTCACGATCTGTCTGAACATCCCCATAATTAGCTGAATGTGCCTGGCATAAGTAAACCCTAATGATTAACCTCTGTCAGGCGTTTTCAGCTAATCATCGTTTGATACCTGGGCCCACTTTCACAAAGCAATCTTAGCTTTACCTTAAGATGATTTTAATTACCAATGGCAACGTATACCTTAAACATGGGTTGCCATGGTAGTATAAAGATAACTCTTAGCTAAGATTGTTTTGTGAAAGTGGACCGTGGCGACAATGTATCTAACAGACAGGTCTATCTGATAAATACCAAAAGTAGTTTGAAACTTTAGGATCCCATGTATTTTTGACTGAAAAACACGCTCGATAAACGTTATATGTATTTTGTAAAGGTTGAGATTAAACTCCATTGATCCTGGACAAGTAGATTATTTTCACTGGTCGGACTATAGCCTACTTCCATCATATATGCTTATCATAGTTAGTGTTGTTCAATAGTCATTGAGATGACGTGTTAATCTTGTTATAACAGGAAGCGGAAGCACTGTCAGTTTAACCTTTTAATATAAACTTTTGATGTGTAATACCACGACGGTAAATTTATCTTGTAGCTTTATCTCAGATCCAGTGTTTTGTTTTACTTCGGAGTTACCATAAAAGTATAGTGAAAATCTAACACTTCTACTAAATCTTAGATTGGATTACCGACCAATTGCTTCTGAAAAATGTCTATGTGTTCTTTGGCTTTTCTTTTGATGGCTTGCAAAGAGAACCTTGGAGCTTCTCAAGTTTTTTTTAAAGCAGACAAGTTTACTTATCACAATCAGCTACCAACGGTCTTCATATGGAAGTTAATTTAAAGTATTAAATGTTCTTCCCGAAGGACTGCTTTACCATCCTACCATCGCAGAAATGTATTCATGTTAAAGACAATGATTCTAAAGAGCGTTTGATGAAGAGTATTGTACAGGATGGAAATATGGTTTTTACTTTCACTCTTTCTTGCATATAACTTTTCTGTCAAAGCCACATTTGTTTAATCATACATTTGAGAACGGTAATTCAAAATTACATCCAACGATGTTTTAACAAGCATTTGCTCCATGTTATGTGTTTTTATCCCTTTTTAAAATATATTTTATATCCTCTAGATTAGGAGATTCGTTTCTGTGACACTGAAAGCTTTAAATCCAAGAGAGAATATATATGTTTAGACTTAGTGGACGCAAGTATGAAATCTTCTCTCTTAGCCTATCTGGTTACACTGTTATTTGATAATTAATTGATTGATTGATGTTTTGCGCCACACTCAAGATTATTTCGCTTATATGGCGGCGTTGTCAGGTTTAGTGGGGGAGGAAACCGGGCTCATTGTCCGGAGGAAACCCCCGACCTTCGGCGAGTACTTGGCAACTCTTCCACATACGGCGACCGAGTATTTGATAATTAAGACACAAATACTACGCCAAGTCAGCAATAAAACCTGACTACACACATTGCTCTTTCTCGTGTTTTGGTCCCTTCTTGTTTTCAAAGCAGCAAGTACAATATCGAATGGGTATCGTTCGGTAACCATAAGATCCCCCAGTGCAAGATGCTTAGAACTTGGAATCCGCGTTACACAACCACATTTGAAGTATCAGAGAGCTTAGTTTGCCTCTGCCGATCAGAGATTCATATTGCATGAACTTTGTAAACTGATGTTGACCACTACAGCTCCCGTGTGCATCTCTTAACACCAGTATCATTATAATTGTATACTAAAAGTCAAACCGCACACTTAACCATACATACTAAAATGACAGATGTGTAAACGGTATCCATGGCAACAGACGCCCTGAACTATACATACTCCGTTTGTCAGCTTAATGGAATTTTCTTAGTGCACTTAAACTCAAGAGGTAGGCAGTAATGGAGGGGTTGATGGGAGAGTTGAGGTGGGATAGAGGGCGTTAGAATTTTAAACATAAAGGGAGGTAATATACTTTGATATTTAAACAAGTGTATGTATAAGCATATCAGCTAAAAGCGAAAACATTCAGCGAAAGCTGAACATTTAAGAAAAAAAACAACAACTTCAACTTCAAATTCAGAAATATATGTCAGACATTATCACAACAGAAAAATATAAAAAAGTGAATTCAAGTTAATTCAGAAACGAAGCAGGTCGTCAGAGTTGGAAGGAGAACCTGAACTTCTTACTTTTCTGAACCTAAACCGAGAAAAATGTTTCCTTTTTATGCTATATTAAGCCTCGATTTTATGTATATATAAATTGATTTATTTATGTTTTACGCCCCACTAAATATTATTTCAGTATTATGGCGGCGTTGCTAGGTTTCCTGTGGGAGAAAATCGGACTAATTTTCCGGAATAGCCCCCCCGACCTTCGGCGTATACCTTGTAACACTCCCACATACGGCGAACGAGTGAAGAATACACTCAGAAATTTTTCAATTTTTTTTTCATTCGGTCTGACTGGAATTTGAAGTCGAGCCGCATCGATGGAAGGTCTGTGTCGGACCGAGGGACTATCACTCGAACCGACTGAGCCACGAAAGCCCCTTCTAAAAATATATTGATAAAAAGTCGATAATTACACCTCTTCACATTGATGTTTAAGAACTGAAAATCTCCCATTTCTTGAGTTAGTTCATATGGCGATCCTTGCATACAACTGACAATAAATGGATTGATGGACGAATATTTGAATGCAAACATAAATGACCCACTGAATGAATGGCCCAAACCACCTAACGACCAATCAGTCAATCGATCTATCATATTGCTACATACGACCCAATCGTGCAAGATATCCCTTAGCATTGCAAGCATTACCATATACCGCAGGCGTAGAGCGACTTAGTATATAGGCAATGTAACCGCGACCGCCATCTTGTTTTTTCGAGTGACTTCCGGTAGGATCTGTCAGTGCGATCGCCGATGTCAGGGTCCGGTCAGTTTCAGGTAATTTTCTTTATATTCGGCTTTTAGCTGGGGCGATTGCATGTAATTTTTATTTTCCTCAGTGATTACTGAGTCTTTCTAAATCCTCATTTAAGCCTGACATTCTCTGAATTTCTTTCACGCTAGGGAATTCCCTTTTACAACTAATTCCGCTGAAAGGTATTTCCCCACTTTGACATTAAAAAAACATATGATCCAAATTCCGCGTTTTGTTGAAATTTGGTAGGAATCTAGCCAATCATATGTAAAAATAGTGTGCAAAGTTTGACATTAATGCGCCAAGTAGAACTCTTAAAATATATGCTTAGTTGACAGCTCCTCCAAATACATACTGAATCCCATTGACAACTATTCATAAATCATAGTTTACTGGGGGTTTTATTTTCTTCTTTTACCAGCTATCGCCACAACTTTCTCTGATTAACCCTTTGCATGTTCGAAGTGGAAATTTACAAAAATCTTAATGGGAATGGGATTTTTAATATTGGATTCATGTTAATAGCTGTCATAAGTGGGATGGTTGAAGGGAACTAACAGAAGGTTGAGCATTTCTATCTCTCCAGCAATTTGTGCCACTGTGCAAATTAAATAATCCTTTATGTGGTGTGAAAGACAAATCAATCAATCAGTCATGGGTTAATATTTTCCCCCAAACTTATGATATGGCAAGGGCATTTGGAATTCTACCAGAAGATTGGCCTGTAACGGTAGCATGTGTTTTAGTGGTCATAAAAATATATCTATATAAAATAAACTACATAATTGGAAAAATTACTCAGGTCTATTTTCTATTAAAACAACAAATTCTATAATTGTCTGCATATGACTATCCTGTGACAAATTTAAACAGGTCCAGTTATAAAGCTTGGTTTATATACATATTTTATATATTTTTTTTCAGGTCGCCAACACTAATGATGGATAAGAGAGGGCCAAAATTGTTACTGGGCTTAAATTTTGAAATATAATAGACTGGTTAAACATGAGCAAGTCAGAAGTAGTCTTAGTTGGAGGACAACGCAAAGTTAAATAGCTAAAACACAAGCTTGAAAGATCAAAATATTTGTATTTCTGTACACAGATGAATGTACAAAAAAGGAGACAATGTTTTATTTAAAACAATAAACGAAATGGAAATATAGTACTGGGTACTTATGTAACATATACAGTGCACAACAAAATTAAAAAATAAACTGTTTTTTTTCTATTTTCTTTGTGTCTAAAACATGACTGTAATTATGAGATTTTAAATATTTCAATTTTTAGTTCTTCATGCACCAACCCAAGGTTATTTCATCCCTATCGTTGTTGGGATAAGACTGAAATAATGTTAAATCTTCTCTCACTCACTCATCCATATACTTCCATTGGAATGCATAATGATCAAAATTCACTCACACATCTTAATTAGAATTTGATTGTTTATGATGTATCATTGGCAGGTGTGTGTGGGTCAGGCCTGTTATTTGAAAGGGGGGGGGGGGGGGGGGGGGGGGCTGGGGGGGGGGGTCAAAAAGTACCATTTAAGAGATTCAAATTTTACTGTGTTCTCGTTTACTAATTCAGTAATTTCCCTGATGATGATTGCAGCTTATGTTTTTTAAGTTTTCAGCATAATTCAAATGTCAATATTTTCTCTCCAAATATTTATCATATAACACTTAAAATGATAAACAATCTCATTGATTATGGGCACACAATCATATTCTTGTAGATCTTTGGTAACACCATGCCATTCTTGTAGAAATATTTCATAATTCAGTAATTTCCCTGATGATGATTGCAGCTTGATGTCTTTTTTAATTTTTCAGAACATTTCAAATGTCCATATTTTATCTCCAAATGTTTATCATAAAACACTTAAAATGATAAACAATCTCATTGATTTGGGCACACCACTCTATTCTTGTAGATCTCTGGTAATACCATGCCGTTCTTGTAGAAATATTTAACAAACACTTCGATGTGGTGAATATCATCCCCAGTCCCCAAATTTTGTAAATTGAAACTCTAGTAGAGGTTGTCCTATTTCTGAAAAATAATTGCACATTTATCCTTTAATGCAAGAATACCACAGATTTTCATCAATAAAGTTTAAATATCAGAAGACATTGTTTGTAAGAAAAGTGTAATTTAAGTTAAAAGTATAAGCAGGAGTTAAACTGTTAACTAAATAATACTAGAAACTTTGTATTTATGACCTTTTATTCAATTTTATCAACGGCCTCATTGCAATACATTAGATAATTGGTTTAGACCAGCTTTAAAACGAATTGATAAGTTACCGTTAAGAAAATCAGTATATATCGCAGATTTTCTTTCAAAGAAAATCAATAAATTTTTAATATAAGAAGAAATTGTTTAGAGGAAAAGTGTAATTCAATTTAAAAGTATAAGCAGGAGTTAAATTTTTATCTAAATAATGATAGACAATTTGCATTTATGACTTTTTATTCAATTTTATCAACACCGTCAATGCAATCCATTAGACCAGCTTTAATAATTGATAAGCTAACCATTCTGTACAAACACTTTTACTTGTGAATTAAATGTTCTGATTTGACCTAACCTTCTGTTGGTTACTGGCAACCATCCCACTTATGACAGCGATTAACATGAATCCAATATGAAAAGCCCCATTCGGACTAAAAAATTCCACTACGTTCATGCTAAGGGGTAATCGGTGAAAGTTGTGGTGATAGCTTGTGGTGGGAAACCTCAGTAAACTATGATTTATGAATAGTTGTCAATGGGATTCAGTATGTATTTGGAGGAGCTGTCAACTAAGCATATATTTTTTCTACCGGACCGTTAAAGTAAGTAAAACCAGGATAGAGTCACACAAGTGCGGCTAATATTTTAAGAGTTCTACTTGGCGCATTAATGTCAAACTTTGCACACTATTTTTACATATGATTGGCTAGATTCCTACGAAATTTCAACAAAACGCGGAATTTGGATCATATGTTTTTTTGATGTCAAAGTGGGGAAATACCTTTCAGCGTAATTAGTTGTAAGAGGGAATTCCCTAGCGTGAAAGAAATTCAGAGAATGTCAGGCTTAAATGAGGATTTAGAAAGACTCAGTAATCACTGAGGAAAATAAAAATTACATGCAATCGCCCCAGCTAAAAGCCGAATATAAAGAAAATTACCTGAAACTGACCGGACCCTGACATCGGCGATCGCACTGACAGATCCTACCGGAAGTCACTCGAAAAAACAAGATGGCGGTCGCGGTTACATTGCCTATATACTAAGTCGCTCTACGCCTGCGGTATATGGTAATGCTTGCAATGCTAGATATCCCTAGTCGGAGAATGGGATGTGGGAAGAGGGCAGTTGTGTGGAGGGAGAACGAAGTCTTCAGAGTAGGAGTTGACGCCTGTAAATGTTATCCAATACCTTGTATGCTTGAAAACCAACTGTCATCACAGAAACCCTAACTCTGATATAAATACTTGATACTAGCATGTCAGTCTTCCAGTGTTAACCCTGTACGACATTGTTTATGTTCCCAGTCCCTATCAGGGTGTATCTATGAAAACCCATTTCTTCTGTCACACGTTAAAACAGCATTCCTGTCAAACATTGGTAAATCAAGTTAATTTACAACGCCAGCATCGAGTGTCCAGGAAGTAAAATACCATAAATATATATAGGGGCCTAAATGGAAGAATATTTGGCCATTTAAATGAATGGCATTCGACTAAAAAGTTGATAAATCTTGACAACTCCGGACTTCTGACTTGGTAAAAATGAATAGACTATCAGAAATGTTCCAACTTTGGGCCAAAGAGAAGACTCTACAACTAGTCCGGAGTTCTGACTCCAAAATGACAATTTTTTATACTGACGGCCGTCAGTACAAAAAAAAAAGTTGGAGTCAGAAACCCGGACTACTCTACAGCCTGTAGCAGGCCGCTCGTTTGATTTTACACACCGTTGACAGGCGCATCTCGTATGACGGACACGAGATATGTCTCTCGGATACGCAAGATTTCCCTTTATACATTTTTGTTTATTTAGTATCTAACACAGCGTATTTCGGACTGATCTATTGACAACAGTGAATAATAACTGGCTATAACACGTATCATTAGTAAATATACTTCAATAGGCTCACTGCGTTTATGATTACCAAACAATAAAGTGAAATACAACTAAAACGATATTTAAGTTAAAACATATGGCAGGATGTTTAAAACCAAGATGCTTGCCAGAGTAGTATCCCTTGAAGGAACTGTCTCCCCTTGTTAATGCATAAACATTTCAATGAATATAACATGATCAATTCCCAGTAGAATGTGTTGTAACGATTGTATCCTGTAGCAGCCTACATTACGTAGACAGTAAATATGGGTACATTGATTAGGTGGTTAATTTTCAGCATCCACACGTAGAACTATTGAACTGGTCTTGGAACATATAATTATCACACACAAAATAATATTTGTTGACTTCTTCGTACCTTATATTCCTATTTTACCAATTGACGAGTGTCATAGACATATCTTAACCTTTCTTAAAATTCTGTGCAATAACAAGTGCCTTTGTAAAGCAGAGTTTCTATCTCAAGAATACATAATACTGTGGAACGTGACTTCGATCTTGTTCAGGTAATGAATGAATACATGTACACAAAAGATAACATCAGCGCTAACTAACATCTCTTGGAACAAAAGGATATAGCTTTATATGGTGGTCGATATGTGACATCTAAACTCTTACGAATAAGAAAATATGCCAGAAAGCACAAGAAAGCAAAAAAGAGTTTAGCAATAAGCACCTCACTGTAATTCTCTCACATACATGAATAACATGATATTTGTCGGTAAAAGTGTAATATTGAAACCAAAAAGCGCAATAACACTTACAAAAGTAGAGGTAAACAATACTGTAACGCATACACGTCTTGGACAAGTTCCAAACGTTCTGTTATATTTCATAGGTGGAGAAAGAACAAACACAATGCAACAAAATTCCCGTGTTTCCTCCGCTTGAAAATCTTTGGCGATTTCCCTATTTATTTCAAACTTTATTCGGCAAATAACATCGTAAGAACGACTTTTTTGCAAGGAAATATTGAGAAAAAAAAATGGCCCGTATAAGCCACCATTTTATTCCCAGCTGTTATCGAGTCTGCTTTAA
This sequence comes from Lepidochitona cinerea, assembly GCA_963971465.1. Taxonomy (NCBI): domain Eukaryota; kingdom Metazoa; phylum Mollusca; class Polyplacophora; order Chitonida; family Tonicellidae; genus Lepidochitona; species Lepidochitona cinerea. The sequence continues at coordinate 13,773,296 of OZ020560.1, read as the reverse complement.
AAAATACGTACCTATTTTAAACGGAGACTACCACAAACACTGCGTTGACTTAATGAACGTCTACGGAATATATAGAGCTTCACAATTCATTGTCTATATATATTGTTTGAGTTTACTGATCGATCCCACGTGATAAGGTTACTGCGCACACATGGGGAGACCGCGACAATGGTCACTTACTCTACTTAATTTGGAATCAGGAAACCCTAGTCCGTTTGACACTTGTAAGTCTACCTTATTCCAATATCGCGTGGGTTGTGGGAAGTAAGTCACACTGTCTTCATCCGAGTCAATGGCTGACGTTAACTTTCATTTCCGATGTCTCTTGGTGTCCTTGCTAGGGTAAGTCGGGGTTCGGGTGGTCTTCAGATTCTAGAAAAATAGTTTGATCGTTATTAAGTTGCTATGTTCAGGGGGATAAATCCACCTTCATTTCATATGAATAGTACTAATGAGTTTTCGTATTGGATATATTATAAATAATATTTACTATCTTAAAAAGTGTACACCACACAAAATTGTCTATGCACAGTACTCTTTGTAAAAAGATGCAACTCAGCTGTCGGGGGCCAGATACAAAGTTTGGTAGGCTATTATAGGCCTATTTATTGGAAAAACGCAAGCCACTCAGCTGTAATACAAGTGTAAGCTCTGGCATAGCCTTAAAATAGCAGAAAACATTTTACCCTTTTATTTAAGAAAGTTTAATGCCCGTGACAATATATCAACAAGGCATCACTGGGCGGCATCGTGGTTCGGACGGTGTACACTTATAACAATAAACGGTCCTACGTCTTTAGTTATGGCACACGGACATCAAGACACTGCTAATGAATTAATACCACAACAGCGTTATAATTCATCAAAAGGGATAGAACAGGCTTCATGGAGCCTTATTCCCGCCAAGGATGCTATCTTATACCACCAATTGTTCCTCTTTTGAAATGGCCTTTTTGAAAAAAATATATTTTAAAAGGTTGCGTAGGGTTTCAGTCGCCCAAAAAGATTTATTAAAAAAAGTAAAATAGAGCTTAGATACGAGAGTCTATGTGACATCATTTGACAGCGGACATTGTTTAAAACCCAGATGGTGGGTTGCCATGATGAGTAACGTCCCACTTTGGCTATTTGTGTCATCTACGGAAGCCGTGTCATCTACCTTACTGGAGGAATATTGAATTCTGCTGTAACAGGGTAAATTGTAACAGACTGAATGGGTAAAACCCAATTTTGTGCCGGCGAATGATGCCTTACTATGGGGCGCTGGTTCGATTCAGGGTCCAAGCATCCTTTAAATTTCCGCTTTTAAAGAAAGTGTAATCGCCCAAATTAGGAGATAGTTGAAATACATTAACTTATTCAAACAGCACAAGCATTTGCTGTTGACTTTCAGATTGTACCGGTTCTCTATGTGTTCCATATGCCCAATGGAGAAAATCATGGACCGATATAAAAACATCAGTTATCTTCGAGAGATTCCCCCATTCAGTATACAAGGTGAGTTATGTTTTATCCAACTCTGGGTTGAGAGCTGTTGTATTACTAAGTGTCCCAATATACTTTTTTCAGTATTCTCATATGTGTTGACCGTTGTTTACATCCAAGAAATATCGAAATATCTTTACTGGAAATCCTCTTGATTATTGCGATAGGCATTCCGCAATTGTGAGAGCCTGTTGTCACTGTTAGCTGTTGCTAGTTTCGTACAGAGATACTGCAGCATTGTCGTCATTGTTCGTTATTGAGATGTTTAAAGTGACATGAGCTGTCAAAATATTAATATTTTGACGTTAAAACAGAAAATTGAAAATTTTTTCTCAAGACGTATATTCAGAAGCATGATCTGCCAAATTTACACCTTTTTTCATAATTTCTGACCGTCACAACAGTAAGAGGCTTTAAAGGCCATCGAAAAACTAAATGATTGGCGTTAGAATGAGGAAAATCCATACAATATGTGGCCTGTACGAACCAAAAACGTGTTCGAAAAGTAAACCAAATTTAAATTTAAATGACCATTCATTCATTCTATACCAAAGTTAGTTCAAAACAATACTTTATCGTACATTTTCGAGACTAGAAGCCCTGAAAAGCTTCTGAATCATACGCCTTGAGAAAAATAGCCAATAATTTCAACATTTTGTTTTAACGTCAAAATATTAACATTTTGGCAGCTCATGCCACTTTAATGACAAACAATTCTAAATATGTAGATGTGAATATGTGGGTCTGTACCCCAACATATCTAGACATACATATTTAAAATTGCAGATGAACTGTGTTAATTGTTAAGAGTGTTCTTGGTGCTGTATTGCCGTCATTGGTAGAGTAATCCATACAGATTCTGTATTGTATAGCGTTTCATCCCTCCAATGAGACGTCGGATCTGTTGAAGGGGTAACAGCGCGGATTTGAATCCTTTAGAGCACATTTGGGATAGGATGGTCAGAAACATTCAAGTTCTAGAGCCTCCTGTGCAAAATCTGCAGGAATTGGAAGTCGCATTACATCGATATTGGCTGCAGTTACCTCCTCAACAGATCCGACGTCTCACTGGAGGGGTGGAACGCAGGTTGGAAGCCAATGGAGGCTATACGCGCTATTGACCATCTGTTCTAGGGATGTGTTCTACATACTCGAAGTGACATTTCTATTTCAATATGTTCGCCCTGTGAAGCCAGGTGGACTGGCATATTTTTATTTTGTTAAAATACACTTCTGATATCCTGAATAAATTGTATAGCTTATTGCCATTAATGGTGATTTCTTATCGGGGGGGGGGGGGGGGGGGGGGGGGCTGGTGATGGTAATCTTTGAGTATATCATAATGAATTAACTGAAGTGTGGATACAAGATGTCTTTGAGTAAGGTTGTTCGAACGACAGAAGACTATCCCAGATGACCAAAGCTCGCTTTATGTTAAAGAATGGCCATGGGATATAAATCGATACAGTTTTATCGGTTCCAGCTTTTACATGTCAAAAAGTCCATTAACATAGAGTTCTTTCCAAACAGATTGTATTGACATCCACTGCAAAGATGCCACTGACGTAAAGACAATCACCATTTGTTCCGTCACGTTAATCGTCCGATATGAAACGTGTCAATACAAAAAGTCCCGTATTAACCGGAACCTGATTACCCTAGATCACTGCTATGTTTGTTTACAGAGTGGTATTCATTGTTACAGTCCGATATTAAAAATAGACACAAAAAATGTCGTATTAAACGTGTCACGGGCGCTACACGCCTTGGAACATTTTTTTCAGGTTTGTCAGAGACGTGTTTTGAGGGCGGTTCTGGAAATAAAATTGCTCCACGATTTTCGGATTTGGCTTTTCCTAGTTCTTAAAAAAATGTCGTTATAGATAGAGACTTTATAACATTTATGAAGTGTAGGGTAGAGGTTGACTATCCCGAAGCATCCTGTCTGCTTTAAGTTTCGTAAATCCCATTCTAAAACAATGTACAATAAACGTCGAACGTTTGTTAAAGATGCCATGTCTCCACAGGAAGACAACCATCTTGACTTTTTGTCTCAATTGTGAAAGTTTAAATATTTTCTAGGTTTTAATCCATTCTAACATATATATTCCTACATATTATTCTAAAATACACTACAAAATTCCAATATCGAGGTCCCGAGAATCTCACTGGTTGTAGATTTATTTTTTGTAATATTATCGAATTTACGTTAGACCTTTCATTATTCTATCGGTGTTTGTTTTCAGGGAAACCAGTGAACGTTCAGATAAGTATATTTGTCCAGTCCGTATCCTCTATCAGTGAAGTCGACATGGTAAGTCTAAACCAAAGATGCTTGATAACACAAAAATGCCGGCTTTCCGGAACCTCAGTTTTTAGTTCTGTTATAGGGATACAGGTCACAGTTTCTGACTTCCGGATTTTCCTAGGACGAAAGAAGTTTCAGATTTTTTTTTATTTTTTTTTTTTATTATTTTTTCCTGGCCTCCTGGATTTTTTGGGGGCATTTTTGTAGTTTATATGAAAGGACAGGGGTTGAGTTACTGTTTGGAAATGATTTTAGAAGTGGAATGGGACTAGTTCAGGTGGATGGAGATCTGGTAGTTAGGCGTGCTTTGGTCTGTTTACATCCGGCGGACTGTGTAAAGGGACCCCTATCACCTGTTTGTAATGATAGTGAAAAATTTGTACCTTCAACCTGTGAAAAAATTGTGCTAAAAATACTGCCAAAGGACTGTTCAAGGCCCCCACCGAAGGATTTAGGGAAACGAAAGTTAGGGAAGGTGCTGTGAGAGCAGACATTAACATTACTGCAGATGGGAAATAAAGGAAAATGAAACTGTGACCTGCTGCCATAGAGACCTCTTTAATGGGTATACAATCGCATATATTTAAAAAGTACGTTAACCGAGTGGGAACTGAAAGTTTTTTCCGTCATATTAACAGATATAGCAATTTCTTCTCCCATATCTGGCGACGCCGGAGAATTATAAATGGGTCATAAAAATATAATCGTATTAACAAACTAGTCTAGGTAAGTTAAAAGTCCGTTCTGAAGCCGATATTTGTAGCAACTGAATCGCACAACGAGAGCAGGGATGCTGGTGCGACTTTTGGCAGCACTCAACTGGATACCAGCGAGTCACATGGAATGGAAGTCGTCTTTACATTGTACAGATCGCATCGATATAGCTAATCAAATTGCTTCATAATGGCAAACACAAGTTACTCTCCTTTGCATGTCGGAAAAACCGGAAGATCCAGAGAGGCTCTTAATCAAGATCTACATGTTTAGTTTTGGATGTTTGTTTTACACTTACTATGTCTGTTACACATAATACATTTCTCTGACGGGAATCGGCAGCACTTCAAGAACCCATGATCACACTAACAGTACTATTCCCAAGTGGTGGATTTACGAGAGAAAACGCGATATCCTACAGGACAATGACGTATCCGGTTTAAGTCGAATGTTAAAAGCAATACTACAAATCGCAATGTGAAACGGACCTTTTGGAAGGGCGTGTTCTTTCTTCCAAAATTAGTTCCGAACTTAAGGCCATAGAAACCCTTTTACATATCAATTTATGTAGGTATTAGCGGAAGGGTATCCTCTTGAACTGACTGTTTTTCCCTCGTATAATAAAACGGCTCATTTTCAATCAAACAAACCTGTAAATTAATCCCAAAATGATCTCCGTTTCTAGGAATACACCATCGATATTTATCTGAGACAGAGATGGCTGGATCCACGATTAACCTTCGACCTTTGTGACGATTACATTTATCTGGACAGCAGTTGGCTGGAAAACATATGGCTCCCTGATACCTTCTTCATAACGAGCAGATCGGCGTCATTCCATGACGTCACAAGGCCAAATGTAGGTCTCCGAGTACACCCGAATGGTTCAATTTTTTACAGTCAGAGGTTAGTTGGAATGATACCCTGGATGGGACACATTCATTAAAAGGGTTGATTATTCGCAGAAGTTAGAAATATGGGCGGGCAGGGGGCCGTTTCGCGAAGCCGTCGCACAGTGCGATCAATCGCAGTTGCCATGACGTCGTATCTCTTCAACATGGTATCCATTGGCAACTACGCCCTATCATTTTTATCATCAGTTGCTTGTTATTGTCACAATTGACTTGGGCAATATTCTTCAATTTGCGTTAAGAGTGTTGTAGAACATGTACTTCAAATGTATGACTAAAAAGAAAATTTAATGTCGGGCGCCGGACAAACAAAATCAAATGCGACATATATCGCCCTATATGATTACGAACGTTAATTAGCTTTAGTGACATATGACGTCAAACACGACCTCCGTTTTGTAGATACCCTAAGAGTGGTGATGTAATACACGATCTCTGCTGTGTCGGTGCCCCTTCATTTTCATTTTTCATTTCATTTATTCGCCGTAATAAACAAATTATATACATCAAGAACATATAGTACAATATTGGCGGGAATAACGTCCTAGATGGACTTGATCTATTCCAAAAACTGAATTTCAATTTGTATAGCGGAAGGGATATTTATTGCGGTTTGAACGGATGGAAGCAAATCATGTGACATCGAATAGCGAATAAAAACTTTGTTACAACCCTGAGTTTAAATGTCATATATAATTCATCTTAAGAATATTTTCTTTTAGCGTATTCTACTACAGAATTGGACAATAATATAAAACCGAAAAAAGGGTTTGGTTCCCCCCACTCTCCTGTATTTAGCCGTTTTCTTAAGCAATCATATACAGCGAAATTCAAACTATTTATTTATTATTCGGATGTAGATTAACACCACGATAATCTATTTTTCAGATTGAGTTTAACCCTTGGGTGTCTAATGAAACTCTCCAAATTTCCTTTGGATGTACAAACTTGTGAGTTTCGAATTTTGAGCTGTAAGTATATATGGAGTTAATTAATCTGATTTAGATGTTCATTTATACACTATCATCTGCTATGGATCACATGTTCATAGTACCTCGTTCTGCCAAGAAAAATCGTCCATTAGAAGTTGATCGTATAATGAAAACTCTCACTTAGGTATAGAAACTAATGACAAACTGTACGAACTGAACACGTGTATGTTTAACTAACTACCTGCGTATATCGTGCATTCTTGAAGCTGGTTTATAAGCCAGAACTCTTGTTTGTTGTGTGCATTTCTAAATGAATTCATTATTTGAAAGTATCATATTTGAAGAGTAGTATAGTTACATGTATGCAAGACTATTATTTCTGATACCACCCATAAGCTAGTGCGGCTTTCTGGCTCCAAAATAACAATCAAAAAGCTTAAGTAGACTGCTCGCTTCTGAGCGGGCACTATGTGGTCGGATTGAGACAGTAAAATATATTACTCAAATCGGGCCAAAACGGCCATAATCGCGTTCATGAATAATTTACCTCCCTACCAGTGTCTTTTATGGACGAGCAGAATCGTTTAGTAAATATTATTCGTCCGCTGAATTCATCACTGTATTATCGAGTCTCATACTTGCCCGCCATTGATGAATGTGATACTCGTTTGCTGTTTTTCAGTTTTCAAAGGTTAAATTCACATTGCAGAAAGTAAAATTATTCATGAACGTCGTTTCAGCACCATTTGAGGAAGTTATATTGTTATTTGCCTGTCTAAATCTGACCATAAATTGTCCGCTCAGAAGCGAGCAGTCTACTCCGGCTTTTTGAGCCGCGTCGTAGAACGGTATACACTGCACTCAACTGAGGTAATCGGGAGACGTGACTTTCGGAACTTTCTCTTGGAACAAAGTGAAAAAAGAAATTAGTTTGACGCCAAGTGACGGTAGTAAAATTTCTGATTGTCCCACAGATTCAGATTCTTAACCTGATTCTTGAACAAAAAGTCTGGCACGTCCAGACTACGCCCGACCTGACGCAACTGAAGCCATTTGACAGCGACTTTCCGCTAACGGCTATCCAGATTAACCAACTCATTCAAACATATGGTAAAAATTAAATGTGATTATTTTTTTGTTTACAAAGACATACATTCAGATCGAGAGATGGTACTGACATGGCATACTGGTTATTATCCCGTTCAGGCGGATCCGGAAATCGCCCTTCCACAAACAGACGTACAGAGCACCGAACATGGAAACTGTAACGTCTCGTATGAAAACAGTAAGTCAGTTTTTAAATGTTTATGGATGATAGTATAACGAGTTCATATCCAGTCACTTTTCAAGATGTCTTCTTGAATTGAACAACGATCACATGTCAATAAAAGCAATGAAATAGAATAAATGCTTTACGTATTGGCAACGTTTTTTAAGTGCCAAAGATTGGCTCTATTTGACGACTTGTATTACACCTGCGATGTCTTTTGGCTCTGTGCTCTGTTGTGATTAGTTTTACAAGAGGGTTTATTTACATAGGAGGCCTAATTATTTGTTTCTGGAAGGTATAAAAGTAAAATCACAAAGCGATTGGGAACACCCCTGACTGTATTAGAACTGTCAAAATGATAAAAAGATCACATCTTTCTTTTGCAGGAAACTATTCTTGCATTTTTGCACGTTTCAAATTTGAACGTCTGAATGGATTTTACGTCATTCAGATCTATGTTCCTGGCGTTCTGGTCGTCATGTTGTCATGGGTTAGTTTTTGGTTGGATCCACGTGCTACCCCTGCACGTGTGTCGCTAGGGTTACTTTGTGTTCTTACTACAACGACACACACAACGGGTATCAACTCTAGTCTACCACGGGTTTCTTACATCAAAGCTATGGACGTGTGGAATTTCACCTGCTTACTGTTCGTCTTTGGGGCTCTTTTGGAATTTGCTGTGATAAACGTCAAAACAAGACTTGAAGAAGGTAAAAGTTTTGCACAAGGAAAACAGAATGCCAAGGTGATTATCGCTTTAATAATAACTGTTATATCGTCAAAAAGAGGAAAACAAACAAATCATATATTAAGATTATCATGACTGCAGCCATTTATTGTATCTTAAGCACAGAACCAGTACACTTTTAAAGCTCTATGTCTTTTTTCTGATGTTTTGTTTTTTCAGAAGTCAGTTACGGGAGAAAGTGTGCCACAGCGTAATTTGAAAGCCCCGGAAGTACCAAAGAACTTCATTCAAATCAAGTGCATGGCGCCGTGGACAGCCGAACGTGTCGATAAAACTTGCAGAATAGCTTTTCCAGTGGCTTTTTTAATTTTCAATATTTGTTACTGGCCCTGTTACAAGTATCTATAATATGAACAGTCAAATGCATATTTTATTTCATATATTGTAATGCCGCGAAAACATCCGCACTACACATATACGTAATCGTGTAAGCATTAAGTGAATGTAGTAGTGTTTGGTTTTCGCTTTTGAAAATTGTCAGAAATTCTTTCTCGCTTCGTCGAGGAGTATGTGCCGGCAACCATCTCCATGGCAAAGCTAAATGGTGTCCCGTTCAACCAATCAGCAGACGTATAGCTAGATTAATTTTCAAAGCAAACACTCTAAGTTCTCTGAAATATATACTGGGTTGTAAGTAGGCTAAACTTTTTGGGAAAAGGTGGCAGACTGCATAGGACTTGTAAAGAAAAAGGTAGTATTGTGACTGATATTACAGGTTATAGTCATACAAGGTACCACAAGGGAAGTAATTCACTAAATAGTTCTTCCAGCCAATTTCTACTTGTAAATAGCTCGCTCTACTGGCAATCTAACAGGAGTTTGTCTGATTGAGATTTATTTTCATTTTTGTTCCACACAGTATGCCACATGCAGGATTCCCACATATCAATATGATGCTCTATGGAAGCCCGTTCTATACAACTGTATGTTTTATTTGGGGTTTCTCCTGCTCCTTTAAAACGAATGAACGTTCGTCAGCTTTATTTAAATAGTGTGTACTTTTCGGACATTATTGGGGCATGTACATTTTTTATTACAATGGCATACATCATCTGCATGTTTTTTAGGCCAACTCCACACCCTCTTTTTGTGCTAACTAATTTGCATATCCTTAATTTTCCTTATTAAAGTGTATAGAGGGTATAGATGTATATTTATGCAATAAACACCAACCAGTCTTAATCGTGACATTTGTTTTTTTTTTAACTTTCATTTTATGTTACAGGTATTTATTCTATAATAAATAAATAAATATCGCATATGCATGGTACCGCGGATAAGACATGCATATAGTTTCCATGAAATGAAGTCGCTGACAGTTTCTGGCTAGCTTATCCCTTCGTATGCGGTGGTTATCGGCCATTTCATGTTTGATTTTGAAACGGTTGTCGGCGACGGTCGCTCTGTGTGCATCAAACTGTTGGTGAAAAAATGTTCACCATCCAATTAGTGGTATACGTAACTTCACGTGTTTTTATGACGTTCTGCACAAATATAACGTCCTGGAGAATCGCCTATAGGCCCGTTGCACGAAGCTGTATCAAGCTTAAAGGATAAATGACAAGTTTAAGTCAATGGCTTCTATTTTGTAATCAAAAGAACATACATGTACTGTACAAACTCGGCTACATTATACTTTTGATTAACCTGGCATGAGCTGCACACTCTGATATTTTTTCATTTAAACTGAATTTATCATTTAATGACCATTTTCCCCAATGAGCACAAACCAATGACCTTTCGTTGAAATCATCCCCGGAATTCCACATTGTTTAGAAATATCCAACACACAAATATAAACTCATGTATCCCGACTGAGTTAGTCAATAAAAAGGCAGGATGGCCTTTCGATGCCCATATATAGATCACCGCTTAATAGTAAGACTGTGGGAATACAACAGCAACGTGGTCTTAATGAAGTCAAGTTCAGCCATTCGATATAAACAAGACATTATGGTCAGAAAGAAATAATGAGGAAATAGTCCAGGCATAAGAGAGATTTCTGGGTCCGGTTTTGGGGTTAAGAAAGAGACCGACAAACGAAACTACGTTTACGTATACGTACATTTTCGAGACTACATGTAGTAGCATTAAAAAGCTTCTGAATTGCACGTCTTGAGAAAATTATGCGATAATTTCCACATTCTTTTCCAAGGGAAGATATCATCATTTTGGCAGCTCATGTCACTTTAACGTGGTATTGGTTGTACTGGACAGTTGCTCCATTAGACATTTGCTTAATGGGGTTGTGGCTGAATTGGGCTTATTACATTCGACATTTACTCCATTAGACATTTGCTTAATGGCGTAGTGGTTGAATTGGGCTTATTACATTCGACATTTACTCCAACAGACAATTTCTCATCGGGCAAACTCTCTGCAAGACAAAACGCACCTGTTAGTTTATTAATGTGTTACTGTATAGAGCCAAGAAAATAATTCTGATCCATTTATATAAGGCTACTTTCCCCATGAGAATCATAATTCCCCCCTCTTACATTCTCTCAAAAAAAAGTCTACTGACAAGGTATTCAGTCATTTAGTTCGCATGTCACACAAAACAGTTCAAGAAAAAACTTATTTGGAATTCATTATACACCTTAAGCAACTGGCTTAACCCTTAGTAATAAACAATCAGAAAATGATATATGATAAACATAAACACTCCTGATCTTGATCAGTGTCAAAAGAACAAGAAAATAGTTATCAGCAAAGCAGGCAGACAGATGAATATTAGAAGAGGGCATTATCTGTGTCTTGATAAATAATCGTGATAGAAACGAATATAGAACATTCATTAAACATATGTATTGAGATGTTTCAGCATTGCATACATACGTATAGTAATTAGGAGAAACGCTAAGTTGTTGCAATGGCTACTAGCTGACAACATTTTATTGATGTTCTACTATTGAGTAAAGTCTGCAGATCCGTATAAATAAATAATAGTGCCAATAGTTTGATCTGCGATATTTTGGCTTACATCTCGAATTAATAATACTCGTTGAATGTCAAATATAGGACATTGAAGAAGATAATTCACCGAGATATATTGATGAATCATTTACAAAGTTACTGAAAAGATCGTCGGTGAGGAAACTTCAACCGTTCCTCATACGACATAGGTGGGCATAGTGGAACATGGTGCTGTACAATTCAACGAATGAGATGCGCTGTATTTATAACGATGACCCTACAATAAGTAAAGGGAGAGAACTCTTCAATGCATTTTACTGGCTTTCTTACATCTATACCTAGTTTCGACCTAGATATTGCCCTGACAACAAGACGGCGTGGTGGCCTACTTTTCTCCTCTCTCTCAAGTTGCGGTTTATGCATGGAAAGACATGCTTTTGTTGTAGCTAAGTGGTATTTGTGAAGTGATAGCGGTCACTTGGTCAGGGAGATATCACATTAAATCGGTATACACTAGCATCGTTTGTAAGAAGCCGAAGGACGATCAACTGCTTGTTATAAATATTTAGCTACACCTGATCGCTGCACTACCCTAGCCTGCCACATGGAAACTAAATGAAGTGTTTTAGCTTGCTATGTTTGTTCAATAATATGCAGTGTCATCCCCGCACATTCTGGTGTTAACACACATGTAGCCTAACCGACCCATGCATTGAAGGTGGTCTAACTTAGCTAAAGTTGTCCTGCATTGGACCTCAGACAGTATCGACGAGTCCCCGGCAGTATCGCCGGACAACAAACAGTATCGCCGGATCATAGACAGTATCACCGAACCCGGACAGTATCGGTGGACCTCAGACAGTGTCGACGAGTCCCAGACAGTATCGACATCCCAGTGAGACAACACCACATGACCCCGAGCAGTACATAGTACATACCAATGGACCCTGGATCCTAAGAAGTCTCTTTCATGCTTGGAAATATCAACGGCTCTAAAACATGGGCCAGAAATACACAGTCAGTGAAACGAAAATCGGTAGGTCTATTTATATAAAACTGCACTCTATAGATTAATTAGCCGAGAAATCTTGGCTCTGCCGAATTTTTTTTTTTCCGTGTTCGTCATAGCCAAGATCACTTCCATAGTAAAAAAGGGATATATGTTAAGGAGGCCCGCCTAAAAAATCGGCGGCGCAAATTTCACAACAAATAAGCAAAGAATAAAATATTGACCACTGCATTCCGATAGTATAGACCACGAAGAAGGAGTTTGTCAAACTTATGCCGCTGTAAAGTGACTAAAGATATATGATTGAAGTATTTCTACGACGCCCCGCACAGTTTAAAGGCACACTTGCCGCGAAAATCAGGAATATTGTTTACATTAAAAAAGAAAGACCGTATTCTGTATTTTTCCCAGACAATATAAGTTAGGAACTTTCTATTTTTACCATAATTTAAAAGTTTGGACGTCACTTTGTATTTTTAATTTGAATTTGAAAATTTGAATTGTTACGTACCCGGAACGTAAACAAACCGATCTGCCCCCTATTGGCGATTTTATGTTTCAGTCGAGTGAGTGAACTAACGGCACAGTGTAATTTTACGTAGGCCTATTTATCTGAGAAATACAGACTGGCGATCGGTTAACAGCGACTGGAAAAGCCTGTTTGAGTGTAAACCACAGATACAAAGGCCTGAAAGGAGTGTAATCCAACAGGAAAGTTGACCGACACTGATCGTTGTTGTTGTAATCAGGCTTCGATTCTTCGTTTGTTTTTCACCCCATTTTTACAGTCTAAAGCTAACTAGACATGTTTTATGTGTCCTATGTTTAAGTTTAGTGGTATTAGTCGTAGTAAGCTCATGTAAATTGGTTTTCTTAGCAAATTTAAACAGGCTACGGCGGCAAGTGTGCCTTTAACTGGTCGTTTAAATGTTTTACAATGGCGGTTACGTCAGGTTGAAAGCCAGTGGACTTCGAAACAAATATTGACTGCATAAGGGAAAGTTTACCACTTTACAGCGGCGTAAGTTTGACAAACTCCTTCTTCGTGGTCTATACTATCGGAATGCAGTGGTAAATATTTTATTCTTTGCTTATTTGTTGTGAAATTTGCGCCGCCGATTTTTTAGGCGGGCCTCCTTAACATATATTCCTTTTTTACTATGGAAGTGATCTTGGCTATGACGAACACGGAAAAAAAAAAATCGGCAGAGCCAAGATTTCTCGGCTATAGATTAATTGGAGAATGGGTCATTAGGTTGAAAGGGGTTGTCTGGCACTGGTAGTACCGTGTTTTCCACAGACCCTCTATTCGAACCCGGACCAATTATGACTGCACTGATAGGCTGTGTACGTACGTTTTACATAACTATATACGGCTAAATCCAATGATAACACAGGGTTCCTTTCCGGTATAAGAAACGATATTCCTGGTAAAATAAATTGGGTAACGTAGAGAGAAAAAGGTGAAAAATTACTTGACAAGCTGGGGGTGGTGGGGGGAGGAGGTTTATGTAAAGAATTGTTACAGTTTTTCATAATCCATAGCTAGCCTATTTACTTCAATCCTACCATGTACGACCCGCGGAAATATCAAGCAAACACTAAAAATCTCAATATCAAGCAAACACTAAAAATCTCAATATCAAGCAAACACTAAAAATCTCAATATCAAGCAATTAAACAAATTTCAACACCACTGAATCAATCATATAACGTTTCTATTAATCTCATATTTTGTCATGAATTAATGATGTATTATCAAAGTACAGGTATACGAACCATTTGATTTGTTCCAGTTTCAGGTTACTGTTCACATCGATGGGCAGTTTCTTTCGTTGGATTTGTTGGTTTCATTTTCGTGTACGCTTTTCGGATTAACCTCAGTCTGGCTATAGTTTGTATGGTGAGACCAATCAACGCTACGAATGGAATGGGGAATTCAAGCTATTCTAAAGTTTTGAGTCAGAACTTCAGCGTTCCTGGCAAAGATGATTGTGTGAGTGATGCTGTAGAAAGCACGACACCAAATGTAAGAAAAGGTACAATGGTTACTACATGTAATAAAAACACTGTTAAGATGCAGAACAAAACGTTCCGGAGCAGTACGGTTAGCATCTGAGCTATTTGTTCTATTATTTTTTCTTACAAAGTTTTCTTCCAATCTTTAGAGTCATTTCAAATAATTTAAAGTGGCATGAGGTGCCAAACTGTTGATATTTTGACGTTAAAACAGAATATTGAAATTATTGGCTATTTTTCTCAAGAAGTATAATTCAGAACCGTTTTAGTTCTTCTAGTCTCGAAAATGTACGACAAAGTATTGTTTTGAACTAACTTTGGCATAGAATGAATGAATGGTCGTCCCGGTAATTTAAATTTTGTTTACATTTCGAGCACGTTTTCGGTTCGTACTGGTCACATACTGTATGGAATTTCCTCATTCCAACGCCAATCATTTAGTTTTCCAATGGCCTCGTACTGTCGTGACGATCAGAAATTATGAAAAAAGTGTGAATTTTGGCAGCTCATGCTACTTTAAAAACGAAGATTTTTTGTCCCGGATGTTTTGTCCCACTTGTAATGTCATTAAAGGTTATAAGAGGACAAGAATTTGAAAACCTGACTTCGATCGACCAATTTTTTTCAAGATCCATATTTATACGATATAGCTCGAGACTTTTGTCACTTTATTTTTAAAGCTTGGATATTAACGGGATTGTATGCTGACGAGGGGTCATTTATGCTGTGGAGGTAAAATAAGTTTTGTCTTGGCACACTGACCGTTTGATTTTTATGAAGATAATTATGCCATTGTTGTCGTAAAAGTGAAATCAAATGCACTGAAACCATTATATAACGTCCGTTTGGTTTTCGGGAAACCATACTTAATATGATATTTCATTTTTTACAGCGCGGAGAATTCGACTGGGACAAGCAATTGCAGTCTCGATTACTGGCTGCATTTTTCTACGGCTATATAATCACCCCTATTCCTGGCGGATGGCTAGCCCGGAAGGTCGGTTGTAGGAAGGTCCTAGGAATCGGGATGTTTCTCTGTATACTATCCACCGTCCTTGTTCCCGTGTGTGCGAGAATCAACGTGTATCTCGTGTTTGCTCTCAGAATAATGGCCGGATTAACATCGGTGGGTATCAAAGACATGTTTCTGAAACATCTGGATATAAGTCATGAAAAATAGATAAAAGGTTATAGTAGAACACGGGTAAAGTGACAAAACCCACACAAAACAACACTATTGTGACAACAAATCTTGAAAATCTTCTTCATCGTGTTTTATATATAATTTTCCCATCCCAATTTACCCATAGGAATGTATAGTTATGTCAGTTGTCTAGTTATGAATATCAGACCAAAGCCAAGAAACCAGATTTTTCAAAAAAGGAAATACTAGAACCGCTATTTTAAAAGAGAAGGAAAGGAAAGAACTTAGTAAATATAGTACAGGCGCGGTAAATTTTCCTTTCTAACCGTATCAAACCCATATCGCTACGATTTTTCCTCGCCAAACTGTGCTATAAGAAAGTTAATAAGAAGCGTTATCAGAGAACGTCTAACTGACTCGGCAGCCATCTTCAATGCAAAGCTTAGCCATGAGTCCCTATAGGTCAATCAGCATACGCCTAGCTCACCAGTCACTGCACTTGCATCAGAGAAATTGGTCAACTCTGAAATTTAAACCTAGGTTAATTTCGATCATTTCGAGGAGCTATTAACTAAAGACAAACGCTCTATTAACTCTGAAATATATACTGGTTTGAAAATAAACCTTTTGGTAAAATGTAACAGGCTGCATTTAGTGTTTTAAGGGGGGTCGTTGTAGAATTTTCAGAGAAGGTAGTCTTACCGCTGACATTGCAGGCTATAGTCACACAAGATACGACAGGCTCGCAAGGGGAGTAATTGAGTAATACTTCTTCCTGCCAATTTCAAAATGTCAATGGCGCGCTCCACTGACGACCGAACACGGGTTTCATTTTCAGTGTATTTTCACACCGTAAACCACGTGCAAGGATCACACACACATGCATATGATGCTTTATGGGAGCCCTTTCGATACAATTGCATGTTGTTGTTTGTTTTCTCCTCGTTTAACAGGGTGTATCTTTCCCCGCGATGCATTGTCTGTGGGGCCGATGGGCCCCTCCTCTTGAGCGAAGTAAACTGATGGCTTTGTGTTATTCAGGTGAGTTTTGTTAAAGTGACATGAGATGCCAAATATAAGGACGATTAAAGGGGCATGAGCTGCCAAAATGTTGATATTTGGACATTATAACAGAATGTTAAAATTATCGGCTATTTTTCTCAAGATTTACAATTCAGAAGCCTTTCAGTACTTATAGTCTCGAGAATGTACGATAAAGCATTGTTTTCAACTAACTTAGGCGTAGAATGAATGAATGGTCGTCCCGGTTATTTAAATTTTTTTTACTTTTCGAACACTTTTCGGTTCGTACAGGCCACATACTGTATGGATTTTCCTCATTCCAACGCCAATCATTAAGTTTTTCGATGACCTTCAGAGCCTCTTACTATCGTGACAATCAGAATCTATGAAAATAGTCCGACTTTTGACAGCTCATGCCTCTTTAAATAAGGGCTTTCCGCTGATATCAATCTTGGAGATGTACGTTTTGATTGTTTTACAAGCAGCAAACTCCTAAAAATGCACTCATACATCTGGGCTAACTGAATGCTGTCACTGATTAGCACACATCTTCGTTTCCTACGGGTATCTGGCTTACCGATTTTTTTTATTTTATCGTCAATCCACTAACTTAAAATCTTCAAATTATCTTGAAAATCAGAATTAATGAAAAAAAGTTTAAATTTTGGAAGCTTATGCCCCTTTAAGCTAGTTTAGCCCCAATTTTAAACTGATTGTCTGCCGATAACTTTCTGACATAGAGCTTAGTCTCTACTCTGGATCAAGTTATCTATGTCACTATATCTACGAAAGAATCAGAGTATGGGTCAAGACAATAGCTATAACATGGAAACATAACCCTCCCAGTTGATCCTTTTTGTAGGTTCCTCTCTTGGTAATATTGTGACGTTAGCATTTTCCGGAATGTTGTGTGCGAATGGATTTGATAATGGCTGGGGTTCAATATTCTACTTATTTGGTAAGTTATAGATATTGTTTTAGTTCACATACAATTTTCCAGATGAGCCTTGAGTACTGTCCGTCAAGAGCTCGTCAAAAGAAAGTAAGAATGATAAAAAAATAGAATGTCCCCCCACCAAATTATTTTCATGTCTGGCAACCCTCGGTATGCTGGCATGCATGTGAAATTATGGCATTATGGCCTTTGTTTCGCATTTGATGGCCTTGGCAGGTGATTAATAACCCTAAGGTCACCCTTTACAATATATGTTCACTCAATACTAAGAATTCGAGATTGAGACGCCAGACCGAACCAGATTCTGTTCAGGAATTATCTGCCTATTCTGCAATAGCCTTGCTTTTGTCCCAGCTAAAACTGACAATTTTTATTCGAAGGTGCTGCGTCTCTTGTCTGGTTGTGTCTTTGGTTTTATGTTGTTTACGATACTCCTCGAGATCACCCAAGAATCAGCGAGATTGAACGTGACTACATTGAAGAAGCCATTGGAGACAATGCAGCTATTAGTGTAAGTTTATTTCAAACCCTAAGAGCTGTGTCTATTTCAAACCACGAGGTCTGTACCTATTTCAAACCAGGAGATCTGTGCTTATTTCAAACCATGAGGTATGTGCCTATTTCAAACCAGGAGATCTGTGCCGATTTCAAACCCCGAAGTCTGTGTCTATTTCAAACCACGAGGTCTGTGCCTATTTCAAACCATGGGGTCTGTGCCTATTTCAAACCATGGGGTCTGTGCCTATTTCAAACCATGACGTCCGTGCCTATTTCCAACCACGAGATATGTACCTATTTCAACCCATGAGGTCTGTGCCTATTTCAAACCAAACCACAAGGTCTGTGCCTATTTCAAACCATGAGGTCTGTACCTATTTCAAACCATGAGGTAAACCACGAGGTCTGTGCCTATTTCAAACCATGAGGTCGGTGTCTATTTCAAACCACGAGGTCTGGTCCTATTTCAAACCATGAGGTCTGTGCCTATTTCAAACCATGAGGTCTGTGCCTATTTCAAACCACGTGGTCTGTGCATATTTCAAACCATGAGGTCTGTGCCTATTTCAAACCATGAGGTCTGGGCCTATTTCAAACCACGAGGTCTGGGCCTATTTCAAACCATGAGGTCTGTACCTATTTCAAACCACGAGGTCTGGGTCTATTTCAAACCACGAGGTCTGGGCCTATTTCAAACCATGAGGTCTGGGCCTATTTCAAACCACGAGGTCTGGGTCTATTTCAAACCATGAGGTCTGGGCCTATTTCAAACCATGAGGTCTTGGCCTATTTCAAACCACGAGGCCTGTGTCTATTTCAAACCATGAGGTCTGTGCCTATTTCAAACCATGAGGTCTGTGTCTATTTCAAACCATGAGGTCTGTATCTATTTCAACCCATGAGGTCTGTACCTATTTCAACCCATGAGGTTTGTACCCATTTTAACCCATGAGGTCTGTACCTATTTCAACCCATGAGGTCTGTACCTATTTCAACCCATGAGGTCTGTACCTATTTCAACCCATGAGGTCTGTACCTATTTCAACCCATGAGGTCTGTACCTATTTCAACCCATGAGGTCTGTGCCTATTTCAAACCACGAGGTCTGTACCTATTTCAAACCACGAGGTCTGTGTCTATTTCAAACCACGAGGTCTGTGCCTATTTCAAACCACAAGGTCTGTACCTATTTCAAACCAGGAGGTCCGTACCTATTTCAAACCACGAGGTCTGTGTCTATTTCAAACCACGAGGTCTGTGCGTATTTCAAACCACAAGGTCTGTACCTATTTCAAACCAGGAGGTCCGTATCTATTTCAAACCATGAGGTCTCTACCTATTTCAAACCACGAGGTCTGTACCTATTTCAAACCATGAGGTCTATTTCAAACCACAAGGCCTGTACCTTTTTCAACCCATGAGGTCTGTAGCCTACCTATTTCAAACAATAGCGGTTTACGACAAGCTTAGTTTCCCAAATTGAGAAATAAGTTCAACTTCCTTTAAACTAAAGCATTTTAAA
Organism: Lepidochitona cinerea; assembly: GCA_963971465.1. Lineage (NCBI taxonomy): Eukaryota > Metazoa > Mollusca > Polyplacophora > Chitonida > Tonicellidae > Lepidochitona > Lepidochitona cinerea. The sequence continues at coordinate 13,753,842 of OZ020560.1, read as the reverse complement.
CCTCTTTTTTGTTATGGCGCTTCACTTGAGAAACACTAACCTCAGGTAGATGTGGAGAATTTTTCTTATATCGCGACCTCCAGAACGTGGTCATAATTTGTGTTTATGTGAAAGGTTATATGCTACCAAGTGAATAATGGAGACCGAAGGACCACACCTGGCGCTGAAAAACAATTATTTACGGTCAACTGGCTTTAAAGGTACGACGTGTAAACTACAGAAGATTTTGAGAAACAAATCATAAACTATCACCGGAATCATGTAGCCGACACTCCAGTGTTATTTCTTTTATATCAAAAAACCCCTTTCGAGTTTGGCTAAAACCCCGCGAGATCACTCGAACAATGAGTTTAGGGGTATAACTTTCACTGACTTGCCGTTCACTTAACATTAGCGTCTATGGTGATCGGCGGTTATTGTGTGGTTTTGTCTTTGATTCTTTATTTCTAAATAATTTCTTTAATCCATTTTTTGTGTGAAATACACTAGAAGCTATTTATAGTTGCGTTTGTGTCAGTTGACAGTCAAAAAAAGTATCTAATGGCTTTGTATATATCTTGATATGTCTCACAAAAACACTTTTGTAAAAAGTATAGACTGTAAGCTGAGAATCACAGAAATAACATCAGGGTTACAGCTGATCTCCATAAGCACTAATGTTAATCGGACAGCCGATCGGTGAAAGTTATACCTCCCCAGACACTGGTCTCGCGTGATCTCATGGGACTTCCGCCAAACCCGAAAGGGGCTTATTGAATGGTTATGGTTCTACCTTTTGACAGGATCGAGGACGCCGGACTCCGTGGTTACCTATGTTAAAATCTCCCGCTTTGTGGGCTTGTGTAACAGCACACTTCTGCAACAACTGGACAAATTATACATTACTGACAGCTCTGCCTACTTACATGAGAGAAGTTCTCAAGTTTGATATCAAACAGGTCTGTATTAACAAATGGCAGCAGGTAACAGTTTCATTTTCCTTCATTTCCCTTTTGCGGTAATGTTAATGCTCTCATAGCACCTTCCTTAACTTTCGTTGAACCAAATCCTTCGGTGGGGGCCTTGAACAGTCCTTTGGCAGTATTTTAAGCACAATGTTTTCATATGTTGAAGGTAGAAATTTTGAGATACGAGTAGAATCAGCTGATAGGAGTCTCTTCGAACATATACCGCCGCATGTAAACAAACCAAAGCACCCCCAACTACCTGATCTCCATCCACCTGAACTGGTCCCATTCCACTTCTAAAATCATTTCCAGACAGTAACTCTACCCCTGTCCTTTCATAAAAACTACAAAAATGCCCAGAAAAAAAATGCAGGGGGCCAGGAAAAAATAATTAAAAAAAACACACAAAAATATCTGGAACTTCTGTGACCTGTATCCAAATCTCAACACATTTAGACTGATAAAGGCACCACAAGTGGAGATAACTCTAACATTTTTAGAATTCGTTGATTAAAGTGGCATGAGCTGCCAAAATGTTGATATGTTGACGTTAAAACAGAATGTTGAAATTATTGGCTATTTTTCTCAAGACGTATAATGAATAAGCTTTTTAGTGCTTCTAGTCTCGAAAATGTACGATAAAGTATTGTTTTGAACTAGCTTTGGCTAAGAATGAATGAATGGTCGTCCCGGTTTTTTAAATTTTGTATACTTTTCCAACAAGTTTTCGGTTCGTACATACCACATACTGTATGGATTTTCCTCATTCCAACGCCATTCATTTAGTTTTTCGATGGCCTTCAAGGCCTCTTACGGTTGTGACGATCAGAAATTATGAAAAAGTGCGAATTTCGGCAGCTCATGCCACTTTAAGTGTTGATCTCTATTTGACAAGGTTTTACATTATGTGTTTTTATTAAATTGAATCCTGTTTAGCACTTAAATCTATTGTTTTACTGGAATTTTACTCGCAGATTTAAGATTAATTCCATAAAATATAAATAGGAAACTCTGAGCAAGTAATATATTTATAAACCAAGAAATTAACAGCAGATTTTTTGGCAGAACGGCTTTTTGTCTTCCGTGCCGTACGTATGTCAGTTTTTATCTTCGGTTATCTCTGGACAAGTTGCCGATTTTCTCCGAGAGAGGAAGATCCTAACAACGCAGAACACTAGGAGAGTTATGCAAGTTACAGGTTAGTTGACTAAGTTAGCCATTTTAAACCTGGATCACGGTCAAGCTTGAGATTTTTTCGAAAAACAGCAGATGTCGAATCCTCTATTTCAGCAACTGAGGGGTGTTTATTAAAGACTGTTAAGGGGCATTCGCCGCCAAAACTTATCTGAAAATTGTGAAGCAAGGGAAGCTACTGAATCTTACTAATAAACTAAAAGAACTAAAATTAAACACGCAGTCCATTGAATGTATCTAGTTATGGGTAAAATGTATAAATGGTGGCGTAAAAGCATACTGAAGTCTGAACGTTTAGGTTAAAGCGAAATGAAAACAATATATTGGTAGGCCATTTATTGCTTGCTGGCTCCATTCAGTGTTTGTCGCAAATAGTTCGACCACCATCTACTCAATCATTATCGTACCATAATCCTGCTGAGTTAGCGAGGCCAACTTCTTGTATATCACTGTTTCATTAATATCAGAAGTTATATTAAGCACCCCCATGTATTTAAAGTGGTATGAGCTGCCAAAATCTTGATATTTGACGTTAAAACAGAATGATGAAATTATTGGGTATTTTTCTCAAGGCGTAAAATTCAGAAGCTTTTTAGTGCTTCCAGTCGATAAAATATTGTTTTTAACTAGCTTTGGCTTAGAATGAATGAATGGTCATTTAAATTTTGTTTACTGTTCGAACACGTTTTCGGTTCGTACATGCCACATACTGTAGGGATTTTCCTCATTCCAACGCCAATCATTTAGTTTTTCGATGGCCTTCAAAGCTTCCTTCTGCGGTGACGATCAAAAATTAAAAAAAAAAGTTTAAATTTGGCAGCTCATGCCACTTTAAATGACTAGTTGATGTTGTTTTATTCTCTCACAGCCTTTTTGGGAGCGGCCGCATTTCTTGTGGCTACCGGATTTGTTGATTGTCAAAACAGGATGCTGGCAGTAGCTTTCCTTTCATTGGCTGTCACATTCAAGGGTTTGGAAAGAGGGGGCTATATGGCAAACCATGTGGACTTCGGACCAAGGTAAATTAAATGCAAATGCTATTTGTCTAGATCCACAGAGATAGATGTATAATGTGCGCAATGGGTGAAATTTATTGCAGAATTATAGTTATTATTTATAAATGTAATGTTTAAACTAAACGCCTATACCAAAGAGTTTTGTTTCCAATCGTTAGAGCTAGTAAAAAGTGCACTTTTTCTGGGAAATGGTTATCACTTAAAATTTAAATTTATCTGAAATGTGCTGAAGTTTTTGAAAAACTAATTTAATAAATGCATTCTTAACGTTATTAAATTATATTTGATATATGTTAAATAAATTGGTGGGGAAGCATTGTCACTTTTGTATCCATTTGACGTTAGAAATAAATTCCCCAGAGCACACCACCATGGCTAACATGTTTTTCAAAAGAATATTTAGGTAATACATAAACACGGGGTTGGTATGGATAACAACCTTCTTCGTTTATTTTTCTGACGACGTTTCGGTGTAGATACTAACACCGTTTTCAAGTTAATAACAAAAATGGGGAAAAAAATGTTATTGACTTGAAAACGGTGTTAGTATCTACACCGAAACGTCGCCAGAAAAATAAACGAAAAAGTTTGTTATCCATACCAACCCCGTGTTTATTGGCAATTCAACTTCTAATTGCCACTAAAACAACCGAATATTTAGGTACTATTTATAGACTCCCATGCAAAGAGGTTTACAAGTCTTTTTAGTCTAACAGGGAAACTTGCTTCAATCTCTTTGATTTTAATCAAATAACGTTTGTATTGTAGATTTGCAGGTGAATTATACGGAATAACGAACACAGTAGCAACAATTCCAGGGATGGTAACACCGTTGGTGGCAGGGGCGTTAACTCCCAATGTAAGTTAAAATTCGAAAGGGAAACAACTCGTTATCTAAATTAACATTTTAGGTGATGATTGCAGTCCAAGTTTAAAGTGGCATGAGCTGCCAATATTCTAACTTTTTTCATAATTTCTGATCGTCACGACAGTAAGAGGCTTTGAAAGCCATCGAAAAACTAAATGATTGGCGTTGGAATGAGGAAAATCCATACAGTATATGGCCTATACTAACCGAAATAGTGTTTAAAAAGTAAACAAAATTTAAATAACCGGGTCGACCATTCATTCATTCTAAGCCAAAGTTAGTCCAAACAATACTTTATCGTACATTCTCGAGACTAGAAGCACTAAAAAGCTTCTGAATTATACGTCTTGAGAAAAATAGCCGATAATTTCAACATTCTGTTTTAACTCAAAATTTCAACATTTTGGCAGCTCATGCCACTTTAAAGCCCTCCCTTAAATGACTGGCCAGTGGGCTATTCCCAGGCATTTAGGCCCAAGGCAAGTCCAATGCAAGGCTTCTCTGCCATGGCAACATATACCCACAAAATTGCGATATTACCAGGTGCAAAGTTACTCTGGGCGGGAATGTGTTAAACCCCTTGATCTTTTATTTTGTACAAACAAACAATTCTTCAAAGAGTTCGAGTGTAATTCTGACTTCCTTCCCATATTCATACATGTCAACATGGAATGCTCTATCCTTTCGTTAAAGGGCCATCGGAAATTAAAAACAGCATACATCGATAGTAATTGATGGTACTAATTTTGGTTTCTCCCGGTGAAATTTGGTTCAGAATTGCCTTGCCGCTCACTGCCAACTCTCTTAATTTTTAAAAGGCTACTTGTCTTTTTCAGAAATCCCAAGAAGAGTGGCAGATTGTATTTTTTCTTTGCGCAGGCGTCGCAGTGTTTGGCGCCTTGGTCTTTGGAACTCTCGTTCGCGGGGAGGTACAAGAATGGGCATTGTTAACGAGAATCAACAATCAAGAACTAGTGGTATTAGAAAATGAGAAAGAGACACTTAATATATCTAATGGAAAAATGAATGACAATAAAACTATATGAATCTCTCGTTTAGTAAGCTTACAGTTTTGCGTTTTTAATTGTATTATGTTTTGACGTATGGCTTAATTATTTGTTTTAAAAGAGAAGTTTTTTTAATTAACCTCACTCGGGTCATCACACAAGAAGCAAGACATAAAGTGTTTTTAGACTCAGATTTCAACACATTATTTTAAATAAACCCTCTGTGCTACAAGTGGGATTCTGTTCTCTTTACCCACTCCACCCAGGCTTTCACGACCAACCTCTTCGGAAGTTTGATTGAGCGTTAAAATCAACGTAGAGCAGATTAAAATTTTCTTACTTTTGGGTTGATTGGATAGCAGAGAACAAAGACAATCATCTGAACGGTGTAGTCACATGATCGGTGCCATTTTGGAATGAGTTTCCATGCGCTATATGCGCTTACATCCAGTTAACGTCCAACGTTTCGTTGAAATAAAAAAAAATATACAAATGCATGTGATTCATCCTATATAACAGACATCGCAGTAGAAACCCATCTTCCGAATGCTATCAGGGGCCTCGATGGTCCAGTGGGTTAGAGTGATCGTCCCTCAGTCCCATACAGACCTTCCTTTAACAAAAATTCTTAGTGGATTTCACACTAGGTCGCCGTATGTGGAAGAGTTGTCAGGTACTCGCCGAAGGTGCGGCGTTTCCTCTGGGCAATGAGCCCGGTTTCCTCCGCTACTAAACCTGGCAACGCCGCCATATAAGTGAAATAATCTTGAGAGCGGCATAAAACATCAATCAATCAATCTGGTTGCTATCTGTGACTTGGAGGCCACCTTAGTTTTGTGTCTAGCTGCCTTACCGTTTCTCCTCTGCAGGTGTGGCAGACTAACTGTTAATTGTAAACTAGAGCCAAAGATGGCATGTAATTCGAGGCGTAGTGACCCTTAGTACGTAAATAAATGGACGATACAAGGACGTTAACTTAAGTAATTTAATGCCAAATTTTAAGTTCTGAGTTACAGGTATTATACGTGTGACTGAGATGTTTCGTTTAGAGACAAACGAAAATAAATTAATCATAAAAGTTTATGGGTTAAAGCAAGAATGGCACTTTTTAACTGGAGGCTTTACTACTTGGCCTGCTTTGTTTACTGGCCGGTCGGCTGTGTCTACTACTGGCGCGGCTAAGTTTACTGGTCGGCCTGCTTAATTTACTCTCAGGTCTGCTGTTGAACACTCCTTCATTCCATGGCCAACTTTGTGGATCAAATACTTTGCTTTTTATTTCAGTCACAAACTCCTCGTCACTATCGAGCTCAAGTTCTCGAATCTTCGCGTCCATCTCGCGTTGTTTTGTTGCCATGGTAACGCGATGGCGCTGTAAAAGATAATCGGGAGATCTTACCCGTCTCCTATTTACAATGAGGGTGGCGGTTTCTTGCGTACTTGGCACTCGCAGAAGGATCGGAAATTTCTGTAGGTAAAACTCTAATGTTTTGATCGGATTGTCTTCAAAACTATAAGGCTTCAAGTCTGGAAAACTTGATAGATACTGAAAGAATTCATCCTTTTCCAGAAGGGGTTCACATTCTTCCACCAGGGGGCGCCTCATCAACTTATTACCGTCCACGATGGGTAGTATGTGAGATGGTTTCGGTGGGGGTAGTGGTGATTCAGGGCGTTTGCGGACCGTTGGTTTGAATTTACTGGGGTTTTCAATAACGGTGGAGGGGGGAATCAAACTTTTCTGGAAATATCTTCTAAGGGGCTGGTTCTGTAAGGGCTGGATACTTTTGTTAAATCCTGGATGATGGGTCCTATCAACGGCAGCCTTTCCTCTTTTCCTTTTTATTCGAACTTCTTCAAAAACATTATTCGTCTCTTTTTGGGACTGAAACTTAATCCGTTTGCCTGAGAAGAATAAGAAAAAAGGAAATATCATAAGTCTTCGTTTCTCAGGAGATATTGTTATTGTGTCGACCTAACCCCCTCCCCCCCCCCCCCCCCCCCCGCCCGAAAAAAAAACTGGAAAGCAAAACAATGCGTTTAATTGAACTTTTATACTTTATGAAACACGCGGAGCGATGAACACCAGAATCGGAATTATCTCTGTTTTCTTTAGTATGAATTATTATGAAAAACAATCTTTTGGTGAATATATATTCCAAGGAGGAGCAATATAGATTACCGGTTTCCGACAGTTTTGCCGATTTCTCGCACCGCGCTTTATCGACCTTTATGAAACACGCGGAGCGAGAAAACATACAGAAAGTCTATTTTCCACAACTGAGCATAGTACACAGAAAATAATTAAAAGTAACCTTGTTGATCATGATGTCGGAAGAAATCATGTAAAATATCGTGCGTCCGAAGTTTGACTAGGGTCTTGAAATCCTCCATACGGTCATTTTAGCTCCTGTTGACAGAATGTTTAAGCTGGTCAATCCTTGCCGTCACTAAGGAGGACAGTGTATTATGACGTAAACCTGTGATCAGTTCAACGTCACATTACCAGCAAGACGTCATGGTGTTGTGTCGGGCGCGTGCAACAATGACATGACGTCGTGGCATCTCCTACGCGACATACCCAGTTTCGCATTTTGACTGATTCCTTCCGACATAAACTGTCACTCTATTAGGGATCCTTTCTAAAATATGTTGTAAAAATGCTGAAAATTTTGAGCTAAAACAGACGGATAGTTTGTCCGGTTGACTACTTTGGGCCATAATTGTGACATAGCTAAATTACGTCATTTGCTAGTAAAAGAAATGTTTGAAACTCTCTTTAAACGTGGGTTCCATAATAATGATAAAAAATTAAGACATCACCACGGCGTCAGTTGTTTTTAAACAACACGAGCTTTCGACACCTGTGCCGGTGTCGAAAGCTCGTGTTGTTTAAAAACAACTGACGACGTGGTGGTGTCTTAATTTTTTATCATTAGTAATAGACTATTTGTCAGTTTTGCACGCAACAATGAAATGACGTCGCAGAATCAATCTTACAATTTTGTATTATGACGTAAAGCTGTGATCAACGTGACATTGCCAGCAAGACGTCAAAGTGTTGTGACAGGCAATATGCATTTGCCAGTTTTTCACGCAACAATGACATGACGTCGTGGCATCTCTTACGCGACATACCCGTTTCGCATTTTGAATGATTCCTTCACACATAAACTGTCACTCTATCGGGGCTCCTTTTTAAAATATGTTGTAAAAATGCTGATAATTTTGAGCTACAACAGACGGATAGTTTGTCCGGTGATTTGCCAATTACGGCCTTAACTGGTAGACCGGACAAAGCATCCGTCTGTTTTTAACTCCAAATTTTCAGCTTTTTTAGATCATTTTCTAGAAAAGAAACCAGATATTGTGACAGTTTATGTCTGGAATAATCACGTAATGAGAAAAAATCTTGCATGGAACGGTAGCTTGACTGGTTATAGCTGATTTATAATTGGACTCCGGGCTTGTCCGGTCTAAGATTGGTGTCACGACGTCATTTCAATGTTGCGCAAATGGTCTTTTGTGACATCGCTAAATTACGTCATTTGCAGTAATATACCATTTGCCAGTTTTGCACGCAACAATGAAATGACGTCAATCTTACACCTGGCAGAGACCTGCAGTCATCTTGACTTTTGCCATTTTTGGTCAAAATCCCTTTTCATCCACGATTTGTTAACATTTTTATATTCATTCGGATATAAACTGTCGGAATGTAAGTTTTAATTTCTTATATCTGTTGTAAACTACCGAAAATGTAAAGTTAAAAACAGACGGATCCTTTGTCTGGTCTACTACTTGGGGTAGCAATTGTGGCGTCGCTAAATTACGTAATTTGAAAGTAATTGGCAAATCACCTATTGGCGAATCATCTATTAACCTCTCCGTCTTATTAAAATAGGTTGGAGTCATGCTTAAATGACTTCGTGTAAAAAATACATTCAATTATGTCATTGGACATTTAATTCTTGAACGCCACAACTGTCATTCGCATTGTTTATATGCGTCTTTACAGTATGGGTTGAAAATATAACGTTGCGCAGCGTTGGAGGGAAAATGACATCGTTTAACAAATAAATTCAATGTGGATCTCTACTGAACCACTGACTTAGTGGTCAGAAATTAATTAAAACTTCACTCTACTCTGCTCCTGGCGGGCAACTCTCAATGTTCAGGTATTGTGTTTTGTATTTTAATCATATGTCAGTTTTACGTGACACCATTGAATCCACTTCTGAACATCCAATAAAAACTTGCATTTTTGCCTGTTGTGTCAAGGGCTAAGTTGTTCCAAGCTTTAGCCGGGTCTGACGATGCGTGACGTTTCAAAGTTAACCCTCCTTTAAGCATCATACACTTTCGAACAGCCGGTCCCTGAGTTTTCCTATTCAAACGTGTTATGTACTGAAGTCTTCATAAATCATTTAATGCAATCTTTGTATGCGTACATATCCGTTTGAATGGCGTCGTCTGACAATCATGTACGACGTTACAAAGTAAAACGTTGGCCAATCGTAACATGCTATTGAACAAACGGCCCTGGGGGCTGTTTCCCAACACACTTACGCCCGTCTAAACTTTGCCAGATCGTAACGTAATGTTGAAGGCATATGTTGCCATGACAGTGAATCCTGGCATTGGACTTACGTCGGGCTTAAATATTTTGAGAAACAGCCCCCTGACCACCAGCCATATTAAGTTTCTTGTGAAAAAATAAAATAGGAAAAACATTGTCAATGTTGGATTGATGTTCAAACTCATCAAACATTGGTCGAAAGTTGATATTTTCATCGGAGGGGACATTGTGGTCAGGACATTGTACAGTTAGGTGTTGCCCGACAACACACTTGAGCAATCTGGTATGTCGCCATTCTATTTTACAGCGATAGGAATTGAAAAGGGAAAGCCGAGTAAACGGCTTATTAGCCGATAAAGTAGTAGAGTATAGGTAGGGCATTATAGGCGATAGGCAATACTGATGAAAACTTTATGAATTGGACATGTACGCCGTGTCATTTACAGTTCTAGATGGGGAAGGGTACTTCTAAGTTTGACTCAATGGTTAAGCTGAACTCAGGTGGGTGAACATCAGTTTTAAGTCTTATAAACGATACAATCGTATTCTCGCAAGATCTTTAGACGTGGCTAAGATAGACCTCTGTACGACTTTACCGGATATAGCGCGTGCGATCTAGGGTAACATTTTTAAAAGCTATCAGATAAATATAAAAATCTTGACATCACGCTGTACGTGAATATATATTTTGAATTTAAGAAAACGTTAAATTAGTAACGAAAACGTAGTCAATTTCACGAAATAGTCCCATTTGTCGATCCGATTCACTTTGAAAAGGCCACTGTGATAGGTTCCACGGGGCATTTCTCATAGCTGCTAATGTTTAAATGTGCGATTTAGCTAACAATAGCTCTGGCTAAGTGTAAGAGAATAATATAAAAGCACGTAGATGTTGTTGTTTTGTTGAAAACTTAAAAGTCACATGATCAATTGACCTACTATGTGAACTCCCCAACCCCATTCCAATGGATATTTCTGATAGAAATGTCAACCATTGGCCTTAGAGGTTAAATCTGGCCTTTAGGACTAGGGTAACTTCTAATTTTAGATTGATTAACGCTATTGTTTCACATTAAATTCAGTTTTCAAATGTATAATTATATAATTTAACTCTGATATTTCTACTCGTCAAATAAGATATATTTTTACTTTGACCCCAACTTACTGTTATCCCCTAGAAAGAGAACAAACAAAAATATAGCTATACGCCGGCTCATATTGTTAATAAAAACTAGCTAACATTAGGAAAGTCATCCTATTAAATCAACAGCGAAAATTTTGAACTAAGCATTTTCTCGGTGCATGTTTCACTCGTACAATAAATAAAGTTTTCGCGAAGAACTAAAACTAGAATCTCAAAGCAAAAATTTAGTTTATTTTTGGGGTAAAATACTGAGGTATCCGACGTTAGTCGTTTAATCGTTTCCCTCTCCAAAAATATTAAATAACGAAAAGCATTTTGTTGGCCCTGTGATATTCAATATTTAAATGAGCTGTTGAAAGCTCATTTACACAAATATGCATTCTAAAGTTTTTTTAATCAATGGAAATGTTTCTTTCTGACCGTGGATTCGAGAATTTACGTCAAGATAGCGTTTAAACGAACAAACGTGCATTTCTGTTATTTAAATTTTGTTAACATTTTACAACTTCAGGTAACAGCCTTAGTTTGACGGTCTTTTCTTGCTGATCTACCCGTACCGCTATTGTTGCGATAGGATTGAAATACCGCTGAAAGCGACGGTACACTCACACTCCCTCCCTCCTTCCCCCTCTCCCTCCCTCGCATCTTCACGGTTCATCTTAGACATTAGATCAATTGTGCGAGCAAACAGCATACCATTTGTTATTCATGCATGCATAGTGCAAATCCGTAGAAAGTTAGTAGGCTTTGCTTTTGTTAAAGGCACACTTGCCGCCGTAGCCTGTTTAAATTTGCTAAGAAAACCAATTTACATGAGCTTACTACGACTAATACCACTAAACTTAAACATAGGACACATAAAACATGTCTAGTTAGCTTTAGACTGTAAAAATGGGGTGAAAAACAAACGAAGAATCGAAGCCTGATTACAACAACAACGATCAGTGTCGGTCAACTTTCGTGTTGGTTTACCCTCCTTTCAGGCCTTTGTATCTGTGGTCTACACTCAAACAATTATCAGCAGGCTTTTCCAGTCGCTGTTAACCGATCGTCAGTCTGTATTTCTCAGACAAATAGGCCTACGTAAAATTACACTGTGCCGTTAGTTCACTCACTCGACTGAAACATAAAATCGCCAATAGGGGGCAGATCGGTTTGTTTACGTTCCGGGTACGTAACAATTCAAATTTTCAAATTCAAATTAAAAATACAAAGTGACGTCCAAACTTTTAAATTTTGGTAAAAATAGAAAGTTCCTAACTTATATTGTCTGGGAAAAATACAGAATACGGTCTTTCTTTTTTAATGTAAACAATATTCCTGATTTTCTCGGCAAGTGTGCCTTAAAGAAATGAATGCTACAGGCTTTTCGTTTTTGTAGGATTGCATTTTCACAATCAATTGTTTATTTAAAGGAAACTAAACCGGCAATCGTTCTTACATTCAAGGATAAAGCCGTTTTAAAATATATCATGTAGTCTTCTTGGTAGAGGTGAAGTTATAATTCAAAAAGCGAAACCGCAACTTTGACGTGAAACAAATCAAAGGGGAGACTACTGCCAATCTACTCTCTTTGCTACTACTACTAATTGCCAGCTTTTGAATTTCGCTTTGTAGATTAATACTTGTGTAAAAGTTAGACGGTTTCTGATTGATAAGTTTTGACGTCATTTCTATATATGCATTTACACCACCGTTTTGACATTTTGAATATTACTGGGTGTATTATATGTGTTCCATATTGAAGTTTTTTAGTTATAGTAATCGCGAGTATATTAGCTTTCTTCACAAATATCAAAAAGGTAACAACGACCTTTATTCTCATACATCACTTTACTTTTGTAAACGAACCTTTTGTTGTCTGTATCATAACTTACCATTTCTAAATTTATTCACATAGACCAATTTTATAAAAAAAATAAGTTCATTAAAGGACTAGATCATTCACAATAATATAATTAAATATTTAGTGAGCCGTTGAAGTTTTCTATGTGAAACGTCAGCAACATTGATATAACCGGGATGCATGTCATTCATTCTAGGCCTGAGTTAATTCTAAACACAATCCTGACCCTGGTTTTATTGATGAAGTATTTTATCTGTATTTCACGAGATAATGTCATTGTTTTTTTACTCTTGTCTCATGGACAGAATATCAACATTTTGGTTGCGTATGTCACTTTAACATTATTTTTGCTGTATGTTTCAGCCAAACTGTTGTCAGCATTCCTCTCTGGTTTTATAATATCGGCCCTTTTTTGGAAAAGTGTCCTTGTTATTGGAAATTCCGATAAGCCTATGACCACGTTTAGATCTCTCTGGGATGAACCAAATAATGTCGATCCTCAACAGAAGTATTTATGCATTCGGACAGGAGCCAGGCTTGGAAATAACATGTTTGCATATGCATCGGCTCTGGGACTATCCTTGTCTAGAGGGATGAAACTTGTTGCTTCAACCAGCATCACGGAGACTTTTAAACTGACTTCACACTGTGATGATCAGATTGAGCTGTGGGGGAAAGTGTGTGAGTCCACAAAAATTGTGTATGAGAACGAAAAAACGTGCAATGCCTTTGACCGAAACATTTGGAATCTGGACAGTTCCAAAAATGTTCGAATATCTGGATGTCTAAGATCTTGGAAGTATTTACAGGGACACGAGGACGCAATTCGTAAAGCTTTCACGTTCAGAGAACACATTCGCTTAAAGGCGATGGACTCGCTAAATAAAACGCTTTTTGAACGAGGGATTGGGGGATTTTCGACAGACTATACCATGGTTGGTGTTCATGTTC